>OX596382.1:12342620-13730347 GCA_951394425.1 Tipula unca
TGAAGCAGACCGAGCAGAAGGTGGAGAAAATGGGACTAAATCAGCGAAAGTATATCGAAGAAATTCAAAGCTTGAAATGTGAGTTATTGTCGCGCGACACCGAAAATCGTTCTCCAAATAAAAACTATTTTACCGATCAAGTAAGTCGTATCTATTCAGTCATGTTGCTCGCTTGCTAATCTCCCATTTGTTTTATATAGAAAAATCATCGTCTGCAAAAAGATTTGATCGATAAGGAGGAACGTATCATTCAATTACAGCTTACCATCGATAATTTAATGGATGATAAAATAGTGGCTGGTGAAAAACTGGCCCTAAACGAAAAACAACTCTTACATTGGATCGATAAATCGCGAGCCCTAGAACAAAATATGGTCGATTCACGGGCTGAATTGGATGATCTCTCCGGAAAAATCAAATGTCTGCAGGAAACTAACGCGGAGTTATTGAATTTTATACGTGAGTCTCGCGGAGGTGTACAGGGCCTCGATTCACTAAATGCATCATCGTGTGAAGGGTTGGATTTTAGTTTTGCGCGCAGCTCAGACATTTCTTCATCATCGCCCGAAAATTTAGGTCGAACTGTTATCGATATCCAGCTCAAGGAAAAGGAAATGGAGAATAACGTGCTTCGTGATAAATTCGAGCTGCTCAAACACGATTTTAATCGGATCGCAATAGAAATTCGTAATTATTGCAAAACGATATCAGATTTTGAACCCTTAGACCCGAACGAATCACTCGACGATTTCGCACTCCCATTGAAACAATTCGAAATGTGCAAAACTTATTTCGCTGATAAGCTATCGATATCCGAAGGGTTCATAAAAAATCTTTCGGCCGAGAATAACATTCTTAAGGAACAAATCAACGAGCTGGGTGATGTTCGTGATGAGATGCGAGCGGAAATAGCAAAGCTGGAACACGAATTTGCGATCAAAGAGCGTACTTTTGATGCCAAAATTTGTGAACTCGACGAGCTGATACTAACGAAGACCTCGGAGAATACAGATTTATTCAATCGAATCGATAGGCAACAAATCAATATCGAAGCCCTATCGACTCAACTCGATACGACAACTAATACTAAAAGTCGTTTGGAGAATGATATTGCTGAATCAAATGACACAATTGCTGAACTAAAATTGTTATGTGAATCACGATATGCAGAAATCGAGACAATCGGTTGCCAAAATGATCTACTGCGTGTTGAGAACAAAGATTTAGTTTCCGCTGTCGCACAACTCCAGTCTGCCATCGATGAGATCAATAGCACAAACGCCATGGAAAATAATCGGCTTACATCTGAAATTGTTGAATTGTCGCGAATCGTATCGAGCATCACGGACGAAAATTCAATGGCCGAAGAGAAAATTCAGCAACTTACGCACAAAGTATTCCAGAGCGGGGAAGAGACGCGTGAACTGCGGGATCAAATCGGACAACTAAACCAGCGGGAGGATTGTCTGATTGTGGATCATCAGAATTTAATGGAGAAAATGGCCGAAGTGTCTGCTGAGAATTTACTGCTGACACAAGAGATTACCAACCTTACAGAATCTAAAACTGAACTAACCGAACGATTCGCAAAATCGATCAGGGATCAGCAAACCATAAAATCTCAAGTCGAATCCCATAATAAGGAATTGACCAAAGTAGTGGCCCAAGCAGAGGAAGAAAAAGTTATGTTGAAGCTAGAAATTCAACAAATGTCCACCAAACATTTCGAAGCCGTTAACCATCTCAAGACCGAAATTACCGACTTAACCTGTAAGCTCGAGATACTAAATAAGAGCAGCTTGGAGTTAACTGAAAAATTAACTAACAGTTCGGCAGAAAAGTCAGCATTAACCGAGAAACTAACAAAACTCGAAGATGCCTCGGCCTATTCCGAAACTCGAATTTCCCAAATACTTGCCGAAAAATCTGAATTGACACAACAACTCTCGGATTCGCAATTCGACCTGTCTGAGTTGGGTGCGGATGTGGACAATTTAAAGCTTAAATTACAAACCTTGAGCGAGATCAATGAAACTGTTGCTAAATCAAATTTGGAACACGCTGAAGCCATCTCAAAATTGGAAGCGGAGAAACATAAGTTGGGTGCCCAGATTGAGCACGCCAATGTAGAAATAGTAAGATCTTCAGCTCGGATACAAGAACTAGGCGAAATTATCAATGAAACCTCTGCGAACAATTTAGAATTAGTGAGTGAAAAAACTGATCTTTTCGAACAGCTTGCCAAACTCCAAGCAGAAAGTCAAATTTTGGATCACACCAAGGAAACGTTGGCCAAATCGAATTCCGAACATGTTGTGACCATTACGAAACTCCAAGAGAAAAGTGATATTCTAAGTGCTCAACTTGAGCTAGCTAATTTGGAAATAGGAAGTTCAGTAGCCCGAATCCAAGAGCTAAATCAAGCTATTGATGAAATCTCAATGAAAAATTCTGGATTAATAAGCGAAAAAGCCGAAATTACCGACAAGCTTAATAAATTACACATAGAATTTGCAAATTCTGAAATTCTAAATGCCGAATTGAAGCTCCAAAATCAAACTTTAAGCCAAGCTAACGAATCGGCAGGCAAATCAAATTCAGAATATGTCGAATCTGTTTCAAAACTTCAAAAAGAATGTTGTAATTTGACTGCTCAACTCGATCAAGCCAATGTAGAAATCCATACCTCGGTATCCCGGATTGAAGAACTAAGCCAATTGAAGAACGTAAATTCTCAAATGCAGTCGCAAATGACTAAAGAGATTGAGAGGCTCAAGATCATGAACGAGATGGCAAACAAAGAAAAAATTGAGCTTGCCGAGAGACTCGAAGCCGAAATTGAAAATTTGGGCCAAGTCAATGCGTCAGCGGCCAGAACGAATTCAGAATATGCCCAAACCATCTCGGAACTCCAAGAACAGAGTCGTAATTTAACTGTTCAGCTTGATAAAACCAATACTGAAATAGGAAGCTCAGTAGCCCGGATTCACGAACTCAGCCGAATTGTTGAAGACGCTTCAATTGAAATATCAACTCTTAAAAACGCCATAGACACGGCCATGAAAGAAAAAATCGAGCTTACAGAAAATCTTGCCAAATCCCAAATTGCTTCCGAGGCTCGAATTGCCGAGCTGCAGCTCTCTATTCAATCTTTAACCCAAAATAATGATTCAGCAAGCAAATCGATTTCCGAATATATCAAAAACATCTCCAAGCTTGAAGAAGGAAGCCAAAATTTGACTTCTCAGATTGATCAAGCCAAAGCAGAAATTGCCAGTAATGTTCATAGGATTCAGGAACTAAAACAACTTGTAGATGAAACTTCAACGAAAAACTCAGTATTGACCAAAGAGAAAGCTGAATTGATCAAAAACTTTGCCAAATTGCAAAAAGATTTGGCCGAATCTGAGACTCGAAATGCAGGGTTCGTAATTGAAATTCAAGCTTTGAGCCAAAATAATTCGTCTGTGGTTAAATTAAATTCAGAATATGCCGATGCCATCTTGAAACTACAAGAGGAAAACAATAATTTGAATATTCAGCTTCATAAAGACACAACCGAAATCGCAACCTCGGTAGCCCAGATCAAAAAGCTCAGACAAGTTATTGATGACGCATCGAATGAAATTTCGGTTCTGAATATTGCCAATGATCTGATTACGAAAGAAAAAATCGAAATTATTGACCAGATTAGCAAATATCAAACCGATTGTGCTAATTTACAGCTTGAACTTCAATCTTTGAACGAAGCCAATGAAGAAGCGACCAAATCGAATTCAGAATTTTCCTACAGCATTTCTAAGCTCGAGGAAGAATCTCAAAATTTGAGAGTTCAACTTGTTCAGGTCAATGCAGAAATCGACAGCTCCGTAACCCGGAACCAAGAACTCAGCAAAATTGTAGATGAAAGCTCAATGAAAATATTTGAGCTCACAAGTGAAAAGGCCAAACTTACTGAAAAACTTGATAAATTGGAAGCGAATTGTACCAATTCCGAAACTCGAATTGCCGAGTTGACCACAGAAATATCCAAAATTTCAATTGAACGAGATAGCATCACAACAAAATTAGAAATTCAAATATTCGAATTGCTCACTCACCAAGGTGAATTGGAACAAAAATTACGCAACTCGGCACTAGAAGTACAGACTTTAACTCAAAGCAATGATTCAGCGGCCAAATCGAATTCAGAATTTTCCTACACCATTTCTAACCTCCAAGAAGAATCTCAAAATTTGAGAGTTCAACTTGTTCAGGCCAATGCAGAAATCGACGGCTCAGTAACCCGGATCCAAGAACTCAGCAAAATTGTAGATGAAAGCGCATTGAAAATCTTTGAGCTGGCGAGTGAAAAGACCAAACTTACTGAAAAACTTGATAAATTGGAAACCGAATGTACCAATTCCGAAACTCGAATTGCCGAGTTGACCACAGAAATATCCAAAATTTCAATTGAACGTGATAGCATCACAACAAAACTAGAAATTCAAATTTCCGAATTGCTCACTCAACAAGGCGAATTGGAACAAAAATTACGCAACTCGGCACTAGAAGTACAGACTTTAACTCAAAGCAATGATTCGGCGGCCAAATCAAAAGCTGAATATGCCGAAACAGTCTTGAAACTTGAAAAATCTAGCGAAATTTTAACTTCCGAATTCATATCGGTTAAAGAAACGAATTGTCGTTTAGCTGAGGAAATCGATAATTACAAAACTCAAATCCATGAGCTTACTGAATCTCGAATTAACGAGTTAGCTAAATATGAGCTTTTAATATGCGAATTACGTAAAGAAAAGGACGAATTGATTCAGACTATAGCTAATTTAAAAGAGGATAACGCACGGCTTGAAAATTCCGAAACTCAAATTCAAGAAGCAACAAGCGCAAATTCAGAACTACTAGGTAAAATTGAGCAGTTGGCTAAAGAAAAATCGGAAATTCAGACGCAACTATCGCAAGAAGTGGATAAGTTTAAAGCTGAGAACGCCAAACTAAGCGAGGAAGTGAAACAAACGCTACAAACGAACGAATCCCAAATACAAGAATTATCAACAAAAAATTCCGAACTCTCAGATGAAATCGCGGAGCTTTGTGTAAATTCGGAAAAATTCCGAGATACTAATCTCCGTCTGACCGAAGAAATTTTCACATCAGAATCCAAAATTAAGGAACTCTCGACCGAAAATAAATGTCTAGGCGATAAAATCTCGGAACTTAATGCCGAAATTCGTATTGAACAAGATCGAATGCTTAAGAGGGTCGAACAATTAACCCGCGAAATAGATAATTTAGTTCAAAATTATGAATCAGTTCAAAAGGAAAAAACCGATCTGGATGTTGAACTAAAAATTGCGCGTACCGAACTATCAAGCCTGAAAGATTCGCACACGGATGCGCACTCAATTAAACTGGCACTAATCGAAAAGGAACAAACGATAAATTCACTCGAATACAATTTGAATAAGCTGCAAAAGGATAACATCGAAAAAGATAAATATATTGAGAATTTAGATCAGCGAGTCTCTCAAAAGGAAATGGAGATTGCCGATCTGATGCACAAGCTGGAAGAGAGCGACGAAAAGGACAAACTGTTAAATCGTGAGAAATCGCTGAACGAGAAATGTACTCAAGATATTGCAATTTTAAAAGCTAAACTATACAAACATCGTGAGCTGAGTGTGGAACGTGAGAAACAGTGGAATGTAGAAAAAGAACAATTAATGGCTGCAATAGAAGAACAAAAAACGGCCGAGGAGCGTATCACCGAAAATCGTTTGGAGCTTGTTGGAAAATTGGAAAAAATGAAAACGAAAATGGTATGTGATTTTTTGTACTGTTTACAAATTGTGCTGCGTTTCTTGTTGTGTCTGGTTCAAATTTTGCATTCCACAATCAAATGGCTGTGGAATGGATGAGTTGGACGATAATTTATTATTCATTTTTTTTTATTTATTTAATTATTTAAATCGAGTAGTTTTGTAAAATTACAGGAAATTTTGATAATTATCATGCTTATCTCTGCTTTTCGCTTCTTGGTTAATTTTGTCTCTATACATATATTGCTTTGAGCTTGGCTTGAATTATTGGTATTAGACAGCCATATATGGAATTAAATTAAATGTATTTTTGTAAAAGCTCTTGTATTCTAAAGTTTATTCTTTATCGTCATGGCCATGCAGTAAGATTTAAGTTCAAGTAGGCTTGACGATAATGGCCATGGAACTTCACTATCCTGGATTAGTACAAATACAATTTATTTACATTTATAATTGCATTCGGATATTAGTTCCTACAATTTATTTACATTGGCACAGTTTAGGGCCAGAAATAAGCCACAAATGCAATTTCATTATTCCTCATGGGATCTTCTTGAAAATTGAAAACCACGGACAATTTTTTCTTTTGATATGAGTTTCTTTAACTTTTTTTTTTTTTATCAACAAAACTACTCTCCCCAGAATTAAATATCACATTCCATTGCTTCATGCACACGTTTCATATCAGCTACAAAAAATTAAATGAATTTTTTTATTTACTTATATCTATTCCTTAGAATAATTCTAGTGCTAATTTATCGAGTAGCAATCGTGGTGATAACACTGGGTATCTATCAGTGCTGGACACTAGTAGTCGGGGTAGTAATAAGAGGAGCTGGTTAATAAAATTCTGGAGATTTTTCAAATATCCTTTTATCATTTTAATATTTGATCTACTTATTTATTGTTATATTCGGTTTGTATTCCAATCGAATGATCTGGAATTATATCTGGCACCAAATACAGTGCAATACTATTAGAATTTTTTATCTTATATGTACCTAAATGTTTTTGTAATAAATGTTATTATTTTATGTATTTTATGGGTATGTGTTTTAATTTTAATCCTCCATCTTATATAGAAAACACTCTACAATGAGGAAATGGTTAAGGTGAAGACGAAGCATGAGAATGAGATTTCTGATTTTCAAAAGCAGGCCAAAGAGAAATTTGGAAAGTATGATTCGCATATTGAAAAACTTTCGAAGCAGATTTATCAGTTGAACGAGAGGAATTTAGGTCTGGAAAAAGAGAATACATTTTTGCGAACAAAAATTGATTTTCTTGAAATTAATACTGATGCGGCCGGATCAACAATGGCCCTGAATTCGATGGGCAGTGGTGGATCACGTAATTTGTTACAGTCGACCAATCTTAAAATGGAAGATGAGGAGGGCGAAATATTTAATAATACGTATTTGACCGATTTAAAAACGGGTGGACGTATATCACCCACCAATGGTGGTTTAGTAGGACGAGATTCAGTAAGGTACGTGTTCAGATCGATTTATTTCTCAACTATTATTTAAATTAATAATTATTATACAGATTTTCCGAATTACAACATCGTAATTCGTTAATGCCAAGACATTTGCGTAGTACATATGCAGCCCAATACGGTGATCAAGAATTATGCGAAGATGATCTTAAAGTAAGTTTAATCCGCAAGGAACATCAAATCGACGAATCAAAAGATGGGCATTCGAAACGGAAAAAAAATAGTTTCATCTTTTGACTAAATTTAGTTTTATTTATAGTTTTTTATGTAATTTTTTATAAGCGGAAAAAATAATAAAAACAATTACGAACGAAAGTGCCAAATCCACCGAAAATTAATTGATTTTTTTTATACGCATATTGACCTCTGAATGTTTTTATGATTTTTTCCGACCTAATTTTTAATTATTTTTTTTTTTTTTTAGGATCCAATCAATTTGGATGATAGTCTAAATAGTTTACTGTACGGTGGCCAGCGTAAAAAAATATCTGGAGCAACGACGTATAAAAGGCCTGGACCACCAACGCCGAGTAAAAATGCTGGTCGCCTATCGTTTGGTGCTGTGACCGAATTACAAGCGCGTGAGGTACTCAAAGAAAATAACTCAAATATTCCGAGCCGTTTGAGTATGACCGGGACTGGATTTGGAATAGGGACAGGCAATAAGCGCAATACACCCAGAAAACTAAAGTCGCTATTTAGTAGTAGCACGTCGAAAATTAAAGATGATGTAAGTATCTAGATTTTAAATTATTGTGGTGCGATGTCTTGTTTGGTGAAGGTTCGTCAATGTTTCAACATTTTCATCGAGGCATTGATATTTTATAAATTAGGATTCTTGAAATTGGAAATTAGAGCCTATTTGGCGCAGAACTGCCGCATTTGATATTTGCAGATAGTTTGTTTTATTAACAAATAAGGGAACGTTAAGTAAAGATTTTTTAACAAAATATAACTCCAATCCGCAGCAGCTTTGGTATTCTTAGCATTTTTAAACTTGGGTGGGTGAGACTTGTCCAAAGGCCATGAACCTAAAATAGCTTTATTAAAAACATCGGATAGCTCGTCTACTAAGACATCAAGCTCATGTTTTGGTACATGTGAATTTGACGCCGACACCGGTAATGAATTACCCAGAATGGCTCTTGCATAAACTTCAGCTTCTTAAAGTATGCTTTCTTCCACTATGGTTGTATCGGAATTACCTCCAGATAATGAGTCCACCTGGACTGCTGATCTGGACATTTCTGAGTCGATCGACCTAGTCTCCATCATGATGTTAAGGAAGATGGCGGCTAATAGCATTTCCACCTTTGTCCAGTATTAAGCACCTCAGCGAAGGGTTTAGTACCAGTTCCCTGAACCTCTTTCTTATTGGCTTCCTTAGGCGAATCTTGCTGAGATCGCTGCCTCTTAGACTGCGAGATATCAGAAGAACCACTGCTTCGGCTCCGTAATTGTGTTAATCCATGCGCGTGACTCTTTCAACTTGTCCAATCTCTCGTCCAACGGAATCTTACTTAGCAACACTGGTTCCCGAATTTTTAAGAGAGTCGGTCACTTGTGTTTTGTTTGTATTTGTTGAGTGATTTTCAATGTAATAATCCGGGGGCGCTTAGTATTCGGATACATCGATAGAAACTGAGCTAGTTTTTAAACTGGGCCTCAACCTAGGCGGTTATGGTACGATTAACATTATTGCCTAGCCCACCACATAAAATTATGTGATATTTACCACGGGGAAGTAACACGCAAACTCATGGGAGCTGCAGATACGATTCCCCCAGGCAGCTTGCAAACATTCGAATATTTGTAGTTTTCAGTTTTTGTGTTGTACATTTAAGTGTTCTATGTCCTTGTGCCACAACTTCTAGTAAACTATTTCTTTTTCGCTCCAAAACAGTTTCATTCTGATCCATTCGACAAATCAATAACCGCTAGAAAATCACAACTTCAACAATTAATGATAACATCAACACCACGGCGACGATCCAATGTAAACCGATGCCGTCCACGACTTTCGGGTCACTTCGGTATTAGTAAAACGACAGCACAAAAATTAAGCGCGCGCCAATTACAAATGGCAGCATCTATACAATCAGCCGGCTCAATACAATCAGGTGTTCAACATTTCCCGATATACCAGCAGCAACATGGTGAATGGCGACAACCCGGATCGATAATCGATTCGGAAAGTTGTACCTCAACGTCACAAACCGGCTCGGACTATGAGGAACAAGGTGACGAGCGCAATACAACATTAAAATTGTCGGCGAACACAAGTCGACGACGTTCATCAAAATTCACTGTAAAAACAAGTGCATTGAGTCACTCACGTAAACGATACCGAATGAAATCGAAAGAAAATCGATTAGAAAATTTTAATCGAGCCCGCCGATCGATTAACAATTTTATTTTACGCAAATCACTATTAAATCGAATTAGTACGGTGAACGATGAGGACCATCCCGATTTTGAATCGGATCCGTATGAACTGCTCAAAGATTTAGTCGAGTTGAGTAGCCAAGCGGTAGCGGCTGCAAAATTTAACGATGGTGAGGCACCATCATTTGCCGAATTTGAAAAATTAGCAAAATTCAAAGTATCTGAAGCACCATTTGATACGACAGCACCGGAGACCGCCGACAATAAAACTGTTATCAAACGATCAAGTCTAAAGAAAAAGTCGCTGTATTCGGGTGGCGTAATTATAAATCGGAAAATACCACGACTCAGTATTCGGATTGGTGGTTATCACATTTTAAATCGTGGCTATTCGAATGATTCGTCGAATCGAAGTTTTGATCATACTATGATGGCCGATAATCAATCGTCGAGTGTGGCTCGTAATTGGAGTCATGCTTGTTTTTTGTGGCGACAGTATGACCGAAGAGTAAAGTCATTCGGCATTGGAATGGCTGTGATACTATTGATTTTAAATCTGGTCTGTGCTGTGAAATTTTTATATTTTTAAAATTTTTTGGCGGAAATGTTTTATGAAATTATAACTGAATTTTTTTATGATTTTAATTTATAAAGATTTTTTTAATCTCATTAGAAACTAAATACAGAGAATATTTTATCGTTTAAAATCGCCTTATCGTTTATTTTTAAGAAATTCTTAAAACATTTTACAAATACTTTACCAACCATATGCGACCCACGCCAATGACCAATTTGTAAATTTTCATTTCAAAGGACTTTAGTTTTAAGGAATTTAGTAACAAGGAGGAAGTCAATGCCAACCTTATGCCAACTTGTAACGTACACATTCATACATTACTCATCAAACTGTACCGAAAACAAAAATACCTAACAATTCTTTTTTAATCTTTTCATTACAGAGCGTGACTCCGAGACGCCGAATAAGCATTTTTAAAACAAAATCGGCCAATAACCGATAGTGTGACAATCTGATTCATCTGAATCAGGATAGGTATCTAGTCTGTAAGAAACTAGTTAGTTAGACAATAAGGATTTTACTTTTTTCGTGTTATTTGTGAAATATGCATGTATAAGAAAGGTCGAAGGGGCCTGGTTCTGTACAAATGTACAAAACTTATAAATAAAAAATAAAAATAAATTTTTTACACAAAATATTTTTAATTTATTCTTCTTCGTTGAGCACTTTCTTATTTCGATCCGGAATGAATGTTTCATTGCTATCCTTCTTCGAGTGTAGAATACGATTTGCTTCCCTCTTTTGCTCTTTTTGGGATTGAGCCGTATTTCTTTTCTGGTTATTAAGTATGTAACGCGGCACATGACGATGTTTAGCGATGCGGCGAATTTGCGGATGTGCAGCGAATTTTTGTTTTAACGCCTCATTATAATTAAAGGCGGCCCGTTCCCGCATTTTAAGCGGTCCTAATTTTTCTGATGCTCGAGCCTTCCACAATCGTATATTCATTTCATCGGATCCGGTGTATATGTACTTATTGTCGCCTGACCAACCGACACATGTGACTCGATGCATCCGTTTCGTGTGGTAAATCTCACGCGAATTGGATTTACGCGACTCGAATATACGAATGGTTTTGTCGTAACTGGCGGAAACAAATTCGCGTCCAGTTGGTGAGTAATCTATATCGAGCACCGCTGATACATGACCTTTATGCATTTTAAGAGGATTTGTTAATTGTCGCGTATCAAATGTGTATAGATTATAATCCTCGTTAGCAACTGTAAAGGTGTATGCTTCCATTGGATTCCAGCACAGGCTGTTACTTCTCATCGTCATTTTGAGTTTCCGAATCGGTTTGGCTTCACGTTTATCATAAAGGATTATGCTGCGATCACTTGCGCAGGCCGCTAGTAGATCAGTTTCGATTTGATTGAATGTAATTGCAGTTAGGTTATCGACGCCCCATTTGAGTATGTGAAGCGGTTCGTTACGACTTTCTTCCCAAATGCTGCATACCTCACCGCATGTCGCATATATAGGTTCGTTCCGGTGATGTGAAATACCAGTGAGAGTCGTTCGACTAAGGCATGTGTTGATTGGTTCTTCATCCGTTCCGAATTCTGGAACGTTCGAGCTCCATGTTTTGATTGTTTTATCATCGCCGACTGTGATAAAATTAGATCCGTCTTGGGTATACGATATGCCACGTACAAATCCATCATGTGCCACAAAACTACGTAAACATTTTCGGGTTGGTAGATCCCATAACCGGATCTCACCGTCGTACGATCCGCTGCACAGCTGTGACAGTGATTCTGGATGTTTGGCAAAACACGAAATCCCATCTCGATGACCATCCAATACGCCAATAAATGGTTTAGCAAATACACGTTCTAATTTAGTAGCATTCAAGGCACGAACATACTCTCGTGCTGACTCAAATGGATGTTCCTTTGGATCGTAATTCCGGGGAACTGTAAATAAATTCAATATAACCTCAAAACTTATAGAAAACTACATTTCGCATACCTTTGTGGATATCGCATTTTGTTTCTCGTAGATATTCATCTGGATTCCGGCTAAGCACTTTAACTTTCATTTCGCAATTAATGGAAATATTTCTAGCATAAAAATTAACAACTACCACGAGCGAATAATAGTCAAATCAAAACATAAATGTCAAATTTTAGAACAGTTTTTTGAATTTCTTTCGTTCAGTAAATTAATTTAACGAATATTGTAGTTAACGGTTATCGAAATTCTAACAGTTTCGGAGATTCCACGAAGCGGAAAAATGTTGAAGCAAATATACACGCAATTAATCGTTTATGATTTATTTTCAGAATAAAAATAAGCCGATCAGTGAGAAATGTTACCAAAGTACCTGTTTTGTATTAAAATTGAAATCTGATTATGTATAATTATTTATTAGGAAATACCAAACAATGTCAATACCAACAAATCAATGATGTCATTATGCGGGTATATTTTGTTTTTATTTTTTTTCACAAGAGGCGCTTTCTCCACTTTTTTAATAGTCAAAACAAATAATTAATTTGTTCAAACTATGTATGATTGAATAAGGTTTTTTTGAAATAATTAATTAAAATTAAAATCGATTTGTTGTTGGTGCAACGTTTGTCATCCAGCTTGTGTTTGGAAAGTCAGAAGTAATTAATTCACTTTAATAGACCCAGAATCTGGTCCCATTTCGACTATTTTCTATTTATAGTATAATAATGAATAGTTTTAAAGGCCATTACTGGCCATTTATAGTATAGCAGTTTGTTTTAATACATATGTATATTGTATTGCAGCTTTATTATGTACTACGTTTATGTCAAAATGCCATTTTTTTATTCATGTGCACGTGTCAATATAGAAATTCGAAATGAATTGACGTTTATAACACAATAGCTCTCTGCAAAATGGTTAACTTCAAGTTGATCTTAACCCTCAACTCAACTCGATTCTATTTTGATTTTCAATTCCAACCCAAACGTAACATTTGCTTCAATTGGTGCAATTGGTGGGTTCAGTCTTCATTCCAGAATAAAAATGGCGTCGTAATGGGGCGTCACGAAATTCGCTCTTCAATTTTTCAATAAAAATAGTTGATAAATAAATAATTTTGTAAAAAATCGTATAGTTAAATATTTTGTAAAGTGCAATAACAATAAAATGTTCCTTAAAAACGTGATGTAATGTATGTAAAAGTGAGTTTTTCAATTAAATTGACATTCGCCATTTTTCTTGTCATTTCCATTTCCATGTGAGAACAGTGTTGGATAAAATCGTAAAAATTTTGCAAAAAAATTGCAGGCGTTTTGATAATCAATACGAAAATTTTCTTTTGTTTATTTGGTGAAATTTTCGTGATATGAATTAGTAATTTAAGATATAAATTAATTTCAGTGTAACTTGTGTAATGGATTTAACTGATACAATGAAATCAGTGCTTAGTGGTAAAAGTTCGAATAGTGGTTTGGCCAGCCAATTGGCGGCGCCAATTATGAATTTACAGCCGGGTCATGGACCTCAAAACAGTGATCAGCAGCATGGTGGTGCTGGAGTTGGATACGTTACTGAAAAATTGTATATGTTGTTGCAACTGTATATCCAGAATAAAGGATGGAATCCAAGTGTTGAATTGTTGCAGTGTTTTTCAGAATTGAAAGATAGTGCCTTGCTGCCAAGTGCCGCATATCTTCAGTAAGTTCTAACATATTTTCACATTTTATTGAATCTTTAATCGATTTATCGTGTTTCTAGGGTTATAGCTAATCGGCTGGCTCTTGATTCCCAAGGGCGTCTTGTTCTTCGCGAATCAGGTAAAATAGTTCTGCCTTATGAGCATTTTGCTAATGCTGTAATGTTGAAACATATGTCTGGTCCCCACGGACTACATCTTAGTTTGGAAGCAACAATGCGAGCGGTAATCGATTCGTATTCGATTGGTCGTGAAAATTTCGGTATGGAGAAGGAATTCATCATTGAAGTAGTCCAATCATGCCCGAGTGCAGCATGTCGTTATTACAAGAATCACATGGGAGTTCCTGCTCCATTTATTGACCAGTCGTTCCCACCGTCTCAACTAAATTCTGATTTCATGGGGCACTTACAACAAATGACCGCAGCTAATGAGTTACTCCAAGATCAGAATACTTTGAAAACTGTACAGAACCAGGCTGTTAATAATATGGCTCAGAATAAGATTCTAAAATCGCAACATCAACAAGCAGCGGCGGTACAGCAGCAGCAACAACAACAACAACAACAGCAGCAACAACAACAGCAACAACAGCAACAACAACAACAGCAGCAGCAGCAACAACAACAGCAACAAATCACAGCTGCTATAATACAACAGCAAAACCGAGCAATCGCACAACAATCATTGGAGAAGTTTGGAAATCTCTCGGCGCTCGAAAAACAGCGAGTATTGCAGCAATTTGATAAAAAACATTATGAGGGTATGCAAGTGGCCAGTATGGTCTCACAAAATGTTGGTGTTACAATTACACCACAGCCGAGTATGGTGCCTACTCCATCACCAGTTCAATCGAGCACTCCAATATCTAATATCGGTGTTAGTAGTAATGGTGTACTTTCTGCGAGTAGCACATCATCATTTGGAATGAATACCCCTGTACAAAATCATGGACCAGTTCCACAACCACACATTACAATTGAACAATCTCAAAAATCGAGCGATTACAGCAGTCGTGGCAGTTTAGAATGCCTAGAATCGTTATCAGCATCCAACAAGGATTTGTTAGCTTTGCACAATGGTGCTTGGGGCAATCAAGATACACGTATTGACGGCCCAATTGGGCAGGATAAAATTGTTCGTGCGTTTGCCGAGCTTATGAAGAATATGGCTCGCATGAAAACGTTTATACGACCATCGATGTGCAAGCCGTACGGCAAGCAGAGTGAAAGTTTACAGAAAAGTAAGTAAAAAGGGAGAAAAAACCCCCAAGTAGTTTTTCGTTTAAACAAATAATTTTGCTCTAAAGAGAACATAATCATTGAACAATTACATATAGAAATGACACTAAAAAAAATTAAAAAATAAATTGTTATAGCGCTGCCAGCAGAGGTATCTTAGATAAATTGAAATTAAAGGTTTGAGTATACACTACATATATATAAATATAAAGTAGTAAGAAATGAAAAAAAAATTTTTTTTTATATGGTTTTTCGTATCACAGGAACCTAGCAATAATTAAAAAAGCAAAGACACTTTAATATAATTTACTAAAGATTGTTGACGCCATGCTCATATGTCGCTGCTAATTTGGAACCTTTGGTGACCTTCTATATGTAATTATTCAATGACATAATTAAATAATATTTTAATTGTTGGAAAACAAAGTGTATGACGTTTATGTTTACGCTATACTCTTGAATTATACAATTATTAAAATATTTCGAACACATGTTGATAGATTCTGAAAATGGTCGAATTTAATTTAGTTGTTAACTTTTATTATAGCCTCGTCTAGTTCTGGGCATTCCCAATGAATGATGTACATCGCACAAAATGTCAGGTTAAAAAAGAAGGTTAGGTTAAGGAGGATGTTCTAATGTTCTACCGTAGTCACAAACTGTTTCGAAGTTATACCAAATTTTAAGTTTCCTCATCACTCATTGATCCATCGTGAGTTTTGCAAGAAGCGTTGAATATCCCTGTGCCGATCTTACTAAGATCCATCAGGTCATCCAGATGGGGAGTTCTCATAAGTTGCATTCTGCTGTGCACTAGACGAGAACAAATGCAAAGCAGGTGGATTTTTGTTTCTTCCTTCTCATCTTCGCAGCTACGGCAGAATGTAGTGTAGATGAGCTGTCATAATCCTGTCTGTAAGCATTGGATCGATCCAGTCATTGTGTAATTGTCTCCTTGTAGTCTATGTAATAAAGTGATTTCTTAATAGGCCTAATAAAGTAATGGAAAGCTGTTTCGATCGATCGTCTCTTACAGTACGCATGATGAGATTTCGACAGCTCTGATTCTCTGATGTGATGGTTCTATTTGCCATTCTAATGATTTTAATAGAAACGATTTTTCCCGCCTAAAGTATAAATATTACTTGTTACTAAAACATCAAGATCTTGTGTTTATGCTGGTGAATTTGGAATCAATATCGGTAATCGATCACCAAGAATGGTTCAAAAAGTGTCCCGGTCGGTTTCCTTAAGCGCAGTGGTTAAAGCTGCGACGTTTGAATCGGGAGGTACCGGGTTCGAATCCCAACAGAGCCGGGATGCAAAAGGGATTTTTCATTTCCCGATTATGATCGATGATTAAATTGAAAACATCTATAAACAACAACAAAACATCTCATAGTTGGAATGTAGAACTGATGGGCCTACCCATCTTCCATGTCACTGTACAGGGTGACGTGGAGCTATGCAATGCGCAGGTGGTATACTGTAATTGTGTGAATGGGATGAATGGGTTAAATGAATGTTAGTGTGAATGTGGGCCCATTAGTGGCATTGAGTGCTGGAGTAAAATCCGCCCAATTTTAATTTTTTTAGAATAAACCAAGGAGTAACTCATCTCCTCGTCCGTTGATTTCTGTATTTTACTAGATTGGGTGATGTGCATTAGCATCACTGTCCATGATGACTTTTTTGCATCCATTATTACTCTGCCTAACTTACTGGATGGTATACTTTCCTCCTTGTATAGTAGGTACGCCGATATTAGCCAGAGATGTTGACCATTCATCTCAATACTAGCCACCACTACAGCAGCGTTGAGAGTCCGGTGAGTCCACCTGCATTGCACAGTGCAGTCCCTTTGATCGTCATCAAACTCTGAGCACCTGGGTCACAAACCGGCTGATGTCTCAAACCTGCCGGCTTCGTCGAGTTTATGGATTTTGAACGTAATTGCTCCAAAACCATAACTGACCAAGCTGCCAGTCCTTGACAGAGCATCCCGGGAGTGTCTATTTTTTATATAGTCAGTAAAGGCTTCTCTTCAAGGCAAGCAACAAAACAGCCAGCTCCTACTAGAAGTTCCGTAACCTAGATTTTCCTGCCTAGATATGTTTTGTAACCAACATTTATTCTGGTAATTTCGACAAAGTATACTCTCTTTACGGATGAATAGACGTGTTGGAGTGTGGTATACTTCTGGCTAAGATACTTCTTCTCTCTTATCGATACCGGCGTTGATTGATGCAGTTATCAGAATAGAGTTATTTAATTCAAGAAGAAATCAACGGATTACTAAAGAGTAAGCATCGTGTATCAGAAGAGTCAGGCATCGTATTAAAAACGATATGTTGCTTTATTAAATAAAATATGTTTTAAATATTCCTTGTACATTTACTTAAACATTAAATAAATTAATGATTTAAATAATTCACAAATCACTTATTTTTTCTCCCACAGCTCTCATGGACACAATTGTTCTCGTTCAATCGCTTCGCAATTGCCTGCCAGCACCACACATTCCGGTTAGTTCATGGAAAAGTGAAGATCGTAGCAGACAAGAGCCTCAACCAGGTATTATCGATTATTAATATTCCTAGATTATAAAATCAAATGAATTTAAGTTTAGTTCGTGTAGGTAATAAATTAAAAATTTTGAAACCTTTTAAGAAAAAGATAAAATCTCATGTAAAACAAAACTTACAAAAAAGATGCAGTGCAATTTTCACTAAAATTTAATTGATTTAATTTTATATAATAATATAATTATAGGATGTAAGGATAATATAATTTTTAAGTTTTAAAAAGTTTCTGGCCAAGTATATAATGAGGATAGTTTTTAAGGATCTAAATGATTAGCATGATTATTACTTTGGTTTACTATTATTTAGATGCAAATAGGAATACTGTTGTATATTAAAAATTTCGATGGTTCTTATAATTCTCGATATTATCTTAAAATATGTACATAAGTATTATCGAAGTTTTATTACAAAAGCATTCCTGTTTAACGGCCAAATATGCGCTTTCTTCCAAACAAAGAAGTATTTAACAAAAAAAAAACACTAAAATATGGTTGTGCTTTTTAATAATTTTCTTATTAAGGGAATTTACTATACATTTCTAAAATATTCCTTACGTATTATTTATGCTTAGCATTTTTATTTGCAATTTAAAATTGGCGCAAATTTTTTTTATTATTATTCAACTGTGATAACCAAAAAAAAATTTTTTTTTTATTATGAAATATGTATTATTTTCTAAAACGAATCTCTATATTATGTTCCTTGCTATTTTTAAAGTTTTTATTATTTAATTTGTGCGAATGAATTCTTTAGGTCTAAAATCGGGGATTAGATAGGTTTTTTATTAGACAATTTTCATCGAATTTTCAGTATGAATTTAGTAATGTTCATCAATTTTCTTATAAAATAATTATCGTTGATGCATATAATCTTATTTATGGAACAACAGTACATTTAAAAAAAAACTATATGTACATAATTATATATGTATATTTGCAATATAACAGTTTCGAGGCTAGGATTATTGTTAACTATTTTTTGTTTATTAATACATAGATGTAATATTATTATAGTATAATATAGTAATCTCATAATTTTTAAGTGAAACTTGCATTTACAATAATATTAATTTGACCTTCTAGTAATAAGACTGCTGTATTTTATTCAGTAAACGTAGATGAAGTCTGCACTTCGATGAAATGGTTTAGTAACTTTCAAATTGAATGAATATAAATTAACATATTTAAAAGGGTATACAGAATAGATTCGGGCAATTGACTGTTTTATATTTGTCAAAAATCTTATATTTACATTTTCAAATTGCAAATTCATAAAAAATACATAATATTTAAAAATTATCTCTACCGTATTCAAATATTTTTAAATTTGTTTCCTCCGTTAAATTATTTGGAATACTATTAAAAATAGATCAGCCTTATACAATATCATATTTTTTGCTTTTTCATCGCGGTACAATTTTAGTCCATAATCATGAACATGACAAATATAAACTAACTTATCGTACTAGTATTTGGGTAGGATTATTTAAAAAATTATATTTAAACACTTTAAACACTTACTTTCAGTTTTCATAATAAATAATACTAACAAAATATTTCAAAATAAATTAACATTTCAATGTAAAAAATAATCTATAAAATTTACTTCCATGCTGCAAGAGTAACGTTGGCCGTAAAATCGGTTTATTAAATATTATAAAATACCTTGTCAATTTCTGGCATAAAATTAAACATTGATTTTATATTTTATTTTTTCTTGCTTCAAATTTTGTTTGTACCTACTGGCAAATTTTAATATTTTGTGGCTATCCTGTCATGGAATTAGGCAGATGGTTTCTTTTTTTGATTTTTACCATCAATAGTATATGAAAATTCACCACTGAATTCCCAGCGATAACCCAATTGAGTCAATTTTTTTGATTCATACAATAAATGTTTTATTACCGTAAACCTAGAGGTGGGAAATCATAGATAATGAGGACGAATTGTAATTTTAAAAAATCGGGTGGTTTCAACTAAATAATTTTAAGGAATACCTTGGTTGATGTAATAGGTTTTAATTGCCTTAATAGGGACACGGCTGTAAATTTTTAAGTGTTTACATTTTTTTCAAAGCAGCTGTGGACCGCATCGATTTCCTGAATTTGGGAATAGCCAGCTTCGGAATTTATTTGCTCAATTTGGACTAATTGATTATTGCTCTCCAATAATTTAGATATTGCAAGTGTGGTAATACGATTTTTATTTTGGGGCACAGATGAGTCGGACCACAAAATTAATTTCGTAACCGCAGGATTGCCTTGTAATGCACTTGATGATCCTTATTAAGGAATGCTTCAGGTGTTTGAAATGAATTTTGAATTTATGTGCTTTCCTTGTATTACAGGACTCAATACACCAACAACGTCTTTCTCAAAAAAATATTGATAAAAATCGGCACGTCTGGAAATCTCTTTTACAGCCCTTTTTCTATTCGTAGTGAATTTCGAATAAAAATGTAATTTAGATGTGGGTTCGAGTTTCCAAAAAACTTCATGAATTCTTTGTGTATCCCCCACATTAAAATTTGCATTGCATTTGTAACTGCATTGATCACTACAATTTTTTTTATGGTTCTGGCTGGTCGTTCATTGCCTTGCTGATTGAAATATTGTTTTCCATTATCTCGTTCGCGCTTGGCAATATTGCGTTTCCATTTTACCGCTTATCGTTTTGTTTTGCGCGATGGACAATGATCGGAAGTTTTCGCTACTGTTAAATCACTTGCAGTTACTGGCACCGTACTAGTCAAACAAAATTATTAAAAAAAAATTGAATAAGTACCGATTCTACTGCACCATCAGCAATTTAATATAAATAAAATTTTAAATTTCGTACGTCCAATAAATATGTTAATGGGTATTTCAGAAGAAATTGGTAAAATTTCTGAATAGGTTTGGCTTGTAGATGGAGTGGGTTGATGACGTTCCTGTTATGCTTCTATCAGTCGAGTTTATAGTTTGGTCCGATAAACCAAAATGAAATTGACTCATTGTCGGATATTGGAGTAATATTTTCTAAGTACCACGATACTCTTTTCCTGCAGATCACTTGATGTAATAAAATAAATTAATATTTTTGCAAGCACCGTAAATTAAAATTCACGACAATTTATTTGCAAACTATGTAGTAAGTTTTCCTTCGTTCATTTGTATTTACTGCAACACTTGGTGGTGGTCATGGTTCTAGCGACAACATATCATTTGTTGTAGCGTTTTCTTCGTCTAAAACTTTATCAGTAGCTTACTACTGTAAGAAAAATATACCAAACAAAATGAAAATATAAATTTCAACTTCCTTGCAATACAGAATACAATATGTAATCTAAAGACGCCCCTGTCAAATGATCAATAAACACGGAGAGAAGCATCTCATTCGAACCACGATGTAATTGCATTACTCTTGCTAGATACCATTTTGCCGCGTGGAACTTCATCTTTGATAAGAGTTGTTCAACTTTGATTAGAGTTGTTCATCTTTGATTAGAGTTGTTCATCTTTGATTAGAGTTGTTCATCTTTGATTAGCACCAATTCTCCTTCTTTGAAAGGCTTCTTGATTAATCATTTCGGTCGACTTTGAAATCGTCATAGATCATCCGAGTAGTATAGCCTACTCCACCGTTTGCAATTACACAAAATTAGGAATGGGAATTGAAGTATATTTAAAATTTCTTGTTTTGCTATTGATTGTGAGATGGGGTAATCGGTTTGAATGATTTATCTGGGCCGTGTGAACTAATTTCAATTCTAATCCAATATCACCTGTAGATTTGAATATTCGGCCTGTTACAAAAAAGTATTATCGTTAACACGATCTACGAAGAAAATCAAAATGTTGGTAACCATTTCAAGGTGTTTCATAGAGATGCCTTAAATCACATCATGAATTAAATAAGTAAATCAATAAACATCTAATGTTAAAAAACTCAAATTATTCATGTTGGATGGTGCTTGAGGGACCAGTTCTCTTTAGTATTGATTTAAGCGGAAGTATATTGGATATATGATCAACACGTCGTGGTGGATTTTGATCGTGAAATCTCGATTGTCTTGGCTCTCCTGACTCAATGCCTATATTCGAGGGTCCCGAAATTTCCGAACCTATGATAAAAGTAAATTAAATCCTTTTGAATATATAAATTTCTTTGTATCTAACATTTACGTTTAAGTCGTCCTGGCTCCTGATTTTGACTGTGTAGTCTCGATGATTCCGATGGCTGCGACCAAGGTTTATTTTGCTCCTCAATCCGCCTTCGGTGATTAGATTGATCTAGTGTTGGATCATCAATATATGAATACCTCACCAATATTCCAGCTTTTGGGAGTTGAGCAGCTATCGAAAACAGAAAAAATACAAATAAGTAATAAATTAAATTGGCATATGTCTACTCACCAATATTAAGACAAATATGTTCGTAGGTAGTGAATTTAGGAACAGGATAATTTATATCTCTCGTTGTCACATCATCGACAGGACGAAACCAATTACCGTTCTTATCAGTTTGCATACGCCGTGGCATGTTCTATAAAACAGTAAAATTTTAATTATTCCTAATTAATCTATTAAATCAAATCTTTATGTTTCTCGATCTGGATAGTGGTTAGTAGACTATTTTTGTCCAAATCATGTATCACTTTGCACAAGCAATAGAACATTCTTGGTAAAGATTGTCCAGGCATACCACATAAATTTAAAAATACAAGAAGGGATTTCATGGGAAACTCGTCCACTAATTAGTTTCTATTGACTCCTAAGCTAGGTTTGATTAAAATTGCTCGATTTGAGTAAAATTAAGGTAATGCGAAATTTGAGTGGAGATAAATTACTTAAATATTTACTCAATTTGAGTAAAATTGTATAGAACTCATCAATAATACGATAAAAATTATTTATCAACTTTGACTTGGGTTAAAAACAAAATTTGGAGCAGAAGGAATAAAAATGGTCGCCCTAAGTTAAGTGTAATGATGAGCATAATTTGTAAAAATTAGTAGTCCGCCAATTGGGCAAAAAAAAACAGCAATTTTAAGTCAAATAATGACAAGTGTATGAGCCAGTATAATTAATTAACATTTATTATGTCGAGTTTGGAGGGCTAATAGCGCATTTTCTTTTTAAAATGCGAGTTTAAGCATTAGCCACTGTTTGATTTCATCATAGTATGGGCTCCCAAATATAAAAGAAAATCCCACGGACATGAAATTAGTTTGAAAAGTTTCTTTAAATTATTTTAAATAAATATTTTATTACGTTCAACAAACAATGCTTCACAAAATGAAAAACGTGATCCATTTGATCCATATACAAACTAAAAATTATGTTCAAAAATTCAACAAATACTATCCCATATAACGATCTAAATAGAAATAAGTCCCATGATTATATTCAACAAAAAACTTAAAATTATATTCCACAACTAAAAATTTAATTTGGATGCCCTAATCTTCTAAAATTTGTGACCTACATTGGAATTATGTTCCTCAAAAATTCAAATAATTATAGCTTTACATTTTACATATTTTAACACATTTGCGCACGCACATAATGGCGTCGTCTATTCAGAACGCCACATGCTATAATTCTGTTATTAATAGAGATAAGTTAGTTCTGATTAGAGTGTTGTGAATCAAATTTGTTCAAGAATTGTTTGCAATTTTTTTGTTTTGTGAATGAAAGGAAATTTGGTAAATGTATTGAAAATTTCAGTTAACTAGTTTTTCAAATAATCACAGATATTATTAGTCTCGAGATGCAGGTGATCTGGTAGAGGTTAAACACAGTAATAACTGAAATGACTCACCTGATGATCCTGGTTTTTTTTATTGTTCGCACTAAGTTTGTTTTATCACTATAATTTGTCCCACAAAATAGTTTATCTTGAAATGTTTTTACTCACAATAAATAAATTAAACACTATTAATGTGGTTTATATGAAAAATTATGTTTTTTTAAATTTTGAGTACGAACGAACGACAAATGCAATTGGTGTTCACCGACTCAGTTCACCCTTTGATTTTTATTTTTTTGCTTTTTCAGTTAATTTTTTTTTTACATATTTTCGATATAGTAAAGTTTTAGTAATTTTTTCCACTGCGTGGAAATCCTTTAACAAAAATAAAACAATCAAAGAATCAAAACACGTGATTAAGTTTCATAAATCCGTACAATAATTTTATTTAAATTTTTTTTAAATGTTGGATACCTTTTTCATTTATTTAATTTTTCTTCTTTCTTGATGCTGCAGATTGTTTATAAAAGTTTTAGCATGCCCCAAATGTGCATACATAGTGTAACACTCAGGCGTAGTCTGGAGCATATCCAATATAGAAAATTGAGAAAAAACAGGAAAAGAACTAAAGCGAACAAAAATAAACAAATTATTGTCCAAATCATGCTTCGTGTTATCAGAAAATTAGATCTACACAGTGACCCTTGAGCGGTGTTTTGGTGGCTAATCATCAGGGTTATGGATGTGGGATTTTCAGGGTTTGTGTAGATCAGTTTTAACCGCGGGGGTTGGATTGAGTCTGATTACCTATCTTCCAAACGTCACCGGCACTTAACCTAGGTCTTTCTCAGTTACCCAAGACAGCAACAAAATTATTGCGCGCTATTTTTATTGTTTTAAATAGTCATCCTCATTCATTCATTAAAATCGCGAACGATTTAATTTTGGAATAACGATATTAGTCATCGTACCAGATCAATTGCAGAAAACAACCATAAAATTAACATTCACGTGTATAGGAGTTTTTTTTTCTTTGACACAGAAATTATGACAATGCGGTTTTATTTCTTTGATTTTTGTCATGTGTTGCTGGTATTCTGGGTTATCAAAAGCCGATGAGTCTAAATCAATATGCAGTGGATCTAGGATTTCTGAAGTAGCGGTAACCCTAACGTAGTCGTATTTCTCAGGTAGAGCTACGAGAAAGGAGAGTATGACTGGTTCCACACAAAAAACGCTATATAAGGTAACATTCACAGAACCTTTACGGTTGTAACGGGTGGTTGCGTCCGCTTGGGTTAGTTTGGTTTGCGGCCCGCTTTGAATAATAATATAATAAATAAACTATGTATAATAACAGCACAAATCACAGATAATCTTCAACACATGCTGCTAAATGAGTTTAAAGTAATTTTTTAAATTTGAAAACATTTTCGGAAGTTTTTATTGCGGTTGGTAGTTTATTATAAACATGGGGTCCAATGAAAGTTATTGATTTCTTACCAAATTCGGTTTTTATTTTGTTGCTCATTAGAAAATTTGTTCTACGAGTAGTGTATCTATGACTTACACACTGAAATTGAATGTTAGATAGTGTAGATGTTACGTTCAGACACTTGTACATGTGTAAAGATACGTGAAGTTCAAATAATGCATTTATTGGAAGAATACCAACGGCAACTTTCCTATATAACTCAACGGAAGGAAATAAATGTGGAAGTTTAAAAATAGCTTTGCAACTCCTATTTTCCATAGTTTGTAATTTTTTAATTTGGATTTTACTGCAGTTCCAAAAGTTGAGATGGCATAGTAGAAACGTGAATGAATAAATGAAAAGTAAATCGTTTTTAAGACATGCGTTGGAACAAAGGCATCGAGTTTTCTAATCAAAACGATAAACGGACATATTTTCATGCTCAACATACAAATGTGTTTATCCCAGGACATGTGCTTATCAAACATTATTCCAAGATACTTAAACTCGTCGACACATTCAATGACAACATTAGAAACCTGCAAAATGGGTAAATCACAATGTGGTAGAAATGGGGAGTGAAATATAATAAATTTTGTTTTACTTAGATTAACTGCTATTTTATTGTAATTAAAATACTCCAAGAGTGTCTGAAAATGATTTTGCATATTAGTTAACGCTTGCAAACAATCACTGGAGTTATAAAAAATTGCAGTATCGTCAGCAAACATTCTGATTTTTATGAAAATTTATTTATTATTATATTTTAATTTATGAAAATCAAAAATAATAAAGGCCCAAGAACACTGACTTGCGGTACACCACAGTTGATGGTTAAGACGCTGCTTGCGACACCATCGGTAATTTCAACTAATGCAGTGTCAGTGCCAGACCCATGTCCAAAACCATATTGATGACAGTAAAAAAAATTTCTATTAAGGTATTCTATCATGCGATTTGCTATTAATTTTTCCAATATTTTGTCAAACATAAGACAGCATTAGAGCTTCCAGATTTGAATATTGGTGATACTTTTGCAATTTTCAGGCAATTAGGATAAATCCCGGTTACGAACACTACATTAAATATATCAGCCAATAGGTGGGAAAAACTACTAGCATTACGCTTCACAACAATGTTAATAATGTTATCATAACCACAGCCCTTATTACTATCTAAATTACCAATAATATTGAGAACTTCAGTGTCCTGACTGGAGTGGAATTCAAGTCAGTATTTAGTTTGCAAGAATTATTCGAGTTATTGTTCATAATCACAGAGGTCGAAGATGTACCAACATTTACAAAGAATTTATTGAATGCATCAACAATACAACTTGGCTCTTTATATTCAATATCATTAAATACAATAGATTTCACATTAGCACTGGTGTCATACTTCATAAACTGATTGATTATCTTCCAGACCTGTTTTTGGTTTTTATTTATTGAATAAATTTGCGAAATAATTTTTTTTGGCATGATATTTAAACGATTTGATTTTTTGTCTTTTTTTTTTTCAGAAAATTAGCATTGAATAATCTAATTATTGGTTTTATCGTAGGAATTAACTTACTATTATCATCATTTTCATTCGACCGAGCTCTGAAATCATAAAATTTATCATAAATCGAGCTGTATCCATTGTTATTAACTCTTATAACTTCCACAAAAATTATGGCGCCGTTAGTACCCCTAACCTTGAATGTTCCTCTATCTAAGAATTGTGCGCATAAAGGCTCTGATATATAGAAATCTAGTCTATTAATTCTAGCATATTCTTCATCCTGAAGCATTCGTGAAAAATGATATATAATTTTATTCAAAATAATATCATATATACCTGATAGAAGTTTATTATCAATTCCATTCACGTAGACAGTTAAGGTTGGTACATAAATAATTTCATAATTCAGAAAATTAATACAGGAGTTAATCATTATTGGACTCATTTCGCTAAAAATGGAAAACTGGTCTCCACATGTATCCAAACGCACTATTCGAGGCATAGGTATTGGAAATCCACCAATGTGAATGCTTCTTACCAAAGACTGAACCAACCCAGAAATCCTTGAAAGGAAAATACTGCTGTCCTAGCAGCGAAAGTTCTTTAAGTGAAATCGTTAAATGATTTAATGCTTATTCCTCCTGCGAACATGATATTCACTCCACTATCCTTCGCTAAATGGTAGGATATAAGCCTGGAAGTAACATGATGAGGTAAATATGTTACTAGCTCTGAATCTGCCAAAAGGCGTCCTTAAGATTAATCCTTGATATGAAGTGTGTTTGAGCGTATTTGGCAAACGCCAAGACTTTTGATTTTCTTCGATCACACCCAAAGATAGCTTCGGTCCATCTCAACATATATACTACACTTGTTGGCAGGAGGTGACACGGCGTGCAAATGCTGTTTCACTGTTAATTCCAGAAATTTAAAAAACAAATATATGTTTACCACTAGTTTTTTTACCATTTTTTGAACTAAATGGTCAATTCCAAAATCCTTTGGTGTCATATACCAAATAATAAATGTTCGTAACAGCGACACTCTTCTTTGGGAATTTTCCGTCATTGGGCTGTGATAATCCTTAGTTAAACACGCCCTCAAGAAGGTTTATAATCTTAATTGTGACATCGTATTTAGTAGCCGGCTAAAGCTTAGAGTAAGGGTGTGGGGATTTCCAAAGCATATATGGAGCTTGAATAAACGCGTATATACGACAAAATTGATTGACTTTTAGATTCTGTTCGAGTGGTGTATTAGTACTTTTTTGTTTCGTAGGTTTTTTTAATTCATAATATTAATTATTAATATCAACCTGTACAAAAAATATCTTCCTAAAGCTTTTGTATTTCGGTGATTATTTATTCAAATAAAATAAAATTTATTCAACTGTTTGATTGTGGTAACGATAACTTTTTCACGTATTCACTTAAAAAATTCAAGATACATTAACCTTCCTTTTTTAAACGTTTGGAATCTTTTCTTGCAATATCAAAAGGTTATATTGTGGAGAACGAGTCATCGACGATGTAGGCTTGATCAGCGTAGAAACGGGAAATGGAAGCCCGAGCTGCAGTCGTTTCGTCCACATCAAAACTGTTTGTTGGATTCCTACAAATGGTACATCCCGCGATCCTGCTGGCTATAATTGCTATTGTATATTAAGTTTGTCCATGGTCATGTATTAAGATTAACCATTTCCAGTTCTCCGCTGTATCCGCACTGTCTTCAGTTCCAACCCCAGTTGGTGATGATAACAATTCCTAAAAGTAAATTATGTATTATTATAAATAAGCCTTATAATAATTACACAATTCATGTTAACTCAACTCTATATTTTTTGAACAGATAATATCATGATATATGCTTATCTGTTCTAATAAGAATTTCAGTTATCCCGTCTTCTGCACTGCTCTGTAAAATAAAATAATTAGTAACGCGTAACAACGAAAAATTATGAATACAGCCTACATACACTTATACGTGCAGAAGTTGTAACGGAACGATAATAGTTTGGTTGAATTTTCGTTCTGTTATCAGAATCTCTCCGTGATCCTATACACTAGTGCCTGCAGCACATTTGCCAGCTAGGTGAAGACTTTTTTTTTTTCTTTTCAAGGAATATAATTTTCTCTAAGATTTTTAACGAGCACTTCGAATATTCATTTGATTTCTTTCTTGAAGTGTGTAAAACGCGGCCATAACTGCCATTCCCACAGTGTTGTGACGAGCATCATAACAATGTGCAATTCTGGCTCTAATTAAGTCTCTGACATCTCCTGGCAGAGGTCCGCTTAATAGAGCTTCCAAATCATCTGGAGTATATCCACCCAAGCTGCCTCCAGGATTCTCTTGAGGAAGTCCATCTGCGGCCATTTGCATTGCTTCCGCCTCTCTTTGCTCTCTAACTAAGTCTTCTGCTTGGAGTAATGCAACTCTATCTGCTTCAGTCAACACAATTCTACGTTTCTGGGTTTGACGTTCATTCATCATCAGTCCTGCTATGGCCCCAGCATTAATGATCTTTGCCATGGATGTAGTGTCTACATAGGTAGCATTTTTACTTCTACTAGATCCCATAACACAACCTATGGTGTGAAGCCAGAGATGGAAACCGGGACACTGTCCAGAGGAATAGGGAGATTTTTTGGAAAGACCGAATTCTATCAAATAAGGAGCATATGATCCCAATACATCGACTTCTTGATCTTGCCTCAATGCGCCTGCCAACTCTCTCTCAATAGAGCTATCCATAACGTATTTCAATACATTATAACCGTCACAACTAGCCAATTTCATAATGTAATTCAAACCAGTAACAATCACGCAGCCTCTATTTCTAGCGGTCATGGTGGAATCTCTGCAGCTTGAAAAATCTAGCTCAGGATATCTACTGTAAAACATGTCCAATGCACTGATCAATTTTGTATATTCGGTCAATCTAATGAATCTACCCACATTTGATGCTCACTAAAAATTCCTCTAATTCTTTCATTCAATTGATTTACGTAATCTAAATTATTAGGTCCTTGTGTTATTCTACTGAGACGATAACCTGCTACTAAAGCCCAAAACCAAGACCTTTCCTGAACCGGTGTCATTTGATCCTCATTTTGTTGATCTCTGGCTTCATTTCTGGGTTGCTCAACTAATCCTATAAGAGACAAAGGAGTTACTACATCTCCAACATTTCCTATCAATTGACCAAAAGTTGTCCAATTTTCTGTCACATTTTTGGAAAACGACACAAGATGGTTCTGGATATAACAGACCATAAAATCAGCAATCGAATTTATATAGATCTCTCGATTCGGTCCGAATGCATACAAAGAGTCTGTAAACGCTTGACGTATGTTTGTACCTGTCGTCAGATGGACAATAGGCTTGTGATTGTTGGCCAAGAACCAATCAGATGGATACTGACGCATATTTTCAGGAAGTCCTCTAATAACGGGTATTACTCTACCAGGAAGACCTAATCCGACATGTCTATCCACTAAAGTTACATTCAATCTCTCCATTTTTAATTTTTTAATTTTTTTAAAAATCCGATTCGAAAAAACAGCTTTAATAATCACTCACTTATAACAATTATGAAAAATTTAAGTTATCCTTTAGAATTGTAACGGAACGATAATAGTTTGGTTGAATTTTCGTTCTGTTATCAGAATCTCTCCGTGATCCTATACACTAGTGCCTGCAGCACATTTGCCAGCTAGGTGAAGACGGTTGGGTTGGGTTCTTGGCACTTACCACAGAGAGCTTGAAGTGCTGCTAGTTTATATATATACATATATATATATACCCCTCTTGATTTTATTAAACTTGAATAATTCGAATAAACATGGAGCGGACTTACACGTTAAAATGATGATGTTTTACACCGTATCACAGAATTGAATTAAGAATTACGATACATTTTGTAATAAATTAAATACATTTAATGAAGAAATAAGATTATAATTTAAACAGGAAGACTACGTCACAGCCATTTTTCATGGTGATCAAGATGTTATAGACCACCTTATTGCACACCTCCCTCCCAACAGGCAATATCTTGCATGCGGTTTGATATGCCCCCTAATGTATGTAATATGTTAGCCCATTCTATCTGAATAAAACTATTATTATTTTTTTTTTTTTTTTTTTTTTTTCAAGGAATATAATTTTCTCTAAGACTTTTAACGAGCATCTCGAATATTCATTTGATTTCTTTCTTGAAGTGTGTAAAACGCGGCCATAACCGCCATTCCCACAGTGTTGTGACGAGCATCATAACAATGTGCAATTCTGGCTCTAATTAAGTCTCTGACATCTCCTGGCATAGGTCCGCTTAATAGAGCTTCCAAATCTTCTGGAGTACATCCACCCAAGCTGCCTCCAGGATTCTCTTGAGGAAGTCCATCTGCGGCCATTTGCATTGCTTCCGCCTCTCTTTGCTCTCTAACTAAGTCTTCTGCTTGGAGTAATGCAACTCTATCTGCTTCAGTCAACACAATTCTACGTTTCTGGGTTTGACGTTCATTCATCATCAGTCCTGCTATGGCCCCAGCATTAATGATCTTTGCCATGGATGTAGTGTCTACATAGGTAGCATTTTTACTTCTACTAGATCCCATAACACAACCTATGGTGTGAAGCCAGAGATGGAAACCGGGACACTGTCCAGAGGAATAGGGAGATTTTTTGGAAAGTCCGAATTCTATCAAATAAGGAGCATAGGATCCCAATACATCGACTTCTTGATCTTGCCTCAATGCTCCTGCCAACTCTCTCTCAATAGAGCTATCCATAACGTATTTCAAGACATTATAACCGTCACAATTAGCCAATTTCATAATGTAATTCAAACCAGTAACAACCACGCAGCCTCTATTTCTAGCTGTCATGGTGGAATCTCTGTAGCTTGAAAAATCTAGCTCAGGATATCTACTGTAAAACATGTCCAATGCACTGATCAATTTTGCATATTCGGTTAATCTAATGAATCTACCCACATTTGGACGAATCAACTCCCAAAGTTCAAGGAGCCTGTTATAAGGATGCTCACTAAAAATTCCTCTAATTCTTTCATTCAATTGATTTACGTAATCTAAATTATTAGGTCCTTGTGTTATTCTACTGAGACGATAACCTGCTACTAAAGCCCAAAACCAAGACCTTTCCTGAACCGGTGTCATTTGATCCTCATTTTGTTGATCTCTGGCTTCATTTCTGGGTTGCTCAACTAATCGTATAAGAGACAAAGGAGTTACTACATCTCCAACATTTCCTATCAATTGACCAAAAGTTGTCCAATTTTCTGTCACATTTTTGGAAAACGACACAAGATGGTTCTGGATGTAACAGACCATAAAATCAGCAATCGAATTTATATAGATCTCTCGATTCGGTCCGAATGCATACAAAGAGTCTGTAAACGCTTGACGTATGTTTGTACCTGTCGTCAGATGGACAATAGGCTTGTGATTGTTGGCCAAGAACCAATCAGATGGATACTGACGCATATTTTCAGGAAGTCCTCTAATAACGGGTATTACTCTACCAGGAAGACCTAATCCGACATGTCTATCCACTAAAGTTACATTCAATCTCTCCATTTTTAATTTTTTAATTTTTTTAAAAATCCGATTCGAAAAAACAGCTTTAATAATCACTCACTTATAACAATTATGAAAAATTTAAGTTATCCTTTAGAATTGTAACGGAACGATAATAGTTTGGTTGAATTTTCGTTCTGTTATCAGAATCTCTCCGTGATCCTAGACACTAGTGCCTGCAGCACATTTGCCAGCTAGGTGAAGACGGTTGGGTTGGGTTCTTGGCACTTACCACAGAGAGCTTGAAGTTCTGCTAGTTTATATATATACATATATACCGGGTGTTTTTTTTAAACTGAGACGATCAAATATCTCGAAAAATAGCCACTCTACGGAAAAAATGTCCATAATCAAAATTTAATCATACCGCGGGGGAAATACATTAGTGCAAAAAAAAAAGTCCCCCCACCCCCGCTTTGTAGGTGGGGCGGGGGTCACTTTTAAACTAAGATAGGAAGCCATATTTTTTATTGCAGATATGGACTCTACGACTAAAAGTACGTATGATTTGAATGAAATATCTTGTTCGGTTCATGATAGATGGCGTTGTAATCGACGAAATTCAATTTTTCAATTTCTCCTTCTTAGAACACACGCATTCGATTCTGCAATACGTTTGAAATAAAAAAACATCACGTTTTCATTGGAAATACTCGATATTCGTCATCAAAACAATTTATTCAGTTTTGTAAATCTAAAATAAGTGTTCAAAATGATGGCCTGCGACTTCAATGCACTTATTAATCCGCATTTCAAATGATTGTACACAACTGAGAAGTGTGTCTGGTTGAATTTCAGAACACGCATTTCTGATTCGCTCAATCATGTTTTCACGTGTTGTGGGTTTTTGTGTGTAAACTTTGTTTTTGAGGTAGCCCCACAAAAAAAAATCTGGCGCAGTAAGATCTGGTGATCTGGCGGGCCAATTTATCGGACCAGCTCTACCGATCCAGCGACCATTGAAATCACGATCAAGTATTTCACGTGCCATCAACGAATAGTGTGCAGGACAACCATCATGTTGAAACCACATGTTCCGTCTCACTTCTAAGCTCAAATTTTCAAGTAATATTGGCAGTTCATTTTCCAAAATGTTTCGGTACATTTGACCATTCAAGTTGCCTTCAATAATGTGGGGGCCTATGAGTTTGTTGCCAATTATTCCACACCACACGTTGACAGTCCAAGGACGCTGATGTTCAACTTGACGAAGCCAGTGCGGATTTGTAACACTCCAATAATGCATGTTGTGTCGATTAACCGTTCCATGGTTTGTAAAAGATGATTCGTCGGAGAACATTACGCAACGAAAAAAATTGGTGTTTTGTTGTATTTGTTCACGTGCCCATTGACAAAAAGTTACCCGATTTTGGAAATCAACGCCATGAAGATCTTGGTGTAAAGACACATGATATGGATGATACTTGTGCCGTTTTAAAATATTCCAAACACTGGTGAGGGACAATCCGGAATCGTGAACTATTTCTCGTGTACTAATATGAGGATTATGAGCCACTGCTGCCAATACAGCAATTTCATTATTTTCTCCAGTTACTGTTGCTCTACGGGTCCTCTTTTTCGGTTGAACATTTCCATCAGTAATAAATTGTTTGATAGTACGGCCAAATGAAGCACGTGAACGAATCCTATCCGGAAAACGTTGAGCGTAAATAGCAACAGCATTTTCAAGATTTCTGCCAGCTTCTCCATAAACCAAAACCATTTCAATTTTCTCTGGCACAGTTAAACGCTCCATTCTAAAGTATTTTGTCGTTTATTTTGCAATTACGAAAAACATGAAGATAAGAAATAACACAAACGTTAAATGTGATTTACAAAACTGAATAAATTGTTTTGATGACGGAATTTCGAGTATTTCCAATGAAAACGTGATGTTTTTTATTTCAAACGTATTGCAGAATCGAATGCGTGTGTTCTAAGTAGAAGAAATTGAAAAAATTGAATTTCGTCGATTACAACGCCATCTATCATGAACCGAACAAAATATTTCATTCAAATCATACGTACTTTTAGTCGTAGAGTCCATATCTGCAATAAAAAATATGGCTTCCTATCTTAGTTTAAAAGTTACCCCCGCCCCACCTACAAAGCGGGGGTGGGGGGACTTTTTTTTTTGCACTAATGTATTTCCCCCGCGGTATGATTAAATTTTGATTATGGACATTTTTTCCGTAGAGTGGCTATTTTTCGAGATATTTGATCGTCTCAGTTTAAAAAAAACACCCGGTATATATATACCCCTATTGATTTTATTAAACTTGAATAATTCGAATAAACATGGAGCGGACTTACACGTTAAAATGATGATGTTTTACACCGTATCACAGAATTGAATTAAGAATTGCGATACATTTTGTGATAAATTAAATACATTTAATGAAGAAATAAGATTATAATTTAAACAGGAAGACTACGTCACAGCCATTTTTCATGGTGATCAAGATGTTATAGACCACCTTATTGCACACCTCCCTCCCAACAGGCAATATCTTGCATGCGGTTTGATATGCCCCCTAATGTAATATGTTAGCCCATTCTATCTGAATAAAACTATTCACACATGGTGATGCTCACACAGGCTAACCATGTAGAAACGGCACTAATTAACATAACGAAAACTATAGCAGAAAATAAGATGAATAGAATAAAATGGTCGTATCGACGGACGGAATAAAATACATCAAATAAGTAGAATTAAATAATTATTGGCATAAGAAGTTTACATAACATATTCCTTACATACTAAAATATAGTTTGATCAAAAAAAAAAATATAATAAATAATTTGTAAATTTAAGTATTGACATTATAAACTAGACTTATAATTCTTTAATTTATTAATTTTAATAAATTGTGATTTTTAATTTTTGTTGTTGGATCCGCGGTCCTTCAATAAATTAATTTGATAATATTTTTTTTTTTATAACTTATGTAATATAAGTACTAACACAATATGTTAATAATAATAAATATAAATAGTGAATATAAATTATATGAATAATATATATATATATATATATATATATATATATATATATATATATATATATATATATATATATATATATATATATATATATATATATATATAATTATATGATGTAGATAAATTAAAATATAAAGATTAATAATATGTGTGGTTTATTCACATAATTAAACAAAACAAATAAACTTATCTTATTATGATCCGATTGTGATGACCTTGCAATTTTGGTGGTAACATTATTTGGCGCCAAATAGAAAATACGCTAAGCTGTTGTACACACTTTTACCGCGCCTTCTGTGGATGTACCGAATCACCGGCAGGATAACGGTCAGAACCAATAATACAAGTAATATATAAATATGTACTGCCCAAAAATAATCTGCCGCAGAAAAAAGCGTATATTCGGTACCGTGATTTTCTTAGGTAACACACAGCTCTTTTTCTACGACAACAGATATCCCAATCAATTTATGATATGCAAAATTTTTATTTTATAAATTTATATATGCCTATAATGGCTACTGTATTAATAAACTTAGATGTTGTTTATCACTTGCATGGTTTACTGGTGCACTATTATTTTATTTTTTTATTATTTTTCACTTAATGCACAAAATCGAATCATCGATAATTGCAAATCGCAGATCGTATTTTAAAGGTAAAAAGAATAAATATAAGAAGAAGTGCGTTAGTCATGACCATCTATCATGTTTTATATATACTAACCAATTATACCAATAATTATTTTTGACCAAGTGACCAGATTACAATAAAATAAAAGTATTTTACTATGTATTTAGCATTTATGATTCCATCATCCAAGTGTCTGCCTTAAATAATAATATATGTATATCCACGAAAATTCAATTTATCATATAGACAGTACATTCTTAGCCTCGCATGGAACATCACCAATGTTACAAAGTCTACATACGTAGTTAAACTCATAATACAAGTACATTTTCTACAAAGCCAAATACACAAAACAAGTTTTCAATGTTGTAAATAATTATAAAATAAAATTCATTTCAATGTTGTAAATAATTATAAAATAAAATAAACATAAATGAAAATACATCAAAATTGTATAATGCATAAGTCTGCATACTTCAAAATATTAGAATAAAAAAATTAATTTGTTAATAAATGTTAATATGAAGTTGGACCCCCTACAATTTTATTACCTCCTCCATCCGTTTCGACATGGACGACACTAATTCCTGTGTCACTGCGGGCTCATTTTTATTCCATTCTGCTTGTAAAGCATTTTTGAGATCTGTCTTATTTTTTATTGGGGTATTTCTAATCCGGCACTCTAATTCCTCTCACAGATGTTCAATCGGATTCATATATAAAATTGAATTTACTGGTGTAATATGATCTGTATTGGTGAATTTTGGTTTTTACATAGGTTTTTCGGATTTTAATTTGGTTTCTTCTCCCCGGTCTACTGCGATCTTCCCAATAGCACTGGATCGGTGTTGGAAGCCGCATCCTCCCTCGGTGGTCTGGGTGCTAGTGTTGGTAGTAACCGCTGAATCCCAGTTCTCCAGTGACCACTTGACGGGTTTCCCGCACATATAATACATCTTGGCATAGTTGCGCCCTTTTGACCGCAACGGTAACAGAACAACCCTGTTGGTGGTATTGGGCAATCTTTGAAATTATGTCCTATATCCGAACAATTAAAGCAAACCTCGTTATAGCGAGTCCCTTGAGCCGATATTTTTTGGATGTATAAATTTCCATTTCTAGTATATCAAGGTATCTTCCCAGGCGGTATAGCTTTTTATTAATTCATTGATGGTGCTAAATTGTCGGTCCGTCAAATAGTACTGAAGAGCTGGTTTCATGTTATTTATCAATATCTGTATCAACTCCTCGTCTGATACGGAGTGCGGCAAACTCCACAGGTGATGATAGAAAGCGATGAGCTTTCACTCGGTTGTTGTTTCCGTGATTCGAATGCTTGAATCTCATAATTTGTACGTCAGTCTTTGAATCTTTCCACGAGGTCCCTTCGGAAGTCGAACCATGTTGCCAGAGGGTTATGCTTCCTATACGTCCAACACCACTGTAACACTACGTCTTTGAGGATGGTGTGTATCTCGCTCAATAAAGATTCCTGACTCAATCGCATCGAAGAAACGACCGTATTTAATTGGAACAGAAACTTATCAACCGTAATTTCAGTGGGACAACCGCTGTACGAAATACCACTTTGCGAGAATGGGCATCGATCCATCTGACTGCATCCGGTGTCGACCAATGCCTTATACTATTATGCAACGGAATGCTATCGGGAGAAAAATGCGAAATTTGTTTTGGGACATGCTCACGAGATGATCGCCCTTCTAAGACATGCCTCACATTTGGTAAGAGCGCCCTTTAGACACATTCCCGTGTTCTTCGTGTTTGCTTCACCTAGACGTACGCCATGTGAAACAACCGATACTGACCGGTAGAGATGGTTCATACTTGGGAACAGTGTCCTGATCTAAAAGCTCGTTTTGTTTGTTACCCAGAACAGCTAATTGTGCAATCAATCTTGCTATTTCCGCCATCATTTCCATCATCAGCGGTGTTTGTTGAGCCTCGGTGTCATTCTGAGGAGCTTGGGTTAGTGAACTTGCAGCCGTGTCATCCTTCGAATCCGTAAACGTTCTGACTCGGGGAGCACTTGCTTTTGTCGACTATCCTTTTCCTCCTTTTCCTCATACTCGATAACCACTGATTTGGCGGACGCATTGGACTCATTCAGGTTATTCCGGTTTAACAGATCAATTTCTAGCGACGATAACAATTTTTGACATGCTTGTAGCCCTCTTTCTGCGGACTCTGTATACGTTTAAAATGTTATTGTAACAATTAAATATATATAATCAATTGGTATCAATCAAGTTGTTTCTATTGAATTTTTAAAATAAAGGCAACACCTTAATTTCGGTTTACAAATCTTTAGTTTTGATAGCATAAGCAAGTTTATATAGATGCAGTTTATGGGCTTTCCAATATACACGATCCTGAATTGCATTGAATCAGTGTCTAACAGCTCTCCTTGAAATATGGATAGACGGGTAGATGGAGAAAACGTTTTCAATTCTTTGAATCTTCCAATCCACTTTACTTTTTCAGAAGAGGTCATCCAAGTCCTATTCATTTTTATTTCCATGCAACCATTTGGTTTTTCAAGGACTGGATGTCCTTGGATGGTGGCGTTCAATCCTCTAATAGGACGTATTGGACGTGCATATCATCCAGGATTTTCTGTTGTTCATCCGGTTCGGTTATTGCTGATTTGGACGCTGGTGGGTGTAGTTGAGCAAGTTTGAAAGGTTTGTTTACGAGGAGAGCAGGTAGAGGTGGTGCATTATCTTCATCTTGTTTATTGAGATATTCACGGTGTTCTTATGATCTTCATCCTATATATTGATTTAAGGTGGATTGTAATCCTAGAGCCGCTGATTCCAAGGTTGTTGCATTTTCTATCATGTCTTTTGATGTCATCTTCATAGTGCTGGTTAATTGTCGTAAATCGTCAATATTTTTGTCCATTTTAACATGTACTCCTTCTTTTTCATAGCTTCCAGCTCCTATACAGAATCCTACAAACACATCATCGATTTCCCTCTTACTTCTGTGTATCTTGGAAGGTAATTCATCTCCGATTCCTCTCATGACACTTTTTTGAGTAGAGAGTTTTTTGAACCAGTTTTGAAGCGTCTTACCATCACACCACCAACGTGTGATAAATTACTATGACTATTTGTGGTATATAAACAAACTATTAACCCCAAAGGTATGTTAACAGGGTTGCACCGTCTACGTCATATTTTTATATGGAAATAATAAATATAGTTAGGGTTCGATATTTCAATCTTCGCGCTCCTATATTGTATTAAATGAATTGAGTTTTTCGTTTCACATGTTAGACTGTAAATTCTTCTAAACAATTTAATTATTCAAAATAGATAGTCATTTAGGTGGTGGTCTGTATTAATAATCAACAAAATACGTGTGTATAACATTGTTGTTGTTTCTTGTTTTCAATTTTAAAAATGTAAACACTCATACAATAATAATTGTTCACGCTCGCCTCACGTGAAAAATCCTCCTTCTCTCAATTAATAATAATTTCATTCACAACACTTAAAACAGGTCTTGTCGTCTTGACTAACTTTTTATATATATTTTTTATGAAAATTATTCAAACGTTTATTCAACGTTGTATTTGTCCTTTATTTTTACATATATAGTTTTCTCTTTCTTACTTTATATAATTCAAAGTGCGTTTTATTACGCTACATTAATATTAAGTTATTTTATATAAACACAGATGGCACTTTACTATTTCTTTACTTTATATAATTCAAAGTGCGTTTTATTGATTTCATTACGGTGGCCGTAACAATAATAATTTATGCAACATAATAATCATGTGTCATAATAATAATAATTTATGCAACAATCATCTTTCGTAAACACGTAATATATAAAATTCAGGATCAAACATGTTCACTATATTGGTCATTTCACTAGTAACATTTTAATTTATGCAACGTAAACATTTTAATTTATTCAGCGTAAATTCTAATACGGAATAGAAATATAAAGATTAATAGATTAAAATTTAGCAAAAGTAAAAACATTCATACGGGTTTTGGTATAATAATTATTGCGGTGGTCATCTTTTTTGTACACATATGATTTTAACTGAGTTGTATAACATTGTTGTTGTTTCTTGCTTCTCATTAATCGACAACTTAATTGGCATAATAATTATTGCGGTGGTCATCATTTTATACACATATGATTTTAACTGTGTGTGTATAACGTTGTTGTTGATGTTTCTTGTTTTTTAGCTTTAAAAAAATGTAAACAATTATACAATGATGTCATAATAATAATAATTTATGCAACAATCATCTTTCGTAAACACGTAATATATAAAATTCAAGATCAAACATGTTCACTATATTGATCATTTCACTAGTAACAATTTAATTTATTCAGCGTAAATTCTAATACGGAATAGAATAATTAATGCGGTGGTCATATTTTTATACACATATGATTTTAACCGCGGAATTATTACGGTGGTCATCTTTTTATACACATATGATTTTAACTGCGTATGTATAACATTGTTGTCGTTTCTTGCTTCTCATTAATCAATAACTTAATTGGTATAATAATTATTGCGGATATATCAAAAATAGGAAATTTCAACTAGCAGAAAAAAACAAGTTATTTGTTTATAACCTCTACCTATAATGGATTATAATTTCTGCCTATAAATACGGATTACTTTTACCAATGAAAAAACATTAAGAAAAATGCCTGAAGAATTAAAAGTTGTGAGGTCTAACCCCTCTACGTTAAAAATTCAAATGCTCAGGGCTGTGTTAAGAAACCCTGCGGTGATAGAATCAATTCAGCCCGGTACGTTACCACAAAAGATAATAGATACGCTGGGTGAGATGTACGCAGACGGGATGTGGACCCTTGAATTTTTGTACAGTGAAGACTACAACTGTGCCCAGTGTTTATGGAATAAGTTTGCTGCCCGAGAGGATAACGAAATTGCGATGGAGGACGATATGGATTTTTCAATTTTAATAGCAGAACTCGATTTGGCTGGAGAAAACTTTACGCAAGACCGCCTATACGTGAATGATTATATAGACGTTTAGATCATTACCGTTTTTTTTAAATTAAAAATGGTGTCACCGTGTACGGTTAAAGAAACCTTACCACCATGATTGGACGAGTTGTAGACATACATGTTGCCCATATTTCCGATGCTTCCAAAGGATGTTTTTCCTCTACCGCCCCTACGAGAACTATGCACCGATCCTTGTCCTACTATACCCCCTTGCTCTACATGTTTTGCTACCGCATACACATTTTGGTCGGCGGAGGGTGGATTTAACGCTTTGTTTTTCCCTTGGTTGCCTTCTTTTTCTTCTAGAGAGTTAGGCCCCACTCTCGAATTTGTAGTTTCTTCCTCCTCCTCCTCTGATACCACACAACTTTCCTCTATGTTGAGGCCGTATATTGTGATGTATCCATACAGGTGTACAGCGTTTTCAGTCAAAATAGATGCTTTGAACATCTTTTTATAGTGTATATCGGCCGGGTCTCGTTCAACAATGTATAGATCGTCGTGCTGGAAAAAAAAAAAAAAGACAGAAAAAATATATGTTTAAAATGAATAAATTAAACTCTGGTTTTGTATTTGATTACTTACCGGTGAAAACTCGAACTTAACTCTGGTGTAACGCTGGTTGTCCCCTATCCAGGTATAGTTTAATACGTGCTTTTGAGGTTCAACACTAACCTCAGTAGCTAAAAACGTTTTTTTGTACAACCTCATCTCCTTCCTCCCTCTCGTAAAAAATTTTCACCTCAAACTGTCCATTGATTACAACGGCAACTATCGATACAAGTATTAAAAGTTTAAACATTTTTTTTTTTCAAAAATTATAGAAACTATTAATTTTATTAATATCAAACTCTGAATGATACGTTTAACAAATTTTTTAGCCTTTTTATACTATAAAAACACTTAGTTTTATTAATAATAAACAACAAATACACAAATACACAGATATATTTCAAAGTTCATCTAATATATTTTTCTCACTATAAGTCAGTTTTTTAGATTTATATATTAATGACCTACATTTTTTTAATACACAAATAAAAATTTTTACAATGTTGCACCGCAATATTCCCCCTCGTTACCCTCATACATTTCAAAGTTTACCTAATATATTTTTCTTACTATAAGCTAATTTTTTTTTTAGTTCATTTAATAAAAACTATTTAAAGAACAATAGTCGTAGAAAATGAAAAATATATCAGTGACATACATTTTTTACTTTTTTTTTTTCGTATGCAAAATGAAATTCTTAATATATTCCTCAATATATATATATATCAAAGGTATACATATACACATTTTTTTCATTTGCAAAATAAAATTTCTTAGCAATGTTACGCCGCGATATTCCTTACCACCCTCATACATTTCAGTTTTAACGGATATATTTTTCTCGCTATAGGACTACATTTTTAAGTTCATACGAGGTATTAGACACCGACCCTAACAAAAGGGCCTAAATACTATCAATTATTCGAGATTATTTGAGCGAAAGAGCGACGGACCCGAATTGCGCAAAGCAGCTATGTGCTTTCTAAAATTAGAAAATGCGCCATCCCCAATGAACAATGGGCGATGCCCCACTTTCTAATTTCTGATATCACATATGTGATAGTTAATTTTAAGAATTGTTCATTAGCGATCGTTCAAAGCTAAGCGTTTTGTAGGCGAAAACCCATAGCTGTTCGAGAAAGAACTACAAAAAAAAATCACCCATCCGGATACCTATCTTAGGGAAACGGTTTTAAAACAGAAAGGTAGCTAAGTTTGTTAAATGACCTGTTTTTTTTTTTGGAGCGTCACACAACTCGCGGATAAATAAAAACAACATACTTTAAATTATTGTAAGAAATTATTTATTGTAAAATATTATAAAACACTTTTTTCACCTTCCAGCTCGTCTGTCATATCTCCCAGAAATGAGCCTGTACGGGGATCGTATTCACCCTCAACCGCAATGTAAATAACCGAGTCGGTGTCGTAATAGAGTACTTGTAGCTCCTCCAGATAACTGTAAAGCTTAAGCCGCAAAACCCGTGTGAATGTTTTACTTTTGCTAAATTTTAATCTATTGATCTTTATATTTCTATTCCGTATTAGAATTTACGCTGAATAAATTAAATTGTTGATTATTATTATTCCATATTAGAATTTAAGTTGAATAAATTAAAATGTTTACGTTGAATAAATTAAAATGTTACTAGTGAAATGACCAATATAGTGAACATGTTTGATCTTGAATTTTATATATTACGTGTTTACGAAAGATGATTGTTGCATAAATTATTATTATTATGATACCGTTGTATGAGTGTTTACATTTTTAAAATTGAAAACAAGAAACAATATAAATTCCCATATAAAAATATGACGTAGACGGTGCAACCCTGTTAACATACCTTTAGGCGGAAAATAATATATATATATAGACCGAGTACTAACAGTAATCTATCTTTGGGGGTAATAGTTTGTTTATATACCACAAATAGTCATAGTAATTTATCACACGTTGGTGGTGTGATGGGAAGACGCTTGCTTTTCATGTCGCGGACCCGAGTTCGATTCCACAAGCTGACCAAAAAAAATTATCCATATAAACATTTATAATCAATAAAAATATACTTTTCTAAGTAAAATTCAAAGTGAGTCATCAAAAAATGACATGATCAAAAAATATTTCCATTCAAATATATAGATCAGATCAACAATAACAATGCTAAATCAATCATTTACGCTAAAGGTCGTGTGTAGTATTGAGACAGGTCGTGTTTACGCTAAAGGCCGTCATAATAACAATGCGTAATCATTTACGCTAAAGGTCGTGTGTAGTATTGAGACAGGTCGTGTTTACGCTAAAGGCCGTCATTTACGAGCAAGGTCGTTGAGTAATTCGTGACGTTTACGCTAAAGTCATTGAGAGTCTTGTCATTTACGAGCAAGGTCGTTGAGGTAGGTCGTGACGTTTACGCAAGGTCGTTGAGGTAGGTCGTGTCGTTTACGCTCAAGGTCGTATTTATGCTCAAGGTCATATTTACGCTCAAGGTCATATTTACGCATGTCATATGACCTTGGACCCAGGTGTCCCTATTACTGCTATTGCCCAGTCTTAGACTTCCCAATAAATAAATTTAACGCGTACAAAGTAATTTGGATTTCTTCTTTTTTGTATTAATTACAATTAATTTTATTTATTTTAATTCAATATTTTTGTAATTAATTATGTTTATAATTTTACTAAATTTAATTTTATTTTATTATTTTATTTTTCACAACCAGCACTTGTATTTTTAGCGAAATTTGCAAAGGCTGACTTTTTAAATGTATGGAAAACGTCTTGGGTGTATTTTTGGTTTGACGTGTTGTCCTCGTGTTCGTTTTTTTTATTTTTATGATAGAACACATGCGCCGGCGGTGGTTGGATTTGGACATATGAATTGTAGTCGAATTGTTAACGCGACTTAATTTTTTATTTGAATTTCACTAATATGTTTCAGTCCATTTGCTTTCAATGATTTCCCATAGACTGCAATGAATGTTTAACCAGTTTTTTAATTCTATATCTGATTCTTCAGTGATATTTTCTGTCTCATCAGAACTTGGATCTATACACTATTATGGAAATAATTTATAATTGTTTTTGAAAATTCTAGATTTGAAAATATTTTTATACCTTTATTTTTATAGTTGAACTATCAATTTCAAGGCTAAGTTCCTTTTTAATATCAGAAAATCGTATAATTTGATTGTCTGTTTTCGTTGTAGTTTTCCTTTACCAAATCGAGTTTCAACTCGAATTTCGCGTTTTAAGGCGTTTGAAACCATATTTATGGAACATCCTATAATATTGGTAATTTCCTTTAGATTTCGACCATCGTTTCGTAACTTTTTAATATGTGATCTTTAGCTTTCAAGACAATGCTCCCCACGTTCCATATTAGGGACGGAAGGCTTTGGCGTAATTCGCATAAATTGGCCGGTGATCTAAAAAAAGCCCACAAATTTTCAATTGGGTAAAAGTCAGGACTTTGCGGAAGCCATTCTAAAACATTGATAGTGTGGTCCTTAAAGTATTTCAAAACCTTTTTGACCTTGTAAATGGGTGCATTATCCTGTTGAAAAAGAAAATCAACTTCTATTATTCGTTGGCCTTCTGGAATGACAACATCCTTTAATATTGTCAAAGAAACATCGGTATTTACTTTTCCTTCGAGCACCACTATCTTTCCTACACCATGCATTGACATGCAGCCCCATACCATCAAACCTTTTCCAATTGATTTCTATGTTGGTTTTCAGCAAGTATATGAAAATTCTTGTCGCTTTTTTCCCAAAATTCTGATGATTTTAAAATATGCTGATATAAAAAGACATTCTCTTTTGTTTATTTATTTTGCCAACATATGGCAGCTTCCGAACTATACGCCCATGTAATCCACTTTCATAAATTCAGCGTCTAATGGTGCTAACAGATGTATCGTTTTGCCTTCTAATGCTAATTTTACCCTAATTTTAGGGGCTGTAATCTGTTACCTTCGCATAATTGTATGATTCGGTTATCTATCCTCTTGTTGGTTATTTTTGGTCGCCCTGAAAGACGAGAAGATTAATTTTTTACATGGCTTTTGTTAAACAATTCCATTTGTTTACCAGATTTCAACAACAACTAAAAAACAATAAAATCAGATTTAATCAACTCATTTTAATTCAACAACCAAAATTAATAAAAAAAAATTGTTATAAAAAAATATTTATAATGGAAAGTTGTATAGGAACAAAATCATGGCTTTATTACCTTCTTGATTTATGTATAAAAATATCATCAAATATCATAAAAGTTATCATAGTTTTGAAAATATCTAAAGGAGCAATAGGTTTACCTAGCAGGACCAATTTATCTGAATTCTTCTTTGCAATTTTAAGTGGTAGATGAAGGTTTGACCTAGCTATTTAACAAAATAATATGTGAATTACACTTACCATATGGTTAAATTGAAAAATGTTTACTTCTTTACTAAAAAAATAATATACATATCTGTGTAATTTTGTGATATTTCGGAACTGTTGAAGTCAGTCTGAGTGCTTACATTTACATTTTTAATTGGGATACTGGTGGACGATTGACGTGTAGGATGTGGAATATATTTCGGCATATTTAATGTAAATTTTCTGTTTTGGGTATATCTATTTGGGTTTATTTTGCGTGATGCCGAAGACTCTTCTATTTGTCTCTTGCCTAGCTTCAGTGTTGTTGGGCGGTCATAATTGGCTCCAATTTGTGTGCAATATGTTTCATTTGTTGAACCTGTCAAATAATTGTATGAATGAAAAATATAAATTAATAATATATTTAATTTCCCTCCAATGGTACAATATAGTTTTACAATTTTTGTGAGTAGACGTTTGAAGATTGATCTTGATGTTCTCACTGTTACTACGCGGATGTGATCGTCTGCGCCAGGATGGGTCTCGATAATTCGTCCGATAGGCCAGTTGCACGGTGGATAGTTTTCATCTTTTAAAACTACCATATCGCCCTTTTTTATGTTTTCAGCTATGTTCATCCACTTTTGACGTTGTTGGAGAGTATGTAAGTATTCGTGTTGATATCTTCGCCAGAATCCTAACACTCGAACTTGAATTTCAAAGTGACCTGGGGTAATTGCCTCATAAGATGCACCATTGTCGAATAGAGGAACCAACGGCCTAGAATTGAGAATCTTCAATTTGATTTAGTAGTGTGAACATTTCCTCATATGTGAGATTTATACGACCCGTTGCTTTGCGTAAATGGGTCTTTACTGGCTTGACAGCGGCTTCCCACAATCCACCGAAATGAGGTGCTAATGGTGGGATAAAATGCCAAGTAATAAAATTAGTTGCTGCATATTCACCGACGTGTTGGTTAAACTCGACTGACGATATACTTTGAAGAATCTCACGCATTCCTCCTTCATAAATTTAAGCTAACTTTTTCAATTTATCTCGCGCACCAATAAAGTTCTTGGCGTTGTCGCTATAAATATTAGCTGGAATGCCTCTTCTGCTAACAAATCTTTTCAAGCATGCTATGAATGCGGTTGTCGTCAAATCGGTGAGCAATTTTAAATGAATTGCTTTCGTGATAGTGCAGACGAACACTGCTATATAACCTTTAGTCATCTTTGCACCACGTCCTCTTTTATTTGCAATGGATATGGGTCCAGCGTAATCAACCCGTTTAGCCCGACGTTTATCTTCTTTGTTGTCGCAGCCTTGTTGATCACTAGCCCCGCATTACAATAGGCCATCTTCTCATTATTCGCGATGTACCCAAACACGCCATCACCTAATGCCTCCTGAGCCATCTCCGGCGCCAGAACATCCCTATGCGCCCAATCGTATGTTAGAATTGTTCCCGGTTCAGCCAACCCTTAATACTGGTATCCAGGCTACAGGCACCAATGGATCTCCAAGCTCGCCTAGTACTGTCCTATTGCGGTTTTGTTGCGGCAGTATCCTACGCATTTGTATTTGCCAATTATCGGCGATTCCTTGCTGTAGGCGAAGAGCACCTTACGCAGTAGCACCATAGTTCACATACCAGTACGCCTCCTCTGATGCTGCATTCCCAGAATATTTGCTTTCTCCTAGTTCGGCACTCCAGTAGGCCCCGTTCTCTCTCTGCACTATGTCCTTGGGCAAGTCAGCACGCACTGGCGGACCCACAATGCCCCACTCTTCCGGTAGCATGTGTAATATCCACCCCACCGCCATAGGGTTCCCTATGCGTGGCACACCTGCCGGTAAACACCTCCACATCCGCATATCTGCGTTCACGGGGTCGACCGCAGCATCGTAGTTATTCCATATAGATGATGTATAGTTATTCCAATTTATATTAGTTGCTGAGAAGTCGCTAACCCAATTGGCCGCGACACGCATTAGGACCGGACATCGAGGCCCATCTCGCTGCTCTTCAATAGTAGCACCGAGCATTTCCCCGGCATCATTATTCAATACTCCAAAGTATCGTTCGTTTAGTTGTAATGTAGTTAAATTCAGCTTTATAAGTACGGTGGTCACCCCCGCAGATAGAAGATGGCCTATAATATGCGTCGTCATAACGCCCTCGTGTATGGTCATGCCACCTAGAGCTAGAATCTTCTCTCTATTCGACACTTCCGCCGACAACTGTGTTCTTATCCCGGCCCACGCCCACATAGTGTTTGTCCCCAGGCCAATGGCCACGCTGTTCTGCTGATTTGTAAGAATGAGTCTACCCACCGCCGAGTCACGACTGGCGGGTCTGCGGCATCTTCCCACTCCGTAATTACGCCCCTAACCACTGTTGCCGCACGCATATAGCCTTGTATCCAAGCATCCTCGTCCTCTAGATGGGTGGCGAGCTTCCTCATTAATACCGCAACTCGGGCCGCAGTCCACTGATTGTTTATGATCAGGGGCAGAACTACTAATTCGTTGGCGTACGCCGCCATTGGTATCATGCCCGTTTGAATGAACTATAGCACGCTTCGTCTGCCTGGCGCGGCACTAGTGAGGACGGGCATCCCGCTCGCAATCACTCGCAACATTGCCAGCTCGTCTGGAGTGAAGTACTTAGCATCTAAGAAGATGCATCCGCTGGCTACGTCCGTCATAAACCCATTGACTAATGTAGCGACGAAACCCGGGGCCACATCATTGTTTCGGAGTATCATAGCTCCTTGAATGGCTTGTCTGAAGACAGGCGCGATTTCGAGCACTTCCAATGTGTGTAATTGATGGACTACGAGCCACCCCAATCCATATAATGACGCGTTGTTCACCTTTTCTCGGCTTTGTAACAATACTGGAGCCAACCGCTCCACTGCTGCTGGTGGAAAGTAAGGGCCGTTATTCATGTTGTTTTATTACCTATAAATAAATAAACAATCATTAATAATATTATCATTTTGATATATGTTTCTTATATATTGGGTTATTTTTTTTATATATTATTTCAATATTTAATATTTGTATTTTTATATTTTTATATTTCTATTTTATATTTCTAGATTGATTTTATTTTATTTAGTTTTATCTTATTTCTATATATATTTAAAATATTGGGTTGTTAAATTTAAGATAGATTACTGGCATAACAGACTTGTATATCTTCAATACTTTATATCATTGGTTATATTATTAATAGTAGATTTAAGTTTAGGTTAGGGTAAAAAAATAAATTGAATATAAATCTTAACTATTTTAAAATAAACATAAACCAATAAAATTAAATTAAATTATATTGTAACAACTAACATGGATGAAACTTTGTTTATTGAGAGAACATAAAATCAGTTTCATCACTTGAAGAATTATCATCAAACCCAGCATTACTTAAATCAGGAAGACTATCATAATGTGAACTACCGCTGATGGATTCAACATCACTGATTATTCCCCCTACATCAAAAGACAGTCAGTTGGTGCCACTGGTTGATGCACCTTTTAATGACTTAGAACCCACTGGTCTTGATTTTGGTAATTGGTCTGGTCTCACTTCTATTTTCTGAAGTCCAGCTTCCATTCTGGATCTCAGTGTGCTAAAAACATCATCTTTGGGCATTTTCTCTCTGATATCATTGAGATAACCTGCATAAGATGGTGTACCACCATTAATCCTAGTGCAGTTATATTTGACCACGGACTCAGCTTTAGGATACCGCTTTACCGCTACTTCTTTTTTTGCTTCCTTATTGAACCTATTGAATATTTCGTCAACAGGTAATTCTCCTACTTTGCCAGTAACATGTTGCATTAGGTCTATCACCTTTTCAGTATCAAATTTATCGGCCATTTTAGCTATTTTTCCAACTATTTTTTTTTTTTTTTTTTTTTTTTTTTTTATCTCACTTCAATTTTTATAATTTTTATTTGTGTATTATATTAATTTGTTATAAGTTTTGATACATTTAACTTTAAAGTTTATAATTATAGTTTATTTATTATCATTTAAAAAAAACTATAAATCGTAATTTTTTTCTTTGTAAAAAACTTTACAATACTAGTTTACAATTTATTTCACTATTTTATTTTTGATATTTTTTTCTTTATATTTAATAACTTGGCATAGGTAATTCTCTGACTTTTAAATTTGCAATCGCTAGTTCTCTTGCATTTTTAAGTTATTGTATTATTATAAATTTTTAATTTTTAATAACTTTTATTTTTATTTTAAAACATTATCAAAATTACTCAAAAATTAACAATTCAAATTTTATTAACATAATTTTATAATTTAACTTTTCTGGTCGATCACCGACAATCAATTGAATTCCTTGCTCTTTTTTTTTTATTTAATTTTTTCTTAATATTATTACTTTTTTTTTGCACTCACCGAAAAACGGACGAGTTCGTAAAAAAAAATCTATTACACAAAAATAACATTAAGCGAAATTTAGAAATTTAATTCGCAGTTCGCATATACGTCGAATCTACGCATGGTACTCCATGATCGTTACAAACTTTCGCACGTCAACAGTAGCCCCATGTATGAGGTCGGCAGCGTCGCTATCTTGCATCCTGTACAGTACTACTCGTTCACCAGAGAAGTTTATTCGATATATCTGCATCTGCTGATCGGCCGGCACCGTGCGTGGTGTGACTTGCTCGACGACCGCGCTGCGTTTTTGTAGCGCCATAGTCGGGATGGTGTATCGTGTTGAAGTTGTTAAAGCCGCCGTCAAATCTGCAGAAGCCGTGTTTCGTGTCCATCCGGGTAAGTTGCGATGTATATACGATATCGCATTCTGGGCAGCACCATTCACGTCGAAGTCCAATTCTACTTCTTTCACGCCAGTGCCCTCCACGCTATGGTTCCCGATATGAACCGTTTGGGGGTGGAGTGCTAGCGGGTACAATCCTTCATTTTCGCCCTGCTGTGCTTGTGAACTTGTTGTTTGGGTGCTGATTTGCTTTTTATGTATTGAGACATTGAATTCTCCTCAAATTATACGTCAGTAGATTGGGCCAAATAAAATAAATCAGGTGATTCTACCATTTTTCTGTATCGTTAAATACAATTAATCCAAATGTAAATGCGTTAGTATGGTAAATTACAATTTTAGTACACATTTACTTACAAATCGTTGGGTGGTGCAATTATCCGAATCCGATGATATTTCCATTTCCGAGGACGGAGTCGCTCTACACGTTGTGAAGGCTACTTGATGAGCTCATAGATGTGAATGGGCCTGCGCCATAATTGTTAACAATCGATTAAATAATCGATTAATCGATTAAATAAGCAGAGTTGATACCGCGCTTGTTTTTTAAAAAGTCATGGAGCTCATCCAACAGCTCCCATTGAGTGGGTAGTAATTCCCCGCCCTCGGTTGAGACTCCCGACTGTGGTTGAACCATTTTCTGTTGCAAGAAAAAATATTAGTTAACTAGCTAATGTATATAGCAAATTTTGCTCAAAGCTTAATTATTTACTTACTTTATATTTCTTTAACATATTTTGCCACTTTTGGCTAACATTTTTAACAGTTTTATTAGTACTTGCCTGCGTTATAACCTTTCTAAAATGAAATTGATAATGATATAACCTAAATTATATTAATACTACCGATTTACACTTACTCCCAACACTGCCGCGGATTGTAATTTTTTAACTGGAAGCTATTATCTAGTCTTATTCTAATTCGGACAAGTGTTTGTTCTTCCGCTTGGATTACTATAATGTCAATGAATACCTCCTCTGATGAGGAAAACACAAATACTTCCTCTGATGAGGAAAACACATTTCAATTAATTTGTTGTAAAACATGAGTTAATATAACCCGTTTTTAAAATAATGTTTTTTTATTATAAACACTCCATACTTACCATTATACTGTACTCAGGAATTAATATTCAAGCTTAGAGCGAAGCTGAATTTCGTAGACGCTGCTATTTAAAATAAAACTGTCATTTTTTAAAACTATTATTAAAATAAAATAATCGCACAATCACATAAAATGGGTCACGAAAAAAAAAAGAAATAATACACCAACGTATAATATTGCATAATTAATATTTCGTGCTACTATTGGAACATTTCATATGATTTTGATATACTATTTTATGGATTTTATATATAGAAGTAATTAAACTATCCAAGTGATATCTGGGCCAGTCTATCCAGGTTATGATACCTAATCATATACAAGTATCAATCATTGCAATCGGATTTATATTACGAATTTTTCTATTCATAATAATACACAAACATTACAAATATTCGACAAAAAGTAATTCTAATTATATATTTAAATATAAAACAAAAATTACTGATTACCACAAACTATAAATCGCGAATGAATACTGCTCTAATACTGCCTGACTTACACAAGTCTAATGTATGTCTTAACATTTCTAGATTCCCTCACAGTATCAATGTATTGGGAAACACTATGTAATATTTGTTGTTTCGAAACAATACGAGCCGACCCACTCAATTCGCGTATCATATCATTAATTCAATTGATTGAGGTCATTGCATCTAAACTCATTGCGTCTATTTAATAAGATAATACATAAAATGCAATTAAAACTTTTTAGCATACTTACATATGTTTCGACATGATCATTCATGATTAAAATAAATATGAAGAGCATACAAAACGACAGCGTTTTTACTGTTCCATATTGCTGTTTACTTATCCATACCAACAATCAAATCTTTTAATATGACTATTCCAGTATATAGCGCAAATTGTCGGATTTCTGTGGCCTTCCACCTGGGTAATTCTTTCAGAGATCTCGGTTTTCGTTGAACTTCCTTTGAGATGAATTTTTTTAAATTCATAAGTTGGTTGGACATTCGTAGTGAATTACTTTTCGCCATCTTAAACTTTAATCCGTATTTTGAATCTGTCAAATTTGCAATAATTTTTCCATTAAGCCCAAATCAAATAAACGCATTGGTTCTACCGGAAACTGTGACACCATTGCAATAATATTCTCTAATTCATTTTGTTTGTTACGAAATTCGATGCAATGGTGTTCCAGATGTTGCCTGTTGAAAAATGTTTCATTGGTTCTGCTGCCTGAAGTTCTTGTTGAAAAACTAACACATTCATTAAGCTTTATTCCTTTTTGGCAACATTTGGCAATCACACGTGAAAAATCGAACAGAAATTTTTTTATTTAATCGACGGTTAATTAAAATGCCATTTTTACTTAATATGGTTATATCCTCTACCAAACCCTCTAAAAAATCGTTCACGGACAATGGTGTCCCTTATGGGAAACTACTAGTGACCGCAAAATTGGTCATAATGTAGTCGAGCTACTCTTAAATAGTGGGAATCCGTCAATGCCCACACATGTCCATACAAAATTCATTTATACTTTGTAAGATTTCTTCTGGAAAGTGTATGTTTGAAATTGAATTTTGAACTCCAAAATGGCTTTATGACAGGCATATCACCAGTGCATTTTAATAATGTTTTAGATGATCTTGCTGTAGTGATAATATTTGAATCGTGTAATATTTTAATTAAATCTTCAAATGCAGTTCCAGTTATATTATGCTGTACAGCCTGTAACGAAATCCTTGTCACCAATCAGAACTGTGGAGTTATCGCCACTGAGGTTCAGAGAACGCAAAGATTCCGAAAACAGATTTTCTACGGGATAGGGGCTTTGGCTGCGGCATGGATAGCTGGGTAGGCTCAGCGGAATGGTCGTGGAATTTCCAAAGCATACACCGGAGCTTGAATAACCGCAGAACTTATTTTATTTTTATTTTTATTTTTTTTATTTAAATGGGAAGTGGGTTAAACGCGACGTTCCTATACGCGTAGGCAGCGAATTGATGCGGACGTGAATATATTGTATGTAATCAAGACCCGGGATGGCAACACTTCCATAATTCACCCACGATGTTGAGAGATTAGTTTTACATGCCTCTCTAAATTCCAGCCCATCATTAGACCGGTGTAGGTAATCCGCCCACCAGCTCTTCCTTTTGTCCTTGATGTTCAAAATATCACCACCTCTGGTGAGAGCTTTTTGGCTCCAGCTGAGTCTGCCATTAACCCAACTAGAGCTCGCAATTGCTCGGATAGCCGCGGAGGAAGAGTGCACGAGGTTGCTTAGTCTTGAATAGACTAAAGCAGGCACTGTGGTGTTGAATGCTGGTAAACCCAATCCCCCATCCTTTATAGAAACATGAAAAAAACCAATCGGTGTGTTTCAGATACGAACCATCCGCTAGCTGGAACTGTGGTTCACTACATATCTTATACTTTTTCTGTTTGCCAGCAAGAACGATGGACAATGCGGAACACTTTGATGTGTTTATCGTTAACCCCGCCCAATCCGCTCTCGCCCGATCCTTGAAAGGGAGAGTTTCATGCCTGATACTGTTGATGTAACAATAAAGAGATCGCCAGAGTACGCAATTGCGTTAACTAACGACCCCTGAATGGTGTAACCGACCTCACGTTGCACCACGGCAAGGATGTCATCGACGACAAGGGCAAAGATGATAGACGACAAAGGATCACCCTGTCGGACCCCCCGTAACACCTTAATGTTATGAGATTGATCTCTACCAACTTGTAGCATCGTAGAGCTGTTACTATAGGCCCTGCTTATATACCTGATAAATTTTTCCGACAATCCGCGCTGTACCAACGCATTAGTGATACCGAAGTGGTTAACACTGTCAAAAGCCTTAGCTAGATCCAAGGATACTATTTGTAACTCCTTAAGTTCTCTCCTCGAATCCTCTAACAATGACACCAACATCGAGATATTTTCAGCGCAACCATCATCAAGGCATCTGCCTCTCATCAGAGATGACGGACTACAACTAATGCAACACTAATGGGTCTAAAATCCCCGGGATTTCCGGCGCCAGATTTGTTTAGTACAAAAAATATGCGACTCACTAATGGTTCGGTGGAAAAGCCACCAGAGGCCATTACGGTATTGAAGAAGAGCGCAGCGGGCACTGCTCTTCACTGCCTTGCTGTGACTCCATCCAAACCAAACACCGAGGACAGAGCGACCTTAATAGCAGTGACCTCCTCACATGTCACCGGGTGCCAAATTAAGCCAGTATTCTGGCGTAGGTTTGCTCTACTATCAACTGGACTGCTGATAGTTGTAGAAGGTGTTTCAAAAACTGGGCTCCAATATTATAGCATACGGTTCAAATCCGGAACACGCATGTCCATGGAGCCATCCAACGCTAACTTGGCCGCTGCACTCATATCTTTACGATACAACGCTTGCATTTTAGCATATTCCCGACGACGCTTCCTCCACGCGGGTATTCCAGTACGATTCACACTACCTGATGTTATAACTGGTCTGCGGCGTGGCGTTGATGGAAACACCTCGAGCAACCATGTATGGAGACTTTCCGCTACGTCAACACCCGTCAGACAGCTTTGGGCTGCCAAAACAAGCGAAGACACTTTTTAGCCATTGATGTTTCTGGCTACTTCGACAAGGTTACTTATCGCGTTATGTATATCCCCATACAAGTCACTCCAGGTCACAGACGACGAGGTATCAATTGAGTTTCAGTTAACGGGCGGTGACTCGAAAGAGCCCGGCCCCCTGTTCGGAATGATATGGTCAGGAGTGTTTGGTAGGTTATCACGTGACTCCACATTACTGTTGGATAATGCAGAAACTTCAAGGTCCTGGTACGCTGCCATGACAAGATGTTTATAATCTTGACGGCGTCTAGCTGATTTAATAGCCGAATCGTGCGATCCGAAATCAGGCCTTGAAGATGTTTATTGATAAACCTGATTCCCTGTGTAGAAGCCATAGCCTCTTCTCTTGCCATTAATCTGAATTCCTCATCCGACCAAACCAACTTGCTCATTAGCCTCATCCGGATGTGTGAACCGAAAATGTTCACCAAGTCCTTGTTTGTTGTTGAAGGATCTGCCACAATAGGAACAATTAATTTGAGCCCTCGTTTCCTGATTCGGTGATACTAGTGACGACTGTTCCTGTGGCGACATGGAGTTCTCCGTTGGTGATAGCGATGGCCCAAGAGGGAGCTGTGCTGGGTCGATGTTCAATATTAATGTTCGAATATTAATCTCATTACTTGTTGGGCCAACACAATTTGCATGGACGGGCTGGCAACCCACCCACACATAGGCTAAATCGCCAAACCAATCTCCAGCAGAAAGTGCTTCAAACCGAAGTTTATAGAAGACCACTCCTGCAGCCCGCTGCCATCCTCAAATGGGAGATCTAGTAAATGGCCAAGCAAGCTTGAACCATACAGCGAGCAACTCGGAGTGCACGGGGTCGTCAATGCCCGGACTTGATCAACAAGTAACAAGTGCCCTGCCGCCTACTTTTATATAGCGAGCCGATCCAAGACAGACGCCCGCTCACAGCAGCCCATACTATGGAAACAGACACTGCAATTAACTCAGGTACGGCAGGGTCGTCAAACCCGTACCTCCTCGAACGAATCAAAAGGGGTCCCTGCCTTAAAAACCTTGCCTTAACCACATCAACAACAGCATCGGCCTCGTGCACCCACTCGTCGGACCTTATCCCCTCAGCATCCCACCCGATGATGCTCTACATCAACATCTCAAATAAATAAATAATATTCAAAATTGATCACAAACACAAATTTTGTTATAGTGGAAATTAATTGGCTCGCGCGATATTATTTTGCTCGCGCGATATTATTTTCACCGGCGCGGATATTATTTTCGTAGTAGATAACCACTTAAATCCAAGTACCAATAGCACTTAAATCTAAAACCATACTAAAGAAGAATGTAAAGTGCACAGAGAAAAATAAATTGTTATTGTAATCTTCGTTCGTTGTTGTTGATACTCGGACGATCCAAAAGACAGTGCGGCTGACTTTAGCAAATGACGAATGAAGTGTGTGTGTGTGTGTGTGTGCGTGATTGTGTTATGAAAGAAAGAGATGAATATGATTGTTGTTTTTGTAATGGATACCGAAGCAGAGGTCAACGAGGATAAGCAAGAAAAAAAAACATGTATATAAAAAATAAATTTTAATAATAAAATTTATTTTAATTGAAACTAATGAGTTTATATGTAAACTACTACTCTTTTCCTATCGTACCGAGTCTTCAATTTATTCAATGCCTCGATGTAATTGGCATCCGAAATTGAAAGATGCTTAAGAAGGTTTGCTGCTTCACCTTTCAAGAGCCCCTACACTGGAAGGTTTGCTGCTTCACCTTTCAAGATCCCCGTACTGGAACTTCTGAGCTGGATGAAGTTTCGGATTTTCATGTATGGTCGATGTAAATAAATCATAAAATGATTGCCATCCTTGAAAATCACCATAGAATGGAGGTAAATTAATTTTCGGAAGCTTCACTTCAATATTTGCAATTCGTGATTGGTTCCGTAGCGTATCGTTCAATTCCACAGTTGTATTTCCAGCAGCTTGGTTTACTTTTCATAGTAATTTATTTAATTCGGCAACAGCTGTATAATATTTATCTTCAAACTCGTCCAACTGCCTGGCTTCACTAACGTAATAGATAATTCAACTTCGTTAAATTCGGATAACAAACCTTCTATAATAATTTAGCATAATTTAGATTTTTGGTTAGTGAACCTTTGAAATTGAAACGTCGCTTCATTAAAGCGTCTAACTGCGACATCTTCCACAAAACAGTTCACATTTTAATTGAAATAATTTATACACTTCAAATCACGTGGTAGGATTTTATAATATGTAGCCGTTTGAAACTTCTCGAAGATTCGCACGTGGTAATTATGAAATCTTAAAGCTATGTAAAAAAGAGATTAATAATAAATAATATAAACATTGAATTATTTCAAAAATGACTGCCAGCGTTTCAAAAAAGTAATAATGTAAAAACTTAGAGCTGTTTAAAACGTTGAACGAATTTTTTAATATTATTTTGCTTGGACTCTAATTTATAGAAGTACTCTTGTAAGAAATACCAGACCTCTTTACTTATACTTAAATATTCTATATTAAATATACGAATGAAAGCTTAATGAATATGAACACTTACGAAATGTTCCGCATTTGTATTTAATACCCTCATATATTTAAAAAAAAAATGTCTTCAATCTTTTCTCAATTACGTTCGATTACTACGATTCTTGGTTGCAGGGATTCAATTTTGTTTTTTACTTCGTCCAGTTTACCGTTAAGTTCATTTAAATTCCCAATGCAAATTGCAAAATCCTCCTGCGCATCGGAAATGATTGGGTCACCTAAATATAATTCCGAGATAACATTTTTTTTTTAATTTTCGTTTTCCTTTATTGGTCTCATCAAAGTGCTTTTCACACATAATTATTTTTTTTTTTAAACTATCATGTGACAATGAGCATTTTTGTCAATCCAAATTTGAAAAAATTGAGAATTTTCTTCCGGGCTCGATGGCGCTGCGTCGTGTGGCCTTACAATTCACAACAGCGCATGGGATTCCACTAACCATGTGATTTCTTTATCAAAAAACGCCATTATAGAAAGGGCATAAGACAATCGCTACGCGTCCCAAAGACTGTCATATCTCAAAATCATACGTTTTTTGTAAAACGGCATTGAAAGTTCAATTACTTATAAAATTAAGGTTTATTAAGGTTTTGAATACATATTTAGGAATATTTTTAATTGCTGAGATCGTTAAATTTTAAGATTACGTTAGTTTCATTTCAATACATTTTTTTTAATTCTGAGAAAAATAGAAAAATATAGAAATGTGACACTTTATTTGAATTTTTTTTGTAAATATTATAATATGTGACAGTTTTAGTGATATAATTTTGACGAAGTTTCAATTTTTTTTTTAAATAAAATAAGATTTTGGTTTCACAAGATTTCAAATAAAATTTATTTATAGCTATAAAAAAAATATATTAAATAAAACAAAAAATATAATATAAAATAAATCACAATATTCAGACTGATTAATTTCAAATTTATTTCAAAAAAAAGTGTTTAATGGACCATCTTTCATTATTATCTTTATTTTAGTTCAAGAAAAGTATTTCAAATAATAATGAAAGATGGCCCATTACGAGTAAATTAATTAAATACTTACAAGATTATAATAAAAATCTTTGTATTTTGGTATAATTAAATTTTTATCACATAGTTCACGAAGTCCTTTTAATTTTTTGGCGCAAATTGGAATTGGCCCCTCATTTAATTTTTTACGATCATAATTTAAAATATCGGACACAGTTTTTTTATTTGTTTTGTCCGTAGGTACCATGCGAAACTCCTGATTTGATACCGATTCTTTAAAATAAAATAGAAATGAAGATTCGTTTCTTACTACAACCATACTAATTTTATGCCAGTTAATTTTATTTTTCGGATTGTCAATTTTAAAATTATTTCCGACCAACTTCTGCAAGTCTTTAATGTTAATGAAGTCTTCGTTTCCCATTTCCTTTACGCTATAAAATGGTTTCGATTTTTTGCTTGATTTTATAATAGAAACCGAGCAGGAGTGTAAATCGGACCAGATTTTAGAATACGTTTCTTTTCGCGTTCTATAATGGTCGAATGCATACTATCGGCTTCGTTTTGTGTGTGCCCGGTAACCAAAAAGTAGTGTGTAATTTTGGGAATATTAAACTTTTGTACACAATACATAAATAGTGCAACAATAAATTGATTTTTGTTTTGCCCTACACAGTTATCGGAAAACAGAACCACAGGTACTTTTGATTTAGAATAGTCCATTAAAAACTTGTATAGCGATGTTCCAATTTCGTTTACTCCTCGTTTAGTTTCTGCCTCGTTCCAAACGTAGCAATTGCCTTGATTAGACCCCAAATTAAAAATTGTAAAATTGTACACCGCTAATTTGGATAAATAGTAGAAGGTCGAAATGTCACCGGCCGGAGTTGATAAAACCGCTTGAAGGTCAAACACTGCAGTAATGCATAAGCCATCTTTTGCTTTTTGTTTTTCTACTTCCTTTATTTTTCGGACGGCATCTTTTTCTTCCAAATGCGATTTAAGTTTTTCATTATAATGTTCTAAATCTTTGTCAGCATCTAAAGAATTTTTGGCTTCTGCACAAACCGCGCATTGGTCCTTTTTCGGCGAAAAGAAAGCTATGTTGAAGTTAGAATTAAAAATTCTTCGATACATCAAATAGTTGCCATACGGTTTTTGGTTATTTACGCTGTCTTGAACGTAATCTCTATGCAAATCTGCTATAGATTTTCCGCCTTCAATATACTCACGGCTGCTTCTAGCTCTCGTATAATGAGATTCAATGCGTGGAATGTGTAACTGAGGCACATGCCCCAGCCACATAGAATTTGTCCTATAAGTTGGTCCACCGCGGCATTGACCTGTAGCTCAGTTAGTAGGCGTAATGGTGGCCGTGGGTTGTGGTGGTAACTTATAGGACCTAGATTACCGCATCGGACTGTATACAAAAGCATACAGAAACTAAAAAAAAATACCGGTTTAGTAAGAGAAAAAAAAATCGGATCATCAACGCGCGAGACATGTTATTCTCCTGCTTTGCAGCGGAGAGTACAACCGAGGAAAAACTAGCTTAGTTTATCTAATCATCATTTTAACAAGAAGAAAATTTATTTAAAAAAACATAAAAAACTGCCCACGTTACGAATCCGCGATCCGTTCCGCTTGATGGAACAAACTTGAACTCCCTCTGAAGAACATTATTTTTCTTCACCACCTAAAAAAAAACGGGGAAATTTCCACATTTTAAAAACATAGAATGATTTCTTCCAATCCGAAATCAATAAATTGCAGGTGGGAGGGATTAATATAAGTTTTGCATATAATTATAAAACTTTAATTTAGGGCATCCAAAGTTAATGCACCCAAAAAAAACGTTTTATATATGCATTGTAAAATTTTATAAATTCTGCTGAAAGCAAAAAAAAAATTGGAATATATTTTTATTTCAAAATAAAAAAAATTGTATGCACTTAATATCAAATTTCATTTTTTTCATAAAAAAATGCTTGAAATTAGAGCACTACGCGCACGCTTATTACAATTAATGTAATGTATTTAAAACAAAAACAAAAATATGTCAAATATCTTGACCTACAGAAGTATGAAATATGTATGTGCGAGAATTGTGAGTGTTGGGTATTGGGATTGTAATGGGATAGAGGAACTCATCCCGTTACAGCGTGGGGAAACCCAATAACCCTGAGATGAAAGAGATCTCATGCTCTGTTGGTATGAGGAAAAAGAAAGAGTGTCAGCAGATTAAATTGCCCAACGTGGCGGACGCCCCACAACCTGAGATAGTCTCAAAGCCGGGCTAATTAATAACCACTACCGAAACGAATTGATTTTTAATTTAATTAAATTTTAACTTAAATTTTGAACCTATATTTTCGTTTGTGTGTTTTTTTTTATTTTTACTTATTGTTTTTGTTTTGGATTCTCTTAATATTAATATTATTACTAATAAATTTTCTTTATGACTATATGAGTGTTTTTTTTTTTTTTAATTTACTTTACTTACATAGCTTTCTTTATGTACTAATATAATTATTATTAAAAAATTTTTTGTTCTTATCTAAGTCTTAGCCTACAGAAGTGGAACTAAGTTTGGGGTGTTGTTGTGTTGCCAGGAGTTGGCCTTCTCTTTTTACACGAGGTTCTCTGGACCATTTTGGGGTGACTCTTGTCTCGCTGGTCTGTCCCGATGTGTCTGTTTTGTAACCAGATTTTTCCAGAACATGCGGTATCGGCGGGCTACTATGAGTAGTACGAGAATAAACAACCAAGATACTATTGATGATGCATAGTGACTCACGTGATGAATGTCCACTCCCAACCAAGACTCTTTTTCCCTTATGGAAGCAATGCTTTGCCTTAGCCCTGATATCTCCTCGTCTATGTCGTCTGAGCTCACAATAATCGCCCTGGTCTGTGTTTTGACCTCAAATGACAGGTTGAATGTGGGTACGAAAGCAACTTGTGTCGAGGTGACGTAAGAAGAGTGGCTGGTAGTCAGGACTGACCGCCCCCCTTAATGAACATCCAGCTTTTAAAGTCAGGATTCCACTTCCTTTCAATGTTGTTGGATGTATTTGTTGTTGACAGTGTAGGTCAAATACAGCTTCCTCAGGTAACACCATCACCCATTGATTATTCTGCAGTTAACGGAAATACATGGTTGGTAGCACTGCTCTTATCTGGCATTGCGGTGGCAGTGTTTGGGCGTGTGCAAGTAACGCCACTTCGCAGTGTGCCTCGGGTGTTTGCATGCTATGCATCGGCCCTTCGAGAGTGCAGATTACCTCTTCCCATGTTTCGCACGTTTTTAATGCATCCGTTGATAGAGACTTCTCCAACAGTGACGGCGGAAGCAATCTGATATTGGCTCTACCATGATGCACGTCAGATAGAATATCTATCAAATCACTTTGAGTGTCTTTAAATATGAATGTTGCCGAAGACAGTTGCAGTAAGACATCCATAAACTCTTCATGTAGGATTACACTATCTATATCATTGTGTAGTATTTTGTAGTGTTGGTCAATCATTTCTTTTTCCTGATGTTCGACGTTAGATCAAGCACATGGGTTTGCTGCTGAATGAGCTTATGGAGTTCCAACGTACCCTTTCCGAGTCCTTGAATTTGCTCATGGTATTCGAGAGCATCGCGCTGGTTCAATACTCCGAAAACGTCTCCTAGCAGGTTCCCAACAAAGTCCAATGGCGCACGACGAGCTCTACTCTTGGTGGCCCGGAGAATTTGGTTGTGGTCTTCCATATTATTCATCAAATATGTTACCGGTTGGAGCAACTGCTCACAGTGCCGGACATACATGGTTGTATTCGGAGAAGGCTGACATGTACCTAGTAGACGATGTCTTGTTTCCTGAAGGTTCTCCCATTCTCGCCAGTAGCTAGTCAAGTTATAGTACACTATAAAATTCCAATCACTGGTTGAAATTACCGCACGTCCTAGCTCTGCAAAGTAGATTCCTGGCTCAGAGTTGAAAGCCTGATATTGTAGATCATCATTGGCCACTGCAACTGCTGCCCAACCCACTAGAACCAAACACAACTTTCCCCACATTTTTGGTTGTTCTTACTTCTTGAAACTATGCTAACCCATAACACAAAAAAATATTTACTTAAAAAAAACATGAAACTCAACTATTTTAATATATAATGTTGAAAATTAATGGTATTCATTTATTTATTATTATCATCTATTTGTATTTAATTTAGAAATTTTTTTTTTTTTTTTTTTTTTTTTTTTTTTTTAATTTTTTTATGATTTTGATTTTATGGACATTAGAATTCTAATTTACTTTACTTTTTTTTTAAAATTTAATCCCTAATTTAATAATTTACAATTTACAAAAGTACATGAAATTGATCTTTGCAGAGATCAAGTACGGATATCTTTGCTGTGATAAATACCCAACACTCTACCATTGTTATCTACTAGTTCATAGGCAACCTTGCTCACTGGTCTGCTGACCTTAGCAGGCAAGAATTTTTTTGCTAATTTTGCAGAGAACTTCTCAGCTGCATTACTTTGGACAAAATTTCTTACATACACTTTCTGTCCAACTGCAAATTTACGATCAGAAGATCGCAAATTATACTGATGGGCATTCTTATTGTATGATTGGCGCAGGTGGAATAAGACTTGTTCCTGAGCCAAAGATAGATAATCGGTCAGTTTTGTGTTCTCGAAAAATTGCAAATACTCGATCATGCAGTTCGTACGGTATAATCTTATGCATCAATCGACACATCGTTTGCGCCGCATTACACAGCCCAAATGGCATTACTTTAAATTGGTACAATGGTCTACCAGGGACCACGAACGCAGTTTTATCTCTGGACGATTGTTTGAGTGGAATCTGCCAAAAAGCATCTTTTAAATCTAAGCTGGAAATATACCTAGTGTTTTCTAACCGACTAAGCAAACCGTCAATTATTGGCAATGGATATGCTTCCTTTACGGTGACAGCGTTTACTTTGCGGGCATCTAAACAAAGGCGTAATTTCCCGTTGCTTCTTGACACAACGGCCACTGGTGAGCTCCAAGGACTAGACGATTCCTCAATCACATCCAATTCTAACATTCGCTCTATTTCTAGATCTAAATCTTTCTGAACTGCTGGTGACACGGCATAGTAGCGTTGTTTTACAGGTTTGGCATCTTTTGTATCTATCTCATGTTCAACCAATTGTGTCCTACCCAACCCAAGTTTTACTGAAGACGGAAAACTAGCTTTCACCAGATCTAATTGATTTTGTTCTTCTTCCGTCAACACATGCTGATCAGCGTTTTTTTCCTCGGGCTGAGGATTCTTACAATTGCCTTTCATGGGTAAATCTAGCTCGGAGACGGAGATTTGAAGTCCAAATGCCTTCCAAAAATCCGTTCCCAAATATAGAGTCTGTGACAGTGTAGGTGCGATATGCAATCGTAGAGATTTGGTTTGTCCATCAAATGTGATTGGTACATAAATATAGCCCAAAATATTTTCTGGAGTACCACTTGCAGTGTGAACCTGTGTTTGAAAAGGATGGTAGGATAAATTACAGATTTTTAGGAACTGTTCGCTTCCGTGATCTAGCACACTAATATTAGCTCCGGAATCAAGCAATCCCTCCATTTGCCTTCCGCAAATGTTAATTTTAGCATAAGGCCGATTATCTGGCTTTGAGTGGATAACAGACAAAATAAGAGCCTTGCGCAGTATTCGGCGCAAAGTAAAATACCTCTTCATTCGAAACACTCGCATGTTACCCGGTTGACAAGATTTTGAATGAGAGGATATTAAAGGTTTACGGCCTAATGATGCCAACGCCGATATAGTTCGGGGTCGGTATTTGCCGCTGTTTCGACCGTCGACGACCTCGGTCTCGCACGAGAAAATTCGTCGATCGGTGTTCTCGGTTTTGTACGCCATTGATGCGGATCCCGATAATTTCCCATCTCGCGCTGAGAGTTTCCCGTTGGAGTACATCTATCGCAGTCCAACTTGTAAATTCCTTTTGCCCCACACCCAAAACAAAACACTTTATTAAATGGGCATCTGCAATCGGAAAAGAAATGGGAAGGATCTCCACAATTCCAACAGCTGGCATTCTTACTCTCTCTTAAGTTGGCTGATTGTATAACACCAGTGTGCCTCACGGCTGTTGCTGCCGTGGTCGGCCGTGCCATGGCGCCTCTCACTCTTTCCTGGTTCCTTTCTTGCGACTTTGCTTTTAGCTTTTTTTCTTTTTTCAACTTTTGAGCTGCTCAGACGTGTGTGCTAAAAATAAAAAATAATTAATATTAAATAAATTTATCTAAAATTGGAAATCTTTATTATAGTAGTTAAAGTAAATTTTAAACGTGGATTAATTAATTAAATAATTAAGGATAGTTGTTATCGAACATAGTAGTTGTAAAAATAATTGTTTGTTAGCCGTGCTATTATAGTATAATTGTGATTAGTCAAGTGACGCCCTAGTTTTCGCGCCAATTTTGTGGTTTGTCAAATAAAATGCCATTCTATGATAGTGCAGAGTGCTCCCCAAATTACCATCCAAATTTGACATGTTCCGCGCCATCATGTGCTAAGGGGATAACGCACAAGCAATCTGTAGTTGTATGCAGTGCTTGCCCAAAGATGTACCACCCACCATGAAAAGGTGTGATTGGAAGTGTCAAAATTAGAAAAGCAATGGAAATAAATTGGGTTTGCTCACCTGATTGTGCTATAGCAGCTAACTCAAACACCGTGGCCTCACCCTCACAATCACCAGTGATGGGGCGTACAACTGACAACTCATCTGCAATAAACAGCCTGATGTCACGCATGGATGCTCAATTCGCCGAAGTTAAATCGATGATTTTTGACATCCTCAAATCCCAAGATTTTATCTGCAAGGAATTTGATAAAATAAGTATTGAAACCAAGAAAATTGCTTTAGATAATTTAGCTCTATCAAAGCAATATTAAGCATTAAAACAAAGTTACCTGAAACAAGATGAACGTATTAACACCATGGAGGCACTACTGGATATTCCACTTCAGAAGGAAATATCGAGGGACATCATAATTTGTGGTGTGCCAGTGGACCTACTGGATCCATCTGATTTCATTGCGGAGACAATTCTAGGCGTGAATGGCGCAGCTAACATAACTGGAATAAAAAAAATGTATCAACATGCCAAATCAACATTAAAAAATCCGTTCATTGTCACTTTAAATTGTGTTGAAATGAAAAATGATGTTCTGAATAACTTAAAAAAGCTTCATCGGAAGTCGTCTCCATCTGCAACTTCAGGTGGATGTCATTTCATGCATCACTTCACTAAATTCCAGTCATGGCTGTACAATGAAGCCAAAAAATTGAAAAGCGTTCAAGGATATAAATATTTGTGGATCAAAGATGGTAAAATATTCCTGCGCAAGTCAGCTGACTCTGTAGTTCACCAAATTTCCAGCATGACCGATATTTTTCGGTTGGATAAATGTCCCACACCTCAACAAGTTCATGAAAATGAAATTGTTGATGCATCCGATGATATATTTCAGTAATTATCCGGCTTCATTAAAATCACAATTCAAGTTTTGGGTTCTCAAGTTCACAAAATGTACACAACACAAAACACAACAACATAAATCAATTTTAACTACACTACATAAAAAGGTTACAACATTTATTAATAATACATCACATCATTTCAAACAGATTGAATTTTTATATCGTTCATATTGATCAGCTGTTCCACCAGTTTACGGATTAAGAATTTTCCGGCTTCATTAAAATCACAGTTCAAGTTTTGGTTTTTCAAGTTCACAAAATTTACACAACACAAAATTCAACAACACAAAACACAACAACATAAATCAATTTTTACTACACTACATAAAAAGGTTACAACATTTTTTTATAACACATCACACCAATTCAAACAGATTGAATTCTATACCTCGTACATATTGATTCCATGTATTTTTCGTCAGTCACACCAGCTGAAGTTTATAATGTTATAAGTTCACTTGGTGACTGTAAGGATGGAGGGCCTGATAATATTAATAATGCTGTGTTGAAATGTAGAGCTGATTTTTTCTCAAATATTTTATCTGATATTTTTAATGAATGTTTAATAAGTGGTATTTATCCGGATTCCTTAAAGGTTGCTAAAGTTATTCCAATTTTTAAGAATGGCGACAGTTCATCAATTAACAATTACAGACCAATTTCTACCTTATCTGTATTCGATAAGATTTTTGAAAAGTTAATCTCATCCCGTTTGGTAGATTTTCTTAATCGTAATAACTTTTTTTACTCATACCAGTATCGTTTTACGAAAGGCGCAGGTACGGAACTAGCCCTTGTTGAAATTTCAAATATGATTTACACAACTTTTGACAACACAAGTATGTTGGAGCACTTTTCTTAGATTTACAGAAAGCTTCGGTACCTTTTTCTCTTGACCATTCGTCATCGGAATCCTCATGGTCTGATGTCATATATGTGATTTCGTTCACCTTGGGTGGCCGAACGTCGAACTGCACTTGATGTCTGGTAGGGGGCCTGTAAAATTCCCTTGAACTGCCTTGGGATGCAGTTGATATATGAGACAATCCAGCTTCGGGATTATGTCCGAATCGTCTCCACATCTCTTCTAAGGAGCTGCATCTCCTCACGAATTCGGATAAATTGGAGAATTGCTTCTCATCATGCACCGCCATTTGCAGCCCCGGTCGCATATTTCTTCTCAAGATCGTGTATATTACATTATCTGAGATGGTTTTGTTGGCCTGGGCTGCCAACTTGAGGATGGCTTGATAGAACTCCTGGAATCTTTCTCGAGGAAACTGCTGCTTTCTATTATTCAGCATGCGGCGAACATCGTCATCAGTCCGACTAGTTTCAAACCCCAACACCATTTCCACCCGTCGTTCGAAGTCGTCCTCCTCGTCTTGCAGTACTGGTTTCACGACGGGATTGCTGCTCGCACCTGGCTGTCCTGCATATGCAGCCACATTCCCTTCGTCTTGTTCCTCTTCTACAAACACGGGATTCGAGTTCCGTCGAGTTAACTTTTCTTCCCGGATAAACCGTTGTTTTGGGAGGATGATTACCAGCTTTGCAGCCTCCTCCTTCACTTCTAGCAATGTTCGTTTCTTTGTCCTTAAATCTTTCGTAAGTGCATTCAACGCCCGCAGCCCTTTTAGCAAGCCCACCGTCAAGCCGTAAAAGGTGGGTGAGCTCGTACTTCTGTAAAACCGTCCTTGGAGATGGGCCAGCTTGGTGCACAAAGTCAGCGTCACCTCCTCTACAGGTTTGGTTGATAATTCTTCATTGGCCAAGTATTCCTGTATGCCGAGCAATTTCTCTCCGAGCACATTTCAGCCTCTTTCTGTGGGTTCTTTTGTGCTGCTTTATGTGCATCATGCACTGAGAGAAAAGGATCCTCCTGTTCCTCCTGCAGCCTCGCCATCAGGATTTGCTTTAATTCCGGCGTTATTTCCCGGTTGCTTGCTTCATCTATCTGTCGAACCTCCAATTCGACCAGAAGCTCATCTTTTGACAGCCTCTCGATGTCCATCTTTATTTATTTGTTTTTATTTATCGTAAAAATTCCGAAGAATCCGAGAAAAACCGATCAGCAAATTGATAACCATCGATTATGTATGTGTCCTTGGTCGTATCCCAGAACGAGTTGACTAAAATCATATCGCGTATCATGGGTTTGTAGTCGCAGCGGGTGTACTTAACTAACATGCTCCCACCACGTAGGGACATATTCTCAGCCAAATAAATCTGACTGTTGGGGGTGACAATATAATTTGTTTTTAACATTTTCAGGTAGTTCTGGTAATCGTGGGTGTAACCGAATGCGGAATCGTTTTGGAAAACGAAGGAGATTCGCTCACGCTTAGTTTTCCTATCGGAGAATATGGCCCAACGACAGTTGACGGCATCTATTGTGCCAAATTCCGTTACACGTGTTAATATGGAAATATCGTATAAATACGCGGAATACATCTCCCGGATACTATGGGCGTCCAAAATCTTCCCTAGGTCGTCATTTGAAATATCGTATTGGCTATGAATCATCATAGCTATTGGTGTTTTGACATTGCAATATTGGGCATATTTGTTGCATCTAAAGCGATTTCCCGTGGCGCGCGGTGCGATCAAATTTCGCGCGGCAGGATCCAATTTGTTATTCGCAATCGATTTCTCAACGTACATGTCTTCCTTCGTTCGCCTGCAAGAATCCATGATGGTTATGACCGGTAAACATGCGTGTACGCAAGTAATGTTGCGTTTTAACATTTCGAACATGTTGCCTCCGATATCCAATATGACGGGATCTTTTGTGCAAGCGGGTACGTTAGCAAGTCGCAACACGAGTTCGTATAGGAGACTTCTCTCGACCTTCGCTTTCGCGTGATCGTGTGATACCCTTGAGTGCGATATCAATGAAAATTCCGGGAATTCTTCGGTTAATGAAGCGATTTCTTCGGAAGTCAATACTTCGTCAAAATGGAACTCATCTTTCTTCTCCAGTTGTTTTTCGACGCTATCAAATATCGCTTGATATTCAGGCGAATCTGTGTTGAATTGTATTTCACGCAATTTAGTGCGAGCGAAATTACTGATTGACTCTTTCATGTCTATGCCAGCGGCTCGGGTGTATGCTGCCGCCCGGCGTACCAATTGCGCTTTTTGTCTGCATTTGTCTAAATACCTTTCGTTTTCCTCATTCTCGACTCCGCCTATTGCCGCTTCGGAAAACATAAATTGGCAAATAAGCTTCGATAGTTGGGTTCGTCGTTCAATTACATGATATAGGCCCGGGCGCTGATAACTGACATCGTAAACGAACACATCAGCACCATACCGCCATCGCATGTCTAACAAAACCCGGATTAACTCCGGATACTGCCCAAACTTTTTCTGAAAGTAACATAAACTTTCGTTCTCGTAATTCTTATGGTAGATTACGTCTAAATACCACCGTAAGTAACAGTAGCCGTCTCCGTACGATTTTTCTTCTGAATCTCCAATACGTCGTTGCGCAGAATTCACACTCTGTTTATTGCTATCGTTTAAATGATGTTCACCACTAAACCTCCCATAACGAACCTCGGACCGAGGTTCTTTAACTCTCCAGAAAGTTCTCCCGGAAATACGATTGCGTCTCGTCATAATGACTAATTAACAATCGTTAAAATTTGGATAATTTTCTTTTAAACACAACAATTTTCCCTCTTTGTTAGGGATTACTCTTATTTTATTTAATTAATTTTTTTTTAAACTATATAATTTTTATTTTCAATTAAAAAATTTTCCTCTCGTTGCTTCCCACTGGTCCACAAAAAAAAACTATCCCGCGGTTGGGATCAAATAAGGATAGGAAAAGGTATGTGTGAAAAACCAAAATGATAATGAAATTTTATTCATCGACCCGATCTCGCAATGAGCATTCAAAACCTACTACCAGTAAGTGAGCCTCATTGCTACAGTGTCAATTTCTCTAACAGTTCAATAATGGGTTTAATGGTCATGAATAACACCCTTGTCCTTGTTTCCACAACTCCGGATTCAAATTCCTTTTCAGGAAGACACGGGCTGTGCAAGTAACAAGTTGTACGCTATCCATGAAAACAACTATTTAATTCATATGTCCTCCTGACAGAAAAAATAATTGTTCCTTCTACCATTAACGCTATAGCGCGCCGTCTATAGCTCTTTGAATTTCTTTAGGTCATTAATGCTTTCAGTAACTAACTGATGAGTCAAGCTCGCAGTCACGCCCATCCACTAAACAGAACGAACGCTTGCCCATTAGTTACCTATTTACACCCTGGATGTCACTAAAACTACAGGTGAACTGGCAAACCCATCCCTAAGGATGACAATTTTTAAAAAAAATAATGAAGTGAAAAATCGCAAACTTAATTATAACCTTTTAAGAAATTCAACACAAATTTATCTCCAATTCGACCAGAAGCTCATCTTTTGACAGCCTCTCGATGTCCATCTTTATTTATTTGTTTTTATTTATCGTAAAAATTCCGAAGAATCCGAGAAAAACCGATCAGCAAATTGATAACCATCGATTATGTATGTGTCCTTGGTCGTATCCCAGAACGAGTTGACTAAAATCATATCGCGTATCATGGGTTTGTAGTCGCAGCGGGTGTACTTAACTAACATGCTCCCACCACGTAGGGACATATTCTCAGCCAAATAAATCTGACTGTTGGGGGTGACAATATAATTTGTTTTTAACATTTTCAGGTAGTTCTGGTAATCGTGGGTGTAACCGAATGCGGAATCGTTTTGGAAAACGAAGGAGATTCGCTCACGCTTAGTTTTCCTATCGGAGAATATAGCCCAACGACAGTTGACGGCATCTATTGTGCCAAATTCCGTTACACGTGTTAATATGGAAATATCGTATAAATACGCGGAATACATCTCCCGGATACTATGGGCGTCCAAAATCTTCCCTAGGTCGTCATTTGAAATATCGTATTGGCTATGAATCATCATAGCTATTGGTGTTTTGACATTGCAATATTGGGCATATTTGTTGCATCTAAAGCGATTTCCCGTGGCGCGCGGTGCGATCAAATTTCGCGCGGCAGGATCCAATTTGTTATTCGCAATCGATTTCTCAACGTACATGTCTTCCTTCGTTCGCCTGCAAGAATCCATGATGGTTATGACCGGTAAACATGCGTGTACGCAAGTAATGTTGCGTTTTAACATTTCGAACATGTTGCCTCCGATATCCAATATGACGGGATCTTTTGTGCAAGCGGGTACGTTAGCAAGTCGCAACACGAGTTCGTATAGGAGACTTCTCTCGACCTTCGCTTTCGCGTGATCGTGTGATACCCTTGAGTGCGATATCAATGAAAATTCCGGGAATTCTTCGGTTAATGAAGCGATTTCTTCGGAAGTCAATACTTCGTCAAAATGGAACTCATCTTTCTTCTCCAGTTGTTTTTCGACGCTATCAAATATCGCTTGATATTCAAGCGAATCTGTGTTGAATTGTATTTCACGCAATTTAGTGCGAGCGAAATTACTGATTGACTCTTTCATGTCTATGCCAGCGGCTCGTGTGTATGCTGCCGCCCGGCGTACCAATTGCGCTTTTTGTCTGCATTTGTCTAAATACCTTTCGTTTTCCTCATTCTCGACTCCGCCTATTGCCGCTTCGGAAAACATAAATTGGCAAATAAGCTTCGATAGTTGGGTTCGTCGTTCAATTACATGATATAGGCCCGGGCGCTGATAACTGACATCGTAAACGAACACATCAGCACCATACCGCCATCGCATGTCTAACAAAACCCGGATTAACTCCGGATACCGCCCAAACTTTTTCTGAAAGTAACATAAACTTTCGTTCTCGTAATTCTTATGGTAGATTACGTCTAAATACCACCGTAAGTAACAGTAGCCGTCTCCGTACGATTTTTCTTCTGAATCTCCAATACGTCGTTGCGCAGAATTCACACTCTGTTTATTGCTATCGTTTAGTTGATGTTCACCACTAAACCTCCCATAACGAACCTCGGACCGAGGTTCTTTAACTCTCCAGAAAGTTCTCCCGGAAATACGATTGCGTCTCGTCATAATGACTAATTAACAATCGTTAAAATTTGGATAATTTTCTTTTAAACACAACAATTTTCCCTCTTTGTTAGGGATTACTCTTATTTTATTTAATTAATTTTTTTTTAAACTATATAATTTTTATTTTCAATTAAAAAATTTTCCTCTCGTTGCTTCCCACTGGTCCACAAAAAAAAACTATCCCGCGGTTGGGATCAAATAAGGATAGGAAAAGGTATGTGTGAAAAACCAAAATGATAATGAAATTTTATTCATCGACCCGATCTCGCAATGAGCATTCAAAACCTACTACCAGTAAGTGAGCCTCATTGCTACAGTGTCAATTTCTCTAACAGTTCAATAATGGGTTTAATGGTCATGAATAACACCCTTGTCCTTGTTTCCACAACTCCGGATTCAAATTCCTTTTCAGGAAGACACGGGCTGTGCAAGTAACAAGTTGTACGCTATCCATGAAAACAACTATTTAATTCATATGTCCTCCTGACAGAAAAAATAATTGTTCCTTCTACCATTAACGCTATAGCGCGCCGTCTATAGCTCTTTGAATTTCTTTAGGTCATTAATGCTTTCAGTAACTAACTGATGAGTCAAGCTCGCAGTCACGCCCATCCACTAAACAGAACGAACGCTTGCCCATTAGTTACCTATTTACACCCTGGATGTCACTAAAACTACAGGTGAACTGGCAAACCCATCCCTAAGGATGACAATTTTTAAAAAAAATAATGAAGTGAAAAATCGCAAACTTAATTATAACCTTTTAAGAAATTCAACACAAATTTATCTCCAATTCGACCAGAAGCTCATCTTTTGACAGCCTCTCGATGTCCATCTTTATTTATTTGTTTTTATTTATCGTAAAAATTCCGAAGAATCCGAGAAAAACCGATCAGCAAATTGATAACCATCGATTATGTATGTGTCCTTGGTCGTATCCCAGAACGAGTTGACTAAAATCATATCGCGTATCATGGGTTTGTAGTCGCAGCGGGTGTACTTAACTAACATGCTCCCACCACGTAGGGACATATTCTCAGCCAAATAAATCTGACTGTTGGGGGTGACAATATAATTTGTTTTTAACATTTTCAGGTAGTTCTGGTAATCGTGGGTGTAACCGAATGCGGAATCGTTTTGGAAAACGAAGGAGATTCGCTCACGCTTAGTTTTCCTATCGGAGAATATGGCCCAACGACAGTTGACGGCATCTATTGTGCCAAATTCCGTTACACGTGTTAATATGGAAATATCGTATAAATACGCGGAATACATCTCCCGGATACTATGGGCATCCAAAATCTTCCCTAGGTCGTCATTTGAAATATCGTATTGGCTATGAATCATCATAGCTATTGGTGTTTTGACATTGCAATATTGGGCATATTTGTTGCATCTAAAGCGATTTCCCGTGGCGCGCGGTGCGATCAAATTTCGCGCGGCAGGATCCAATTTGTTATTCGCAATCGATTTCTCAACGTACATGTCTTCCTTCGTTCGCCTGCAAGAATCCATGATGGTTATGACCGGTAAACATGCGTGTACGCAAGTAATGTTGCGTTTTAACATTTCGAACATGTTGCCTCCGATATCCAATATGACGGGATCTTTTGTGCAAGCGGGTACGTTAGCAAGTCGCAACACGAGTTCGTATAGGAGACTTCTCTCGACCTTCGCTTTCGCGTGATCGTGTGATACCCTTGAGTGCGATATCAATGAAAATTCCGGGAATTCTTCGGTTAATGAAGCGATTTCTTCGGAAGTCAATACTTCGTCAAAATGGAACTCATCTTTCTTCTCCAGTTGTTTTTCGACGCTATCAAATATCGCTTGATATTCAGGCGAATCTGTGTTGAATTGTATTTCACGCAATTTAGTGCGAGCGAAATTACTGATTGACTCTTTCATGTCTATGCCAGCGGCTCGGGTGTATGCTGCCGCCCGGCGTACCAATTGCGCTTTTTGTCTGCATTTGTCTAAATACCTTTCGTTTTCCTCATTCTCGACTCCGCCTATTGCCGCTTCGGAAAACATAAATTGGCAAATAAGCTTCGATAGTTGGGTTCGTCGTTCAATTACATGATATAGGCCCGGGCGCTGATAACTGACATCGTAAACGAACACATCAGCACCATACCGCCATCGCATGTCTAACAAAACCCGGATTAACTCCGGATACCGCCCAAACTTTTTCTGAAAGTAACATAAACTTTCGTTCTCGTAATTCTTATGGTAGATTACGTCTAAATACCACCGTAAGTAACAGTAGCCGTCTCCGTACGATTTTTCTTCTGAATCTCCAATACGTCGTTGCGCAGAATTCACACTCTGTTTATTGCTATCGTTTAAATGATGTTCACCACTAAACCTCCCATAACGAACCTCGGACCGAGGTTCTTTAACTCTCCAGAAAGTTCTCCCGGAAATACGATTGCGTCTCGTCATAATGACTAATTAACAATCGTTAAAATTTGGATAATTTTCTTTTAAACACAACAATTTTCCCTCTTTGTTAGGGATTACTCTTATTTTATTTAATTAATTTTTTTTTAAACTATATAATTTTTATTTTCAATTAAAAAATTTTCCTCTCGTTGCTTCCCACTGGTCCACAAAAAAAAACTATCCCGCGGTTGGGATCAAATAAGGATAGGAAAAGGTATGTGTGAAAAACCAAAATGATAATGAAATTTTATTCATCGACCCGATCTCGCAATGAGCATTCAAAACCTACTACCAGTAAGTGAGCCTCATTGCTACAGTGTCAATTTCTCTAACAGTTCAATAATGGGTTTAATGGTCATGAATAACACCCTTGTCCTTGTTTCCACAACTCCGGATTCAAATTCCTTTTCAGGAAGACACGGGCTGTGCAAGTAACAAGTTGTACGCTATCCATGAAAACAACTATTTAATTCATATGTCCTCCTGACAGAAAAAATAATTGTTCCTTCTACCATTAACGCTATAGCGCGCCGTCTATAGCTCTTTGAATTTCTTTAGGTCATTAATGCTTTCAGTAACTAACTGATGAGTCAAGCTCGCAGTCACGCCCATCCACTAAACAGAACGAACGCTTGCCCATTAGTTACCTATTTACACCCTGGATGTCACTAAAACTACAGGTGAACTGGCAAACCCATCCCTAAGGATGACAATTTTTAAAAAAAATAATGAAGTGAAAAATCGCAAACTTAATTATAACCTTTTAAGAAATTCAACACAAATTTATCTCCAATTCGACCAGAAGCTCATCGTTTGACAGCCTCTCGATGTCCATCTTTATTTATTTGTTTTTATTTATCGTAAAAATTCCGAAGAATCCGAGAAAAACCGATCAGCAAATTGATAACCATCGATTATGTATGTGTCCTTGGTCGTATCCCAGAACGAGTTGACTAAAATCATATCGCGTATCATGGGTTTGTAGTCGCAGCGGGTGTACTTAACTAACATGCTCCCACCACGTAGGGACATATTCTCAGCCAAATAAATCTGACTGTTGGGGGTGACAATATAATTTGTTTTTAACATTTTCAGGTAGTTCTGGTAATCGTGGGTGTAACCGAATGCGGAATCGTTTTGGAAAACGAAGGAGATTCGCTCACGCTTAGTTTTCCTATCGGAGAATATGGCCCAACGACAGTTGACGGCATCTATTGTGCCAAATTCCGTTACACGTGTTAATATGGAAATATCGTATAAATACGCGGAATACATCTCCCGGATACTATGGGCGTCCAAAATCTTCCCTAGGTCGTCATTTGAAATATCGTATTGGCTATGAATCATCATAGCTATTGGTGTTTTGACATTGCAATATTGGGCATATTTGTTGCATCTAAAGCGATTTCCCGTGGCGCGCGGTGCGATCAAATTTCGCGCGGCAGGATCCAATTTGTTATTCGCAATCGATTTCTCAACGTACATGTCTTCCTTCGTTCGCCTGCAAGAATCCATGATGGTTATGACCGGTAAACATGCGTGTACGCAAGTAATGTTGCGTTTTAACATTTCGAACATGTTGCCTCCGATATCCAATATGACGGGATCTTTTGTGCAAGCGGGTACGTTAGCAAGTCGCAACACGAGTTCGTATAGGAGACTTCTCTCGACCTTCGCTTTCGCGTGATCGTGTGATACCCTTGAGTGCGATATCAATGAAAATTCCGGGAATTCTTCGGTTAATGAAGCGATTTCTTCGGAAGTCAATACTTCGTCAAAATGGAACTCATCTTTCTTCTCCAGTTGTTTTTCGACGCTATCAAATATCGCTTGATATTCAGGCGAATCTGTGTTGAATTGTATTTCACGCAATTTAGTGCGAGCGAAATTACTGATTGACTCTTTCATGTCTATGCCAGCGGCTCGGGTGTATGCTGCCGCCCGGCGTACCAATTGCGCTTTTTGTCTGCATTTGTCTAAATACCTTTCGTTTTCCTCATTCTCGACTCCGCCTATTGCCGCTTCGGAAAACATAAATTGGCAAATAAGCTTCGATAGTTGGGTTCGTCGTTCAATTACATGATATAGGCCCGGGCGCTGATAACTGACATCGTAAACGAACACATCAGCACCATACCGCCATCGCATGTCTAACAAAACCCGGATTAACTCCGGATACCGCCCAAACTTTTTCTGAAAGTAACATAAACTTTCGTTCTCGTAATTCTTATGGTAGATTACGTCTAAATACCACCGTAAGTAACAGTAGCCGTCTCCGTACGATTTTTCTTCTGAATCTCCAATACGTCGTTGCGCAGAATTCACACTCTGTTTATTGCTATCGTTTAAATGATGTTCACCACTAAACCTCCCATAACGAACCTCGGACCGAGGTTCTTTAACTCTCCAGAAAGTTCTCCCGGAAATACGATTGCGTCTCGTCATAATGACTAATTAACAATCGTTAAAATTTGGATAATTTTCTTTTAAACACAACAATTTTCCCTCTTTGTTAGGGATTACTCTTATTTTATTTAATTAATTTTTTTTTAAACTATATAATTTTTATTTTCAATTAAAAAATTTTCCTCTCGTTGCTTCCCACTGGTCCACAAAAAAAAACTATCCCGCGGTTGGGATCAAATAAGGATAGGAAAAGGTATGTGTGAAAAACCAAAATGATAATGAAATTTTATTCATCGACCCGATCTCGCAATGAGCATTCAAAACCTACTACCAGTAAGTGAGCCTCATTGCTACAGTGTCAATTTCTCTAACAGTTCAATAATGGGTTTAATGGTCATGAATAACACCCTTGTCCTTGTTTCCACAACTCCGGATTCAAATTCCTTTTCAGGAAGACACGGGATGTGCAAGTAACAAGTTGTACGCTATCCATGAAAACAACTATTTAATTCATATGTCCTCCTGACAGAAAAAATAATTGTTCCTTCTACCATTAACGCTATAGCGCGCCGTCTATAGCTCTTTGAATTTCTTTAGGTCATTAATGCTTTCAGTAACTAACTGATGAGTCAAGCTCGCAGTCACGCCCATCCACTAAACAGAACGAACGCTTGCCCATTAGTTACCTATTTACACCCTGGATGTCACTAAAACTACAGGTGAACTGGCAAACCCATCCCTAAGGATGACAATTTTTAAAAAAAATAATGAAGTGAAAAATCGCAAACTTAATTATAACCTTTTAAGAAATTCAACACAAATTTATCTCCAATTCGACCAGAAGCTCATCTTTTGACAGCCTCTCGATGTCCATCTTTATTTATTTGTTTTTATTTATCGTAAAAATTCCGAAGAATCCGAGAAAAACCGATCAGCAAATTGATAACCATCGATTATGTATGTGTCCTTGGTCGTATCCCAGAACGAGTTGACTAAAATCATATCGCGTATCATGGGTTTGTAGTCGCAGCGGGTGTACTTAACTAACATGCTCCCACCACGTAGGGACATATTCTCAGCCAAATAAATCTGACTGTTGGGGGTGACAATATAATTTGTTTTTAACATTTTCAGGTAGTTCTGGTAATCGTGGGTGTAACCGAATGCGGAATCGTTTTGGAAAACGAAGGAGATTCGCTCACGCTTAGTTTTCCTATCGGAGAATATGGCCCAACGACAGTTGACGGCATCTATTGTGCCAAATTCCGTTACACGTGTTAATATGGAAATATCGTATAAATACGCGGAATACATCTCCCGGATACTATGGGCGTCCAAAATCTTCCCTAGGTCGTCATTTGAAATATCGTATTGGCTATGAATCATCATAGCTATTGGTGTTTTGACATTGCAATATTGGGCATATTTGTTGCATCTAAAGCGATTTCCCGTGGCGCGCGGTGCGATCAAATTTCGCGCGGCAGGATCCAATTTGTTATTCGCAATCGATTTCTCAACGTACATGTCTTCCTTCGTTCGCCTGCAAGAATCCATGATGGTTATGACCGGTAAACATGCGTGTACGCAAGTAATGTTGCGTTTTAACATTTCGAACATGTTGCCTCCGATATCCAATATGACGGGATCTTTTGTGCAAGCGGGTACGTTAGCAAATCGCAACACGAGTTCGTATAGGAGACTTCTCTCGACCTTCGCTTTCGCGTGATCGTGTGATACCCTTGAGTGCGATATCAATGAAAATTCCGGGAATTCTTCGGTTAATGAAGCGATTTCTTCGGAAGTCAATACTTCGTCAAAATGGAACTCATCTTTCTTCTCCAGTTGTTTTTCGACGCTATCAAATATCGCTTGATATTCAGGCGAATCTGTGTTGAATTGTATTTCACGCAATTTAGTGCGAGCGAAATTACTGATTGACTCTTTCATGTCTATGCCAGCGGCTCGGGTGTATGCTGCCGCCCGGCGTACCAATTGCGCTTTTTGTCTGCATTTGTCTAAATACCTTTCGTTTTCCTCATTCTCGACTCCGCCTATTGCCGCTTCGGAAAACATAAATTGGCAAATAAGCTTCGATAGTTGGGTTCGTCGTTCAATTACATGATATAGGCCCGGGCGCTGATAACTGACATCGTAAACGAACACATCAGCACCATACCGCCATCGCATGTCTAACAAAACCCGGATTAACTCCGGATACCGCCCAAACTTTTTCTGAAAGTAACATAAACTTTCGTTCTCGTAATTCTTATGGTAGATTACGTCTAAATACCACCGTAAGTAACAGTAGCCGTCTCCGTACGATTTTTCTTCTGAATCTCCAATACGTCGTTGCGCAGAATTCACACTCTGTTTATTGCTATCGTTTAAATGATGTTCACCACTAAACCTCCCATAACGAACCTCGGACCGAGGTTCTTTAACTCTCCAGAAAGTTCTCCCGGAAATACGATTGCGTCTCGTCATAATGACTAATTAACAATCGTTAAAATTTGGATAATTTTCTTTTAAACACAACAATTTTCCCTCTTTGTTAGGGATTACTCTTATTTTATTTAATTAATTTTTTTTTAAACTATATAATTTTTATTTTCAATTAAAAAATTTTCCTCTCGTTGCTTCCCACTGGTCCACAAAAAAAAACTATCCCGCGGTTGGGATCAAATAAGGATAGGAAAAGGTATGTGTGAAAAACCAAAATGATAATGAAATTTTATTCATCGACCCGATCTCGCAATGAGCATTCAAAACCTACTACCAGTAAGTGAGCCTCATTGCTACAGTGTCAATTTCTCTAACAGTTCAATAATGGGTTTAATGGTCATGAATAACACCCTTGTCCTTGTTTCCACAACTCCGGATTCAAATTCCTTTTCAGGAAGACACGGGCTGTGCAAGTAACAAGTTGTACGCTATCCATGAAAACAACTATTTAATTCATATGTCCTCCTGACAGAAAAAATAATTGTTCCTTCTACCATTAACGCTATAGCGCGCCGTCTATAGCTCTTTGAATTTCTTTAGGTCATTAATGCTTTCAGTAACTAACTGATGAGTCAAGCTCGCAGTCACGCCCATCCACTAAACAGAACGAACGCTTGCCCATTAGTTACCTATTTACACCCTGGATGTCACTAAAACTACAGGTGAACTGGCAAACCCATCCCTAAGGATGACAATTTTTAAAAAAAATAATGAAGTGAAAAATCGCAAACTTAATTATAACCTTTTAAGAAATTCAACACAAATTTATCTCCAATTCGACCAGAAGCTCATCTTTTGACAGCCTCTCGATGTCCATCTTTATTTATTTGTTTTTATTTATCGTAAAAATTCCGAAGAATCCGAGAAAAACCGATCAGCAAATTGATAACCATCGATTATGTATGTGTCCTTGGTCGTATCCCAGAACGAGTTGACTAAAATCATATCGCGTATCATGGGTTTGTAGTCGCAGCGGGTGTACTTAACTAACATGCTCCCACCACGTAGGGACATATTCTCAGCCAAATAAATCTGACTGTTGGGGGTGACAATATAATTTGTTTTTAACATTTTCAGGTAGTTCTGGTAATCGTGGGTGTAACCGAATGCGGAATCGTTTTGGAAAACGAAGGAGATTCGCTCACGCTTAGTTTTCCTATCGGAGAATATGGCCCAACGACAGTTGACGGCATCTATTGTGCCAAATTCCGTTACACGTGTTAATATGGAAATATCGTATAAATACGCGGAATACATCTCCCGGATACTATGGGCGTCCAAAATCTTCCCTAGGTCGTCATTTGAAATATCGTATTGGCTATGAATCATCATAGCTATTGGTGTTTTGACATTGCAATATTGGGCATATTTGTTGCATCTAAAGCGATTTCCCGTGGCGCGCGGTGCGATCAAATTTCGCGCGGCAGGATCCAATTTGTTATTCGCAATCGATTTCTCAACGTACATGTCTTCCTTCGTTCGCCTGCAAGAATCCATGATGGTTATGACCGGTAAACATGCGTGTACGCAAGTAATGTTGCGTTTTAACATTTCGAACATGTTGCCTCCGATATCCAATATGACGGGATCTTTTGTGCAAGCGGGTACGTTAGCAAGTCGCAACACGAGTTCGTATAGGAGACTTCTCTCGACCTTCGCTTTCGCGTGATCGTGTGATACCCTTGAGTGCGATATCAATGAAAATTCCGGGAATTCTTCGGTTAATGAAGCGATTTCTTCGGAAGTCAATACTTCGTCAAAATGGAACTCATCTTTCTTCTCCAGTTGTTTTTCGACGCTATCAAATATCGCTTGATATTCAGGCGAATCTGTGTTGAATTGTATTTCACGCAATTTAGTGCGAGCGAAATTACTGATTGACTCTTTCATGTCTATGCCAGCGGCTCGGGTGTATGCTGCCGCCCGGCGTACCAATTGCGCTTTTTGTCTGCATTTGTCTAAATACCTTTCGTTTTCCTCATTCTCGACTCCGCCTATTGCCGCTTCGGAAAACATAAATTGGCAAATAAGCTTCGATAGTTGGGTTCGTCGTTCAATTACATGATATAGGCCCGGGCGCTGATAACTGACATCGTAAACGAACACATCAGCACCATACCGCCATCGCATGTCTAACAAAACCCGGATTAACTCCGGATACCGCCCAAACTTTTTCTGAAAGTAACATAAACTTTCGTTCTCGTAATTCTTATGGTAGATTACGTCTAAATACCACCGTAAGTAACAGTAGCCGTCTCCGTACGATTTTTCTTCTGAATCTCCAATACGTCGTTGCGCAGAATTCACACTCTGTTTATTGCTATCGTTTAAATGATGTTCACCACTAAACCTCCCATAACGAACCTCGGACCGAGGTTCTTTAACTCTCCAGAAAGTTCTCCCGGAAATACGATTGCGTCTCGTCATAATGACTAATTAACAATCGTTAAAATTTGGATAATTTTCTTTTAAACACAACAATTTTCCCTCTTTGTTAGGGATTACTCTTATTTTATTTAATTAATTTTTTTTTAAACTATATAATTTTTATTTTCAATTAAAAAATTTTCCTCTCGTTGCTTCCCACTGGTCCACAAAAAAAAACTATCCCGCGGTTGGGATCAAATAAGGATAGGAAAAGGTATGTGTGAAAAACCAAAATGATAATGAAATTTTATTCATCGACCCGATCTCGCAATGAGCATTCAAAACCTACTACCAGTAAGTGAGCCTCATTGCTACAGTGTCAATTTCTCTAACAGTTCAATAATGGGTTTAATGGTCATGAATAACACCCTTGTCCTTGTTTCCACAACTCCGGATTCAAATTCCTTTTCAGGAAGACACGGGCTGTGCAAGTAACAAGTTGTACGCTATCCATGAAAACAACTATTTAATTCATATGTCCTCCTGACAGAAAAAATAATTGTTCCTTCTACCATTAACGCTATAGCGCGCCGTCTATAGCTCTTTGAATTTCTTTAGGTCATTAATGCTTTCAGTAACTAACTGATGAGTCAAGCTCGCAGTCACGCCCATCCACTAAACAGAACGAACGCTTGCCCATTAGTTACCTATTTACACCCTGGATGTCACTAAAACTACAGGTGAACTGGCAAACCCATCCCTAAGGATGACAATTTTTAAAAAAAATAATGAAGTGAAAAATCGCAAACTTAATTATAACCTTTTAAGAAATTCAACACAAATTTATCTCCAATTCGACCAGAAGCTCATCTTTTGACAGCCTCTCGATGTCCATCTTTATTTATTTGTTTTTATTTATCGTAAAAATTCCGAAGAATCCGAGAAAAACCGATCAGCAAATTGATAACCATCGATTATGTATGTGTCCTTGGTCGTATCCCAGAACGAGTTGACTAAAATCATATCGCGTATCATGGGTTTGTAGTCGCAGCGGGTGTACTTAACTAACATGCTCCCACCACGTAGGGACATATTCTCAGCCAAATAAATCTGACTGTTGGGGGTGACAATATAATTTGTTTTTAACATTTTCAGGTAGTTCTGGTAATCGTGGGTGTAACCGAATGCGGAATCGTTTTGGAAAACGAAGGAGATTCGCTCACGCTTAGTTTTCCTATCGGAGAATATGGCCCAACGACAGTTGACGGCATCTATTGTGCCACATTCCGTTACACGTGTTAATATGGAAATATCGTATAAATACGCGGAATACATCTCCCGGATACTATGGGCGTCCAAAATCTTCCCTAGGTCGTCATTTGAAATATCGTATTGGCTATGAATCATCATAGCTATTGGTGTTTTGACATTGCAATATTGGGCATATTTGTTGCATCTAAAGCGATTTCCCGTGGCGCGCGGTGCGATCAAATTTCGCGCGGCAGGATCCAATTTGTTATTCGCAATCGATTTCTCAACGTACATGTCTTCCTTCGTTCGCCTGCAAGAATCCATGATGGTTATGACCGGTAAACATGCGTGTACGCAAGTAATGTTGCGTTTTAACATTTCGAACATGTTGCCTCCGATATCCAATATGACGGGATCTTTTGTGCAAGCGGGTACGTTAGCAAGTCGCAACACGAGTTCGTATAGGAGACTTCTCTCGACCTTCGCTTTCGCGTGATCGTGTGATACCCTTGAGTGCGATATCAATGAAAATTCCGGGAATTCTTCGGTTAATGAAGCGATTTCTTCGGAAGTCAATACTTCGTCAAAATGGAACTCATCTTTCTTCTCCAGTTGTTTTTCGACGCTATCAAATATCGCTTGATATTCAGGCGAATCTGTGTTGAATTGTATTTCACGCAATTTAGTGCGAGCGAAATTACTGATTGACTCTTTCATGTCTATGCCAGCGGCTCGGGTGTATGCTGCCGCCCGGCGTACCAATTGCGCTTTTTGTCTGCATTTGTCTAAATACCTTTCGTTTTCCTCATTCTCGACTCCGCCTATTGCCGCTTCGGAAAACATAAATTGGCAAATAAGCTTCGATAGTTGGGTTCGTCGTTCAATTACATGATATAGGCCCGGGCGCTGATAACTGACATCGTAAACGAACACATCAGCACCATACCGCCATCGCATGTCTAAGAAAACCCGGATTAACTCCGGATACCGCCCAAACTTTTTCTGAAAGTAACATAAACTTTCGTTCTCGTAATTCTTATGGTAGATTACGTCTAAATACCACCGTAAGTAACAGTAGCCGTCTCCGTACGATTTTTCTTCTGAATCTCCAATACGTCGTTGCGCAGAATTCACACTCTGTTTATTGCTATCGTTTAAATGATGTTCACCACTAAACCTCCCATAACGAACCTCGGACCGAGGTTCTTTAACTCTCCAGAAAGTTCTCCCGGAAATACGATTGCGTCTCGTCATAATGACTAATTAACAATCGTTAAAATTTGGATAATTTTCTTTTAAACACAACAATTTTCCCTCTTTGTTAGGGATTACTCTTATTTTATTTAATTAATTTTTTTTTAAACTATATAATTTTTATTTTCAATTAAAAAATTTTCCTCTCGTTGCTTCCCACTGGTCCACAAAAAAAAACTATCCCGCGGTTGGGATCAAATAAGGATAGGAAAAGGTATGTGTGAAAAACCAAAATGATAATGAAATTTTATTCATCGACCCGATCTCGCAATGAGCATTCAAAACCTACTACCAGTAAGTGAGCCTCATTGCTACAGTGTCAATTTCTCTAACAGTTCAATAATGGGTTTAATGGTCATGAATAACACCCTTGTCCTTGTTTCCACAACTCCGGATTCAAATTCCTTTTCAGGAAGACACGGGCTGTGCAAGTAACAAGTTGTACGCTATCCATGAAAACAACTATTTAATTCATATGTCCTCCTGACAGAAAAAATAATTGTTCCTTCTACCATTAACGCTATAGCGCGCCGTCTATAGCTCTTTGAATTTCTTTAGGTCATTAATGCTTTCAGTAACTAACTGATGAGTCAAGCTCGCAGTCACGCCCATCCACTAAACAGAACGAACGCTTGCCCATTAGTTACCTATTTACACCCTGGATGTCACTAAAACTACAGGTGAACTGGCAAACCCATCCCTAAGGATGACAATTTTTAAAAAAAATAATGAAGTGAAAAATCGCAAACTTAATTATAACCTTTTAAGAAATTCAACACAAATTTATCTCCAATTCGACCAGAAGCTCATCTTTTGACAGCCTCTCGATGTCCATCTTTATTTATTTGTTTTTATTTATCGTAAAAATTCCGAAGAATCCGAGAAAAACCGATCAGCAAATTGATAACCATCGATTATGTATGTGTCCTTGGTCGTATCCCAGAACGAGTTGACTAAAATCATATCGCGTATCATGGGTTTGTAGTCGCAGCGGGTGTACTTAACTAACATGCTCCCACCACGTAGGGACATATTCTCAGCCAAATAAATCTGACTGTTGGGGGTGACAATATAATTTGTTTTTAACATTTTCAGGTAGTTCTGGTAATCGTGGGTGTAACCGAATGCGGAATCGTTTTGGAAAACGAAGGAGATTCGCTCACGCTTAGTTTTCCTATCGGAGAATATGGCCCAACGACAGTTGACGGCATCTATTGTGCCAAATTCCGTTACACGTGTTAATATGGAAATATCGTATAAATACGCGGAATACATCTCCCGGATACTATGGGCGTCCAAAATCTTCCCTAGGTCGTCATTTGAAATATCGTATTGGCTATGAATCATCATAGCTATTGGTGTTTTGACATTGCAATATTGGGCATATTTGTTGCATCTAAAGCGATTTCCCGTGGCGCGCGGTGCGATCAAATTTCGCGCGGCAGGATCCAATTTGTTATTCGCAATCGATTTCTCAACGTACATGTCTTCCTTCGTTCGCCTGCAAGAATCCATGATGGTTATGACCGGTAAACATGCGTGTACGCAAGTAATGTTGCGTTTTAACATTTCGAACATGTTGCCTCCGATATCCAATATGACGGGATCTTTTGTGCAAGCGGGTACGTTAGCAAGTCGCAACACGAGTTCGTATAGGAGACTTCTCTCGACCTTCGCTTTCGCGTGATCGTGTGATACCCTTGAGTGCGATATCAATGAAAATTCCGGGAATTCTTCGGTTAATGAAGCGATTTCTTCGGAAGTCAATACTTCGTCAAAATGGAACTCATCTTTCTTCTCCAGTTGTTTTTCGACGCTATCAAATATCGCTTGATATTCAGGCGAATCTGTGTTGAATTGTATTTCACGCAATTTAGTGCGAGCGAAATTACTGATTGACTCTTTCATGTCTATGCCAGCGGCTCGGGTGTATGCTGCCGCCCGGCGTACCAATTGCGCTTTTTGTCTGCATTTGTCTAAATACCTTTCGTTTTCCTCATTCTCGACTCCGCCTATTGCCGCTTCGGAAAACATAAATTGGCAAATAAGCTTCGATAGTTGGGTTCGTCGTTCAATTACATGATATAGGCCCGGGCGCTGATAACTGACATCGTAAACGAACACATCAGCACCATACCGCCATCGCATGTCTAACAAAACCCGGATTAACTCCGGATACCGCCCAAACTTTTTCTGAAAGTAACATAAACTTTCGTTCTCGTAATTCTTATGGTAGATTACGTCTAAATACCACCGTAAGTAACAGTAGCCGTCTCCGTACGATTTTTCTTCTGAATCTCCAATACGTCGTTGCGCAGAATTCACACTCTGTTTATTGCTATCGTTTAAATGATGTTCACCACTAAACCTCCCATAACGAACCTCGGACCGAGGTTCTTTAACTCTCCAGAAAGTTCTCCCGGAAATACGATTGCGTCTCGTCATAATGACTAATTAACAATCGTTAAAATTTGGATAATTTTCTTTTAAACACAACAATTTTCCCTCTTTGTTAGGGATTACTCTTATTTTATTTAATTAATTTTTTTTTAAACTATATAATTTTTATTTTCAATTAAAAAATTTTCCTCTCGTTGCTTCCCACTGGTCCACAAAAAAAAACTATCCCGCGGTTGGGATCAAATAAGGATAGGAAAAGGTATGTGTGAAAAACCAAAATGATAATGAAATTTTATTCATCGACCCGATCTCGCAATGAGCATTCAAAACCTACTACCAGTAAGTGAGCCTCATTGCTACAGTGTCAATTTCTCTAACAGTTCAATAATGGGTTTAATGGTCATGAATAACACCCTTGTCCTTGTTTCCACAACTCCGGATTCAAATTCCTTTTCAGGAAGACACGGGCTGTGCAAGTAACAAGTTGTACGCTATCCATGAAAACAACTATTTAATTCATATGTCCTCCTGACAGAAAAAATAATTGTTCCTTCTACCATTAACGCTATAGCGCGCCGTCTATAGCTCTTTGAATTTCTTTAGGTCATTAATGCTTTCAGTAACTAACTGATGAGTCAAGCTCGCAGTCACGCCCATCCACTAAACAGAACGAACGCTTGCCCATTAGTTACCTATTTACACCCTGGATGTCACTAAAACTACAGGTGAACTGGCAAACCCATCCCTAAGGATGACAATTTTTAAAAAAAATAATGAAGTGAAAAATCGCAAACTTAATTATAACCTTTTAAGAAATTCAACACAAATTTATCTCCAATTCGACCAGAAGCTCATCGTTTGACAGCCTCTCGATGTCCATCTTTATTTATTTGTTTTTATTTATCGTAAAAATTCCGAAGAATCCGAGAAAAACCGATCAGCAAATTGATAACCATCGATTATGTATGTGTCCTTGGTCGTATCCCAGAACGAGTTGACTAAAATCATATCGCGTATCATGGGTTTGTAGTCGCAGCGGGTGTACTTAACTAACATGCTCCCACCACGTAGGGACATATTCTCAGCCAAATAAATCTGACTGTTGGGGGTGACAATATAATTTGTTTTTAACATTTTCAGGTAGTTCTGGTAATCGTGGGTGTAACCGAATGCGGAATCGTTTTGGAAAACGAAGGAGATTCGCTCACGCTTAGTTTTCCTATCGGAGAATATGGCCCAACGACAGTTGACGGCATCTATTGTGCCAAATTCCGTTACACGTGTTAATATGGAAATATCGTATAAATACGCGGAATACATCTCCCGGATACTATGGGCGTCCAAAATCTTCCCTAGGTCGTCATTTGAAATATCGTATTGGCTATGAATCATCATAGCTATTGGTGTTTTGACATTGCAATATTGGGCATATTTGTTGCATCTAAAGCGATTTCCCGTGGCGCGCGGTGCGATCAAATTTCGCGCGGCAGGATCCAATTTGTTATTCGCAATCGATTTCTCAACGTACATGTCTTCCTTCGTTCGCCTGCAAGAATCCATGATGGTTATGACCGGTAAACATGCGTGTACGCAAGTAATGTTGCGTTTTAACATTTCGAACATGTTGCCTCCGATATCCAATATGACGGGATCTTTTGTGCAAGCGGGTACGTTAGCAAGTCGCAACACGAGTTCGTATAGGAGACTTCTCTCGACCTTCGCTTTCGCGTGATCGTGTGATACCCTTGAGTGCGATATCAATGAAAATTCCGGGAATTCTTCGGTTAATGAAGCGATTTCTTCGGAAGTCAATACTTCGTCAAAATGGAACTCATCTTTCTTCTCCAGTTGTTTTTCGACGCTATCAAATATCGCTTGATATTCAGGCGAATCTGTGTTGAATTGTATTTCACGCAATTTAGTGCGAGCGAAATTACTGATTGACTCTTTCATGTCTATGCCAGCGGCTCGGGTGTATGCTGCCGCCCGGCGTACCAATTGCGCTTTTTGTCTGCATTTGTCTAAATACCTTTCGTTTTCCTCATTCTCGACTCCGCCTATTGCCGCTTCGGAAAACATAAATTGGCAAATAAGCTTCGATAGTTGGGTTCGTCGTTCAATTACATGATATAGGCCCGGGCGCTGATAACTGACATCGTAAACGAACACATCAGCACCATACCGCCATCGCATGTCTAACAAAACCCGGATTAACTCCGGATACCGCCCAAACTTTTTCTGAAAGTAACATAAACTTTCGTTCTCGTAATTCTTATGGTAGATTACGTCTAAATACCACCGTAAGTAACAGTAGCCGTCTCCGTACGATTTTTCTTCTGAATCTCCAATACGTCGTTGCGCAGAATTCACACTCTGTTTATTGCTATCGTTTAAATGATGTTCACCACTAAACCTCCCATAACGAACCTCGGACCGAGGTTCTTTAACTCTCCAGAAAGTTCTCCCGGAAATACGATTGCGTCTCGTCATAATGACTAATTAACAATCGTTAAAATTTGGATAATTTTCTTTTAAACACAACAATTTTCCCTCTTTGTTAGGGATTACTCTTATTTTATTTAATTAATTTTTTTTTAAACTATATAATTTTTATTTTCAATTAAAAAATTTTCCTCTCGTTGCTTCCCACTGGTCCACAAAAAAAAACTATCCCGCGGTTGGGATCAAATAAGGATAGGAAAAGGTATGTGTGAAAAACCAAAATGATAATGAAATTTTATTCATCGACCCGATCTCGCAATGAGCATTCAAAACCTACTACCAGTAAGTGAGCCTCATTGCTACAGTGTCAATTTCTCTAACAGTTCAATAATGGGTTTAATGGTCATGAATAACACCCTTGTCCTTGTTTCCACAACTCCGGATTCAAATTCCTTTTCAGGAAGACACGGGCTGTGCAAGTAACAAGTTGTACGCTATCCATGAAAACAACTATTTAATTCATATGTCCTCCTGACAGAAAAAATAATTGTTCCTTCTACCATTAACGCTATAGCGCGCCGTCTATAGCTCTTTGAATTTCTTTAGGTCATTAATGCTTTCAGTAACTAACTGATGAGTCAAGCTCGCAGTCACGCCCATCCACTAAACAGAACGAACGCTTGCCCATTAGTTACCTATTTACACCCTGGATGTCACTAAAACTACAGGTGAACTGGCAAACCCATCCCTAAGGATGACAATTTTTAAAAAAAATAATGAAGTGAAAAATCGCAAACTTAATTATAACCTTTTAAGAAATTCAACACAAATTTATCTCCAATTCGACCAGAAGCTCATCTTTTGACAGCCTCTCGATGTCCATCTTTATTTATTTGTTTTTATTTATCGTAAAAATTCCGAAGAATCCGAGAAAAACCGATCAGCAAATTGATAACCATCGATTATGTATGTGTCCTTGGTCGTATCCCAGAACGAGTTGACTAAAATCATATCGCGTATCATGGGTTTGTAGTCGCAGCGGGTGTACTTAACTAACATGCTCCCACCACGTAGGGACATATTCTCAGCCAAATAAATCTGACTGTTGGGGGTGAAAATATAATTTGTTTTTAACATTTTCAGGTAGTTCTGGTAATCGTGGGTGTAACCGAATGCGGAATCGTTTTGGAAAACGAAGGAGATTCGCTCACGCTTAGTTTTCCTATCGGAGAATATGGCCCAACGACAGTTGACGGCATCTATTGTGCCAAATTCCGTTACACGTGTTAATATGGAAATATCGTATAAATACGCGGAATACATCTCCCGGATACTATGGGCGTCCAAAATCTTCCCTAGGTCGTCATTTGAAATATCGTATTGGCTATGAATCATCATAGCTATTGGTGTTTTGACATTGCAATATTGGGCATATTTGTTGCACCTAAAGCGATTTCCCGTGGCGCGCGGTGCGATCAAATTTCGCGCGGCAGGATCCAATTTGTTATTCGCAATCGATTTCTCAACGTACATGTCTTCCTTCGTTCGCCTGCAAGAATCCATGATGGTTATGACCGGTAAACATGCGTGTACGCAAGTAATGTTGCGTTTTAACATTTCGAACATGTTGCCTCCGATATCCAATATGACGGGATCTTTTGTGCAAGCGGGTACGTTAGCAAGTCGCAACACGAGTTCGTATAGGAGACTTCTCTCGACCTTCGCTTTCGCGTGATCGTGTGATACCCTTGAGTGCGATATCAATGAAAATTCCGGGAATTCTTCGGTTAATGAAGCGATTTCTTCGGAAGTCAATACTTCGTCAAAATGGAACTCATCTTTCTTCTCCAGTTGTTTTTCGACGCTATCAAATATCGCTTGATATTCAGGCGAATCTGTGTTGAATTGTATTTCACGCAATTTAGTGCGAGCGAAATTACTGATTGACTCTTTCATGTCTATGCCAGCGGCTCGGGTGTATGCTGCCGCCCGGCGTACCAATTGCGCTTTTTGTCTGCATTTGTCTAAATACCTTTCGTTTTCCTCATTCTCGACTCCGCCTATTGCCGCTTCGGAAAACATAAATTGGCAAATAAGCTTCGATAGTTGGGTTCGTCGTTCAATTACATGATATAGGCCCGGGCGCTGATAACTGACATCGTAAACGAACACATCAGCACCATACCGCCATCGCATGTCTAACAAAACCCGGATTAACTCCGGATACCGCCCAAACTTTTTCTGAAAGTAACATAAACTTTCGTTCTCGTAATTCTTATGGTAGATTACGTCTAAATACCACCGTAAGTAACAGTAGCCGTCTCCGTACGATTTTTCTTCTGAATCTCCAATACGTCGTTGCGCAGAATTCACACTCTGTTTATTGCTATCGTTTAAATGATGTTCACCACTAAACCTCCCATAACGAACCTCGGACCGAGGTTCTTTAACTCTCCAGAAAGTTCTCCCGGAAATACGATTGCGTCTCGTCATAATGACTAATTAACAATCGTTAAAATTTGGATAATTTTCTTTTAAACACAACAATTTTCCCTCTTTGTTAGGGATTACTCTTATTTTATTTAATTAATTTTTTTTTAAACTATATAATTTTTATTTTCAATTAAAAAATTTTCCTCTCGTTGCTTCCCACTGGTCCACAAAAAAAAACTATCCCGCGGTTGGGATCAAATAAGGATAGGAAAAGGTATGTGTGAAAAACCAAAATGATAATGAAATTTTATTCATCGACCCGATCTCGCAATGAGCATTCAAAACCTACTACCAGTAAGTGAGCCTCATTGCTACAGTGTCAATTTCTCTAACAGTTCAATAATGGGTTTAATGGTCATGAATAACACCCTTGTCCTTGTTTCCACAACTCCGGATTCAAATTCCTTTTCAGGAAGACACGGGCTGTGCAAGTAACAAGTTGTACGCTATCCATGAAAACAACTATTTAATTCATATGTCCTCCTGACAGAAAAAATAATTGTTCCTTCTACCATTAACGCTATAGCGCGCCGTCTATAGCTCTTTGAATTTCTTTAGGTCATTAATGCTTTCAGTAACTAACTGATGAGTCAAGCTCGCAGTCACGCCCATCCACTAAACAGAACGAACGCTTGCCCATTAGTTACCTATTTACACCCTGGATGTCACTAAAACTACAGGTGAACTGGCAAACCCATCCCTAAGGATGACAATTTTTAAAAAAAATAATGAAGTGAAAAATCGCAAACTTAATTATAACCTTTTAAGAAATTCAACACAAATTTATCTCCAATTCGACCAGAAGCTCATCTTTTGACAGCCTCTCGATGTCCATCTTTATTTATTTGTTTTTATTTATCGTAAAAATTCCGAAGAATCCGAGAAAAACCGATCAGCAAATTGATAACCATCGATTATGTATGTGTCCTTGGTCGTATCCCAGAACGAGTTGACTAAAATCATATCGCGTATCATGGGTTTGTAGTCGCAGCGGGTGTACTTAACTAACATGCTCCCACCACGTAGGGACATATTCTCAGCCAAATAAATCTGACTGTTGGGGGTGACAATATAATTTGTTTTTAACATTTTCAGGTAGTTCTGGTAATCGTGGGTGTAACCGAATGCGGAATCGTTTTGGAAAACGAAGGAGATTCGCTCACGCTTAGTTTTCCTATCGGAGAATATGGCCCAACGACAGTTGACGGCATCTATTGTGCCACATTCCGTTACACGTGTTAATATGGAAATATCGTATAAATACGCGGAATACATCTCCCGGATACTATGGGCGTCCAAAATCTTCCCTAGGTCGTCATTTGAAATATCGTATTGGCTATGAATCATCATAGCTATTGGTGTTTTGACATTGCAATATTGGGCATATTTGTTGCATCTAAAGCGATTTCCCGTGGCGCGCGGTGCGATCAAATTTCGCGCGGCAGGATCCAATTTGTTATTCGCAATCGATTTCTCAACGTACATGTCTTCCTTCGTTCGCCTGCAAGAATCCATGATGGTTATGACCGGTAAACATGCGTGTACGCAAGTAATGTTGCGTTTTAACATTTCGAACATGTTGCCTCCGATATCCAATATGACGGGATCTTTTGTGCAAGCGGGTACGTTAGCAAGTCGCAACACGAGTTCGTATAGGAGACTTCTCTCGACCTTCGCTTTCGCGTGATCGTGTGATACCCTTGAGTGCGATATCAATGAAAATTCCGGGAATTCTTCGGTTAATGAAGCGATTTCTTCGGAAGTCAATACTTCGTCAAAATGGAACTCATCTTTCTTCTCCAGTTGTTTTTCGACGCTATCAAATATCGCTTGATATTCAGGCGAATCTGTGTTGAATTGTATTTCACGCAATTTAGTGCGAGCGAAATTACTGATTGACTCTTTCATGTCTATGCCAGCGGCTCGGGTGTATGCTGCCGCCCGGCGTACCAATTGCGCTTTTTGTCTGCATTTGTCTAAATACCTTTCGTTTTCCTCATTCTCGACTCCGCCTATTGCCGCTTCGGAAAACATAAATTGGCAAATAAGCTTCGATAGTTGGGTTCGTCGTTCAATTACATGATATAGGCCCGGGCGCTGATAACTGACATCGTAAACGAACACATCAGCACCATACCGCCATCGCATGTCTAACAAAACCCGGATTAACTCCGGATACCGCCCAAACTTTTTCTGAAAGTAACATAAACTTTCGTTCTCGTAATTCTTATGGTAGATTACGTCTAAATACCACCGTAAGTAACAGTAGCCGTCTCCGTACGATTTTTCTTCTGAATCTCCAATACGTCGTTGCGCAGAATTCACACTCTGTTTATTGCTATCGTTTAAATGATGTTCACCACTAAACCTCCCATAACGAACCTCGGACCGAGGTTCTTTAACTCTCCAGAAAGTTCTCCCGGAAATACGATTGCGTCTCGTCATAATGACTAATTAACAATCGTTAAAATTTGGATAATTTTCTTTTAAACACAACAATTTTCCCTCTTTGTTAGGGATTACTCTTATTTTATTTAATTAATTTTTTTTTAAACTATATAATTTTTATTTTCAATTAAAAAATTTTCCTCTCGTTGCTTCCCACTGGTCCACAAAAAAAAACTATCCCGCGGTTGGGATCAAATAAGGATAGGAAAAGGTATGTGTGAAAAACCAAAATGATAATGAAATTTTATTCATCGACCCGATCTCGCAATGAGCATTCAAAACCTACTACCAGTAAGTGAGCCTCATTGCTACAGTGTCAATTTCTCTAACAGTTCAATAATGGGTTTAATGGTCATGAATAACACCCTTGTCCTTGTTTCCACAACTCCGGATTCAAATTCCTTTTCAGGAAGACACGGGCTGTGCAAGTAACAAGTTGTACGCTATCCATGAAAACAACTATTTAATTCATATGTCCTCCTGACAGAAAAAATAATTGTTCCTTCTACCATTAACGCTATAGCGCGCCGTCTATAGCTCTTTGAATTTCTTTAGGTCATTAATGCTTTCAGTAACTAACTGATGAGTCAAGCTCGCAGTCACGCCCATCCACTAAACAGAACGAACGCTTGCCCATTAGTTACCTATTTACACCCTGGATGTCACTAAAACTACAGGTGAACTGGCAAACCCATCCCTAAGGATGACAATTTTTAAAAAAAATAATGAAGTGAAAAATCGCAAACTTAATTATAACCTTTTAAGAAATTCAACACAAATTTATCTCCAATTCGACCAGAAGCTCATCTTTTGACAGCCTCTCGATGTCCATCTTTATTTATTTGTTTTTATTTATCGTAAAAATTCCGAAGAATCCGAGAAAAACCGATCAGCAAATTGATAACCATCGATTATGTATGTGTCCTTGGTCGTATCCCAGAACGAGTTGACTAAAATCATATCGCGTATCATGGGTTTGTAGTCGCAGCGGGTGTACTTAACTAACATGCTCCCACCACGTAGGGACATATTCTCAGCCAAATAAATCTGACTGTTGGGGGTGACAATATAATTTGTTTTTAACATTTTCAGGTAGTTCTGGTAATCGTGGGTGTAACCGAATGCGGAATCGTTTTGGAAAACGAAGGAGATTCGCTCACGCTTAGTTTTCCTATCGGAGAATATGGCCCAACGACAGTTGACGGCATCTATTGTGCCAAATTCCGTTACACGTGTTAATATGGAAATATCGTATAAATACGCGGAATACATCTCCCGGATACTATGGGCGTCCAAAATCTTCCCTAGGTCGTCATTTGAAATATCGTATTGGCTATGAATCATCATAGCTATTGGTGTTTTGACATTGCAATATTGGGCATATTTGTTGCATCTAAAGCGATTTCCCGTGGCGCGCGGTGCGATCAAATTTCGCGCGGCAGGATCCAATTTGTTATTCGCAATCGATTTCTCAACGTACATGTCTTCCTTCGTTCGCCTGCAAGAATCCATGATGGTTATGACCGGTAAACATGCGTGTACGCAAGTAATGTTGCGTTTTAACATTTCGAACATGTTGCCTCCGATATCCAATATGACGGGATCTTTTGTGCAAGCGGGTACGTTAGCAAGTCGCAACACGAGTTCGTATAGGAGACTTCTCTCGACCTTCGCTTTCGCGTGATCGTGTGATACCCTTGAGTGCGATATCAATGAAAATTCCGGGAATTCTTCGGTTAATGAAGCGATTTCTTCGGAAGTCAATACTTCGTCAAAATGGAACTCATCTTTCTTCTCCAGTTGTTTTTCGACGCTATCAAATATCGCTTGATATTCAGGCGAATCTGTGTTGAATTGTATTTCACGCAATTTAGTGCGAGCGAAATTACTGATTGACTCTTTCATGTCTATGCCAGCGGCTCGGGTGTATGCTGCCGCCCGGCGTACCAATTGCGCTTTTTGTCTGCATTTGTCTAAATACCTTTCGTTTTCCTCATTCTCGACTCCGCCTATTGCCGCTTCGGAAAACATAAATTGGCAAATAAGCTTCGATAGTTGGGTTCGTCGTTCAATTACATGATATAGGCCCGGGCGCTGATAACTGACATCGTAAACGAACACATCAGCACCATACCGCCATCGCATGTCTAACAAAACCCGGATTAACTCCGGATACCGCCCAAACTTTTTCTGAAAGTAACATAAACTTTCGTTCTCGTAATTCTTATGGTAGATTACGTCTAAATACCACCGTAAGTAACAGTAGCCGTCTCCGTACGATTTTTCTTCTGAATCTCCAATACGTCGTTGCGCAGAATTCACACTCTGTTTATTGCTATCGTTTAAATGATGTTCACCACTAAACCTCCCATAACGAACCTCGGACCGAGGTTCTTTAACTCTCCAGAAAGTTCTCCCGGAAATACGATTGCGTCTCGTCATAATGACTAATTAACAATCGTTAAAATTTGGATAATTTTCTTTTAAACACAACAATTTTCCCTCTTTGTTAGGGATTACTCTTATTTTATTTAATTAATTTTTTTTTAAACTATATAATTTTTATTTTCAATTAAAAAATTTTCCTCTCGTTGCTTCCCACTGGTCCACAAAAAAAAACTATCCCGCGGTTGGGATCAAATAAGGATAGGAAAAGGTATGTGTGAAAAACCAAAATGATAATGAAATTTTATTCATCGACCCGATCTCGCAATGAGCATTCAAAACCTACTACCAGTAAGTGAGCCTCATTGCTACAGTGTCAATTTCTCTAACAGTTCAATAATGGGTTTAATGGTCATGAATAACACCCTTGTCCTTGTTTCCACAACTCCGGATTCAAATTCCTTTTCAGGAAGACACGGGCTGTGCAAGTAACAAGTTGTACGCTATCCATGAAAACAACTATTTAATTCATATGTCCTCCTGACAGAAAAAATAATTGTTCCTTCTACCATTAACGCTATAGCGCGCCGTCTATAGCTCTTTGAATTTCTTTAGGTCATTAATGCTTTCAGTAACTAACTGATGAGTCAAGCTCGCAGTCACGCCCATCCACTAAACAGAACGAACGCTTGCCCATTAGTTACCTATTTACACCCTGGATGTCACTAAAACTACAGGTGAACTGGCAAACCCATCCCTAAGGATGACAATTTTTAAAAAAAATAATGAAGTGAAAAATCGCAAACTTAATTATAACCTTTTAAGAAATTCAACACAAATTTATCTCCAATTCGACCAGAAGCTCATCTTTTGACAGCCTCTCGATGTCCATCTTTATTTATTTGTTTTTATTTATCGTAAAAATTCCGAAGAATCCGAGAAAAACCGATCAGCAAATTGATAACCATCGATTATGTATGTGTCCTTGGTCGTATCCCAGAACGAGTTGACTAAAATCATATCGCGTATCATGGGTTTGTAGTCGCAGCGGGTGTACTTAACTAACATGCTCCCACCACGTAGGGACATATTCTCAGCCAAATAAATCTGACTGTTGGGGGTGACAATATAATTTGTTTTTAACATTTTCAGGTAGTTCTGGTAATCGTGGGTGTAACCGAATGCGGAATCGTTTTGGAAAACGAAGGAGATTCGCTCACGCTTAGTTTTCCTATCGGAGAATATGGCCCAACGACAGTTGACGGCATCTATTGTGCCAAATTCCGTTACACGTGTTAATATGGAAATATCGTATAAATACGCGGAATACATCTCCCGGATACTATGGGCGTCCAAAATCTTCCCTAGGTCGTCATTTGAAATATCGTATTGGCTATGAATCATCATAGCTATTGGTGTTTTGACATTGCAATATTGGGCATATTTGTTGCATCTAAAGCGATTTCCCGTGGCGCGCGGTGCGATCAAATTTCGCGCGGCAGGATCCAATTTGTTATTCGCAATCGATTTCTCAACGTACATGTCTTCCTTCGTTCGCCTGCAAGAATCCATGATGGTTATGACCGGTAAACATGCGTGTACGCAAGTAATGTTGCGTTTTAACATTTCGAACATGTTGCCTCCGATATCCAATATGACGGGATCTTTTGTGCAAGCGGGTACGTTAGCAAGTCGCAACACGAGTTCGTATAGGAGACTTCTCTCGACCTTCGCTTTCGCGTGATCGTGTGATACCCTTGAGTGCGATATCAATGAAAATTCCGGGAATTCTTCGGTTAATGAAGCGATTTCTTCGGAAGTCAATACTTCGTCAAAATGGAACTCATCTTTCTTCTCCAGTTGTTTTTCGACGCTATCAAATATCGCTTGATATTCAGGCGAATCTGTGTTGAATTGTATTTCACGCAATTTAGTGCGAGCGAAATTACTGATTGACTCTTTCATGTCTATGCCAGCGGCTCGGGTGTATGCTGCCGCCCGGCGTACCAATTGCGCTTTTTGTCTGCATTTGTCTAAATACCTTTCGTTTTCCTCATTCTCGACTCCGCCTATTGCCGCTTCGGAAAACATAAATTGGCAAATAAGCTTCGATAGTTGGGTTCGTCGTTCAATTACATGATATAGGCCCGGGCGCTGATAACTGACATCGTAAACGAACACATCAGCACCATACCGCCATCGCATGTCTAACAAAACCCGGATTAACTCCGGATACCGCCCAAACTTTTTCTGAAAGTAACATAAACTTTCGTTCTCGTAATTCTTATGGTAGATTACGTCTAAATACCACCGTAAGTAACAGTAGCCGTCTCCGTACGATTTTTCTTCTGAATCTCCAATACGTCGTTGCGCAGAATTCACACTCTGTTTATTGCTATCGTTTAAATGATGTTCACCACTAAACCTCCCATAACGAACCTCGGACCGAGGTTCTTTAACTCTCCAGAAAGTTCTCCCGGAAATACGATTGCGTCTCGTCATAATGACTAATTAACAATCGTTAAAATTTGGATAATTTTCTTTTAAACACAACAATTTTCCCTCTTTGTTAGGGATTACTCTTATTTTATTTAATTAATTTTTTTTTAAACTATATAATTTTTATTTTCAATTAAAAAATTTTCCTCTCGTTGCTTCCCACTGGTCCACAAAAAAAAACTATCCCGCGGTTGGGATCAAATAAGGATAGGAAAAGGTATGTGTGAAAAACCAAAATGATAATGAAATTTTATTCATCGACCCGATCTCGCAATGAGCATTCAAAACCTACTACCAGTAAGTGAGCCTCATTGCTACAGTGTCAATTTCTCTAACAGTTCAATAATGGGTTTAATGGTCATGAATAACACCCTTGTCCTTGTTTCCACAACTCCGGATTCAAATTCCTTTTCAGGAAGACACGGGCTGTGCAAGTAACAAGTTGTACGCTATCCATGAAAACAACTATTTAATTCATATGTCCTCCTGACAGAAAAAATAATTGTTCCTTCTACCATTAACGCTATAGCGCGCCGTCTATAGCTCTTTGAATTTCTTTAGGTCATTAATGCTTTCAGTAACTAACTGATGAGTCAAGCTCGCAGTCACGCCCATCCACTAAACAGAACGAACGCTTGCCCATTAGTTACCTATTTACACCCTGGATGTCACTAAAACTACAGGTGAACTGGCAAACCCATCCCTAAGGATGACAATTTTTAAAAAAAATAATGAAGTGAAAAATCGCAAACTTAATTATAACCTTTTAAGAAATTCAACACAAATTTATCTCCAATTCGACCAGAAGCTCATCTTTTGACAGCCTCTCGATGTCCATCTTTATTTATTTGTTTTTATTTATCGTAAAAATTCCGAAGAATCCGAGAAAAACCGATCAGCAAATTGATAACCATCGATTATGTATGTGTCCTTGGTCGTATCCCAGAACGAGTTGACTAAAATCATATCGCGTATCATGGGTTTGTAGTCGCAGCGGGTGTACTTAACTAACATGCTCCCACCACGTAGGGACATATTCTCAGCCAAATAAATCTGACTGTTGGGGGTGACAATATAATTTGTTTTTAACATTTTCAGGTAGTTCTGGTAATCGTGGGTGTAACCGAATGCGGAATCGTTTTGGAAAACGAAGGAGATTCGCTCACGCTTAGTTTTCCTATCGGAGAATATGGCCCAACGACAGTTGACGGCATCTATTGTGCCACATTCCGTTACACGTGTTAATATGGAAATATCGTATAAATACGCGGAATACATCTCCCGGATACTATGGGCGTCCAAAATCTTCCCTAGGTCGTCATTTGAAATATCGTATTGGCTATGAATCATCATAGCTATTGGTGTTTTGACATTGCAATATTGGGCATATTTGTTGCATCTAAAGCGATTTCCCGTGGCGCGCGGTGCGATCAAATTTCGCGCGGCAGGATCCAATTTGTTATTCGCAATCGATTTCTCAACGTACATGTCTTCCTTCGTTCGCCTGCAAGAATCCATGATGGTTATGACCGGTAAACATGCGTGTACGCAAGTAATGTTGCGTTTTAACATTTCGAACATGTTGCCTCCGATATCCAATATGACGGGATCTTTTGTGCAAGCGGGTACGTTAGCAAGTCGCAACACGAGTTCGTATAGGAGACTTCTCTCGACCTTCGCTTTCGCGTGATACCCTTGAGTGCGATATCAATGAAAATTCCGGGAATTCTTCGGTTAATGAAGCGATTTCTTCGGAAGTCAATACTTCGTCAAAATGGAACTCATCTTTCTTCTCCAGTTGTTTTTCGACGCTATCAAATATCGCTTGATATTCAGGCGAATCTGTGTTGAATTGTATTTCACGCAATTTAGTGCGAGCGAAATTACTGATTGACTCTTTCATGTCTATGCCAGCGGCTCGGGTGTATGCTGCCGCCCGGCGTACCAATTGCGCTTTTTGTCTGCATTTGTCTAAATACCTTTCGTTTTCCTCATTCTCGACTCCGCCTATTGCCGCTTCGGAAAACATAAATTGGCAAATAAGCTTCGATAGTTGGGTTCGTCGTTCAATTACATGATATAGGCCCGGGCGCTGATAACTGACATCGTAAACGAACACATCAGCACCATACCGCCATCGCATGTCTAACAAAACCCGGATTAACTCCGGATACCGCCCAAACTTTTTCTGAAAGTAACATAAACTTTCGTTCTCGTAATTCTTATGGTAGATTACGTCTAAATACCACCGTAAGTAACAGTAGCCGTCTCCGTACGATTTTTCTTCTGAATCTCCAATACGTCGTTGCGCAGAATTCACACTCTGTTTATTGCTATCGTTTAAATGATGTTCACCACTAAACCTCCCATAACGAACCTCGGACCGAGGTTCTTTAACTCTCCAGAAAGTTCTCCCGGAAATACGATTGCGTCTCGTCATAATGACTAATTAACAATCGTTAAAATTTGGATAATTTTCTTTTAAACACAACAATTTTCCCTCTTTGTTAGGGATTACTCTTATTTTATTTAATTAATTTTTTTTTAAACTATATAATTTTTATTTTCAATTAAAAAATTTTCCTCTCGTTGCTTCCCACTGGTCCACAAAAAAAAACTATCCCGCGGTTGGGATCAAATAAGGATAGGAAAAGGTATGTGTGAAAAACCAAAATGATAATGAAATTTTATTCATCGACCCGATCTCGCAATGAGCATTCAAAACCTACTACCAGTAAGTGAGCCTCATTGCTACAGTGTCAATTTCTCTAACAGTTCAATAATGGGTTTAATGGTCATGAATAACACCCTTGTCCTTGTTTCCACAACTCCGGATTCAAATTCCTTTTCAGGAAGACACGGGCTGTGCAAGTAACAAGTTGTACGCTATCCATGAAAACAACTATTTAATTCATATGTCCTCCTGACAGAAAAAATAATTGTTCCTTCTACCATTAACGCTATAGCGCGCCGTCTATAGCTCTTTGAATTTCTTTAGGTCATTAATGCTTTCAGTAACTAACTGATGAGTCAAGCTCGCAGTCACGCCCATCCACTAAACAGAACGAACGCTTGCCCATTAGTTACCTATTTACACCCTGGATGTCACTAAAACTACAGGTGAACTGGCAAACCCATCCCTAAGGATGACAATTTTTAAAAAAAATAATGAAGTGAAAAATCGCAAACTTAATTATAACCTTTTAAAAAATTCAACACAAATTTATCTCCAATTCGACCAGAAGCTCATCTTTTGACAGCCTCTCGATGTCCATCTTTATTTATTTGTTTTTATTTATCGTAAAAATTCCGAAGAATCCGAGAAAAACCGATCAGCAAATTGATAACCGAATTGATCGATTATGTATGTGTCCTTGGTCGTATCCCAGAACGAGTTGACTAAAATCATATCGCGTATCATGGGTTTGTAGTCGCAGCGGGTGTACTTAACTAACATGCTCCCACCACGTAGGGACATATTCTCAGCCAAATAAATCTGACTGTTGGGGGTGACAATATAATTTGTTTTTAACATTTTCAGGTAGTTCTGGTAATCGTGGGTGTAACCGAATGCGGAATCGTTTTGGAAAACGAAGGAGATTCGCTCACGCTTAGTTTTCCTATCGGAGAATATGGCCCAACGACAGTTGACGGCATCTATTGTGCCACATTCCGTTACACGTGTTAATATGGAAATATCGTATAAATACGCGGAATACATCTCCCGGATACTATGGGCGTCCAAAATCTTCCCTAGGTCGTCATTTGAAATATCGTATTGGCTATGAATCATCATAGCTATTGGTGTTTTGACATTGCAATATTGGGCATATTTGTTGCATCTAAAGCGATTTCCCGTGGCGCGCGGTGCGATCAAATTTCGCGCGGCAGGATCCAATTTGTTATTCGCAATCGATTTCTCAACGTACATGTCTTCCTTCGTTCGCCTGCAAGAATCCATGATGGTTATGACCGGTAAACATGCGTGTACGCAAGTAATGTTGCGTTTTAACATTTCGAACATGTTGCCTCCGATATCCAATATGACGGGATCTTTTGTGCAAGCGGGTACGTTAGCAAGTCGCAACACGAGTTCGTATAGGAGACTTCTCTCGACCTTCGCTTTCGCGTGATCGTGTGATACCCTTGAGTGCGATATCAATGAAAATTCCGGGAATTCTTCGGTTAATGAAGCGATTTCTTCGGAAGTCAATACTTCGTCAAAATGGAACTCATCTTTCTTCTCCAGTTGTTTTTCGACGCTATCAAATATCGCTTGATATTCAGGCGAATCTGTGTTGAATTGTATTTCACGCAATTTAGTGCGAGCGAAATTACTGATTGACTCTTTCATGTCTATGCCAGCGGCTCGGGTGTATGCTGCCGCCCGGCGTACCAATTGCGCTTTTTGTCTGCATTTGTCTAAATACCTTTCGTTTTCCTCATTCTCGACTCCGCCTATTGCCGCTTCGGAAAACATAAATTGGCAAATAAGCTTCGATAGTTGGGTTCGTCGTTCAATTACATGATATAGGCCCGGGCGCTGATAACTGACATCGTAAACGAACACATCAGCACCATACCGCCATCGCATGTCTAACAAAACCCGGATTAACTCCGGATACCGCCCAAACTTTTTCTGAAAGTAACATAAACTTTCGTTCTCGTAATTCTTATGGTAGATTACGTCTAAATACCACCGTAAGTAACAGTAGCCGTCTCCGTACGATTTTTCTTCTGAATCTCCAATACGTCGTTGCGCAGAATTCACACTCTGTTTATTGCTATCGTTTAAATGATGTTCACCACTAAACCTCCCATAACGAACCTCGGACCGAGGTTCTTTAACTCTCCAGAAAGTTCTCCCGGAAATACGATTGCGTCTCGTCATAATGACTAATTAACAATCGTTAAAATTTGGATAATTTTCTTTTAAACACAACAATTTTCCCTCTTTGTTAGGGATTACTCTTATTTTATTTAATTAATTTTTTTTTAAACTATATAATTTTTATTTTCAATTAAAAAATTTTCCTCTCGTTGCTTCCCACTGGTCCACAAAAAAAAACTATCCCGCGGTTGGGATCAAATAAGGATAGGAAAAGGTATGTGTGAAAAACCAAAATGATAATGAAATTTTATTCATCGACCCGATCTCGCAATGAGCATTCAAAACCTACTACCAGTAAGTGAGCCTCATTGCTACAGTGTCAATTTCTCTAACAGTTCAATAATGGGTTTAATGGTCATGAATAACACCCTTGTCCTTGTTTCCACAACTCCGGATTCAAATTCCTTTTCAGGAAGACACGGGCTGTGCAAGTAACAAGTTGTACGCTATCCATGAAAACAACTATTTAATTCATATGTCCTCCTGACAGAAAAAATAATTGTTCCTTCTACCATTAACGCTATAGCGCGCCGTCTATAGCTCTTTGAATTTCTTTAGGTCATTAATGCTTTCAGTAACTAACTGATGAGTCAAGCTCGCAGTCACGCCCATCCACTAAACAGAACGAACGCTTGCCCATTAGTTACCTATTTACACCCTGGATGTCACTAAAACTACAGGTGAACTGGCAAACCCATCCCTAAGGATGACAATTTTTAAAAAAAATAATGAAGTGAAAAATCGCAAACTTAATTATAACCTTTTAAGAAATTCAACACAAATTTATCTCCAATTCGACCAGAAGCTCATCTTTTGACAGCCTCTCGATGTCCATCTTTATTTATTTGTTTTTATTTATCGTAAAAATTCCGAAGAATCCGAGAAAAACCGATCAGCAAATTGATAACCATCGATTATGTATGTGTCCTTGGTCGTATCCCAGAACGAGTTGACTAAAATCATATCGCGTATCATGGGTTTGTAGTCGCAGCGGGTGTACTTAACTAACATGCTCCCACCACGTAGGGACATATTCTCAGCCAAATAAATCTGACTGTTGGGGGTGACAATATAATTTGTTTTTAACATTTTCAGGTAGTTCTGGTAATCGTGGGTGTAACCGAATGCGGAATCGTTTTGGAAAACGAAGGAGATTCGCTCACGCTTAGTTTTCCTATCGGAGAATATGGCCCAACGACAGTTGACGGCATCTATTGTGCCAAATTCCGTTACACGTGTTAATATGGAAATATCGTATAAATACGCGGAATACATCTCCCGGATACTATGGGCGTCCAAAATCTTCCCTAGGTCGTCATTTGAAATATCGTATTGGCTATGAATCATCATAGCTATTGGTGTTTTGACATTGCAATATTGGGCATATTTGTTGCATCTAAAGCGATTTCCCGTGGCGCGCGGTGCGATCAAATTTCGCGCGGCAGGATCCAATTTGTTATTCGCAATCGATTTCTCAACGTACATGTCTTCCTTCGTTCGCCTGCAAGAATCCATGATGGTTATGACCGGTAAACATGCGTGTACGCAAGTAATGTTGCGTTTTAACATTTCGAACATGTTGCCTCCGATATCCAATATGACGGGATCTTTTGTGCAAGCGGGTACGTTAGCAAGTCGCAACACGAGTTCGTATAGGAGACTTCTCTCGACCTTCGCTTTCGCGTGATCGTGTGATACCCTTGAGTGCGATATCAATGAAAATTCCGGGAATTCTTCGGTTAATGAAGCGATTTCTTCGGAAGTCAATACTTCGTCAAAATGGAACTCATCTTTCTTCTCCAGTTGTTTTTCGACGCTATCAAATATCGCTTGATATTCAGGCGAATCTGTGTTGAATTGTATTTCACGCAATTTAGTGCGAGCGAAATTACTGATTGACTCTTTCATGTCTATGCCAGCGGCTCGGGTGTATGCTGCCGCCCGGCGTACCAATTGCGCTTTTTGTCTGCATTTGTCTAAATACCTTTCGTTTTCCTCATTCTCGACTCCGCCTATTGCCGCTTCGGAAAACATAAATTGGCAAATAAGCTTCGATAGTTGGGTTCGTCGTTCAATTACATGATATAGGCCCGGGCGCTGATAACTGACATCGTAAACGAACACATCAGCACCATACCGCCATCGCATGTCTAACAAAACCCGGATTAACTCCGGATACCGCCCAAACTTTTTCTGAAAGTAACATAAACTTTCGTTCTCGTAATTCTTATGGTAGATTACGTCTAAATACCACCGTAAGTAACAGTAGCCGTCTCCGTACGATTTTTCTTCTGAATCTCCAATACGTCGTTGCGCAGAATTCACACTCTGTTTATTGCTATCGTTTAAATGATGTTCACCACTAAACCTCCCATAACGAACCTCGGACCGAGGTTCTTTAACTCTCCAGAAAGTTCTCCCGGAAATACGATTGCGTCTCGTCATAATGACTAATTAACAATCGTTAAAATTTGGATAATTTTCTTTTAAACACAACAATTTTCCCTCTTTGTTAGGGATTACTCTTATTTTATTTAATTAATTTTTTTTTAAACTATATAATTTTTATTTTCAATTAAAAAATTTTCCTCTCGTTGCTTCCCACTGGTCCACAAAAAAAAACTATCCCGCGGTTGGGATCAAATAAGGATAGGAAAAGGTATGTGTGAAAAACCAAAATGATAATGAAATTTTATTCATCGACCCGATCTCGCAATGAGCATTCAAAACCTACTACCAGTAAGTGAGCCTCATTGCTACAGTGTCAATTTCTCTAACAGTTCAATAATGGGTTTAATGGTCATGAATAACACCCTTGTCCTTGTTTCCACAACTCCGGATTCAAATTCCTTTTCAGGAAGACACGGGCTGTGCAAGTAACAAGTTGTACGCTATCCATGAAAACAACTATTTAATTCATATGTCCTCCTGACAGAAAAAATAATTGTTCCTTCTACCATTAACGCTATAGCGCGCCGTCTATAGCTCTTTGAATTTCTTTAGGTCATTAATGCTTTCAGTAACTAACTGATGAGTCAAGCTCGCAGTCACGCCCATCCACTAAACAGAACGAACGCTTGCCCATTAGTTACCTATTTACACCCTGGATGTCACTAAAACTACAGGTGAACTGGCAAACCCATCCCTAAGGATGACAATTTTTAAAAAAAATAATGAAGTGAAAAATCGCAAACTTAATTATAACCTTTTAAGAAATTCAACACAAATTTATTTGGTTGACCAGCTGGCACTTACTTATGTCAGCCTTAGTCAATCTATTTCAGAGGAAATTTCGATTTCGAAATTCGACCTAGTATACGGAATGATGGTCAGATTCTCTGAGAATGTGCAGCCCTTTATACCCCCGAATTCTGGTTTCGGCAAGAAAGGGATAGTGCACATTACACCCGGGATCGCATCATTCACCCTTGCTAGAATCGAACGGCAAGACCGACGGTTATACTAGTACGAAAACCGTACACCAACTAATTGAGAAAAAGAAAGAATTGTCTCAATTTCAAAACATGATAGTAAGATTTTAAACTAAACCAGCTTCTATGTGCTGACCGTAAATCATCTTACTATTATGATTCAACTGAACTGTTCCATTCCGCTTTCCTTGGGTAGGAGCTTATCGAATGGTTCAATCTAGCTTAATTTGTAAATAAAACATTTACATTAGATGTGAAAAATATATTTTTATTTTAGACCGTTATTATTTGGCCTGCTTTGTTTGGGCGCCACTTTGTAACTGAGGCACATGCCCCAGCCACATAGAATTTGTCCTATAAGTTGGTCCACCGCGGCATTGACCTGTAGCTCAGTTAGAAGGGGTAATGGTGGTCGTGGGTTGTGGTGGTAACTTATAGGACCTAGATTACCGCATCGGACTGTATACAAAAGCATACAGAAACTAAAAAAAAATACCGGTTTAGTAAGAGAAAAAAAAATCGGATCATCAACGCGCGAGACATGATATTCTCCTGCTTTGCAGCGGAGAGTACAACCGAGGAAAAACTAGTTTAGTTTATCTAATCATCATTTTAACAAGAAGAAAATTTATTAAAAAAAACAAAAAAAACTGTCCACGTTACGAATCCGCGATCCGTTCCGCTTGATGGAACAAACTTGAACTCCCTCTGAAGAAAATTATTTTTCTTCACCACCTAAAAAAAAAACGGGGAAATTTCCACATTTTAAAAACATAGAATGATTTCTTCCAATCCGAAATCAATAAATTGCAGGTGGGAGGGATTAATATAAATTTTGCATATAATTATAAAACTTTAATTTAGGGCATCCAAAGTTAATGCACCCAAAAAAAACGTTTTATATATGCATTGTAAAATTTTATAAATTCTGCTGAAAGCAAAAAAAAAATTGGAATATATTTTTATTTCAAAATAAAAAAAATTGTATGCACTTAATATCAAATTTCATTTTTTTCATAAAAAAAATGCTTGAAATTAGAGCACTACGCGCACGCTTATTACAATTAATGTAATGTATTTAAAACAAAACAAAAATATGTCAAATATCTTGACCTACAGAAGTATGAAATATGTGCGAGAATTGTGAGTGTTGGGAATTGGGATTGTAATGGGATAGAGGAACTCATCCCGTTACAGCGTGGGGAAACCCAATAACCCTGAGATGAAAGAGATCTCATGCTCTGTTGTAGCATTAACTATAAAAAAGTAAGCTCTATTTTCAGTTCTTATTTGTCTAACCTTTGAAATTTTCCGTCCTATAATTTCTACATGACTGTGCAAAAACGACCGCCGTGCATTAATGTCGGCCAGATTCCAAAACGTTTTGCATAAATATTCGCGGTCTGCATTATGAATCTTTGTAGCACAATTAAATATGCACTTGTTGCAACCAGGCTGAACGCTTTTAGCTTGAATTTGCTGCCCTGTAATACTCTTTATTATAAAAAAAATTATTCAAAATTATATGAACGCTAATATTTATATAATATTTTTCTTAACTAGAACTTAACTTTTCTTAACTTTTTTTTTTTTTTTTTTTTTAAATAGAAAAAAAAAACCTTTATGGCGGTGTGCTGCGTCTTCAACCCTTTTTTGGAATTTTTTGTTGAATTCTTTGTTTTTTTTTTTTTTTATTATGTAAATTATTAATTAATTAATTTTTATTAATTTAATTTTTATTAATTATTATTAATTTTTATTAATTTAATTTTTATTAATTATTATTAAATTTTATTAATTTAATTTTTATTAATTATTATTAATTTTCGGCCTCAGTTTTTAATTAAATTATTTTTGCTTACATTTATCATAATTTTTATTTATTTTCTTCGATGTTTATCACTCGAATTCTAACCCGTTCTCCCAACTTAATGTTGAATCTTCAAAATTGCAGTGGTAGACATCTACTAAACTTTCATAATAATTTAGGTAGGTGATTTACCAGAGTCATTTATTATGCAGTTACCTCCATTGTACACACTACCTTCTAAACAAGTAGGACCATGTGGGATCTTGTTCATCCTATAGGATACAGGAGTTCCCATAGAATTGGTACCAATTTTAGGTAAATCATAATATATATGACTTGGTTTGAAATCACCTTGCATAGATGTGACTCCTACTGTAAATTCTATAGGCAAGTTATTATGTATATGTTCAAATTTTAATGAGCCCTTTTCCAAATTTGATCTATCGCCATCTATGATTTGCAGAGATTTCCTTCACATATTTTATACGTAATATTATCTATCATACTTTTCTTCATGAGTTTGGTCAAACCACCCATTCCTACATTTATTCGTCTAGTGGTAGCAGCCTTATTTACTACCAATCCAGCATTGTTGTATATGGTCTTTTGGGTGTTGGCTATGAATGCAAAGGCCCCAACACCCAGTGCTTCTTCCGTCATCTCTGGGGCTAGAACTACTCGCCTAGCCCAATAATATGTTAATAAAGTCCCTGGCTCGGCCACCCCTAGGTCAGGCATCCAGACGACCGGCACAATCGCGTCCTCCACAGCACCATAGACAGGTCTCTGCCTATTCATTTGCGTCTCGATTAGTCTCACGCGCACAGGCCATGGGTCATTGATCCCCTGTTGTTGCCTCAAAACTCCTAGCGCTACAGCCCCATATGCTACAAAGGCATACGGTATATCGGAAGACGCCCGATCTGCGTACTTATTTTCTCCTAATTCTGCACTCCAAAAGGCTCCTGCCCCACCCTGTACTATGTCCTTCGATAAGTCTGCCGATACCGGAGGCGACACCACACCCCACTCCTCAGGTAACACGTCGAGTAACCATCCCATAGACAGAAGGTTTCCTAACCTGGGCACGCCCTGTGGCAGACACCGCCATAGCCTGTTATCGTCGTTGGCTTCACCATCAAGCCTGGGATCAAAGTTGTTCCAGCCGGATGTCGTATACTGGTTCCAGTTAATGCTAATTGGTGAGAAATCGCTCACCCAGTTAGCAGCGGCCCTTATGATTACTGGACAACGCGGTGGCCCTACTTGCCCTTCTACCGTGGGGCTGAACAACACACGCATTATCTCACCCGCTTCGTTCCCTTGTAAGCCATGGTACCTGTTGTTGAATTGGATGGTTGTCAAGTTTAACTTGATACAGAGTGTAGTGACGCCTGCCGTAAGCAAGCCACCTATTATGTGCGCTGTATGCACTGCCTCGTGGATGGTCATAGCACCCAGTGACATGATTTCTTCCCTGTTAGTAGCCGCGGGGTCAGCCACCATATTAATACCCGCCCATGCCCACATGGGATTCGACCCGCCAGGTAGGGGCCATGCATTTCCTCCTATTTGTAGGAAAGCGTCTATCCACCTCCGTGTATATACAGGGGGTTCTGCTGCGTTGGCCCATTCCGTCACCCTACCTCGCACTAATGCTGCGACTCTCATGAATCCTTGGAGCCAGGCCTCCTCATCCTCCAAGTGAGTGGCTAATTTCCTCATCAGAACGGCAACTCTAGCGGCAGTCCATTGCGCGTCATCGACTTGTGGCAGTACTAAAACATCGTTGGTGTATACAGCCATCGGCACCAAACCGGAGGTTACAAATTCCATTACGCTACGTCTCCCGTCGGCTGGGCTGGTTGCTACTGGGAGCCCACTTGCTATTAAACGGAGCATAGATAGCTCAACGGGTGTGAAGTATTTTCCATCTAATATGATCCGCGACTCCCCTATATCATCCATGAAGTTATTGACAAGCCCTGGAACTGCAATCGGTTGAACTACTGTGTGGCGCAAAACCATAGCTCCCTGAACTGGTAACCGAAATGCTGCTAATACTTCAAGCAGCTCTAAGGTGTGTAGCTGGTGAACGAGGACCCACCCTATACCGTATAGTGCCGAATTGTTGACCTTCTCGTGTTTTTGTAGTAGGACTGGGGCTATTCTTTCGATCATAGCCATCGGTATATGAGGCCCATTATTCATAATACCAGCCAACTTCTTTGAATCTACGGTGTTGCCATGTATCACGTTTGACGCATCACTATCCATCATGGTGTACCTAATCTCCCTTTCGCCCGAAAAGGCGATGGGGAAAGGCAAAAGGCCGATGTTGGCGTCTAGTGATCTCGGTGTCTGTTGGGCGACTACTGCACCCCTCGTGTTCAAGGCCATAGTGGGAACAGTGTATCTCGTGGATGTTGTGATTTCAGCCGTCACTGGTGCAACAACTTGATTCCGCTGCCATGCAGGCAGGTTTCGCGCGATATAGCTCACCGCATTAGAAGCTGCCGTACTTGGACTAAAGTCCAACTCATACTCCTTAACTCCCGTCCCATCTACACTGTGATTTCCGATGTGGATTGTTTGATAGTGTAAAGCCAGAGGCACATCGATGTCGCCCAAATTTTGTGGGGCACCCGTAGATGTGGTCGGTACACTTATATTTTGCGTTAATTGATATCTTGTTCGGCTCCTCCTTCTCTTCTGGCGTTGTGCTCGAATTCGTCTGCGTAGCCGGTGAGCTTTCAGATAAGCCTTACTAGCGCCACCCCTCGCACTCGACGTCGTCCTGGCATCCGTACTGGACCCGCTTACTCTCCTGGTGGGTACCGTTCCCACCTCCATCGTATTTCCGGTGTTGGAAGTAAAGGCTCCATCCGTCTCCAATTCCACTTCACGTGCTAGCACGCGTCTCCTTGTTTGACTCATATAGGTTTGATTTATCAGGTGTTGTCTTTTATGTAGGTTGCAAGCGCATTGCAACTCTTGGATGGGGCTGAGCGAAGTATCCCGGAACTTCCCGCTCCCATCAGCCTGTCATCTCTTTCTTTTTGAATTTGGGGCCCGCTTATCCCATGTTCGCCGCGGTTTCAAGTCCGGACTGCACCAGACCAATTCTTTAGGTCCGAAATATCCTGGTGCATTTTCGGATATTTGGACCGTTTCCATATCATTTCTGTTTTTGATGTATAGCTCGCACTCGCAGCCCATCCAATCGGCTTCTTCCATATCACACGATGCATATATGACTCGTCCTTCGTGTGCCTTACTTGCTTCAGGTGGCCATAAGTCCACCCCCAAGTTCAGTGATATGGCTTCACAGGTGCACAAATGTGCCGTATATCTACATTGGCTAAAATAGCCTTTGCTCGCTGTTAAATTGGTTGTTTTGTTACTTTGATTCCAGCTAGTCGAGGCTTGTTCTTCGACAACCTCTTTCGCTGACCCTTGTGGTTCTAGTTGACGACCGGATCGGGTAGAGACATGACCTGCCCCATCCGTCGCTTGAGAGCAAACCGACTCTCCTCCCTTGCTTTTCTTCTCCGCAGCTCTACCTTCAATTCCTAATTTATCCGATTTATTAATTGAATTCATTACCACCAATTTTTTAATTTATCTATCATACATTTGAAGACATGCATCATCTGACTTTTAACATTAGGAAGGTAAGCCTCATAACCTATAGCTGTCCCATCATTAAAAGTAAAACAACCAGCTGATAACCACATAAAATCAGTAATGGGGGACTTACAAGTCACTGATTTAGGGCAATAATAAATTTTTAATGGATTGTGAGGATCGATTGGTATAAACTCATCTCCTGATTCTTTTCCTCCTATATAATTAGCTAGCATTTGGTTGCTATCCTGATAATTACAGTTAGTCTTACCGCCGCAAGTGTATACTACCCTTTTATCACTTGTTAATATTTCAGCTGAACTGTACTCGTATGTGCATGTTGTTTCCATATGAGGATTCATTATAGTTATCTTCTTAGCAAATTTGTTGCCATCATGATTAGTATTAAGAACTATAGAGGATCCATCTACTAGAGGTATGTTGGCCATGTATGTAGACATGATATTGCATTGCAGAGGTCCACAGTCAATATGTTCAGGTGGTATGGTGATGTTAGCTCCAATTCTATTCGATCTCAGTCCGCTAGGTCCAGATAAAAATTGGGCCATAGTGTTCCTAACGTTAGTACCAGCTATTATGACCACAAGAGTGAAGACAACTAATTTAGATCGTTTGATTTGTATATATCCTAAATAAGGATTTTTTCTAATATCATTGTGTAATTTCATATGTGATCTAAAATTACCCCTTAAGGGGAATTTTAATCTACAAATCTCAGTTAAACAAAATGGACATCTCAAATCAGGACAGCAAGAATCATGTTTTGCCTTTTCAACACTATTGTATATATACATGTTGCAGGCTTCACAAGTAGGTGTTTTATTCCATCCTTTTAGCCATTTTAAACCTAAAAACCTAAATAATCTACCTATAGTGTAAGGGTTAATATAGCATATCACTGATAACAATAAGTGTATTAATAGAGACACATAACCTATACCTGCTGTGAAGAGTATTATATAGAGACAATAGGAGCACCTATAATGTATTTCTAATAATTTAGTTGATAAACAAGAGGGGCAAACGTTTGCACCTTTTTGTATATTGTAACTCGAAAGGGGTGTCCTTATACTGTAACCTGTACCATGTTCAACCATTACGGACAAATTATCGGTTAGTGATGTGTTACATGTATCTTTCTTGCCTGGCACTCGGTGTATGTTGTGTGTGCATACAGTTGTTTCTATTTTATCTGATGTCTTACAACCAAAAACATTATTATCTTTCATTTCATAACTAGGTATAGAGGTAAGTGGCCTGTGGTTAGTCACGTATTCTACTATTTTTATATTGACAGCTGGGTATTCTCCACAATACAAGGTTTTACCCACATAATGTGTATTTTCGCATTTCCCCTCTATACTGAACATACCTATATTAGCTGCTTCACTAACCCTAGATAAGTATTGACCAGAACCTCCTTTAGGATGATTTAAGTAAAAAGATGGCATTTCAAATATGTCATAACGCTCTGATATCAACATAGCAGACCAGTCAGTATAAGGAAAACCTCCAACTGTCATTTTGGCATTTACAGTAGCCATATCAACTATGTAACATATTCCATTTGATTTTATAGTGTTAACAGATGTGCATACATTATTATCGAAAGCTATAGTCTGTATGTATCTATTAAAAAATCTAACATCAACTAAAGCTGGTCCATAAAGTCGTACAGCTAGATATAGAGGAACTAAATAAGTACAAGACCTATCTGTCTGCAAAATTCCACAGGGATCAGTATTTATACTCGGACTATCGTACCTCAACTTAGTGCCATTTGAAAGGAAAATATCTGTTTTTAATACAAAGTTAACATATGCGCTATCTTGTCTTTTGTTTTTTCCTTTGTCTTTCTTTATATCACTTAGATATCTAATATTTAAAAAGAGTTTAGGTATATTACGTTTTCCAATTTCGTCAAAATTTTTATTTATATCATACTTTCCTTCCCAATTCCTATCTTTCCATACATCATTTACTGAGACCAATTCATCCATTATGGCCACCAAGCCCATGTTAGTAGGGCCTTTAGATTCAATTTTTAATACAGAGGCATATATAAAATATTTCATGTTGCCTGTTTGTTGTACGTTATCTTGGTATATGTGTCCCCAAAGTAGATCTATTTTTAGACTAGATGTCTGGCCTATCATGCTAGTGTCTTCTCCGTGTTTGGATATACCTAATGGTAAGAAGTCACTATATCCTATATTTACTGTCTCAGTAAAAGGTTTAATAGGGCCAGAAAGTTCTAATGATGGTATTTGATAAGGTATACTTATACCAGATTTCATCCATATAGGTATATAGTTCATTTGATCTATATTTGGTTCCAGACATGTAAAGACATTGCTGCCATAGATATATTCTCCCCACAAATTAGGTTCACAGACTATAATTTGTCTTCTACCTAATGAACAGACAGATGATCTAATTGTTTCTGTCAGATCTCTCTTTTCCATACATCTAGGATCCATTTCTTTCATTTCAACCAGAAACACAGCACCATTTATATTCATAAATCCCGTCTGCCAACCCTCCCATATATATGTTCCCTCACCGAATGATTTCACTGCACTTTCGATAACGATAGACCTCTTTTTCCTATTTTTATCAGTCACTATGATGTCTATATTTTCTACAGTAAAAGTATGTTTTTTTCTGAATGTCAAATTGTCATATATACTATAAGATCTAGAAGGCTTAATATTGTTTGGATTATAAACTATTTCACATATTTGTTTATTACACAACATATTACACATAGGATAACCATATCTTGCACTTAATATTTCATAATTCCCAAGACACCTTTTATCTATGTTCATTATATTATCATTGATGATTCCTTTGAAATTAATACCGACAAAATCTCTACTAAATTGACAGGTTCCTTTTATATTTCCGGATAAGACATATTCGGCCTTATTGTATGTACATTTTAGATTTGTAATATTTTGCTTCAAAATCATATCTTCTAAAGTTAAATAATCATCCATATAATCAATAGTGTCTTCGGTAGGTAAACTGCTATTAAGTATATTATCTTGTTCTCCATTTAATAATGTTATATTTAAAGATTGATCTAAAGCTTCTCTTTTATTTCTTACATTTTCTTTCATAGATCTTTTTTCTCTTTTAAATTCTTCAATATCTCTTTTGATTTTTTCATGGTAAGATAATATATCGTAAAATTTATCTCCCTCTCTAAAAGTGACATTCTTTGATAGATTTAAACTTGATGTTCTAGGCATCAATTCTACCATTTTGAATATCCAGTAAAAAGTAGATACAAATGATAAAAGGTATAATATAACAATAATGATTCTAAGACAACTACAATAGCTATATACTGTTTTTGATTTCTTGTGGGTTTTATTGATACAATAAGGTGCCTCTTTACATTTTATATTCTCGTGTACACTTTAAAGATTTTATATTGCCTTGATATACAACACTCTCCATAGAAACATGACCAAATGATGCAAGGTCGACATCTACGTGACCGAACAGACAGTTATTGCTAGTTAGATTCAGGATTGGTCTCGAATAAGGTTGTGAGTCTTCATATATTCTACCACCGACAGTTATTGATCTTTTGACTATCCCGTCCGTGTTTTATTACAAAAAAAATGCAAAAAAAAATTTACATCGACAATCACAAGACAATGCGAAATACTATCGTTCATCTTACGAGAAGCTACTTTACGTAGAAATCAATCGTGATAAACGCCAATCAAGCACAGCCAAGATAATTGTCGAAAAAAAATTAATTTAGAAAAATAAACACGTGGGCACTATCAAGTCCCTGTTTCGGCGCCATTTTGTAACGGTGCTGTTGGTCATACCGCAATGTGGTGAATTTTCTCATCGCGCGGGGTAGCATCTTCCGGGAAGGGAGTTCTCAGATCATCACGGTAAACTGCCACCATTTGCGAATCACAAACGTGAGACGGTTATTGAGTCACTCACACCAAAAATTAAAAAACTATTAGTTAACCATATTTGCTAACTTAATTTATTAATTGAATTCACTTGTATTTGAACAAAAATAAAACTTCCACCGATTATTTTCCCCAAATAAAAACTATTATTCTAAATTTAACTATGTAACTTAATATATAAAAAAAAAATATGTGCAATTGTTTTTATACGTATATATGTATACATATATACCCGTTTTAGTTATTTTTGTATTCGCAGCGTTGCGGATCCGATTATTTTATTCCGTTTTCGTAACAGCTAATGATCTTCCGAATATACTGTATCTCACCACGTTGTTATTTATTATTAATGTTTACACTTTTTATATGGCATGATCTTAAATTTGAAAGTGCCGCTTTGCTTTGTTATTAAAGTCCATTAATGTTTTAATATTATAGTACACTCTTCACGCAAAAAAAATAGTTTTTTTTTTTCGCCACTGTAACGAACACTATTGCATGACTCTTTCAAGCCAAGCAGAAGCCCCGTTAGCAGACTCCCACGTGGGTTGTCCAGACAGCATGTTTAGCCGCTAGCAATCAGTGGTGTGGGGGGTCTTTCCTGGCCCACGTGAGAGCTTGATAATGCTGTATTAACATTAAACCAGCACAACTTTCGTAATTTTCACCTTTTCACTATGTGCACATCACTATATTCACTAAACACACATCTGCGGAGAACCGAATAATTTTTATTCAGTCATAAATACAAATTATAGTAATTCAAAAAAAAATAAACCCAAGAAAAAAACAAAAAAAACAAGAAGAAAATATTAAACTATTTACAATATGTACATACTTTATTATAAAAAAAATTATTCAAAATTATATGAACGCTAATATTTATATAATATTTTTCTTAACTAGAACTTAACTTTTCTTAACCTTTTTTTTTTTTTTTTTTTTAAATAAAAAAAAAAAACCTTTATGGCGGTGTGCTGCGTCTTCAACCCTTTTTTTTTCGATCTTCAATTTGCAATTCTAATGGATCCGCAGCTTTTGGAATTCTTTGTTTTTTTTTTTTATTATGTAAATTATTAATTAATTAATTTTTATTAATTTAATTTTTATTAATTATTATTAATTTTTATTAATTTAATTTTTATTAATTATTATTAAATTTTATTAATTTAATTTTTATTAATTATTATTAATTTTCAGCCTCAGTTTTTAATTAAATTATTTTTGCTTACATTTATCATAATTTTTTTTTATTTTCTTCGATGTTTATCACTCGAATTCCAATCCGTTCTGAACATTTTATAAAAGTACTGTAAAATTACTTTGAAGAATATTGCAGCACATTCGAGACAAGAAGATTTACAAATTCGTGCGCAAAATAGTAAGTTAATATAATTTATTTTAAAATCTATCTTATTAATATATTATTTTAAAACATTTCAAAAGCAGCCACACATATTATCACGGGTGAGGCTGTAAAAGAACAACAAAATATAGAACTCGCTCCTAACATACAGGCATTAGATAATATGGAGAACTTTCCCGATGTACCTGAATACACGTTGACGGAGTCAGATAAAAGTACAGAAATCGTACAAATAGTCCAATCTGAAATAGACAACAACACTATATTGAACTTTGAAGTCGACCAGGTAATTGTTATCATACAGAATTAGACATCAATAATTAGTTTTCAGTAGTTTCGGAAGTTTTTTCTGGAAAAGAAATTAATAAATTCATAAACGAAGCACCGGATATTAAATATCTTGCAACGGGTGAATCATTTTTAAATAATTTTATTATATTTGTTTAAAATTTAATATTTCTTTAAGGTTGCATTAATAATGGGAGTAATGGGAGCTTGTAGATCAAATGAACTCTACAACATAAAAATAGAAAATTTAAAAATTTTTGATAGATGCCTACAAGTTTTTATTCCGCAAAACAAAAAATAAAATTCCGCGGAACTTTACTATAACTGATCATTTCTATGAAATTGTTAAAAAATATGCAGATCTTCGTCCACCGAATATACCCTCAAAATCATTTTTCTTAAATTTTCAGTACGGTAAATGTACGAAGCAAGTAATTGGCATTAATAAATTCGGCGCAATGGGAAAAGAAATAGCCAAATTTCTTAATATACCAAATCCGGAAAAATACACCGGCCATTCTCTGCGAAGATCCTCTGCTACTCTATTTGTTGAAGGGGGGGCAAACATGACAGATTTAAAACGTCATGGGGGATGGAAATCAACTACCGTTGCTGAAGGGTCTATTGCCGATTCAAAAAAAAAATAAAATGGACACTGCCAGAAAAATTGTAAACCAAATTAATTCAAACACAACTACTACTTTAGGTGCCTCTTATCCAGTTTCGAGCAATATTACTAAGTTATTTGCGTCCACTAGTGCTACTACTTCATCTGTTTCTACTAATGTAAATAATTCATGTGTTGAACTTGAAACTATAAATAATCAAATTGATTTATGCTGTACAAACAATAATACTAGTACTAGCACTAACAATGCAAACAAAAATATGTAATGAAAAAGAAAATAAAGACACAACTTACATACTTTATTTATTAATAAAATTAATGGTTAAATTTGGACAATTTGTGAAATTCATTGCCGAAATCACAGGTGTTACATCAATATTACGGCTAATGTCATTATTTTTGTTTGCATTGTTAGTGCTAGTACTAGTATTATTGTTTGTACAGCATAAATCAATTTGATTATTTATAGTTTCAAGTTCAACACATGAATTATTTACATTAGTAGAAACAGATGAAGTAGTAGCACTAGTGGACGCAAATAACTTAGTCATATTGCTCGAAACTGGATAAGAGGCACCTAAAGTAGTAGTTGTGTTTGAATTAATTTGGTTTAAAATTTTTCTGGCAGTGTCCATTTTATTATTTTTTGAATCGGCAATATTCAACAACGGTAGTTGATTCAGCAACGGTAGTTGATTTCCATCCCCCATGACGTTTTAAATCTGTCATGTTTGCCCCCCCCTTCAACAAATAGAGTAGCAGAGGATCTTCGCAGAGAATGGCCGGTGTATTTTTCCGGATTTGGTATATTAAGAAATTTGGCTATTTCTTTTCCCATTGCGCCGAATTTATTAATGCCAATTACTTGCTTCGTACATTTACCGTACTGAAAATTTAAGAAAAATGATTTTGAGGGTATATTCGGTGGACGAAGATCTGCATATTTTTTAACAATTTCATAGAAATGATCAGTTATAGTAAAGTTCCGCGGAATTTTTTTTTTTTTTTTGCGGAATAAAAACTTGTAGGCATCCATCAAAAATTTTTAAATTTTCTATTTTTATGTTGTAGAGTTCATTTGATCTACAAGCTCCCATTACTCCCATTATTAATGCAACCTTAAAGAAATATTAAATTTTAAACAAATATAATAAAATTATTTAAAAATGATTCACCTTCGTTGCAAGATATTTAATATCCGGTGCTTCGTTTATGAATTTATTAATTTCTTTTCCAGAAAAAACTTCCGAAACTACCGAAAACTAATTATTGATGTCTAATTCTGTATGATAACAATTACCTGGTCGACTTCAAAGTTCAATATAGTGTTGTTGTCTATTTCAGATTGGACTATTTGTACGATTTCTGTACTTTTAAGAATAGTATCTGACTCCGTCGGGAAAGTTCTCCATATTATCTAATGCCTGTATGTTAGGAGCGAGTTCTATATTTTGTTGTTCTTTTAAGCCTCACCCGTGATAATATGTGTGGCTGCTTTTGAAATGTTTTAAAATAATATATTAATAAGATAGATTTTAAAATAAATTATATTAACTTACGATTTTGCGCACGAATTTGTAAATCTTCTTGTCTCGCATGTGCCGCAATATTCTTCAAAGTAATTTTACAGTACTTTTATAAAATTTTCATAACTCATTTTACTAAAGTTTTATATTTACCTTATTCAAAACCATATTTACAAACAATTTACCTCGGGAAGACATTTTTTTAGCAAGTAATTAAAATTAGAACGCGGAGCTCAATATACACTTTTTCACCTTTCAATTTTATATTATTTCTGACTTATGTCACTTTTCCCGCTTTTTTATTTCAAACTATCTTTCGATTATGTATTTTATTTTCCAAAAAATAGTCGTATCTCTTATGTCACTTTAACTTAATGCGTTTGTGACACTTTATCGCAAAAATATTTTTAATTTTTTTTACTAAATTTTAAGGAAATAACGTCGTAACACAACTTATGACAGTTTTAGAAAGAAAAAATGTATTTAATCTATCTAAAACATTTCATATAGTGAGTTACATTTATTTTACGACAGTTTTAAGGAAAACTTGACCTTAAACGAATAAAAGCAAATCGGTCTTAAATGAGATGTGGCACTTTAATATAAATTATAAAATTGAAATGATGCGATAAATTATCTACAATATAATTGCATTTAACTTACTACAGTATTATAAATAATTATTTATATATTATAAAATGGTCGTAACACTTTTTTATAAAATAATTAGAAAAATAATGAAATTATTGCTAATTTTCTGTAAGTAAACCATAGAGATTTTAATTAATCTACGGCACTCCTGGCACCCCTGTACCGTACCTAGTCTTGTATCTAAATTGTATAAACCACGTTTTATTGTTCTAAAATCCCCACTCAGACAGGCCCATCCTAGTTTTCCGTCTTGGCCTCATCCCCCTTTGTCTCGTCCTTGATTTGCACCGGCAATGATGCTGGGCTGGAAGCTTCTCCTGCTGTCAAACTTGTTTTCTTCATTAACTTGCCTAGGCCGCTCACTGTTACATTCATACGTTTAGTGGTGGCGGCCTTGTTCACCACCAATCCGGCGTTGTTGTATACTGTCTTTTGGGTATTGGCAATGAAAGCAAAGGCCCCAACACCTAGTGCTGCTTCCGCCATCTCCGGGGCTAGCACCACTCGCCTAGCCCAATCATATGTAAGTAATGTCCCTGGCTCAGCTACCCCGAGCTCCGGCATCCAGACAACTGGCACGATTGCATCTTCTACTTGCCCATACACGGCTCTCTGCCGGTTCGTTTGCGTTTCAATGACTCTAAACCGCACCGGCCATTGATCGTTGAGCCCGAGTTGTTGTCTTAGTACCCCCAATGCTACGGCACCGTAAGGTACGAAGGCATATGGTATATCGGTGCATGCCTGATCTGCATATTTGGTTTCGCCCAGCTCCGCACTCCAATAGGCACCTGCCCCGCCCTGCACTATGTCCGAAGATAAATCGGCAGAAACCGGAGGTGACACCACACCCCACTCTGCCGGTAATACGTCCAGTAACCATCCTATGGCCAGAGGGTTCCCCAGTCTGGGCACGCCTTGTGGTAGGCAACGCCATAGCCTATTGTCAATATTGAGTTCTCCTTCAAGCCGAGGGTCGAAGTTATTCCAACCAGACGTTGTATATTGGTTCCAGTTTATACTGATGGGAGAGAAATCACTAACCCAATTCGCAGCGGCTCTTACAATCACCGGGCAACGCGGTGGCCCTACTTGTCCTTCCACCGTGGGGCTGAACAAAACACGCATTAACTCGCCTGCCGCATCTCCTTGTATACCGTGAAACCTATTGTTGAACTGTACAGTTGTTAGATTCAACTTAATGCAAAGCGTGGTGACACCTGCAGTGAGTAGACCTCCGATTACGTGTGCTGTGTGCACTGCCTCATGTATTGTCATTGCTCCTAAAGCCATGATTTCTTCTCGGTTGGTAGCTGCCGGGTCCGCCACCATATTGATTCCCGCCCATGCCCACATAGGGTTCGACCCACCCGGTAGGGGCCATGCGCTTCCGCCAATTTGCAAGAAAGCATCAATCCATCTCCTCGTATGTACGGGAGGTACCGCATCATTGGCCCACTCAGTCACGCGGCCCCTTACTATGGCGGCAACTCGCATAAACCCTTGGAGCCAGGCCTCCTCATCCTCCAAGTGGGTTGCCAATTTTCTCATTAGTACGGCTACTTTGGCTGCTGTCCACTGTGCATCAACCACGTTCGGTACCATCACAACGTCGTTGGTGTAAACGGCCATAGGCACCAAGCCGGAGGTTACGAATTGCAGTACGCTACGGCGCCCATCGGCCAAGCTGGTTGCTACCGGTAGCCCACTCACTATTACACGGAGCATGCTTAGCTCTACTGGAGTAAAATACTTCCCATCCAATATAATTCGCGCTTCCCCGATGTCTTCCATGAAATTATTTACCAGCGCTGGGATTAAGTTGGGCTGGACAACTGTGTTGCGCATTACCATGGCACCTTGAACCGGCAATCTATAAGCCGGAGCGACTCCCATTAGTTCTAGAGTGTGTAGCTGGTGCACGAGAACTCACCCTATACCATACAGTGACGCGTTGTTGATTTTCTCTCGTTTTTGTAGCAGGACCGGTGCTATTCGCTCAATCATAGCTGCAGGTATGTGAGGCCCGTTATTCATGATACCCCCTAGCTTCTTTGAGTCAACAGTGTTTCCGTGTATTACATTGGACGCATCACTGTCCATCATGGTATACCTAATTTCCCTTTCGCCGGAGAAGGCTATAGGGTAAGGTAAAAGACCAACGTTAGCATCTAATGATCGTGGTGTTTGTTGTTCTACTACTGCGCTTCGTACGTTCAGAGCCATAGTCGGAACGGTGTACCGCGTGGATGTTGTTATTTCGGCCGTGACCGGCGCTACTACTTGATTTCTTGCCCATGCTGGCAGATTCCGCGCGATGTATGATATCGCATTTGAAGCCGCCGAACTAGGACTGAAATCCAACTCGTATTCTTTAACACCCGTTCCATCAACACTATGATTACCGATATGGATGGTTTGGTAGTGTAAAGCCAGGGGCACATCCACGTCGCCCAAAGGCTGTGAGGCACCCGCAGACGTGGTTGGTACACTAATGTTTTGAGTTAACTGGTATCTCATTTGACTCCTTCTCCTCTTCTTTCGCTGTGCACAAATTCTCCTACGTAGTAGACGAGCTTTCAGATACCGAGCAAATAGCGCAGTGGTTAAAGCTGCGACGTTTGGATCGGGAGGTACCGGGTTCGAATCCCAACAGAGGCGGGATGCAAAAGGGATTTTTCATCTCCCGATTACGATCGGTGATTAAATTGAAAACATCTATGACCCTCTGTTGGAATGTAGAACTCATGGGCCGACCCATCTTCCATGTCACTGTACAGGGTGACATGGAGCTATGCAATGCGCAGGTGGTATACTGTACTTGTGTGAATGGGATGAATGAATGGATTGAATGAATGTTGTGTGAATGTAAGGTAAGGCTATGGACCGTAAAAGTGTCTATGCCAAGTCCTTTTTTTAAAAAAAAAAAAAAAAAACCATAGAGATGGACCAAATACATCACATTTTGAAATAAACCCAAAAGTAGTTTTTTTTGGACTTACGACAGTCTTTGGGACGCGTAACGATTAATAATAATCTAAACTAATTTTTTACGTGACGAGAAAATAACTGTTTCTAAAAAATATCCGAACCGAAAAGGAACTTATTTTCTGTTACACATTTATCGAAAAACTCGATTCGTCAAATATATGTATTTAAGAAAATTAACAAACTAAATTGTTATTCTAATTTGTATTTTCGTTATTAGAAAATAAAATTTAAACAAATTATAGTATATTATTTAATGAGCATATAATGTAGGCTATATTACACGAGGATGACATTTACAACACGAGCGATAGCGAGTATTGTAATCATCCGAGTGTAATAGAGATCATTATATGCGAGTCAAATACGATACTTTATCTACAACTATTAAACTCTGCATCTCTTTTTATTGAAGCGATAAGATATAAGGGAGAAACATTGGAGGTTATGTTCGTATAGCTTAGTAAAGCGCTATACTCTATTTATCATTTGATATTTATATGAAATAATACAATTTCTATTTATTTACACAACTTACATACTTTATTTATTAATAAAATTAATGGTTAAATTTGGACAATTTGTGAAATTCATTGCCGAAATCACAGGTGTTACATCAATATTACGGCTAATGTCATTATTTTTGTTTGCATTGTTAGTGCTAGTACTAGTATTATTGTTTGTACAGCATAAATCAATTTGATTATTTATAGTTTCAAGTTCAACACATGAATTATTTACATTAGTAGAAACAGATGAAGTAGTAGCACTAGTGGACGCAAATAACTTAGTAATATTGCTCGAAACTGGATAAGAGGCACCTAAAGTAGTAGTTGTGTTTGAATTAATTTGGTTTAAAATTTTTCTGGCAGTGTCCATTTTATTTTTTTTTGAATCGGCAATATACCCTTCAGCAACGGTAGTTGATTTCCATCCCCCATGACGTTTTAAATCTGTCATGTTTGCCCCCCCTTCAACAAATAGAGTAGCAGAGGATCTTCGCAGAGAATGGCCGGTGTATTTTTCCGGATTTGGTATATTAAGAAATTTGGCTATTTCTTTTCCCATTGCGCCGAATTTATTAATGCTAATTACTTGCTTCGTACATTTACCGTACTGAAAATTTAAGAAAAATGATTTTGAGGGTATATTCGGTGGACGAAGATCTGCATATTTTTTAACAATTTCATAGAAATGATCAGTTATAGTAAAGTTCCGCGGAATTTTATTTTTTGTTTGCGGAATAAAAACTTGTAGGCATCCATCAAAAAATTTTAAATTTTCTATTTTTATGTTGTAGAGTTCATTTGATCTACAAGCTCCCATTACTCCCATTATTAATGCAACCTTAAAGAAATATTAAATTTTAAACAAATATAATAAAATTATTTAAAAATGATTCACCTTCGTTGCAAGATATTTAATATCCGGTGCTTCGTTTATGAATTTATTAATTTCTTTTCCAGAAAACACTTCCGATTTTTTTGGCTGATACCCTTCCGAGTGTCTTTTTAGCAACGTATGTAGTTTTCCATACTTCTCGATATTAATTTTATGCTTTAAATTCAGCGTGCTTTTTAGCATTGAATAATGTGTCCATAACGTGGACGACTTATATTTTTTTGTTAGTTCTTTAAAATAAACTAATAAAGTGTCCTCAGAAAAAGACACAGTTTTGTTTTCTTGTTTCCACTTTATAAAGCCGTTGTAGGCAATCTCGTAGTTTTGACGAGATTTTTCTGGTAATAAATCCATCGATACCGCCTTTGCTGCTTCCCGAATCTCTGGCGGTGTACCATTTATTTCGTGTTCAGTGCTTATCATATTTTCGGTGATAAATTACACTATTTTATTTTAATATCTAAATATACAACTATCACGTTTCGTTATTTGATTTGAACAATTTGGTTATAAGGAATTTGACAGATATATATTATATAATCGTGATAATAATTTGTAATAGGTGAATGTATAAGCAAAAATTGTACTAAAATAAATGGTTCACAATGTTTAACGTTAGATGGCATTTTATAAAATATTAATATTTTAGAAAAAAAAATCAAAAACTTTATTCAAATGATGCAAACTATTGGTGTTTTCTTTTATTCATTCCGATTAATAACGTTTGTTCATTTGGATTATTTTAACCAACGTACAGACAATTTTATAAAATATAGTGATTAGTTTCTTGAAAGTGCCATCTATTTTCGAACACTTTCTGTCAAATCAGCCGTGGAATATGAATTTTCATATTACACTAGTGTAATATGAGCTACTTTATGTGCCTACATTTAGGTACGTAATTTGTTCATTATTCAATAGTTGTAGATAAAATTATTTTGTACTAAAAACAAACGAATTACTCTTGACCTGTTTGCGTATCTCATCCACACTATATGAATTTTCTAGTCAACCTAAAAAATATTTTTTTAATGCAACGATTGAAAAATATAGCGTGGAAAGGGTAATAGAGAAAAAACAGTATTAAAATTTGTAAATGTGTGTTCTCTTGTATACTTTATGCAATATAAAGAATTTATATTTATACCAATACATTACCAGGGTCCGAATAATTGAGGGTTTCACCCAATCCTGTTTTTAAACGGTACATGCGTTCCGCATCGTCATCGTGTTATAAAAGATCGTGTAAAAAAATGTAGGTGAAATAATGAATAGGTTCAACAACTTGTTTCATACTAATTGGTAAATAAATAACAAATTTTGGTTCATTTAACATAATTCAATCAATTTTTATTTGATAAGAACATACATACATACACACATATGTACATATAAGGAAACAAAATATGCGGATCCTTTTGTGCTGCGTCGTTGCACTAACACTTTCGTCCGATGAAATTTCTACTGTGGCATCATCATTTTCTATATTTGCTGGCAAAGCTTCATATGGTTGGTTGGTTTGGATGGCAAACTCTTTGATAGATCGCTGTGCTCCAGAGTTAGATAATTATTTGGAAAATGTTTTTTAATTTCCAAAAATTGAGTTTCTTCCAGATTTTTAGCTAAACTATCGATGCTGGAAGCCATAAACTTGAATGAATCTATAAATCTTAATTTAATTTTTATAGTATCATCAATTTTAAAATGCTTTGTAAATGATATATCTCTTTATTTTGAGCAATTAGGTCTATTGATAAGGTCTATTTGATAAGAACATACATACATACACACATATGTACATATAAGGAAACAAAATATGCGGATCCTTTTGTGCTGCGTCGTTGCACTAACACTTTCGTCCGATGAAATTTCTACTGTGGCATCATCATTTTCTATATTTGCTGGCAAAGCTTCATATGGTTGGTTGGTTTGGATGGCAAACTCTTTGATAGATCGCTGTGCTCCAGAGTTAGATAATTATTTGGAAAATGTTTTTTAATTTCCAAAAATTGAGTTTCTTCCAGATTTTTAGCTAAACTATCGATGCTGGAAGCCATAAACTTGAATGAATCTATAAATCTTAATTTAATTTTTATAGTATCATCAATTTTAAAATGCTTTGTAAATGATATATATATATCTCTTTATTTTGAGCAATTAGGTCTATCGTTTCTGTATCAAATCCTAATTCTTTAATAATAAAATGAGAGTCGTAGCCACTTAAATTGTGGCAAACTAATGGAACAAAATCAACAACTTTGAAATTTAAATTACATTTCACATGAGCTGCTCCTCGAAACTTTCCAGTAAGATGACAATGATCTCTTACTTTGTAGTTATCATAATCGATAAACTTTTTTCCGCACATATGACATGTACAAGAGGTATTATACTGCAAATTTTCTTCAATTGTCAGTTTGTTCATTACCTTTTTTGTATTCAATGCTTTGTAAATCATTTCTAGTAAATCATTTCATTCACTCTTAATTTCTCGACAAAGATTTTTCGACAACCTTCACCCCTATACAACTTAAATTTTGATAATGTATCATCATAATAACACTGTTATTATTATTATCATCATAATCACATTTTATGTAATACGCAAAACTACACGGTTCATGTTTTACAATATATTTTCAGTGAATGATTTACTAATATTTGGTAAACAGGAATTGATAGGCGTTAATATTGCTTCAAAATCACAATATATTATAAAAGGTACTCGTTCTTTATTTTTAAATTTTTTAAATTTTAGTAATGAATTATCTTCATTGGGAAGAGTGCATTTAATTCTATTACACCCATACTCTACATGCTGATTTAAACTTTCTTCAGTGCGAAAAAATATTAAACAACCATCACAAACCCACTTTTTATTAGTTCTTTTTGATAATTGAGATCCTATTAGCGCATTAAAGTTTTTAATATAGCAATAATGATTATTTCTACCATCTTCCACATATAGTAAATTAGCATGGGTCTGCTTTTTACATTTTGTATAATATAATGGTCTTACAATTTGACTTTTTTCAACCCCATACACGTTTATGCTAATATTGTTTAACTGTTCAAATTTACATATATCTTTTAAGCACATTGGGAAACTTATATCATCTAAAATTAATTTAGTGCTATAATGCGGATATGAAGAACATTTCTCTGGATGTCTTACATTTGGATATTTACAAGCCATAATTGACCAAGCGAAACATGCTTCATCTAAATTTTCTATATTGATTATGGCTCGTTTTAGTTTAATACTATTTGGTAGACACATATATGAGGATCCTCTCATAGGATTGTATTTATTGATGTTAATTTCAATAAATAATATTTTTTCAAGAGCCCATCCAAATTCTTTTTCTTGAACCTCTTCACTCTGAGTGTCCAAGGCTATAATAATGTCAGAAAACAACGAATCTAAATCGCTACCTTCAGTAAATATAATATTTTTAGTATTAAATAATCTGATTGAACTAACGTATTGATCATCATCATCATTTATTGAGTTAAACTTGGTATATAGTGAATACAATTCAAAATTTAATTTAAGAGCTTTATGCAAATCAATTTGCAACTGTATCAATTGTATTATTTTATCTTTAACAGAATTCATAAATTCTGTTAAAATAATATGCTCATTAGGTAAATCGTTAACTCGATAACTGATAATTCTTAATCTAAAATGCTGTCTTCAACATTTTCGTTATCTTCATCTTCATCTACATAATTTTTGTTACCATCAACCATCTTCATTTTCTTCAAATTTCCATCAATTGAATGTGAATAATTTGCGGTTGTGGAAAGATTGTGGCATCTGGTTTGATGATAAGCCAGTTTGCGTTTACAGCTGAATGATAGCCCACAAATTTCGCATATCATTTGATTGGAGGAATGTTGTTCCATTTGATGACGTCGCAAAGCACTAATGGATTTATAAATTTTTCCGCATTCCTGGCAGTTCATTGTAATTGCTATTTTTTTTCACTGATTTTTTTAACTTTCTCAATATTGCACTGAAAGAAATAATATGCTGTTATTAACAAAAAACACAAGTAAACTTTACAAAAAAATAAGTTCAAACTCAGCCTACCTAGCGCTATGTAAATAAACCAAAAATGATGTTGTAAATTTAACTAGTTGCAATGTTATATCTGCATAAACATGGCTTAAAAAATATTTGATAAGTTTACATGAGTGAAAAGTAAAATTAACTAAAATTTAAGTAAATGTATGAAGTCAATTAGTAAATACTTTACCTCGATCTATGTAAAAATAGTAAACAGAAATTCTAAATTAATATAGCAATATTGTCTAGTTAACGTAGCTCCACTTTTAGTTATTGCAAAAATTGCATTGCTGATTTGTCAAATTAACATTGCGTTGACATTAAGGTAACATAGCAGAATTGTGAAATTGACGTATAATACCATGTAAAACTTTGAAACAATATACATATATATATATATATATATATATATATATATATATATATATATATATATATATATATATATATATATATATATATATATATATATATATATATATATATATATATATATATATGTATATATATATATATATATATATATATATATATATATATATATATATATATATACATATATATTAACATGAAATTTTTGAATCCAATTATAATAAATAACACATAAAATTAATTTTTTAGAACATTTCATTATTTATTGTCAAACTAATTTAAAATTTCAAGAAATAGACATAGGTAGGTACATAGTTCACGCATATACATATAATAGTATTATATCATACTTTAATTAAATTTAATCACAATTCTTATAAGATATTATAAAAACTATTAATTTGTTTATAATATTTATATACACATTACATATATGTTTCTATTTATATATCTATATATTATATGTATTTATACAAATATAAATTAAATTAAAAAATTTAAGTTAAATAAGAATTATAAAAGTACAAAATTCAATTAATTTGTATATCAAATCATACAATTAAATTTAATTATATAGAAGAAAATATAAATTTAAAAAATATTAATGCAAAATTTGAATACCAAAGTTATGTTTTACTATGGCCGATTTTCCAAATCAGAAATTAGGAATATTGTCATGCTTCCTGTTGGCTTTAACTAGGTGGCTCTCATTTCCTTTGATGAACTGCAACTGTCAACAGGTTTATTAAATTTTTTTTATTGTTCTGATTCTGTAAGTAAACTTATTGTACAGTTTAAACATTGGCGGCACATGTTCTCTTTAAATAAAATAAGTGTTCTGAAAATAATAATGCAAAATAGTTAATTATATGTGAAATTTTGAGTGTTGAATTGCATACTAATACAACGTACCATATTTTCTCCTGGAAAACATTGAAGTATTTCTTCAGCAATTTTATGAATTTGTTTTTTTTTTGGTGTTCTGTTTTTAATTATTAAAAATGAGCCGCAATATGGGTGCAAATATTTCCCGGCCGCTTCCTATTTGTTGAAGTATTTGGTTTAATGTCTATACAAGAAAAATATTACAAAAGTTAGGGTAACAATAACAAATATTTTTCAATAGAATAAAAGAGAAATTACCATATGTATCTCCTGATCTCCAATCTTGTCAGAGGGAGGATAAAAGTTAGGAAAAACTGCAGTTGTACGAGTGAAATCTGGAGAACTGCAGTTAGATGTGGTTAAACTACGATGATGCATTAAACACAAATACGGTTTCTTCCACGAAAATAACTTGTATTCAAATTCAATTCGAATTCCTAATTCGACTGGTTCAAATAATCTGTCCAGATGCTCATATCGTATATATTTAAATTTGTGTGTGATTGACTAAACCAATCCCTGTGAATAAAAACTAATTACATATACCAAAAAGTAGAAAACTAAAAAGATATTTACTTTTAAATTTTGAGCGTAGAAGCTCCATTCCCCATGATTCCAATTAATCTTTCTTTTCTTATAGATTCATCTTTCTGTTCCTGTACCTAAATTATTAGATTTATCTAAATTTGTCGAAATTGTTGATTGGCTGGGCTCCTCAATTGGAATATTAATATTATTGTTATGAGGCACTTCATGAGTGTTAGTTAAAATATTTTGAAATTCTGATAAATATATACTTGATGCATTATCGATCTAATCTAAACTGTCAAACCATTCACTTAAACTATCAGAAATAGACAATGTATCCGAAAAACTCGTTTCAGATATCGAATCCTAGAATATAATAGATATAATGATAAAGTTATGTTAATTTAAAATATTTACCAATATTGAAAAATATTGCTCTGTTATTTGATGTTCCCGTTGGATTTGTACACAAAGTGCTCGACTAGTATTTGATGACCCGACTGTTTCTCCTGAAATAGTTTATTAATTTGGTTTTGTGTCAGGTTTAATATAAACATATATAAGGCCACTTTATCTAAAACAAAAAATTTAAAAAATCTTAAGTTTTAATAGTTGTATATACATAAATTAATTATTAAAAATATAAAAATTAGATTATTATTTATATACCAGCTATATACTACTTCCATAAACAAAACTAAATATGATCAGATTACAAATAGGCAAACAAATACAATTTACACCAAAAAGCTAACCATTCGCCAGGTAACAAGCGGATAAATTTAATTAATATCCAACGTTGTAAAAGAAGACAATAACTTTGTTATAACACATACACCCATTTACACGTAAATAAGTACAAAATTAATAAACAATTATTACACTAACTTACCTTTGATTGAATCAAATAGATCTGGGGTATAAACTTCTATATTTAAAAGAAACTGTTTAACTAAATATTCAATTTTTATTGTATCCATAATACTCGTCTTTCACCGGCACTCACTAACACGTTCACTTTAGTACTGTTTCACTATAAAAATAAAACGCATTATAACCGATATTTCATTGCAATGATATTTTAATATTTATATGTAAATTTTACTTACTGGTAATAAAAATTAACATTCGAATAGAATAAAATTTTCTTAATAGCTATGTAAAATGAGCATTACCCTAGTGAATTTGTTTTTGCGATGATAATATTACATAATTGCTAAGTAAACTGAGCTTGAGTTAGGTGAATTTTTCCTAGCATATTGTAACATTTTAACAATGATATTTCCAAATTTATTTTATGCATATTTTACTTGTCTGACTTTAAATTTAGCATCGGTATTGGAAAAAATTTACTTATTTGCTATGTAAAACGAGCATTGTTATAGTTGTATTTTTCTTAGCAAATGTAATATTTTACAAAGCATATAAAAATTTTACAAGGCAGTTAAGTAGATATAACAAGTCTATATTTTACATGTCAATTTTTGATACATTAGCATGGCAATGGTCAATTTTACATAAGAAAAATACGCATTGCATATGCTGTTCTAATAAAAATAAGGGTAAAATTTACGTTTTTGGCTTTACATGTCATTTTTGTAAATAAAACATTGCATTTTTTTTTCAGTGTGGTTATTCGTTTTTTTTTCACAGAATAAACTATATTTTGTTAACTTTTTAAATATTCATTATTACTTTTTTTTAGTAATTTTACAATGCTTATAATGTTTAGCAGAATATAACGTTATTTTTCAATAGGATTAAATTTTTAAAATACGACTTTCTGTTGTAAGTTTTAATAACATACTGATTCAATTGAATTGTTGATAATTTTGTATTTTGTGAAAAAACAAAAACACTGTAATCAAAAGTCAAAATGTATTTTAAGTTTCTGTTCGTCATTCTATGTTCACCGCATCATGTTCAAATGTATGACGAAATTCTTTTTTCACCTCTTTTATAGACGTCACAACTAAAATCATATGTGTATGAAACATGAGCAACCACGATTATATTATTTTATGGTTTTTATAGTGAACATGTTTGTGCTAAAAAAACAAATTCATTTTTATGAAGAATAAAAAAGTAATTTTAATCTTTTGCACTATTATTATTATTATTAAAGTTGGCTGGAACCTAAGCAGGTTCCGCACTCAATGCCACTCTAAGCCCATGGTGCAAACCGAGGATTCTATAATTAATTTTTTTTTTTTTTTTTTTTTTTTTTAACATTTCATGCTATAACAAATTAAGCAGTGTTTTATATTTCAATACATTATAATAAGAAAGATTAAAGAACAAACAAATAACATAAAATAATAGATTTGCAGACTGTGCAAATGAGACTTATAAAGTATATACATAAATAATTCAAAAGTAATGTAATGATTAACTGGAAGGACCTGCATTGCTGACCCATTCCTTAATGATTGTGTCTAGATTCGGATGTTTGAGCTCGGCGTCTAGGCCCCCTTCTGGGTGGGCACAGGCACACAGGATTCCCACGGCACGTAGGCAGGCATAACTGTCATCTTTTCGCATAGCGAAATTTTGCTTGCTATCGTTGAAAACGAAGCCTGCGTGTTTCATTATCTTGTACAGCATAATGCTAAATACTCGACCAGATCGCACGGCTATCCAAACGTCGTCACCTTGGTGGACGCCGCTGATTTTCTTTGGCACAATGTGCCTGTCGGATAAATACTGACGTGCTGCCCGATAATATGCCACGTTGAGTATGGTGTTTAAGAAATTTGTTCCCCTTTGCCCTGAAAAAAGGCCGGTGCTTATTCGATATATCGTTTCATCGAATGGAAACTTGCAGTATTGGTTCAGCATTGCGATTTCACACCACTGAATTGCCTTTGAAACATCAGGGTGGAAATCCATTCCGACTAGCGCGGTTCGTAGGCTAGTAAAAACTAGGGATTGGGCCTCAAGGGTATGTTGGTAGTTGAAGTCAGTATAATCCAACATTATGCCCTCCATTTTCTCATCTTTGGTTTCTTCGAGACGCCTTAGCATTCCTCTGATCTCATCTGCCCCCTGTAAGCCCTGCCTTCAATCCGGTGCAACACTTTTTCGAACGGTTCAATCGCGTAAGACAAATCATGTAGTCGACCATGCAAGTCCCGTAGATCGCCCTGACTTTACTTATTTCATATTTTTCACTCCCATGTGCCATCATAAAAGGAGGGACGTCGAGCCACTTTACTACTTCCTCGGCCTTGTACCACTCACTCAGTGATCGTTTGTTAATTTGGTAGTGCCGTCCTTTATAGTAGAGCGAATGGCCCCCTGAACTGATGGCCCCCTGAACTAATGGCCCCCTGAACTAATGGCCCCGTTTTGCACTATACACGATTATATAATGAACATGTTTGTGTATACATAGTAATGACACACATTCCAATGAATGGTCAATGCTTCTCTGATTTTATGAACAATAAAAAATTAATTATAAACAAATTCGTTTTGATGAAGAATAAAAAATGTATTTCAATCTTTTGAATTCTCTTGAACTTTATACATTCGGGGTTGGAATTTACACGTTTATATTTATAAAATACTGCATAGTCGTTTGCGTTATATCATTGATTAAATATACTTAATCAATGGTTATATGACATCACATAATTTTTAAACGTTTTACAGTTTAACTTATGAATCGTAAAACTTAATAAATTTCAATACATTATCTATGCACGAAGAAGGAATTATCGAGACATCAATGTTTTTCTTCTATACGTCACAGTTTTTTCCGCCTAAATTTCCTTATATTATAAAAGTTTATCATATACACAAACCAAAATCATATAGAGCTAGTGCCACCTATTTAAAAAAAAAATTTTTTTTACACCGAAAATACTGCATAGTCGTTTACGTCATTTTCTTTTACGCCGAAAATACTGCATAGTCGTCTACGTCATATGCGTTTTTGCATACATTTTTTTTTACGCCGAAAATACTGCATAGTCGTTTACGTCATATGCGTTTTCGCCTAATTTTTTTTTCTACGCCGAAAAGACGGCATAGTCGTTTACGTCATATGACGTCACAGTTTGAGTTCAAGGTCATTTTTGGTCGGTGTGAAACCATCCAAAATCACCTACTTACAGTTCTTTATAACGAGCCAAACAACATTTAAGATCCGATTGAAATTTAATTGAACGATCAATTACCGGATCCAGGAACAGAAAATGATCTTCTAATTTATTGGCCAATTGAATACCTTCGAGGATTGAATTGGCGGTTAAGGCTGGTAGTTCTTCTTCATCACAACTTGTTTCTGAACTGGAGTTTTCCATTGCTATTTCTAGTAACTCTTCTTCGTTAAGTGCTCGGTCTTCAGTTAATTCATGAATTCCGTTATCGGCCAAATTGTCAAATACTTCACCTCCAATATTTTTCGCTAAACTGATTATTTCTGAATTTATGTGTGTTGGAGGCGCAGAATCGATGGTTGTAACGCATTCGGGCCAGAGATGCTTCCAGCAGGCATTTAAAGTTGATGGCCGAATTTCAGATATCGCTAAATGCACATGTTTTACACAATCCATAATTGAAAATTGTTTCCATGCCTCAACTACGGATACATTTCGGTCAATTTCTATTTTATTCAATATGAACTGAAATGAATGTTTTACGTAGTAACATTTAAATGTTGCGATTATACCTTGGTCTAACGGTTGGATTAGCGATGTTGTATTTGGGGGCAAAAATTTAACTTTGATATTAGGGTGATCTAAATTTGGGTGACCGGGAGCGTTGTCCACTGTAAGAAGGATCTTAAAAATCATGTCTTTATCCTGCATATACCGCCTGGCTTCGGGAACAAAGCAATTGTTAAACCAATCAGTAAAAAGTGTTGTTATCACCCATGCTTTTTGGTTCGCCATCCAATGTACTGGAAGATTTTTAAAATGTACACCTTTCATGGCTCGTGGTCGAAGTGCTCTATTTATCAGTAAAGGTTTCATCATTCGGTCACCCGATGCATTACTACTACAGAGTAATAGTGTAATCCGATCTTTCGACGCTTTCAATCCACCAGCGATTTTTTAGGATTTGGCAATATATTATCCTACCCTTTATGATCCTACTTGTCATCTTTTTCCAAAAAAGCCCAGTTTCGTCAGCGTTAAACACTTGATCAGCATTGTATCCACCGTCTTGGATTATTTTGGCGAGCACCTTTCTGTATTCTTTCGCAGTCGTTCTGTTTCCAGACGCAATTTCACCTTTTATTTTTACGTTGTGAATTGCATGTCTTACCAAAAATCCAACCACTCGTTACTAGCGGAAAATTTAGTTTTCGTTTCGTTGGATGATTGTGTCGATGTTGATGGTTCTAGCTGTTTTATTTGTTCGTAAAGCTTTCTGCTTGATGATATTGCCGTCCACTGGTATTCGTTTTTGGGTATTATCTTCAATAAAAGTAGTTAATGTCTTTTCAGTTTTCTCTAAAATAGTAGAGAGTATGAAGAGGTTTCAGCGGTTAATTTCGAACCGGTGAGCTCAGATTTCCGAATAAAAATTTCGTTTCTCTTAATAGTTCGGATCGTAGCCTCATTCAAATTAAAACAAATACCAACTGACGTGGAACCTTCACCTTTTGCAAGCCGGTCCAATATTTGTATTTTTGTCTCTAAACAAGTCCTTTTGCGTTGCACTTTTTTACTCGTTGCATTATCTTTTATCTCCCATATTAGAAACGTGTAAACCTTATAAAATTTAATTTCAATATGTACGTATGTACATTAAAAATAAAATAAAGTTTTGTAAGGTAAGTTATACAAAATATTATGTACTTACGATATTAAAAAAATATAATGTACTGACAGCAAAAACTTAATTATGTATGTACATACGCAAAATATGATTTTTAAAATAAACAAGCAATATGTATTTTTATGAGTGTATATATATATATGATAAAAAATACTAAGAGTATGACGGAATAAACTAAATTATGTACTAAAATAAAATCTTATATAAAGAAAGTATGTATGTAGTACATACGTACAAATTAGCTGACACCTTGATTGATCTACTCAGAATGAAATACAAACACAGAATGATCAATGAATGCACAAAGGAAAATATGTATACGTAAATGCAGTTTTTAAACAACGAATGGGAATCCCCTAATAATATAAAAAAGTTGAAGAAAAAGTCGAAAAAACTCGAAATAATAAATTTAAAATGGGGATTTTTTTTGTTCGTATAAAAAAAATGTATCGTGTAAAACCAGGATTCGTTTATTTTTTTCTACCGCGTTATTTCAAAACCGTGTAAAAACAGGATTGGGTGTATAGGTATCTCTAATATAATAAAATCCCTGATACTAGTATATTTAAGGAATACTAGATCAGGGGTATACAACAGGCTCCTCGCTTTGAAACAATCTATTTAATTTATTTACCATACCCAAATATATTTCAGAAACTTTAAATAAATTGCTGGGATGGTTCTAATTTTTGAATGTCTTTGTTTATCTCGTGGTTGTTGTTGGGATAATGATTTGTTGAGTTAATATAAATGGATTAGGTTACCGCTGGTGGGGCCTAACCAGTTATTTATTTTATTAAAACACGTTGGTAGTTGTATTAAAACTCATAGTTATTATTATTTCGAGTTTGGTTATATACAAAATAAATGTTGACTATACATTTATAACATTTATATAAAACTTGGAATTGCATAGTCAGTACACAAAATACAATTAAAACTAATAAAATTATAAAGTCTGTTGTCATCAAAAATGATATAGTGACACTCTTGGTTCGGAGAGCTGTTGAATCCGTTGTTTCTTCTTCCATAGTAGGAACATAATAATTATTTCTACTATTATTGCGCAGTTCATATAAGATATGCTGTAATGATGAACGTCGTGACGAGTTGGGTTGACATTCCAATGGAGTTCATTATGCTGTTCCTCAATCAGTGTTTCCAACTGCCTGGTGTCAATTTGGGATAGCAGTATTTTGGTCATATTAATCTTGGTATTAATAAAGGTGTGATTTTCATAGCTAGCATTAATGGTCGGAATAAATGCAGAATTCAATTTAGAAATTTTCAAAATAAAAATAGTTTAAGGGCATATAATCGGCTCAGAATTTGGTTAACAGTGCCTTTCAATGACAACCATCTGGTTTGCGAAGCACAGAGCATTATTCTCGGTTTGTAATCTAACCTGATTTGAAACTCCGCAAAAAGATCAGCTCGTTTTGGACTATTTTGTATAAATATTACGAGTGCGTATAAATGTTACGAATTGCGTGGCTTATACGCATAGCGGAAGTGAGTGACATGTACATTTGAAGATAATTAAATTTAGACAGTCCTTCCTTAAAAGTGTAGCTACAGAATTGTGTGAACCCGTCATCACTGGGGCACCATCGGCTGCAAATCCGAACATATTTTTCTTATAATTAATATTAAATTGGTTAAAGACCTCAACTATTTTTGAATAAATTGAAGCTGCGTTCGAATTTGTAATCTTTTCTAATGACATCAATATCAGAAATGTTGAATGTTTCTAATTAACTTCATAAATTCCAAGGAATGATGACAATACTGGATATTTAAAAAAGTCCTTTTTCATTTTGAATCTGTATCCCTTATTACTTTCATTTTCCACTCTCAAAATTGAAAAGCAAATATCAGAATTAATCAGACATTAGCTATCTGCTCTCGTACTTCCAATAAAAAATTTTGTGAATGTTTCAGGACTTTGAAATTGTGTAAATGTATTTAATTCGGAAGTTCGATTATAAATTTGTTACAAAATGTGTGTTGGCTTTCTAATTATTTTTTAATAGCTGCAAATAATTTTCAAATTTGTAAGCTGAGAAGGAAGTTAAACATCCCTAATGCTGCACACACTCGGTTAAATGTAGTACATTATGGATATTGTAGGATACTATATGTTCTTCGTAAATTGATTTCGTAGATTGATTGATCAAAAAGCGCTTTTTAGGCTATACTGGTCCTGTTTCCCCGATATAGTGGACTGTATTTGGTAGTTCAACAAATTTTGTTCAAAAAAAAAAAAATGCTTATTTTCACTGTATTTGATTTTTATTTTTATAATAATTAGTTGAATATGGTAGGTTTGACTTATAATAAAATTTATTGATTCGCCTTTATCCACGTATAAATGTTCACTGCTCTTTCTTTACAATTACATAGTTTTTTTTTATAATTAACACCATAAAATTCCGACGATCTGATTTGTTCCATAATTAATCATATCGTGTCATTCACTGATTGGCCAAACGTACAATTCGGCTTAAGTTAATCGCGGTTATATTTAAATTTGAGTAAAGACGCAATTATACTGAATGATCCAATTAGTGAAGATTTAACCCCTTGGTCAACAACATAAGTTAAATATATTTAACGTAGATGGCAATCAGATTCAATTTAAATCTACTACAATTATATAAATTAAATTCAGAAACGTCAAAATAATCAAAATAAAAACAATAAAATTAATACATAACCAAGATAAGTATTTGCAAATTAAAGATAAGGGTGAAATTAGTTTAACTAAATTACATTAATTCTTTTTTAGGTGATTTATGATAGTTGCTGATTGGTCCACAACAGGTCCTCCAAGTATACGTTGCTGGATTCCATACAACTGCGCACCATGCTGGACTTCCAAACATGGATTTATTTAGCCATCTTGGCTACTTCTTCGTACTCTTATCGCTTTCTGAATTTAGAGCTGACCCATAAATAAGTCAACTGAGTCTGGGCCGTAGTCTATATATTTACTGATACGAATTTCAGGATTATCAGCAAACTTTGTAAGCTCGAATTCTCTTTCGTTTGAAAAATTATCATTTGCAAATTGACGTAACTAGCGGGGACATATAACACTTATACACACTTTATACACGTTATGAGTGTCCTCGTCAATTGGTCCAAAACTGCCAGGACCTAATACTTGTTGGACGAGTACTTCTCTTTGAGGTCCTTCCACTCCGTCTTCTAATTCCTCCACTTCATACACAGCTGGTCTTGCAAGCTGCGGGACGGCAATGTCGGGAAGGTTCATGAACACCGTGTCACCTTGTAAAGTGGTGCCTTTACCTATATTTTCAAGGTATGCACAAACTGGTGCGTCAATGAGGACATCTTTTACGAGATCGAGAGGACTTCCTTCATCGATAAGTGTCTTTCGGTTGTTCTGAATTTGTTCGACTTCTAGGAGTTTGACATTCAAAAGTGTTTCATTGTCTCTTCCCAATTATCAGGTGCTACGTGGGCATTATCTTCTTCCATCGTATATCACACACCCAGAGCATCAGCTTCTCGTCGTCTTCTCATACCGAGCAATCCTATCTTGCGTGTAGTCGGCAGGCTTGTTTGTTGGTGAGAATGTAAGCTTGCGGGTCCGCCGGCAAGGTTACTTGTTAGGGCATTCTGTACTTAGTGCTTAGAAAGCCAAACAGTGTCTCAGATGCCTTAACTGCAGGAAATCCTTCTACAATTTTTCTCTTTTCCACAGATAATTGAAGTCTGTTGGCAACATGTGCCATAACGAAGCTGCTGTAATGCAGTCGTTGGTGAATAGGCGAGATTAACCCAAACCTTACTTTTTGCAGATTGTTCAACGTGTCCCTGTGTAAACGTTCGGGAAGCGCATAACCTAGGAGATTTTCGTTCGGAATTCCATTAACGGGGAAATTTCCGTCAGTTAATGGCTGCCATTCGCCAAACATGTTGTTTTCGGTATTCAGGACTTTGAAATTGTGTAAATGTATTTAATTCGGAAGTTCGATTATAAATTTGTTACAAAATGTGTGTTGGCTTTCTAATTTTTTTTTAATAGCTGCAAGTAATTTTCAAATTTGTAAGCTGAGAAGGAAGTTAAACATCCCTAATGCTGCACACACTCGGTTAAATGTAGTACATTATGGATATTGTAGGATACTAGATGTTCTTCGTAAATTGATGCAAAATCACTATACCAGTGTATATCGCAAATTGTCGTTCTGTGGCCTTCCACCTGGGTAATTCTTTCAGAGATCTCGGTTTTCGTTGTAATCCCTTTGGGAGGAAGTCTTTTAAATTCATAAGTTGGTTGGACATTCATAGTGAAATGAAATTTCAAATCAAATAAATGAAAAACTAACACGTCCATTAATCTTTAATCCTTTTCAGCAATATTTACGTGTGTCTTTTCGTTCCCGTCAAAAATGATCTGGTGGGGGCATCACACGTGAAAAGTCAGAAAACTTTTTATTTGACCGACGGTTAATTAAAATACCATTTTTACTTAATATTTTTATATCCTCTACAAAATCCTCTAAAATATCGTTCACGCACAATGGTTTTCCTTGTCCCACAAAGCATCCGATGACGAATGGGGTTAAATTTGGGAAATCTACTGATGACCCCAAAATTGGCCATTTTGTACTCGAGCTACTCTTAAATAGTGGGATTCCGTCAATGCCCACATCTATATAAAATTCATTTATACTTCGTAAAATTTCTTCTGGAAAGTGTATGTTTGAAATTGAATTTTGAACTCCAAAATGCATATACATAATTACCGCCTGATAATCTTGCTGTAGTGATAATATTTGAATCGTTTAATATTTTAATTAGATCTTCAAATGCAGCTCTAGTTATATTATGCGGTACAGCCCACGATCCCAACTTTTTGTCAATACTGACTTTAACTTCAGATTATTTTTAACACACTTATTTCGATTAATAAATAAATACACATACACTATCTTCAATCTCAATTTTACTTTCTATCCATTGCTTGTTTACGAAAGCTTCAGAGTTTTTAATTTTCTATAATAATTACTTTTTGAAAATCCTTTGATATTATTCATATTAAATTACGCTAATCTAATAATTAAACAAACATTTTTATAATTTCACTTATTATTTAAAAAATAGAAGCTATATACATAGTTAAGGATTGCGTATGTTCTACAGTCGTGAAATAATAAAAACAACTTTGAATTTAACAAATTTATTTTTTAGTAGTTTTTAGATGAACGTGTTAATGCTACAAAAAGGATTATAATAATGACTGCGAGTCTAGTTAGTTTTTTGTTTATATATTTTAGCATTTCCTGCCTCAGCAGTGGAATGCGTTATTGTTTATTGAATTTTATATTTGTTAATATTTGTTTACAATATATTTAATATGACTTATGTTTTAAGTTTTTTATTTATATTCTGCTTATGTTGATGAAGTAATCATCAGGCTTATCTTGATACGGCGACAACATTAAATTAGTTTTAATGTTTTCTTACTCTGTTATATTTTGATTTTTCTGTTACTTTGTTGAAGCAAAATCGGAAATAATACTTCTTTGTGCTTGTTGTGAATCATTATTGATATATTTTGGGAATAATGGTGGTGATGATGTATTGGGATGTAACTACATATGTAAAAATAAATATTTTGTTTTTTTTAAACACGAGAATGGAGGACTGTAATATATTTTAATAGGATACAAACAGAAATTTATATGTGTAAAACTGTTTCTAAATGTTATTAACTTTTGTCGGCTTAATGTCATCACTTGGATTATTTGTCTAACATCCAATTTGCTGCTTTATTAGCTGGCTTGTAAGACCAACAATGTTGTCGACTTTAATGAATTTCTAATTGTCGTCGCAATTATTTTCACTTTGTTCTATTTTAATATCGAATACTTAGTTGAATAAATAGAACACAATACAAATTTCACAATAATTAATTTAAAAAATACAACTTTTATTTACATGTGTTTATTTCACTAAAATAATTTTATTTTAATATATATAATTTTGATTATATTATTGTAAATAATTATATAGTATAACAACGTAGTATATGCATATGTTGTAAACGTAGATAAATGTCATACGAGATTCCTATAATACAAGTCATTAATTAGTCTATTAGTCAGCATGCTATCAATCTACGAAATATGAATATAATCTTTCTCTTTCTTATGCATTGGAGAAATAAGGAACAAACGAAAACGTATTTCTTTCCCAACAATTGATTTCATATGCATGTTGACAAATTTCCTACGGGGTATATGCAATAGCTGTATGAACATTTTCAAATAGAGTAATGCTTATTTCTTATGCATAGAATAATCAAACATCAGCATGTTTCGTAGAATCTTAGGGACACACCACACAATATTCTATTTATGAATAATATATGGTTAATTTGAATAATTGCAATTTGAAAATGTACAACCAAATCAAAATGTATATTTGCTAGCCGCAAAAATGGCAAAGATACATTTATATTGGGTATAAAATCCAACTCGTGTTTACTGAATAAAATACATTAATGTAATTCCCGCCTATTTACGTATTATATCTAATTTATTAAATTAACTTAAACATTTTTTAATATTTAATTCAACACATTAAACAAAAATAGTACCTAGCTACTATATTCATATTTTGTAATAAAACAGGAATTTTACTAATAATTTAATAATTTATAGATATTAAATAGATAGATGTAGTCTTTTGGAAGAAAAACAATAGTAGATGTTCATTTCATTTTTATACCAGATAATATAATCTCTCAGCTCTCTCTAATACGGTTCCATGTATATTAAATAATATTTGGAAATTGTCTAAATTGTATATTATGCTTTTTAACGTACATAATTCATTCATACATATTTTATAATGCATCACATAACATAATGTTTTAAAAATTTGCTCAAACAGTATTAACGTAAAATATAAACAGAACGCACTTAATCTAATTTAATATAGTTCTGTTTTTTTTCTTATTTATATACAACTTAGTTATAGTTATAGATATTATTACTGTGTGCTTGACGCCAATATTGCCGGCTAAAACGTAAACTTTTCTAAATTCATAATTAGTTGCTCTATTAACCACTAGGCGGCTACCAAGCGGCGAATTAAATTAGCTCCCCCGTGAGGTTTTAGTTATCATTTTGTTTAGGTTGGATTAAACTAATCAAATATTCAGAAAAGTCGGTGATTTAGACGAAAATTTTGGTTAGTGGCACACAGCATAAGTTATTATTTAATATAAGTGATATGTGTAAGGCGGTAATGAAATGTGATCACAATAAATAGATGTTAAAGATCTCGATTTATATTTTTTGGTCTAATCGGTAAAATATCAAATCTCTTAAAAAGCAAAAATAAATCTTGTAGATCTAATATGCCAGGAATAAAAGATCACATTTCATTTTGACGTCAAATATCGAATTTGATATAATAAAAAAATACTCGAAATTAATTTTTGTTATTAGATTTTGTATAAAAAAAATAAATAAATCATAATGTTATTTTAAGAAAATTAAACAAATTGTGTGAGGAAAAGTTAGGAAAAAGCTAAATTAAATTTAAAAAAATCAAATTATGTATAAATAATTATTTGTTTTTGTTTTTCTTTTTTGGAAATAAAATTATTTATATTATTTAAAAAAATATATAAACTCGTTTGTTATTTTATATTATAAGTTTCAATAAATTCAGAGTGCAGAGTTCACACCATGCCAAGTAGCGAAACAAAAATCGTATATTTATGTAGACTAGATTTGGGATCCAAATTATTCCATGATGCCATGATAACCAAGTTGGATTCCAACAATTGTTAATAATAAGGCCCAGATTACCAAACAATAAAACTAACTGGGAACAATTTCGGAAGCTTATTAAAGACAACAATTTACAAGTTTCAATTAAAATGTCGGTACATTTGGAAGACGAACTAGACACCCTAAACAATAATATTAAATGTGTAGCGTGGAACAGTTCCCCCACTGGAAGTCAGAGAATTAGTCAAAGAAAAATTAAAAGCATGAAAAATCTGGCAGAGGAATTAAGCTCCATAAATCAAGAGAAAACAGAGAACCAACACCATTCCATGATATTGCACCTTATACCATATTGCTTCCATCACCATGTTTAATGTGAACCAAAGAATTATGTTACTTGGTATTGTGGACACCGTACGTAAGGTACATATATATACTCCTCGCACAATTATAAGATTTTATACACATTTATAAGATTTTTCGGATCTAATTTAGCTTCAACATTTGTAAGGTTTCGTTGATTTTTAAAATAGAATTTAGTAAGCAATGCAATAGAGGTATGCAATCCATTATTAATTAATTAATTTTATTAAATTTAAGTAATTTTTGAAATACTGTACTTCAGCACAGTCCGTCGGATTGTATCGTGACGGTCTCGACTAGGTGAACCTGAATTTGAATTTTGTAAAGCAAAACAAGTTTACTGTTGTACATAAGGTAGGACTTCTCAGTAAAAATATTTAGTGAGGAATGAATATAATTTTTGGAGCGCAGTGTATAAATTTTCGATTTGGCATGAGGCTGACACTCAATCTTTTTAAGGTAATAGCCATCCCTCCTAATTTGTAGACATGCGATTTTTTGTTCCATTTATTTACATTGAAAAGTTAGATGTGAATATGGACATCTATATTTAGCGGCAATTTCAACGGTCACTAAATTATCTGCGCTTGTATAGCGGTGGCCAATAACGTCTAAACTTAATCGTTAAACGAAAATATCATTTCCTTCCAACGGCTTGACCAGAAGAATCTTTTTCTAAAGAATTAAAAAATTCTAGAATGAGTGCATTTGTATCAACTGTATACTTTTGTACATGGCGCAAAAGTGTGTGATGAGTCACTGTATAAATGTAAAAAATCCTGAATCAACTTTATAAATTATATATTGTAAAAAATTTCTGGGATGGAGTTAACTATCGGTTAGACATCACTGATCTGAATTCTATTCTATAGATAAAACAGAATGAAACTACTCCGGGACAATTCCGGAAGATTATTGAAAACAACACCAATTTACAAATTGCAATTAAAATGTTAGTACAGTTAGAATACGAACTAGAGTGGAACAGTTCTCCCATTAGCCAAACGGAGTAAAATGAGAAGTCCTATCCACTGGAGTCAGAAAATTAGTCAAAGAAAAACGGAAAGCTCAAAGAACTTGGCAAAGGAATCGAGCTCCACAAACCAAGAGAATACTTAATCATGTATGCAATAAAATAAAATTTGTAATCAAGGAAGTTAAAATTATATCAGTTAACAATTACTTAAGTAGAATTATTGGCCAAAAAGTCACTACTTACTCTATTTGGAAAGTGATAAAAGCATTAAACGACCTATAAATGCTAATCAGAAAGCTGCCTTGTTTGCAGCACACCTTAAAAATACTTTTCAACACTAGCTCGGCAATCAGCGGATGTAAATATAATACCAGTAATTAAAATGGATGAACATCATAATATATTACCTCTAAAGAAATTTAAAAACCAATCTCCCTAGGATATGAATTAATTACAGGACAAATAATTTAGGTGCTACCTAAAAAAGGTTTACGATAAGTATACTTCATATAATCAACGCAGTGTTCAGACTCAAGCATATAGGCCGATTTCGTTGCTCCCAAGTCCCAACAATATCCAAATTATTCGAAAAACTACTGCTCAAGATATTTAAACCAGTAATAGAAAAAATAAATGTTAAATAAAATCACTACACTAAAGCATGTGCACAGAATTACAAATATAATTGAAGATGCACTTGAAAATAAAAAGATATGATCTAGTATCTCCATGGGTGTAGCTCAAGCATTTAACATCAATGACTAGAATATAAACTACACCGAGACCTATCTAGGCAGTATTACCAGATTTTAAAATCGTAGATCGACACTTTCGAGTAAAGAAAATATCAGCAGGAATACCACAAGGTAGTGTCCTGGGAACAATTACATATATGTATATCTTAGCAATTAGTAACAACGTAAATGAAGCAACAACCAAATCAAAGGCATTTGCTTACATGAGCAAGGCCTAAATACACCTATAACAACGCCGCAAAGACATACTGACTGCAGGTTACTGAATATTCTACGAAAAAGTAAATATTTTCAAATGGAGTCAAGCTTTATCCAATACGTTCAAGTTGAACTAATTCTAAAGATTTGGTTTTACATATTGCGTATCGGTTTACAATCTATCAATTCCTACCCCCAAAAATTAGTGTTTCATACTAACAGTTTTTTTGTTTCTCACTACAGGTATCTCCACGCTGGATCTCAGGCGGTCTTACACAGCTACTCGTCAACAATTCTGTTCAAGCTGTTTCATTATTCGACATGGCAGATATAATTTTGGTCATACAGTGCAGGTTTCTCGTCTAATGCAGATAGATGTTTTAGATGGGCTGAATTCAGGCAATTTTTTAAATGGAATGATAACTTAATTTTAATTTTATTGTTTCACAACTTAGATACTGAATGCAAATATTCGAGTAATGATTTCAAAATATTTTGTCCCAACGATCATCCTGAGAAGCAATAAAAATCCTAACAATTAATTTTAAGTATTGAAATTCACTAATAACCAAGTCTGACACTGAAAGTAAATGCAGAAACAAGGAAATCATGAGAGATAATATCAATAAATGTAATTAGGCATTGAAGACGGAATCCAGACAAAATTATCAGAAAGCTTATACTGTACTTAATTTAGCAGCATGTGAAGCAATTTGATTGCTGCACACCATATATTATTTTGAAAGGATCAGAAATTCGTGGAATGAGTTTACCGTACCCGACGCCAAATTCTCATCCATTCTAATCTCTATAGTTAGTCAATGGTAGCCAACTAGTCGAACTTGTAATTTACCGATTGGTACGTGAAAATGCAGCAGCCATTTAAAGGTTGAGATCGTTCCAAATTCCCATTTTAATTGTGCCGTACTTATTCAGGTTCCGTGATAATATGACGCGGACTGACCATCAAGGAGGATTGTTAACATCAGGTAAGATAACTTCAACTTCTTTGACAGAAACATTATTACATAAACACATTAATTTTATTGCTTATGTGACAAAAAAAAATCATGCCACTTAGTCCATTCAAAAATTTACCTCGATACGAAATGACACAATTTGTACCAGGTTTGTCGACAAAAGTTCAAAAGGCAATAAGAATTCAAACAACAAAAACATAAAAGATTTATTTCATTTTATAAACAATTAATAATTATTATGTTTATGTAAATGTATTTCGATTTCCCGTTAAACTCCGCCTTACTTTTTTATGATTTAATGATTGGAAAGAGATGATATTTTAATATAAACAAGTAAACAACATGTTCATGTACCACATTTTAATTTCGGAATCCGCAGCGTCGAGACGATCGCATGTTACAATACATTAATTAAAATTTAATGACTATGGAAGAAGAAAGATGGGTAATAAATGTATGCGAATATGACACACCTTCTGACCACGTCATCTGGATTTTCGAATAAATTTCTTGGCAATTTTTGTAGAATGATTATCGAATAAATCATTTCAATTTCAAATCTTTTCACCAAACGTTTGAATGTATTACATTTTGTCTCATACTTACCAAACATGCTGCATTCTGTTTCAATCGTTTGAGTGACCACCAAATATCTGAATGGTTGATGTTTCTTGCCGTTTTAGTACCGCTTCCCACAGTTTGTTGCAATGGATTCTTCCTGCACTTTTTCTCGTTGACGTTGCTCTCCAGTGAATTGTTGCATATATGTATGTACTTCTAGTTGTTATGCAATGCCCGCCCACCGACTTGTTCGACGCGTAAGTCATACATGATTGGTATACAATCAGGAGAATTATCGACGTTCCCCCTATCATCATTCGAATCATCATCATCACTAACTAACCCGTTGAAGTCGACGGAGCTATTGAATGAGTCTGCTATAAATGCAACAACTACATCGCTTTCACATGAAAATTCTGCGCCTTATGGAGCACTGAGTGCCCTAGTATACGTGTTTAAAACTTCAACAAAACCTTCAACTTCAAACCCTCATACACTTCAATTCTGCAAACCCAATCTTTCTAAAAATCATGCCAAATAATACTCTAATTTCTCCATTCTCTGGGGATCTTCATTGGTTTCGAAGTTCGTTTATCTCGTACGACTCCGTTTTTCGGATTAACGAGTGCTTAGTTAAACATTACTTTAGCTCCCTTATGGTCTTTTGGACACTTGGATGCTATCACTTCTTCTTTCCCACACACCCAACAATAAATTCGGTTTTGGGGTTCGCGGCAATCAAAGTGGCCATGTCCTTCCTGCCGACAGTTCTAACACACAAATTCATTTTTCGAAAGATGTTCTAAATAAAAATTGAGAGGATTTTTATGCTTTACTAAACCCATGGCCCTCGCATGAATGTCTACTTTCAAGGGGAAGTCGGTGAGGTATCACACTAAAATCGTTTTCTCATCGGCTATTTTGCGGTAGGTCTTTTTTTTATATAACCAAGGTTTTATATAACCTTTGGTTGTCTTATACTATGCCGCCTGGAACATTTCAAAACTGTTCCATCGAATGTATTCTTTCTTAGCTTGTGACGATGAACCAGGCCTCGGCTCTCTCCTTCAGGACCTTCCGTTTTAAGAATCGATTTTCGAATCAAAATTAATTTTTTAAGTAAAAATTCTCGTAATATATTAACAGGTGAGAATGATTCTTAAGAAGTAAGTATTTCAATGAAATTCTGCTTATATAACACTAATTCATAGCGTAAGTGTGTATTTCCCCTTAAAATACATACATATTACAATAAATTATAATATATAGCAACTTCCCCTATTTCCCCTATATATAGTACGCTACGCACGTTTTTATGCTACGTTTGAATTAAATTTCCTGCTTCTTAATAATTCTACTCGCCTGTTTAATATCACTGAAACGCAGAAAAACATTTTATGCCTTGGTTTCGTCGGCTTAAAAAAACATGCGTTTTTGTAAAATATTAACAGGCGAGCAGAATTTTCGTTTCAATTTAATTATTTCTCTCATGCGACGTTTAGGGACATGTGTAGCGTACTGTATATAGGGGAAGTCGCTATATATTATAATTAGTTTTATTTTAAGGGGTAATACCTATAGGGGAAGTCGCTAAGTTAGTTGTATGTTAGGGGGAAATATATATTCATAAAATTAAATTGTTTGTCAGATACGCTACAAATTACATTTGATTAAAATACTTACTCCTTAAGAATCATTCTTGCCTGTTAATATTTTATGAAAATCACTTGAAAAATTTTAATTTTCGGGTAATTTTATTATGTGGATAATAAAGTGACGCATGATCTATCAAAAACATCCCGCGGATTGCGATTCAAATTCCGACAAAGAAAATTCTGATGACATGTGACGGAGGTGTGTCCTATTCATATGAATGATCATTTTTCTCACTCCCACACAAAAAATTAATGCCCCTATTATGAATCTCACTTACGCGTCACTGAGCGACGCGATGTCACCGTATTTCAATTTTGGTATTATGATTCTCGCCGTGAGCGAGTCTAATGTCACATATCCTCACCTACAATTTGGTGAGCGAGAAAATAATTTTTGATATTGATATACATAGTATTTATAACGTTAGACAAAATGAAAGGCAAATCGTAAGGTTTTTTATTTGTTTATGTATGTAGCGACCGATACAATTAATTGGCAATCGCCTTAATTTCAATTGTATCGTAATCACTTCAATTTCGCGTTTGCCCATTTCCACTTATCGACGAGGCTTAACGCGTTGCCATTACGATATTTACTTTCTGTATGCAACTCTTACTCTTGTTATGTATACAGAATATTTTTGCATTTCCTTATATTCGATATTCTATGTACATACAAATTTTATATTAATGTACATAGCGATACAAATTCTCTCTCGAATATTTACGCGCATAATAATATTACGCACGAGAACATTCTATGGCGTGATACTTATGTACCAATCATCTTTCGTCGTATGTTTTTTTATACTCACCAATATTCATGACGAACAAAACGAATTAACATATACTTTCAATACGTTTAGTAATTATAATAATTTTTTAAAATATTATATTACTAACAATAACCCCATTTATTTTGATATACATAAATTTTTCAACTGATATAGTTACATAACATATCGTAAGAGCTAAATAATTTTCTTTTTCTACCGAAATATGAAAAAATCAAAAATAGTAAAACAATAATAGTATAAAAATAAATAATTCTTTTTATTGCACTATGCGCTACTAGCGTCGAAAAATTAAACTTAACTCGCAGCAAAAATAATAATATGTAATCAAATAAAATATATTATGATTATAACATAAATTTAATTAAAAGTTACAATTTTATATTATAATAAATATAATTTAATTCACATAAATGAAATTTTCTACCTATTTAAGATAAAAGATGGACAAAGGGACGCAATTCTTCTCACCTCGACATATTATAGCAAACTAAAAAAAATAAAATTAATATTTACAAAATAAGATAAAAAATTTGTTTGTTATTTTACTGCCGCTAGCGGCGTTATTGTAAAATGATATTTTTATAAAATATACTTAAGTATGCGCATAAAAGAGTAATGATTGTACTGTAAATTAATAAAAAATTATAATTTATTTATATCAATAAATAAAATATAATTTATTAAAACTTAATTTACGTAATAATAAAGAAAACTAAAAAGAACGAGACGCATATGTTCCCACCTTGGCATAACGAAACAGACTAAAAAAAAAAAACAATAACGTTATCCACAAAAAGGAAAAAAACATATTTTTACTTTACTTTACCCCATCTGGAGATAGAGACATAATTTGACGTCATCATTTGTAGTCATAGGCATTGCCTCCTTTATACACTGGCCTATGACTACACACAATTTTTGTCAATGACGTCATATTATGTCTCCACCGATAGATGGAATAAAGTTAAATAAAAATATTTATTTTTGCTTTATGTTTCGAAAATTTGTCTTTATTTTTTTTAGTCTCCTTCATTACGTCGAAGTGAGAGGATGTTCGTTTTTGCCAAATGGAAATAAAATGCGCTTTTTTTATATATTTTTAGATAATTTCAATACGTTTAGTAATTATAATAATTTTTTAAAATATTATATTACTAACAATAACCCCATTTATTTTGATATACATAAATTTTTCAACTGATATAGTTACATAACATATCGTAAGAGCTAAATAATTTTCTTTTTCTACCGAAATATGAAAAAATCAAAAATAGTAAAACAATAATAGTATAAAAATAAATAATTCTTTTTATTGCACTATGCGCTACTAGCGTCGAAAAATTAAACTTAACTCGCAGCAAAAATAATAATATGTAATCAAATAAAATATATTATGATTATAACATAAATTTAATTAAAAGTTACAATTTTATATTATAATAAATATAATTTAATTCACATTAATGAAATTTTCTACCTATTTAAGATAAAAGATGGACAAAGGGACGCAATTCTTCTCACCTCGACATATTATAGCAAACTAAAAAAAATAAAAACAATATTTACAAAATAAGTCATACATGTTATTTCGTCTAGATGATTGAGATTTTCGCGCGTAATGACCGACGCACACTTAAACATTTTCTATTTTCTATTTGTGCATTCTCTCGGTCTATGCAATATTTCCCTTGCAGAATCATTATGCATACATATTATGTACATACATGCGAAGTTAGAATCCTCTCTCTCTCTCTCTCTACATCTTTCGGTTGGCGCATGTGGTTCGACAACTTTTTATTATTTTTTAATGCGATATAGATCTTCAAATTGTTTGGATGATAAAAATATTTGGTGGTGAAATAAAATAAATAAATTAAATTAAATTAAATAAATTAAAATAAATTAAATAAATATAGTCGAATTAAAATAATAAATATAGTTAAAATTACTAAAATTATAAATAATAAAAATTATTAATATTATAAACAAAATTAAATATTAAAATATTAATTAAAATAAATACGTGTGTTATTATTATTTATTGTGGAAGTCCGGCTGGACTATAAATTTAACAGGAGTATACATCCTAAAGTGACCAACACCTAAAGTGGTGACCCCGATAGCGGTTTTTACCGCATCATTAAAAATAATAATAAATCACGCAACGCGGGAAGCGGCAATACCATCTAAAAAAAAATAAAAAACGTGGTGTAGGGGACGACGCACCCACGCAACGCGGGAATTAATACGCATTTTTACAAAAAACGTGGTGTAGGGGACGACCCACACACGCAACGCGGGATAATCGGTGACGCGATCCACCCTCACCGCAACGTACATCAGGACCATCATGTTGTGAAACAACTGCTGACCGCTCCAAAGAGTACCAGAATAATAAAGTATTCTATGTTTAAAGCACCTAAATGCAAGTTAATAAAACATTAAGAAATAATAAACATTAAAGCGCATACTTATTTTAGGTCACTTTATGTAATGCTATATCAATATATGTACATAATAAAATATTATATTGCAAAATATCGTACATTGTAAAAACTTAACCGAAATAATATATTCCGGAAAACATAATTTTAAATACTATATTTTGCAAAACATAATAAGGTCATTAAATCAGACCAAGATAATGAAAAATTAAAATACAACGAAAATAAAAATGAGTCAATAACCAAAAATTGACATAGAAATTTTAATATATAGTCCAAAAATTGTAACCATAAAGTTAGATATTGTTAAGTCAGTTATAGTTATAGTTTTCAATCCAGTTCAGTTCAGTCCAATATAGTCTTGTATCAATTATCAGTCTTGTTTTAGTTGAATCAATAAATAATTCAGTCTTAATAAATAAATAACATTTGTTCTCAATTAAACACGAGAGTTTCCAGTTCAAGTAAGTATAATTTTATAACAACTGATATCGACCAGCCCCCACCAGTGGTAAGCGGGTATCAGCAATAGCTAAAATTCACCCTACTAACACTCCAGGCACCGAGTGAGTCTTCTCTAATTACCTGCCACGGCCAAGGCGGAGTCAGATACGCAGCGTCTGTAGGCGCGCAGACTCGTTTCTGGTGGTTAAGATTACTCACTCTACTTCTTACTAACATTATCCAATGTTACATATATAGTAGTATGTATAATATTACATTGTTGAATTATATATGACGATATTATACAACGTAATATCGCCAATATATAACATTGGCGCTGCCGCAAACTTTCCACTCCGGGTCACATTATTATTAGTATTATATACGCAAACTTTCCACTTCGGGTAACACAATAATCAGTAAAATATTATTGTAATAACTAAATAGTCAGTATTATACGCAAATTTCCAACTCCTGGTAACCGAATAGTCAGTATTACGAAAACGTTTCACTCTGGATATCAAAATTCTTCACCATTTAACAATTCCAACCTATCGCGACATACAAATTAAGAAAAACATGGCACAAATTCAAGAGTCAGTTGAAAGACGAGTTCCTCTCTTTTACGGTCAACCAGACGTTGATGCCAGCGAAGTAAATTTTTTCATGGATGCATGCAAACGTATCGAAAAATTATACGCTGACAAACCGGACAGTTTGGCTACCGAATTAGAGGAAACAATATTCAGGCTACGAGGAAGAGCATATGAAATATTCCGTGACATTGAGGTTAAGACCTTTAAAGATTTTTATAGCACCTTAACACGAAAATTTCTGCCTACCTACACAGTCGAGATATTATCAAATAGACTCAGCAATGCCAAACAAAACAAATTTGAAAGCTGCGGAGATTTTGGAAGCCGCGTCCAAAGCTACGCATTGGATTATGAAGCAGGCGTTCAAATCAAATATGGAGAAAATAATTCACTCCCAAAACCCTTATTAGCTACATTGAAACAAAAAGCTTTTGTTCGTGGTTTACAAAATGTTACTATAAAAACACACCTAACCATGTTAGCAGACAAACCTCTTAAGGAACTAATAGAAATGGCTGGCCGAATTGAAAGACAACTTGGTTACAGCCAAGTATACCAAACACCACAAGTAGCCGATCAGGAAATGGAGCAAACTAGATGTCAATTATGTGAAAGAATAGGACACAAGGCTAGAGAATGCCGCTCCAATATGAGAAGTCCAACACTCAGAGAACCTTACCAACCTCCAAGTTTTTGCAGGTATTGCAAGAGAACCGGTCATACACTGGAAAACTGTAACACCAAAAGAACAAATGATGTAATGAGAAGGGAATTCTCAACACGCCCAAATAACTTCACCACTCAATCTGCACAGAATATCATTCAAGGCAACAACAGAAACTACAATGGTTATCCAAATAAGTACCCGAACCAACCAAACCATATGGACACCCAAAGAAACAACACTTACCCCATCAAACAAAACTACAACAGACCCAACTTTCAGCACACAAACCATATCCAACCAATCAGAAACCAACAAGTATCCCCAACTCGACTACAAATCGAAACTTCACCTCCACGAAATCATCCAAACTACCTGTATAAACATCAACAAAACTTCCAGAAAAAACTAAATCCAAACATAAATGAACTGACCAATGGCTTAGGGAATGTATCCATAAATTACATACAGGAGATGACTGATGAATTACAATATCCACAGGGAAACGAGCAGGGACTCGTCGAACAACAGGAAACTTAGCTGTAGTCCAGACGAGTCCAGTCCTCATCAATTACCCTGACCAACCGCATTTCCAACAGGACATCCATAATATCAACAATACTATCCAGTCCAACCATTTTACGAATCTGATAAATCTTAATACAAACGAATCGAATAATAATTTTAATCTATCGAGAACCTCCTCGAATATCAATAATAATCAACCGAGAACCTCCTCGGATAATTTTAATCAATCGAGAACCTCCTCGAATAGCAATTTAAGTCTTCAATCGAGAACCTCCTCGAGCATCAATAATAATCAATCGAGAACCTCCTCGAATAGAAATTTAAGTCTTCAATCGAGAACCTCCTCGAATATCAATAATAATCAATCGAGAACCTCCTCGAATAGTAATTTAAGTCTTCAACGGAGAACCTCCTCGGATAATTTTAATCAATCGAGAACCTCCTCGAATATCAATAATAATCAACCGAGAACCTCCTCGGATAATTTTAATCAATCGAGAACCTCCTCGAATATCAATAATCAACCGAGAACCTCCTTGGATAATTTTAATCAATCGAGAACCTCCTCGAATATCAATAACAATCAACCGAGAACCTCCTTGGATAATTTTAATCAATCGAGAACCTCCTCGAATAATTTTAATCAATCGAGAACCTCCTCGAATATCAATAATAATCAACCGAGAACCTCCTCGGATAATTTTAATTAATCGAGAACCTCCTCGAATAGTAGTTTAAGTCTTCCATCGAGTTCCGTCTCGATTAACAAAACAAGTAGTCCGTCAGATAACGAACAGAACAACCCATATAACCCTCTAAATAAATCAAATCCTATCTCGAAAAGTAGTTCTGTAGCTCAAGACAGACGACCAGTACAAAACTCACTTGCACCGCATGCTAATGATTGGCCACCAAAAGGATCATTCGTCACGGTAGCACAGGTTCATAACGTAGTAACCCAAGAAAATCCTCCTTCCCACAATTTCAAAATAAATCTAGTTTCTAATCATAAGTTCTCTCATGATGTCGTAAGTCTAAAATTAGGAGCATCAAAGGAAAGTACTATACAATTCCTCATTGACTCCGGTGCTGCAGTGTCGTTAATAAAGGAAAGATTCATCGACGATATGAATCTGGTCGACAGAGCAAATAGAGCCAAATTAACAGGAATAGGCGGAAAGGCCACTGTAACTTTTGGTAGCGTGTACACACACCTCGACATCACTCCTAAACTCAAAATATTTCAAAATTTCCATGTAGTAGGAAATGATTTCCCAATCAACCAAGATGGCATTCTTGGAAGAGATTTCTTAAGCAACAACAAAATTCATATACTTTACAGTTCAAATCAACTAGCAATCCAAGGAAATATAATTAACTTCACTAGTGATCCATCTGAAATACATCTTCCTGCACGGAAAGAAATAACTGTACAAATTACAACTCCCACAAATAATGAATATTTATGTCATTCGCAAGAAATCGCCCCTGGCGTATTCTCAGGTTACTGTCTCATAAAACCCAATCAATATAAAGCCCAGATTAGCATAGTCAATTGTAACCCATCAGAAGCCATAATCAAGAATTTCAAACCAATAATCTCACCCTTAGATAATTTCGAGATACTTCAAATCAATCCAAGTCAAGCCCCAGTAACAGGAATCAAAAATAGAGAAGATATAATTTTAGGACAAATTATCCCAACGTTAGATAAGAATCTAAACATTGAAGAATCAACCACATTACTAGAACTGATTAACGAATATTCTGATATATTCTACATAGAAGGTGATAAATTATCCAGTGTCCCAGGTGTTAGCCATCAGGTGCACCTTCATTCAGACACATCTCCGATCAACACCAGACAATATAGAGTACCGCAAATCCTAAAATCCGTAATTAACGAACAAGTACAAAAGATGCTTGAGGATAACATAATCACACACAGTACAAGTCCATTCAATAGTCCTTTATTAGTAGTACCTAAGAAGCCAGATCAGAATGGTAAGCCGAAATGGAGAGTAGTCGTAGACTTTAGAAGAGTAAATGAGGCTACAATTGGTGACTCTTACCCTCTTCCACTCATAAATGATATATTCGATCAGTTAGGGCGATCACAGTATTTCACCACTTTAGATATGGCAAGTGGTTACCACCAGATTCAAATGGATCCCAGAGACCAGCACAAAACCGCTTTCAGCACTGATTTCGGTCATTTTGAATTCCTCCGAATGCCCTTCGGAATGAAGAACTCACAGAGTACATTCCAAAGAATGATTAATAATATCTTGCTAGGCCAACAAGGTTTGAAATGCTTTGTATACCTTGACGATGTTATAATATACGGAAGGAACCTGAATGATCATAATAACAAGCTAAGAGACGTTTTAGCATTTAGATTGAATAACCTCAAAATTCAGACAGAAAAATGTCGATTTTTAGGCAAAGAAATACAATATTTAGGTCATACCATTACAACTGAAGGAATTAAACCGAACCCCAAAACAGTAGAGGCAATTGTCAATTTCCCAGTCCCTCGTAATACACGAGAAACGAAAGTTTTCTAGGTCTCACAAGTTACTACAGAAAATTTGTCCCAGGTTTTTCCACCATTGCAGAACCCCTGCACCAACTTACCCGAAAGAAGGTTAAATTCGAATGGTCAGAAAGATGCAAATAATTAAAACAGTTTTAAAGGCCATTACTGGCCCCTTACTGAGTCAACAATTCAGCGGTTTCGATCCCGAGCATGGTCTTCATACTGTCTAAGACAATCTGAAGAGGCCAAGTCGTTCTCTACACCGTGGAGCCATCGTCGCCTGCAACGACCTCTGCGCCTACCATATGGTGGCTCTCCTTTCAGAGATCGCTGCACAATTCGTTCCGGATCAGCACGCAGAACGTGCCCGAGCCAGCGTACTCGCTGAGATCTTATTTCATGTACAATATCGGGGATCTTCATCAGATCTCTGATCTCGATATTGTACAGAGCTATACAGAAAGATGCAAAAACGCATTTGAACTTCTAAAATCCAAATTAATTACAACTCCAATACTACAATACCCCGATTTTGATAAAATATTTATCCTCACCACTGACGCTAGTGATTACGGCGTAGGTGCAATCCTAAGCCAGATCCACAATGACAATGATTTACCAGTTGCATATGCAAGCCGCTGTCTAAAGCAAGCAGAGAAAAACTACTCTACGATTGAGAAAGAGATGCTAGCCACGAAATGGGCAGTAGACATATTTAGACCCTATTTATATGGCAGAAAATTCACGATTAGAACAGACCACAAACCACTAATTGGCGACCTTAAAAACGTTTCAAAACGAATCTTAAAATGGCGAATACAGTTAGCCGAATACGATTACAATATAGTGCATGTACCAGGAAAAACTAATACTGGAGCAGATGCACTAAGCCGAACCAAACCCGTAGAAATCAACGTGATTACTCGAGCCAAAGCTAAAGAAGTACAAACAGAAACCACAGATCCCGAACCAACTAATATAAAACTTGAGCCACCTCAGGCGACAATCCTAAATAAACCCATGGTCCAAATCATTACTGCTCCTAGTACCAAACTTAAAATTCTACACGAGAAACATGACCTACCATTAGGAGGACATGCAGGTGTATTTCGAACGTACAGACGAATCAGAATGAACTACTATTGGCCAAACATGCTTCGCGAAGTAAAGAAATATATTCAAAAATGTCAGAAATGTAAGAAAAATAAATCTAGCAAAAAGACAAAAGTCCCTCTTGTACTAACCGAAACATCGGAGTACCCTTTTCAACGTGTTGCACTCGACATTGTAGGGCCCCTACCAATTACCAATAAACAAAATAAATATCTCCTGACATTCCAGGATGATCTAACAAAATTCTCCGGTGCAATACCATTACCAGACGAAAGAGCCAGTACTGTAGCCAAAGCGTTATGCGAGCAGTATATAACTAAGCTCGGAGCCCCTGAAAAGATCCTTACAGACATGGGATCGAATTTCATGAGCAACCTTTTCGAAAATATCTGCAAACTTCTCAAAATTGAACATATAACCACTACAAGTTTCCACCCACAGACTAATGGTGCTCTTGAGAGATCTCACAATACCCTCAAAGAATATTTACGCAATTTCTCAAACATCGACCATAGCAATTGGGATGAAATGGTAAACTACGCAATGTTCGTATACAACACCACACCCCATTGTTCCACAAATTTCACACCATACGAACTAGTTTTCGGCCGACGAGCCTTAGTCCCCACCTCCGTTAAGAAAGAACCTCAACCCACATACAATTATGATGACTACGTAAGCGAACTTAAAGCACGCCTACGTTTAGCCCACCATATTGCCCGACTCAATACAATGAAACAGAAAGAAATAGCCAAAACCAATTACGACAAATCAACCACCAATTTTCAAACAACCATTGGAGATATTGTCTGGCTTCAGAATGACATGAGGCGTAACAAACAAGACCCACTTTGGTTAGGACCGTTTCCAGTCGTACAAATTTTATCACCCACCAACACACTTATTTGCATCAAAGGCAAAAACAAAAATGTCCACAACAACCGTCTAAAAAAAGATTAACCTGTTCATAAACCCAACTAACATTACCTTCTGTATTCAGATGATACCCATCACGTTAGCAACCATTACGCTGCTCCTCACAACGAGCACAATCGAAGCAAAAAACGAGTCCAGCATAAGTACGAAAGAACTGAAGAGCGTAGGAATTTTCTTCGAAGAAATATCAGAATTAGCACTATACAACAGCAAATACACGGTACTAACATCATTCGAACCAACAAAGTTTCGAGATACAATAAAGAACATAGAAGAATGTAGAACCAGACTAGGAGAAATCTGTTCATGGCTCAGAGAAATCGAAAACAACCACACATGCCCCATACTGCTAGAAGAACTAAAAATCGAGATCGAAGACATGAAACGAGACGAGCAAGCCATTCACCAACAACAAAAAAGACATAAGAGCTCACTTTTCGACTTTGTAGGAACCGCACAAAAACACCTATTCGGCACTATGGACAACGAAGATGCTCAAAGAATAGCACTAGAGCTATCAAAATTGCGCGAAAATTCAAACAGTATATTTATGACAGTGAAAGAACAGGTAGCCGTAGTGAAGTCAAACTTCGAAGCACTCTCCGCACCAATCAACAAGCTATCAGCCCAAACATCATCAATACAAAACAACCTAGAGAATCTGATGAAAGAACACGAAAATGACATGGAACAAATCGCAAATAAAACCAATTTTATGAAAATAAACCAAAAATTCGTAGAAATATCAAGTCTGATGCTAGTTAAATGCTTAGTAATCAACAAGAACCAGGAACAAACATTCAACGTATTGAACAGTGTACACAACAACAAACTACATCCAATAATCCTCACATACGCAAACCTAATGAATATAATGAAGAATTTTGACAACAAAAACATAGATGAGGGAATACTAAATGAACATCATCTAAATCAATTAGCCGAACTGGAGTACCTAGAAGTAGATGGGAAAATAATCATCAAAATAGACATACCCGCACCTACAAAGGAACACTTCCAGTTACACAAAATATACCTCACACCGATAAAGGTAAACAACTCCAAACTGTCATATACAATCCACGACGAATTTCTCGCAGCAAACAAAGAAAAGAGCAAATTCACATTATTATCCCACGACCAGTACAAGGCGTGCAACAAAATTCTCGTAGAACTAGAAAAGACCATACTACTCTGCGCGAAAACAACAATCCCATCATTATAAACAAGCGAGACGACTGCCTATTAAATCTGTTCCATAACCCATTCAGAAACAAACCGAACTGCCATTTGTCAAAAGCGCCCACAATGAACGCACTGACAAAACTCGTTACCAAAAACTCATGGTTATTCTCAGTGGAGTCGGAAATAACACTGTCAATAAGATGCCAAAGAACAGAAGAAACAGTGACACTGAGAAACACGGGAACGATCACATTTAGGGAGGACTGCGAAATCTGGTCAGAAGATTTCATACTCCCGGTAACCGGATCAAAAACCAGTACGCTAACAATAATAAAACCAACAAGGACATCCTTCCCATACAACTAGACATTCCCAGCACTGAATCCAAAAAGAAACCAGCGGATAGGATGAAAACATTTCTTCCCAGCGAACACAACAAAGAATTCCTAAAAGAACAGAACAAATTAGAGCACCTAACTAAAACAGTGATGAAAACCGAGAAAATACTAGATGAACACAATTTTAACCCATTCAAAACACACCCGAGTTATACATATCCAATAACAATAATGATCATCATAATGGTTATCGTAGGAATAATAACCATTAAAATCATGAGTAAACAAAAAAACAAAACCATTGTCAAACTCAACCAAACAGTCACTCACGAGATCACACAGCAGGATCACAACAAAAAGAGAGGCCTAAATGTCAACTAAATAGACACACCAATCATTCCGAAAATAAAATAAAAACCCACTCTAAAACACCCAATCCAAACTCCCACATTCAAAACACCAAAAACAAAAAAAAAGGAGTCAAAATATGAAAATCGTTTAATAATCATATAATTGAAAAAATTGACTCAATGATAAATAAATACGCGAAAATTAAAAACATTTTCTAAATTACAAAACGAAACACGCGCGTAAATTACAATAAAATCAGGAGAGAATTAGCTTTTCCTTCGGCGAGAAATTAACTAAAACTCGAAGAAGAACAGGCTAACTCCCAAACATTTTTTACTAACATTAACCATTAGTCAAAGATTAAATTATATATGTATGTAATTATAAGAAACAAAAAATTTTCAAAAATCTCAAAATATATTAAATAAAATATTAAATTAAATTAAATAAAATAAATTTTTTAGTAAAATATCTTATTATCAAAATATTCAAATCAAAATATAATATCAATAAATAATATTTCTTAAATCAAAACTAGAATTAAGTAACTTAAAGATTAAAACACAAATTAGTTGTAAAACTAAACAAATTTGTTGTAATAAAAAAAAAAAAAAAAAAAAATGTTCACTCAAATTTCAATAATGTAACTTGTATGTTAAATTTTTCAAGTTCAACATATAAAAAAAAAAAAAAAAAATAATCATATTACACTACCATATAAAATTATAACTATTATATAAGTAATAATAAAAAAAAAAAAATTAAAATCATCATATTTCACTTCCACATAATTAAATAAGAAACAATAAATGTAGTACAGTAATTTCAAAACAAATACACTTTTTCATCATATTACAAATTTAAATTACAACAAAAAAAAACAAAAAACAAAAAGAAAACAAAATAATTATGCAGTTTTTTTTTTTTTTTTTTAAAAACCTAAGCAAAATTCCATAGTAAAATCAACCTTGCTTACACAGCAAACACTAATATAAGTAGATAATAAGAAATAAAAAATTGTAAACAAAATGCCAATGACCAGACAAATAAAACGATGTAAACAAGCTGACTCAGTAATAGAAGACAAACAAAATGAAGATAAACTGACCACAAGAACACCAAGCTGACCAAAAGAACACCAAGCTGACCAAAAGATGACCAGAAGATGTCAACCAACACAAAATTTTTTTTTTTTTTTCAAAATTATTATGTACACTAGAAAATAAGAAAATAATAATATAAATAAGCATAGAAGATTTTCCTTCTTCAAAGAAAAATCTTTCCCTGGGGGGTAAGCAGTGTTGTGAAACAACTGCTGACCGCTCCAAAGAGTATCAGAATAATAAAGTATTCTATGTTTAAAGCACCTAAATGCAAGTTAATAGAACATTAAGAAATAATAAACATTAAAGCGCATACTTATTTTAGGTCACTTTATGTAATGCTATATCAATATACATAATAAAATATTATATTGCAAAATATCGTACATTGTAAAAACTTAACCGAAATAATATATTCCGGAAAACATAATTTTAAATACTATATTTTGCAAAACATAATAAGGTCATTAAATCAGACCAAGATAATGAAAAATTAAAATACAACGAAAATAAAAATGAGTCAATAACCAAAAATTGACATAGAAATTTTAATATATATAGTCCAAAAATTGTAACCATAAAGTTAGATATAGTTAAGTCAGTTATAGTTATAGTTTTCAATCCAGTTCAGTTCAGTCCAATATAGTCTTGTATCAATTATCAGTCTTGTTTTAGTTGAATCAATAAATAATTCAGTCTTAATAAATAAATAACATTTGTTCTCAATTAAACACGAGAGTTTCCAGTTCAAGTAAGTATAATTTTATAACAACTGATATCGACCAGCCCCCACCAGTGGTAAGCGGGTATCAGCAATAGCTAAAATTCACCCTACTAACACTGCAGGCACCGAGTGAGTCTTCTCTAATTACCTGCCACGGCCAAGGCGGAGTCAGATACTCAGCGTCTGTAGGCGCGCAGACTCGTTTCTGGTGGTTAAGATTACTCACTCTACTTCTTACTAACATTATCCAATGTTACATATATAGTAGTATAATATTACATTGTTTAATTATATATGACGATATTATACAACGTAATATCGCCAATATATAACAATCAACAGCAGCAGAAACAACAATTAAACCGGTAACAAGGTTTTTTTAAGTTAATTTTTTTTCTCTTGTATTTAAATTTTTTTATTCAATCATAATTTTTTTTTTTTTCTTTCAATCAATTTAACGTAGAATCATTATTCATTTTTCTCTTTCAAATTAACGTAGAATAATTTTTATTTGTAAAATTTCTTTTATATATTTTTTTTACCACCACCACAAGCGTGCATTTCATTTTTTTCAAATTAACGTAGTCATTATTATAAATTATATATATATTTTTCACCACCACATTGCGCAACCATCCAAAATCTCTGCACTCAAGGGTTCGTATCTCGCTGCTCTCCTCCCGCCATCATTGTCGTTGTGTTTCCTTTTTAAAAAAAGAATAATTTAATAAAAAACGGTTTTTATCAAAACCACACAGCGACAGTGATTTCAGCCCGCTGCAATTCACTCAAACAAAAGCGTTTTAAATCAAAACCAATTTTGAATATCTGCCGATTCAAAATTTGATTGATTTTTATTGAATTCCGCTTGTTTGAGTGTTAGTATTATCGTTTAAGATTTTTGTGCTTAACGATAAAATTTCGTATTGATATTTTTTTTATTCGCATTGTTTTTATTTTTATTATTTTTACCAGCACCACAAATTGGTGTACTGGAGGTTTTTTTGCTCGGTCCGACTAAGTACTTACAAGGGAAAACGCTTGGCCGAGTAGTTTTTACTGTAATAAAACAAACCGTATTGTTGTTAATTTACCAATTTCCAAATTAAATATATAGAATGGCTCCTAAATTGGACCTTAGTCAATCGAATGACGATTTATCTGAAGATTTGGATAAAATGGAAATTGGTAACAAAAATGAATTATCAGACATGAGTATAAAATTACAACCGTTTTGGTTAGAAAACCCGTCTGATTGGTTTAACACGGTCGAAATCATTTTTAATATTAAAGGCATTACCAGTGATAGAACGAAATTTTTGCTGGTTCTAAACGCGTTATCTCCACAAGCGAGCACAAAAATTTCTGATATACTCGCAGATCCGCCTAAACACAATTGTTACGTAACAATAAAACAGGCGTTTTTAGATCGTTTGGCTCCGTCGGCAGAACGGAAACTCACTCAGCTATTGAGTGGCCAAGATTTGGGAGATTTGCGGCCTACTGAAATAATGAGGCATATAAAAACACTAGCTGAGGGCAGATTGAATGACTCAGTAATGCGATCGCTCTGGTTGAGGAAACTCCCGGAAATAATTAGGATTGCGATGGTTGCACACGCTGAAACTGCAGATATTAATGCTCTCGCCAAAACTGCGGACACTATGTACGAAAACATTAATCGGCATAGTCAAATAGCCTCAGCGGCAGAGATAAACATTCAATCTATGTCTCAAAAATTTCGACCATCATCATCATCATCAACACAACGCGACTCAGTCGAAGCCAGATTAGCTCGACTTGAACAAAAGATTGACCGAGCCTTAAGCGGTAATAATAATGATAATAACAGACCTAGAGATAGATCGCGATCTCGATCAAGGTCGCAATCTCGGTCTCAGTCGCGTTCTCGCCCTCGGTCACGTTCTCCGCATAATAACCGGAGATACGGTAGTAAATGCTGGTACCATTTTAAATTTGGTAACCGAGCGAACAAGTGCATTAAGCCCTGCAATTTTCCAGGCCCACCGACCGCCGGCGAATCAAACCATACAAAAAACTCGCAGACTCACGGGTAGATTCATTGAATCACAACACCCTGAGAACGAGCAGATTATTCCTTTACGATAGTAGGAATAATCTGAAATTTTTAATTGACACTGGAGCTGACTTATCAGTAATCCCTGTCAAACAATTTTTAAATCTAAAGTTTTTCAATAATAAAAACTCAGATTTAGTACTTTCGGCCGCCAACGGTTCAACCATTTTAACTTATGGAACTAAATTGCTCCAGGTTGATATCGGGCTTAGACGAACTTTCACGCATGCCTTTTTAATTGCTGCTGTGACTCGTCCAATAATTGGCGCCGATTTTCTGTGTAAATTTGGCTTATTAGTTGACGTTAAAAATAAAAGGCTAGTTGATTCAGCTACTCAGCTGTCAACCCTTGCCGCAATGGATTGCTCTGACATACCTTCACCAATTCATTTTATCATCAACAACGCCTATGGCACGATACTCAAAAAGTATCCGGCCCTAATTGCCGAGCCAAATTATAATTTACCAGTCAAACATTCCGTGGTACATCATATAGTAACTGAAGGACATTTACCAGTTTCAAGACCACGAAGGCTAGATTCGGTTCGCCATAAAGCTGCACAAACCGAATTCCAGCACATGGTGGAATTAGGAATTTGCCGGCCATCGGCATCTTCCGTTTCTTGTCCATTACGTATGGTCAGGAAAAAAGATAACGATTGGAGACCATGTGGGGATTACCGGCGACTTAACATAGTTACTACGCCGGATCGTTATCCTATACCCCACATACAAAATTTCTCCATGCGCTTGCATGGATGCAAAATCTCCTCCAAGATCGATCTTATTAGAGGTTATCACCATATTCCCGTTGCACCTGAAGACGTTTTTAAAACGGCAATCACTACCCCATTTTTCCTTTTCGAATACACCCGAATGCCATTTGGATTACGCAATGCCGCTCAAACGTTTCAGCGATACATGAACGAAGTCACTCATGGTTTAGACTTCGTTTTTGTCTATATTGACGATATTTTAATTGCTTCGAAAAGTGAGGAACAACACAAACTTCACTTGGATCAACTATTCCAAAAGTTAGTGGAGTTTGATGTACATATTAATAGTGCTAAATGCGTATTTGGCGCCAGCACACTTGACTTCCTCAGTCACAAAATTACACCTGATGGTATTCTACCTGCTGAAGAAAGGATTAATGCCATCAGGAATTTCCCTCCTCCCAATTCAATTAAGGGCATTCAGCGTTTCGTTGGTATGATCAATTACTACCATAGATTTATTCCGAAACTTGCTGAAACACTTGCCCCTATTCACTCGCACTTGGCTGCTCTCGTTAAAAAGCCCAAGACGTCCAAGAACTTTTCTTGGCCCGAGGAATGCCAAAATGCATTTGCCTCGTTGAAGAGTGAATTAACTAACATTACTCTGTTAGTACACCCACTGGACGCTTCAAAGTTCAGTATTACGACTGATGCATCGAACTCTGCGGTTGGAGCGGTTCTGCAACAGCTCAATAATGATATTTGGGAGCCATTGGGATTCTTCTCTAAGAAGCTATCGGATGCCGAGAAAAAGTACTCCGCATTCGATCGGGAATTACTAGCAATTTATCTAGCGATTAAGCACTTTAGATATTTTGTTGAAGGTCGGGAATTCACTATATATACCGACCATAAACCTCTAACTCGAGCAATTCAATCCAAAACTGAGCGAAATCCTAGACAATCTCGTCATTTGGATTTCATTTCGCAATTCACTACGGATATCCAACATGTAATAGGCAAAAACAACGTGGTCGCGGACACCTTATCACGCACCACCGAAACTGCCTCAGTCGAGACTCACTTCGACTTACACAAAATTAGCCAAGCTCAAGAAGCCGACCTGGAACTTCAGAATTTATTTTCTGGTTCTCTTTGTCACACTAGTTCATCACAGAAACTAGAGCTCCTTAAATTACCTGGCTTAGAAATTTACTGCGAAACATCTACGGGTGCAAATCGCCCGTACATCGCAGAATCACTGCGTCGAACCATTTTCGACGCATTACACAATATTTCACATCCTGGTATCCGTGCTACTCGTAAGTTGATCACTGCTCGATATTTTTGGCCAAGCATTAATAAAGATGTGACCCATTGGGCACGAAATTGCCTAGCTTGCCAAAAATCCAAAGTTCAAAGGCATACAAAATCGCCTCTTGGACATTTCGAAATTCCACCAGGTCGATTCGAACATATCCATTTAGATATTGTGGGACCACTTCCACAATCCAATGGATATTCTTATATTCTTACTTGTGTCGATCGTTTTACTAGATGGCCGGAAGCTTACTGCATGGACAATATGTCTGCAGCTACAATCGCTTCTACGTTTGTATCTAATTACGTATCCCGATTTGGGGTTCCTCTAAATATTACTACTGATCAAGGAACACAATTTGAGTTCAAACTTTTTGCTGAGTTAACGAAACTCCTTGGCTCAAATCGTATACGTACTACGGCCTATCCTCCTCAAGCAAATGGCATGGTTGAACGTTTTCACCGCCAGCTTAAATCAGCACTAATGGCTCGAGGAAATACTAGTAATTGGAGCTCTGAGATTCCCATTGTTTTACTTGGAATCCGAGCTACAGTGAAAGAAGATATGAAGTGCTCACCAGCGGAAATGGTCTATGGCCAAACTATCAAACTACCCGGTGAGTTCTTCGTCGAAAATCCTCTTCCACCTTTACCAACCACAGACACAGCCGTCGACCAACTACGCAACACCATGCAAAATCTTGTTCCGACATCAACTCGAACAACTAATCAAAACACAATCTTTGTCCCTAAAACGTTGGACACTTGTGATTTTGTTTTTGTTCGCACGGACAAGGTTCGCACAGGATTATCACCACCCTACGAAGGCCCATATAAAGTCATTCGACGCCTTCGCAAACATTTCATTATTTCGATCAAAGACAAGAATCATAATATTTCTATTGATCGATTGAAGCCAGCTTACGGAATACTAGCCTCGTCTGATCAAATATCAGCATCTCGAGCGCGTAAAACAGTACGTATAGCAATATAATTCAAATAATTATATCAGCTTCATTTAGGGGGGATCTTCACTTGCAGGGGAGTCCTGTAGCGACCGATACAATTAATTGGCAATCGCCTTAATTTCAATTGTATCGTAGGTAATCACTACAATTTCGCGTTTGCCCATTTCCACTTATCGACGAGGCAACGCGTTAACATTACGATATTTACTTTCTGTATGCAACTCTTACTCTTGTTATGTATACAGAATATTTTTGCATTTCCTTATATTCGATATTCTATGTACATACAAATTTTATATTAATGTACATAGCGATACAAATTCTCTCTCGAATATTTACGCGCATAATAATATTACGCACGAGAACATTCTATGGCGTGATACTTATGTACCAATCATCTTTCGTCGTATGTTTTTTTATACTCACCAATATTCATAACGAACAAAACGAATTAACATATACATACATGTTATTTCGTCTAGATGATTGAGATTTTCGCGCGTAATGACCGACGCACACTTAAACATTTTCTATTTTCTATTTGTGCATTCTCTCGGTCTACGCAAAATTTCCCTTGCAGAATCATTATACATCAAAACCAACACAAATGTATTATAATATATTGTTACGTTTTTGCCTTGTCAAATTCAAGGTTCGATCACTGGATTGTGAATAAAACAAACGATGTAAATTCTAGAACACACTAAATTTATTTATTTCCGATTAAACACTAATTTAATTAATTCACTTATTTAACTTAATTATTTAACTTCACAATAATTATTTTCTACAATTTAACAACACTATATAACACTTTAATAACACTTTATTTTACTTTATAAACACTTTCCTTTTAATTACTATTAGCACTCTCACGGTTAAAACACAACTAATTTACTCCCAAATGTCTGTCGCGTATTTATACCAAATATTCTAACCATTCTAGAAATGTCCAGAATATTCGATTAGTCTAGATAAGTCTAGACACCTCTAACCTGTTCTACTTTATAACAATTTTACATTAACGATAGTGGCGCTATTCAAACATAGATGTCGCCACGATCGTAACATTACCCCCTACCTAATCCTGATTCGTCCCGAACAGGATCCAACTCACTACCCCTGTAGATCGCTAATCGCTCTATATGCACCACCTTCAACTTTCCTCGCTGCCCTTTCTTGATCCGGTAGACCACGTCATTTATTTTGGTGATGATGGTGTACGGCCCTTCCCACGAAGGTTGCAGCTTTGGTGATAAACCCTTCTTCCGTTGTGGGTTGTAAAGCCATACTAACTCTCCTTCTTCGAAACCTTTATTATTTGCTCGTATGTCATATCGAGCCTTCATCCGGTCACTTGATACTCGTATCTTCTCTCGTACAAACTGGTGTACCTGGTCGAGTTCTCCTCTCATCTGGTCGACATAATTCTGTCTATCTAAAGCTGATGACGGAACAGCTCCAAACTTTAGATCTCCGGGTAATCGCAGATTATTTCCAAAAAGGATTCTCGCTGGTGTCATTCCCGTTGAGTCATGTACTGCTGATCGATACGCCATCAGGAACATCGGAATATGTCGATCCCAGTTACGTTGATCATTATCCACGACCTTTGCTAAATATTTCTCCAACGTCCCGTTGAATCTTTCCACCATACCATCCGACTGTGGATGCAGAGGCGTTGTTCTTGTTTTATTTATACCGAGTAACTGACATACTTCCTGAAATACAACTGACTCAAAGTTTCTTCCTTGGTCTGTGTGAACCTCCATTGGTACTCCAAAACGACTTATCCAATTATTAACCACGGCGTCAGCTATCGTGGTTGCCTCCTGATTAGGTATGGGATACACCTCTGGCCATTTGCTAAAATAGTCCATTATTACTAGTACATATTTGTTACCAACATCCGTAGTCCGGAATGGTCCTGCCACATCCATTGCGATCCTTTCAAACGGCGCTCCGACGTTATATTGCTGCATTTCTCCCCGACTTTTCCGTGCAGGACCTTTTACCGCCGCACATTGATCACATTTTTGGCACTACTCCACTACAGATTGTCTACATCCTGACCAGTAGAAACGTTGACGTATTTTGGCAAGTGTTTTATTAATTCCCAGATGACCCCCACTTGCCCCTCCGTGATACTCCTTCAATATCTCGGCAATTCTAGACTTAGGCACCACTTTTACCAATTGCTTCACATTACCGTCCGAGCTTTCCCATATTCGTTTTAAGCATCCGTTCTCGATTTGGAGGCTATCCCATTGTACCCAGTAAGCCTTTACCGTGGGACTCTTATCCGCAATTTCACACCAAGTTGGACGATTTCCTGTTTCTTTAAGTTGCATGATTATTGCCAAATCTGGATCTGCTAACTGCTCGTCCCTAACCGTTTCATCCGTCCATTCCTTATCGGGTAGTATTTGCATAAGCCTGATGTCGATAACGTCCTCCTTTGCTTCTATTCGCCCGCAGTGCTTACATTCCACTTGACATGGTCGTCTTGACAATGCATCAGCATTTCCATGTGCACTCCCTTTCCGATGTTCGATCTGGTAATGATAGCTCTGTAGTCGCTCAATCCAACGCGCTACCTGTCCTTCTGGGTTCTTGAACTGCAGTAGCCAACGTAATGCTCCATGGTCCGTTCGTATATGGAATTCTTGGCCATAGAGGTACTTATGAAAATGTTTCACACATTCCACTATAGCCAACAATTCCTTACGAGTTACACAATAGTTACGTTCTGGTTTAGATAACACCTTCGAGTAATAAGCTATTACTCTTTCTTGCCCTTCAATTTCTTGCGACAACACCCCTCCGATGCCATCATTACTTGCATCGGTATCAAGAATAAACTTAACACCAGGTATAGGGTATGCCAACAACGGTGCCGTACATAATCGCCTTCTCAATTCATTGAATGACTCCTCTTGCTCGTCACTCCATTCAAATGCTCTGTTCTTCCGGGTCAAATCATGTAAGCTCTTTGCTACATTGGCAAATCCTGGCACAAATCGCCTATAATAAGTGCACAATCCGAGGAAGCTCCGTAATTCCCGTAAATTTTTAGGTCTTGGCCAGTCCTTTACCGCTGATATCTTGTCCTCATCGGTGTGGATTCCATTGGTCGTTACCTTGTGCCCCAAAAATTTTACCTCCGTTCTGAATAATGAACACTTCTTCGGATTCAACTTTAAACCGGCTGATTGTAATCGCTTCCATACCTCTGACAAATTTGTTAAGTGTTCTTCGAAATCCTTTCCCATAACAATGATGTCATCCAAATACACGAGGCAAGTCTTCCAGTGCAGTCCCTTTAACACGCGCTCCATAAGTCGTTCAAAAGTTGCCGCGCCATTACATAATCCAAATGGCATCACGTTAAACTGCCATAGCCCATTACCCACACTGAATGCCGTTTTTTCACGATCTTGCTCTTGGACTTCCACCTGCCAATACCCGCTTTGCAGGTCCAATGTTGAAAACATTCTAGCACCTGACAATGTGTCTAACGTGTCATCGATCCTTGGTAATGGGTAGCTATCCTTTTTCGTTACTGAATTTAGCTTTCGGTAATCGACACAAAAGCGCATTTTCCCATCCTTCCTTTGGACTAATACTACAGGTGAACTCCATGGACTGTTTGATGATTCAATCACTCCATCTGCCTGCATGTCCGTTACCATTCGATCCACCTCTTCTCGTTTTGCTAAAGGTAACCTTCTCGGTGCTTGGCGTATAGGTGTCTCCGTTCCGGTATCAATTCGATGTTTCACCATGTTAGCCCTTCCATTATTATCCGGTGTATTGCAAAATATCGACTTATACTGTTCGAACAGTTGTCGTGCTGAATTTTTCTGGTTCATGGTAAGATCCCCAGTCCATTTCTGCATGAGGTGTTCTACTATTTGCTTCTGTCCTTGCGTATCGGTGTTTCTAATCGGATTTTTCTGCTCGCATTTCATTATCGTTGACACCTCTTCACATTTACCAATAACAGTTCCTTTCTTAATTGTTTTTGTCTTTTCCGAGAGATTTAGGGTCCTAATCGGTACCCTACATTCGTTATCTGATTTTACTAACGTCCTCCCTATCATAATTCCTTTGGTTTCGCTTTCTTCTTCACTGGCTTCTACAACCCACAACCTGGGTAGCCCAGAACCTCCCTCCAATCTCCCCCACACAATTGTTTCCGAATTCGGTGGCAGCTTTTCCCGATGTTCTATTATTACCCGCCTAGTAGTTGCTTCCACATCATCCACTCGTAGTGGTAACTCGAAATTATCACAGTCCAATACTCCTCTTCCAACATCCACCACGAAGCCATTCGCCCTCATGAAGTCCATCCCCAAGATGACTTCATCCACTATCTTTGCGACCAGCACTTCGTGTTGGAATTGAGCATTGCCTATCTTAATTCTCACAAGCTTCCTGCCCTTTATGTCTGCGCTCTCTCCTGTGGCTGTACGTAATTTCAACTCATTGGCTGGTAGTACTCTTCCCTTCACTAGATCCTCACGGACAAACGTGCGCACCGCTCCTGTATCCAGGGTAATAACACAGCTCTTCCCGTCAATACTTCCTTTAATTGTTAAGCTGTCACCGACTCGTCCCAATCTCGAAATAGGGATGGAGGTTATGGGGCAATTGGTTGTGGGAGTCAGCTTCTGCCCCTTTAGGCTGACTCGTTGTAGTTTAACGACTCCTTTCGTTCTTGGCCATCTTCCTTGACCAACGTTCGCTCTCTACTTAATACTCGTCGTTGCATAGGAGATCGCGATCTTGTACGTCTCCATTTTCCTTCTTTACAGTCTCTCGACATATGACCCATTTTGTCACATGTCCAACATTTTATTTTGCTACTACCCTCTCTGTATCTTGGAACCGACCGCTCGACGTTGGTGCTGCTATCCATTTCTACTCGACGTACCTTAAGCGGCGGTTTTATGATAGCCTGCGTAGTCTCATTTATTAAAGCACACGCGATGGTCTCGGCAAAAGTAGCCTTAGGTGATAACATCACTGCTTTACGTGTTTCCGGATCCCGTATTCCATCGATGAATGCGTCCATCTTAATCCTCTCCATGTAATCGGGAGATGTATTCACATGTGCCAAATGCACTAGCCGCTCGACTGCTGCGGAATATTCTTGAAGAGTCTCTCCGACCTTTTGACATCGGCTCTTCAGCTCCATACGATACATCTCTCGCTTATGGTCACTTCCATACTTTCGATCCAGCGCCTTCATTATTTCGTTGTAATTACTACGGTCATACTGCGGAATAGTTTGCAGTGTTTCAGCCGCTTCTCCTTTTAGAGCCACTATTAATGCTGTTCCCCGATTTGCGTCATTCCACCCATTTTGGTTAACCGTTGTCTCAAATTGAAATTTGAAAACCGCAAACGAAGTTGTGCCATCAAATATCGGTGGCTTAAATTTCATTGCTTGAATTGGCTGAGATACTGGCGACGATGTTCCGTTAACTTTGAGGTAAAGAAGTTCTTTTTCGAAGCCTAGAACTTTCTCTTCTAACCCTTGGATGTCCTTCTGTAATTTTTGTTCAACTTGCTCTACTTCTTCATGTAAATTGATATACATTTCATTGAATTTCTCATCCATTTTGTTATTGATCTCGCCCACCGACTGCTTAATTTCTTTCATTTCTTGATTGGATTGATCAATTTTCTGATTTAATTGGCTACTGGACTTTTCAACTGACTTTTCTATTGATGTTTCAATAGACTGTTTCATTTCCAAATTGGACTGTTGAATAGCAGCCATTAACTGCGCCATATCGAAATTTCCAGTAGGTACCGCTGCAACCTCCACTACCGCCTCTTTACTTTCTCCATTCTCTTCGTCCCCTTCTGCGTGGTCGGAAAATGTCGATTCATCAAAATTATAACTAGCCGGATCATTACCCTCCAGCTCTAATGCTTGAAGTAATCGTTGCCTCAATACATTTTTCTGTCCGACCGTTGACAAACCACGTCGCTCCAACTCTTCCTTTAAATCGGAAATCTTCAATTCGTCTAGAATCATCTTTTAATTCACAATCCCACCGCTGTCACCAATTGTTACGTTTTTGCCTTGTCAAATTCAAGGTTCGATCACCGGATTGTGAATAAAACAAACGATGTAAATTCTAGAACACACTAAATTTATTTATTTCCGATTAAACACTAATTTAATTAATTCACTTATTTAACTTAATTATTTAACTTCACAATAATTATTTTCTACAATTTAACAACACTATATAACACTTTAATAACACTTTATTTTACTTTATAAACACTTTCCTTTTAATTACTATTAGCACTCTCACGGTTAAAACACAACTAATTTACTCCCAAATGTCTGTCGCGTATTTATACCAAATATTCTAACCATTCTAGAAATGTCCAGAATATTCGATTAGTCTAGATAAGTCTAGACACCTCTATACTGTTCTACTTTATAACAATTTTACATTAACGATAGTGGCGCTATTCAAACATAGATGTCGCCACGATCGTAACATTACCCCCTACCTAATCCTGATTCGTCCCGAACAGGATCCAACTCACTACCCCTGTAGATCGCTAATCGCTCTATATGCACCACCTTCAACTTTCCTCGCTGCCCTTTCTTGATCCGGTAGACCACGTCATTTATTTTGGTGATGATGGTGTACGGCCCTTCCCACGAAGGTTGCAGCTTTGGTGATAAACCCTTCTTCCGTTGTGGGTTGTAAAGCCATACTAACTCTCCTTCTTCGAAACCTTTATTATTTGCTCGTATGTCATATCGAGCCTTCATCCGGTCACTTGATACTCGTATCTTCTCTCGTACAAACTGGTGTACCTGGTCGAGTTCTCCTCTCATCTGGTCGACATAATTCTGTCTATCTAAAGCTGATGACGGAACAGCTCCAAACTTTAGATCTCCGGGTAATCGCAGATTATTTCCAAAAAGGATTCTCGCTGGTGTCATTCCCGTTGAGTCATGTACTGCTGATCGATACGCCATCAGGAACATCGGAATATGTCGATCCCAGTTACGTTGATCATTATCCACGACCTTTGCTAAATATTTCTCCAACGTCCCGTTGAATCTTTCCACCATACCATCCGACTGTGGATGCAGAGGCGTTGTTCTTGTTTTATTTATACCGAGTAACTGACATACTTCCTGAAATACAACTGACTCAAAGTTTCTTCCTTGGTCTGTGTGAACCTCCATTGGTACTCCAAAACGACTTATCCAATTATTAACCACGGCGTCAGCTATCGTGGTTGCCTCCTGATTAGGTATGGGATACACCTCTGGCCATTTGCTAAAATAGTCCATTATTACTAGTACATATTTGTTACCAACATCCGTAGTCCGGAATGGTCCTGCCACATCCATTGCGATCCTTTCAAACGGCGCTCCGACGTTATATTGCTGCATTTCTCCCCGACTTTTTGAATCCTTTTTGGAAATAATCTGCGATTACCCGGAGATCTAAAGTTTGGAGCCGTTCCATCATCAGCTTTAGATAGACAGAATTATGTTGACCAGATGAGAGGAGAACTCGACGAGATACACCAGTTTGTACGAGAGAGGATACGAGTATCAAGTGATCGGATGAAGGCTCGATATGACATACGAGCAAATAATAAAGGTTTCGAAGAAGGAGAGTTAGTATGGCTTTACAACCCACAACGGAAGAAGGGTTTATCACCAAAGCTGCAACCTTCGTGGGAAGGGCCGTACACCATCATCACCAAAATAAATGACGTGGTCTACCGGATCAAGAAAGGGCAGCGAGGAAAGTTGAAGGTGGTGCATATAGAGCGATTAGCGATCTACAGGGGTAGTGAGTTGGATACTGTTCGGGACGAATCAGGATTAGGTAGGGGTAATGTTACGATCGTGGCGACATCTATGTTTGAATAGCGACACTATCGTTAATGTAAAATTCGACACTATCGTTAATGTAAAATAGCGACACTATCGTTAATGTAAAAAGTATAGAAAGAAGAACAGTATAGAGGTGTCTAGACTTATCTAGACTAATCGAATATTCTGGACATTTCTAGAATGGTTAGAATATTTGGTATAAATACGCGACGAACATTTGGGAGAACATCAGTTGTGTTTTAACCGTGAGAGTGCTAATAGTAATTAAAAGGAAAGTGTTTATAAAATAAAATAAAGTGTTATTAAAGTGTAATATAGTGTTGTTAAAGTGTAGTAAAATAATTATTGTGAAGTGAAATAATTAAGTTAAATAGTGAAATAATTAAATTAGTGTTTAATCGGAAATAAATAAATTTAGTGTGTTCTAGAATTTACATCGTTTGTTTTATTCACAATCCAGTGATCGAACCTTGAATTTGACAAGGCAAAATCGTAACAATACATTTGTGTTGGTTTTGTTATACATACATATTATGTATATACATGCGAAGTTAGAATCCTCTCTCTCTCTCTACATTTTTCGGTTGGCGCATGTGGTGCGACAACTTTTTATTATTTTTTAATGCGATATAGATCTTCAAATTGTTTGGATGATAAAAATATTTGGTGGTGAAATAAAATAAATAAATTAAATTAAATTAAATAAATTAAAATAAATAAAATAAATTAAATAAATATAGTCGAATTAAAATAATAAATATAGTTAAAATTACTAAAATTATAAATAATAAAAATTATTAATATTATAAACAAAATTAAATATTAAAATATTAATTAAAATAAATACGTGTGTTATTATTATTTATTGTGGAAGTCCGGCTGGACTATAAATTTAACAGGAGTATACATCCTAAAGTGACCAACACCTAAATGTATTACAATAATTAATAATGTAATAAATATTAATTGTTGCATTATAATAAATAATATTTTTGTTGTATGTATTATAAAAATTTTTATTTTTCATAACTACATAGAAATAAACCAAAAATAGCTAATGGCGAACAATTCACAAAACTCGTATTTTCCTTCTATCTTGTCTAATAGATAAGAAAGTCCATCTTCATTTATACGAAAAACGCTTGTAAATCAAGAAATTATAATTTATAACACCATTCTTTAGAATATTTTAAAAATATGTACATTTAAATATCAATTGATAAGTACTAGTCATCCGGTAGTGTGGAAGGATCACATTTGAATTTGACCAAATGTCAAAAATTCTCAAAACAATAACAACTACTAACTTAAAGAAACCAAAATATCATAAATGACGCATAGCGCTGCGTATGTCACTCACCCAAATTAAAGTGAGAATCATAATACCAAAATTTGACTCGCGCGACTCTAGATGTCACGGTGAGAGGTGAGGTGAGGTGAGAATCATAATATGGGTATAAATCTCTATTACTTTTAAGGGGAAATACACAAAACTATTCTCCTGCATGCTACAAATTGGTGTTACCTAAGCGGCATATGAATGAAATACTTTGCTTCTTGAGGTTTCTGTTCGCCTGTTAACAATTTACCAGAAAACATGCAAATTCACTCGAAAAATTTAATTTCTAAAATAAATTTAATTTAAAATCGCATCTAACACGGAATTTGTTGTGTAAGCAGGAATTTTAGATTAAATTCTACATGTTTTCTGGTAAAATGTGAACAGGCGAACAGAATTCTTGAGAAGCAAAGTATGCGGCTTATCTAACATTATCTTTTATATGCGGCTTATCTAATTTGTTGTGTATGCGGCAAAACAAAATACATGTGATTATCATGCATTTGCATCCATTTTCTCAATCGATATCAAAATCAAAAAAACATTTATTTTATTTTATTTAGTTCATTTATTTATAATAATTTCAATTTGCAATATAATTCATTTTTTGTTTAATATTGTTGTCTCCCGTGTATGTCCTTATATTTTTTTTGTGTATTATTATAATCATAAGAGTTTGAAACATAAAAAAACTGAAGCTGGCCAATTACAGAGAAGGCTCGATAAATTCAACTTTTTTTTTGTGTGTGTATATATGTGATTTTATTTAATATGTAATTATTTAGAATACAGAATACTTAACAAAATGTAAATAAATTATAGCCTAATGTGTTGTAGTTCATTGGTTAAAAATTATACGAGATGTGATTTCAGTTTTTTTTTATTTTTTGGTGTATGTAAAAGTAAGTGGAGTAGAGAGAGGTCAGGTCCTTAATCCTTCGTTCGGTATATAAATCTATAATTATTTTATAACAATTGAAACTAAACTAAATACATAAATTATAAATAATAAATAATAGGAATGAGTATCTTCCGGTCTACATCACAATCTGATTGATATAAAATCGTTAAAAGGATGCGAAAAACAGTCCGTGTATCCTTTTTAATGACTTGACGAAAAAAAGGCAAAATTTAACAACATTTAGTTACTAGTAAGTTAAAAATTATAAAAAAAATTCTAAAATGTTTGGGCATTTCGGCATATACCGCACCCGAGTGCAAATTCTTCGCCTGTGGCTGGATGCACTATGTGTAGGGGACAATCTTCGCCTAGTAGTTGGGACGCTTTTGGCCCGGCCGGGCATCGTGGCAGCTTAATTTTTGGTATATTGGTTAAGTGCTGGAAATCATCGTGACAAGTGTCGCAAAAATGTGTCGTCCCAAAGCAAAAGAACACTGCGACCGAACAGCAGTAGCGACATTTGTATTCTAAAAAGTCGGTGCCGTGTTTAGGACACATCCGCGCTTGAGCCACATCACTACATCCACCACAAACTAACTCTTGTGGATTATATGTATCGACCATTTCTGCATCGCATCGCGCTTCACCGCCATAATATGCTTTCTGACACTTGAAGCATACGTAGTAGGCGAATCGATCCATTGCATACGAGGCCAGGTCTTTATGATCACTAACCTTAGCAAGACCTTCGTACTCCATTCGCATGAGAGCCTTACGTTTCACATCGTTCTTGAGTGTATTAATCGGTTCCAAGATTTCCGTTAGTGCTGAATGCGCTATATCTGCTTTACATATCGGGCATTGAGAAAACCCAAAACTTATACGAGGGCCAGTCCATCGTCGTACGATCACTGCCTTGCAACAATGGAAGTGGAATACATGACCGCACTCAAGTTGTATAGATGGGGCACATGATAGCGCTTCTGTAAAACAAATCATGCACATATCGTCTGCGTCCTGAGTTAATTTTGGCTCCTTAAGCACCTCAGCTGCTTCATTTTCTTTGGCGTGGCACGTATGCTGTAAGCACGGTAAACATTTTTGTTCGTTTACGACGCCACCGCACCCATGCCCACACGGACGTATTTTAACGCACGCATTTTCTGCATATTCTTGGCACTGCGCATCGGCACATACATTACCGACCGCTAATAATCCAGAATTACCGGTAATGCCACAAAACCGGCATCGCCCCACCGAATTTGGTGGTTCTGATATAATTGTGTTGTTCCCGTCACGAAATTCGACCATCGCCTTCAAAGTTTTCGAATCGGCCAACGCTAGTAGCCAAAATAATTTCGTCCGACCACAACTCTCGTGCAACTCAACCCGAATTGCTTCCTCCTCCTCTTTGCATACGGTGCGATGGTGATTTCGTGATTTACGACTCAAATGTAAAAATCGATCGCAATCGTTGCATAGGGCACCGCATGGATCACACTGAATTACGGCTGGTGTTGTACCATCATCATGATTTGTGCAGAGGGGTCGAGTATCACACGCCTTCGACCATTGGGCCGAGGATAATTTCTCGACATGATCACGATCTAGCACGCATAAACTTGCTAAAGCTAGCCATAGAGTTGCTGTCTTTATACAATTGTCTGGAGTGCGGTACACTTCATCGAGTCGCGTTAAATTTAAAATCGACTCTGCAATAGCCGCTTTCGTCACCAAACTCCATTTCTCGGTTAATTTCCCTGCCGTCATATCCCTAATCAGACCGATTATATTCTCTGCCTGCTTCACCGATATCGTTCCTTTTAAAAACCATCGTTGATTTAAATTACGCGATATTTCACGCGACTTCTTTTTAATTTCAAAATCTTTATCGTGATGGGCTGCCGCACGTTCTTCATTTTCCAACTCAAGCTCAGTCATTTCGAATGGATTTGTGGAATGCTGCTTACATCCCCTACTTAGCGAATTACTATCAAGTTTTATATTATGGATCGATATATCGATGCAATTGGTTAATTTTACGAGGGTGGGATTTTTACTGGTCGTTGTCGATTGTGTCTTGACTTTCACCTAAAAACAAAAAAATTAAGTGTTATACAAATGTGTCTTGACTAAATAGACCATTTTATGTGGTTTGATTGCTGCCATCTATAAACGAATAGTGCAAACTTACTTGCAATTGAAGTGATTTTGCAATCACCGCCAAAAAAATGTCCAAAATTCCCAGACGGGTCATATCGAATTCCCCGATGTTGTGATGTGCTATACTAAAATCGGCTGGCGGCATTTTTTGTATGCATAGCAATTCGCCTAAACTTTCGGGCGATATTTCAGGAAGCATTCGTCGTAGTAGTGCTGTTACCTGTCGTTGAACACGATCGCTACCGGTGTGTAGTAAACTTAGTAAATCTTTTAACAAACCGTGTTGATGCGATAAATACGATCGGCCGACTACACTACCGGATAGAGCTAACACCATACTCAACATTTCGAAACAGTATATGTCCGGAGCTCGTGAGTGTTCACTGTCCGAATCACTTTTTTGGTCGAGATTTATATTCTGTGTGTTTGTTAGGAGATTAGTGTTCGACATATCCCATTCCTCTTTGGCGCGTTGTGCTTCTTTCCGGATTGCATGGACAATATGCACGATTACCTGCTTCTGGAGATGGCTTAGCTTACTGCGGCTGAATAGAATTCCGACCATATGTTCACGCATATCTAACGAGTCGGCTATTAAAGAAGTCGAACTTGTCTCCATGATCGACTGTTGCACGATATTTAAATCAATATTCGATTGCTCGGCGCCAACGATTAATTTCCCGAACACTTGTCCCGTTATAAGTCGAAATACGCGTAATGTTTCGGCCTCACAATTACGCTGTTGGATTTGATACGCGTTCGTCAATTTCGGATTGTACTTCACATTAAGGTTTGAATCATCGCCGTGTGTCGAGTATCCCAGTAATTTAATTTGCCGCACCCGAAGTGTATTTTCGGGGCCACGAAATTCTAATCGAAAATGAGTTGCAGTATCATCTTTTATATTAACTTGAATCCATTGGCTGATTTTAGAATCGGCCTCGACGGTTCGTACATGATTTGTATCGCCTAGACTTTGTCCCGCATAGAATGTGATATGCGACACTTTATTCCCAATATCACGGCTATTATCGATATGGACATAAATCAATTTGCACACGTAGTTTAGTTTGCTGAGTGAAATTTCAATAATTTTCGCTTTATTTCGATCCTCTTCGTCGCTCTCCCAGAACGTCTCGGTCGAATTATCGATTAGTGAATTAGCGAGTGCCTGACGTGATGAGACCGTGACTTCGAAAAGCCCTTGCAGATCAATATAATTGAATATTTTAACACCACCGACATTAGGACCGGCTGTACTCAGCACATTTGAGTTTGATTCGTGTAGCGACGATATCAACATGTCCTCATCGTGTTCGTCCGATTTTGAAAGGATTTTCGAAATGTTGCTGAATACATGTGATCGATGCAGAAATTGGTGATCAGCCTGACGGAATCGAATCCCGAAACATTGAATAGCAATTCTTTGAAGCGCCGATCCAGCTGGTAGGAGTAGTGTTAAATCTGCGACGGTCTGTAAATATGAATGAAGTGACTGTGATAGCACTGTGGCGAGTTTTCCGCTATTCTGAGTCGAAGTAACCGGATGCTCGAGTGCCGGCTCAGCGTCATCAGCTTTTAAATTCTCTTCGATAATCGAAATTTGAGTTGAGTGCGTTAACGCTGCGATAAACCACCACATCAGATCGTGTAGACAGTTCGCCTGTGTCACTGACTTCATCATCCAGTTTAGAGCCTGTAGTGAATATATTCGGCACGTTGCAATTCGTAGTGAGCGTTTCATAACGTTTCGTAATTTTTCAAGATCGTGCTGCTGGAGAATGAACGCCATTGATGGCCGAGATAATAGCGAAATGGAATTTTCGTCGGGCTCATCAAGTTTTGGCTCGATTGAGGGCCTTTTTTCTGGTGTTTTTGAAATCGGATCGATAAAAATAGGTTCCGAATTATTTTCGATTGAATTAGCACGCAACGAATTTTTTAGCTCGTTATAGTCGGATATATTGAAATCTTCTAGATTCGAGTTATGGCCGTCTTCGAGCAGGCTTAAATGTTTTAAAGCAATGGTTGGATTATCATTCACTCGTTGGCTGTGTGTGCTGCTGGATGGGGCGATACAAGACGCCGCTATAATGCTTTCGGGCACGATTTTGCGTAAATTGGCCGAAGGATAGCAAAGCAACAAATTTCCAGTATCCTTCCCCTCGTTGTTATGATGTTTACGGCGTAAGACTACGCGATTTACTTGATCTTGGCCGGAGAGTTCCGAGTTCTGTTGATTATAAAATTTATTGCTTTGATTTGCAAGACTCCATCCCTGGCCCATCGATAAACTTCGATGAAACTTCGATAAAGTGCCTGTGGTCTGCTGTGGTCCCACGTCTACTGAATGCGGATCCACCGACTCGAATGACACATCGGAAAGTGGCCGTTCATATCCGTTATCGTGAAATCCAAATATTTCGTATGGAAGTTCATTGGTTACGGTCGCCCCAAGTGCATCGAGGCACGAGAACACTTCTGGCGCAGCCCATAATAATTCTGGCGAGACGCAAGCCGATAGATTTGAACTTTTCCGTAAATTTTGTGTGCTCGTAGCGTATGGAACTCGGGATCCTTTCAATTTAATTTCGCGCGAATTTCGGCTGGTACCGGGTCGTGCAAAATCTGTCATTAAATTATTTATGTGCGATTCGGACACAATTGGCATTTGTTGCGGTGATTTTTTCTGATTTGTGCCCAAACCACTCGATGTCGTGGACGAGAGCTCCAATAGAAATAGTGCATTGTCCTTCATCATTGTGTATATCTCAGAGTTGAGGATCAAGCTGGTCTTTAGCCCGAAAAGATTATCAACCTTAATGGGATTTTGAATGGTTGTTGTGGTGGGTGAAATAAACTGCTCGGCGGGAACAGGTACATTTACATTATTTGAGTTCTTGATTCCGTTCATATACTTCTCGCGACACTTGTCACATATTAAATACCAACTGGATGCTCCTTTCCCACCTTCACCGCAATTTCCCGCCCATCCGGCACAATAATTTCCTACTGAATTATATCCCTTGCCTTTTGATGACTTTCCACAACCGGGATGTACAGTGCGCATATGATGGGTGACTGGAATCGGTATAAACGTCTCACATAGTTCACAAAACGTCGTGTCTTCCTTCTTCTTCTTGCGTACATTTCGGAAGTCCTTATCTAGATTATTATCTAAATTATCAGTGGCAGTTGCGGTAGTAGCAACGGTAGTTGTTGTCAATTGTCGTTCTGCATTCGCATTGTTCTCCTGGAATTGATCAAGCGCGTTCGACTGGACAAGTTGAACACAATTATTGCACAACTGTTCCCATAGGTAGACGAGACTCCTCAGAGCCGGTGGAAGCACTGTGATAATTTCGGGAAGCGGTTGTAGTTTTGACTTTTCTTCCGGATCACTATCGACGGCGTTCGATTTACGATACCGTCGATTATGAATACTAGAGTTACCAGACTTGGTGAGCGTTTCCAGAGTCGATGGTCTAATGTTTAAATAGCTGCCAGCATTCGCCACTTCTACTGAATGGCGTTGCTGAGCTCGTTCCTCTTTTGAAAGGGTTAATTTTGTGTCACAATTATCTCCGCGAGTAACTACAACTGCGCCCTGCTTAGGAAGCGTTGGATGAAATTTCAAAAATGATGCGCAAGCCATGGCATCATGTACGATCCCTTCATGCCATAAGAAGGCTGCAAATACAGCACGTAACGTTTCGGCTAGTGATGGTGGTAGAGCGCGTTTAGGAACGTTTGTTTTATTTGCCGTCTCGGATTTATCAGTGGACGCATTAGAAACGGGCCATTTCAATGGATTATTCAATTTATCACTTCCAGCGCTCGATGAACCTATATTGCCCTCCTCAGCAGTATTTGGTGGTGCTACATTATTTCCTAGCGCATCGAAATTAAAATTAAATCCAGGACCAAGATTGAAATCGGCCGGCAATGTAGCTTCATCTGGCCGCATATCGATCAATTTAACTCCTGAAGCAAGCGAGCGCTTGCAACGTAATTTTCGAACCTGACTCATCTTCAGTGATGATGATTCAGCTTTACTATGGATCGCCACACCGCCAGACGACGATGAAGTTGGAGCTGGCCCTATTGTGAAATTGCTGCCTCGAACCGCGGTTTGTGCTAGACTTTCCTCCGATTCTGAAGTTTGTTGCTCTAAAATCGATTTTGATAATTCATCTTCGCGAAAACTCGATTGACTAGGTGACTGGCTTAAGTCGCGCGTTAACGAACTTACTAGCGCTGATGTGTCGGATACTTCTGCTGATTTACTTCCACTACTCTGATTCGAGTGTAGCTCACGATGACGTAATGGTATAGCCACGGGGCTAGAACTATGACTTGATAGTGGCGGCGTTACCATATTACCATTATTCCGTACGTCTTGTCCACCGATCGCTTTGACTAAGTCGCGTACTGAGACCGATGGAAAATCTGGCAAATCATTTCGTCGTTTTGGTGCATCTTTTGATTCAACACTATCGCCTTTAAACCACTTTTGAAGTGCTTGTAATTTACTAGCTCCGCCTCCTACAACTCCGGCTATTGTAGTTCCAATATTCGATTGACTTGGACTTCCGGACAGGAAAAATTGTTCCCCCGATGACTGTGATTCGGCCCGATTCTCTTTATTCGACGAAGACTTTTTCTCATCGAACAAATCGAATTTCATTAATTCCTCGCCATCTTTAGACGTGGTTAGGATTTTTGGCGAAGATTTCGTTGACGAGTAATTTGAGGAGAATACAAATGGTGCACTACCTAATGAAGCACTTTCAACTGACAGTGGCGGTGTAAATTTACTTGTCGTAAACTCGAAACCTTTTTTACTCGGCGAACCAGACGACATTTTTTGTGTATCGACAGCGTTATCGACATCGAGTATATCGATTTGAGTTTCGCTCGTTTTTTTGATTTTTTCTAGGACGGAAGTTTTGACACCACCCGAATCACTTATTTGATTCTCGATCACTGGATGTAAAAGTGTTTTGCCCAAATGTTGATTATATTGAAGACACCACGCTTCGGTCGGATACCATCCCGGTGTACAATGCTGGCGTATCGATTCGGTCGACAATCGAACCCAAACGCCATCATCGTTCTCGATCTCGTCGATGAACGTTAGAATTCCGTTCAGCTTGATGATTCCAACCTGTTCTGATTGTAGCGTAGGATGCGATCGGATCCGAAGTCCGGATGAATTTTTCGATATAAATTTACGTATTCGATTTGGCGGTTGCGTATTTTTTTTGTGTCCCTTCGATAGCGGCAGTATACCGGCCTCTTTAACTTCGACCCGAAACACTTCCTCGAGTGGTATACCATCTATAGTGACGGTGATACAATAGCTACCGACTGAATTTGGAGTCCATGTCGCACCGAATGTGCCATCTCCTAAATCATTGGCGACCATAGTCTCGGTGACTCGTGTCTGTATCGGACTGGAAAATCGTAGCTCTTCGAACGAATACTGTTGGTACACTTTCATAAAAGTGATGGCATTAAAGCATGCCTTTTCTTTGATCGTCGGTTCGTAGCTCATTTTTGGCGGCAGTGGCATACCGCCCAATGAAAATGTATCGGCTTGTGGCGATTTACGTAATTTACGACCGACATTAGCGACCGCTCCTGCAGGTACGGCCTTAATCTCGATTTTTAAATCGGGTACAAATACATTATCGCCATATTGATCACGTGTGATTACAGTTAACGAGGTGGGCCATCCATACCGAACCGGTTCTGGGATTTGTTTTAGCTCACATCGATTTGGATCAAGTCGAGGTTCTGGTTGGAGCCATGCTGCTAAGCGGGCCCCAGATGATCCGGGCGCTCCGGTTACGAAATCTTTTAAAAATTGACGCTCGTTCGATTGTCCACTGAAAATAGATAAAAAAAAATAAAAATACAAAAATAGTTTTAATGTTTATTCCATACTACACTACCAATATAGTTTTATGATTCAACTATCTGCGATAACGCAGTAATGAGTGGTCGGTTTAAATTTGTTATACTTGATATTATTTTATCTATCTGTGAATGTAAATATTTTGCAAATACTGTAATGCCGCAAATATATCAGCGTTTATTTAGAATTGATTGTGATTTGGCCTAAATTTAGATCGATTCGGATGATTCAATAAGAATTTAACTAGAAATTGGGGAAACAAATAAGACTGATGCACTATTATCAACTTGATAAAACTGAATATAGCAAGTGTGCATTTTTTGTTTCGAAAATTGTGGAAAATTTTCGTTACGCTTGCATGACATTAGTTGATATAAGATTAACAGAATCTTAACAGACCTGGTTCTGTTTTAATAAAAAATAACGTTTTGTTTTGGTAATTTCTTCGTTTAAAAGCCATTATATAGATTGTGAAGATTGGAACGAATTGAAAAGATTGTAGTCGATATACGATTGTAGAATTGTTTCCAGTTCCGCACTCAATGCCACAAAGGGCCCATGATGCAAACCTTGGATCCTATCAAATCACGGACACGCGTTCTGCATCCTTGGCAAATTGGAGAAGTTTGAACACTGGCAGAGAGGATAGTAGATGCACAGGAATTGTCCTGGAATTAAATACATGAGACCTAATACAATCGAAGGCAGAGCAGCTGCCGATGAAGTGTATGCTATCATCATCATCTTCAAGGCATTCATCGCATACGGCATTGGTGGCTAGTCCTATGCGATGGAGATGACCCTTGAGACGGCCATGGCCGTCAGTTGGTATGAATTGATCAAATCTCATTTACGAATTATCATTTATTATGTACTTGAATTTACTGTAAATGTAAGATACAAAATTTTATAATTCAATTCACTGTGTCCAATTATGGTATTTTGCAAGACTTGCGTGCTCATAAATTCAATAAAACACGAAAAATGTTATATACGTATACATAAATCAAAAGTAAACCTGTTGAATTTTATGTATTGTATATGCTGCTTGCTTGTATATAAGTAACGACAATGACCCAACAACAACACTAAAACGCATAAATTTCTCTTTTTGGATAAAAAAATAAAACAAAACAAAAAAATGGTTCAATGAACACATACACATACGATTGTACCGCGATATCGGAAATGCACCCGTACAAATGTTTTTGAACCTGTGCGATGATCATCATAAAAATTGATCACAATATGTACAACAAGTACATAAATATGTATGTATGTATGTATGAATGCATGTAGTTAAGATATAAATCTTAAGATAGATAGATTTTTTTTTTAGTTATGCGTATGTACACATTAACATAAGTATAAGAAGGCATTAAGAACAGTGTAATATGTACAGTGGCGGTTAGTAAAATAGTCAAATGTGCAATCGATATAGAAATACAGAGTTTAACGCTGCACAAGTGTTCAAATCAAAACAAATCATTGCTTCATTTTAATTCATACTTCTGCAATACTTAATTCCTAAAGAAATCGACGACTATTCCTACATTTTACTAATTAAATAAACCCCCAAAAAACAACTAGATCAACTGACAACAACGTATTTAAGATCGGATAGTTTCCATTCTGATCATAAATTCCTATTGACGAGACAACCTCCGTTCTACATTTTCTCCTCTTGTAAATTTACCAATTATTGCTAAATATTAATTACGAAAAATCATATAAACCCACGTTTTGTTTCTAAATAAAGAGGCCAAAAATCTATTTATGTTCCACAATTTTATTAAACCCGAAAACCTAAAGTTCTCACAAAAACAGTAATAATTCTATTGTCAGTATTAAACAGGGAAGATATTCTAGCTCATTAGTGTATATTTTATTTGCTAAACATAAGCTCCACAGTTATTTTCTACATAATTCAAGAGAGGAAGATATATTTACATTTTCGTCATCAACTCATCACAACAATAAAATGACAAACTTAGTAATTTTATACAATAAATTAATTTATTCAGTCGATAAATGTAAAAGAAATCATCACTCCATTTTAAACGGCCTTTTTAGATCCTAAAATTTTTTGATCCGAACACATGACGAAAACAACATAACAAAGTTATATTATTGAAATATTAATTTAATGAGATAGAAATAATTTAACTTTGGTATGTTGTTTTCGTTATGAGTTCGGGTCAAAAAAATCTTAGGATTATTCGAATGAGAGCAGCTTAAACGGCCTAAAAAAATTGCTTTAAATTTTATAAATCTCAAAAATTGACCAAAAGACCAATTACTACACATTTATGATCGAATAGGTTCCACATGCATACCTAGAATAAACATATATTCCACCCTTACCACAAATTCGTAACGATCAATTTTTTTCTCGAATAGAGATCCTTAACATATGTTTAACACACAATTCTATTGTCAGTGTTAAACAGGAAAGGTATACCAAATTTGTTAAAGATAAGTTCCACACTTTTTATTATCAACGGTTGAGAACAATAGAATAGCGAATTTAATGATTTTATTAGACGAATTAATTATTTATTTGAAAAGAATCAGTAAAAACTGAACATATGTTCCACAACTACATATATTGTTGTTACTCAATAAGGTATTCCGCTTGCTTCAATTAGCTGCAATGAAATTATGGTATTCTGATTATTGTTCTTAAATGGTTCTGAATTTTGTCTAGAAAAAACCCTATAACTGACATACTCAGTTATAAAGTTGGTACACATTATGATTATATTAGAAAATATCTATACTATCTTATTGAATAACTGCACCCAACAAATTTGATAAACACTTTTCAGGTGGCTGGTGGCGTAATTTTTTATGTGAAATTGTTATCGAAAGGCTTTATAGGTCATCTACATGTTACGACTGTAAGTCTTTTAAAGTCAAATTCTTGCTTCAATTAAACATTAAATTTTAAACTCTATACACCAAAAACTAAACTCTTGAATTAAAATTCTAATCTGAGGACACCAAACTAAAATCTTCAATTTAATTCTTATCGATTGTGGCAGAAATAGAACTTTCAGATTCCATGTTCTAGTTTCTTGACTCGCCTATAGTCTTCAGATCCCAACCATATGCGATCGAATATGCGGTTTTATTTAAGTTCTCGACTGTAACTTTATGCTATAAAGAGAAATACATTTTCTTATAATAGAAATGTAAACAAGACATATATTTGGAAAACCATTCATGATTTATTTTGTCAATAAGATCATTTTACAAATTGAATTTTAAAAACGAAAAATTTATGTCTCTAATTTGGACATTAATCAACGTGGCACTACTTCAAACGACGAAATCTCGGGAGGAGAAGAAGGAACTACATACTTGACTTTCGTTCGCTGCCAGAAACCACCATAAACAATAAAAGTCATTATTAGGTCAAATTAGTATGCGTGAGTGTTTTTTTTAGACTGCAAACACATCAAAAGTCAAGTAACATATTTTTTGTCTTTCGGTTTTTTTTAACAACTTACACATGTGTGTCTTAAAGACCTTAAATAGCTTGATTTTTTTATTTTGTTTATTACAAAAAACTTAAAACGAAATATAAACAATTTAGGTTGTTAGTTATAGTTTTGGTTTAGATTAGAGAACAATATAAAAAAGAAAAAAAAATTTGCTGTGAATATTTCTTGTATGGAATTTTATTTTATATTTTTTAACCCTTGTATTGGCACGGACCATTTATATCCGTATAAATTTGAAGAATTTTTTGAATGCGCTAGAGAATCACGAATACTAATAAACAGTGTTTAAAGGCCATTACAGGGCCCTTACTGTGTCAACAAACTGGCTAGAACAGTTTCGATCCTGGGCTTGGTGTTCATACTGTTTTAGACAACCTGAAGAAGCCAAGTCATTCTCTACACCGTGGAGCCAACGCCATCTGCAAGGACCTCTGCGCCTACCATATGGTGGCTCTCTTAGAGATCGCCCACTCTGTTATCGTGAGTGATAAGAGAGCCCAAATATTTGAACCTCATCACTCCTTCAAACGTGTAGTGGCCACTGTAGTGAAAACTCTACAAGCGGATCAAGTATTTCCCTCACTCCATTGCTATTCAGTCCAATCACGCATATGTCATCTGCATATGCAACCACCTGATTGGACTTGCGATATAAGATTCTGCGCTGAGGTGTTTCAGTTTTACGAAAGTTGTACTCCTACATCAGATTAAAGAACACCCTAGATAACTGTAAAATTACTTGATAGCCTGTTCTCAACTTTAATACAGCATTGAGGCTGCATACTGTCATTCCACACGAATTTTGTTGGCATACCTAGGTATTCCAGCGCAGACCACAAACTCTCTCGATTGATCGAGTTATAGGCCTGCCGGGAATTCAGGAACACCTGAAATGGGGATGGAAGTCTCAAAATATTTAGATAAAATCAGCCGCAGCGAAAAGACCTGATCAGTGACTGATCGATTCGGACGAAAACCTCCTTGATAGTTACCAACCAAGCCCTCCACTAGAGTGGTGATTCTATCCAATATAATGTAGAACAGTAACTTGTATGCTGTGCAAAGGAGAGCTATACCACGATAATTCTCACACTTCAATCGGTCTCCGTTTTTGAAGATAGGGCACATCTCGGCCACTTTCCATTCGTCAGGCATTACTTTGGTTCGCCGTACTAATCGAATAAAAAAAGTTGAAAAGGCAGTTCCACAAAGTATCCCCTCCGAATATCAAGAGCTCCAAGTTAATGCTCCGTATGGCTCAAGTGAATTCCTCATGAGATGGATCCTCAATGCGGTGAATTTGAGAAGAATTCCTTCTACCATTCTCGCTTCTTCCGTGTACAAATTCGCTTAGCTGCCCTTCTAATAGGAGTATCCTTGTTTTTCCATGCGATTGTGAGACGTTGTTGCATTTATTTATATATTTTGTTGCTCAACTGGAAGACGACACTCGTCATTAAACCAATCATTCTTGGGTCCTACTTTCACTATACCTAACATCTGTTGAGCAACCGAAGTTTTCAGCACCTTCCAGACAGAGTTCATACAGTCAGACTGGCAATTAGCTTCCTCAATGTTGCCGCTGGCAAGATCTTGATATCTTTTCGTTTGATCTTCATTTATCAGACCTTCACAGTCGAAACGTATGAAAACTTTCATCGTAGCTTTGCAGCGACCAAATAATGATCGCAGCCTATGTATTTGGTCGCTGACCGATAAGTTCTCACATTCTACACAACCCGAGCTCGCCCTTTTGAAATTAACACATGGTCAATTTGGCCGCGAGAAATTTTGCGAGGATGTGTCCAGGTTTCCAAATATATCTCTTTGGAAGGGGAATATGTGCTTGCTACTCTAAGATCATTAGCTATTGCAAAGTACATCATTATATCAACATTATCAATTGCAGTTTCGTGTCAGGAGTACGGACCTATGTTTTCACACAACTCGACTTGATTTCTGCCAGCTCTAGCATTAAAGTCCCCAATTACCATTCTAACATCGTGTTCGGGTATAGATATAGATCATTATCCAAGTCATTGTGTAATGAGTTTTCATCTTGGGGCTGGCTAACTTCTGTTGGCGCATGTACACATATTATCGACAGTTTGGCTAACTTCATGCACAAGAGAACACAGTCGGCTATTGACTGCTTGGAAATCCAAAATATAGCCTTCTTTACCCCAAGAAGAAATCCAACTCCAAGATTTCCGAGGTCATCTATAGCTCTGGGAAACAATCTAAAGCTCTGGGAAACATGCGGTCTCCACTTTTAGGTCAGCAAGTTCCAGCCGATACTTCTTCATGCATGTAATTAGGTGGTTTCTTAAGTGACTGCATGTTCCACGTGTCGATCCTAAATATTGTCTCCGGGTACTTGAGCGGGGTCTGGTGTTTTTTGGCGATATCCATTTTTCGTTTTGTTGACTTTATTACAGATCTTCTCTATTTCAACCGAACATAACCAAATTTGTCAAAATGTAAAATTCGAAAGAGAGCTTTCTTTGTACACATAAATTACCTTAGTTGTCATTTCATATCAAGACTGTCAACGAAGAGTTCGAACTGAATTAAACGGAAATGAAATTTCATTGAAACATCCTTGTGACTATAAATTAAACCGCATCGTGTTTACGATCGTACTTACGACAATGTGTACATATAATTCGTTAAAATTAAACTCTTCACGGGGCGCGCAATCATTTCAAATTCCATGCAGGTTTAATTACACCGCATAATGTAATCAAACAAACACACACACACACAAACCATAATAATCTTAACCGGAAATGTCGAATAGTTTTTGAACTTATTTCCCTTTTCTTTTCCATTTTTATTTATTATTAGTCGTGTAATCGCGCGTTATGAAAAGAAAAAATTTAGAATTAAAACAATAAACCCAGAGCAGGCAGCTCAGTATAATTTTTTGGATAATCAACAAGCAACATACATTTTTGTATTTTACTTTTTAAATACAATCGTTTACTGTTTTATGAAAACATGTTATTGTATGATGCTTGATGCATTTATGTAAAATAATTATGTATTATGATGATGGGCAATATGGCTGTATAGTGGAATCGAAAAATTACTATACAAAGCAATAACAAATTTTGGGTATGTTTATGTTGGTTTTTATGTTGTATAAATTATGAGGCGATTCATTTATGTTATATGTACATAATAACCAGGCTATTGTGTGATTATGATTATGGTTGAGTTGTTACGTTGCGAATGGAGTTTTTTCTCTCGATATAATTATAGATTTTTTGTTATTAGTAATAACGAGTCGTGCTATTTTTTATTTTGGGAAACCAGTTAACTGCAAAAAGATCATTTTTTGCAGTTACGAAAAAGATCAGGCGAGGCTTCGAGCAATTATAGAACTAGATAGCGAGGAAGTCTTTTCGCTCTACTCCTGCAAAAATGCGTTAAAAATTATGGCCAACCGTAAACTATTGATAAAAGTCCAAAGAACGGCTTGCTTGTGTATAAGTGGGGCTCTCAGGAGCACACCTACTCAAGCTCTAGAGATTCTCTTTCATCTTACTCCCTTGGATATTGCGGCCGAGCAGCTTGCATCTTGCACAGCCATTCGGCTCAAATCCATATCTATGTGGACCTGTAACAATGCAGGGCACTCATCTATCCTATGCAACAGGGGTATCCCGGAAGCTACCGACTACGCTATTCCTTTGCCATCTGTTGAGATGAAATTCCAAACTGAGTCTCCCACCAGAGAGGGTTGGGTGAACGAAACGGTAATGTACAATGAGGCGCTAAGCTTCTTCACGAATGGCTCAAAAAGGGATAGAGGGGTTGGCTACGGAGTATTCTGTGAGGCTCTAGGGGTTAACAACTCTTTTCGTCTTCCCGACTTTTGCAGCGTTTTTCAAGCTAAACTGATCGCGATAATGGAAGTCATGGACTGGTTGAAGTATAATGTAATATCTACGAGGGATATTCGCATTTTTACGGACAGCCTGTCTGCTATTAAAACGCTACAATCAAACTCCCTGACGTCGAAGGTAGCCCAGAACTGTCTGGCATCGTTAAATGAGATGGCTGATCAGTTCAACATCCGCTTGACGTGGGTGCCAGGGCATTTCAATATCGCAGGGAATTAAATGGCAGGTGAGTTGGCCCGCAAGGGTACTTCTGCCGAAGCTGTGGTGATGAGGAGGAGGAAAATGTTCTCCCTCTGCTCTGCACCTGTCCTAGTCTAGCGTACAGCAGAACAAAATTTATGGGAACATCCCCTTTGAACGACTTCACGGATCTTAGTAAGATCGAGATCCGGGACTTTAAACGCTTCTTGGAAAGCTCAGGATGGTTTAGCGAGTGAAGAGGAGGAAACTTGAATGTGGTGCAGCTATATGGACCAATTTTGAGTCTAGGCTAGTCCTTTAGGACGGCCACCCTTACCTAACCTAACCTAACCTAAAGTCTTTTGGTGGTGCAGTTAGTGAAAATGAAGAGTATGTTGAAATACGTAACGAGCATGATACCGAAACGGAGCAAGAGTTAGACTCTGATGAAGAAAACCTTGACGAAGATTCCGGTAATAAATAATTTTATAGGCAAAGATGAATCGATTTAGCGGAAAATCCCATTAGTGCAATGGAGACCAAGAACGGAGAATATATTCATGGTTACATCAAGCTTGACAAATAAATCTAAAAACGTTGAACCACCACAGGGAAGTTGTGTTTATTATTTTCTACGTCGACGAGTCGACAATGTAGACAATGTAGAATCGTAGAAAACGTATAGACTATTCGTAGCAAACGAGACGATTGATAGAGTGATTTAGTGGACTAGTTCTAAATTATTATATGGCTAGATTTAGGTAGGTTTGACATTTGTTTGATAATTATTCCCCTACATTCACGATTTTTTATTATGCTGTCCGAAATGTGTAATAAATCTCCCCACCTCATAAGTTTTTTCCCCACGTCATATATGTCAATTTTAGTTTTCATAACCTCAAATTTTTTGTGACAACTACTAAATTGTACAGAAAATTTCCAACTGTTGTTGAAACTGTTGTGGGTGGTCTCCAGAGCTTGAACTGATGGCAATATTGTTATGGGTCGTATAATGCCAAGGATGAAATTGAGCCTTATATAAATTATATCGTAAGCAATATTTCAAATTAACAATTGAGTTTGAAAAAGCAAATGCTAATTATGTGTGAAAAACGATTCCTGAACAATGTTGAGCTGAATCGACACATTAGATCACATACGGGAGAGAAACCAACTTTGTGCAATGAGTGTGGAAAAGGGTTTAGAACACTTTATCAATTAAATATGTATGAACGTACTCACACTGAAGAAAAGCCACATAGTTGTGATATTTGTGGTAAAACATTTTCACGAAATGTTGGTTTGATTATTCACCAGCGCCTGCATACCGGCGAGAGACCCTATAAATGTCGATACTGTGATAAATCGTTTACTACTGATTCAGGTGGCCGTAAAATGCATGAACATGTTCATCTAGATGACCGACCTTATAAATGTGTGTTATGTAACAAATCTTACAATTTTGGTAGCAGACTGAGATCACACATTAAACTAAATCATCCTAAGTAAATTGGTAGGATACAGCAATATTAATTTTTAAAATCATTGTTTACGTTAATTAAAATTTAAGTACTTAAGAACTTTATAAATGTATGTACATTTATTAATTTTAACGGTTTAGATATATGGGTTAGAAAGGCTAAAGTTATTATTCTATGAGAAAAATTGGCTGGCAGTAGTTTTTAACTGAAAAAATGAATTAAGAAAACAGAAAAATAATCTAAAATCGTTAATATTTGAATTTACAATATTTGTGTGTATTTAAAAATCAAATGTTGGACATGCGCACATAAATTATTCGATAGCTGTCAAAAATTATCATAGTAATAGACTCGAATAATTTGGGTGTGTTCAGTATTTTCAAGTAAATGTCAAAAATTTAATTCACGAATTTTTATCACAGGTTTCGGACACAGTTGAACCAAAAAAAAATTAGGATTTTTTTAAAGACAAACATCACAATTCTATATAGGCGGTTGAACTTTGTCCTAACTCCTAACATTATTATTATGTTTCATACGGCTTAACTGAATCGCTAGTCATGAACAGCTTGGCATCTTCTCCCATTTAAATAGTGTAACATATAGCATCTTCTATAGCAATAATTTTTATGCTATAGAATCCGGTATTTTATCGCATTTGGCGACCGATATATACATTAAATTAGAAGCTAATTTTAGCCAATTAAAATATTGCCAAGTAACCTACGTAATACTCTACGTAACGACAATAACGTAGATTACATGGTGTAATCTACCTCGCTCATCCCTGGTTCTTTTCCTGTGTAGACCTTATTGTTAAATCAAAGTATAAAGATGTTAAACATGCGTGGATTACACAAATCATCCCATGTTTACGTTCGAGATCTATGGGCTAGTGACGGTACCGGATTGAAAATATTCAACGCCACAATGACTTACATTATAGATTCAAATTTTTTCTGCGAAGTATTAGATTTGAAAATGTGGAAACTAGAGAAGAACGTCGGAAATTTGATAAACTGGTACCTATACGAGAAATATTTGAAAATTTCAACGAAACTGCCACGAAAATTACAATGTGCGATGCTATTCACTGTTAATGAAAAATTGAAAAGCTTTCGAGGTAGATGTAGCTTCAAACAATAAACCAGCCAAATAGGAAATTAAATTTTTTTCCGCTGTTGATGCAACCACATTTTATACATCGAAACTGGAAATATATTGAGACCAACAACCACCAGGAACATTTAATTTATGAAATAAACCTTAACAAATAGTTCAAAGAATTACACAACATCTTCAATTTAGCCTGAATATTACAACCGATAATTGGTTTACAACCTATCCATTGGCCAAAGATTTGTTGGAGAAGAGAACTACTTTAGTCGGCACAGTAAGGAAAAATGAAACGTTTTTGTCTCAACTATTTACAATTGCGAAAGGCCGTGAATTTCATTCAACAGCATATGGCCACCAAAAAAATAATACAATTTTATCTTATGGGGCAAAAAGAAATTAGTGCGTCTTTCTCCTCTCGACACTACATACAGGTAATAATATTATCAGAGGGCCCAAAATGCGACCAGAAATAATATATTTCTATAACAAACCAAAAGTAGGGGTTGACACTACAGGTCAACTATGTGCTACCTATAATGTTGCGAGAAATGTACGCCGCTGGCCACTTGTAATATTCTTTTGTCTGTTGAACTTGTCAAGCATAAATGCCCTCATCGTATATTATTGTCGACCGATAACCCACCCCTCCAGTACTAAAAACGATCATTGTTTATAAAAGATCTTGCAATGAGCCTAATCCAAGCACAAATCGACAGGCGTAATAAAATCAAGAGACTAAACCACAATTTGTAAATCCCAATGACCAACCTCCTGCGTCGGAGAAACAGAAAGTCGAAAAACAGAGTCGATACCAAGTATGTAGGTCTTACAAAAGCGACCGCAAAACAAAAAAAAATGTTTCCCGTGTGACAAATGTATTTGTGGAAGTCATACGATTACACTTTGCCCAGAGTACCATGAGCCAATGGACTTACCGCATCCAGAAAACTCTGCATCCTCTGACGAATTTCAATTTTGATTCACATTTCTGGTTTTTAAAAATACCTCTTTCATACCTGTGGTTATAGAAATCTAGATCTGTGATAAATGTTCCTGAACCTTTGCCATTTTATATTTTATATATTTTTTTCATTTATATATTTGTTAAATAAATGGTTGAACTATTAAACTGAACTGGTTTTGTTCTGGTATACTGTATTACTGATGAAATTAACGAAAATAATAACAATTGGTAGTTTTTGTGGTCCATTCGCGATATAAATTACTATATCAAGTAATGGATGGAAAACACCCATAGTTAGTAGAAACTAACTAAAAATCGAGGTTAGTTAAAGTGAGAGTTAAAACAAAAAAATTCAAAACTTATTTAGGAAAAAATATTTCAAAACAATGCAATAAATAGGAAATTTCCTAAAAATCATATTTCCTTATCGCCAGGGTACATTAGGGAACAAATTCCTAACTGCTACAAAACTTTCAATTTTTCTTCATTTCCTTATTTCCAGGGTAATGACCCACATGAGAGTGTCTCATCAGGCAGTGATATATGTGCTCGTATATGTAGAATGTATTCTAGTTTTTGGTACGATTTGGCGTCCAGCACTCAATTTAAATCAAAAATTATTCAATGAAATTATACACAAATATAAGATGCCATCTTCATGACCAAAACTTAATCAAAATTCCTCCAATTTGGACAGAGCCATAAATATGATTAAGCAGCTGTATATCTGCATATAGAGATTAGATCAGCCTACATTTTTTCTAAACGATTGCCAAATACATATAGAAGCGGCATTACTATTTGGAATTCGCTTATCCCATCCTATATATCACAATCGCATGACTTGAATCGTTTATCTGAAATATATGAACTTTAAATACTCATCTAAGAAATGAGCTCATTCCATTGTTGTTAGGTCGTTGTAATTGTAAACTCGCTTTAATAATAAAATCATAAAGAGAATCGTTAAGGTGCTCCCACGACACACACACGATAATGATGCAAGAAAACATATGTTTAGAGAGAGAGAGCAATTCGGGTCGTCTTTATTATAAAATCTCATCAAATCTTTATAAAAACAATAAGCATACTACTACTACATAGATCCAAATGTGTATTAAGAAAAAACTATCACGTCTAATTTCATGATTTGGAAAGAAAAGAAATAAAAAGCGAAACACTAACAAATTTATACTTATGCATCGATCGATCTCGAGGTTAGTTAAAAAGGATATACAAAAATACGAAATGGTAGTCAAGCAAATCTATCTTGTCTATTAATAGATAAGAAAATTGCATTTCATTCGGTATCTATGCTTATTGCTTATAACGATGTAATGGTATGACTGTCTATAGACACATCTTGAGTTATTTTATTCTTTTTGTCAAGATTTACAAGAATTTTGGGATTTTGTTTGTATTTCAATTTGTTACGCTATATGCGAATCGAGCTGTTGGAAATTTAATTTTAGATGATTTTTATGTAAAACCAATACGGTCATCGATTTTTAATAGGAAGTGTGATTAAGATAATAAATTTGATGCTAATTTTGTCACATTGGTATATGAGTGACGGCAATTTATTTTTTGTATCGATGACGAATTTACTGATAAAAAAAGGGTGGAGTGAATAAAAATGTATTCATTTATTTTTACCTATAGACTTGAGTTTTAGTTTCGAAACGTTTTTTCATCAGGATCAACCAAAAGTTAAAAACTTGAAAGATTTGATGCGTTTGTGAATAATTCAAAAGGCCCGTTGTATATTTCAGCTAAGCTAAGTGAGAAAACAATTCTTACTATAGTTTAGTTTAGCTCGCTACCTCGACGCACTGCTCATTCTAGCTAATAAATTAATTCACACAGATTGTAATATACGTGGTTATGAATAAAATGTAGGCAAATATTAATGTATGTGTGAGCGATATAGTTGAAAATTGCAAGGCGAAGACAACTTGAGCTATGTTGGTTTTCATAGTTCAAAACAAACATGCATAGTTCGGATAGCTTAGCTCAAGTGTGCATCGATCTATTAAAATTTTTTATTTATAACCGATAGCTATGAACATAGCTTACATCGCTTAGCTTAGCTGAAATGTACAACGGGCCTAATGGTTGGAAAATCGAATTCAAACTATGTTCAGGGTCAGCAACAATGCTTAAAATAATCATGTCTATTCTGTAACTCAGTTGGAAAATTTCCACAGGGAAAAAAAAATTCCAATGGGATTTAATTTGCTATTCTGTATCTCGTTGGACTGGAAATTCCTGTTGGATGTTTATTTTATAGTTAAAAAGTATGAGAATACTACTGATTACTATCAAATAGAGAAAAAAATGACACTCGGTAATTTTAAGTTAAAAAACAGATGTAATGTAATGTCCAAAAATGTAATACAATTATTTTTGGTTTTCGTTCTATTTTGTTTGACTTGTTTCTTTTTGTGTATCCTTAGGCCAGGTCAGAATTTATAGAAACTTATTTGTTGTGTTCGACATAACCAACTTTTGGTAATAAAATAGCTGTATTACTACACTAGTAATATTCATTGAACTATAGATTTAAAATGGAATTATAATCTTTTTTCAATGAAATATGATATCTTAACTCTTGCAATATTTAAATTTCGGTTTCCAAGAATTGTCAACAGTTCTGTGGTATTTTTGAGAAACTAGTTAACTGAATGTTTAACTAGGAATTTAGACCTCTATAAGAGCGGAAAATATCGAATTAAAAAACTTGAGGAGTATCCGGAAACGAAAGCAATTCATGCTCGTCAACAATTCTGTAAAACTTCGAAATACTACAACTCCCAACACCTTGTCAAACCGGCACATGGTAAAACACATCATTTACACATTGATGTGCACCTTGAGTTCATATAAATATATTTTCATTTTATTAAAATTTGGAGAAATTAATTAAATTAATGAATTATTTAGTTAAATGTTCCCCACGTATCAACATTTTAATAAATTTGGGAATAATAACTGGGAAAAATTGCTACAAAGGATTTTTTTTCTTAATTCCTATTTCCTCATTCCCATGGAAAACTAGAATAGACTCACTGAAAGGACAGTAAGGAAATTTTATTGAAAGATGAAACTAACTGTAAGATAAAAGACAGGAAAAATGAAATTAAATTTTAGCAAGTTGGCGAATTTGTGAAATTTAAATTTAGGAAATTTTTAATATTTTTAAATTATATTGAAAAGTTTACAAATTTTGAGAAATCAGGAATATAATTATTTTTCTACTTTTATAAGTTTGAATTACAAATGTATTAAAAATTTTATTAATTTTCAAAATTAAATGTTAAATTCAGCAACTCAAGAATTGGCATACGAGAGTTTAAAAAATCTATGAAATAAATTAAAAAATGTTGAAGTTTTAAAAACATAAAATGAGTTGGCTTTTTATGCGAATTTAATTTCAATTAAATTCAGTCAGAAAAAAATATGGTTTCCTACAAGACCTTCATGGAAGACGCATAATTAACACGGCCACTTCTCTTGCTATCAACACACTAACAGCGCAAGTCAACGAAGTGGTCAAAGCTTGATAGTTAAGACGACTATCAATATCAAGACTTCCAATTGCAAATTCGGTGTGTAAGCTTTAGAATTACTTAGCCACACAATTACTCCAGTTGAATCGAATTGAATCGATAACAAATCTGCCACATCCAGCAACCCGTCGGAATCATCGATGCATACCAAGATTAGCCGAAATGCTTCCCTCGATTCATGCACACTTGGGAACATTGGAAAATATTCCCAAGAAATCGCAAAACTTCACAAGCTCTGTTAAAGCGACAGTTTTAGCAAATCCCTTGAACAACACACAGTTCCGTATCACCATGAATGCATCTAATACTGGAGTTGGTGTGGTTTTTCAACAATTATTCAACGGATCTTGACAAACTTTGGCATTTTTCTCCAAAAAAAATTATCATTCATTGAGGTCAACTGTTCAACCTTTGACAGAGAGCTTCTTGCTATTTACTTAGCAATTAAACAGCTCCGATACTTCGTCGAAGGTAGGCAGTTCACCGTCTACGCGGATCATAATCTTTTGATTAACACTATCTAGTCTAAATATAAAAAAATTATTCAGGAAAATGAACCAAGATATGACAAATTGTGCCAAATCGCACATAGCCTGTCAGAAGACAAAAGTACAACACCATACAAAATCACCAAGGGACGCCTATGATAGGTTTATTCTGGTAGGTTTGAGCATATACACATAGACATTATAGGCCCATTGCCGCCGTCTGAAGGTTTCGTGTATATTCTCACGATAGTTGATCGTTTTACCCAATGGCCCGAAGCTTACTCCATTCGATACTGCACCATTGCTACTATTACTAAAATATTTATCATGCAATACATTTCGTGGTTTGGGATTCCCCTCGAAATCACGACGAACCAGGCCAACCAGTTTGAGCCTAACCACATTTCTGAACTCATACGTATACTTGGCACACATGGTATCCGAATAGCTAACGAAATGGTAGACCATTTTCATAGACAACTGATATCATCACTCAAACCTCGTGGAAATACAATCCACTAGAACGCAGAGCTTCCCATTAAGCTACTGGGAAAACGAGCAGCAGGTAAGGATGATCTTTAAATTAGCAGGGGAAATCTTCTGCGAAAAAATTCAAAACCTTACCGATTCAACCGACTTGGAACTGAAATTCAATATATTGAACTTTCTTTATGTCTCATCAAATTTTGGGATCATCTTCAAAATCCTGGGATAGGATGATAGCATTACGTGATGACTATTTTTACTATTTCTACGATATAATTCAGGGATAACTTCACACACTTTTCCGTATTTACAACATATTTTTGATAGTTAGCTATGTATGCAAAATGCTCGATCGACACATTTTATAATTGGACACTCGACTTAATAATAAATAATATTATCATTAACCAATTCTATTTTTACTTCTCTCTTTGTCTCACTCACGCTCCCACTCTCTTCTATTATTTATAAAACAAAAACAAAATCACTTGTTATTTGTATTTCGCTCGCTCGCTTGCTTGTTTGTGTTTGTGAATTTTTTTTCCCAATGTTGTTTTTAAAAACTATTCATCCATCAGTCTGAGACGGTATCGACAACGATCAAGAGTAGAATGTTGTACTAAACTAGTGTTGTGAGAAAATAATTAAATTGTTAAGTGTTTATAAAAACAACAAATAGTTTTTTTTTTTTTACTAATTAATTTATAGTTTTAAGAATAAATAGTGCAGTGCCGATAAATATAAGTGAATATTTTTGTACCTATTGTGTTTTAATAAATAAATAAGTGTTGCATGAAAAATAGTTTTTTGTTGATCAACAAACTACTACTACAGTCTACAGAGATCCACACCCAACACAAAAGGAAATTTATTTTGGATTACAAAAAAATACAATAAACTACTAATAGTTTACAAATTTAATTTGGTTAGTATATTTAAGTGTGTAGTTTATTTGTATTACATATATATTATATTTAGTTTTATGATAGTTTTAATTAATTAAATTTATAGTTCAACACACAAATAATAATATTATGATATAAGAATTTGTCTGAAAATTTTGTGGGAATACGAAGGTGAAAAATATATTAAGTCATTTGATTTCCTTATACAGATCGCGATCGCGATCGATCGTTAGTAATTTAGTTCCTCGAATTAAATTAATTAATAATTACGTGACAAATTTGGTTTAAATGCGAAACAAATAATAGTTTTATTTATATAAAGTGTTTGGTGTAAAGGATTGAAGAAATGTAATCGACGAAGATCGTATTTTTTTTTTGTTTGTTATGTTGAATCGAAAATTAATCTTGTTTGAACATGTTTTGCGACAGTTATTTTGTATTCATATGAATTATATACTATGGTGATCTTGATGTTTTGTGTTCACGATATTGTGTTGACACTTTCTCTGCGATCATCTAGGTTTTGTTGATTGTTTTATTTGGGTCGTCATTTTCACGATAACCTTATGATTGACACATGGTTATCAAAAAATAATCGCATTGCTCGCAAATTATGATATGATTCTTTCATAGTAAATTAACATGTTCGATCGTGTTTTGACATGATCCTTAATAATTGTGGGCATAATTGGTTATTATTATAACTGACTTGATTGTCAAAAATCTGATTGTCTTAACTCATGATCAATAAAAAAATTTAGAGCGATCACTATTTTATTTAATTGATCTGATCTGTTTCACAAATCAACAATATCTTATTTTGAAACCAATAACGATTGACATTTTAAAATGAGCATGCGGTCATATGATCATTCAGATCATAACCATTTAAAATTCCAAAATATAAATAAAAAAAAAATGTTTCATCGGACGGAGTCTATATCAGGCGAAAAGAATAAATAGAATGCAAATATAACGTTTAATTGAGTAGATAGATTAATCAACGTTTCATTTATTAAGGATATTTATGAATTTTCGAGACATGATCAGTTTTTCGATCACAATGACAGGTCGAAAGATTAATTGAATTGTTTATGTGCAGGATGTAAGGACGTAGAAAACGCAGGTGTTACATACTTGGCGATCTTCATCTTACTTGATTAATATTTTTTTTGATTGTGTGAGGTCGTTTGTAACTAATCAATATAGATCAGTTTAGTTTACTATTGAGTAAATATGTAGTAAATAATTTCTAGATTAAATTATAATTTTTTAATTACGTATTAACTTTGTAACCTAGTTTTTCGCGGATGATATGGCTGCGAGACGTCCGGATATCAGAAGGACTGTCCTTGTTCTTCCCAAAAATAATGTCCTTCTCTGTTCGTTTTTAAATAATTTGAAAACTACTCCAATTAAAAAACTATTATGTATTACTTAGTTCTTAAAAATATATTCCCAGAAATCATAAAACAAAAACAAATTTCTACAATAAGCTACTCTTGATCTTGAATACGAAGCTGACACTTGAGTATTTATAATTAGAAAATTGGACATATTTTTGGGATTTAGTAGAATTTTTAAGTTATTTTTCAACTAATTTTATATTTCTGCTTCAGAAAAGTGTTGTCAGGCCAGATAGAAATACGAGTTGGGAAATCAAAAAAAAAAAAATATTTTTAAGGCTTAGTTGAATTTTTTTCACACATTTGGAGAACATAGAAATTCAGGGATATTTTTTTATTTGAGGCAGGATCATTTTCTGATCCGGAAAGGATGATCCAGAAATAAATACACGAGTTGAAAAATTGAAGTTTTCTAGATTAAAACTGAACTTTTATTTAAACCTTTCACACATTTGGAGAGTCCACTATAGGGGCGGTATCATGAACGTTGGTCGGAAAATTTTATTGGATATGCAAACTTACAACAACAATGCACCGTCAAAACACTGATCAGCGTTCATGATACGGCCCCAAAAGATATGAGCAATTATGTTATTTGAAGCAATATTCATTCTCTGGTTTAGAAAAGAGTTGGCCCAAAGCTACGACCCAACAAAAGTTAAATTTTCTGGATTCAGTTGAGTTTTTATCTTTTCAAGCTGGTTGGAACTTTAAGTATTCCCCTTGCAACTTTGAGAGTGTTTCGAATTTTGAGAATACTCCTCCAATATTTTCAGTGCCTGGGCCTCATTATAGCTCCCCAAGGTCCAGTATATTTGTAAACATTTTATTATTGTTTGGAATTTAATCCTTGTAAATTACCTTTCGCCGTCCTTCTCTAAAAACAAAAAACTGCAACGTTCTTGTTTTCTTGCGCAAGTATCTGGCAACCTTAGATATGAGTAAGTTTGTTATGAATAAACTTTGTAATTCATATCTCGTTTGATAATTATAAACTTTTAAAGTAGTTTTCCACTCGGTTGGTAAATATGTAGTTGATCTTAAAAATTCCAACCGAAATTATTAATAAAAATGCAAATACTGATACTGTGCGGATTTAACAAATATTAGCATCAAACTTGAGCTATTAACCAATGATATCACCGATAATAAAATGCTGTTACATTAGAGCAAATATATACAAAGCTTGATTATGTAAATTAGACGTTTTAAAAAAAACATGTTCAATTCAAATGGCGGCATTCTTGTACATACACACATTTTTATCTCATTTCAATGGTAAATCAATCAGAAAATATCTGTATATAGCTATAAAGTCAATCATACTCAATTAAAATTCAATGAATGCAATATTGATGAATACACAACAGGAAGTTCAAATCTGTGATATTTTCATTAAAATAGTAAAAATTCCAAGTATTGTGATCGTGTCGTCGGTGCAATAACACTTACATACCAACTGTTGTGTTATAAATTAAAATCATCTGATTTTTATTTCTTAACTCGTGCGCATACTACACTAAATTAATCCACCTACTTTGCTGGTGTATATCATCATAAATATTGTTGGTACAAACATACAAGACTCAAGTTGTATAATAAGTAAAAACTCGTTCGCCTTGCGAAAATTTCTTAATATTTCGTATTCTATATGTATGTACATACATACTTATCTCAAGCGATATAATCTCAGAAATACACTCCAATTATCACGCAGATTTACATAAAAAAACATTAAAATGTTGAAAAATCTATAAGAAAATGTTTTTTCGTTTTTTTTTTTCAATCACTTAAGAGTTGTAATAATATTATGTATGGGAGACTTACGTCATATTATCGAGATATCTAGTTTATATATGAAAATGAAATGAAAATTGTTGTTTCAAAAGGAGGGAGTAGTGGGACCAGTGTCGTGCAAAATTATTTTTGTATTTATACGAGTAAGTATATACCGAGGCAAGCTTATTATTTATATAACTGAAGCCAGACTTCGATTTTTTTTTGGAAGTTTTATTTCTAATCATTTTATAAACTTTTGAAATTTTTACAAACTTTTGAGTTTTTTAATTTTAAATTTTATCAAGTAGTTTCATAAAAAAAACGAAAACTTTAAACTAAAATGAAATTTTACCGGAATTTTCACGAAATTCTGTCTTAGTGTCTTAATCTTGATATTTAAATATCAAGTTGGTCCATAACATAGTTGTGATTTAAATTATAATTGGGCCACCTAAGTTTTAGACGTAAGTCATCATATAATATCACTTATTAGCTAAAAATATATTGTGACTTAAGATAAAACGGCCCGGCTTAATCTAAAATGACGCTATAATACAGCGACCAAAATTATATTATATTATTCAAAAGCTTATTCCATAAGATTATTCTAACTTGGGCACGCGGAAACCTGGTTGGCTTAACCTTATAAATCTGACTTAAACTAGGCTGGACTATATTTAGCTTCTACAGGTTTAGCACTTACGTTGGAATGAGGCAGTTTACCTATATTATAGTCCCATTACCTTGAATGTTGCTGTGACTTAAGGTATAATTAGGACTTAAGCTTCATTAAAGTTTCTGGCTCATTCATTTTATTGGAGCTTAATCCAACATAATATTTGTGACTTACGTTACGTTACAATAAGGCCGGCTAAATCTTGCACACACAAGATAGCGTACTATAGCTTAAGTTATACTTACTGTGACTTAAGCAATAATTGCATTATTAGATATGTGGCTTATATTATTCGCAGCAGCTTTGCTGAAAATATTACCGCTTAACCTAGATTATTTTGTGGCTTAAGACAGTGAGTTTGGTGGGGCTTAAGTTTCTGAAATGTGACGTAAAATTTATTATTGTGACTTAAGCTAACAACTGATATCTTTAACCTAGATATTTCTCACAGAGCAGCTGGAATGTTGTAACTTAAAATAACCTAATGTGGCTTAAGCTGCAATATGTTTTAAACAAAAATGTCAAAACGATTTGTGCCTATTTTATGACTTAAGTTAGAAATAAACTGACGAATACGAATTAAACATAGTTTTAGTTAGATTATAGCCACTTAAGCTATAATATTATGACTTAAGTTAGTGTGGTGGTGGTTAAGTTCATAAAATGTAACTTAACTTTTGATTAGTTGAAATTACGGGACACACAATGCTTAACACGGTCACTATACATAGAATTTAGTCGCTTTAGTTGTAATACTGTGAAATTACTTTGGACATTTCTCTATACAGCGAATCGTTTAAAAAATTCAAAAATGTTCGATATCACGTGTTATTGAATTCGACCAACAGAGAATTCCGATCGAGTTTGCGGAATGTGTGGAAAGGAATCCCTTAGCAAATCCGTTTTGATAAATATCCCCGTATGGAAATGTCCATTGATTTTTAAAATAGGGCCCAGCCCTTACTTCATGTTCCTTTGTTCATATCTTGCAACTTATAATTACAACAAAAAAAAATTATTTCGCTTCATTTTACCGGCATTTAGCAAAGAGACACGCTGCACGTTTTCTCAATTCTAAAACTGTTCCCTACTGACATTGGATACGCGTGACAAATGGAAATTTATACAAAATATTTGACAATTTGTAGTCAGAAAGCTGCCCACGAATACTACCAAATTGTCACAATTGCATCTTCTAACAGACCTAAATTCTAGAAATTGAGCTAAACCCAGATTTATTGAAAGAACATTTTTACGATCAGATTACATGGCCAGCAAACAATTCAAAGGAACCAAGACCGTCACAGCACAATGTTAATGGCCAGATCAGTTTAGAATTTTACTCTATTTTGATAAACAATAAACACTTTTATATATTTTTTTGCCAGAATACTGGATAATTTGCGGCATAATTCAGATTCTTTGGAACTAGTCCCTTGGCTAATTAATTAACCACCAGATCCATCGGCTTCATTTATTCAAGTCTTTTTTCGATTATATAGGCTTATCTAAAAACCTCTTGTGTTGTTGAAGTCCTTTTGCGCGGCTGAAACCACGCTTATTTATTTCGATGCAGATCCTCATTTCTCACTTACCAGAATGTATTAACAATACTCCGAAAAACATTGTTTTGGAACGTTTAAATTATTTTGATGTTTGCGTAGACGTTTAAAATGTTGCCGATAGAGGAGCAGTTTATTGTGTATAGTTGGCTCTGAGTTACAAATAGTTCATTCTCTTGGTATAGGTAGGTCTCGAGTGCTCTTTTCGGAAACCGTATTGATGTGATGGAATGAAATTGCTGTCCACTATTACCGGTATCTCTTTTAAGAAACAACTTCTCAAACTCAAACTGAAGTTTTCTTCTAATTGCTTTACAAATAGATTATCTTTTATTTAACACTTTGTGTCCCGGTTGATTCGTTTTTCTTGACTGTTGGTATACATTTTTGCAGTTTTCGGCTTTTTGGGCATAGCAATAGTCCGTGACTTTTTCTTCTGTACCACCTTATACAAGCATCTATTTATAGATTCATTTTTAAACATTTTTTTAGTTTGTTACATAAATTGTGGTAAGCTTTGTTTTGTTCCCTGAGGATCTATTAATTTGCCAGCTGTAAAATTACTTCAACAAATAGTTCTAGTTGATCATTCAGTTGTTGAGGATTTGTTATTGAAACGTTTAGATTGATGCTTACTTTCGGGAGCATCCGCAATTGATCCCAATTAGTTTTCTGATTTGTTGAAATCTATTAGATCTGGAATTTTATTTATGTATGTTGGATTGTTGGATTCTGGCCATCAATCTGAGTTCGTATATTTTTGTAGCTGACGAGTGCACAATTATAACTTATAGTGATCTATTTGGTCCGCCCATGCAGCAATCAATCAATCGATCACACACAGTTTGGATACCGATCGTATAGTCAATTTTTATGTTATATTGGAATTGAATACTTATTTGCCCCATTTTAATTAAATTATGATCAACAATCAATAAAATTGATTACGTATGCATTTTTTGATTACTATTTATTTCATCATCTGACCATATGCGCGTCATTTTATTTGTCCAAAGTAAAGTGTTTTATAGGTAAAATTCGTGAATTTCTTGAGAAATATACTAAATGCTTATCTGTCTATCTACGAAAATCAGGTCTTATTCATAAACCGTATACATTTGTAATTTATCGACGTATATTATTGATTGGCCCAGCGTGTATGTTTATTTATTTATATATGTATATAGAGCTTTATCGATATTATCTATATAATACCTTATTGAACAACCAAAACATTATAATAATTCAAGGTTTTTCACAATTATACATATGAGTAAGTATAATTGTGTGTGCTCGCTTGACTTATACGCGAATGCATATAAAATCAATTAAATTTCCAGCGACTGTGATTACACTGCAATCAATATATTATATACAAACGAACAATAATTTATATTCATAAATATATTAAATTCATTACTTAAATGTAAAAAAAGAATATTTTAATAATAAATTCATTACTTGTTGTTACTATAAGATGCGCGCAAATCAATAATTATATTTTCGACAATTGTTTATATTCGTATACATTGTGCACAATTAAAATTCATGAAATGTAATTTTGCTTTTTTTTTTTTTTATACACAATAATAATTATTGCAAAGTGAATATACTCAGCTTTCTTAGAAGTTCAAAAAGCAACATTTTTAATTTGATTTATTTCTATATTTGTGTAAATTATTACCATAAGTACTTAAGTATGTATATATGTGTATTACGCGAGAAGGTGTCATAATGGGAGGATCTATCTATTCTCGTCCGGATGGTGTGGGTAATAAAATTTTTGTAAATTGGTTGTTTAATTTTGTTGCGAATTTTTTTTCAGTCACGTACTAATTCTTGTACGTAAGTATGTTTATAATATGCAACCGGAAAAGTATAAAATTGGCAAGTTCACCTTGGTGGTCCAAAAAAACAAACTATGAGTCTTCAAATTGACGAGCTTTAAAAAAATGCTACAACACAGATTTTTTATTGTAATGTTATAATGCAGTCTTTAGAAAACTTCTGCCCTATTGGGATTTTTCGTAAAATTTATGAATTCGTAATTTAAATGAATCATAAAATGAATTTTAATTTACGAATTGGATGAACTATGATATTATGAAATAGATGAAATTTATGAATAAAAGCAAAATTTGGAGAAGGTAAAATTCATAAGTTTCATAGACGTAGAGTTTATGAAATCTTGAACTAAAGAATTTTATAAATCATTTGAATTATTGCCGATTAATGTGATAAATTGTATATATGAATTTCATGAAATTCTAAATTTAATAGATTTTATAAATTTTATATACATGAATAGTCACGGAGTGAAGGAAATATTTGATCCGCTTGTAAAGAATTTTCAGCTTCTTTTGAACTCCAGATTAATGAGTCCAAAATAAAATACCTGATCTTTGGTTTTAGGAACAATAGCACAACAGATTTTAGTAGTGGCCACTACACGTTTGAGCGAGTGAAGAGGTTCAAATATTTGGGCTCTCTAAATACTCACGATAACAAAGTGGGTGAGGATATTAAAGTACGGCTGGCAGCTAGCAGTCGTGCTTTGTATCCTCTAAGGCCAACGCTAAAATCTAAACACCTATATCAAGAGCCGTGAAGCTGAAGTTTTCCAAAGCGTGGATCAGGCCCGTTGTTATGTATGGATGTGAAAGTTGGGCGCCGATAGATGAGTACGGGGGATGGCTTCTTACATTTAAGAGAAGAATCATGGGTGTGATTTACGGACCAAAATTAGATGGTACATACCGAGCTCTGTACAATAGCGAGATCAGAGATCTGATAAAGATCCCCGATATTGTACATGAAATAAGATTTCAGGAAGTACGCTGGCTCGGTTACATTCTGCGTGCTGATCCAGAACGAATTGTATAGCGATCTCGCGCAGGGGTGATTTTATTCTAATAATAATTGTATGCCATTAATATTTGAATATGATTTGGGACATGTGGCCGCCGCGTTAATCTGGAGGTCCAATTTACAGCGTAAACAAGTGACCACATATGTATCCTCAAATAAAATAGTTCAGAGGTGTTAAACCACACGAACGCGACGGTCAGTTGACAGGTCCATTTCTCGATATTAATCGTTCATCAAATATTTGTTTCAGAAAATTAATTTAATCGGGCGCTTTATGGCATATGGCCTAGAGAGACCAGATATACTCTTTTGTTTTTGTTTCGATTTGCTCTTTACTCTTGTGTCAGGCAAACTACATCAAAATGCACTCTTTTCGAGTTAATAACTTCAATTTTTTTAAATATGAAGAAATACGAGAATATTAAACGTAACCGCTCATGGTTAAAGGATGGTGACCCCTCCACAAACGACTTCACAGCTTGAATTGACGGCAAACAAAATTATGTTGAGTATTTGATGCACAATTCGACTGTTTGAACGAAGCAATCCAGAAAGAGCGACCAGAATTTGTCAACGGAGAGGAAGTTGTGTTCCATCATGACAATGCGTGGCCACACACATCTTTTGATGACTCGGAACAAATGGACGGAACTTGGTTGGGAAGTTTTGATGCATCCACCATATAACCCGGCCCTTGCACCGTCTGACTACCATTTGTTTCGGTCTCTGCAAAACTCTCTTGAGGGTAAAAAATTGGCAGACCAAAGCGCCGCTGAAAATCACTTGGCCAAGTTTTTTGACGATAAACCACAGAAGTTCTACACCAATGGAATTAAAGCTACTAATTAAAGCTATATATGGATCAATACATATACATATGTTCAAAAATATATATGCATAGATTTGTAGTATCGCTTGAGTAGAAGGAATAGTAGCCCAAACGATATAAAAAAATTAATGGTGTGAGCACTGTCCATCTTGCCCAATATGAACATACACATATTAGGCTACATACACATATTTTGGTTGTGAATAGAATAATTTTAGAAAGGGTACCTAGCACGTTCGTCCGCTTTAGGATTAAAACTATGAAAATTTTGGAGCAAACCATTAAAAATGGTTAAAAATTGAGAAAAAATTTCATTTTGAAAATTAAAAATAAAGTCTTTTTAAAATTCGGAATTAAATAGACGTTAAATTTAATATTTATAAATTTAAAATTGTTCAAAATAATTTAAATTTTAATCTCCAGATCAAAATTTTAATTTTAATTTTATTTCAAAACTTAAATTTAAATTATTTTACGAAATTTTGAAATTCATTAAACTTAAGTCTAGTTCGGATATAATTTTAAATATTAAAATTTAAATTACTTAAAATTGTGATTTAAAACGACGTTTGAAATTCGAAATGTTGGGCCAAAATTCTACATTTTTTAATTTAAATTATAATTTCAAAAATCTATAAGCGATTTTCTTTTTAATTTCAAAAAAATTTGAAAATTCTTATTTATTAATTCTTAAATTTAAAACTTTTAAATTTATTTAAAAATGTAATTTACTCTAGAATAATTTAATAATTTAAGTTAAAAAATGTTTAAATGATAAAATTTAACATATTATCTGACATTTATGAAACTTTTGAAAAATTTGTAAAAATGTTTATCTATACATTTACATGTTTCAAAATTCCACAAATTTTTCAAAAGTTAAATTTTATCATTTAAATTTGTTTAAGTTAAACAAAAGAAATAAATTGATTTTTAATTCGAATTTTAAATATTTGTGTGCAATGGCGGATTTTAATGTTTATGAAATTTGTGGCCATTACTTGATCTCCTTATGGGACCCGAGATCAGTTTAGGGATTGATTTGGTTCAAAATCAGGGATTGATTTTATAACAAATGAAACAATTGCCTGTAAATGGACTGTAATATTTAAAATTTATAAAACATACTCTTTTGCGTTCGAAAATTATCGGTCAGGCTAACATGGCCTCGTCCTATTGAAGCACATGTCTCTGATGCTAATACCATCCAATTGAGGCACAAAATTATATGTTATGCACGATAACAAATGGACTCATTTTGATTCTGTTCAATACTACGCACTACAGTTGCTACCGCCTGCTCGGTTCGCACCGTATGAGATCTTATGGAACGCTTCTTATCATTTAGAGCAAACGTGGTGCGAAAGCGAGCCATAGTTAGTCGAATTAACTGCTCTGATGGACGATAGTGTCGACCATAAAATGGAAGTAGCGCGCTATGAATTTCATGAATTGAATCATTATTTTCAAAGTAAATTTGAATAATTTGCAAACATTGCTCTGGCTTACTTAAGTCCATTCATTATGGAATGGCAAACCAAACTAACCAAAAATCAACAATCAGCTGTCAAATTGGCTCGCGCTGAAAATGGTGTTGCCATTAAAGTTCTATACCACGAAATGAAACACCCTTTCTATGAAATTTGCAATTTCTTTTTGAACAATTATAAAGTTTATGAACATCTGAATTTAGTTAATTTGTTAATATACGTATTTTTAAAATTTACGATTTTCACGAATTTTCAGAAATACATAAATTTTGTAAATTCCATCCATGAATTTAACAAACACTTTAGATTTAGATGCAGTTTCATTAATGCAGATTTTACGAAAATTTTAATTTAATGATTTTCATTAACTTTATGAATATCAAGGAATTTTATGAACTAAATATTTAAATTAATGTCGATGAATGATTAATAATTTTTATAAAATTATTGTTTTTTGAATTTCATGAACTTTCTGGATTTTATCGTATGAATTAATGCTGCTGAACTTGATAAATTGTAAAATCGTTCATTGAACGAATCAATTGAATAAATGCAGATAAAATTCTAATTTTACAAATTTTTTGATTTTTATGAATTTTATTATTCTACGGATTTTATGATTGATTTGAATTAATACCGAATTTAATGATTTTCATGAATTAACGAATTTTATGGGTTTTTAATAAAATTCACGAATTTAATGAATTTGAATACTGATGAATTTGATTTTTAGAAATTATAAGTTTAGTAAATTTTATAATATTTTACGAATTTTATAAATTTGATCATTTCATAAATTTTCATGTGATTCTGAATTAATGTATTTTATGATTTTTGTGCCAATTTAATATGGACTCTAATCAATTAACCGCTAATAAATATCATAGAGTGTAGCTATATACCTAGTTTAATTTATTGTAAAATTCGAAAACACTCGATCTAGGACTAGACGAACGATTTTGAGTCATATACAATTTTAAAATCATTACAAAATGGTGCCTGGTTAATAACAAGAGCGGTTGAAATTGAATATGGATGGCTGATGATCGTTAGGTAGATTAATTTAATTATTTAAGTAAATAATTTGGCGTAATGATTGTGAGTTACAAATGAGCACTAAGACTGTGTCCGAAACCTGTGATAAAAAATCGTGAACTAATTTTTGACAACTATTTTAATAATTATTCCCCTACATTCACAATTTTTTATTATGCTGTCCGAAGTGTGTGATAAATCTCCCCACCACAAAAGTTTTTCCCCACGTTATATATGTCAATTTTAGTTTTCATAACCTCAAATTTTTTGTGACAAGTGAAAACTAATAAATTTCAAATTTACAAAAATTAATATAATATTAAAATAATGGATCCAATAATACTTTTAATGGTTCTGTATTATTATTATGTGCACATACAACAACGGTTAAATACCAGGATGTTGTTGAATCGAAAGAAGATGACATATACGTATGTGTGTCAAACAAATCAAATGTTGGACATGCGCAGACAAATTATTATTTAGCTGCCAAAAATTATCATAGTAATTGACTAGAATAATTGGGGTGTGTTCGGTATTATTAAAATAGTTGTCAAAAATTCATTCACGATTTTTTATCACAGGTTTCGGACACAGTCTAAGTATTTTGATTTTCATTTCCTATTCTGTTGATCGATATCAAATCGATCAGTCAGATTTAATTCAAATATTAAGTTCGATCGTATTGTTTTTATATAAGTAGTATGTACATATATGTATAGTCCTATTCAGATCTTAAAAAAAAATTTTTTTTAATTGTTCTGCGCAGCTTGCAGTGATGTAGAAAAAAAAATTATAAACATTTTGATGGGTCGCATTTATCATAGGTAGTAAACCTAAATAAAATAATAAATAACCAATAAAAAGAATTATATTTCAGCTTTAATACACAAAACATTCAAAATCATTATGTATTTATGTTATTACAATCTTATTTCAAGTAAAAATTAATAAGTCAAAAAAAAAATTGCACGCCTTTTGGAATCAATGTCAACATTTAATTTTGGTACGGACTAAGGAAGATAAATGACCAAATGACATTCATATCGAACAAAACCACAATAATATAAAAAGCAAAATCAGTTTTCAATTTAATTCTTAGTTTATTGAATTAAATATTAATTTCAAAAGTGTCAGTGATTATAAATTAAATTATAAAAACATTTTGTGATTAAAAACGTTCCTTTTCCATTTAAATACAAATACAACATAAAAATATAAACAATAAACATGAATTATTGTACTTAATGCATCACTGTGTATCCGCCATATTCTTTCTGCGCGATAACTGTCAGAATTCCAGCGAGATTTGAACACTACTATACGTCATTAGTTATTCTTAGAAATTGATTATAAATAATTAAGTCAACTGATTGATTTTTTTAGATCGAGATTAATCGATCGCAAAAACTACATTAACATCTATCTTTAGAACTGGAATAATGAGAGGTATGGGCTCAAAATATTTTTGTCTAACTGATTTACAGATGAACCAGTCAAACAATATGTAATATCTTGAGTATTTAACAGTCCGATTACAAGTAGTATTAACGGTAGTGGCGTAACTGGTGTATAATTCGAAAATTAAAATTGCCATTAATTTAAAATATTAATGCCACCGAATTCAGCACTGTGCTTAAATATTCATATATAGAATAAAAAAATATATATAAAAATAAATTCAATGCGCTCAGTGCATACAACAAAATAAATGAACTTAAGAAGAATACAAATAAGAAAATCGTATAAGAAAACAAAACTAAAAAATAAAAAATGGAAAGTGAATCACATATGCAAATATGTACATACGTTCGTAGGCAACAGATTCAAATCCCCATACCGTGCGCACATTACTCGATCGTCGTCAAATTATTATAAAAAAAAAATAATAGGTTACCGGTTTTATGTATACGATGATCTTTGAAACTTCAGCATGTTGTGAAATTGAAGCCGCACATTAAAAACGAAATAAAATTGGAATTTTCTTTATCTATTTTTATTGTCGAAATTAATATTTTTATAACCCATTTCATGAGCTCCGTTTGTTGTGTATCTATACTACATATATATATATATATATATATATATATATATATATATATATATATATATATATATATAAACAACATGGATAATTTTGTTCGAAATTATCGCGCGCGGCACAACCGGAAATTTATTTGGAATATCGTTTCTGAATTCTTTTCACTTACTTATGTACGTCTTGTGTACATGTATATATTCTTGTCAAGTCTTTATAATTTGTTATGGGCGCGTATGACACAAGATAGATAATTTTAAATTTTACTTTTTATTTTTCTGTCTTATAATTTTTTGTCTATTTCGAAAATAAGAAGACAACACATCTTTATGCTAAAAATACACAATTTGTACGCGCATTGTCGACATTTTTTCATGAATTTGAACTTGAATCAGCAGTGAAAAAAAATGTATGTAAATCGGATGAGCGGTTGAACTTACATTTATGTATGGATGTACATATGTATACACCAAAACATAAAATATCAATAGGTTATGTTTACTATTTATTTAAATAGCGATAACATTAAGTATTCAGCAAAGTTTTCTCAGAAACATTATTTTTGTATTTTTATTTAGACATATGCTTGCTTGATTGCGGTTTCAAATCAAATGTACATTCATATTTTATAAATGCAGTCAAAACATGTATCAATTTGTATTATGTGTATGTGTGTATATGTATATATATAACTGAGTCGATGCTTTAGCAGTTTAATAAAATGTTGACCTCATGATCTTAGCGAAGGTTAAATAAATTTAAGAACTTCTGTTTTTGTTATGGATAGCTTACTTAAATAATTTGGTGACCGAAAAAAATGATTTATGATGCTTACCTGGAAATAAAATTAAAAAAACGTTATTGCCTAAATTATTTAGATGGCAGAAGTTTGTTCGATTTGGGATGATCAGACAAAAATCGGAAAAATTCTTTCCAACAGATTAGTACCTAATCCTAAACTTATATCTAATTGTTGGGTGGAATGAAATCATAATTTTATCTCGTTGAAAAATCTGTGTAATGATTAATACAAATCCAAATCTGTAATGAAGTGCATCCATCTAATCACAGTTTCATCTTTTCATACAAATCGTGTATAACTGTATATCTCAAAATATGTAGAAGTTGCTCAAAATTTTGTACGTTCGTATATTTAGTCAATATTATCAGATTCTAAAATTGGTTTTTAATAATTTTTTCAGATTTTATTTTAGAAAAAGAGCATGTTGCTCAAAATTCAAACTTAGTTATATTGTAGCTCAAATATGATAATTCATTAAATCGATAACCAACTATAATTATTGTATGCTCCTAATTACACATATGTACATATTGTAGCTCAATTATGCAAGTAAACTGTTTCTTTAATTTCTTAGGACACAACTTTTGTTAAATTGTGTACTTTGGCAAATTGCTCAAAATTCTATTTTGTGCAAATCTGAAAATTAATTTTTATATATTATTGTTACTATCAGTTCCGGTTTATTGCACAATTTATAAATTATCTTTCGCCGAATATTTTAGTTAGAATAGAATCATGAAACATTTTAAAGCTTAAAATGGAGTAGCTCAATTTTGTTTTTGAAATGTTTAGTAATTGTTACACTATGATAGCTTTATTTAACTAAGTTCTAAATTTCACAAAATTGATTCGAGTTAGAACTTTTATTCCTTGACTATAACCACGTACGAATACAAACAAATTATGATTAAATATTGTATTTTTTTAAACTTCAAATTCTTCAATGACTAAAACATTTTTTATCGCTTGGTCGTTCTTATAATTAAAACGGATTTTTTTTTTCAAATTACTTAAAGATCTCGCTCGCATCGTCGATTTAATTACCTTTTTTTTGGTTATTGTTGCTGTAGTTATTGCTTCACTCAGTTCTTTGACTTTAAATATTGCAATATTTACAGTATCTCCACTACTGTCGACTTATTGTGAGGGGGGCAAATTAATTGACTTAAATAATTAATTGATTGCAGAGCATTATATTTCTAATGTATGCATGGTTGTTTTATAGGTTGCAAATTGTGTTGCTGTCGTATTTACACTTTATCGTTGTGAACTATTTCTAGGTCATCTATACATATATAGAGAAATTCTAGCCTTATCACAAAATAAGTATTTTTTAAATGCGGTTTGTATTTTTAAATTCCGTGAATTTTACATTTTGGTTTTGTCGAATATCCGTTCGTAATCGGTTTGAAAAGTGTATGAGGAATGACATATTCAAGTGTAATAAAAATTCGTTTTATATGCACGGAATACGTTTTGTATGTTGCGTGTGCGGTGAGAATATTAATGCCGCGAGATTTTTTTAAATATATTTCGAAATGTAAAATCTTATTTTTAGAAATCGTTAAATTATTTGTTTAATATTGCGGGTTTTATATTGCGTAGATGAATCATTTTGTGGTAATCGCCACATCTGCGCGGCAACAAGATCTTTAACGGAAATTTGATCGCCTTAATCTACCCCAAAAACACATTTGGTGAACTGAATTTATTTTGTTATTTGAATTAATTAAATGTATAAAAGCAATAATTTGAGAAAAGGTGGATTCGAAAATAATTAGAATCTAAGTTAAACTCGAGAAGACTAAACTCAAATTCAACTAAATATTAGATAATTTGAATTAGCATTGGCTGTACCACTTAAATCACAACGTCCAACGTTGGCAAAATTTCAGTTCAATTTAATTCGAATGAGTGAAATTACAATTTGAACTGAATTTGATTGAAGTTCGACTCTACTTAGATTTATTAAATTTAGAAATATATGATATAGATATGTAAGTAATTCGAATGAAAACTGACTTAAATTTGGATTAATTTGAAAAGACAAAAATAAATCATTTTTTTAGTGTTCCGCGGGACTTTAGTTAAGAATCAGTGCGTGTACCAACCATCGATCTTGATTAAAAAGATATTACATTTTTGATTCATTTTTTTTTATAATTTAAAATTTTCTTTTGTTTTTCTTTTCAGTCCGTGCAGTTTGCATCGTGTATTTGGACGTGAACTGATATTTTTAAAACAAGTGTTTCGATACACCTCTTACTAAACAACTTAACCACTGCCACAAATAATTAATTCGTGTCTTAATTTTAAAGAAAGTGATCAAGTGTAACACAAAAAATAAGTGTTCGGTTGTGTGTGTGTGTGCACGATAAAAATAAAAATAGAAAAATGATGGTGGTGATGGTGAATTGTGTTGAAAAAATTATTCTCGAGACATGAAAAAGCGAAGAAAAAAAAACAAAAAATTTCTTCTTTCAATTAAAGTGAAATTCGTGTCTTGAGTGAGAAAGAAAAATCAAAAATCAAATTAAGAAATTAAGAAAAAAAAAAATCCGCGCTTTGTATTTTTGTAGTGTAAATATTTAAAAAGTCATAAAACATAATTCCATTTTATAAAATTATTTAAAAATAAAAAAATAAAAATTATTATGATTTTGAAATCACGAATCACAAATGTATGATTTATTTCTCACACGAAAATTTATTACAAACTTCTTAAGTAAATAAACTTGCTTATACACAAAAAAAAATCAAACAAAACAGACAAGATGTATCATCGTCACACATCAGTATACAACAGTTTAGCGATATTTTTAATAATCCTATTAAATCATATCGTTAAAATATCAACAACGAATCTAAGCACGCCGCCCATTCCAAGATCATCATCATCATCATCGCCGTCGTCTTATTTTAAATATAATGTTACAAATAGTTTTAATGGTAACGATAGTAATTTATTAATTAAAACTCTTAACACTAGCGATAGTAGTAAGAGTAGCAGTAGTAGTAGTAGCAATAAGGATTATATTGATTTGGAGGAATATATCGCCGGGAATGAGGTGATCGATAATAGTATCGTGCCGCCATTTATTGATGTGCCATTTATGGAGGGGGAAAAACGGGTTCGACGGCATGTTTACACCACAAATCTGTGTAAAACAGATTGCATGTGTGTGATAGATTCCACAAAGAAATTTTTAAATGCCGAGTGTACATTTTTAATTAAAGAGGTGAGTGTCACAAATTAATGATTTTTCAAATAGGTTAGATTAAATTGTGCTTGTTTATTTTTCGATATCGAAAAAATAACCAAATTTTTCGAATCCGAAAAATATATTTTTAATCATATGCTCGTACATACAAGTGGATGTTAATATGCGGCTACAATGCTTTAAAAACAAGTTTTAATCAGTCACAAATAAAATTTTCGATGTCGAGTAACTGCATTAATTTTCCCAAGAAGCAAAACTTTCATACCACTTTTTCGACATCGAAAATTAAAAAAATTATCTTTTAGTTTATTTGAGGGAATAGATTAAACCAATAGAGTATAAAAATTAAAATTTTTTAATTGGATTTAGTAATTTGAGTTATAATCGATCTGCCAGATATTACAGATATTAGGAAAAATTTAGTTCAAATTCAAAATGGCGGACGTCAAACTGAAAATTATATGTATATCATATTCTATACTATATAGGTAGTATTTGGGTTTTTGGTAAGAGGTTAGAAATTGAAAAATGCTGATTTCAAAGAAATCAGTGTCTGCGAATATCATGTGTTTTGAACTTAAAAGCTTGGTGTTAAGTTTTTGGAAATACAAAATGGCGGATGGAAAAATTTGACAATAATAGTTGACCTTTAGTACAGGAATATATAACAAGGGAAAAACATTCTTAGAAAATGCAAAATGGCGATATCCACTTAAATTTTACTAATCTCAAATAAAATGTTGAAAATTATACTGAAACATGAAAATTAATAGACAGACCGTGTCAACCACTCTATTACGATATGCATACATCTAATTATATTTTAAAACAAAACATGATTGTGTCCAAATCAAATTATATAATGTGAATACCCTCGAATTAAAAAAGAGAAAAATAACCAACTCGAAACAAGTTTCCTTTTGGTTTTGATTTCATTTTTTGATGCGAGTATGACAATTATCTCGTCGTGGTGTATATAACAGACAGTGAGATGAAAATAAAAAGATGATACTCAAAATAAGAAGGATTTCCTGATATATAGAAAAGACAAAAGATTGTAATACTATATAATACATGTATAATGTATATATTGCGGGTTCTTGTAAATATATGAACGACTATTGTAATAACGTTATTAAAAACAGATTTTTACATTCAACCAACCAACCAGTAAACCACTTAAAATTCTAAACAAACCTGTTGTTCCGTTTCAAGTCAATTCTGTATTATTATTGTTTTATTTTATTTTTTTATATACATACAATTTACTTTTCTTAAGACGCTTCGTCATACTGTTTATGTGTAGTATACATATATAAGAAACGAACAAAAAAACCTGTTATACACAGCACATCGTGCGCATACATTATAAACTATATATTTTATTGGCTAAAATTGAACGTATATGGGCATAGGCATATAGAGAGCCGCGTATAGGGTTTGTCATCATAATCATAAAATTATGATAGGTTTTTATACTTTAAATTATGGTAATTAAAAATATATGATTGTTATAGCCTAGCAATCATAAATAGAAATTAGTAAACAACATTCGTATATAAATAGCCGCCAGTCATTAGAGAAAGTGAGTTTGATTTGAGAGATCTAAATGAGATGCGGGTTTAGTCAGGTTTACACAATGTCCATAAATTATATAATCTAGACCCTTATATGCATTTACCAATAAATCACCCCATCCCTACAACAACAGACCACAACAAAACAAATTGAGTTCAAAACATTTTTGTTTTATTTACAATTCCGGTTGATGAAATTTGATCGATGAGTTTAAAACATTTTTTTGGATCTGTGTTTTATCAAAATGTATGTATCTGTATTAAGTTTTCAAACCCTGAACATTATTTCGAAAGATGCTATAATTTAATTAAATTTAATTGATTTCGAGATAACGACAACGATTGTGAGAAAAATAGTTTTAACCAGAAAAAAAGAAAATGGTTATTTTTTTTGTATGTACTCGGCCATACATTTGTATGTAGTGTGGTCGCCTTATGATTTGACTTTGAAAAGTTGAGAGATATACAAACACAATAAAGTAATTTGGGTTTAAAATGAGGTTTAGCAAATTGACGGCATCTACATATATATCGACAACAATTATGTGTTACACAAGAATGATTTTTTCAAGGTTTGATTTAATTCCAATTTTGGTGTGTGCGGAAGTTGAACTCCGCAAAAACCTGATTAATTGTCTTAAAATTGAATTTAACGGAAAATACAATTTGAATTAAATTGAAATAATTTTGAAAGAATATTGATTCTGTTGAAATAAATTGTAATTTAATTTTAACAATTAGTTTATTTATGTGAACGTAAATTTCAATTTAGCTTATGGTGTAGTTGAACGCGAGGTTTTTTTTGGTTTGCAAGGTACAAATATTTAGCGAAAAAGTTACATATTTAATCAGGTATTACTTGCCCTCAAGCTTGCTTCTCCATGCCAACTAAACATATCAAACAATATTAATTATCCATTTTCACCATCCAAGGAAAATAAATAAAAATCCATCGACATCAAACAAATAATGAACTGTGCATTGTCCAGCAAGATAATTTTTTGTGTGTTTTACTATGCGAGTGCTTGAAAAGTCGATTAAAATTGAGAATCGATTTTAAGAAAATTTCAATAACAAATTTTAGTCGACCTTGCCAAGCACTCACATAATAAAACACACGAAAAAATTTCTAGCACTGAGATAAAACAATTTTTCGTGTGGGTTAATATTGAGTGTTTAGAAAAGTTTTAAACATTTTTTTATTTAATTATTTACGAATTATAGTAAATAGAAAAAATATTTTTGATACCAAGTTTTAGTAGAACTTTCGAAGTACTCAGATAATAAAATACACAAAAAATTGTCTAGCACTGATGCAATTCAATTTTTCGAATGTTAATTTCTTATACGTACATCGTTTTAATTACAGTATGCCTTAGTAAAAAATTTCCGCTAAATCATTTTTAGTCGTCATAATTTTGCAATTCAATTTTAGAAAGATATATGATTACAACGATCCGACATTACTGTCCAGAGTAATCCGAAATTGATTAATAGTCATAATGGGTTTATTGACACTGGATACAAGAAAATCCAAGAAAATATTTATAAATAAAAAACGATGCATTTCCTTTTTCCGTTCATTAACAATATTTTTTATTTTATTTTATAATTTCGAGTCGAAAAACTATCAATCTATTTGTTGTTTATACAAAATAAATTAAGATGTGTTGTAAGATAGATACATCTCATCAATATTGAGAATTTTGGGTGGTTGATATATGTATATACACACACACGACATAGTCAACAACAAAACACGGTGACTTCATGCCTATATAATCTCGTCGCGTTAAATTTAACTTAATTTGTCATGTTTTTGTTAGAAAGTATTGTCAATTTTCCATGAAAATATGATTAATTTTTCATCTAACAATATTTAAATATAGAACACTACGAGTACGTATATGTATCTGATTGTTCGAGTTTTAGGGTTTTATGTTACAACAAAAATACTGGAAAATATATTTATAAATCTGAGTAACAATTCCATTGTTTTATTGTTAATATAAAAATATGTATGTTATCTATATTTAATAAAAAATATCACAAAAAAGGTCTGTCCAGCACTGTTTACCGAAAAATCCGGAAATAGGAAATACCAAAAGTCCTAGTAGCATACAACATACCTTTATCCGATTTAATTTCGAAGATAAACAAACCGTGTCCGGTTCACTAAAATTATCTTGATACATTTAAAAAAAAAAAAAAAAAACTTTAAAATTCAAGGGGGAGCGTAGTGTTTAGTTTTATATTCACCGTTAAATAAATTTCCAAGTGTTTTTCATTAACGTGAAATTTTTTTATTGTAAATTATATCCGTTTGATCTTTCTAAACTAAACTGTATACATATAGAGATATCAAATAATATTTCTATTTTCAAGGTAATGGAAAATGATCAAAAAAAATTAGAAAATAGTTTTCTTGAAAACACATTCCACATGCCACTGATATATGTGTGATGACCAAATTGACCTTTAAGTTTAAATTGAGTGTAAATATTTTTTTTTTCGATGGTGGCGGTTATATCACGCCGTATATATCTCTTGTCAACACACATTAGTCCGCATACAATTACACGAGAGATTATACAAAGTCTTGTATGTTATCTAAATAAATTTGTTTCAAACAACATTGAACAAAAAAAAATTAATACATAAATTTTGTATAATCAACAGAACGATTTGTTGACTCAGACTTTATACTGTATCGATAAAAAAGAGAAATTTTTTCTATTAATACACGGCTTAATCTCGATGCGATGGGTCACCACTGCATTGAATTATTTTTAATTTGTGATAAATACAATACTAGATGAATTTATATGGAGTACGACTATTTAAATCGTTGCGGCGAATTCGCCGCATAGTAAAAATATATTTCTAGATTTCTAGACGTACACAACATATACAAACCCGTTAAACGTCATTTTATTGTACTGGTTGGTACTTACCTGAAAGAAAAAAATGAATAAAAATTATTAGTTTATAATTTAAAACTATGTTTACGGCGAATTAGATGCAAACCAAAAATTTAGTAGTAGTTCTAATAGTCTTCATTTAACGAAATGTATGTAATACCAAAACACATAAGAAATAGTACAATAATAATGATTTAATTTTGGTATACAGCGAATTCGCCACAATTTATTTGACTTTGATATTTTTGAATTCGGCGAATTTGTTTCGATTTGTTTGAATCACAGCAAACTGCTTAAATATCGGAAAGTACAAATTAAAAATTTTATTCAAGTATTTTATTCAAGTGTGGCGAATTCACTGAGCTGGGTTAACAAATTTCATTTGTTTCAAAAATAATTGTGAATGAAAGTTCATTAAATTAATCGAGAATTTACAGTGAAAATACGTCTTGGATCTATTTTGAGCTAATTAATTTATCACATTCCAAGAAAAGGATGTATGCTAAATTCGAAATAAAATTGTAACGATTTCGCCGCAATAAACACATTAAGTTAGAAATTGATGTTATATAGCCTCATTTGATTGGCAGTACGTGTTTGATAAATAAATTTTGTTCATAGTACATATGAAATTAATACCATGGTACATTCCAACAAACACGCCTTCACGTTTTAGCTATCGAACGAAAAGCTTAGATAATACGTTAGCGTGAAGTGTACGACCAATAACAAAATATTTGTATGTAATAGTAAACTTATATTTATAGGAAAATTATAACAGCTATATATTGCAACAGATAAAATTTAAAATGCTCACACATTCAGTCAAAATGATAATGTGACAATAACAAGTAATCGCATGGATTACTCGTAAATATTTTCAATAACAAAATGTTTGCATTACCCTTCATTCATGAAATTAAAAAAAAATCCCAACACTAAAAAAGTGTCATTTTAAGTGTCAGAAATAAATGTTTCTTCAATAGTTTTAAAGCTAGAACAGAACTTTTTAGAGTAAAAGCTTCAACAAATTCGAAATTGCCAAATTGACCATTTCTGATAGGACTATGATTTATATCATCGAAAGCTCGTTGAACCCCTCAGCCCGTACCTATGTTGTAATTTAAATAGGTGGCACCATTCATGTTCATTATTTTCCAAAAGCTCTTTTTCATTTTGATTTGGTAACTGCAATATTCAAATAACTAATTTATTTAGTCCTATAAATGTTGAACAAGTGAAGTAAAATATGTTCAACAATTCCGTCATATTACAAAATCTATTATTGAGCTACTACTGTAATAAAACCAATTGAACTGAGCTATTTGTGACAAGTTCTGACTAACCATTATCGGCACAATACCTAACAATATAATTGAGCTACTTACATATACGAGTACCATCGCCAGATAAAAAATACTCAAAATCAATTCTGAAATTTACTCAAGCTTTAGTCCAATTTTGAGTAAAAAGTATATCAGTTATTTTATTAGAATTCCATTAATTAGTAAAATAAAAAATGTCCATCAAATTGAATTTGAGTGAAAATTTGCTACCATTTTGAGTAAAAATCATATTAGTTGAGATAATAGAATTTCACTCAAACGCAAATTAAATTATGAATTGAAATCAAACATAATCGAATTTGATTGATATTTTACTACAATTTGGACTAGAAGTCAATAATTATTATTTTTTTTAAATCCACTCAAATTTGACTACGATTTTGAATATTAGGTAGTCTTATTAGTTATATTCTATTAGAGATTCAATCAACCTTTAATAATCTAAAAAAATTCATTCGGACTCAACTAAGAATCACTTCAATGTTGAGTAGAAGTTATTTTAATTAATTGAGTTTGGATTCGAGTTGTAAATTGAATTGATTTTAAATTATAAATCGAGTGAAACTTGATTCCATAAATGTAATTATAAAAAATCACTCAATTTATTCAATCTCCTTTAGTGTCAAGGCTTTAGGTTTATTGAATTTCATTGTTGATGCAGATCAAAATTTCATAAAACATTTAGATTTACGAGACATGTGAGTGCCTCCCGACCATAGGGGACATATGCAATTTATATTTTTGTCATAAACTTTACACCGCTAATTAAAACTAGGATTAAATACATATATACACCTATCGAATAAATATATTTTTGAATCCAGTATAATTTATTGAATGATCCAATCTAATCAAAACTGGAGATCGCACAGGTGTTGGATAATTTTCAACCGTGAGAAATCGTCCTTTTGTTTCGATTTTATATAACAAGGAAACCTTAACAAAACTAAATTTACCTGCGGAACTATATGTATAACCATTTGTATATAGTTATATAAACCGATCACAACTCATCTTTAATTATCCGATGAAATAAGAAAAATTACCTATATCCACACATGCAGAACATCCCTTGGTTTTTTATATTGTTGCTTTAAAATAAGGATACATTTTCTGGTTCACTTAGTAACAAATACACAGTGACTAATAATGACTCATAAAATTTACAACATAATGTTCTCATCTGAATAAACTATAAGTTTTCATTATCTTTATTATGCGATAAACATACATATAAACATAAACTATACTTATGTACACAGTTTTTTTGATTTAAATTTTTCAAAACTAAATATTTGTTTAGGTCATCTTTTTGGACAGCAAATGCTAATTTACTTAAATATTCATTTTTTACTTAAAAGTAAAACATTATTTGTTGTATAAATTAACAAGTTGGCGGACATCAATTATTTACAGAGATACCGCATTATAGGGATTCGGACATGGTATATAATTTCAATAGATGTTGATCCTGTACACGATGTGATGAATACACACGCGCATGGTATTTGTTTTTTCTAATTTGGCACACAAAAACTAAATTCGATGAAATCATTTAAAATCAACATAAGGTGCATACTCTTATTTTCTTAATTTAGCCTAGCGCGTGATGAATCATTTAAATCTATTTTTCTTAATACAAATGTGTATGTGTGTGAGTATAGTTTCTTCTAATTTATCTAAATTCGTTACCCATAATATATAATAGATACATACATAAATATTATTATTGGAAAATGTGACTAACATACATATAAAACTTACTTACAGCCACGATAATGGCTAAAAATATATCAACAATAAAATTCTTTGTTTCTTATCACCAAATACAACTTCAGTACATTATATGGAAAAGAGTGCATGCGGGGGGACCCCAGTTAACCGATTAGTTTTGTTTTTGTACTGCGCGCTAGCTACAATACAATATGATGAGTATGTTTGTATGTATGTATATGCATATACAAAACTATATCGGCTTTAAACTTCCGTCTTAATAGACTTCTAAATGGATTAATTTGATTAGAGGCAGACTCTATATATATACAGATACTTATATCGTATATTTAAATATGTAATGGGTTGTTGCTTTTATTACTGTTTAATGTCTATTGTAATTGAAATTTTAATGAGTTGTCGAAATTATATAGGCTCATTTAACTAGTATTGTATCATAATTAGATTTAATTTTTAATATCAAATATAATTCGTCCAACTTTAATAACATTTCATTCGGAAATCTTTTGCTGGTAAATAGAAAGGTATATATTCCCTAATTTAACCAGCCACACAATATAAATCTGAATATTACGGCAAATTCATTGGTATTGCACGTTAGTTGAGAAAATTGGTTCTCTAAATTGTTATCAGCGTTTATTGTATAGAAAAAATCGTTAAATATGCGGCGAATTAAAATTAATTGTAATATACATGTGCGAAGAATTAGTTACTACGGCGAATTCGGTCAGTTGTAATAACAATTCATTCGGAAAATTCTTTTGCTGGTAAAATAAAAACATCTGTTTCTGGATTAAATAGTCAAAAAACAAATCTTTCAAAAAAATGATCGTCTATCGTTCGAACAAATAGCACAAGTTTCCAGATGCACTTGGAATTGTCAATCGTACTATACCCTAATTTAACCAGTTACACACTATAAATCTGAATTTTACGGCGAATTCGATATACGTTAAAAAAATTTAAGGCGAATTCGATATACGTTAAAATTACATAAAACACACTATAAATCTGAACGTTACGACGAATTTTCCGTTTATATACGTATATACATAAATGCGGCGAATTAAAAGTTATTTTAATATCAAACATTGTGCGATGAGTGGGGTTAGTTTTAGTTTTGGGCGAATTCGCCCAATTTTAATACTATTTCATTCAGAATTCTTGTAAAAGTATATTCCATAATTAAACCAGCCACAAATCTGAACTTTATGGCGGATTCGATATATATATATATAATGTGAATGTCAGAATATTACATCGAAATGACTGGTATTGCAGCACTTTAATTGTTTAAATATGGGGCGAATTGGATAGTTTTCTGTCTTGCCTAAACACAATAAACATGAAATTGGACAGTTCGCCTCTATTGTGCTTAGGATGAATTAATCGCAGTAAGAAAAACTATACTTGTATTTGATACACGTTCACAATAGATCTACTTACTCTACTCAAAACAAGACATTGTTATTCACCAACATTTCGATAAACTATAATACAATTCTTCGTTGCGAGTGAGTTTTCGACAAACAACAAAAACGTTTTGTATTGGTTAAAAAATAACATTTTTTTTAGCATACGACTTTAAAAAATAGCAATACAAAATATTGAAATGGTTCTTGCTTTAGTTATCCATTAGATCAAATCTGATTTCTTGGGTAACTCAGAACTGATTTTTGTACCTATTTCCAATTTTTCAAATATGTAAATGGAATTTAAAAATGTATTAAAGTTTGACCAAATAACAGAGGTTACCAGAAGAAATGGTGTATGCAGCTAGTTACCTAAAGGCGTGCTTTTTGACAGAAAAATGGTCGTATTTGCATGCGATGGGGTTACACTATTTGCTATTGAATGAGAAAATTTGTCGAAATCGTCAAGTGAATTTAAATAAATAAATTCAATACGATGTCTGGCTGTTTATAGTGAGTTATAGTACGGCGAATTTGCCCAATTTTAATAACATTTCATTCGGAATTCTTAGATTGCACATCAAAAGTTGTATCCCGTAATTTAACCAACACAATGTAAATCTCAACTTTACGGTGAATTCTATATAAGTGGGAATATTATGGCGAGAATTAGTTGAGAAAATTATTTCCTCAATTTTTATTTATTGTGCTTAGGATGAATTACATGTAGGAAGAAAAATTATACGTGACACATCCATTGAAAACTTAGAGCATTTACCAAGGCTTATTTACGTTCTTTAAAACATTTCCTTAATTAATTGATCAACTGGGAATTTAACAAATTTCAAAACGATCCTAATACAAATACATTAAAACAAACCATCTACTCATTCCAATCATTTTGATTAACGTAACTTAAATATCTATACAACTTAGAAATTATTGCTCAGGAAATTTCGATAAACTATAATACAATTCTTGGCGGCTAATTCAAACTCATTTCGCCTATCTGATCAATATGATTGATACATAATTCTCACAAAATTTGAATTAAAGGAAACATTTGCGGCTTCCATTATTGAATTTCAATCCAATCGTAACTACACTATGGGTCTAAAATCGCCATACCATGAATAATTTACGAACTAATATTAGCTGGATACGACTCAAATAAGCGAAGTGATATATTAAAATCGGCAGACTATTTTCAATTTTTGTGTGGAGACTCGCGACTCATCGGTGGCGCCACAATCTCATAGTGCCAACATTATGAACTAAACATATTTTACAACTTATCCGATAGTAAAAGAACAATGATTTTTGTTTCTTTTTTCATCTATACATCACAACAAATAAATTCAATTACATCAAACGAACCACAAACTAAAGAATAAGAGATTGATGAATCAATTTTAATTGGATGTAGTAAACACATAATTTTCATCAATTACTATAATTTATAAATATTTTTTATTTATTTTTTTTTTTTGAAAAAATATTTCTGTATACATATAAGCCGAAACTTTAAATTAGATGAGAGAATTGATAGATGTACGAGTATTACAACAATTTCCTTTTGAACAATTTTGAACAAATGCATCACATATTTATTACGACTTTGTACATGAATATTTATATACAAACGGATGGCGATGGATGGACGGTCGATCGGTCGGTCTTCTCTATATTACATACTTATATATATTATGTATATACAAATATGAGTATGTAGTAATAAAATTAATTTTAAATATTTCCGCTCCATTCACACAATTCCAAAAACTATACAAAAATTTTCATTCTAGTTTTACCCATACGTAAAATAATAATACAACTAGACACATTCTAATACGTGTCTATTTATTTATACAGCACACAACAAACACATAGCATCAACGATCGAACCATTCCGATAATATTTTAAAATATATAATTTTTAATTATCATTTGTGGTTGCGTTACAAAAAATATTTTCATATTTTCATTCCATATAAACACACGTCGAATGGTATTTCCCTTTTGGAATTGGAAAATTGTTTTTATGTACGATAAATACATACATGTGTACATATAAATAGAAAATTTGTTTGAGAGGAAAAACAATAAGATGGTGGTGGATAAAATATGGGATTCATTATTATTATTATGTATAAAATAAATGTTAGCCAAATTTAAATTTTCGTTCACATAAACAAATTCATATTTATATCAATATTACCAGCGAAAAAAACAACCAGCCGCTCATAAAATTTTATATGATCAAAATAATTAAATCTCGCACTATATTAGAAGTGACTCATCATTATTATATGCATGCAAAGTACTTTACACTTTTTGCGGTAATGCATACATATTTGTATATACATACCTTATAAAATGCCACGTGCATCATGTTCTTTGCATACATAATTTAGCTTACATACGTTGTTTGCATATGATTTTTCATTCTGTAAGGTCATTGATCAATTTTCTATTATTAAATTTTTCCGGATTAAGTATACATTTAGTTAGATGTGTGATATTGAATAAAAATAGTTTTAAATGTAATAAATGAATGAATTTCAAGTTTATTGATTATATTTAAACGAACGTGTGTTTTGTAGCAATAAAGATTTGTTATAATCCTAAGGATGATGATTTATAGATGGCGTATTATTTGTGTAACAAACTTTTCATCTAGGTCTAGATTTGGGAAGCTTTGTACAATATCTGTTACCTAGCCGAAACCATAATTAGAAATCAACATTTACAAAACCCAAAATTATGTCAATTTTCAAGCCAGGCAATCGAAATGATGTTTGGATTAAACGCTCATTAAAATATAACGTAATATAACTTGCTTATGAATGGCCTTTTATGAATTAATATTTTTAGCAATACAGTTTTACATTTTCTGGCCAGGCCACAGTTTCATATCTTGGAGATTTGTTATCCGTATAAGATAATATGTATGTCTAAATTTATCGATTTTATATGAATTTGGAAGTATGATTTTTTTTATGAAAAATCTAGCCCATGATGCCACCTGGAATAATTATTTTATTTTAGGCCATATACCTCTACTTGTTCGGGACTAGCTATAGTTTTTCTATCTTGGAAATTTCATATCCAAATATGATAAAATGTCTAGAAATTACCAATTTTATATGAATTTTGAAGTTCAGAAATTGCTAATGAAAAATCTGGCCCAAGATGGCAGCTGGAATAAATATTTTATTTTAGGCTATAAAGTTCTACATTTTATCATCAGACCATCATTTTTCTACATTGGAGATTTGATATCCAAATATAATAAAATGTTCAAGAATTACCAATTTTATATAAATATGGAAGTTTAGGAAATTTTTTATGAAATCCCAGCCCATGATAACAGCTAGAATATTTATTTTATGTTAGGCCATATAGCTCTACTTGTTCGGGACTTGTTGGAGATCTGACAGCCAAATATGATAAAATGTCAAGAAATTACCAATTTTATATAAATTTGAAAGTTCAGGAATTTTTTTTTTTTAAATCTAGCCCATGATGGCAGGCTAGAATAATTATTTTATTTTAGGCCATATATAGCTCTACTCGTTCGGGACTGGCTATATCTTTTCTACCTTGGAGATTTGATATCCAAATATAATAAAATGTCTAAAAATTACCAATTTTATATGAATTCGGAAGTTCAGGAATATTTTATGAAAAATCTAGCCCATGATGGCAGCTGGAATAGTAATTTTATTTTAGGCCATATTGCTCTACTTGCTCGAGACTGGCTATAATTTTTCTACCTTGGAGATTTTATATCCAAATATGATAAAATGTCTAGAAATTAACAAATTTTATATGAATTTGAAAGTTCGGAAATTTCTTATGGAAAATCAGGCCCATTATGGCAGCTGGAATAATGATTTAATTTTATGCCATACTATACTACATTTTCTGGCCAGGCCAGTTTTTTACCTTGGAGATTTGATATCCAAATATGCTAAAAATTTAGTACATAAGTTGAACTTGATAGTTGTTATTTCGGTTTGTTTGATTGATGGATGGTCTGAGTTGTGGTACTTCTTTCATCCTAATTACTTTACATTGGCAATATACATAATTTATTATTCAACTTTCTGGACTTAGTTATTAGCGCAACTACTCGCACAATTCCGTTCACTCGAGGCTAATGTTGCACTACATTTCCCAGCAACCTTTGGTTCAGCGGCATGTCTTATTACTACGACATCATTATTATGTAGGAAATTTCTATCTGCTCTCATTTCGTTCTTTGTTGGGCGGACGCCATATACTCATTTTGCCTCATTGTAGAAATGATGATCAACCTGTTACACCACTTTCTAACGAGTATAACGTAACCCATCTTAAGCTAGATAATTTCCACGTCAAGAATTTTTATCAAATAATGCCAATTATTGCCTAAATGGCTAAATTCTACTAAATAGAGGCCCATCCATAATCGGGAATATTAGTTCAAAATGCATATATTTCTTCTTAAAATTCAAATAAAAATTTATATAATTTAAATAATATTCATATTTGGCAAAATTTTTCAAATATGTATGTAATTTAGTTTGAGTTGTCTAAAATGTAATTCAAATATCCGTTATCTAAGTCCAAGTATTTGCCAATTAACATTTAAAATAGTGGTTTGATTTAGCTGTTAATCAATAATATTCGAGCTTAATCTTAATTTAACATATTTAAGTTCTGGCGTAGAGATAAACGTAATTCTAGCATTAAGTTAAACTTAGACACACATATACGTCAGTTTGCTCTTAGTAACATTGTACAGGTATATTTGAGGTTTAATACTATACTTAGTTCAAATGCATATGTAAGTGGAAGCTGTCGTGGGTATAGCTTCCAGTCAAGGGTATTTGTAATAAAACCTAAATTGTTTTTTTAATAAAACCTAAACTTCTTGAGTGGTACTCGACGAGGTTTCAGGGTAATAACATTTTAATAAATATATTTTTATTAAAATCTTTGTGAATATTGGTTATGACGTTAGGTTGGCACATTTAAACTTGCTTACTCCATCGTGGAACGCAAATAATTTGAACGCCTTAGAATACGCGATGGAGAAAGTTGCAAATAATTATAACTGGAAACATAGATTTCTATTATGGAAGCGCATCAAAAGCAGAGAAGATTTTGCAGATCAGATCTTGGACCGATATAAATGAATTTTTGGAGTCAGGTCAAAACTCAGGTCAAAATAGAACTTCTACAATTACCAACGGCTTTCAATGAAAAATAATATCCGAGTTATTAATCTAATACTATTGATAGTTCCTAAATCAATTTGCACCTGGCGGTTGATTTTGATCAGACCCAAAAACACAATTTCATCGACAAAACCACACTAACTCGTATTTCATCACTTCCTCTATAAAACAACGTAAAAAACAACGTCGACCACCATTGTTTATAATTAATGCTCAGACAGACATATTGTACAAAGAGATTCAACCGGTTAATGAATGATCAATACTCAATATCGAGTAAAAAATACAAAAAAAAATCTAATTTTAAACCATCATATCTCCCCACCCACAACACCTCGGCTCTCACACACCGAATTGAACGAGCTAATAGCAGTTATAATTTATAGATGTTTTTTTACTTAGTATTTTACTTATTTTTTTTAATTTTTTGCTTCTAAATAAACAATAATAGATCTTTAAGTAAAAATTGAAAAATTACTTCACAAGAAACGCTCGCAAATGTTGTTGATTTGTGTTAATTAAATTAAAAATAAATAAAAAGTAGTATAGTGAAGTATATGTACATACATACAGTAGTTTAGTATCCAATATGTGTGAATATCGCGTGACATTGAAATAAATATATGACATATCTCGACATACTCGTATGATATACATTTATGTATGTAAGACAACAAAAGAATTAGTATACGGCGAGCATAGAATAATGTAGGCGATTTCTTTTGTCAGTTCACAACAACAAATTATTATCAAGCTTTTGTAAAGGAATTAATCTACCGATTGTGTTTACTACATAACATATACATACTCGTATGTACATATATAATGTATATATCGAAAGTTGTTTAAATGCGATTATGTAATCGAAATTGTTTGGTATATAGTATGATGAAGAATCGCACTCCTTAACTAACCACATATATATGTATGTATGTATTTATGTAAGTACAATAGTACATACTTGTGAAAATTAATTTTGGTTTGATGCCAATTCTAAATCAAGTGGATCAATAATTATTGTAATAAAATATATTTTAGTGGGCCCCGGTCATTCATCAGATTTATATTTTGAAAATTTATTACTTAAATCGATCAAGATTATTTTAATCCCGCATGATCTATACGTATAGTTGGTTACAAGGTCATAATTGTATCCGTATTCTAAAAATGTAAAAAATAATAAACAGTTGATCTATGACGAAAATTGTAAACAATGAAAATTTAGTAAACAATGATCGATGTTGATCTAACTAATTGAACTATTAAGATGTGATCGCGCGCACCAATCGAATGTATTGATCAAATCTGATTCAATCACCATTTACTTAACCTGATCACGATCGATATTTGATTTCTACGATCACGACGAATTATTTAACGATTTATATTTTTATTTAGCTATGTATGTATTTGGTTGATTATATTTTGATCGCGTTTGATTTTCCGATAATATAATATAATACCGCGCCTCATTTTGTTACAATCATCAGTGAGCGGAAGTCACTAAATTTTAAAATTAATTATATTTATTTATCGGCCTAAAATTTACTTGACCTATCCCTCTTAAACACCTTTTCGAAAAATACTTATAATCTCATTGGGTTAGATCATTTTTTGTAGTAACCGCACCACACCTAATGCTAATATTGATTTAAATTAAATAATCAAGCGGCCGCGAATTTTATTTATTCCAAACTATAATTTTTGTTTTTTTTTTGGTTGTGCGAGGTAGCATTCGACATTCCTGCAAACATGAACACACACATTAAACTTAATTTTAAGTTTTTTTTTTTAACAATAGTATTATGTTGTATTTATAACGTATGTATTATATACCAATTACGTGACGTAATAACACATTGAATTCTGAGCGCAGATGTTTGATTACAAAAAAAAAAGATGATGTGTGGTGATATTACAATTTTTATAGATATTACAATTTTTATAGAAAGACTGTAGACTGATAATAATTTATAATTATGTATATGTATGTATAATTACCCGGGAGATAAGGTGTCTCAATAAGTTTGGCGCGTAATTTCACGGTAATGACTTTGCATGTTTGTTTGCAATTCATATATAAAATAATAAAAGGTTAGTGACTGCGAATTGCATTTAACTTCGCATATTCTAATTTTTTTTGTGGTTAATGTCAAGCCCGCCGCACTATATATTAGATAATACTAGACAACGTATATTTAGACATTCGATTGAATTTTTTTTTAGCAAATATGTTTGTATGATAATTTGTGTAGGGGGTAAAAAAAATGTTTCATTTCGTTGAGGTTTATCAAAAATAATATTTTGGTGTGCTCGGCGAGACCAAATGCGATACACGTAAATTCGTCGGCGCCTATTAACCACAAATCAGACATTTTATAGTGACTAATTATTATGAATTGAGATTCCACCAAAATAATTCTATTTTAGTTTCGATGCACGATAACCCTAAATAACGTTGTATAATATAGTGTTTAGATATGTTTTACACTCGGTTGCATATCAAATTCTTAAACCCTATCACTGCCACGATAATTGTATCATATGTATTTTCATTAATCACGCACGATTATATGGTGTTAAAAGAAAGTTTAAAATTTAAGATTATTTACTATAAAAACCGTTGTATATAATAAATTTTCAAGTGATTGCACAAGCTGCCACGCTACATAAAATTTTCATTTGATTTATTTTCCGTGTGAGAAGTTTATTTTTCGAACGGGGGGTAAACGGTATATAATTATTATGTGAATATTAAAAAAAATTAAAAAGTGCACACAATACAATTAAAATTTTGAAATATTTATTATTTAAAATAGTTTATATAAACTATACACATTTCCGATGTCTGCCTGTGCGCAATTGAATTATTACAATTAATTTAAATATGCGCATAATAACGATGCAATGAACTGTGCATAGGTGTAATTAATTGTACTATGTACTAATATCTCACAACATTTTTTATCAATTAAAATTATTTCATAATTGTAAGTGTTTTATTTTGAGTAGGGTCAATATTAGGCAAATTATATAGGAACTCTTCTAATAATTCTATGCCTGGCCCAGATATTAAATTTTATTTTAAACGGTTTCTGGCTAAGTGAGTTCCATTTTGCGCAGGAACCATGTTCTCTACCCTGGCCATTCGAATAATTTAAGAAATCTATTGGATTTCATACACCTGTGATCAGGAATGAGAATATCATCCGTCAGCCTCCAATTCTAAACTCGTATTCTTATCTCTGATCATAGATGTATCTCAGATTATAAGTGTATCTCTTTGCGATACTGCTTTACATGAGCTCGTAGCTATAATCGAAAAATCGAAAGATCAATTAATAACAAATAATTTCTAATAGGTATTTTCCTGAACATTCTACGATCATGAGTACCTGTCTCAATTTTAATATTGATCTTATCATTATTAAATTCATCTATTCTAGCTGGATGGCTCGTAAGTGTCCGTCAAACTGGCGAAGGGCTGCCCATAAGGAGGAGTACTCTTATCTTTACTGTAGCTCTCGTTATTGATGAATGACTTGTTAAATTGCGGCTTCCTTGGGTTATCGTGCAAAGCTAAGCGTATGATCTCTTTTTGACAATTTCTGGTAAATACCTGAACGTCTTATCTGATCTGACGCAGAACCCCCGTAATATAGTGGAAGTATGGTCTGAGTTGGTTGTCTTTACTAGACGTAGAGCCAGTGCTAATTTATGTTCCCACTCTCCTTGGGAGTAACACGTTAAAATAAATTCTATTTCCAGCAATCCAGGAGATGTTGCAAAATTTTCTATAACCGCTTTTGAAAATTCTAATGGAAAGAACTTGCCTTAAATCAAGATCAATTTAGATACTATGACCGTATTAAATTAGACCTAAAATTAGCGTAGGTGTCTTCAAAATTGGCATAGAAATTTCTAGTCAATATTCCAATTTGCTTCTCCCAACAATATTCCTAAATTAATTAAATTTGGATCAGAAACTTTTCGAATCGTATAGACGAAAATACCATTTTGTTTTGAGCAATTTTCAGCAATTAATCACTACATGGGTTTGTTTTAATAAGTTAACAAATTGAGCAACATTTTTTTCGAATGTTTTCAACCGCCGAACAGTAAAAATTCAATAAAATAGTAGTGGTCGAATTGAAAATTGAGTGACATTTTGTAAAGCTGCTAAAACATTTTAATTATTAGACATTAGTATCGACAAAAGACGTTTATGATTGCACTGAATTATTTATTTCATATAATTGAGCTACTTTTGTACCAGTAAAAATTCCAAAAAAAAAAAGTAGTAACTATTATTTAATTCACAAACATATACTCGTAGTTTAATCGATTGGTAAATTGAGCAATATTTTGTAAAGCTGTATGTATAAAATTGAGCACCATTTTAATTACTAGGTACTAGCATCGGCAAGACTTTTTCAATTACACTGAAATATTCACCTCATATAATGGAGCTACTTTTGTTTTAATGAATTGACAAATTGAACAACACTTTTCTTGAATAACTTCAATCGACGACCATTGTGCTTGTCTCATCTAGTTTAAGGGTTAGAGAAATAGAGTAAAATTCAAACTAATGAATTCTACGGTGTCAATCTTCTAGAATTTAGATGAACTTAGTAATTATATATTTGTTAAAAGTCTAATAGTCACTTAACTTAAGTTGATTCGGTCTGAATCAATAACTCAGATGATCGAAACCTATGAATTCATTTAGACCGTCCTTTATTAATGCAAACTTTATTTTCTTTTTCATTTCAGACGCCATACGTGATCGGCCGTCTTCACGTCTTCCCCAAGGATATACGCTCCCTTAAAATAAAACTATCCAAAGATACTCGTGTTATATTTGAACAGAAAAGTTTCATCGATGCTACACTAAATTCCCTAGTTGTCGAGGGCAATCCAAATGGCAAAGAACACATTGAAATTCAATCGGATGCATTCTTAGGAAATGCTGGAACATTTCCCGAAATAAACATAACCAATTGTCATACTGTGATATTACGAAAAAAATCCTTTTCGAACATAACCCGTCTAAACGAATTTATTCTAAATGTGCAACATGCCGAAAATGTTATTGTGTATAAGGAGGCGTTCAGTAATACCAAGTTTATTGGAAATTTTGCGCATATACATGATTTACGTATTCCAGAGGGTGGATTCGCCGGTGCAACAGAATCAAATATTATTATCTCGTATGTAAATATGGATACGTTCGATCGGTTGGAATCGTCGTTGAAAGGTATCACAGTCACCTATTCAAATATTAAAATAATTAAATCGGAGGCTTTTAATGTGATTTCGGTGGCGGCAATTACTTTCCAAAATTGTAATATCGGTACAATTGAGGGGAATGTTTTTACCCAAAAGCTGTATTCCAATCTTTTGGAATTTTCTAATTGTAAAATTCATGTGATTAAGACTCAGGCCATCGATCAGAGTGGCGTTAATCGGATTATTTTTGAACACAATGAGTGAGTATACTTATTTCGTTCGAATACCTTTAATGTGGATTACTAATGTCTATTTAAAATTTTCTAGAATAAAAAAGATCGAGAAGAATGCCATTTCAGTGTCCGTGGTCAATATGTCACTTTCGTTCAATACGATCAGGACCTTACAACATCATTGGCTGAAAATTTCGAATATCTGGCAGAATGTCACAATATTTAATAATACGTTTGGCGAATTAGATGTTCTTAAGATTGAGGGGACCACTAATCCGTTACAGTGCATATTCGAAAAGAATTCGATTACGATCGCGAAAGCGGGTAGTTTGAATGAAACTAACTATCATTGCAAAATTAGGGAGACCTATTTTTACACGGATTGTACGTGTAATCTGGATTGGATTATGAAATTGAGCCGCGTGAATATCCGGAGCGAGAGTTACTGCCGCATTGATGAGGTCCTTAAACAGTGTTTTAATACAACTGTGTTTAATGTAGAAAAGTATCGACTAGAGGTGTGTGGTGATTCAAAGGACATTATAAATTGCATGGAGAATCAAAATCGAATAAAAACTTCGGAAAATTTTATCGAACCTGGTGAATTAGAGAGCGAGAACAATATTAACAATAAAGCCTCGGATGGGGTTTCCCAAAAATACTTGATTTATATAGGGATTGGGATCGCATCGGTGATCTTGGTTGTGATTCTAATGGCATTGATCTGTATGTCAGTCGTTTTATTCTATCGTGGCCGCAAAATATCGATCCCACTCGGACAAATGCCACTGCAGAAACCGAACGATAATGAACCATTCAAATTCTCAAATACTGATCGAAGTATTATTAAACGAACGCTTGAACTAATGAAGGCTAAGCAATCGCCCGAAAAATATAATCAGGTGTACGATTTAACGCAAAAGTTGTTGAACGAAGATTTAACCGAATCACAGAAGGTTACGGCTATCGGCACTATCGTTGCAATCCTGGATAAATGTGAAAATAGCGGTGAAGATTTTACTGCATTTATCAGTATTTTATATAAACATTTGGCACCTCGTACACGTGTATGTAATCAGTCACCGACTCCTTTACACGATACCGATATGAATGAAGAGGATCCGATATATGCGACCATCAATCAACCCAATAATATGCAAAGTGGAATAGGTCAACCCAAAATGTTTAATCGACCGCCAGTCGATTTATCATCAATCTATTCAGAACCGCATAATGTGCAACAACCATTACTGCCTATATACGCATCACCACTCGATCGTCACAATGAGACGACGGATATATATTCAGAACCGGTGCTAAACGTGTCGGGTGAGTAATTTATACCATATACATACAGGACGTGACATAATTTCATAAAAATATATTTCTTTTTTGTTTGTTTTGTATTTGGTGGACAATTTATTTTCTAGGTAAAAATATTTATGAGAGATGAAGTTAAAATAGAAAATTTATAGATTCAGTGTATGTAAAATATATATATTTTTTGTTTATGAGCTAAATTAACCATTTCTCAAGACTGTCAAATTAATCAAATTTTTAATTAACCCATTGCTTTCATATATTTTAGGTTTTTCCCAATATGCTACAATGTTTTGCCACGAAACTGTATGGCGTTACGGTCGATCGATATAATTGCGGTAATCTTCGTACCACAAAAAGACAATCGCAGTATTAATTGGTGAAAGTGTGATCATGTCAGCTCAATCAAAATGGGTTTCGTTACCAGATCAAATTACTGATCTTCGAATACATCATGTATCTGTACGTGATTATATCTGATCAAGCGATCGTTGGTTTCGGCCATGGATGATCTCTACTACTCTCAAAATCTTATTCGAATTACCGAAAATTAATTTCTGTTAGTTTGAATTATCAAATTTCGGAAATCGAGCTTAAAGTACATTTAAATAATTTAAAAATTATTCCTTAATCGATCAAATGAATTTCAATGTTAAAATTTCGATGTAAACTAGGTAGATTCAATGATTTATAATTTTATAATCTCGTTATTGATTTTCGAATAAATTAAACATTTGTACTCAATTGGGAAAACCTACATAATATATCGCCGAAGATTTGGTCCCGCCCGCTTTTACAAATACATATATATGGTACTTTTGAAGCTCAAATCTAAACAATTTAAACCATAGTCTAATATTTTATTCAATAAAATTTTTACTAAAATACTAATTCATTTCTGTATTCTCTCATAATTATAGAGAAAACTGTGATCACACCGTATGCAATAGGAAACCAAATATCATCGTACGATAATAAACCATCCACATCAAAAAATCTACCCGACGTGCTTTCGCAATCACAACATCATCATATCCAATCGAAATTACCACCAGTGCCAACAGCGCCATCACCGGGAATGACAAATGTTAAAAAAATTGCAAATAATTTTGCAAATGATCCAAACTTTCATATAATGCAATCGCCTGTCACCAAGCGTAAAATACCTCAGTATACAATATCAAATAAATCGATGGCTATCCCAATCGATGGTGCATCTGCGCCTCCAGCAGCATCACATAAAAAAATTAAATCTGTAAATAAAAATAATAATAACGATTCGGATTCATCGAATTCGCATCATTCCGATTATTCGGGCGGTAGTGATATAACATTTAAAATTGATGAAATTGAATATGCGGACGCGTAAAGATAATCTATATACACAAAACACAGATACACGGGTTTTTGTTGCAATTTGGAAAACTATAGAAAAAAAAAACTATAAATATTTATTAATTATAAAAATAAAAAAATAAAACGAAATTAGCTTTATTCGTAACTTAAATTAAATTAAAAAATATATTTTTATATAAAGACTGTTGTTTGTCAAATCAAATGTAAGTAATTAAATATGCAAATAGTCAAAATAAATTAATTAAAAATAATTAATTAAAGAATTAATAAAGAAAAAATTAAAAAAAAAAACAATCAAGAGTGATATTAATGATAATGAAAAATTAAAAAAAAATTAATTTGATGTTTAATTTAATTTATAAATGAATTGATTAAAAGAAGAATCGCATATTGTATGTATTATGAATTATTTTCGTTAATTATTATTATTATAAATATTATATTATTATTATTATTAATTAAAAATTAATTTAAAAAACGATTTTTTTTTTTGATGATGAAATAAAAAAATTTATTTAAATTTAATTTCGAAATTTTGATTTATTTATACATTTTTGTTGAAACTGATTTGCAAAATTATAATACTTATTGGCTCATCGTTTAAAAACCATTTATTTATTGACTTGGATTGTCGCAACCATACCAACCTCAATCGGAGAGAATGCAAAATCAAAATTGTGTACAATTCAATTTTAAGAAAAAGATTTTATGATATAAATATGATGTATGTAAAACAAACACAAAATAATAAAATTATTCGATTAACCTTTATATAATTAAGACTGATCGGCTAATAATCGCAATCACTAAAACCATGAAATTAAATCTCAGTGATCGCGATCTTGACAATAAATTAATAATGCAACTATTATCTTCATCAAGATATCATTTCTCAATATCATAATTACTAAATAAAATTATTCTTCATACGATCTCAGCTAAAATCATAAAATCACAATTAAAATTAGGTAATGTCATCCATACAGGGCAAGTTTTTTTAATAAAGGCCAGGCTATTATCTCGGAAATAGTGCAAGGAGAAAATTACTTAGAATGAAAATTGTTCAGTGTCGAGGGTGAGGTTTACTGGTGATCTTAAATGACCTTAAAACTCAGTTTGGGAGATATTGACTAAAATTAAATTTTTTTAAATTAGAATCTATTACGAGTGCATTTTTAATTAATAATAATTAGCTTTAAAGGTCATTACTGGCCCCTTACTGAGTCAACTATTTGGCTCCATTGGTTTCGATCCTGAGCATGGTCTTCACTCTGTCTAAGACAATCTGAAGAGGCCAAGACGTTCTCTACACCGTGGAGCCATCGTCAGCTGCAACGACCTCTGCGCCTACAATATGGTGGATCTCCTTTCAGAGATCGCTGCACAATTCGCATTTTTGATTAAGCAGTTAAATATAATTACTTTCGTTACAGAGATATTTTCTCTTAGTTTTACATTGTTTACACCGTAAATAAATTCAATTATTTTTCAATTCATTAAGAAAATTATTAATTTAAATAAAAATGGAATTAAAAAAGAGGAAACAAAAATGGTTTCATAAAAAATATTTGTTATTTTAGTAAATGTTCAAAATGTTTTAATTCTAAACATTTTTCTAATCGCCTTTCAAAATTAACGTGAACGCCACAATTTAACTTCTAAAATATTATATCTTTAATACTTTGTTTCATATCTTCTGCAGTGGTAGGTATCAAGATATGCTAAGTCTTTCGGTTTCGCCCATAAATAAAAATACAGGACCTGTTCCGATTCATTTATTCAGATACATTAAATCTAATTGTTCCCGAGCATTCGATTTTGCTAAATGAGGCAGGTGCACCATCCAACTGTGAAGCCACATTTCATGTCTTTCTCGCAACGAAATATCTTCCAATAATTTTGAAAAATCTTCCATTAAAAATCCCACTAATTTTTCGATCAAGTGTTTCATCAAAGAAAAATGACGAGATGAGCATGTCAGATTAGGCGAAAACCAAATATTCTAGCCCAAACATTTATACTCGACCGATGTTGATTATCAACAGTACGCATCCAATGTCAATTACCGTCACTTTTAAATTTAGCTTCGTCAGTCTACAGAACATGTTGAACGAAGTTTGAATTTATTTTCAATTCGTTGCATGGCCCAATGACAAAATTCATAAAATCATATGATAATTTGTTGTCTTTTAAAATGCGAGATATAGTAGTTTGAGGTCGTGCAATATTTCGAGTTGATGTGTGTGGTACTACTATGTCCTGTGATACTGCAGCTAGGAAATCTACAATAATTTCCTCTTGATGGTTCTATTTGACATCAACTAGGCTTTTCAATTTTTATCTGGTTTGGTGGTGGCTCGACCATCTGATGGTTTTACAAACTGTATACAAGAAAATCTTATGGTTTCGCTTAAACCTGGCGTATGACTTCGCCTAACGATTTATAATTGCCTTAACGCTACAACCTTGAGAAATAGTTTTCGGCTTCTATATTTTTCTGGATCGATTGTCACTAAAACAATTCGCGCATTTATTTCAGCCAAATTCAACATTGTTCATCTATTAACTGGTCTAGCAATATTGTACGAGCTACATGACAGGTCTGTTGTATCTACACCACCTTGCGTATTGTTATAAAATTTAATTATTTCCAATGAATCAGTCATTTTGTGATAGTAAACGACGGTGGTAATATCCTTTTGTTTTTTATTGTGCTAACTAATATGGCGTAATTTTTCAGTAGCGATGAAGCCAAAGGATAGCTGATAAACCAATTATGTATTGTTATATTCCGTCCCCATTTTTGTAATGTTGCTTAATATGTGTTACGGTGTAAATACACTGACCTTGAAAATTTACGAGAATTTTTGTGAACGTAAATGATTCGGTTTGTCAACTTCTCGGTTTGTCAACCAGCGTTTGGGCAAGTCGAGAGGCATGGTCATCAAATCTAACACATTTCAAAATTTCGAAATCCGTAGCCTACAAATATTTTATAGCTCTCTTGACAGATTTTCACATATTTTGAAAAATCTGTCAATATTGAAGATGGTCTAAAAATATTTTCAGCATTTAGCCTTGTTGATTTATACTCGTACATAGTTTTTTCCATACGGTTCCAGCTTTATCCATCAAGTTATAGTGTAATTCCTCGAATTGTGTTTGCTCAATATTTCTTCATCACCATCTTCGCTTCCGCTAAGTTTCACCCACACATTAGTCTTCGCTATCTAGCTCAGCTAATATAGTACGTTAATCGTTTTTAATACACTTATTTAACAAAACTGTGACTTATTTACTGTTAACGTAGTAACGCGGGCCAAATTGACCCATACAATTTTGAAACTTTTTCATTTCTGATGACGTTGAATAAATTTCACCCAGGAGTTAATAACCGAGGGTTACGGGTTAATTTTTTTTTAATTGATTTATAATTAGAAATTATGGAGATAATTGAAATGTAAAATGCAAAACTAGTTAAATAAATTAAATTGGAAAATGCATTTTATGTTTTAATTTGCTTAATAAGTCAAAGAATAATTGATTTTATTTATTTCTATTTATCGTTACAACCAAACAGTGTCAGAACTTAGAGAAACTTATTTTGTTGTAATGCAGATTAATCTTGGCTCATATCTCTGAAACTATACACTTTACGAACAATATGGTCTAAACAAGAAATATTTATACAAAAAGTAAATTAAAATAAAACAAATATAAATTTCGTCAATATCTCCCATACTATTGAATTTCAAGATCACCACTAAACAATTTCCATTATAAATAATTTTCTAATATCTTGCATCGAATCAGAGATAAAAGCCATTTTTTAAAAAAAACTTACCCATGTATGTATTAACGAATTACGAACAAGGGCTCAATAATTGCAATTTGTAGTTTTGAGGCATTAAAAAGAAATCTTGGCTATTGGATCGATCAAAAACCGTATGTCTGATTTATTCAGTCTGCCTCCATATGATGGCTTCCGAATGTTTTAGCAAGTATCAGAACTATGTAGACACATTCAATAAGGTTATTTCCATAAGATAGACATCACCTGATTGCCAAACAAAATAAATAAAGAAGCGATCACCGATTAATCTATAGACATGTTAAATGTTTGTCAGGCGACAGTGTAAAAAAGTTTGATGTCTTTAGTCCGGTTGCGAAATTCACTCAACAATTCAAAATTCCATATGACCACATTATGTTGCCAGAATTTAAAAAAAACATGCTAACTTATATTCTTGTCTGTTTTTTTCAAAACCTTGCCATGATCGGGCTGAACACGATTCTCAGCTACTGAAATACACAAGTGGATTTGTACAAACCTCGATGTTAATTTCGTCTTGTAAACAACTGTGACAAAACAAGATATTAAGTAAATTATTAGCTTATCTTCAAGGTTAACAAGGTTATTTGGCAATTAAAGCAAATTAGTTTTCAGAGACAAAACGTATCTAATACATTCTAATATATTTAAACTAATATTAAAATATCAAACCACAAGATTATTTACGCATATTATTGATTCATCATCAAAACAAAAATAGAAATTTGATCATCTCTAAAACATGACCATAGTCCATATCACCTAAAATTAAAGAACTTACCTAAATTAAACATAAACACACCCAGGCATGACGTGTAAATTCAATTGATACCAGAAAAATTGTACTTACTCATCGCTTACGTATGGAAATCTTGTACTCACCTGAAAAGAATAAACAAAATAAAAAATAATTTGTAAATTTTCGTTCACTGTATATTTCAGTTTCTGATTTAACACAACAACCTACGCGCAAGAATATAAAATTAACGGAGTATTGAAATGATCTTGATATAAAAAAATCGAGCTGAATTACTACACCGATACAAAATTTAAAGTACACGACCAGACAATGTAATTGCTAGTCGTCAACATGGTATATATTTTGTACATATGTATATATTATGTAAGACATTTGGATCGTCATATTTTTCGCTTATTTATATTTACACGCTAACAAACGAATATAAAATTTTCGACTCCTATGATAATAAAAGAAATATGTTTATGCATGCATATACATATATAATTGATATAGGAAGGTTCCAATCTCCAAGTCGCATCTTGAAGGTTAATGTTGATAATCGCAAAATTATCACTATGTAGCGTTTCTTTTTTTATGTTGCATCGCATTTTAAAAGGTCAAACAAAAGATCATGTTTTCGTAGAATTTTTATTTTAAAGAAATTCAAATGATCTTTTTGTATTATACATATTTGAGTAAAATTTAAGTTTAATTTGTATTAATTAACTAATGTTAGCTACGCTTACCAATTGATTTGATCTCTAATATCTCCATAATTGTATACAAACGAACCAATTTTGATGAATGAAAATGATTTATATATAAAAAGATAGTTATTATAGATATAAATTTAAAATTATAGTGCGGGAAATATTTAATTTGAACCTGTTTAAAATTGGACGAGTTCCAAAGACATGTGGAAATGCTTATTTAGGCATTTGTAATTGTAGTAACTAAAATAATTTGAATAAAACTTGAGCCTTTGATTGGCTTCTACTTAAATTTTCAAGTCTAATAGAACAAAAAAAAAAACTAGAAATTTGGTTAATATCGTCATAAATGGTTGAATTATTTGGGGTAAAGTAGTTATTGAAATATTTATTCATAATTAATAAATTATGAATCTGTACAAAATGTCTCACTGAATCAGTATTTTATCAACACAGACTTACACAACGTGAAGAACGTCGATATGGATGCGAACAGTGTGGTAAACGATTCTATCGAGCAGACGTACTAAAAACTGATATAATGATTCATACTGGCGAGAAACCGTATCCCTGCGAGTATTGTTCGAAAGAATTTCGACAACGTGACGATAAAGATAAACATATCAGAGCCCGTCATGGATTTCTTAATAAAAAATATGGTTAAACCGAACGCAGTTAAATTTCCAATTTCGAACCATGTTCAAAACAAAGTTATGTACGTCGGTAATGTGACATACCCCCAAAGCATGTTACGCAGATGATCAGGAATATAGGCTCGAACGATTTTTTTAAAAATTATAATAAAATAAATTGTGTTTTTTTTGTTATTAATTATAAAAATAAATAAAATGTGTTTACTTAATATTCCAAATATAGCATATCGTTGTTTTAGTATTTGAATTCGTGTGTCAATTTTCTTGTCGATCACCCGACCAAGAGAGCGTGCTACATCACCTTGTCTAATGAATTTGGGACTGGAATTAAAATAATTCATTTGGTATTGATTCACATTCCAAAGATTTTTATCTGTCGCTTTAACTTCTCATTGAAACATTGGATTATTACAGTTTCTAAGAATAAATTTAACTCGTTTTGTCCTTTCACATATTTCGGCACAATATCAAACTGCTTCTGAGTCAATTGACCCTCGAAATTCAGAACTGTTGATACTAATAGTAGTATTGTATCAGATACATTAATTAATTAATTAAAACAGTTTTAAAGGCCTTTACTGGCCCCTTCCTGAGTCAACAATTTGGCTCCAGCGGTTTCGATCCCGACCGAGCATGGTCTTCATACTGTCTAAGACAATCTGAAGAGGCCTAGTCGTTCTCTACACCGTGGAGCCATCGTCGCCTGCAACGACCTCTGCGCCTACCATATGGTGGCTCTCCTTTCAGAGATCGGTAATGTGACATACCCCCAATTCGTTCCGGATCAGCACGCAAAACGTGCCCGAGCCAGCGTACTCGCTGAGATCTTACTTCATGTACAATATCGGGGATCTCCATCAGATCTCTGATCTCGATATTGTACAGAGCTCGGTAGGTACCATCTATTTCGCGTTTTGGCCCGTAAATCACACGAAATACTCTTCTCTCAAATGTTAGGAGCCATCTCTCGTACTCATCCGTCAGCGCCCAACTTACACATCCAAACATAACAACGGGCCTGATCAACGCTTTGTAAAGCTTCAGCTTCATGGCACTTGATAAGTGTTTAGATTTTAGCAGTGACCTTAGAGGATACAAAGAACGACTGCCAGCTGCCAGCCGCACTTTAATATCCTCACCCACACTGTTATCGTGAGTGATAAGAGAACCCAAATATTTGAACCTCCTCACTCCCTCAAACGTGTGGTGGCCACTACTAAAATCTGGTGTGCCATTGTCCCTAAAACCAGAGATCAGGTACATCAGATACATACTCGTATATTAAAATTTTCTGTGATATATTATAACACTTGCTTTGAAAATAACATCAATTTATTTACATTATCTCAAAATGACCTAATTTTATTTAATTCTTTGACAACAACAAATTGAGCAAAATGTGCCAACATACTAGAATAAAAATTCCTTTAAAAGCGGCTAACTTCACCCTGTCCTGCAGAGAATTTTGAAGTAGGCAAAAACGCATAAAGTCGCCTTGAACTACACTAAACTAGACACACAAGGATGGAGGCGGGGGCAAGTTTTATATTCTACGTCAAAAAATACGTAACTTTTGTCTGAAATATTTTTCTGTGTTCGGGCTAGATGGGGCTGTAATTGCTGTTCGAAAAAAAAATTGTTTGCCTGTTTTGTATTTCTCGCAAGAGAAACTATTAATGAAATATTAATAAAGGCCATTTTTAGGATTAGTCGTTCGAATTCTCACTTTTTCCAACATCAATTACAGCGCCATCTGCACCGAATATAAAAAAAATATTTCAGATAAAATTTACGTATTTTTTGACGTAGAATCCGAATCTGTAATAAGAAATGGGGATTTTCATTTAAGATATGAAAATTGTCCTCGCCCCCACCCCCTTAGGGTCAAGTTTAGTGTAGCTTAATAGCTTTTTTAAAAATATGAAACACGTATTATTTTATTTTTCGATGCGGTGTGTACTATTCAAAATATTCGACCGTCCCGGTACATTTTTTACACTCGGTATAAGTAGTAAACATAAAATTTGCAAAATGTAAAATTTTTGAAATAATTAAAGTATGACGCTTTATGCCCAATTGCACGAAAATATTAAAATATTAGTTAACCGGCTGTTAGCTATCCAACGGTTGACTTTTTCATATCAAATTGCATTTTTAACAACATTTCTGGCAGGTCAAAATTGGCCGGTTAAATATTTCCATATAAAAAAAAAATCAGATTGCATTGCTAGAAATGGTGTCAAAAATACGATTTGATATGGAAAGTTTACCGTTGGTTAGATAACAACCGGCTTCCTAATATTTTCGTGCAACCGGAAGCCCTATAAAATATTATAGCAGACAATTGGAAAATTTAAATTTATGGTAATAACCTTAAAATCCAACTTGAAGTTAACGTACAAAACTCCAGCAACATGTGATAATGTTCGCTTACACAAAAATATTTAACTAGAGAGTAACTACCAAGCTGTTAAATGCTAAAATTGTTTTTCATTTCCCAACCGAAATTCAATTCAATTTACTCAACTTTATATATGGACATATAAATATTTTCTATCTAAAATCAAAAATAAATTATTATCGGCCGGTTAAATATTTAACTCTAAACTAAAAAATCGGTTGACATTAACTAGAAAATAATTAGTTAAATATTTTGTGCAACCGGGTATTTAAACTTAAGTACTATAATTAAGTGAATGCTGATTTATAGTTTGATCGTTTTTAATTTTTATAGAATCAGAAACATGGTTCTAATTAAATTGCCCATCATCTAATGATTTTGTGATTTTTCAGTATATTTAGACCGATTCTTGATTTCATTTTTTGTTGTTACGAGTACCAGTCCTAAAAAAACGAATCTACAAATTTTGATTTATACTCCCAAAAATTACAGGGTGGGCCATCTGTTGGTCCTTTTTCTATTTGTAAATAAAACACACATTTTGGATGAAAAGTCAAAATTTTTTATTGATAATGAAATGCCATTTATGTATGAAAAACAATATCGTTCACATGCTACCACGGATTCGTCTACCTACAGCAAGCCTGTAGATACGAACATCAAAACTTCCGATGACTTTTTCCAATAAAAGCGGATCAATGACTTCAATTTCTCGAATGTTGTTTTTAAGTTAACGTTCCCCATTCACTCCCCATGTGCTTGATTCGTTACGAACACTTTCACTAACAGCTGCCACAACATCAGGATTACGAACTGGATGAACATGTTGACGGTTTACGACCTTCCACTGAACCAGTTTCTTGAAATGGATCAAAAATTTTGCCAATTGTGCGCTCAGTAGTATCAAAACTCTCATATAATTTACGAAATGTTGTTGTTTTTGAACGATTATTTTCATAATAATTTTGGACAATCAAAATGTGTTGTGTTGTTAGCGACTCCCTGATGATAAATGGCATATTTGTGACTTTTCATATGTCAAAGAATTTTTTTAGAACATATAACAACATTTAGTACTAAAATTCATTGATTGAAAAAAGGACCAGATGGCCCACCCTGTATGTACCACCATGCACCATTAAAAAGCAAACAAATCAATGATGTAAACGAAAAACAAAACAAGTATTTTAAATAGCACAATGGATTGTGTACCAGTTAATAAATATCACTTGTGAATCATGTTCACAAAATATGTAGATTCGTATCACTGATTAACATAATTTGTATGGTCGATATAGTTTATGATTTACTCACATACGACTGGCGCTTTCATCAATTTATATAAAATATTATCTCGTTTAAATTTTATTATCCTTAGCAATTTGAATTATAATATATATTATATTTGAATAATATTAGTTGCTCAAATTTAACCGTATTTTACACTTGACATGAAATATTATCCGTTTGTTAAATTTATCGAAAGGCTCGGAAACGTAATAAAAATTTCAATTTAATAATCGTTATATGACAGATTATGATTCCCTCACTGTTTCATCTCAAGTTAAATTTTTTATGTGTGCATAAAATTATGTAATATTTTTGCTTAAGATGTTCTGTAGCTAAATTTAATGTACATAAAAAAACATAATTTAGAACTGAGCAAATATATTTTAGATCAAATCAAAGGTTAAAATATTAGATTACTACATATAGCAAAAATTGATGTAAATAATACTTGTCAATATTGTTTAATTGTAACTAATAAGTGGTTTCTTGAGTTGCTCAAATTTTAAGTAGCTCAAAATTATAAATGGTTGAACATCGATGAAATCAACAAATTTTCTGCAACCTATACTCTGAACTCCAAAACTATATTCGCCAATTTCGTGCACCGTACACAAATATAACAAGTACAAACGAAAGACATTGGCAGTGAAATTGATTTCAATTTATTTTACATACACATATTCATATACTTGACGTGTATTGCTTATTCCACAACAAACAGTCGAACGCGAAGAACAACAAAACTAATAATAATTTTAAAAAACAGAACGTCTTACATAAAATAAAATAAAAATATTCAGTGATTCGTAAAACACAGTTAAAAACAGCTGACTTATGCTCAACTCTCGCGAATATAACAAAAAATATTGCGAATTTATTTTTATTCCATTCATCGTCGATTGTTTAATAATAAAACGGTGGCGTAATATTCAACTTTTTAATTATTGTGTGTTTTGTTATTTATTAACAAAAATAGTTTTCTAGATAGTTTCTATAGATAGAGCAGAAATTTCATTCATTTATCCGCGACAAATATCAACGAATTTTCGCGCGCGTCTCTTATCCATTCGGTCGGTTTAATTGTTTGTGATGTGTTGTTATATAAAAATATAAGTGATTATAGTTAATTGTTAAAACCGAAGTAATAATAGTGAAAGGTGTGAATAGTTTATGAATAAATAAATTTGTCAAAAATGTAAATAAAATAGTTGTGTATGTAAATAAATTGTGTTGAGTGAGTGATAACGATACAAACGAAACCCCAAAATATTCTGGGTTAAATCAATAAAAAATAAATTTCGGTTTGAAACGATAAACTACACCAAAAATATTTTAAGTGATTAGACCCACAGCACAGTATATACATCATACGCGCCACTCAAGGATTTCGTATAAACAAAAATATTTAGAAAATTATCCAAAAATATATATCGTATGACCTGCGTATTTATAGAGATTACCGCAACTTGTTGTTTACTGAATAATGTACATAAGTAAATAACCCTTTACTCAACATAATGTATCAATCGATCGATCAATTTAATACAATTTTTTTTTAAATTAATTGGAATGAACTAAATACAACAAAAAATTGAATATCATTTGAATTAACTAGAATATTAACTACTTGCTATGAGTGAAGTGAGAATGTAGTATATAGGGTATCGATACGATGAGATACATAAATCAATAAAAAAATCTTTGCATTGCATTTAGAATTGTTAATTAAAGTGGTAAATATTACTTATTGTAGTTTGTTATTAGTTCACGATTTTAAATATATAATCTTATTAGCATTAGTTAGCGGAGAGAGATAGTCAAGGACAGATAAATTGTGTCGTAAATTACTTTAAGTATTGTACCGCATGCATTGCCAAATATTCAAAAATAGTCGATTAAATATATTAATTACGCAATATTTAAAATTTACAACGAGCGGTTTAACAAACTTTTATAAAATATTCACTTCACTTATACACAATTAGAATGACAGATGATCACGTCATACTAATTTTATGAATGATGTTCCCTAGAACGAAAAAGTGTATTATGGCTCTAATCCCCATAATACATCAAAATGCGACACGATCCATTAAATGGAATTCTAACACTTAATCTGTCAATTTTCTCAACAAAAGACGTAATTTACTGCTGTTTATCTATTTAAACGCGATTTAGTACAATAGCAATAACATACCCATCTCACGTAATTTACATAACACTAAACTTAGAATTAACTAATTATAGTAATTGTTTTGATTTACTTCAATTATTAGGAATTTCAAAATGACAAGCGACATCGACAACAAAAGAATCAACGTTGCATGCATTTTAACGCCCTCATTTAATTATCTTGTCCAAATTACGACGCTTGATAATATTTTCCCCGAGAACCAATTAATTAATTATTCATTTGAACTATACTAATTTTTATTTATTAGTAGCTCAATATGTATACCATATATTTTTCTTGAATTTCTTGAAATGCTCGGAAATGGACTGATACCCACTTAAATTGCATTTAAAGTTACTAGCTCGGCACAATCATGTAAATGCCAACTCCTTTAAAAATTTAGATATTTCCATTGTTTTTGTATTATTTTATAGAGTTCTTCTTTCTTCTCTGGCAGTAGGAATATCGTGCATAGTATTTTACATAAAGAAAAAATGGTAGAATTAAAAAAATTGAGCGAAAAGTAAACAAAAAATCATTTTGCTATTTTTTCTCAGAGCAAAACTATAATCAAATTGTATATCCCTATTAGATTTCGAGCTATACTCGCTTAACCGTTTTAGAGTGTCATATAAAAGCCAAGTTTCTAAGATAAGTGCTGTATAGATTCTAATTAATAAGTGTTTTACCCAATGTTGCTCAAAAAAAAAATAATAATAATAGAACGCGAAATTTAAAAGTTTAAAATTTGTAGCTCTAAATCATGAATATTTTTCCTTATAATTAAGAGTTTCTAGTTATTTACAATAGTATAATAATTAATTTAAAATACAAGACGATTACAATTTTGCCGTAATTTTTAGATTTTATGTGTAAATGAGTGTTGCTCAATTTTAATAGCAAAGTATCTTCAGAAAAATGTATGCTACAATATTTTCTTATAGCAAACACCCGACTACATTATTTTAATAATAATAATTCTAGCTACTTTCAAGTAGCGCAATATTGATTGCTAAAATTTAAGCAAATATTGTTGCTCAAAATTTAAAAAATATTTATACAGATTTGACAATGTTGTCTAAAAATCAATAGACGGTCAATAATTTCGTTTTTAAATAGATTAGCGGATACTTAATCATTTTATTTGATAATGGTCACGTTTGCTTATTGTATGGGGAGTTGCATTTCATAATAAAACATTTTGATTTATGACTTGTCAAACATGCTAAAGTATGTGTATACATATTTGTTTTCCAATAAAAAAAATATAAAAATGATAATCTTATGCCCCCCATCTTACCCAGTAATAATTAAAACGCCAACAAACAAATATGGAAAAAACGATCTGTACATTAGACGGTACGGCACCAAATGAAATGTGTATAATACTCGTATGTACATAAAAATGATCTCATGCTACAAAATTTATAGCAATTTTGGTCAGTTTATTTTCTAACCGGATGCACATTTGTATTTGTATAAATCACCTAAAGGTGTAATAGCAAGCGGAATTTAATACACCAAAGGGATGTATTCTGTTACATCATAACGCCAAATGATAATGAAAAAAAAGTTTATTCATTTGGTGTATTGATAAAAATTTCCTTTCTATTTTAATTGCGGTTTACGTCTTGGAATTTCTTTTTCGTTTATATAAATAAAATCAAATTTGCATAGCAAATTAAATGAAACCGGTTCAAAAAAAAAGAAATAAAAATAAAAATTTGGTTTATGTTATGAGTACGTCAGTCGTTTGGTTAAAATTGCAACAAGATAAAAATAAAAATGAGACTGGAAAAATAAAATGAAAATAAAAAAACGATTATGAGTGACATTTTAAAGCGGTTAATGATCGTGATAGATTTTTGTAATAAACGAATGGCGTTGTTTCAAAATTGTGGAGAAGAGTTGAGTTGGGGAAGTAGTTATGAATTAGCAACATTTTTATTGCATTCTGTGATGATGACAATATAATTAATCGGATTACTAAATGGGATTTAATATGTTTGCAAAACACTTGCATTGGCACGCTTAACTTGTTTAAGAAATCGTCGATTTGGAGACATAGGAGATACATTTCGTTTTTGTGTACAATTTCATCAAATATTGACATTTACATTGTACAAAAGTTGTAGCTACAAATTATTTAAATAATTTTGTTTGACATTATTGGGATACTGTTAAAATTATAAGCTACGAAATTTAACTATTTAGAGCTACATTTTGTTTTATTTCCACATCTATGGCGAAAACGTTCATTAATTTGAAATCAGAATCAAATAAACTGTGTTATTTATATATTGAGTTACAAAAATTAAAGCACGAACTTTTATTGTCATGCTTTAAGACTCTGCTTTACTTTACATATTACTAAATTCAAAATTGATATCGATATTTAAATGTCCTAAAATTAAATCTAAGTCAGTGTAAAACTCATACATACATTGTATTTTTTTTCCACGTATGACATCTAATTAAAACAGAGTAAACTAAAATAATGCACGATATTTAAAGGTGCTATTCCACTTGACTGAATTGACTGATAGTAAAACTAAAGGAAGATAAAAATATAGATTTGCTTGTAAGCGAATGAAACAAAAACCCTTCTCAGTCAAGAAATATTTGTGTCTGTAGTAGTGTGACTGCCATAAAAAGTATCAAATTGAGAACATTTTATGGCAGTCACACTAACACCCATGCATAAAATTAGTATATGATGAGAAATATTTTTCGCACACTATGGTTATAACTATGGTTATAATAATAACAATGATTATTATTGTTTTATAGCGAAGTGTCATTTTTCATTTCGTGATAATTTCATTTCCTTACGTATAGTTACAATGGTAGGTAATGAATGATATAAATGCAGTCAAAACTTCCCCTTAAAACTTTGCTATAAACAATTTAAGATACAAAAACACATAACGTTTTTAGGTAGAGATTTTTTTAATTTTTACGGAAAATATACTAAAAAATAAAATTCTGATATGAGTATTAATAATATTTAATTTTTAGATAATTTTGAGATGTAAAACTATCCGACTTATTAGTAATATTAATTTTTTTTACATAATTTGGTTATGATTTTGTGAGCTATCAAAATTTCTCCTTAAAATTTTGCCATAAAAAAAATAAAAAAATAAAAACTTGTCTTTGTCTATTACATAGCTTTTTCGACTTTTTTCTCTTTTCCGCTTGTTTTACTATCAGTCAATTCAGTCAAGTGGAATAGCACCTTAATTGAACCCTAAACCATTTTTGTATCGAAAACACAAATTTATCGATAAGTACGTCTGTGAGCATATCGATATAAAATATTTTTCAATTAAATTTTCAATTTTCTCGATTATTAGTTATATTTCTGAACGTACCCATTCATAAAACTTTTACAGATTAGTGGAAAACGATTTGGTTTGTGCTCCAATTTCGTCAAAAACTACAAATAAACTATAACTCGCTTGCAAATATCGGGTTTTCCATTTGGGACTTGACAACTTTGAACTTTAACTGTGAACGCACCCTTAAACAAATAACCAAACTGTCAGAGTTAAAACATTCAGTAAAGGCAACATTTTCATCATGATGAAGCACACAGATGAATGACGTTTATAAATAATTAAAATTTACTACAAAAATTCTAGTCGGTGAATGCAACTTCAAGAGCGTTAATTCCAATTTTTGGTCAAACGCATTTTTAGTTTCAACGGTTCGTCAACAAACAGAATTTGCGTTATTATTGGTCATGTGAAAACCTTCATGTGCTTCAAGAAACACCACATCATCCACAAAAAATAACTGTATGATGTGGTTTTCATGCTGGTGGTGTAATTGGACCCTTTTTTTTCGTTGATGAAAACGACCGTCACGTTACAGTCAATGAAGATCGCTACAGAGACATGTTGCAACGTTATTTTTTTGATCGATTGCATGAGCTAGACATTAATCGTATGTAGTTTCAACAAGACGGTGCGACATGTCATACAGGGGGTCTAATTATCGACTTATTGAAATTCGATGAACGTGTTATATCCAGAAATGGTCCTGTCGCTTGGCCGCCTAGATCGCGTGATTTAACACCTCTAGAATTTTTTTTATGGGGCTACGTTAAATCATTGGTCTAGGCCAACAAGCCGGCGTTGTTAGAGGAGCTCAGAGCCAATATTGAACGAGAGATAGCGGCCGTTTCCGTCTAAATGTGTGGCCGAGTCATCGAAAATTGGGTTCAACGAATCGCCACCTGCAAACGTGTCCGTGGTGGACACATGACAGATGTCGGGTTCCATACATAAATGTTTTAATTGTACTTCAAGCCAATAATAAAATTTTCGAGATCTCAAATTGTTTGCGTTTTATTTAAAAAAAAATTGTCAAGTCCTTATTGGAAAGCTTTTTATTAGTAACATTGCTTAACAAAATCATTTAAATCTTATATAAGTTGCTAAAAACTGATTTATACCATATTCAGTTTATGGTAAATTAAATTCGGTCAAAAATATATTTACAACTTTGTTTACTGTTCGTTGTTCTTTCAGATTGATTACATCAAATTTTTTGTTTTGCCAAACTTCTGCTTAAACTCTCCGCGATTTCAATCATATAAATAATTCGTATTCGTACTCGTGCGTGGTGATGACAGAATGTTCAATAGTTTAGAGTGGATCAATTCGAATGGAGTATCGATCTACGGATTTAATTAATGAATGTGAAATTTGTCCTAAATCTGTCCTAAAAAGCAACAAAAACAATTTGTGGTAGTATGCAAAGCAGAATGCCTCGATATAACGAATTTTATACGGACAACAACATTTGGAATGACCTCATATATAATCATGTCGAATACATATGAATACATGATTTTCTTCGGAAAATCCTAGGAAACTAACCTCCATAATGACATATATACTAAGATGTCATTGGACGCTTTCAGGTCGGCCAACAGTTGGCAACATGTTGAGTAAAATTAGCATGATATGTTTTGAATGCATCCGATTTATCGAAAATTTCATGGCAATGTGATAGATCGTCTGCCATTTGTTCCATCAGTAAATTTCGATGCCAACATATTGGGAGACCTGAAAGCGCCCACTGTGTTACCTACAATAAAATATGATATTTTCACTTACGCATGTCAACATTTTTAGGATTTATGACAAACTTCACCTGCCTATAGAACGTGAATTTTGTCCTAAAAGAATTTTTTTTTCTTTTCATAACAAATTTAGGACAAAATTCACGTGAGTACTTCATTAAGAAACACAACTCATTTAATTAAATTACAACTATTATTTGCCATGAAACAAAAGAAAGTAGTTTCACTTAAAAAATATACCACTAATGTTTTCGGATATTTACGAGCCTTATATGGTGTTTGCCTTACAAAATATCTCGAGATTTACTTTATCTTATCTTCTCAGTTGTAATAATTGAGCAAATTGCAAAGCAAACTGTATATCATTAAAAATTAGTTATAGTATCAAATAAATTGATCAACAAATAATATTAAGATTAGTAAAAATTGCAAATCAACATAATTTTAGACCAAAATTGTAACATATATGAACTCTGAAGAGTCGTCTTCTGGAAACAAAAAATTGAATAATAATCAAAATTTTCCGGGAGAAATGCGTTGACAAAACAAATTCCGTGTTTTGCATTCTCATTGTTTGATAATTAAATGAGGGCGTTAATGAGATATGACGAGCATGTTGTCATTTATTTTGTAATTTCTTAATACTAAAACTAAATCAAAACTATTATGATAATTACGTTAACGTGATATGGGTAATGATCGCTAGCGGTATGTACATGCATTTTTAAATATTGTATACGTCGAATTGTGTGGATAAATATTAAATAAAGCTGTTCTGGGGTGAATTATCGAAAACGTTAGAGGACTGAGCATGATCTAGCTGAAGGATGCCTAATCATGTCTCTCTTAAACGTTTTGTTGTATCATACTAAGAGTACAGTTAATTCTGATATGATAGTTGATCACCAATCGTTCTAGCTGGTAACTGACCTACAGGTCATATTACGCCTACTCTAAAATACTCAGATATTGTCTACCCAAATTTTATACGAAACGTCTATCTCGTGAATAACTAATGATTTCATCATTTATTTTTATACCAACTGATTAATTTGCTTTGTATATAAGTGAACCGTGGAATCGATCACGAAAAAAATTATTTTTTATGACCGTAAATAATTTTTTTTATTGAAAACTAATCGGAAAATATTCTACGAAAAAATAGAAAATAATAAATTTAATTTACTATCGCGATCGTCACCATATCTAATCTCTGAATATACAGGGTGATGAACTCCTCTAGGTAATTATCGGTATCTTATCTTCATAGAAAATTTACTAATCACCCCGTGTATATAAATATTGCACAGAACGCGATAAAAAATTTTATTATCGCAAGCGAATTTTATTTGTAAATATTTTGTGTAAATTATATTTTCAGTTTTTTTCAATTAATACATCGTGATGAACGCCGCCGCGAAAATTGTGGCCTGATGATATCTGTGCTGTGTATTGTTGATTAATCAAAAATGTGTGAATTCTAAATATTTATCTAAAAAAAATTACAGATTTTTTTTGTTTGTATTTTATCTCAAATGAATTTGTTTACGAAATCTAAAAAAATTTTAAACTTATACGAAAATGTTAGTGGTTGTGAATGGAAAATTTTTTATATTTTCATTAATAAAAATTTATTTTCTAATAAAATATTGTGAATGTTATAATTACAATAATGATAACGATAATAAAATCGAATCGCATCATGGCTATGATGATGAAGTGGAAGTATTCGATCATCGAATAAATTATGAACGTGAACAACACGACCCCATTGATGGTAGGGCATTTTTACCATCGCCTCAAGCCCAATCCCAAGTAGTGTGCACATTTGAACGAGAAGGCACCCGAATATGTAATTGTGGATATAGTGATGAGGTATGTACGCATTATTTAGTTTTTAAGGGGTTACATATTTTTACGAGTTTCTTGTGAAATCAACATGATATCATTTTTATTTACATAATTTGCTGTTTGATTAATTGAAAAATAAATGTTCGACTGATAACGCCGTTTGTGTTATCTATGTTATCATAATATTTAAGTTCTCTTTGTGTTTAACTCTAAACATGGAGGTGGAATATCGATTCGTAGAAAAATTCTCAACGAATGAATGTATTATAGTAATGATCCCGTCCAAAAACCATTTTTGAAAATTCAATCAACTGCGTAACTGAATAACAGTTTGTCTATTTGACCAGACAATGACCAAGCAAAACGTGCATGTTGACCATTTGATACAATTGTAACACTATAATTGTACCTTGTAGCGTTAAATACAAATTTCACTTAAAGCTGGGACCTTTGGATCGGGAGTTACTAGATAGATGATAGATTTCAACAGAGGCAGGATGCAAAAGGGACCTTTCATCTCTCGATTACTATTGGTGATTAAATTGAATGTAGAACTCATGTTCATGTTAGTATACAGGCTAGGTGGAGCTATGCAGTGTGCGGATTTAATTTTAATTTTTAAAAAAACATTGAGTTTTGAGCGACACATTCTTACTGAGCTAAACCAATCTTGTATGCGAAGAGTACAATTTTATTATAAAATTTAAAATTTCATTCAAATTTAAATAGCAGTTTGTATTTTCGACAAATTGCATCAAAACATTCTTGCTTATATGAGAATTCGAGATTTATAACTGCATACATACAATAACATCTGAATAAATTTTGAGCAAATAAATTCTACATCTGGACATGTTGACGTGTTTGAAGAAATCTCATTCTGAGCATATCAATAGGTTCAATTAAATGACGACTGACCAAGAACATTCAATAATATTTACTACACATTTGTATTGTTATTTTGAGCAACTTAAACTATTACCTATTTTATGAGCAATTATTATATATTTTAATTTATTTCAATTTGTCGATAAAAATCAAAATGTTCAGCAACAAAAAAAATACTCAAAACTGTACAAAATTTCAGCAACCAAATATCAAGAATTGTATTTTCGAGCATTTTGAGCAAATATGTAACTGAACAGATCTGGCGATATATAAGAGCAATAAAATTAGCTTAGTGCTTAATAAATGATACAAATTCAGTTTGAACAAATTTAAGCACCAAACAATTTCGCTATATATGGGCGGATTTCGAAAAAATTCGATTAACACAAATAAGATCAAAACTCAAATATTATTGACCTTTAAGATTTATTGTTGTATCCAACCAGCTGGTAAAATAATATTTTAACCACCAAAATCGTTAATCAAACGCACCTACTTACGATCAAATCATACGATTATAAATATAATTTAATAAAAAATAGAAATATCACACATAGTGACGCATTCCTTTGACTTACTTTAAATCAACAAAATTACCTCATTGTCACAACAAATAATAAAACAACATAATTTTTGCTTTATTTGCAAACGCAAATATAAAACGTTGTGCAAACACAAAATACTAATTTACATTTTATTAAACAATCGTTACAGGAACTGGTCTTACCAAAATTTAGCGGACAAATCTTTCAAGTAATTTTGCTCAATTGTAAAATTATTCGACTGAAAGCGCACATATTCTCCGATTTGCCGCATATATCTTGGGTACGATTTCACAATATCGAGCAATTGATACTCGAAGAAAAATCGCTACAGTTTGAGATGCGAGATTTTCGAAACCGTGTACAGCTCGAATTCATAAACGTTGTGATCGAGGATTTAACGTCGTATGCGATCAGTGGGAATGTTGAACAGATACGATTAGAAAATTGTAGAATTGGAGCAATACATCCGTTTGCGGTGACGGGGATACGAAGTAAAATGATTCGGTTGAGTATTGCGGGAACAACAATAAATTATATTGAGCCACAAGCGTTTAAAAAATTCTCGGTTGATGAAATGGAAATTATTAATTCGACGTTCGGCTCAGATATACCATCACGCAGTTTTTATGATATCGATGTGACACAAAATTTGAGGATACGCGAAACTAATTTTGTTAAAATACATTCGAGCGCATTTGTTTTTCAAGGTAAGAGATTTTAAAGTTCCAATTCCAATCACTATATGCTAATTCATTTTATTTGCAGAGGTTTCATCATTCACTATGATCGGAAATTATATTGAGCAACTAAATGGCGAAGCGTTACAAATGCAGGTACGAGATTCAATAATGATTCGAAATAATACAATCGACTCAATCAATAGTGGGGCGTTTCGTAAAATTATATTGGACCCGAATTATTTTTCGCGTAACAGTGAACCAATGCCGTTTAATTTTATCGATAACTATTTGACTCCAATTGGTGGACCACAAACCATCGAGTTTAATAGACAATTTAATTTGCGAATATCGCAGTTACATTTCACGACACCAATGACGTGCGATAGCTTAGAAAGCCTACGAGAAAATCAATTTTTAACGACGCATTCAGACACCGTATACTTCCGGATGGTCAACGACGAAAGTTATTTCCGATTTTCGTACATCTTGGGCAATCGATGCATCGAGGAATCGTATTTAATCTACATCATCATCGGTGTTGCAATTTTGGTACTCGTTTTAGTCCTAATCGCTATCATCACCATATGTATATGTATACGCCGGAGACGATCAAGAAAAATGAATATTATTATGCCGGAGGGCAAAACATACAGGGAAACACAAATTGTTATGCAAATTGAAAATCATGGATTACTTAAGACTGATTTATAAGCGTTTCCTACCTGATTCTGTTGTTATTTATTTATAGATAAGTATTTTAATGTTAATGCGCGCGCCATACTGCAGGTATAATGCACAAAGTGTTTAGTTTCTAAGATTTTAGATATAAGAACATGCTATGTGTCAAAAACAAACCTAATATTTTTAAAAAGCTTTAATAAAATAGTTTTATAGTATTAAGTACACATTGGTGTTTTGATTAGGGAACTCATTATAAAACTGCTAGAATAAAATATTTTTTTAAATTACACGAAATTTGACTTACCCTTTAGGAAACTGCGAATCGAGCACCTGGTTGATCGTCAATAGTGAATCCGGCAATGCGAGTCCTTTAGTTAAAATCCCGGAATGCTGTGACAATGTATCTTCGATGCTATATATATTCTCCATTTTATCGTCGGGCAGTATTAAATCCTTTTTCATTAAATTGGCGCCACACATTCCACCCAAGTACGCTAATTCGTGTTCCAATTGGATTAGGCAAAAATTCGGGAATTTTATCAAACTCGGATTATCATATCCTATAATCAAGCATTTAAATCCAAAATGATTGGATTTTTGATCTTTAAGATACTCGGATGCAGTTTCGAGCGATATTTGTATACGATTCCCGGGAAATATAATGGCATTTGTCGGCCAATTCGAGGCGGTATTAAACGACTTGACCGTAAGCCAATCATGTTCATTTTCTGCGTTCTCAATTGCTGAGAGTTTTTGATTTATTTCAACATTTTTCGTTAGATGATGGCCACTCGAATGGTGATAGTGATGATTCATGATTAGCTGTCCGATTTCATCATCTGCATATGAAATTGGTGAATTGGGAATTTGTATAAGTAGTGTGTCTTCCTGTTGGGCCGTTCCCGATTGCGGATCAAATTCAATACTAAACCATTGTACACACGGTGGGAATTGTAATCGGTACGTGCTTATTGAGGCACTTTTATAAGGATGATCGCATTCGACTATACAAAAATGATTGCTAGTCGTGCATAGCGAGTTGATAGGATCTGATTTTTCTAGTTTATTGATTCGATCGTTAAAGCTGTCGTTTTGTATGTCACTCGTATCCTGGCTAATGTACAGCTGATTTAGGGCGGCTACATGTGGTAGAATTTCTTTAATCAAGCTTAAAACTTGAACGCTACTTTTTGGATCGCTATTGACGAGCGGCCCGATATGAGCGAATATTAGTGGTAAAAGGGTGTGGAATAAACTGGAATCTTTCATCTCGAACATTTCCAATATTTTACTTCGACTGATTTGAGTAATGCTGTCGTCTGAATCACTTTGCCCAATATCGTTTACATCGTAACGATTATTTCCGTTAATTTTCGACATTTTCCCATTTCTCCAATATTCATCATGTCCATCATTTTCGTCATTCAGTTCTATCGAATTAATATCGGTTGATCCAATCTCGATTTCGTATTCGAATGGTTTAGAGGCCCGTTTATCGAGTTTTAAAGTTTCCATAATCCCTTTCGAGATTGATTCAATTTTTTTCGTGAAATCTCGAGCAGTGGAAATATTTGGCTCGGCCGATGAGTTATTTAGATTGTTGGTCCAAGATATGTCGAGATGCTCTTCGATTGTTGGGGTTATGTTGTGTTCGGAATCTATCGTTTGAGTGTTGTTCGAGGAGTTTGGACTCTTATCGCTCGGTGTAATTGACAAGGCAATTGCATTTCGGGCAATTATTAGGAGCTCAGTACATCGTTTTGTGATATCGGACGCAATATGAAGAGCTGTATCTCGGGCGTGTAGCTCGTATAGGAACTTCCCAGCATGGGCGTCATTCTTCATCGGGGTGCTGTAATATAGGATGCAAGGAATTTGACCTCGAGCCGGTGTGGTTCCGTTAAAACTCAAATCACAGGGATAAAAAACAAATGTGGTGCCACATGGTCCTCGGATCGAGGACAGCCCGTTATCTCCAGAACAGGTTCGAGCACCCTGGGAACACAATCTCAGAGCGTATTTAGTCTTTTCTTTGATGTGGACGGGACGATCAAACTTTATTTCAGCCATTTCGTTTTGAACCGCATCCTGATCGTATGATCCCGACACGGATTCGAGTATTTCCCATCGATGTGACAGGGATTTGGTTTCAAGAGTGTCGTAAAGCAGTTCCAGTTGGTATTCATAATTTCCTGAGCCTGAGTAAACCATTGCACCGGCTATTGCAATTCCCGGTCGATCTACAGTGAAAGCGATCGCGTCTGCGCCAAAATTTCCAGTATTCCAAGTTCGGCTTAAATCACAGCGAGCGAATCGGGAGCCAGTCGAGTGTAGACTTCGGGTTGAAAGTAATGAAATATCGAAATCTGAAGTGCAGCTTTGATATACGATCTCGGCTAACACTCGAGCTAGTAAATTACAACAATTATCGATTAAGCATTGATTTATTGCTTTGAAGTACTCGAAGTCTCGTGACACGCGAGTACTATAAGCGTTCTCAATTTTTGATCGAATTGGATATGATACGATGTCTAAGAGTCGAACTAGGACGTCCTTAAATGTCCATGAATTGTAAGCGAAATCGCATTTTTCCTGCTGAGTTCTATAAATCATCTGTTCTACGAGCACAGGATACATATGATGCTCAGTGCTCGTTAACATCGGTAGTCCCGAATTATCACTAGGACTTACCACTGATTTACACTCCCGAACCGGTGTTAGTAACGAAAATGTTGATCGAAGTTTCACCGTTGGGCTACAAAGCCCGGCTAATACTCCGCTTAGGAGCTTCGAGTGCAAAGTACCGCGGTCCATTTGAGTGAGCAGGTCGCAGAGGCAATTCCATTTAAGCGTAGAAGTCGGATAGAATGCATTAAAGCATGACACGAATGTATTGTGGCACTCTTCGAATATATCGTCGGCCATTAATTGTCCCTCATTTTCAAGGCCTTGGTGAATATCATCCCGCAAGATTTGTATTAAAAGTGCACGTACATCACCAATACATTCAGCCAATTGTAAATTTTCCGAATTTACTTTTTTCGGATTAGTCGGTGTGACCCCATCGACACTGCCAGCGCCTCCACCGCCCGTAAATAATTTTGGTTGTTGGATTGTAATGGTTGAGAATCCTTTTGAGGTCGAGGGAAGTGGCTGTGGTGGTATTGGATCCAATACTGCATTCAATTTATTCTCGTAGTTAAATTGCAAATTATTTTTGTTGAGTAACTCGGACGTCTCGACCACTGGGGGTATTGTGATTTCCTTTTTAGGAGCGGATTTTTCTGTTTTCGAGAAAACCTCATTAGGATAAATCTCGTTAACGTATTTTTTGATCAGGCGTAGACACGCTCGTATTATGAACACAAGATTATCGAGCTGGGTTTTGGACTGGAGATATTTTTTTTTGTCCTTAAACTCCAAGAGCGTCACTTTGAAAGTGCCCCAGGCCCAGTTTAATAATAAGACGAGACTCTCAAAACATTCTCGGGTTACGGTGTTTGAAAGGCCTCGGGATATTTTATGGACCGAATCCGTTTCAAGTAGATCCACTTGATTCGTTTCTTGGGTAATTACTTTATAGAGAATTGAAGGAATTTGGCCGGAATTTACGTCAGTCCCATTGTTTGCCTTTTTGGTGGATTTAAAACTGAACACAACTTGATCCTCGGTAGTCACGGTCGACTGTCCTGATGATCCACAATCGGATGATGGGCCTGAAATTTTCACCCATACTTGGTACCACTTTCCGGCTAAAACTCGTATTGGTTTCGGAAGCATGACATTATAACGATTCCGCGCTGGGCACTCGTATGGAACTTCATCCGTTTCACAAACTAGATTGCCCTCTTTTTCGACACTTCCGCCATCGTATCCGAGATCGAAAAGTTTTATTTTGCATGTGTACTCACCGCGCCCGCCGAACATCCCAAAGCCTCCCAAGATTATATCCGTATCGGACATAAATCGAATTGCTTCTACGCTATGTCCTGAATATCCCCAACCACCACCGAAACTTTCAAATCGACAAACGACTTGATACTCCTGATTATTCGAAATTGCTTCTTTCGGTAGAGATGGCGGTGGAACTGGAAGCATTAGCGCCTCGAGTGCATGATTTACAGGTTCCACTGATGTTAAGATGTCCAAACACGCCAGTAAATTTAACGAAGCTTGGCTTCGAGTCACTTGAAAATTAGATTTACTCGGTAGCGCGATTTCCGGGAATAGAATCGCTTTGTATGTGTACGATTTCATCTCACTGGCCATTACATTATAGCATGTGACCTGTTTGGCCACGGCGTCGAATACCCAGAGCACACCATATACCGAATCAATATAGAAGGCGAGTTGTGGAAGAATTTTATCTGCTTGTTTATCCTTATCCTTTGCAATCGGATGTTTCAAACGATTTGGCTGCTGTGGTGGAATCTCGTCCTCAACCTCAAATATATTTGCATTCCGAGCCTCGTGAATACTTTGCGACATTCTATCAATTTCGTGCTGTTGGATTGGAATCTCATTGACGCTCAGATTTTGATTGCATTTGTCGTCCGAAGTAGTTTTCGTGATTAGCGAATTATTCGTCTGGATTATTTTGGCGAAGTCGACTTGGTTCTTGGTGTGCGCATTGCAGGTCCCGTCCCGACGATTAATCGCGAGACAATTAAATGTGGACGGGATTGTCGGAATCAAAACTAGAATACAAACAAATTAAAAAGTTTCATATAACATAAAATTACAACAGATTAAATTTACTCACGTATTGTATTCCGATCGGCCACCGCATTCACTTTTGAGATCATCGATGCCGTAATTAGAGATTCATCGATCTTGATGAACGTCTGATCACCACTCGCTCCAATCCAAGATGCCCGTTTGCCATGATTTGGCCCAATTCCGCTGTAAAATTTAGGGAACGGAATTATGAAGTTCAGATACATATATTTGACTAGAATACTTACGGCACGATCCCAGGTGTACAATTCCACAAGAATTTCTCACGATGTAGTAGAATTTTTTGTATGGTCGAGCCTGGATCATCCGAACCCGTTTCATTTTTATTATCGTGCAGCTGAACCGCTAATTCGGTCTCGTTTAAATTCGTAACCGGTTGGCTATCAGCTGGTAATCGACCGAGTTGTCCTTTCTGGTAATTGCCGAAAGTGTATACAATCCCTTTCATCGTAAGAAGCACGGTGTGATTACTTCCCGCCGCCACTTGACTTATAAGTCCAGGAACAGTAACTTGAACCAGACCTTGAACTGGTTGTAAGTCACCGGTCCCTAATTGACCGTACTGATTACTGCCGAATGTGTATACTTCTCCAGCCAGTGTTAGGACCACGGTGTGATGGAGACCACATGTTATTTGAATAACCGGACTGGAAGTTGGTAAAGTCACCTTCTGTGGTGGAAGTGGTGCAACACGTGGTGCATCTCGCTCAATATCCGACCCAATTTGCCCGTCCTCTAATTTTCGATCTTTCTTTGCCACCAAATGTCTAGTCCTCTGGCGTCCCAAAAGACTATAATTTATCTCGTTGGTCCCATCATCTGTCATAGATTCTTGATACTTGATACATGTAAAGCATGCGCCACATTTTGAACAGCCAGCATCCCCATGACCACAAGCACAATATGTTCCGGGAACTCGATCGGCCATAGCCGTTCCCATAGTGGTGACACACGTTATATTATATCCCGTGCATTCTTTGCATACGGAGCATACTCGACACTTGCCATGTATTATGCTGTGGTCGTCCGGGTCACACATATTCGACATGTCATAGTGGAGCCGAATTTTTTCGGATTTTTGAGTTTCGAGCGAGGTTTCCATAGCCGAGGGAATGACTTCTTTATCTTTGCTGAACACCCGACCACACTGGCCTTTATTATTCAGCCCGAATGTGATTAAATGTCCTTTTGAGTTTAGCACGACGGTATGAGCCTTGCCTAAGGCTACTTTTGTTATGTGCTGGTCGTAGAGTTCTGTGACGTATCCGGCTGCATCACAATGAGTTGTATCCTTTCCAAACATGATTAGCTTACCCGTTTTAGTTACGAACGCAGATGTGCCATTATTACACGAGGCATGTACAATAAAATGTCCTTCAATCCGAGAAATTTTTTTTGGTTTCGTTGCTCGAGGCTGTCGTCGATTTTTTGATGTATCACCATCTTCACCGCGACGCGCTGAACCCGTAAAATACACCGAACCATCGTCATTTACTAGCAATGCATGTATCCCGTCATGTCCCAGCACTATCTGGATAATTGATGCCACCTTCGAGATAATCAGCTCAGTCATTTTAAGTGTCGGGCTCTTTCCAATCGATTTTAATCCGATGGCCGTAGCCTTTCCATAATAATACACTTTTCCGTTGGTACTACGCACCAGTCCAAATTCCTTACCACATACGATATTCGCAACCTCCAAATCATTTTGTAGCTTTGGTTCGAAAGGATTGAAAGTTGACTGGATTTTCTGTATTTGATGCTGGGTGAGAACTTCATCCTCAAAATTGGCATAACCTAAAGTTCGAAAATGTTTTCGAGCCAATTTTAATTGTAAGTCGAACGAGCTGATTGTATTTATGGAATGAATCTGTTTCACTACTAGTGAATCGTCTTTAGCAGTTGATAGCGCGTTGAGAGATTCCCCATCCGAAAATAACAGTAGATGTTGCCCATCTTTAACACTCGGCACCGCAATTTGTGCTGAACCCGTTATAGTCAAAGATTCTGTGTTCACAATTAGTACAGAATCATTACTCCTCTTCGACAATCGCTTATAATACAGCGTGTCATTACAAAATCCGATCCATCCATTTTTATCCTTTCCGAATTCATAGTTCGAGGCATACACATGCCCTTTAAGGGTACCGTTAAATCCCGACCCAATTTTTAATAAGATTTTAGAAACAAGAACGTACAGAAATTTTCCATCCGATGCAATCGAAGGCTGGATTGTGTACTGGATATTCGGAGGCATCTGATTTTTCAGTGAGAATTGATCGATCTGACTGTTCACGGGGATTCCATTCTTAAAATAGTCGGGTTTTGGTGATTTTCCAAGTGTTAGTGAATGGACACTTCGTTGAAGGCTTGATAGTACGATGGGCAGATGGATATTTTGCGACGAAAGTATTTTTGGGGACATGAGAAGCGCAGCTATTGCTCGTAATATTTTCCCAGTATCACCTCGCGCGACAGATAATCCTAGCAATGCTGAACATCCAATGGCCGACCAATTATTTGCGTCATTCTTATCCGAGGGCGCAGGACCATGTAGGGTGGCTAAATCCAGCAATAAATCATAAAGCGGGTTAATTAATTCGTTTGGCTCGGATTTAAAACTTTCCGGTGACTGGCCTTGGATCACATCCAAAACGGCTTTTAATGCTTTGGTACATAAACTGGGTTGTAAATGGCGCGCCTCTGCGATTAGTTCGAATAAACTTTTGAGGCCGGCTCCTATAATCTGCGGCACTTTTTGTATTGATTCCCGCTCGGTCGAATTGTCGGAATCACTATCTCCATCCGAATCGTTATCATTTACCCGTATATTAGAACTGGTCGTATGGCATCGACACTCTGGGTTGAATTTGTAACGGCATGGTATATGACATAGGGCGCAACAGCCGAGCGGACCTCGTGTTGCTTTTTTCTTTAGGATATTAATCCAGGTAACATCTGATGTAGTTTCCGCCTCGAGGACGGCGGAACGTACCGCCGAAAAAACGGCAAATTTTGAGGCATTTGGTTCAACTTCAATCCCAAGAATGGGAAATGGTGGTGTTAAGTGATTTGATTCAGTGCTGGAAGCATCTTTACGTTTATCTTTATTTTTATTACGTTGGCGTGATGTTCGCTCTAATTTGCACCTGAAATTTGAAAGACATTTTTTGATTAGTATTTTACATGCTAAGGTTGCATCTGAAAAATTTACGAATTTCTTTCTTTTACAACGAAAATGATGTTAGAAAGAGATGTCAAGCTTTATTTCTGAACCTGGTAGCTGCAATTAATCTATCTGGACCCAAATGAGGATTTAAGCCATAATACTTATGCAACATTTCATGAAAATCTCTTAATTGCTGAGCTTCAATCAACCATGAACTCATTTCTTTCTGAGAACTGTGGCTCGTAAATGACCCAAAAGATATACTTAACCTTTCCTATCAGGCAGTTTAGTACAAATCAATCCACGAATACTGATGCAAACATTAATGGAAATCCATGGAAAAATCTTTGGTGGCTGATTGTTTTAGGATTAGGCTATGTGATTTACGGCCCAAAACGCGAAGTAGATGGTAGATACCGAGCCCTGTATAATATCGAGATCAGAGATCTGATGAAGATCCCCGATATTGTACATGAAATACGATCGCACAGAGTACGCTGGCTCGGTCACGTTCTGCGTGCTGATCCGGAACGAATTGTGCAGCGATCTCTGAAAGGAGAGCCACCATATGGTAGGCGCAGAAGTCGTTGCAGGCGACGATGGCACCACGATGTAGAGAACGACTTGGCCTCTTCAGATTGTCTTAGACAGTATGAAGACCATGCTCAAAATCAAAACCGTTGGAGCCAAATAGTTAACTCAGTAAGGGGCCAGTAATGGCCTTTAAAAAACTGATTATTATTATTAGTGGCAAAATAAAATGTTTATGAATCCTAAACTAAATAACCTCAATTTGAGCTACATATTATATTCATGGATCAACCAACGCATAAAAAAATAAAGGTGCTATAATTTTGAGCAACAATACAATTTTGAGCAACAATACAATTTTGAGCAACAATACAATTTTGAGCAACAATACAATTTTGAGCAACAATACAATTTTGACGATTGTAAAAGTACGGAAAGCTCCTCTCGCGGAAAAAATAATTATTAAAAAGAACGATCTATTTGAAGTTTGTGTTGTTGATTTTGTATTCGAAATTAGGTGGCTGTGTATTTTTAAACGTCAATGGATATAGAGTTTTATTTTAAACGTCAATGGATAGATAGTTTTATTTTAGAAAAATTCCGCTATGTGGAATCCGTGATGCTCCAATCGTCATTCTCATTAGTAATTGTTCAAGTGTACCTACAAACTTGATTTAATAAAAATAAAATGAGTAGTCTTATTTTTGACTGGAAAATTATTTGCTTGTTAGCTAATGCCCGTCAAATATGCTACGATCTATCTTATTCACCAAAATGATAGAAAATTTGACATAGTGTATTGTGTAAAAAATATAATACTAGTCTATTTAGAATATGGAATTTCCTATTACCTCCAAAATTGTTAAGTTTTGACTTATGTTAAAGGTTTAACTGATCACATGATCAGGTCATCTGTTAGCCTACCTTACACCATTCGATAAACGAGACAGATAAAATTGGTAGATACAAAAAAAAACCTCCATCACAAGCGCAGACGTACTTGTGTCTCTCAATCCTCGTGACACTGCAAACCAAAACATAAACAACGGTATTGTTTACATTACAACCCATCTGCCGTCCTCACAACATTCAAAACAAAAATCATCTGACTGTCAACCAAAAATCAAAACAAATGAAGTACGCATGTCGCCGGAAGTGCGCAGCTGCGAAATATACGCCATTTTTTCTTCAGACAATTTTTTGGCTGACTGTGAGGTTATAGGTTAACCTCACAACCCTATTACAGAAAAAGGTATCGCGTGATCCCGGATAATAAATTTCTAAATCTCACATATGTACAATACCTTACGATTTATGAATAGGACGAAAAATATATAAAAGAAGGCGCATAAAGATGATATCATCGATTTCGATCCCAAAAAGGACATTCAACCTATCTTCACAAATGTATATAGGGCTGCGGACTTACCTTGCATCAAAATTACTGATGAATATTTCATGGAAATGTTCACCAAAATGTTTTGGTTCTAACGACCCCATCGTATAATTCACGAGGTTTTATTCCACAACGCACATTTTTTCAATAAACATTGTATGTACCGCAATTTGCTATGCACACGGTACACACACGGGGCACAGCGCTGAACTGTGCACAAAAAAGGATTTTTTTTTTCGATTTTACTTTGCACACACTGAAAAATAAACACTTTACAACACAAGTATACACTTTAGCACTGTAAAAACTATCAATTTAACATTTTTCGCGGATTTAATCGCGGTTTTAAAAGCATACGAAAAAACACTCTAGCTTAAATTTTACTTTTATGTCGCGCGACTGCCTGTGTGATGCTCGTCTTGCACGATCGATATTTGCTCTGTCGTCTGTCACCGTTTTTTACAACCAAAAAAAATGAATCCTCGCTAATAAACCAATATGGCGGCGGATTATCGATTTTATTATGTTCCAATCTCTTGTGGAATTTATTTTGATAAAATTTATTTACGAATATTTTGAGGTGGAAATTTACTCGAATCATCTCAACACCGACCCGTACTTATATTAATCACTTTATAACGAGTTGACACTACGTAAGTTTTATGTATTTAAAACTCAAATTTGAATATTGCGCGATGATTTTGAAAACAACATGGCTGAAATTTTTACATTCTACATGTATACTAGTTTAAAGATGAAACATATTGTACACTCGTAAAAATTACTCTTTCATTTTATGATTTTGCGAATAAATTAGCGAATGTCATGCAATAAAAAAATGTTTAGCTTAAAATTTAACTAGTTCTTAATTAATTAATGCTAAAGTTGGCTAAGTAATATTAAATTTTTTATCAAAATGAACGATTTAAAAATTTGAAAATGACATTTAGGCGCATACTTACAAAACATCCAATAGATGCGCTGCAAACGTAAAAATGATTTTGAATTATGAAGTGTATAGTGAAGGAAATAGCTTTAGCCATACGTTACCAAATTAATCATTTAATTTTTGCGATAAAAATACGATAGTAGCTATTTTATTGCTACAATGTAGAAATATCTAATAAAATTCTCTCCTTGCACTCAACAGAACTCTGATTAGCAGTACGTGATAAAACGTCCAACAGAACACTGATATTTTAGGAAATATTTGACTATTATTGGTTTTCAGCAGAAGTATTCAGAGAAGTCAATCTCTGCACTTTGAGGAACATTTCAGTACTAAGAGACCGCCAACCTCTTTACACGACATCTTTCACTCATCCACATCATCCATCTAAACTTTTTTCATTGTTACTAGACTACATAATATAGATATATAGATGTGGGCCCTTTGCCCGTACAAAGGAAAACCGTACATCACGTTGCAAAAAAATTTTATTACAGAAAACCGGTGATCAATATACAAAACTTAAAACAATTATCTACCATTCGCGTACATCACTAGAAATTACACTACGGCATATAAGAATATGAACCAGCAGCTGCTCCTCGATACGCTTTCTTCGTATAAATATCATAAGGATTGAGATTCCCAACCTTAAAATTCGGTTTCAAATAGTTCTGCTTTTCATAGTAATTTTTGTGCCCCGTATTATGCGATATAATAGTGTGAGCCGTATGAGTTGTGCTTCCCTTCATCGGCATCTCCTTGGCCGAAACTGGTATCGAGTCTGAGACTAGTTTAATCGGTGCCGTAGTTTTTACATTGATCATGGATGGATGTGATACGCTTCTAATGCGGCGACGTCTTAATTGTGGTCGCAAACTAAGATCGTATCGTTTCGGCGGTTTTAGCCGCTTGTCGTATTCAATCGTGTACAGATCGTCACGATTTTTGTATAGCATACAGAATGCTCGCATTGTAAAGTAGTAAATAATTTCGACACCCGATAGTAAGCTGAACCCAAGAAATAAACCGGCTATACCACCAAACGAGACTAGCAAATCGACCCATCCGAAGAGAACTTCGCGCTTGTATCGTACGATCGGCCAAGTTAGATAGTCGATCGAGATTATCGGTTCTGTTTTCTCGAGTGACGTGTCCAGCGACATTTTGTGCAATTTCTCAATATCGTAAACCGTGTTATGACAGCTAAGCTCGCAATTCTGACAGCCTCGAATATTCGTTATATTTTTTGCATACTTTCGTAAACATCGTAAATCGCTAACGGTACAATAAGTATAAGCACTGGATGGCGCATAAAATGGCGGCACACACCTACAAAATCGTATCGCCTTACCTATTCGACAGTCACGCATACATCCACTAAACGTGTACGGATCGGAATAATATTTTAGTGGTACTTCGGTCGGGAAAATACATTTTCGCTGACTGAAATTATAACCGGCAACAAAAATCATTCCTTTCATCAATTACTATGTACACACATGATATTTACCCGATTGATAGCTGAAGAGCATCATCTGTCGTGTATGTCTGCTTCATTGAGATCAGTACTTCAATGTTATCGTTTATGTCCCATGTGAATTGTGGTCGAAAATCCCAACCGGGCGTCTCGTCATGAGAATGAATGAATACATTGGATTTTTCTTTTAGTTTTATGGTTAGACCCCATTTCTTGTCTGTTTCGAAAAGATCATTAGTTTCGGGATTTTTTTCGCTGTAAAATTAAAATTTCAGCGTTACTGGACGAATCGCAACCGCATACACGCAAGCAATACTCACATCATATCAGCCGACTCCTTATACTCTGCATTAAAGACATAACAAAACCCGTGTTCCATATACACAGGTACAAATTGTGTACAACATTGGATAGATTCATCCTTGTAATCGCATGTCTCAAAAACTGACGCACAATCGATCGCTACATCAAACGCATATTTTCGCAACGTTTTCGCCTTCAGCTCCACCCAATCCTGCGTCAAATTCAAACTGATCTCGAACAAATCATAAAACGAATCGTACGACAGTCCGGTCAGGGCCTTCAAAAATGGTTCAAAACGTACGGCATCTTCGTCGTATCCCGAAATCACTTTATACGCATAGTTTGCAACTTTTTCGCTATCGTACGGTTTTGTCGGACATACCGCCACTGTTGGGAAAACAACTTCTTGATTATGAAAATCCGTATCCAGTCCGGTTATAGTTGGATTCGTTTGAAATTTCTCCCATAAACTAAATATGATGATTAATGCGGCTACAGCACCGATTGTCGTGAAACAAAACCACATGAGTCTGGAATAAAATTCCAAACAGACACGCACATATTACAAAATCAATAAAATTACGTCACACTGTGATTTATTAATAAATATATATATACTTTTCACCAAATGGTCGGCCCGTCTCCGCTATATATCGTACACCATGTAACGTTGAATTGTTGAAAAATTCCTTCGTCTGATAGAGAAGACTCGATTTGAATAGTGTTTTGGTTGAGATATCCGATTTCTTAGTGGTTTTCTTTGAAGTTTTAATGTCTTTGCTTGATGTGTGATCTGATTTCATTTTGGAAAAATCAACAAAATTTGCTTTTGTTGCGTTCTAAATGAATTTCCTCAAAATGAAAATCAAAGTACGTGAATAATTTATGCGTGTTTATAAAGGAAATTCCATTTTCATATTCGAGCTGTGATTTAAATGGAAGTTTATTATAGACTAACACAGTGGGAGCGAAGATGCGTGTCCAATCAAAATTAGCATGTCTATAAAGGATAATACTCGATTAACTAACGAGTTTTTCATGGGAAATTATAGTTTGACATTAATTATAGCTACAACGATGGGGAGATGACCCACATATATGATTTTATTGTCAATCAATTTTATTCCCATATACGAGTATATAGAGATTAGAGATCGATGTTAATTGAAATTTTTATGATCACTTGACTATCGGATTCTATAACGAAGTTTAACTTATTACTTGCATATAACTATATGTGATGAATTTCAATTGCGACTTGATGCGTATTTGCATTATAGGGATCGCATGATCCTCAGATAAATTTTCCTCATCCGATTTCCAAAGTTCACAATTTCGTTCAATAATGTCAACGAAGATTACGATCACTATATCGTATTTGTGTTATAGTGATCACATTGGTCCTCATGCATTAATATGATCATTTTTCATCATGCGATCTTCAAATATCACAAATTCAATCTATAATGCCAGCGAAGATTACGATCACTATATATCGATATTTAATGTAGATTAATTGTAACTCAATTGAGTTACAATTGATCTCGATTAAATATTCTGTCAAATTTTAACAATTACACTTGAAGGCCGATATTTCTTCAGCTTAAAATAGCTAAGCCCAACAACGGTGGTGTTATTCCTACCCTTTATTGATTATGCTATATTATTACGTGATTCATATTCAAAATTCTATCATTATACGTTGTAATTATATTATAAAATATACTAAAATTTAATCAATAAATTACTGATAACAATCGCATACTGGACAACAACACATAGGTAGGCAGCAGGTATACAGCATAGATTTAATTATTGTTTATGAACAATATAATGAAATACATTTTAAACGGTATGCACTTTATCAGATTGCATTTGTAAAAAAAAAACACCATATAGCGTGGTAGCAGGATGAGTTACTGCACAAATTCATACGGGTGTTGAGTAATTGTTGAAATAAAGATTCGTTTATTACAATTTTGTACAAGCTTGGTCGATTTGCGGCGTCTGGTGTACGCAAATAAGAATCGTACTGTAAAGTAATAGATAAATTCAATGGCCGAGAGTAGACTAAATCCGAGAAATAATCCGGCTATACCGCCAAACGAGACCAATAAATCGATCCAACCAAATAATGTTTCACGTTTATATCGAACCAGTGGCCACGAATAAAATCCAATCGTTAGCGGGATTTTGTTGAAATCAGGATCCACCTCTTCCTCGTACACCTTCACCTCCGAGATTTGCGTTAGCTTCTTAATTTTAGCCGCATCTAAGGTTTTATAAATTATATACTCCGAATTATGGCAGTTTTCAAGACAATCACATCGACTAGTTAGTATTCGGTCAAGATTCGTTTTAATGCACTCGATCTGTCGCATGTTGCACACTTTAAAATTACTCAGACTCGTCGAATAGAAATAAAAAATACATTTGCACAGTTTATACTGTATTAGTTTGCGGCACTCGATAAGACACTCGCTGTAATCGTATCGACCAAAATTTCCTTCGGGCATATAATTCAATTGATCGGCAAATATGCACTGCCGCTGTTTTAACGAAAGTTCGCGAATATTATCGTCGTTATAAAATTCCCGAATGTCTAGAAGTAGCGTGGATGTGAATCCATGATTCCAAGTAAATTGCGGCATTAAATCGTACTGAAGCCAAGCGTTACTATCGGTGAAAAATATGGCCGACGGGATGCTTATATTTTGCGTTAAAATATTTAAATTCCAACTCGTGTCCGATTCAAAAATGTACGTCGCCCTACTCGATGTCCGGTGATTGTTGAACACATAGCAAAATCCTTGTTCTGTTAGTACGGGATAAAAATGTTGGCAGCAGTTTATCTGCTGACCTTTCATCGAGCACGAAACGAAAAACTGATCACACGAATACACATACGAGAGTATAAGTTGTTTAAGTGGCATGCCACTTCGATACTCGAAGCCAATCGGAATAGTTACGTTTTTAAGACGATCGAATTGTAATGTCGGCAATAATTGAAAAAACTTGTACAAACCGTTGTTCGCGGATGAATTTATATCGATCTGCAGTTCGGTGGTCAAAATCGATTCAAATTTTTTGTAGTCGATCGGATCCGACGGACATATGTAGGTGGATGGAAACAGAAGCGTTTTGTTGTGGAAATTGACATCGACGCCTATAATTTAACTTACTATATATGTAGATTTAACTAAATTTTAAAATTTATTATATATTCACCCGTGATTGTTGGATCCGTTTGGAATTTCTTCCACGATGAGTATATAATCACGATTGCAATGGTGCCCGAGCAAATTATGGCCGTAAGCCATAGTAATTTTTCAAAAATCGGTCGATTTGGTTCACTGATATATCGTACCCCATGCAACGTAGAATCGCTGCAATAATTTTTAATCTGAATTTTTATACGTCGCCACATACCTACTCGCGTATACATAGTTCGAACTCAATTAAATTAACGAGAGAAAAAAAATTCAATTTTCCACAATTTATTGAACAGTAATAAAAATAATTGCCTCAAGGTGAAAATTATTTCGCATTTTCGCTAAACACAAAAATAATTTTAAAATTGACCTATTTTCGTATATATTTTCCGATTCTTGATATTTTTTCTCTTTCTTAATGGTTTAATTACGCGCGGTGACCTAATGAATTTTTATGTTGCGTAGTCAGGCACCAACTGGGCCATTAATTTGTCAAAATTTTTCAACTCTTCACATTTATAATTGATTGATTTTTTTAAATATTTGTATATCGCGCACGCAGATCACCTATAGAGATCGCGTATCCATCGATCATTCTCTATATAGACATCCAACTGTGCAAAATTCCACAATCAATTAGTGAAGACCCGACGAAGAAGACGATACTATCGACTCAAGTATACAGATTAAATCAAATTAAAATTACCAAAAAAACCAAACCAAACTACGTTGCGTCTATAAGATTTTAATTTTCACAAAACAAAAAAAAATTAAGAAAATAGCAAAGATCTTAAAATCTTCTTATTTATTTGTTTACTTTTAGTAAAAAATTTTTTTTATTTATACAGCATACACAAACTCTCGACGAAACGAAAACTTGAATGAAAACCTAAATATTGTGTGTATTCGAAAAAAATGTATATAAATAAATATAATATGTATATATGTATGTATGTTATGTTGCTATACATAAAAAAAAGTTGCAAAGAAAATTATGAAAATGATGATAGAAATTCAAAGACATTAAAAAAAAAATAAGTAGAAAATAAATAAAAAAACCGTGCGTCAACGAACGTCGCGATTTATATTTATTTTGATTTTTTTCGATTTGAAAATATCAAAATGTTGATTCTTAATTATATACACTAATAACGTTGGTGGTACAGTCCAAAAAAAAGATTTATTATGTTATACGGCCGCTGGTTTTTGCGATAACAATCAAATATCGGATATTACGTAGTTTTTCAAGACATAGTCAGCTTTATTAAAAAATTTTTTAAATCAAAATTTTAAATATCAATTATTATGAATTTGTAATTTCCAGTTTAAATTTCCTATATAGATCTATATCATATCTTTTATCAAATTGATCGGCAATCAAACCCATTGGACTCCATTAGAGTTTCAAATATAGACCAATATGCAGTATCCACATCAAAATTCGTATTAACGAATATTTTGATTTCAGTATGCCTTCATGTTTCTTCAATTAATTTTTTATTTAAACCACTATCTAGTCTAACCAATCATCTTTACCCGCACTAATCCCACTTTTTGTGGATTCCGCATAAACTGGTTTTATTTCAAAAATTGCCAAAATTTAAACCAAACGGCTTAATGACCGCATTAGTCTTGATATTAACTAAAATATAAAAATAACTCAAATTGATGATTTATACCCATAAACTACGGGTTAAACATTTGAAAAATTCACAATAACGAGCAATTGTAATTTTTTTAAAGTGTCATGCGCACATCTGTAATATTTATATTCGGTTCTAAGTTGAGTTTCAAACACACTTCAATTTGGCAACCATACCACGCCAAAAATTCGTATTAACGAGTATTTTAAATTTGTACACTATAATAATAAAAATGTATATGTGACTACTTACGGTAGTGCCAAATTTAAATCAATTTTCTCAATTCAATCGATGTTGAGTCTGGTAACTTTCACACCAAAAATTCGTGTTAACAAATATTTTATAATTTTCAAGGTAGAATTTAACACATATTATCGATCGTTTACTAATCTTAAGTTATTAGAAGAGAACCAATTGCCGACCCAACGTGTTAGTCCAGTACCATACTTTTCATCACTCAATTTTACCAATGAATCTTATTTTTCGTGGACTCCATAAATCCTCGTTTTATGTTAGTCTAAGTTTTGGCCCCTGTAATTGGGGGGCACTCACATGTCTCGTAACCCAAATTGCACGAACATGTTTTCCAAGAATACCACCACAGTATACTTTGCTTATCGTAGGAGGCGAATAAACGGTTGGGTTGCTGGGCTGACGACCCGCATCCGTAAAAATCTCTACTGTTTGCAATATTAAAAAAAGAAAACCAGAGAAGGAAAACTGACACGAGATTTAGGATCGGCACGTGGAACGTGCAGTCAATTAGGAAACCAGTAGCGTTGGAAGGCCTAATCACTTGCATGAAGGAGTATCGGCTGGAACTCGTTACTCTTCAAGAAACTCGGTACTCAACAGTGGAGATGATCTCGGAAATCTTGGACCTGGATTTTTACTTGGACCACAGGTATTGAAGGCTGTTTTGGATTTCCAAGCATATTCAATAACCGATTGTGTAAGCTTTGCTTGCGCATGAAGTTAGCCAACCTGTCGATAGCTTGTGTACATGCGCCTATAGAAGTTAGCTAGCCCCAAGAAAAAGACGGCAGCAAAAAGCTGGCAGCAATCAGGCCGACTTGTGTGAAAACATAGGTTCGTACTCCCGACACGAATCTGCGACCGATAATGGTGAGAGAAGGATGTAGTTAGCAAATGCCCACGATCTTAGAGTAGTAAACACATTCTTCCCACACAAACAAATACATTTAGAAACATGAATCCATCGTCGCAAAATTAACCACGTGTTAATTTCAAAATAGAGTACTCGGTTTATGCAGGATATGAGAGCTTATCGGTCAGCAACCAAATACGTATAGGCTGCGATCATCATTTGGCCGCTGCAAAGCTACGTTGGAAATTATCGAACAAGTCTGGGAACAGAGCGAAACGCATACAACGTTTCGACTGTGAAGGTCTGATAAATGAAGATCAAAAGAAACGATATCAGGATCTTGTCAGTGACAGAAAGCTAATTGCCAATCTGACTGTGTGAATTCCGTTTGGGAGGTACTGAAAACTTAGGTTGTCAGTGCTGCTCAACAGACTTTAGGTATAGTGAAAGTCAAACCCAAGAATGATTGGTTTGATCATGAGTGTCGTCTTGCAGTCGAGCAACAAAATATAGCCCATAATGAAGTGCAATAACGTCTAACAATCGCGAGGAAAAACAAGGCTGCTCTTGCTCGAAAGGCAGCTAAGCGGATTTGTAGACGGAAGAAGCGAGAATGGTGGAAAGCTGAAGTTCTGAAAGTACAACAACTCGGCAATGAGCGCAGTTCGCGTAATTTCTTTAAAGGAATTACTTAATTGTACTATCCTTTCAGGCTTGCGTCAACCGCCGACCTGGATGGGAACTTCTATACCAACATCGATGCTGTACTCGACACATAGAGTGGTTAGTTTATCGACCCGCTTGGTGTTCATCATGCATCACAGACTGTATAGTTGAGTCGCCTCAAATACAGACTGCTGAGATTTGCATTGAGGACCGATTCCATGAAGAATTCACTAGTGCCATGCAGAGACTAAACGAAACCGCTCATCTGGGGTGGACTGCATTAATTCGGAGCTCTTGATATTAGGACGAAATACTTTGTGGAACTGTCTTTTCGACTTTGTTCGATTAGAGTGGCGAACCGAAGTTAGGCCTGACGAATGGAAAGTGGCCACGATATGCCCCATATTCAAGAGGGGAGACCGCTTGAAGTTATCGCGGGCTAGCTCTCCTTTGCAAAGTATACAAGTTCCTGTCCTACATTATATTGGATAGAATCGCCCTCTAGCGTAGGCTTGGTCGCCGACTATATCAAGGAGGTGTACAACAGGTGTTTCTGGATTTCCGGTAGGTCTATGACTAGGAAATTTGGGAACAGAATATCGACCATTTTAGCAGTTAACTCGGGTGTTCTGTAGGGATATGCTCTATCCCCAATACTCTTTAATCTCATGTTGAAGTACATCTTTCGTAAAACTGAAACACCTCAGCACAACATCTTATAGCGCCAGTCCAATCAGGTGCTTGCATATGCAGATCACATAAGCGTGATTGGACTGAACTACAACGGAGTGAAGGAAATACTTGAGCTGCTTGCAGAGTTTTCAGCTGCTGCTGGACTCCAGATCAATGAGAACAAAACAAAATACATGATCTCTGGTCAATGGCACACCAGATCAAGTGCCGTGAGGCTGAAGCTTTACAAAGCGTTGATCAGGCCCGTTGTTATGTATGGGTGTGAAATTTAGACGGTGACGGTTTAGTACGAGAGATGGCTTCTTACATTTAAGAGAAGAATCATGCGAGTGATTTATATGATACATGATAAATGATACATATACTACATAGAACTCTGTACAATATCGAGATCAGAGATCTGATTAAGATCCCCGATACTGTACATGAAGTAAGATCTCAGCGAGTTCGCCGGCTCGGTCACGTTCTGTGTGCTGATCCGGAACGAATTGTGCGGCGATTTTTGAAAGGAGAGCCACGATATGGTAGGCGTAGAGTTCGCTGCAAGCGACAATGGCTTCGCGGTGTAGAAATTGACTTGGCTTCTTCAGATTGTCTAAGACAGCATGAAGACCATGCTCAGGATCGAAACGGTTGGAGCCAAATTATTGATGGCCAGTAATTGCCTTTAAAAACTGTTATTAGTATTATTATTATGTTAATCTAAGAATGCATTAGCCATTTAATTTAACAAAAATTTTAATTGAAATCGATAATGAAAACCGAGACGCAGATTTAATCATTTGAGAAATGAAATAATAACGAAAGATATTGTACATGAAGTAAGATCTCAGCGAGTATGTCGGCTCGGTCACATTCTCCGTGCTGATCCACAACGAATTATGTAGCGATCTACGAAAACTGCTCTTCTGTGGTAGGCGCAGAGGTGGCCCCACGGTGTAGAGAGCGACTTGACTCCGGTGGAGTCAGATTGTTGACAAGACAAGAAGCCAGTATAATGGCCTATATATTATCGCTTATTATGAATTTAAGATATTTGAAGAGATCCTCAATCGAATAAAACCTTTTGTGTGGTCACATCGAAATTATATATTCTACAAATTCCAACCCATTATACTCGTACAGATTTCGACATTAATTCTTGTCTTAATTCTAATCCGTATAATCCATTAAACCACACAAAATTATTATAACCACACACTTATATCATATACATAGATAAATCCATAAGAATCATTCCATCTTTCATAATCACACAGCATGAAATTTCTAATTTTCATTTAAAAGCATATGCATAGCCTATATATACCGCGAGCGGTTCTTTGCGTTATTTGTTTTTCTTATCGGGCTCGTTTATTTTTTTCCTTCTGCGTCTGTTAAAACAATAATAGCAATCACACAAAATAGAAAAATAAAAAAAATAATTTTATGCTTAAAATTGGAAATTTTGATTTTATGCCAAAAATATGAAAAGCCAAAGAAGAAAAAACTCCGAGAAACATTTTTATTTTAAGAACACTGCGTGTATACATTTTCTCCTCGACACTGTCGAAAATGGTCTCACATATGTTTTTTATCGTAACTCATAATTTCTAACAAAAAAAAAATACTCGTCATTATAATTCAGACGAAATTACAAATACAAAAAAGGATTTAAGTTTCAGTAAATCTATTTTCTTAATTTTTTTTTTTTTGTTAGACAACAAATTGTCTTAAAATCATCAGCACACACACACACACACTTGGATTAATATTGATGTCGCGTAACATATTTTTATTTTTAATGTTGTTTGATGAAGAAAATTTCCAAGTGACATCACATATATACAGCTTGGATATGTGCACAGCAGGATATGTGATTTAATTAAGCTGAACAACGACTATATGCGAGAGATTTAATGACTGCCGCATATAGTATACGTATTGTGTGATGATAAAATCTTAAGCAAGGGATGGTTTCATTTTTGGACTGACCTATACCCAAATGTATGCTATGTAGAACTTGTGTTAAAGTAATTAAAACCATTTCAAACATTAACAGTATACATAATGGGCCCTTAAACCAAATTGGTTTTTTATTTTTTCAAATGTTGCTGGGAGTTGAAACAAATTGACTTTTAATCAATCAACAAGTAGTGTAGCATCATTCTATATAAAAAAAAATCATTTACTGATTTTTCATTACATATTTCAACATAATTTAATGACGTTAGGGTTTATATGTTTAATTTTATATGAGTAACTATATATAAATTCATAAATATGTATTACTAATACATTTGATAAAAAATTCATTTTAACCGATATATTAAATATTAGTATAAATTTTTGTTTCAGTTTGAATTTAGCTACAATTAACTACAAGCATCCAGTGCCGAATTATGGGTACTCCTGACCAGTATTAAATGAACGTTTTTTTTCTAGCTGGCCTACTCAAGGCTCTACCAAGTCTCTCGCCGTTTGCCTCGATTACAGATTTAATTCGCATCCCTGTTTAATCCCATAGCTTTAACCACTTTAGAAATCATCATAATTTCGATTGGAAATTCAAAATTTGAAAAATACCCCAAAATGCTCTAAATTTCAAAAAATTAATTGGAAATTTCAATGACCTTTAATATTCAAATTTTTAATTTTAACAATTACGTGAAATGCGGTTTCAAAATTTTTCGAATTTTAAAATTAAATTAAGAAATTTAAAAGTTGTGAATAGGTAAATTTCAAGAATTTTTAGTTTTTCAAAACCGAGTGAACATTTAAAATCGTAAACGTCAAATTTGATTTATGAAAATTCATAAATTTGGATATTAAATTTTCAAAAATTACAGTATTGTAAATTTAAAAATTATACTTTTGGTATTCGAAATTTTGCAATCATTTTACTGTTGAAATTTATTCATACTGAAATGGTGTGTGTTCTCCCTATATGATTAGGTCATTAGAAAAAGAAATTAAAACATTTTTTGAAAGCATATAACTCGACTGCATGTAGCATCAGTGTGAATCATAATGAGGTTGCAGAATATCATATTTAATTTCAGCCCTAAGACCTTTCTCACCTAACAAACTTGGCAAGGGATTGAGAGTGGATGATAATGACGTTTTCTCTAAAAAATGTCTTTGAAAAAACAAAATCAACAGAAGTTTTCAAAATTTTAAAAGTAATCTAAAATTACTCAATTTTTTAGTATTTTGGGAAATTGTTTTGTAAAGTTTTGTAAAATTTTGTTTCGATAAATTTCGTTTAAATTTTTTTTATAATTTAAGTGATATTCCGAAAATCGAAAAATCTCCTGAAATTCGAATGAAAATTCAATATTTGAAAAATATCTGAGATTTGTATTGCTAAATTTTTTAGATTTTTAAATTTTGAATAAATATTGTAAAAATTAGAAAATGCTTTAAAATTCAAATAATGGTAGCAGGGCCATAAATTAAGTATTCATAAGCTATACCCAAATTTGAAAAATTTAACAATGCGAATTTTAAATTTTATCTTCAGAATATTTTAAAATTTAATAAAAAAAATTGAAATGTTGCAAACCACTTATATGTAGCTAACCGACAGTTCGATTTTAACATTTTTTGTAAATGAAAAGTTGAAAATTGAAAAATGTATCAGGAAATATCTATAATATTAATAAAAAATATTTCGGGATTATTTTTATATATAAATTCAGTTAACTAGTTTACCAAAAAACCACAGAATTATTGCATCAAAATTTGTATTTATTTGAATTTTTTTTTGATGATTTTATTGAATTAGTTAGATCTAGATTTTTCAGATTTCCATTCGAAATTCATTTAGAATCTCATTTAAAATATACCGAGTTTCATTATAGTCGATCATTGAGTGGTCCAAAAATCATTTTATAATCCTATCTACATCCAACAGGTCGAATTTTATCATTATAGAAATGGCCTAGTTTCGTCAAGAAATCTCCTATAGTTTCGTTTATGTTGGCTATATATTTCAGAACTTCTGGCAAAAAGTTATTTTATAATTTCCATTCACAATGCCGAGTTCTATCATGATCGGTGAAGAAATATGCGAATAGTTGATTTCATTGATATACGTGAAATATTCTTCCAAAATTTGCCTTTAAAATGCCACAGATGGTGCTAGTAATCCATAAGAGCAGAAGGTGGCCAAAATTAGTTTATATGGGAAACTTGCCTAAAACGGCAATAACTTAACCAATAAAACCTCTTTGGGTTATTCGAGTTCACACGAATGCCCTTTTGTCTTCGAAACGCTGCGCAAACTTCTCAACGTTTCATGAACGAAGGGGTCAAAGGATTAGATTTTATATTCGTGGCAAGCAAAAATGAGTAAGAGCACAAGTTTCATCTCAAACAACTGTTTGAACGCCTCGTCCAATTTGGAGTGAATATCCAACTTTCAAAATGCGTTTTCGGTGTTCCTGCTTTCGAGTTCCTCAGTCACCAAATTACCCAAGATGGCATAACATATATCCTCGCTACGGCGAGTTGAAGCTAATTTTTTAATCAATAATTTTCCCCCGCCAACTTCAATCCAACAAATTCAGCGATTCATCGGAATGGTCAATACTACCATCGGATCATTCCAACGCTAGCCGAATCACTATCCCCAATTTATGCTCATTTGGTAACATTGAACAAAATGGCCGACAAGTGCAAAGGGTCATTCGCCCAAATTAAAAGAGCACTTGCCAAATCAAAACATTGTTGGCCCATCCCAATAGCGAATCATGCTATATCATCTCCACTGATGCGTCTGGTAGTGCGGTAGGAGCAGTCCTATACAGCAATGGAATAATGAATGTTGGCAACCTTTGGTATTTTTCTCAGGAAAGCTCTCAGCAACAGAGGTAAAATACTCAATCTTTAACAGGGAACTCCTCGGTAATTATTTAGCCATCAAACACTTCCTCTATTTCCTGGAAGGTAGACAATTTACTGTCTATACCGATCATGAACCTTTAATCAAAGCAAAAGTCTCCCTGAGCGAAAAGACCGCACAGCAGACTCGCCAACTCTGATGACTCTGATGATTAAATAACTCTGATGATTAAATACTTCAACTATTGAATAATTCATCACGCCCTGAGAGCTTCAAATTCAAATTAGAACTCACGTTCCTATCAGATTTTAAAATTTATTGCGAAACATGAACAGGTGTAATACCATATTCAAGATAGCACCGCTGCCACTATAGCTAAGACGTTTGTCGAGCATTACGGTTCAAGATTAAGGATACCTATTGAAATCATGACAGATCAAGGCAGTCCATTCGAATCTAAGCTCTTCTTTAAACTTACGCGTTCACTAGGCGCTCATAGAATTCGTACCACTGCCTATCACCGCAGGCAAATGGTATGGTCGAAAGATTCCACCGACAACTTAAAGCTTTTGAGGAAAGCTCGACAAAATGCCATTAAATAGAGCAATGAGCTTCCTATCATCTTGCTGGAAATACAAGCAACAATAAAGGATGAATTGAAATGGTCCCCAGCTGAACTAGTTTATGGTCAAACCCTCAGATTACCAGGAGAATTTTTCGATTCAAGATCCAAGAATAGTTTCGATCCACATGACTGGAAATGTCGAAAGGCTTCGGGAAACCATGCGCAACATAATTCCTATTGCCAACTAATCCGCCTATTTTTACTCCCAAGTCCTTAAACAATTGCGAGTGCGTATTCATTCATTGACAGCGTACGAACAAGCCTAACACCTCCATACGAAGGCTCTTACAAAGTCATTCGTCGTTTTCGTAAACATTACATTCTTGATGTAAACGGCAAGAATGTAAAAGTTTCTATCCACAACTAAAGGCGGCATCCGGTATCCTAGTATTACGTAGTGTGAAATTGCATCTGTTATTTTACCATTTCCGAAATTAAAATATCCGTTATTACGAAGTTTATAGAATCAACATAAAAATCTTAATATTTGACTATTGCCAATTTGCTTAATTTGAAAATAGCTTAAAATTTCAGGTTTAAAAAGTTTAACTTAAACTACGTTATATCCGATAATTTATTATTTTCGTTATAACCCGGCATGATCGTTTATTACGAATTTTTTTAATACATTTATTGTGTTACACAACGTCAAATTTTTTGTATTTTTGTACATCATATTGGGACGATCTTTTGGTACGGTTAACGTAACTTACAGTATATAACGTACAAAAAATACGCCGCCCCCAATGTTCGCGTCTTCCCATCCGTGATTCAAAATTTTAAATAACTTAAAGTAGAAAAAAATCCGACGATATACACTCATCTTTTTCGCATCAACAACAACAAAGAAAAAAAGAAAATGTGTGTATAAGAATTTCTTGTGTTGTATGTTTTCAGAAAGTAAAAACTACTTAAGCGCTGAGCACGCGTATGTCTTAATACTCTTTTAGTATAGAAAAGAAATTTAAAATATTTTGGTTTTTTTTTTGAGAAATTTGTCAATAAAATTAAAAGTTTGTGTATATAGTAGTAGTGTGATTTGGACCAGACAAGGTCTAACATTTATATGTGTGTGCGTGTGTTTATATCTGTATATGCATACAAAATAAATAAGAAAATAGTTTTGTATTTTAGTTAAAGTGTGATCACTTTTTGTATTAAGTTTTTAAGAGGTTTTTCGAATTTGTTTTGTTTTTATCGTCAGATGATCGTATAATTCGGAGTGACTTTTTACGTAAAAATAAAAAATCTTAAAATAGCGCGATTTTTTTTTTATTTTTACTTAAGATTTTCTACAATTTTTGTATACAGACTATAGAATTTTTAGTTCATTTTATGTTTAAATCGCGGTTGATCGTACCGATCTAAAAAAAAAAAAAAAATTTGTGAAATTTATTAAAAAAAAAAATAAAATAAAATAAATAGTTTTGAGTGATTTTTCTAATTTTTATGTCGTGTGCGTGTGTTTTTCTAAATAAAAAATAAAAAAAATTATGAAAATTTGTGAAAATTGTTTTTGTGTGACTTATTTTTAATAATTAAGAATAAAATATATTAATTGGTGTTATGTAATAAATTATATTTATATCTATTAAGAAATATTTATATAAAAAAAAGTTTTAAACTAAACATAAAATAAATAAAATTAAAAATGAAATTGTGGAAATCAAAAAAAGCAACTAGTTGTGTACCGGGAAAATCATCGTCGTCAATATCAAAACATGAGGATACAAAAACAACAGAGACGAATGCCTCCACGATATCAGGTACATTACATAAAGTTCATTACCACGGATTTGATTGATTTGGTGTAGTGGTTTCGAACCGGAAATTAAACCAGTCTGTTTTTCTTAATTCTTCTTAATTAACGATAATTACAGTATCTATAATAATTTATACCCTTCGGATTATTAATTAAAACCACAAACATACATTTTCTGTTCTTAAAGACATGCCGTCGCAAACAATTTTGTTTTTGGCAAACTTTCGTTCAATGTCTCTGGTTTTTTTCTGGTTTTTATTCAGCAAAAAAATTTCAAAAATTTTCTAATAATTTTCATTTGTTGTTTATTGTTATTATTTATGTAGCATGTGGTACTTGTATACATGCAAGATACATATATATGTATATACGACGTTATGGAATTTTAGTTTTTATTATTTTTGGATTGGGTTCAACAAAAACGTATGTATCGGAGAGTTTGATATATAGACTGGTGGTCTTATGTATTATCCAAAAACTAATTAATTAATTAATTATTTAATTGTTTTGAGTGTATGTATATAGTATATATATGTATATATAGAGAGTGAGGGGTTTAATCATAATTTATTTTTAATTTTTATAATATATGTCGTGGGGGAATCTGATGTGTATATAGTATTGTATAAGGTCAACATAATATTCGTGTTGCGGCAAATTTATTGGAAAATTACGTAGGGTACATTTCATTCATGAATGAAACAGATGTATATGTAAAGAAATGATGTGACTTTTTTTTTGTAATTCCGTCGGTAAACTGGTAACTGAATTGATGTGTTGATGCAATCCAGCTACAGGCAATAATTTCATCCGTTATAAAATCAGTCTCTGATTTTGAAACAAACCAATCCTTCAACTGATATCTGGTTCTATAAGCTGATCTCAGCAAAATACATAACAGATGATTCTCGCTGTTTCGTTGGTGTAAGTTCAAGATGATACTAATTACTCTCTATACGATCACTAACACTTCGTTGTTTGTATGAGTTGCATTTTACTATTCTGGAATAGGGTGCTTACTACATCAAATGATGTCTATAAAAAAATTTACTTTTTTTTTTGATTTTGAAACAAGTGGGTCGTTATTCTCGCGAACGTAGTCCGTATGTATGCTGGTTTAAGTCGTTCCAAGGATATAGACACGTTCTTTCCAATCATTTCTATAACAAAATACTTGCGAAATCGTTTCACTACTTGGCCCCTCATATGGAGGAGTTAAGTAGATCTTAACTCTGTCCACTCTGACAAAAAGTGGTATGTAACAAAGTCCTTAGGTATGAAAATGTTGTTTTGAGGTGGATTTCGGCTATTCTGTGGTACGACGTAGCGCATCGACTGTCCGTGAAGTTTGATCTGTCGATGGCGCAGAGGAGGAATGCATTACTAATTCTCCAGGGACCCGTAGTGATTGTCCGTAGACAAGATCGGCTGGAGTGCATCTGATGATTCCAAGGAGAATAAATGGTAGCTCTGTGGTGTTTTCTCTATAGCATTCAAATAGGCTTTAAGAGTCCATAATCTCTCCACCAGTCCGTTTGCCTGTGGGTGATATAATTTTACGTATTCTGTATCAATTGGTTAAATTTCTGAAAAATTTTATTTTCAAATTGACTGCCTTGGTCAATCGTAATCTCGAGCGGTTCACCGATACTAGAGATGTACTGGTCTATGAATGTACAGGTCTACGTTTGTTCGAATATCTACCAACAGAATGGCTTCCGGCAACCTCATAAACCTGTCAATTATGGTCAGAATATATGAATAACTGTTTAACGTAGGTAGTGGTAGTGGTCCAAACTTGCCAGAAGGAACAAGCGTTGAACTTTAAATTCATGCTGGGCCTGAAATATTTTGAAGATATCAGATTACACGATGACCGAATTCCAGGGCGGGATAAACCGTGCAGTGTTAATTTGGAGCCCGATTGATTGTTGTTTAGGAGCGTTTTTAGCACGTTGTCCGATTTTTGTAGTGAGATGAGTCTTTCCAACTCTGTATGATTAATGGGCGATATCTCATCTTCGCTGTGTCTAGACAATGCATTGGCTTCCATATTACTTACAACTTTGATAAATTGAATATCTGATGTAAATTGTGATATGTAGTCTAACTGGCGAGCTTGACGGGGACTTCGTTCCGACTTTGACGACAAGGCAATAGTAGAGGTTTATGATTGGCAAGGATAGTAAATACCCCACGTTCGACAAAGCAACTGCTTGATGGCGCAGTAAATTGCAAGCAATTCACGGTCGAAGGCAGAATATTTACATTCGGATGGGGCCAATCCCAATGGTTCCCAACATCCTTTGTTGGTCTGCTCCTCCAATACAGACACGAGCGCGGTGTTGGAAGCATTCGTTGTTATTCGGAATTTTCCACGCTCAACGGAGTGAGCAAAAAGTGACCTGAACTAGGGCAGCTTTGGTTTTATCCATAGCTGCTTGACATTCAGGTGCCCAATTGAAATTTTTCTTCTTGCATTTTTGCAGTATAGCGATTTGTGAATGTATTGGAGCGAGCAGTTCAGCTAAGTGTATGAATGGTGATAGTAGTTAACCATTCCGATAAAACGCTGTACTTGCCGTATATATGTACGATGGGGGAAAATGTTTATGGCCACGATTCTATCTGAAGATTGTCGAATACCATCTTTAGAGATTTTATGATGAAGAAAATTCAGCGAGTTTACATAGAACACACACTTCAAGGGTTTAGGATTATGCCGAAATCTGTAAGGCGTTGGAAAAGGATGCGAACGTTGTTAAAGTGTTCGGAATATTATTTGAGTCGGTACAACTCTACAATAAATTACTTAAACAAAATTTTTAAAACTCATTTACAATTTAATTTCTTTCTTTTATTGTACAGTTACATAAATGTTCAAAAATCCAAAATATTTCACAAGTTACAAACATTTCAGATTTGTTAAATTAAATCATTTTAAATCTTGAATTTTGTATTTACAAATAAAATTCCCACTTATTTACAAATAAAATTCCCAATTTAACGAATTACACATCGAAATTCGATAGGCAAGTTTAGAACCGCAGTGGACATCGAATTGTCGAATTTAGAAATTGCGGGTTTAAATTTCAAATTCAAAGGTTGACACCCTAACAATCCATTTCAATTTTTAAAATTGACATTAAAAAAATTTAATTATGGAAATTGAATGCAACATACATAAAGTGGATATACTCGTATGTAAATTTGGAAAACCAAACATATTGAAGAATTTGGCATTTATTTTTAAATTTTGGTGGCCGTTTTACAATTATGGCCTAAACAAAGTCTTCGTTCGTATTTGAAAATGAAGGTTAAAAAAAATATCGTTTTTTAGATAACTTACAGTTAACAAAATCTAATTTATGAATTAAGATTCTTTAGTATACGAGTATATAGATTTTAAAAATTAAGTTTTGACCTGGAAATTATAATTTAAATTATTTTTACAATTTTGAACCTGATAAATGTAAATTTAATATTTTTTGAAATTATAATAAAAATAAAAATACTTAATTATGATTAGACCTTGAACCAAATTCAAATTAAGAATTAAGAATTTTGGCTCAAAATTTTGAATTTCAAACGTGGTTTTGAATCTCAATTTTAATTAATTTAAAATTTGATATTTAAAGTTATATCCGAATTATACTTTAATTTTATAGAATGGTTTCGTTAAATAATCTCAAGCTACTTAAGGTAATATAAATTAAAGTTTTAAACATTTTTTTAATTAAAATTTAGATCTGGAGATTATAATTTAAATTAGTTTGAACAATTTTCAATCTGAATCTGTTAAATTTATAAATATTAAATTTGACATGTATTTAACTCCGGATTTTAAAAAGAATAATTTTAATAATTTTTCTTAAATAATTAAATTATGAAATTTATAATTTTACCAGATCGAATTAAAATTTTTGATTCTAAATTTATAATTGGGCAATAAGAGTTAAGATTTTAATAATTATGGCTTTAGAATTAAAATTTGGATTTACGAATTTTTTAATTAAATTTTTAAAATTTTTTATATTAAGATAATTACATTTTAAAAATTAAGATTTTAAAATTTTAGGCACGCGAATTTAACAATTTATCGATTCTAAATCACTTGGATTCCAAATATATTTTCCTAAAATAGAGGAATCTAAGGTCTAATCAGCCGCTTATTACATTTAGTTATTGAATTAGGTTAGTTTATCAATTTTTAACCGTTTTTAATGGTTTGCAACAAGTTTTTCGAAGTTTAAATCCCAAAGGGGACGAAGGTGCTAGTCACTCTTGCTAAAACCATTCAATCCAAAAAAAAAATATGTGTATGTAACCTATGTAGCCTATATAGCAGGCGCTGCCCGTCATGTTGGGCAAGAAGTGAATTTGAAGAAATTAATTTTTTTTTAATAAAACAGCTACATTGGCATCAAACATAAGTCGACTCCGCCAAGTCGATTCAGCTAGTAAAACACACAAAAAATAGTTTCGCACTGATAGATGATAATTTTTCGTGTGTTTTACTATGTGAGTGCTGTAACGGGGTCGAGTAAAATTTGGTGCCGAGAATATTTTATTTTATTATTATTTAAAAATTATTGTAAATGCAATTTTAAAAACAAAGAAAAAATTTGATACCAAATTTTAATCGATCTTGCCCAGCACTCACTTAGTAAAATACACGAAAAATTTATAGGGCGGTTGCAAGACAATTATACGTGTGTTACTACTGACTGAGTGCTTGGAAAGGTTGATAAAAATTTTAGATCGAACATGTTTAAAATTTTTTATTATTGTTTCATTGATTGCATTTTTGTGTATCGCTTTCCAGAAGATAAACAATCTAGATTTGTATCACTAATTACTTCATATAGATTGACTTTAGGTGTGAACCTCGAACTCCATTGCAGGTGTTTAGCATTGAAATCGCTCCCCTGCGGGGAATTTAATACTCAGCTGATTAAAATAATCGATAAATTGTTGCTTTAATTGCCGTGTTTCGGTGGATAGTAAACAGCCGACATTACATCATTTCCAGACCATTCCTCTAGGCAGATATTAGTTATCATATTTGTTGAGTTCATAATGTTCTTTGTTCTTCGTTTGATCAAAAATATATATATATATTAACAAGTCCATATAATTTGTACTTAAACTACGTTATAACCGATATTTAACATTATCTGCCAAATCCGAACTTTTACAATCACCGTTTATTATGAATTAAATGATCAAATTAGCTTTATTTATAAAATATTTATTTGTTAATGTAATCCATTTCATTAATATCGGTTATTACGTATTTTCCATAAAACTAATGGCAGAAATGTAAATATATTTTAATTTTGATCAGCCCCGCACCATATTTCAATACTCAAACCGAAAACATCAACTTCCTAAGATATTCTATTTACATTCTAATAAACTCATTAAACTGTCAAAAATACATTTTTTTTATTCAGTTTATATTGATGCCAGTTGGTCGTTTTTATTATTATTGTTGTAAATAAAAAAGAATATTTTTTTTATGATTTATTTAGAGAGATAGATTTTGAAGGAAATCACTTTCGTTTTGTTTATGAATACGCGCACGGGATGGAACGACTTTCTTTGTGCGTTTTAACGAGTATTTGTATATAGATAATTATAAATAAATAAAAATGTTACACTTTATTGAATCGATTAATAATAGTAGCAGTTTATTTAATTTAATTCAATATAATTGTCCATGTTGGTTGATTAATTGGTTTATGGACATATTTTATATATGATACAGTGTATATGCATACAAAACGCGATATTATTGCAATGTACGCCGTGACTTATATAAACGCGACGATATATAACAAAATATACATATATGTAGATTGTATAGATATTATTAAATTAACAAATTTATAGTTAATTCAGGCAAACAGTTGGAAACCTATTTTTTTTTATTTGTACATAAATCAGTAATTTTATATATCAAATTGTAAATAAATAAATAAAAATTAAGATAATTGTTCTGGCTGAATGAGTTCGTCATATTCTTATACATATACATGCGATATATAGGTTTGGTCGAAATAAAAATGTCTTTGTTATTGATTTCTTTGTAAGATTATATATTCATACATATGTACGATGTACTAAGAGCATAAATAGACCGTAATGAAATGATTAAACATAATTGCAAGGTTTGTAACATAAATTAAAGGATACATCGAACAGATGAAATAATTAAAAGATTTTCCAGTGCGGAGAATGAAGATGCGTTCTCCCCCTCGAAATCAAATGCATCACGCTTTCTACATTTTATTACTACACTATATAAACGTAAGAATGCATTGTACGAACAATTAATTTACGATCTTTCTTCTTACTACACACATACACACACACACACACAAATCTTAATTGTGTTCACTTAAAATACGAAGAATATTTACGATTTTACCAATAGCTACGCAGCTGTGTGATAATTTTATAGTCATCATATACCATCGATATATGTCTTTTATATATAGTTTTCTTTTGTTTCAAAAAGACGAAATGAAGATTTTTAAATGTGATGGAATGCGCGCGCTGATTGTCTTAATTCAATCTAATTTAGATGACTGACTTAAGTCGCGTTTATGTGGAATCCGGTTAGTTTATTATCTAAATAAGCGGCAGAATTTTGAATTAATTTAAATCTCGAAACGTGGTCAATCGAATAAAATGTTAAACCAGGTCGTTGTAGAGTAGGATAGGCCATTATTTCTTTATAAATTCGTTGTAACAAATGTTTAAGTTTATAGTTCAATTTTTTTTTTTAAATTGATTTAAAGATTGAAATTTTTATGCTTTAAAATATTTGATAATACGCATTTACTGGTAATTTCAAAATTATTCATTTTAACCCAACATATACATATATTATATAAATGTTACAAATCCATAATAACCGTGGTTTATACATGTACATAATCATATGTCTATATTTTTCTACACGCAATTTTTCTACATAGGTACTTTTTATTTTAGACACGCAATCACTTTTATTATGGGTTATTATGTATTAAAGTTGACTACGTATTAATGAATATTCTGTTGAAGACCAAATTTATTTAGTGACTGAGCCGGAATTTGAATTAGTCGGTTCTTACCATGATGGATAAATTTATGCATGAATGTACGTATGTATATATAACAAAAGAATTACCGAACAGAAATTTGCCCTGCTTTTACTCCACATAGTCACTATATGAGCCAATCTCTGAGGTTAGCGTTAATTGGCATAGTGTGTCCGGACTTATTTTACACAATATGCGATGATATTGAACCCCTATCAGTATTTTATAGAACGCACCAGTGCCGGTAATGATTATCTGAAATATTCTTTTCGAAATAGTAAAAAATTGACATTTTTTAGAAAACATTCTATTTAATTAAACAAAGATACCTATATAGGGTTAAATATTTTAAAGAATAATTTAGATAGAAACTAACCGAAATCCAAATTTTTGTATTTTGTGGTTTATAGTAATTTGCAAACTCATTTTGAATCATTTCATTTTTGTTATGGAATTAGCTAGTACTGAAAATATTACACAGTTTAGGATAGAATTTTGGGCCAACTTCACAAAGTTCAAGTAATATACTACAGATAATTCAAGAAAACGGACAATATGTCGGCTATAACAGCAGCAAAAATCTAAATTCCTATAATTGTAATTTAATAGGGCTATTAGACTCTGAAAAGGGCATTGAGAGAAGAAGAAGACCAAGTAATTCAGGATTACCGTAATAAACTCCCGACGACTGAGAAAACAGATTAACTTATTAACCAAACCAATCAGTCAACCAGATAGACATGTTGCTAGAAGTGAAGCTTTCTCTAACTATTTGAAAAATGTATTCACACCAAACAAAAAAACTAATAACAGTGAACCAGTAGAGATTACTGAAGACCCTTTGAAACCAATTATTGTACAATTTTAGTGGAAAAATGTTAAAAATATCGTCAAAAACTACAAAAGCACAAAGAAAGCTTTAGGACTCGATCACCGGGAAAATGAACATAGAATCTCCCAATAAATGCATAAAATTCATAAATTATGTGTTTAATGCGATTATTATATGTCAAAAATGGAAAATATCGCTAATTGCAATGCTTTCGAAGCTTGTTAAAGATGAAACACAATTAGTTGCATTGCACAGGCCAATAAGTATACTTCCAATAATTTCGAAACTTGTTGAAAAGATGGTAAAGGGTATTTTTTAAGTCCGATAGAACTTGCAGCAATTATAAAAAATAACACAAAAAATTAAATTGTAATCAAAAGTTTTATTTTATTCGAAAGATCAATACATGGCATTAACAGTTGAAGCTGTTTTTGTCGAAACCCATTCTCAACGTCCAATTTTGGCCCACTTTTTCGAGCTGGCCGTATGTCACGAAGAATGCCGGCCTCCAAGGCGTCAATTGTTGCTGGTTTATCAGCATAAACAAGTGACTTCACGTAGCTCCACAGGAAATAATCGAGAGGTGTCAAATAGCACGACCTTGGATGTCAATTGGGTCCATTTCAGGACAGGCCCATTTCTCAAAATCAACTTATCGCCAAATTTTGATTTTAATAAGTCGATGGTTGCGGTCACCGTATGGCACGTAGCACCATCCTGTTGAAACCACATCTCATCCGGGTCAATGCCATCCATATTTTCAAATAAAAAATCATTGATTGAGCCCCAATTCCTGCGAAGGACGAGGAATCGATGAATTTCGATCTTCTTCCACACTTTCGTTTACAGTGACGATATTCTCTTCAGTATACGCACATGCTTTCGACGTGTTGATGTTATTGCATCCTCTAGAGAGTATGTGGTACGAAATCTATTCACAGTTCGACGGATGGCTTTCTCCGATGGACGATTATCTGCGCCATAAAAATCACGAAGTCGTCTATAAGTTGCGCGAATCGACGACTGATTTTCAAAGTTTTAATAATTTCGTGGTGTTGTTCAAGCGTGAGACTACTCATGATGATTTGCCAGAGTATACTGAGATCTGCTAGAGTATATTTTTCATAAAAATTTAATTTTTTGTTTTAATTTTTACAATTTCAAGTTCTATCAGGCTTAAAAAAACACCCTTTATTACAAAAGTTAAAACCCATATTATCTATATAATAAGGACACATTATACCAGACTACCAATTTGGATTTCGAGACCAATATGGAACTGTAGACCAAGTGCACAGAATTGTAAGCACAGTTAAACTCGAAAGAAGAAAATAAAAATTGTTATGCAATTTCCGTAGACATTGCGCAAGCTTTCGACAAAGTATGGCATGAAGGCCTTAAATATACAATTAAAACGCGTCTGCGAAAAAAATTTAATGCAGACCTTTTAAGCTACTTGTTTCAAAGATAAAATCAGGTTAAACATAACTCTGCCATTACTGAACTAATGAGGTTGTCAAAACAACATTTTCATCATTTTTACAAAATTGATAACTGGCAATATATCGTTTTCGTTGAATAACCTTACACACCCATCGGTGAAATTAAACAATGTCACCACCCCTCAATAAGCAAACGTCAAATACTTGGGTCTCAATCTTGATAAAAGGTTGAATGGTGAAAGCAGATTGAATCAAAGCGCAATCAAATAAAAATAAAATCTTTAAAAATGTACTGGCTGATTAGAAGAAAATCAAAAAATCTTTCCCTAGAACGCAAGGTTCTGCTATATATCAAACGATGGCCATATGCGGAGTTCAGCTATAAGCATCAAATATATAAATCAAAAATACTTCGATGTATTATACACATGTTCCGTGGTATATTCAAAAATGCAACATTCATAGAGACGTTGGGATCAAAACGTTAAAACTGGAAACACATCCCAATGAATTAGCAAGGGAACTTCGAAGGCAACCGAAATATAGACGGCTTCGTAGTGCAGATCCCCTATAGATCTAATGCATTTATAAATTTAGTCTAACAATTTGAATATTTAAGGTTAATGACTTAGATCACATATTTCCTAGATTGTAAGCTTTGCATACTTTTTGGATTTCGTATAAAGAAAGATTCAAGAATAAAGCCATTGGCAGTTTAAAACAAAACAAAATGTTGAAAGTTGCAGTGAATTCCGAATGTTAATGAATATTAAATAACTAATTTTTAATAAGATTATTTTGCTTTGGTCAGATGGCCCCTGAGTCGATTTGTTGCTTTGGTTTACAATCTAATTTTATAAACGTATTAAAATATTCAGTAGAACGTGACAAATCCATAATTACATGATATCGAACCCCCCAATGATGTGTGATACGAGTGTTTCAAAACTATATACAAAATCTTATCTTTATTAATTAGAAGCTCATAAATATTTAATCTCCAACATCCTACATACATATACTTGAAAATGGAAAATTGAATTTTAAACCAAAAGTAATACCCGTAATTTCAAAACAGACAGACTACAACAAAGCTATGTATAATATGATGTAATTATCACAATCGATCTTTATCCTCGTACACAGCGTATCGTATAAAAAAAACATGTGTCTGATTATAAATCAAAATATTATGTATGTAAGTTAAAAAAAAAATCATCTTCAAATATGATAAAATAAAAACAAAAACAAAAACAAAACCAAAGTGGAAATTTTATTTTTTAATTACATATTCATCTCGCGTGTTTGAGTATTTGGTCTTGAGACAACTGTTTTCCATCTTATATATGCATAAACGTACGAGTACATACTTATAGCTATAGCTGTCGAATTATATTAAATTTGAGTGTCTCTATGGTTATTTTATTTTTGCTATGTGTTAACCCGCCTTTATTATATTTGAGAGTGTCGCGATAATGCGATACACATATATGTATAACATATAGATTCTATATATACAGGGAAGATGGATTACGCGGTTGAATTCAACACCGATTCGTTTGAAAATTTTAATTTAACGTGCGCATACATGAAATTGTGTTTCGTGATTTAATAGTGTAATGTATATGATATATAAAACTATTTTTGGAGTAGTTACATGCACTAAACCACTGCAATTGTAAACAAAGACGCGATTAATTTTGGAATTATCTTCCATTGTAGGTGTTTAGATTTCAGTGCGGTTTTTATAATATACATATAGTATTAGTTAGTGCGGACGTCAGATGGTGATCCAAATATTTATTTTAAAATAGTTTTTATTTACTCATCCGCAATGACTAAATATTTTATAGAGGCGAATGAATCATATCATATAAGATGCATCAACATCCTATATGGAATATTGTTAAGTATATGTATATCTTTGGCCATTACAATATTTATCTAAGGTAATTGGTAATTTCGCCACACTAGGGGTTGCTGATATCATAGCTAAAGCTAACTCACGTATAAAATTTGTTGTTATGAATTAGGACTGAAGTGGCGTTTAGTTGTCGAAAGGTGAAACTGCAGCCTCTAAACGAACTGAGGTTCTCTAAACATGTGTAATCGTAACATATTTTCATTTACCACATTATGATTCCGCAACAAGTGAAATATGCTATATACACATAAAATAAATTTGTTCCCATAAATCATATTTGAAACAAACCATACAAAATCCATAATTCTCATAATTTATTACCATAATTAGATAAAAAAAACCTCGCCAATATAATATGTATCCTCGTATGTATATACATATATATATATATATATATATATATATATATATATATATATATATATATATATATATATATATATATATATATATATATATATATATATATATATATATATATATATATATATATATATATATATATATATATATATATATATATATATATATATATATACATATATACTTCGATAAATGACACAATATCTCTCTTATAATAAAGATAAACTCTTTAAGATTTTATTGCATCTTTTATGTTTATTAAGTACACATCTTGTGCGTCGTCTTAATTCGATCGTATTTATTTTTTTTTAAACACAATCAAATTATTGTCAGTTTCTATCCAGTTCGTATATGTACATATAATACCCAGAACAATTTATTTTTTTGCGATAGATAAGTGGAATTTCGATTTACTAAGAATAAATAGAGTAGTTCGTATTGTTTCATTATATATGTATGTATGCGAGTATTTTTTTCTGTTTCAGTGACCTTTTCAACTAAATATATCAACACACATATTAATTTACTTGAGAAAAACAATGTTTATGTGCATAGAAAATATAAATGTAATTCCAGGAAAAATTTGTTTTACCCAAGCATGATATGTACAGTACTGCCGGTTATCTTTCTGTCTAGCCCAAAAAGTAATAATTTTTTGGGGGCTACAATAATTTTCTATAGGCAGAACGTGTCCAAATTTGTCAGTGAAAAATTTTAAAATTTTGTGATTAGAAAAATATTTTTAAATTCTACTCAAATCGATTTTTCAATAGAATTATCAATATTTGAATTCAGTAATAATATATTGTTTCGTATAACTTATAGAGAAGATTTGGATTAGTTTAGTTAGTCATTACCGAAATTTACCCGGTTACTAAAACTATAGTATAGCCAATAGTTAGTAACACAATCACAATACAACTCTATAATCTACGAATTATAATTTTTTTAAAACTGACTTATGAGACACTTCCAAAAATTTATTATATTCTGCAACTTAATCTAGCTGACAGCTCAAATATTCACACGTAAGCTACCTAAGATACTTATTTAATGGCTTTATACCTATGGCTACACAACTACAAGTCATATAACTTAAAATAATTGTATCTTATTTTTATTTAAACTTTCATCAAATTGTAATTTTCGATTTTTTGAATATTGAGTGAAATGATGCCGAAATCTGTTCAAAATTTAACTCAAATTATAATTGTTGATTAAAGTTTGAGTGAAATATGATCAAACTGAAATTCTTGAGTATAATTCAATTTTGGTTCTAAATAGATAAACAGATTGGTTCGAGTTTCATTAGAAATCTTTCATTTTACAATGTTATTTAAACTATCAACTCAAATTGACAGCAAATGTTAGTTTAAACTTTTAGAGAATTTATTTCGATGTCTACAACATCTTCGTATAGAGTTTGAGTGAAATATGAATCAACAATCAAGTTATAACTCAAATTTATTTAATAAATAATTCAAATTCCCTCAAATTTTTGGATTAAAAATTTGTCTATCCTATTTTTTTTATCTGAAATTTAGTCTTGAAATTTATTGGATTCAAATTGAATTAAAAATTTAAGCTAATTCAATTCAAAAACTTATTGATGTGGTGTTTAATCAGAAATAGTGTATAACTTTGTTAAAGTTCATAGCAAATTGGATTAGACTGTAGTTTGACACAAATTTGAATGAAATTTTATTTACATATTTTGAGTGTAGTTTCGACTCCAATGTGAGCAATGATTTCTTGTTGTTCTGGATGATTTAAACTTGGTACCTGTATTAAAATTACTTCATTTGGATGAGTTTTTTACCTACGTAAGTTGATTCACATATTATTGTAAGCTTCACACAGAATTATTATATTTTACGTAATTCATTAAATTTTGATCTCTACAATATTTACCAGATTTTGAAGTGGCTACTTCCTCTTGACCGATATATAAGAGAGTTTCTTTAATATTAAACGGAATTTAATGAAACATGAAGTCTAAGATCATCGTCAGATTAGGATTTGTGTTGTGCTTAAAAATATAGGTGGTTGGACCAGCAAATGAGAGAAATATGTTAGAATTAAAAACGTGTTTTATAAATATTAATTAGCGAAACTTGTATTGTAGAACAATCTGTTGTTAGAAAACATCAATGTAAATTAAACTAGTTGGTTTTAGTTCGTCAAATAAATTTGCTTTTGTTAGTAAAGGAAATAGTTATAAGAATCTGTGCAAATTTGTGGAATAATGATGATAAAAATGTTAGTTAATAGTTACGCCCGTGAATCAACGCTAATGCCATATTTTATAATCTCCCAGTGAGTCATCCTTGATCCTGCTGTTTAACGATTTACCATATTTCTGTCCAAACGAATGATTAAAATAGAATTTTTAATTATTATAATGTTCAACATTTAACTCATATTTTGACTTTGAATTTGATTTAAGTCGGTTCAGAATCTCATCCAAAATGTCACCGACGTAAATCTGTTATATTGAATACATCAATCTGATATAAACACACTAAATTAATTTAAAATCACAAAACTAATATTATGGTTTTGTTTCAAAACTATAGTATATTTAATTCAAAGTTCATGACAACAACGGCTGATGGAAATACCAATGTCATCATGTCAACCGCAATGACTCACATATTCATGACAACATACCAACCATATCCTTTACATACATACATATATCAATCCATTAAATCACTATATATGGCAATAAACCGCAAGCTGATTGAATGCCACTATAATTGTTATTCTTAAGTAAATTTAGTTAACAATAACCTAACTGTAGTTAAAATTATAAATTATAAAAATACATATCGATGATATAAATAAAATGTGCAAATAACAACATAAATAAAATTTTCCACGTGGGCATACGTATGGGAATAGGAATCTAACCTTACTTTTTAATAATTGAATAATGCACAAAGTTTACTTCATTGGTAACCAAAATCGAAAATACTTACGGTTTATCTGGGATATTCGTCCCGATTTCTTCTCGTTTTACACCCTAAAGTGTCCGCTGTTACACAATTCACACACTTGACACTCACTAACCACATTTTTTTGTACATATTTAATATGTTTATCGTCCATTTTGTGGAATATTTATAAATAAAATTATCTAGAGAAAGATACCGACCTTTAAGTGAATTTGACTAAATTTTGCAATTAAATTTAAAAAGAATTAGACTATAGTTTAACTTTTTTAAAACCGATTTTAATTTTAATTTCAGAAAAATTCTAACACTAAATAAAAAAATGTGTAGGTATGTTTTCTTGATGCCAATAACGAACTTTCTCAAAAGTATGTGTTCGTAGATTTAAACGATGAAAGCGATTTATACTGTGTATCACACGGATTTTTGTTATTTAATAGTTAATCTATTGCTCAATAGATGTCAGTCTATTTAATAAAGACTTGAAATTTTTTTTTGATTAAATATGATTTAAAATTTTTAATTATATTTTTTTTTTAAAAAGGTGGAATATTTGAACTCCTTATGTGCTAAAGACAATTTTATTGCGAATGGCATAATTTTTATAGAAAGTGCTACATTACCTAATAAAATCTATACATTTTCAGACACGTAGCTTTATTCTTTTATTCACCTCTTGATCATAGTTTATTCACCTCAACCAGAACCTTCACATAACTATTTCAATACGAAATTTTATAGTCTTAGCAGAATCGCGATTTGAGAAATACAGGACACGACCACATTCACATTTACATTTTTCCGTGAAAATGATTTCCAAATGCTTGCCAAATGATTAATTTTACTAAAATTAAGAGTTACCCAAGAGCAACTCACAAACACAGCTTATTATATTCAGTTTAAAGCGATGGAAGAGATGTACGGTAAACGGTTGCATTTTTTATTTGGCTCGACTGATCACAAGATACAGCTTCGTTCTGATGTATGCTGTTTATAATAAAATACTTCCCAAATTTTTAAAACCAAGTTAGATCTGGGAAATATAAAAATTTTATAAATTCGAATATTTTTAAATAGTATGTATATATCACAAAACCATATGTAAAAATATTGAGAAAATAAATTAAATCAAAGGGGTTGCATATTTTTAAATTCAAGTAGCGAACGCTCCTTTGAAACCATATACCCATGTACATAAACATAACATAAAACGAAAACATTACATCCACCTACATCTTTATGATTGTGTAGAAATTTGAAAACAATAAACCCATAACCAAAAAATTGAAAATAAAATTCTTTAAGATTAAGACACTTATATATATTGAAAGTGATTTATTGCCTTTGGGTTAAATTTTTAATTTTATTGTTTTTGTTATTTATTTGGGATATTGTATATATATATATATATATATATATATATATATATATATATATATATATATATATATATATATATATATATATATATATATATATGTATATATATGTATATATATTTTTAACAGAAATTAAATTAATTTATAGTTAGGGAGTGTAAACTAGCACATATATGTACATATAATTTCCTTATTATAAAGTCTCCCCTCCTTAAAGATTTTTATTTTATTTTATAATTAATGTATTTTGAAGTGGTTGATTACTCTTTTTGTGTGTCCAAATACACACCTCTAGACTTTCTTCCCTATATATTAGATTTTTGTACATAATACATAATTTATGTATTTTTAATTTCCTATATCGATGTGATTACATGTATACAAAACAATATTTTTAGCGAGGTTCCATCGTAAGAAACCGTACAACAACAATTCGTACAAGTATGTATATACTGACTGAAAAAAGGGTTAAAAGTGAAATTAAATATTTACTACTTCATAAATTGCACGACATATAAGCTGTACATAACTATGTCTAACATTTTATATATATCAACAGCATAGACAGATACATATATGTATATAATATGTATTAAGCATATAACAACGGAAATTCCAGACGTTATTTTGACAAAAACGCGACAACAACAACAACAACGAATATTGGTATTATGTTAATGATAAATGTATTAAGATATTTGTCTGGAATCTGGATGATTTTATATTTTTCTAAAAAAAACTCTTGTAACATATTTTTTTGTCTTCTATCAAAATCAATTATGGGTATGATTACTTATTTGATGGATGAGAAATTTATTGGTGCGCGAGTCATGTTTTTTCTTACAACAACTTATAAAAAATTGCGCTTATCAAGATTTACTGTCCATATTATTCGTATTTAAAATTGAAGCTAAAATTTAGAATATTGCCCCTTAAGTCTTGTATTATTGATTTTACGTTGGACGGTACATCAGTTTCCGTCAAGGCTGTGAAAGGTTGCCCTATATCTATAAGGATGGATAATTTCATTATTGTGGGTATTTGTTATTGAGGTAATGAAATCAATTAATTATAAGAGGAGTTCAACGGAAATATTTCTGAGAAAAATCTGTTTCCATCCTGGTTATTTCGGACCCTAAAGTCACAGGGCTCTCATATTCAAATTATTAAAATAAATTATATGTCTGAAACTGATTGTATGTCTAAACACGCTCGTAGTTTAGCTGCCTGCATTTTCTTTAAAAATTTCACCAAACCATCGTATCAGTCAGGAGATCGCATACAAATTTTTTAAAATTTGAATCTCCCGTGTAATACTTCTTTTTCCTTTATCATAATTTTTATTTAATTTTTTTGACATAAAAAGTCTTACCTACGATTTCACACTCTCATCATCTAAAACATTTAATATCTAGTGAACTACTCAACATACGATAAAAAATCAAAGAAGCCAGTAGAATTTGATTAAAATTTTCATTTCATTACACATCTGATGGCCATCTGAGAGTCCCCGGTTTCAGCTTTTTGCATTATATACTTTTCTTCAAAATGCTACTCTTTCAACAAAGTAATCAAATGATACATTATTTGAAAGGTAAGAAGTATGGTTAGACGCTAAAAAAGAACCATTCACGCTCCCATCTAAAGCTAGTATTAGCTTATTTTATGACATAGTAGTAAAATATCGTCATTTATGTCAAATATACCCGGCCTTGTTTTTTGAATTTGTAGTTTACTTATTTTGGGGCGAAAGGCTTTCCCACCTCATTTGCAGTTTGCGTATACATGCATCCTTTGTCTTACGCCGTTACCAGTCAAAACCAACATGCACGACTACAGGTCTGATTTAATTGACCATCCACTTACTAATGGAATCCATGCCAACTTGCACTAACATCATGAACGATGGATCAGCCCATATTCTACACTCTCTCAACAGAGGGTTGTGGCCGAAATCAAAAATGATTAGTCCCTTATACATTATGCCTCTATTGGAGTTCGAACCCGGAACCGCCCGTATTCTAGCTAAGTCTGTATATATAGATAAAGTCATACGTGAAGTCTGAAAGGTCATAAGATGCGCAAACCAAATTTTTTTACAATCTATACGGCGCAACGTTTTGCTTACTTTAACACCCTTCACGTAGTAAGGTTTAAGTATTGTATTCGAAACAAATTTTGAATTCCAGATTTTGTGTTTTTCACATGCATCTTTCGCCAAACCTCGTTTTCATCATTTTTAAAAATCTTCTGTATTTGAGAATAATTTTTAAAGATTATTTTTATATAAAACAAATAATTTAAAATAATTTTTGCAATTATGATAAATTATAACTTTTCGGAAGTTCAGTAATTTTTGGTAAACAACAAATCATCAGATGATCAACCTATTCACCAACAAAATATGAAATGTCATACATGAAAGATAAATGTTATACATGAGTTCGGGATCAATACTATAGGTGGAACAGTCTGTTAGCACAATGTTGTAAAGATATTTAGGTTTAAGGATTCGCATGCGCGTAAAAGTCATATTACATATTTGATTAAAGTTCGACTTAAAATTAAATATTCGCCTGTTTATCAAAAACATGTCTTTTTGGTTTTATTGAAAGTCTAACCTGTCCACTGAAATTATTTAAAGGTCCGTGGTATTTTGACCGTGCAAAGGTAGCATATTCATTAGATTTTTAATTGAAAGCTTGTATGAATGGTTGGACGAAATATTGTCTGTCTTTATTGAATTTGTAATAGAATTTAACTTTTTTGTTAAAAGGCAAAAATTATTTTAAACAACGAGAAGACCGTTTAGAGCTTTATAATTTTATTATATAATTTTGAAAGAATTATTTAAGTTTTATTAGAACAATTATTTTTTTAGGTGACAATAAAATTTATTCAGATCCAGTTTTATTGATTAAAAAATTAAGTTATTTAGGGGATAACAGGGTTATTTTTTTAAAGAGTGCATATCGACAAAATAGATTGCGACCTCGTTGTTGGATTAAGGGTCATTTTAGGTGTAGAAGTTTAAAGTATTGGGTCTGTTCGACCCTTAAATTCTTACGTGATCTGAGTTCAAACCGGCGTAAGCCAGGTTGGTTTCTATCCTAAAAAATTAAAATATTTGAGTACGAAAGGACCAAATATTTAATATATTTTGATTTATGAATATAAATAATTGAGTTATTTTGGCAGATTAGTGCAATAACTTTAGAATTTATTTATGTAAATTATTTACAAATAATACTTGATATGACATTGAATTTAGTAGTTTGATAGTAGGAGTGGCTTTTTTGACTTTATTAGAGCGGAAAGTTTTAGGGGATATTGGGCTATTATAGGGATTCCTCAGCCATTGTGTGATGCAATCAAATTATTTACAAAAGAACAAACTTATCCATTAATATTTAATTATTTGCCTTGTTATTTTAGACCTGTGTTTTCTATATTTTTAGCATTTTTGATTTGATTGTGTATTCCTTATCTTTAATTTAGGTGTATTATGTTTTATGTTGTACAAGATTAGGAGTTTATACAGAAATAATTGCGGGATTATCTTCTAATTCTAATAATGCTTTGTTGTGAGCAGTGGTTTAGACTATTTCTTATGAAGTTAGAATGGCTTTAATTTAATTGTGTTTTGTTTTTTTTTATTATTGGAGATAACAATTTAATAAATTTTATAATTTATTAAAATGTTTGATTTATTTGAATTATATTTCATTTATCTTTAGTATGAAGGGATTCTATATTAGCAGAAACTAGTCGTACTCCGTTTGAAATTTATGTCAATTTTTTACTGTTTACAGCAAGTTTCTTCTATTCAGAGTACTATATGTCCGAAGGATTATGTTTAAATGCTTATAACTTGTCAGTGCAAAGTGGTGGAAATAATGTCACCATCGTTTTGATAAATGGAATCCAACGGTACCCATACCCATATCAGCGAATATTGGAATACCCTGTATGCAGAAAGTACTAGGATCTTCTGTCGATCCTGAGATATTTTACTGAACAACAAAAATCAATCACCCTTATATAAACGTCTGTATATGATAATATCGTTCGTTATCAGATGGAAACACCCCATTTTAATTTTCCAACCAACTCTCTAAATGTAAATTAGTTTTTAATTTTTAATTTTAAATTTAGTTCACAAGTTGGTACATGTTTTTTCCAGGCACATATTGACATGAGAGGAAAGAATTATTCAACTTTTTGCATACCAAATTAAGGATCACGGCAAGTGCACGCCACTGGCTAAACAGCTACATTATTATTAAAACAGTTTTAAAGGCCATTACTGGTCCCTTACTGAGTCAACAATTCGGCTTCAGCGGTTTCTGAAGAGGCCAAGTCGTTCTCTACACCGTGGAGCCATCGTCGCCTGCAACGACCTCTGCGCCTACCATATGGTGGCTCTCCTTTCAGAGATCGCTACACAATTCGTTCCGGATCAGCACGCAGAACGTGACCGAGCCAGCGTACTCGCTGAGATCTTATTTCATGTACAATATCGGGAATCTTCATCAGATCTCTGATCTCGATATTGTACAGAGGCATCTAGGAGCCATCTCTCGTACTCATCCGTCAGCGCCCAACTTTCACATCCAAACATAACAACGGGCCTGATCAACGCTTTGTAAAGCTTCAGCTTACACGGCACTTGATAAGTGTTTTGATTTTAGCAGTGGCCTTAGAGGATACAAAGAACGACTGCCAGAAGCCAGCCGCACTTTAATATCCGCACCCACACTGTTATCGTGAGTGATAAGATAACCCAAATATTTGAACCTCCTCACTCCCTCAAACGTGTGGTGGCCACTACTAAAATCTGGTGTGCCATTGTCCCTAAAACCAGAGATCAGGTATTTCGTTTTGGACTCATTGATCTGAAGTCCAACTGAAGCTGAAAATTCTACAAGCGGATCAAGTATTTCTTTCACTCCGTTGCTATTCAGTCCAATCACGCATATTTGACCGCTATTCAGTCACCGACGTAACAACCGAAGTTTTCAGTACCTCCCAGATAGAGTTCACGCAGTCAGACTGGTAATTAGCTTCATTAATGTTGTCGCTGACAAGATCCTGATATCGTTTCTTTTGATCTTCATTTATCAGACCTTCACAATCGAAACGTACCATGCGTTTCGCTGTGTTCCCAGACTTGTACGAAAACTTCCATCGTAGCTTTGCAGCGACCAAATGATGATCACTGCCTACGTATTTGGTGGCTGGCCGATAAGTTCTCACATCCTGCACAACCTGAGCCCGTCCTTTAGAAACTAACACATGGTCAATTTGGCTGCGGGAAGTTCCGCGAGGAGGTGTCCATGTCTCAAGATGTATGTGTTTGTGAGGGAAGAATGTGCTTGCTACCCTAAGATCATGAGCAACCGCAAAGTACATCATTCTCTCACCATTATCGGTCGCAGTTTCGTGTCGGGAGTACGGACCTATGTTTTCACACAAGTCGGTCTGATTTCTTCCAGCTCTAGCATTAAAGTCCCCAATTACCATTCCCACATCGTGTTCGGGTATAGATCCCATCAGATCATCCAAGTCATTGTAAAATGAGTCTTTATCTTGGGGCTGGCTGACTTCTGTGGGCGCATGTACACAAATTATCGACAGGTTAGCTAACTTCATGCGCAAGCGAAGCTTACACAATCGGTTATTGATTGCTTGGAAATCCAAAACAGCTACATACATATATCTAAATTTCTAACCAAATAATGTTGTATATACCCGCAATTCCGCCAGCTAACAATAATACAAATCATAAAAAAGGTGTGAAGTATTTTTTTTTTTATAAAAAATTCTAAATAATTATCACATCCGTTAATAAATTTCATCTAAATAATTAATTGTTTTGTTGTTTTCGACGTCGGTTTTCTTCCATAGAAAATATTTTTCTGCTTCACAGCATCCCAAACATAAATCTCCATAAATAACTATTGTGACAAATGTACGAATATATTATATTCATATTTATATATAATGAAATTTATAACACATGGACGATTTTTAATCCCGCCTTCACAATTATCCGCGCAGCAACCAAAAGACTCATCTTCACCACAAATGCTTTACAATGCATATAATATACGAGTATGTATATGCTCGCTATACGCGATACAAAACTGTCCGAATATTTATAGTGATCACTCTATATACGTATATATAGCACACATTTGCATGCAAAATTGATTTAACATACCAACAAAATTACTTCAACCATATCATAAAAGTATAATCCATCGTATACCAAAAAAAAAAATGAAAAGCCAGATCATAATTTATTTTTGCTCTTTTCAGTTGTCATAAGATCTTATACATGTTTCTTCCTAATAAAAAAAAATGTTTTTTTTTAACGTTCTTCAACGGTAATTAAAAATTTGGTTCGCAACCGCGCATAAATACTCGTATTATAAGACACCACATTTTCCCTTTAAAATGTTATTATGTTGCGCAGCATAAAATATATCAAAAAGATTAATCTTTTCTTGAAGCTTTTCTTTGGATGTACCAAGACAGAAGAATTGTTATTTTTGTTGTTTTTATGTTTTTATGTTTTATTCTTTATACATACATATGTATATACGATAATTGAAAATAAGTGTTATGTTTTGTTTATATTAACGCATATCTCATATAGCTATACGAGTTTGTAGTATAGACTGTTGACTGATATATTTGTAATTGAAGTTAATGGAAATTATAGATCATAAAATTAATAATTGTTGTTATAACAGTTTTATGTATTCAATTGATTTTTTTTGTTCATACAAAACAGTATCAATTTTATAACACTTTGTGAGAGAAGATGGAAATTCGAATTTTTCTAAATATAGATTGCTAATTATAGGCCTAGAGTATATTGTTCTCCTCCCTTTGTTTAAGCAAATGAGCATTCTGTCCTGGAAATTCCATTCAAATTCTCTAGTCTATTCAAAGCACTGAACGAGCTATCGCAGACAGCTGTATACGGCAGCCAAACGGTTGAACACCGCAGAGAAAGACATACAGTTGTGGAGTCTGTGTCATTGGATAAGGGTTTACAAGGGGGTATATAACCCTCGACCTTGAAAAAAAAATTCACTACCTCTACCACGTGTTCATATTAGGTAATTCAATTATCTCTTCGGTTTTAATTTTCCAATGGCCATTTTAATTATTTTGAGTGACAAACCTTTCAAAAAGTCGTATTTAAATTGAAATTATAATTGTATCCAATATTTCGTAGTAATCAGATTTTAAATTGATGTTTTCTGTATCGCATTCATCGCGTAATGCTATATCATCCAAAAGAGTTGAACATCGTTTTAGACTGATAAAACTGAAATTTATCTTCATTTCTTTGCTCTTTCAGAGTTTTTACTGTTCCATCAATCGCAAGTTTTGCTTTTTGGTATCTGATTTCTCTGTTTATGAAAGCGTTTCGATTGGTGATATTATTTCCAAAAATGTTTTCATAATTTTTAGAATAACCTTTTCATACTAGGTATTCACCAGGTATTTAAGAGTTTATATATGTACATATTTGTACATACAATTTCATTTTACGTTTGCTTGCATCATAATGTCCAAGCGAACGTTGTTCCATCAAGCGACGCAAAGATGATCCTTCATATTCCTTTTTTTAACATAGAAATGGGAGAAACATTTATGGATCACCTTTATATTTTCAAACAAAAGAAATCTAGTATTTATGATAACAAAGTTTACCATGATTGAAACAATGCACGAAAGGAATTCTTCGCCCAAGTTTTTCTTTTATACTTACCCGTACACCACCTTTATGTTTACTCATCACTGAGGTTTCATCGTATAGCATTGAATAATTATTTTATCTTCGTTTAATCCAATTTCATCGATGCTATCAGAACTGAATTTGATATATTTAGTAGGCGTTCAAATCACCTTCTAAACAAATAATTTTCACTAGCGATTATTTCATGTTGCAGTAGCATAACAAACTGCAATGGAAGTATGTTTTCATTATATTCTTATCTCTCGTTCCATCAATCATTATTGTGAAAAATCGAGCTCGTTGTTTCATTTTGAATTAAAGGCGATTTGTAAATTGGTGGTAACGATCATTTAGCTAAATTTCCGTGGAAAGAAATTCAAAAAGAGAGTTGAACAAACTATATTCTACTTTCTCGATACAGTTATCTCGATACACAAATTTATTTTTAGCCAAAAATAAAACTGTTTTAACAATCAATTTCGTATAAATTCTGCGTCGTATAAGAACATCATCCAAAAGTAAATATGTTAATCCAGATTTTTCAGATTTTCTTTTAATTTATTCTATCCATCCAGTCATTGGCGTTAAATGTTGCTGGTTGATTGCATTTTGCTTGAAAACTTTCTTGTCTGTCAATGCTATGCTCTAATTTATGAATCCGGTTGTATGTTGTGTATGTGTGTTTTTTTAAAGAAAACTTTTTGCGACCCAAATCTTGCATCAATTCGGGGGAAGTTGAACTTAGTTGTACTTGTCAACTGATTTTATTAGAAGCGAAACAATTTGAGTGTTTTGTGTTAAACGCAAATCAGAAAACGCTGACACCAAAATAACCTAAAAAAGTCGTAAATTTATATAAAATTAGAACTATTAATACTACCTCAAAAATCAATAAATTTTTAGATTCGAATTTAAAATTGTTAACGTCGAAATGTACGTCGAAATTTAATATTTGAAAAAATGCAAAATTTCTAACAAATTATGAAGGTTAAAATTTAGAATTCAGAATTGTAAGAGTCCAAAAGCATTTAAACCCAAATATTACTTTCTAAAATTTTAGTTCAAAATTGCATCATTCTTATTATTACCTAAATCGAAATTTAATTAACAATTGTAAATGGTTTCAAAAGTTATATAAACTAAATCTGTATTAAATTTAATTTCAACATTTAACAATTAACTTTTATCGCAATTTAATAAATTAGAAGAAAAAATATTTATTATTTTCAAAATTTGAAATTTTTTAAAATTATGAATTGAGGACTGTGGCCAGAAACTATATAGAAAACTTTCAGAATACAATTAAAAATCATGAATTTAAAAAATTAAATTTTTAAATTTGATTCGAAATCAATAATTCAAATAAATGTGATTGTTCATTTCACAAAAAAATCCCGGGATGCCGGATTGGAAACACTATAGTTACGATTGATAGTTCAAGAATCAATGAATCAAAAACTGTAGAAATAAAATAAATACTATCACCGATCTATAAAAACAGACATAAACCGAAAACTTATCAGTTTTGGTTTATATAGCCAAAACTGGATAATATTTATGAAAGATTTACGGAAACTACTTCATATACTTTACCAAACTGCGGCATTTGATTATTTTAGTGCGGTAATAAGAACAACACATTCCATATTGCGGCACTTACTAAACCGAAGCTATATGCAATCAATTTATTGGAATCTTGGCTAGACAACATGACTTTCTACAATACTATATATATACGACGATATCATAAACATATATAATTAACGTTTGTTGTATTTTTAATCTAATTAATATACAACAACAAACACAATTTTTTTAAAGACATTAATATTCTTAAATTACCATCTTGATACTTCGCGCGACTCGAATTTTTTTGTTTTTTGTGTGTGTTGTTGCTTTTGTTGTCTTAAATAATAAATCTAATTCATAAATTATTACGTCGTTTTTTTATATGTGAAATTAATAAATAAGCCGATTGCATATGGTGTATATATAGTATGTATATAGGGACGCGACATATATATATATATAACAGTGTTAAAGGCCATTACTGGCCCCTTACTGAATCAACAATCTGGCTCCAACGGTTTCGATCCTGAGCTTGGTCTTCATACTGTCTTAGACAATCTGAAGAGGCCAAGTCGTTCTCTACATCGTGGAGCCATCGTCGCCTGCAACGACCTCTGCGCCTACCATATGGTGGCTCTCCTTTCAGAGATCGCTGCACAATTCGTTCCGGATCAGCACGCAGAACGTGACCGAGCCAGCGTACTCGCTGAGATCTAACTTCATGTACAATATCGGGGATCTTCATCAGATCTCTGATCTCGAAATTGTACAGAGCTCGGTATGTACCATCTATTTCGCGTTTAGGGCAGTAAATCACACGCATGATTCTTCTCTCAAATGTAAGGAGCCATCTCTCGTACTCATCCGTCAGCGCCCAACTTTCACATCCAAACATAACAACGGGCCTGATCAACGCTTTGTAAAGCTTCAGCTTCACGGCACTTGATAAGTGTTTAGATTTTAGCAGTGGCCTTAGAGGACACAAAGAACGACTGCCAGCTGCCAGCCGCATTTTAATATCCTCACCCACACTGTTATCGTGAGTGATAAGAGAGCCCAAATATTTGAACCTCCACACTCCCTCAAACGTGTGGTGGCCACTACTAAAATCTATTGTGCCATTGTCTCTAAAATCAGAGATTAGGTATTTCGTTTTGGACTCATTGATCTGGAGTCCAACAGAAGCTGAAAACTCTACAAGCGGATCAAGTATTTCTTTCACTCCGTTGCTATTCAGTCCAATCACGCATATGTCATCTGCATATGCAAGCACTTGATTGGACTGGCGATATAAGATGTTGCGCTGAGGTGTTTCAGTTTTACGAAAGATGTACTCCAACATGAGATTAAAGAGTATCGGGGACAGAGCATCTCCCTGCCGAACACCCGAGTTAACTGCAAAAATTGTCGATAGCCTGTTCTCAACTTTAACACAGCATTGAGACTGCGTCACTGTCATCCTACACAGTCGTACCAATTTTGTTGGCATTCCTAGGTATTTCAGGGCAGACCACAAACTCTCTCGATTGATCGAGTCGTAGGCCTGCCGGAAATCCAGGAAAACCTGATGTACTGAGATGGATGTCTCATAATATTTAGATAGAATCATCCGCAGCGAAAAGACCTGATCAGTGACTGATCGATTCGGACGAAATCCTCCCTGATAGCCACCAACCAAGCCCACCGCCAGAGGAGTGATTCTATCCAATAAAATGTATGACAGTAACTTGTATGCTGTGCAAAGGAGAGCTATACCGCGATAATTCTCACACTTCAAGCGGTCTCCCTTCTTGAAGATGGGGCATATCGCGGCCACTTTCCATTCATCAGGCATAACTTCGGTTCGCCATACTAATCGAATAAGGTCGAAAAGACAGTTCCACAAAGTATCCCCTCCGAATATCAAGAGCTCCGAATTAATGCAGTCCACCCCAGGTGAGCGGTTTCGTTTCATTCTCTGCATGGCCTTAGTGAATTCCTCATGGGATGGCTCCTCAGTGCAAATCTCCGCAGACTGTTTTAGAGGTGGCTCAACAACAGTCTGTGACGCATGATGAACATCAAGCAGCTCAGTAAAGTGTCCACTTCATGCGACAACTACTGCGTCGATGTTGACACAGAGGTTTCCATCCCGGTCCCGAATGGCGGTTGACGAAGGCCTGAAAGTATGGTGCAATCCAGTAATTCCATTAAAGAAATTACGTGAACTGCGCTCATTGCTGAGTTGTTGTACTTTCAGAACCTCGGCCTTCCACCATTCTCGCTTCTTCCGTCTACAAATCCGCTTAGCTGCCCTTCTTGCAAGAGCTGCCTTGTTTTTCCTTGCGATTGTGAGACGTTGTTGCACTTCATTATGGGCTATATTTTGTTGCTCAACTGCAAGACGACACTCGTCATCAAACCAATCATTCTTGGGTCTGACTTTCACTATACCTAAAGTCTGTTGAGCAGCACTGACAACCGAAGTTTTCAGTACCTCCCAGACAGAGTTTACGCAGTCAGACTGGTAATTAGCTCCCTCAATGTTGTCGCTGACAAGATCCTGATATCGTTTCTTTTGATCTTCATTTATCAGACCTTCACAGTCGAAACGTTCCATCCGTTTCGCTGTGTTCCCTGACCTGTACGAAAACTTCCACCGTAGCTTTGCAGCGACCAAATAATGATCGCTGCCTACGTATTTGGTTGCTGACCGATAAGTTCTCACATCCTGCACAACCCGAGCTCGCCCTTTTGAAATTAACACGTGGTCAATTTGGCTCCGGGATGTTTTGCGAGGATGTGTCCATGTCTCTAGGTGTATCTGTTTGTGAGGGAAGAATGTGCTTGCTACTCTAAGATCATGAGCAATTGCAAAGTACATCATTCTCTCACCATTATCGGTCGCAGTTTCGTGTCGGGAGTACGGACCTATGTTTTCACACAAGTCGGCCTGATTTCTGCCAGCTCTAGCATTAAAGTCCCCAATTACCATTCTAACATCGTGTTCGGGTATAGATCCCATCAGATCGTCCAAGTCATTGTAAAATGAGTCTTTATCTTGGGGCTGGCTGACTTCTGTGGGCGCATGTACACAAATTATCGACAGGTTGGCTAACTTCATGCGCAGGCGAAGCATACACAATCGGTTATTGACTGCTTGAAAATCCAAAACAGACTTCTTTACCTGCGGCCCAAGAAGAAATCCAGCTCCAAGATTTCCGAGGTCATCTCCACTGTAGAACAACGTATAGCCCTGGGACACATGGTCTCCACTTTGAGGCCAGCGAGTTTCTTGAAGAGCAACGAGTTCCAGCCGATACTCTTTCATGCACGTGATTAGACCCTCCAACGCTCCTGGTTTTCTAAGTGATTGCACGTTCCACGTGCCGATCCTAAATCTCGTATCCGGGTAATTGAGCGGGGGTCCGGTGTTGTTTTGGCGGTATCCATTTTTCTTTTTGTTGATTTTATAAACAGTTGATTTTTTTTACGGATGCGGGTCGTCAGCCCAGCGATCCAACCGTTTAGTCGCCTCCTACGACAAGCAAAGGATACTGTGGTGGTATTCTTAGGAAACATGTTCGTGCAATTTAGATTTACGAGACATGTGAGTGCCCCCCGACCACAGGGGCCGACATATACGTCATTCTTATATCTAAATATCTCGAGATGCGCGGTTATTAAAATCAATCATACATGTAATCTAGGAATTTAAATCTTATATAATTTAAGAGAGTTTAATGAGATAATTATATGGAGCAGCGAGAGATGAGCAGAAAATACATACATAAATATGCTTCCCCATATGACACATTTATGCACACGATCATCAAAATAATCACATTGCACGGTACAGTAATTTATAATTAGTATATCTCGGTAGCCGCGGCACTAAAATAAACTGCAATAAATTTTAATTTAAATTGTAACAAAAAAAAAATTAAAATTAATAATGTCATTCTGCCATCTTTAATGTCTTTTATTTATTGCGAGCGTGGCTAATTAAATTATTCAAATTTATAATTGTACAATGTCTGTCCCATTGCAAAGAGTGGTTTCCAATTTTTTCAATACATCTAAATTTATATATAGCTATTCTTTTTAAAAACCTAGCTTCAGTTTATCAGCTATATATAATCCAGCTAATTGAACAGCTGAGGTTCAATTAGTTATAGGTGCATACATATAGGTTTATCATAAACGGATTTTGTATAAAAGAACCTATTGTGATTCTATTTAACAATAATTTCTTAATCCAAAATTATTTCACAAAACACTAACTCTATTAATTCAGTTATTTACTTTATTTCCCAATAATCACTTTAATAACAGTTTATTTTTAACTCTATCACTTTTATTCACAACCGCAGTTTCTAAAGCTCAACTAACTATAGCTAACTAACTTTATCTTGTATTGATAACCAAATCTTGACTACGAGACCCTTTAGTGGAATATATGTTGTATTTTCTTCACTTAAATAGAGATGGTACCGCAATTGTAACAATACTAATTCTAAATCGAATACATAAACCGAAGGCCAATTTCCTCTTCGAATTTATATTTAAGTTTACATTTATAATTTGATAGAAATGGTTTAATGAACTCGAATTTTGATTTTAAAGGAAAATTAAAAAACAATCGATCAAACAATTCTAAATATACATACGTCTAATTCAATATTTTCCAGTAGCATCATTACATCGTTGTTAGTAATATCTTTGCAGTCCCATATAGAATATTCTTTAATTAAAATGTTAAGATATCGATCTAGGTATTCATTACAGTATGGATCGCGAAAATCTTTGTTGCCCAAATCTATAAATGTAAAATTTCTTCAATCGAAAATTCTTTAAGTAAACCATAGCCACACCATTCTTCGACACAAATATCCATGGCTAAAGTATCCACTTCAATAAAACAATCAACTTTTTTATTCTCCGGTTCTGATTTAAAAATATCAATTTGTTTTTCAAGGTCCTCAGCCAAATATTCCGAAATTTCATAAATTTCAATTTTTGAAGTATGCATCCCATCCACATTTAATGAACTAGTTTTGAGATAAAGTTGATAATTTAAACTCTAAACAGTCCACAAAAATTTGAAATAAAAATCTTGATTAGAGATAATTAAATTTAAAAAACTATCTACACAACTAATCTACTTTTCTTTTCTTCGGGTTTATTCAACCACTCAGGATCAATTACGCCCTCGCAATGATAAAACCGAAAATGTATAAGACCTTATATTGGTATATAAATTTATTTTCTGTTTCTCTAGTTAATCTATTGCTCAATAGATGGCAACCGATTTAATAAAAATAATGCCTCCGAACTGTGTAATATTATTAATCTATTTTCAAATTTTTAAAGAAATCTAATTAAATCCCGTTGGTCCGACCAATTTAAAATTTTCATATAAAATATTGTCACCGCTATGAAAATGTGTAAGCTTTCAGACACGTACATTTCTGTTAAAATTTCAAATTGTAAAATGTTCATGATTGGCTTATAAGAAAGTAAAGAGTTTAACAGTTTTAAAAATTTATGAACTTCAGTGTATTTTGAGAAAAAATTTTAAAAACTAACAATATATTGTTTGGGATATTGAATTAAAAATTTAAAAATTAAATTAAATCCATTTAATTAACAATTTGGGAGAATCAGGATTTCAAAATTCTAATTCGGTTCAAAATATATGCAGAAACTTAATTTAAATTTAATAAAAATTAAAAAAATTAAAAAAATTAATTAATTTATTTATTGGTTATTTATCACTTTAAAATTGTCTCATTGGGAAACATGCGAACAGACTGGGTGTTCCAGCCTACGATCTCTGCCGCAGCTGTGATGAGGAGGAGGAGGAAAATGTACTCCATCTGCTCTGCACCTTTCCTAGTCTAGCGTACAGCAGAACAAAATTTATGGGAACTTCCCCTTTGAACGACCTTACGGATCTTAGTAAGATCGAGATCTGGGACTTTAAACGCTTCTTGATAAGCTCAGGATGGTTTAGCGAGTGAAGAGGAGGAAACTCGAATGTGGTACAGCTATGGACTAATTTTGTTTCTATGCTAGTCCTTTAGAACGGCCACCTTACTAACCTAACCTAACCTATCACTTTAAAATAGTAAACTTGAAATTCCGAAACTTAATAAAATTTCAGATGATTAAGTTTCGATTATTTACCGAATTGAATTTCGTTTGCCTTACTGTTTTGAAACCACAAATTTTACGTAATTTGTTGTTCAAAATTTCGAGATTTACAAAAAAATGTCAGAATTTAATTAAAATTTCAGAAAATAATCAAATCGATTGTTGGCACAGTCTGGCCAGCAGTAGCCTATACGACTACAACAAATGATTGCCAAAACATTTATCATGTTTTCGAATATTTTTTTTACCTAAATATAGCGCAATAATTTTTTTAATCCAAAATATTTGATGTACTCGTACAATCCTAATCCAAATTAATTTAATTTAATTTCTTTACAAATCTTTTAACAAAAAAATTTTTTTTCTCTTTTGATCTTTTAAAGATTTTCCATTTTCTTGTTATGTTTAAAACAAAGTGGATTAAAATTTTAATTTGCATAGGACCGTGAAATGCATTTTTCAAATAAATTTCAAATATTTTTTTTTTATGTTTAATTTATTTGTATAATGTAATGCTATTAATAATAATAATAATAATACATTTACTAGTTAGTATAAAAGAGTATTAAGAAGTAAAAGAAAAGATTTGAATCTTGTATACATATACATACAAAAATAAATTTAATATACGTCGGTGGAGTTTTATAACATCTCTCTAGCTCTAAACAATAAAAATGGTTTTCTTTTAAATAAATTAAAATGTATATACATTTCTTAGAAATATTATATAGTTTGCTCGTTAGCTTTTATGATTTATGTGCGATTTACGCTTGTTTGATGATTTAATTAAGACTTATTTTCGAGAATGTGCACGACAAAATTATACTGGTGGTGACAAATATAACAAATTTGTATGAAATTTATCATTTGTTGTTTTGGTCAGTGAACTAAGTACATTCAAAAAAACTTTAAATGTGATGTGACACTATTTTATCGTTGTATATGTATATATATATGTATATATACCGGATAAGATGTGCCAGGTTATATAAATTACATACAGACACAATTTATTTACATAAAAACGTCTAATATTATTTTATATAGACGAAACTCTATCGAGCGGAAGAAATAAATTTATTTTTTTTTTTAATTTGCAAAAATAATAATTTCAAAGATGAAAAATTACAAGGCGTCTCCGCAGCATTTGATGAAAATTAACATTAAGTGCTTTACTTATATATAAACAAATTATTATTTTTTATGATTTAAAAAATAGTTTTTATTGAATATTTAAATTATATTAAAAAAATATAAACAATGCTGCTGTTGTTGTTGTTTCTAATTATGTAATTAAATTAACTTATATAATTGGATTGTGCGTGAATTTAAAACTATTTGTGAGTATGAATCATCTGACTGATCTTTATTTTATTATCGTTTACGATCTTCGTTAGATCAGCACCGATCAATTAAGAATGACATGATAGCGATTTGCCTGCTCTAAGTAACCACGCACTGAAATCTCACGATCCCGATCATCATACAGTTAATTCAGTGAAGAAATATAAGATCAATAAAATTGATCTTTCTGTTGTTTTGGTAAATTTACATTTACCCTCCAGAAATTTCATTCATGATCATTGTAATCCAAACTTGTATTTTGCTCATATATGACTGTCAAATTCTGAGCTGATTTTTTGAATATGAATTTAAAACCCAACCATAAATCATATTCCACTTCTAAGTAAAATTTCACGATCTCTAAATTATGACCACAGCAATGACTCAAGTACGTTAATTTAACGATCGCCGATTTATGTACAAACAAATCCATCAAATTTTTTTTTTAAATTTAATACGGCCATCATAACATAAACCATATTGTACAAATAAATTCTATTAATTCTTTTTATTCAGCTCATTAAAATTCAACAAAATAACGAAATTATATTTTAGATTCTAAGAATTATAAAAAAAAATGTCATCAACTTACGATTAGAGCTAGATTAATAAATATAGATCTGATTCATGTATATATAGAACGATGATGAATTAATTGATCAAATTTAATAATATATAGAAGATGGATTAGTGCTGTGGGTGTATAAAAATAAATTTTTATTCGCGGTTTTATTATACGAGTATGTCTGTTTCTTAATTGCCTGTCAACTTTTTGATGGGAATTTTAATTTTTGTTAATTTAATTTATTGTTTATCTGTTGTATATAAAATCTAATTAATACTTAACTTAATTAAAATAAAAATATCATAATTTATTTATTTTCAGTTGATCGAGCTATGAGTCCAGCCCAATCCGAAGATTCCGGTTTAGCGGCCGATCGAAACACAACATATGCAACGATCACACTGCCTCGGGAAAATGCCCAGGCAATGGGAATAATATTTGCTGGTAATTCGAGATATTTTCTATCATATTGATGTATATAAAGTTCAAAAGAAAATTTGTTATTTTATATGTCATTTTTCCAGTTGGATAGAATATATTTTTAAATATTTAGATTTTGCTATTTCCTTTGTGTAATCTAATAAATAATTAGATTGATGGATTTATTTTAGTATATATATATTCACATATTCGGAAATTTTTTCCCTTTTGATGAATTTCGATACAGTAGAAGTTTTTTTTTGTTTATACGCGCTTTGATCAAAAATGTTTGTCAGTCGCCAGCGATCAATTTTAAATTTGACAAAGTTTAATTTAGATTTTTACAGGATGAACCATAGCGTAAACTGGTTTGTTTTACCAATAATTCTGTCAGACTGTTTGAGAAAAAAATTACGCTTTTCTACAGCATGTCACATGTTATAGTGGCATTAACCAGACATACACACAATTTTAACTACTATTCACCGATTGAAGGGAACAATTCGCATTTATTAAAAAAACCGCCTTTACAGCTAGGAAACAAAACCTACGTCATGCCACTGTGAAATGTGGAACCACTAAGGAGGTTAGTAATATACAAGAATCCAGCTATAATAAATCTGAACTAAACCACAAAAGAGAAAGAGTCAAACATTTTACTTCCAAAATGTAAATAAAATGTCATCTAAAGCTGCACAAATTTACATTTTTGTGTTAAAAACGTTCTTTCCGCAGTTTTCATATATTATCTGACCTCAACGTAATCACGGGAGGTTTTAATTTTCCATCAGCTGGGCGTATGATTAGGAAACTGACGAACTCTTACCTCTTAATTTTAGTACAGAAGCATAGTGTCTTTTCATTGATACTGTTTATATATTAATAAATCATTATTGCCATTTGTCATTAATGACATCAACCACAAATCGATTGAAATAATTTTAAAGAGCGGTGAAAGCATTGGTATAAATAATCTCCAAAATCATAGGACATATCACAACTTCAAAAAAAGATACAAGAAACTTTGGTTTATATCTTGAACAAATTAACTGGTAGGATGAGATGTTCAGCAGGAATATACATAGATGTAAACGTTGTAGAATTATTTATTCCCCTCGCTGTGACCAATTCTAACAAATATCCACTATGGTATAATGACAAACTGATTAATCTTAAAAACAAAAAAGATAAAGCATACAACAAAACTGTCAAATTTTATTCTGAGAAGAGCAAGTCTAAATTCGTAGAGTGTAAACAAAATTTCGAAGGGTATATACTTTGAGATAAAGTACAACAACTATGTATATTAGCTGTATAAAAGATAAGAAAAGATCCTAAACACTTTTGGAGCTTACCCAGCTTGTATGACATTTAGTGGAATGAAATCTTGCAACCCGTAGGTCATATCGAACATGTTTACTAAGTTTTTCCAGTCGGTGTAAAAGCATCAACAGAAGACATCAATAAGTATGAAAATAAAAATAGTATAGTGGAAACAACGTATCTATACTAACACCATGTATTCATCGAGCTATAGAAAATTCTTTATTAAAAAATTTCAAAAATTTGGTAATCCCTTTTTGCTTACTATTTAATCAATCATTAAAACTAGCAGAGTCACTTCAGAAATGGAAATTAACCAAAGTGACATCAATTTTTAAAACAGCAAGAAATGATGCCTCATGTTATAGAGGTACATCTATGCAAATCATACAAAACATTAATTCCACGATATGTTTCACATTGCCAACATGGTTTTATGCGAAAAAGATCAACATCAACGAACCTTCATTGAATTTACCATCAAATAAACTGAAATTCACAAGCAAGTTGATATGGTGTACACGGAATTTGCCAAATTTGCCTTTGATTCCATCAGTCATTACAAAACATTAGAACGCCTGAAAAGATCGAAATTAATAAATTATAAGAGCTAGCTACGGAGTATTACAAGGTTCTTATGTTGGTCCTTGAATTTTTATAATCTTCATAAATGAGATTACCGAAATAATACACCATTCTAAGATATTGATAGTTGCAGATGATCTTAAAGTTTAAAGAACGGTGGAAACCCTTGGTGATATGTACAAACAAACTGCTAAAAGACATCGACAATTTAAAGATTTGGTGTGAGTCTCACTATTAACAGGGGCAAGATCTTATCGTTCCATCGAAAAGAGAAATATGTTAAACAATTATATCAAATTAATAGTATACTTTTACAACAAGTATTCGAAATGAAGGACTTAGGCTTGCTTTCATTGACCGCTTGTGACCGATTCAATGACAGATGATATTTATGATTTCGAAACAATTAAGATCGTTCTCTTTCCACAACATTAACGAACGTATTTCTGAAAGGTAAGACGTATTCTACGTCAAAACAAATTGAATACACATGCTTATTTGAATAGATAAAATTTACGATGTACTTTTTATTTTATTTCTATAAAATTCGATGAAAGTTAGAACTCTTACTTCTTCAATACAAGTTTAATTTAAAAATAAATATTCTTGACATTTATCTGAAGTGAAGGGTATCAATCGAAATTAGTAGTTATTATCTGAATAGTAACTTAATTATCTGAAGAGTTACCCAATTGTGATTCAGTTAATTCATGTCTATAGAAAGGGCCTTAAATAAAAATTTACTTGCTTTGATGTTTATTTATCACTTTGCACAGTGTGAATGTAACCTCGTAAATCAACTTTCCAATTGGTGCCTATATGAGACATTAGCAGGAGCTAATGCTTTAAAGTTCTACAACAATTATTTGCAAGAAACAGTATTCTATTGACATCAACACCTTCGTAGATTCAAAATCGATATATGTATTTTATATTATTTTTTATATAAGAAAACTATATTTAAAATGTTTTATTTAATTATTCTTAATGTTGAAATTATGATTCCATTCAGTTCAATAGGCTTGTGTTGTAGCTAAATATGCGTAATTACGTCCTATTTGAAATATATTCAGACCGTTTTAAGAAAGTGTTACGGATAATTAGTTTTATTGCGATAGTAATACTGCTTAATACTATAAAATATAAATTACAATTCACAAAATTGCGTGGTAATATTATCAAGACTTCACTAGTTATTAAAATTTATCAATATTGCACTAGATATAATACAAATAAATAAAAAATTAGTTAAAATTTTTGTGCTCATTTTATTTATTCCACTGACAATCTGACATTTCAAAAAAGCTGGTTTTACACAGCACTTAAATATTTTTAAAATGTTGCACGAGGCATTTTCTCGTAGAAGATCTTTGTTAAATATATCCATCAGTAATTCACAGAACGTTTTAATTAACTATTTGTAAATTAGTTATTCATTTAATTTAACTAATGGGTTTTGACAAATATACCCAATATTCACTATTCTCTAAATCTTAAAATTCCTTATTGATGTCCGATAACACAAAATGTTTGTATCATAATTGAAGGCTATCTCTCTCGTATAAGAGTCACAACAAATAAAAATGTAATCAGTATGGCGCAACATTTCTATGCGATTTATAAATAACCATAATCAATGTTTTTTAATTTAATTATTATCATAAACTAAAGCTAAAATATTTGACCACCCATAGTCATTTTATATGTGAGTATAATATGCTTGCCTATTTTCTTCATTTTTCATAAAAACAAAATTAGAGGAAAATATTTCTTACACCTCATTTAGCACAAAATTTCTACATCACATACTCGCGCGAGCGCACACACTTATTTATGGGTTACACAGAGTGGCAAAATGTATTTAAAAAATCAAAAAGTTAAATTTAATTTATTATTTTATTTTTCTATATAAAATTATGTTTTAAGACGATATATATATAGTGGATCTATAATTTAGCTGACAGCACAATACGACACAGTATCATAACATCATAATTTTTAATTCATGCGGGTGAAGGAGAAAATATACGATTCTCGATATAGTTTTTGATAAATGTTCTCTTAATTGGTTTGCAAATAAAAGTTTTAGGAAACTACACGTTATATTTTAACCGAATGTCGAAGAGCTAACTGTATGCTGTATAAGATAGCAGAAAATTATCAGCAGGAAAAATGTATTTTTTCTACTCACCACCGTGAGCAGCACTACAGATATCGAGAAATTTTATTAACTAATTACCAGAGAAATAATGAATTTTTCTTTAGAATATTTATAACAATGTTTCTAGGACTGTTCCTTTAGATGTTGCAATACCCAGCTAACAGTAAAATACTTATACAGCATCTAAAACGTTCTGTTTGATCATTTTGCGGTGGTTTTATGAAAGGAATAAATCTAATTGCTGCAAAACAAGATTATTTAAATTAAATTTAAACTGCGTATATAGACTTCGAATATGTATATATGTACATACTTTAAAAAACCGCAATTAACCTCTGTCGACTTATTTATTGTATAAATAAGATGTACGGCAACTGTTACACATATACATATATGTGTACACGTATGTGTATATAGAAGGGGTCACAATTTTAAGTGGAATTTTGAAAACATGAAAATTGATGTTGGATGCAAATGTTGACAGATCGGATAAATTTAACATAACTCATGATTGATGATAGATAATTTTATGACCAATTTCCGGACCGTGCTTAAATCTTGCATAATTCGCAGCCAATCATGTATATTAGGTAATTTTAAACTGCCGGTCAACGTACATAATATTTACGAATCTTTCATAATAAAATATTTTGGCATGTAGACTTAAATTTTTCTCGGTATATATGATTCAAGATTTGTGTTTTTGTTTTTCATATATCTTATTGTCTCTCTAGCTAATAACCAGACAACGACATTTGTACAGTCGTCTGTAATCAAGGTCATAAAATATCTGTAGATAATTTATTATTTTCGTGTGTGCGCGATTTAAACAAATTGGGCGCTATGTGATCTGCTGCCGTGTCTGAATGTGAAAAATGGAAAATTTATTGAAAATGAGTTTCTATATATTTTATTTTATCTGTGGCAGAAAATATTTGCGTCGTCTATCTAGAATGAATTCGGTTGCCAAAAATCTACCCATGCACACTTTCCAAAAAAATGTTTATTAATGAAATTTATTTTGTTGCGCGTATATATATTTTTAGACAGAACCGATCTTTCGTATCCGCCCGTTATCAATTCGTTAAATATTTATGGACCGGCAGCTGATTTTTTATTACCCGGCGATCGGATCCTTCAAATCGATGGTATTTCAACAATTGGATTGGCCAATAATCATGTACAGAGTGTATTGACCCATGGTGAGGGGCCAGCAGTTATCGAGATTGAATATCCGTTGCCCGAAATAAGTGAGTACTACTTTGATTTATATACAAAATTTTCATTTAAATATTTATATTTACTTTCCGCAGTTTCACAAAGTAGTTTATGTGTCACCTCAAAATTGGCACAAATCACAGTAGAACGGGAACAAGGATGTCTTGGCTTAACATTACGCGGCGGTGGTGAATATCCCTTAATCGTGACAAATGTTCGGCCTCACGGGCCTGTCTTTAAAACAGGGCGAATACGGCCAGGTGACCGATTATTGCGCGTCGATAACGTTTCATTGCTCAATAAAACACTGGCGGACGCACAACAAATCCTTAAATGTGGTCATTCATCGGGCTATACAAATTTAACAATCGAATACGATGCTTCGGTAATGCTAACCGGTGATTTTGCTGTTGGCCCCCTATTAATTGAAATCGAGCGGCCGATGAACGATAAACTAGGCCTAATACTAAGCAACTATACGAATCTACATAATTTAGATCATTTGAAAATGGATGAAGTTACACCGGCTGGAGTGTATATAGCAAGTATATTACCGGCTAGTTTGTCGGATCGTTGCGGCGCCTTATCGATTGGTGATCAAATCTTGTCAGTTGATGAGACAGTAATTGAAAATACATCGTACACGCCAGAAGATGTTACCGCGATATTAGATAATACATCACCGCTCGGATATACGACACTACAAATATTGCCCGCTTACGCAATGCAATTTCGACGAGGTAAGAAAATATTCCAACTCATCACACTGTACATACTCGTACATACATACATGTATACCTATATTTTGAAATTCGACTATTTTGACTTGACACACATCAAATTATCAATTTTTGTGTTTTTTGTAAAAACAAAAATAATTTTTTTTTGAATTTTGATGATTAATGAAAATCATTTTTTGTCACTAAATACTTTAAAAAAAACTATAATTTTAAACTATAAATAGAATTGTTTTTTTAATGTATGCGGCGAGATTTTAGAATTAGTAATTTTGAAATTTTTTTTGTGTTTTTTGATTGAAAAGGTTTTTTACGTGACAGTTACATTCGAAGAAAATATGTTTGAGAGGTTTTTAATTAAATTTCAAGAGGAATTTACCAATTTAGGAAACATGACAGATATACATACATTTTACTTGCGTGGTCGCTAGCAAAACTAATAAATTTAGTATACGTGCGATCAAGTGATACATTCCAACCTATATTCCTCTTGGCCAGTTTTTAAAATTTTGTTACCCACCACAAATTTCGTTCCATTATCATTATATAAGTGGGAAGGCTTTCCTCGTCTGCATATGAAACGGGTATAAGCTATGAGATCGTTTACTAGCTCGATGTGAATTACTTTAGTAGAAAAGCAATTCACCATTTGACATGCGTATATCGATTGGACCAGCATATTCAGCACCAACGTTCGGAAACGGTCGAATAATTTGAATATTTGGTCTGGGCAATCTGCCCATTAACTGCTGAGCACTCCTGGTTTGATAACGATTCTCTACAATGCATTTTGAAATTGTTTACTGTTCTTAAGCCCATTCACATCCAATAGTTTTGTCGTATGGTAAAAGGGTTACCAAGGGTTGCAAGGATTAATTGTGGACCGTTGTGTTTTAACGTTTGATGAAAATATGTGATTATCGTCTTCGTTAAAGGTCCTTTAGATGGCAGCATAATCCAATCCTTCTGATACCGTCCTCATCCATAAATGGATACAATTTACTAATATTATACCACCATTTGTAAGTGGTTTGCCTCTTTTAATATTTCGGATTTCCTCATAGAAATAGCCAGCTTGAATTATTTTAATCAACCACATATCTGCTCTATTTAATTTTAGCGACAACGTTCCAAAGTTTATTTGTGTTATATCGATTTCCTCCTGTTAGTCATAAACCGTGACCAGTAAGCTAAGTATTTTCACCGCTTTGGATATGACGCCAATGACTAGGGCTAATATTCGACTGGATGTCGATAACTCGTTTGGCTACGAATGTCTTCCATTTTTGGGGTTTTCATGGAACTTAGTTTTGACATTTGTTGACTGAAATTGATATAGGGCGGAATTCTAATTAGTTCTAAATTATGGAAACTACTCCCTTATATTGTTCCATCTTTCTATAATATGACTCGGCAACCTTTCATGCCAATCAAACCCGCCCAACCACAAATCCTGAAATAGTATTCTTGGGCATATTATTGCTGGCGCATACCAACCTAATTGCGGTCATATACCTTCGCCGTTTCTGATAGAATCACCAATTTACTAACCTTTTCATCAAACGTATATCACGTTTGACCTTTATCCCAAAATAATCCTTGTGTGGTTACCATAATATACTTCTAGCGCCTTGATCATAGGACTTTCACAGCTTTTGATTTGCATCACTTGCAGACTGATATTCTTTCTAAAACTTGATTGAAGCAGTAACCGAAGTTGATTTTGTAAGGTTATTGCTTCCGCTAACGTTTCTTTTCCAGATTTTAAATCGTCTACATAAAATCTCTTGAATGCTACCTCGGATATAATACCGTAACCGTCAAGTATTAGAAGCTAATTAGTTCCATACAAACTACAGTACGAAGCGTGTAATTTTTTATCGGTTGATCCAGTGCTTCCCGCCTCTCCGATTTTGAATATTTGCCTGGATATTTTTTTGATGTCCGCAGTATTTATGTTTCCGCCATCTATATAAAAAAATTAGATATCAAGTTTTGCTTGTTCTCATTCCAAACAGCATGTTGTGGTAAATACTGGATTTTCTGGTTTTCTTCCATCTCTTTTTTATGCTTCTGGAAACAACTTTAATGTGGTTTAATCTTTCATATTTTGCAAAAACTTCTTTGTACCTCACTGCTAACCGTTCTTCTTTTTTAAAGTTCCTTTCAATTTGACACCCGTGATTTGAAATTACCCGTGAATCAGCCTCATAAGTTTCATTGATTTTGCTGTCGAATAGAATCTGCACTACGTGTCGACCATCGTTTTGACGAACTATAGTTTTTTCAAAATATTCTCTTTTCCTGGTTTTGTATGTGCGCGGCTGCTTGGTCTAAATTCGGTCTATTTCTCACAGCCGTTTGAGCATATTTTCGATTTCTATAATAACGAAACGATATACTATTGATTGCACCTGGCCTTTTAGGTGCTTTTGTCTCACATGCCCCGGAAATAATTCAAACCAAGGAGTGCTATCATGCACTATGACTAGGCCTTACTTACACTATAACCATACTTGTTGACGTTCCTTCCTCGTTTAATCCGAATCCTGATATTTTGGCCTGAATTTTATCTCTCTTCAATCTTAATCTTTGCACAACTTCTTCGGTGATGAATAATGCCTGAGACTCTGGATCGATAAGAACCCTTAGCAGCCCTGGTCTCATACAGTTCGTGACAACTACCAACGCAGCAGCAAGAATCACATTTTTTCTTCTAGCAAATATTTTTATTAGGATCAGAAATCCTTCAAGTAATTGGAATGCTTAAATATGAATAACGTAAGAAGATAAGATAAGCATGCCGTGCATGCGTGTATTACATATATCATTGAAATATTTTGATTTCCACATGATCGAGAATCTTGAAATATTCGAGAATATTTGTTCTTAATTAATTAATTTTTGAAGTATATATTTGTAAGAAAATATTTCCGTTTTCTGCTGAAGTATGTACATACATATATATATATATATATATATATATATATATATATATATATGTAACACTAACACACCCATGATTCAAACATAAAACTACAAAATTTTTAATGAGTAATTATGATATATTTAAAATACTTAAGAAGAGTGGCGTCTTGATGGATTGTCACGTATATAAATGTATATATGGATTATATATACGACGAAATATGAGGTCAAATTAATTGAAAGCCAATAATAATATTTTGAAAACTTACTAATAATTTTAACCGGAAAAGCGTGGGCCCATTAATCAGGTCTATAAAACGTATATATGCACACGCACACAACATAGTAAATTACGATCAAACAACGCCATTATCGTATATACATGCGTAGATATATATTCCAGTTAAGGTGGTATATATGCATTCATCTTAGAAGTTATGACATATTTAAAATATAAAATATATTCCAGTTTAGAAAACAAAATCATTGTGATTTATGCACGTGAAAATGAAAAAATTTTGTAATACGATTTTCGGAACAATGACCTCATTATTTAATTTTGTATTATTTTGGCGCCATTATATGAATCATGTCCCCCGCGCAAGATCATAAACACCTTTAAATGCCAGAGCATTATATTATGTATAATCATTCAACACATAATAATCTGTCCCCAGTGCATCATTTACTTATCGGTATATATATGCGGTATATGCACCAAAATAAGAATTGGGGTCAATAGCCTTAATTAAAAATTGTTTAAAAGATGTTATGGAGACAAATTAAGTGTTTTTCTTTTATTTTCCCGTTGATTAAATGAAAACCATATTTTTCATTTCAATATATGTATGTTGTAGAGATAGACTTGCAAAAAATACATGTATTTATGTACAAACTGTGTGTAATACAATCTATTTTTTCCTATATAAACGAGCTGCGATGATGTTGACACGGAGCATCTCAGAAAGACAGACAGATTTGTGAAAATATTTTTATTAAAATAATTATTTATAGGGAAAATTAATTTTTTTTTTTTTGGAAAAATAATAATAAATAAACAACCAAATATAACAAAGTGTCACACATCCGTTTTATTATGTATAGATACGGTATATATGAAGAAAAAGAAGAAAATTAAAGTTTTCCATTTGCAGCTGTTTGTGTATCAAAATAAAAGACACGAAATCATACAACAACAAAAGCGATGTATACTCGCTTACTTATACATTTAAAATAAAATTGTCCCAAAAATAGATCACGTGGTTGGAAAATGAACAACATGAAAACACGAAAATTATGTTTTTTGATCAAGTATATATATATATAATATAGCGACGTGATTTTGTACGCACACGATTCGTCGTATTGTTCATTTTCCTGATGATGATCGATCGACTATATATCTACCATCGATCATCTTATAATTATGAATAAACAAGAACATTCGTAGAAAGTCTTTAATAATTTAGATGCGATCCTAATCAGAATTTTATTCGATCTCTATTTTATTCAAATTAATATAATGTTGATAGAAGGTATAATGTTGATCGAGATCATCCGCCATGTGCGTTATCGAAGATGTCATGATGGATCTCAACTGTCATACATGATAAGTGATCGGGAATGGTCATTTTCGTGATCATACATGTACCACCGATCATCATGCTTATATGAATATATAAACAAAAAAAAAAAATAAATCGCGATCACTCGTATAAGATCATTAATAAATTAGACACGATCCTTATCAGAATTATTTTCGAATTAGCACGATTTAGTTATAATATTGATCGAGATTATACACCATGTAATAGAAAAAAAATCATGATCGACCTAAGCTGTTATATACCTTGACGATAACTGATCGGGAATGTTCATTTTCGTGATCATGATCGATCGACTATACATATACCACTGATCGTCATAATTATAAATATATACAAACAACAAAATGAATAGATCACGATCACTCGTACAAAATCTTATCAGAATTACTCGATCTCTATTTTATTAAAATCAATCCTATATTTGAACGATTTAGGTATCATGTTGATCGATATAAAGCAAAAATCACGATCGATCTAAATTTTTGACGACAACTGATCGGGAGTTTAAGAAAAATTAATAGTTCAAAATTTTTTAGTGATCAACTATATATATATAAACATGATAAATTGTATAATTTCAGGCCTACATTGCAACAGTCCAAAATATGGTTTCAACACAATTGATTCTCGTAAAACGGCAACGGTTCAGCGTGCTCGAAAATTTACACGAAAATCTTCGCTACCACCCGATTCGAGTGGTGGCGGCGGTGGCACATTACATACCCCGGGAGCATTATGTCGCTCCGAAACAGTACAAGTTGTTTTAGATTGTTCACATGGTTCTGGAATATGTCTGGGGCCACCATCGCCATGTGGACGGGGTTATATAATATCACAACTATTAACAGATTCGGTTGCCGAACGGTCTGGATGCATACAAAAAGGTGATCGACTATTAAGTGTCAACAAATTGTATAGTCTTGATCCAACCACAATTAGACAAATTTTAGGAGATTTGGGCACAAAATCAACTCAAACACATCAGGGCACAAATTGGGTTGAGCTGGAAATTGAATTCGATATAATCGATTCGGTGATCCCATCGAGTGGCGTGTTTAACGTAAAATTAGCCAAAAATTATAAGCACGGCCTAGGAATAACGGTGAATGGTAGTAATCATGGTTCATTTATAATCACTGAGGTTAAACCGGGCAGTCCAGCACATCGGACCGGTTCATTACGCTCCGGTGACATACTGTTAGCGGTTGACTCGCTTCCTCTGCAGCACTTCAATGTTGATTCCCTGCTAAAAGAGAATAAAAATGATTACACAACCTTGACGATAAAACGAAATTGTTTACCTGACTTTTTATTCGATGCCCAGCAACGGAATAACTTATACAATCTGGAAAGTGGTAGCAGTTCGGATGATAGTAAATACAAGCTTCTGACCAAATTTAACGATATGCGGCTGCTGGATGATGGCCCCAATTTCAAATCGTCCAACACAAATAGCGGTAGTAGTAGTAATAGTAATGCAAGTAATCAAGATTATTTTCATGTAAATAATGAAGGGGTTGGAGCTAATGGGCCGGTGGCACAAATTCGACGTCCATTCTTTAGTCGAATGACCGAAATGGCCACGGCTAATCGCATTTTAGAGTAAGATGATCGAATATTATTTCTATACGTCTAAGTAAACTAATTTTTCCCTTCAGAACTGGCACGACTCCTACACTAGATAACGATGAGGACCCGTACAGCGATCCAGATTTTTATAACATAGAATACCCGCCAAGACTTCCTGGGTACGTTTAACGTAAACCTGTTTATTAACTAATTTTAATATTTCAAATTTTGTAGATTTACATCGCGAAATCTTGAAAGTTCGATTTACGTCAATAATAACCTCCCTCAGATCCTTAATGTCAGGCTTGAGACCAATGGTGGTCCATTGGGAATTACTCTAGCCGGAAGTGAAGATCTACAGAAACCTATCCTAATAAGCGGTCTAACTGATGGTGGAATAGCACAAAAAGCTGGCCAATTACGAATCGGTGACCAACTTCTAGCGATAAATAATGAAAATGTTCAAGGAACAACACTGTCACATGCCACCAAGCTGCTTCAGAAGCTGAACGAAAATATAGTCGAATTGAAAATTTCACGCGTCCAAAGCGAAACTAACTTTATGGAAACATCAGGAATATCACCACAGCCACAAGCTATATACGCCCAAATACAGAGACGGCCACGATCACCATCTGTCCTCGACTCGATATCGAACGCAAGTCGAGAAGGCAAATATCGAACGCTTCATGTTACACTTTTTAAGGATAAAGTGTACGATGATTATGGATTTTCGGTGTCCGATGGTTTATACGAGAAAGGTGTGTTTATTAATCGGATACGAAGTGGTGGGCCGGCTGATTTAACGGGGATTCTAAAACCATACGATCGCATTATGCAAGTAAGTAGCTATATTTATACAGCCGTCATAATTATTTTTTTATTCACTACTTATACTCGATATTTAGGTGAATGGCACAAAAACACAAGAGTTCGACTGCTGCCTGACCGTGCCACTAATAGCAGCCGCTGGTGACCAAATTGATTTAATTGTGGAGCGAGCACTTTCCGATCATATACCATGCCTCCAATGAAATTTATATTTTGTTTAGATGACGAGTCAAACACGTTTGCCAAATATAGGGACAGCCATATACAATGCCAAAAAAAAAATACCGAAGAAAGAAATTTTTTTTATAAAAGAAATATTCCATTTTCAATTAAGTCTTTTATATAAATATTTTATTTACTTATATATACTAGAAAACACCCTACTAAAAATATACAGGGATGTACTAAAAATAGCCTTGAACCACGTAAAAATGTTAATTTATTAAAAATTTTAAATTAAAGATGTTTTTTTTCCTAAATATATTCAATAAAATTTAAGCTTAATTGACCAAAATGAGTGAAATCATTATTTGAGAGTTCGTTCATAGATGGCGGTCTTCACTATTTAGCCAATAGATGGAATTGTAGAAAACAGTTCTAAGTTTAAATATAAATGATTCCATCTGTCGGTGGTTGCTTGAACATTTGCTCAATAAAATATTTTTTACAGTGTACTATGAGATTTATTAAATAGTTTAGATAAAATGAATAAAATGGCCATTTGATTAATTTTACAGTATATAGTTGAACAATTAATCAGGGAAATGTAGAATATAATCACAGTACTCCTGCTTAAAATCTGATGGATGATCACTCACCACCGGGCTACCGTTAGCTGGACACAATCTAACTCTGAAATATATAAATATCCAAAATAATAATTTTACTCGATACCGATCGCAAGCCATTAGTTATACTCACTTTGATTTATGTTCCATCGACTCGAGTATAATATAGTCGATATAAACACGAGGCGACGTCAAAATTCGCCACGTCAACGGATTCAACGGATTCGTTCTGTATTCCCAATTAAATTCAGCAAATTTCGGGATACCAACCTCGGATGCCGGAAATATCGTTGTATAATTGCCACCCGGCTCATAATGGATCGGTGTCTCGGTTAGTGGAAGTTTTTCTGTTTTTTTACTCGACCGTGACGAATGTATAATTATCGACATAATTCCGATTTCACCACCATGCATAATGCTCTCGGTCGAATTCGAGATAAACATTGCGAGTCGATAGTGATTACGGCAGAACGGTGACACTGGATTGGTCATTAAATACGCCTTAATCGGTGCACTCGTCTGTATCATACCATTTTGTAAATGATGGCGATAGCTTCGGTGCGCATCAAAACCAAAACTTAAACAGTGATGGCCTCCATTTCCGCCACACTTAAAACATTCGCCGCGTTTAAATTGTTCGTATGACTCGCAACTGATCGCCATAAATGGGCAACGTTGGTAAATACTCTCGATAAAGAATTGATAGCTTCGTAAATGATTACAGCTCACGAATTGTTGTACGCCCCAAAAAAATGAACCTTTTTCCTGTTGTATATAGTCCTCGATCGGTTGGGCACATCCCGGCTGTTCGTATCCACCATTTGGGTAGAAATCAACGTGTCCAATTGCTTGGGTCATACCAAGCCCACCGTCGTAAAATGGGATTGCATCGGTGTGAATTATATCAACGAATTTAGCATCGGTTCGATCTAATCGTACAATTGGGTCTGTGTCCCGGAACAACGGTTCGGCTGGATCTAGTCCTGTAATGCGGCCGACTGTACGATTAAAATCGCGTTGTAACGTGTATCCGGCATACCCACATAAATGTGCACCCAATGAGTGACCGATTAAATGCACATTATCCATATTTGCTAACCCCAGCTCCTCGTACACCAAATGCAGTATATGTGCCGTAATAGCACCGGCCAAACGACAATTACCAACTGATTGGGTGTACGGCGGTGCCGAACCATCACCCCAATCGACAACAATAACACTTGCAGTACCGTGTTTATCCTGTTCTAGTAGAGCATCAACCATCCGTTGTATCCATGGCCGCGTGCCTGTCTCAAGATAACCATGCGTCACCACATAAATCATTCCCTTTGGATTAATCCCCACCTCATGCACATAGTCCGGATCATTAATATCGATGAATTTGGGTAAATTTTGGGTATATCGATTGAATACCGGAAATCGTACATTTAACTGTTCCGGACTTTTTGGATAGTATCCAAATGGCCGCAATTCGGATGTCCATGGCCCCGACAATGGAAAGCATCCGTATACACCATAACATTTTACATCGGTTAAATCTGTATATACAAAATAAATAAAGAATCCAAGACATAAAAAAACATAGAAAACTTTGAACTTGTACTCGTACGTCACTGAAACACATATAGTTCCAGTTGTTGCACGTTGTCGTTATCACATTGAACTTTGTACCAAAATAACAACGAATTCTGGATTATTCATCTATAAACGCAATATATAAATTACCTGCAGCTTCCATTCCTTCAGGTAAATGGTGTAATAATTCCGTGGTGCTATTCTCCTGTTGCTTATGGGCAAGAAAGAGTATAGTTTGCAGCATAACCCCAGCCGTTACATTTTGAACCATTTTTTTCACACACTACAAATATATATTCGCGCACTATATACAATAGATGTTTACTGATAAACTAATAATATTCTAATTAATGCCAATTTATATAAGAACGATATTGAATTTATTATAATTATCAATTAAAAATGCACGACTAATAAGTAGGATAGTCTTAAACTAACTTAACTGTGTGTTGTATATATTTATTAGACGAACGCAATAAGAAAATTTAATTTTTGTCTTATCAATGTTTTTGCTGTTGTCGTAGATGACCCAATGTATATACAAAAAGTGTTTATGTATATACTCGTATATATGATCAATATGTAATTCCTAATATGAATTGATGAAATTTGTTATTTATGTCTTCTGAAATGCTGATAAGAGATGACTTATATATATATATATATATATATATATATATATATATATATATATATATATACTCGTACATACATCTGTTGATAATTTATTTGTTTATGTGTAGCGATGGCTATAGTTTTTCGAGCTTTTATATAGGCAATCCCACGCCCTAACCTCACAGCTGCTGCGGATGACTTGTTTATTATTTTTTTAGGGTGTTCTGTGCATATTATAAATTTTATTTACTTGTCCGATCATAATCAAGAAAACAGATGCGAATCTTAATTCCGAAATTTCATACAAAGATAAAAAAAAACCTTAAACAGCCATGCATAAGCACTGCTTGTTGCCATTTATTCAACATATTCTCGGGCCTCACATGGTTGTTGTACGCAGATCCTTCAGAATAGCAGGACGGGAAAGATCAAAGATTTCTTCCTTAAACGAACTGTGTTCTACAATTTGGGGCAGTGGGGAGGGAGGTGTCCGAGATGATCATTGTGTAATATTCTGGTCTGAGGACAGCGTTTGGTTCCGATTTGTTGCTCCAACTTGACTGTTGGCAGAAAATTACGCTCGCACACTAATTTTGATATGCGAGCTAAACCCTTTTAAATTATTGCCACCATGTAACAGATAAATTAATTTGTAGAAGATAATGTTGATGTTATTGTATGGTGCATACCGACAGCAATAATCACATCTATCAACATGGAACCAACATGGATTGCATCTATCAACATGGAACCAGCATTTATTTTGATTTGATTGGAATGTTCGACCAAGCATTAAGCAAGATCTCCCGGAGATAGCCAGGCCTCACCGAACACCCGTTTACACATAACATAAAGAGGATTTGGATAGGTTTAGTTAGTATGATAGAAATTGACTCGGTTACAGACACGTGGTATAGCCAATAGTTAGTAACACAGGAATTTATATAATTTTTCAGCATCACTAGGCTGAAATAAAATTTATTAGTTTGCTGGATCAAATTTATCAGATACTCCTCTATGAAATGTTAGCGACACAAATAAATAAAGTTATATCCTACAGATGGCGCGCCAAACGTTTTTCAACTAGAATTTTTACGTCACCTGTTATTTCTAAGTTATTTCAGCCGGGTATTGTCAATTTGGTTTTGTTTATTTAATGTTTCTGTTTTGTTTTTCAATTTATTTACATTATTTTCAAAATTTGATTTAAAAAAAATGGTAACATAGCGTTTATTTACTAATGGTGCCTTCTAGTTAATATAACCTAACTACGATAAACTACCATATCTTGATACTCAAATCTGCAGCAATCTCCCCCGTCTTACTACAAGTCATTTGTACTCCATATACATATTCAGCCAACGCACTTTCTTCATCCCTACTATACAACTAACAATTAACTACCACTAGACGAAACTTTAAGAGTAAAGCTACTGTTGACGTCGATAGTTGTCGATCATCCCCAACAGATGTATCTCATCTTCTCGTTATCTCTTCGTTGAAATTATTCCTCGTTAACTGCTAAATTTTGACATTAGTTTTGTTGTTGCTTTTATGTGATTTAAAATCTCAAACGTTTATTAGAAAAGTGATATATATTGTTACGTTTTTGCCTTGTCAAATTCAAGGTTCGATCACTGGATTGTGAATAAAACAAACGATGTAAATTCTAGAACACACTAAATTTATTTATTTCCGATTAAACACTAATTTAATTATTTCACTTATTTAACTTAATTATTTAACTTCACAATAATTATTTTCTACACTTTAATAACACTATATTACACATTAATAACACTTTATTTTACTTTATAAACACTTTCCTTTTAATTACTATTAGCACTCTCACGGTTAAAACACAACTGATTTACTCCCAAATGTCTGTCGCGTATTTATACCAAATATTCTAACCATTCTAGAAATGTCCAGAATATTCGATTAGTCTAGATAAGTCTAGACACCTCTACTGTTCTACTTTATAACAATTTTACATTAACGATAGTGTCGCTATTCAAACATAGATGTCGCCACGATCGTAGCATTACCCCTACCTAATCCTGATTCGTCCCGAACAGGATCCAACTCACTACCCCTGTAGATCGCTAATCGCTCTATATGCACCACCTTCAACTTTCCTCGCTGCCCTTTCTTGATCCGGTAGACCACGTCATTTATTTTGGTGATGATGGTGTACGGCCCTTCCCATGAAGGTTGCAGCTTTGGTGATAAACCTTCTTCCGTTGTGGGTTGTAAAGCCATACTAACTCTCCTTCTTCGAAACCTTTATTATTTGCTCGTATGCCATATCGAGCCTTCATCCGGTCACTTGATACTCGTATCCTTTCTCGTACCAACTGGTGTATCTCATCAAGTTCTCTTCTCATCTGGTCAACATAATTCTGTCTATCTAAAGCTGATGACGGAACAGCTCCAAACTTTAGATCTCCGGGTAATCGCAGATTATTTCCAAAAAGGATTCTTGCTGGTGTCATTCCCGTTGAGTCATGTACTGCTGATCGATACGCCATCAGGAACACAGGAATATGTCCCAGTTGCGTTGATCATTATCCACGACCTTTGCTAAATATTTCTCCAACGTCCCGTTGAATCTTTCCACCATACCATCCGACTGTGGATGCAGAGGCGTTGTTCTTGTTTTATTTATACCGAGCAACTGACAGACTTCCTGAAACACAACTGACTCAAAATTTCTTCCTTGGTCTGTGTGAATCTCCATTGGTACTGCAAAACGACAAATCCAATTATTAACCACGGCGTCAGCTATCGTGGTTGCCTCCTGATTGGGTATGGGATACACCTCTGGCCATTTGCTAAAATAGTCCATTATTACTAGCACATATTTGTTACCATCATCCGTAGTCCGGAATGGTCCTGCCACATCCATTGCGATTCTTTCAAATGGCGCTCCAACGTTATATTGCTGCATTGCTCCCCGACTTTTCCGTGCGGGACCTTTTACCGCCGCACATTGATCACATTTTTGGCACCACTCCACTACAGATTGTCTACATCCTGACCAGTAAAAACGTTGACGTATTTTGGCAAGTGTTTTATTAATTCCCAGATGACCCCCACTTGCCCCTCCGTGATACTCCTTTAATATCTCGGCAATCCTAGACTTAGGCACCACTTTTACCAATTGTTTCACATTACCGTCCGAGCTTTCCCATATTCGTTTTAAGCATCCGTTCTCGATTTGGAGGCTATCCCATTGTACCCAGTAAGCCTTTACCATGGGACTCTTATCCGCAATTTCACACCAAGTTGGACGAGTTCCTGTCTCTTTAAATTGCATGATTATTGCCAAATCTGGATCTGCTAACTGCTCGTCCCTAACCGTTTCATCCGTCCATTCCTTATCGGGTAGTATTTGCATAAGCCTGATGTCAATAACGTCTTCCTTTGCTTCTATACGCCCGCAGTGCTTACATTCCACTTGACATGGTCGTCTTGACAATGCATCGGCATTTCCATGTGTACTCCCTTTCCGATGTTCGATCTGGTAATGATAACTCTGTAGTCGCTCAATCCAACGCGCTACCTGTCCTTCTGGGTTCTTGAACTGCAGTAGCCAACGTAATGCTCCATGGTCCGTTCGTATATGCAATTCTTGGCCATAGAGGTACTTATGAAAATGTTTCACACATTCCACTATAGCCAACAATTCCTTACGAGTTACAAAATAGTTACGTTCTGGTTTAGACAACACCTTCGAGTAATAAGCTATTACTCTTTCTTGCCCTTCAATTTCTTGCGACAACACCCCTCCAATGCCATCGTTACTTGCATCGGTATCCAGAATAAACTTAACACCAGGTATAGGGTATGCCAACAATGGTGCCGTACATAATCGCCTTCTCAACTCATTGAATGACTCCTCTTGCTCGTCATGCCATTCAAATGCTCTGTTCTTCCGGGTCAAATCATGTAAGCTCTTTGCTACATTGGCAAATCCTGGCACAAATCGCCTATAATAAGTGCACAATCCGAGGAAGCTCCGTAATTCCCGTAAATTTTTAGGTCTTGGCCAGTCCTTTACCGCTGATATTTTGTCCTCATCGGTGTGGATTCCATTGGTCGTTACCTTGTGCCCCAAAAATTTCACCATCTTCTTCGGATTTAACTTTAAACCGGCTGATTGTAATCGCTTCCATACCTCTGACAAATTTGTTAAGTGTTCTTCGAAATCCTTTCCCATAACAATGATGTCATCCAAATACACGAGGCAAGTCTTCCAGTGCAGTCCCTTTAACACGCGCTCCATAAGTCGTTCAAAAGTTGCCGCGCCATTACATAATCCAAATGGCATCACGTTAAACTGCCATAGCCCATTACCCACACTGAACGCCGTTTTTTCACGATCTTGCTCTTGGACTTCCACCTGCCAATACCCGCTTTGCAGGTCCAATGTTGAAAACATTCTAGCACCTGACAATGTGTCTAACGTGTCATCGATCCTTGGTAATGGGTAGCTATCCATTTTCATTACTGAATTTAGCTTTCGATAATCGACACAAAAGCGCATTTTCCCATCCTTCCTTTGGACTAATACTACAGGTGAACTCCATGGACTGTTTGATGATTCAATCACTCCAGCTGCCTGCATGTCCGTTACCATTCGGTCCACCTCTTCTCGTTTTGCTAAAGGTAGTCTTCTCGGCGCTTGGCGTATAGGTGTCTCCGTTCCGGTATCAATTCGATGTTTCATCATGTTAGCCCTTCCATTATTATCCGGTGTACTGCAAAATATCGACTTATACTGTTCGAACAGTTGTCGTGCTGAATTTTTCTGGTTCATGGTAAGATCCCCAGTCCATTTCTGCATGAGGTGTTCTACTATTTGCTTCTGTCCTTGCGTATCGGTGTTCCTAATCGGATTTTTCTGCTCGCATTTCATTATCGTTGACACCTCTTCACATTTACCGATAACCGTTCCTTTCTTAATTGTTTTGGATTTTTCCGAGAGATTTAGGGTTCTAATCGGTACCCTTCATTCGTTATCTGATTTTACTAACGTCCTCCCTATCATAATTCCTTTGGTTTCGCTTTCTTCTTCACTGGCTTCTACAAACCACAACCTGGGTGGCCCAGAACCTCCCTCCAATCTCCCCCACACAATTGTTTCCGAATTCGGTGGCAGCTTTTCCCGATGTTCTATTATTACCCGCCTAGTAGTTGTTTCCACATCATCCACTCGCAGTGGTAACTCGAAATTATCACAGTCCAATACTCCTCTTCCAACATCCACCACGAAGCCATTCGCCCTCATGAAGTCCATCCCCAAGATGACTTCATCCACTATCTTTGCGTCCAGCACTTCGTGTTGGAATTGAGCATTGCCTATCTTAATTCTCACAAGCTTCCTGCCCTTTATGTCTGCGCTCTCTCCTGTGGCTGTACGTAATTTCAACTCATTGGCTGGTAGTACTCTTCCCTTTACTAGATCCTCACGGACAAACGTGCGCACCGCTCCTGTATCCAGGGTAATAACACAGCTCTTCCCGTCAATACTTCCTTTAATTGTTAAGCTGTCACCGACTCGTCCCAAACTCGAAATAGGGATGGAGGTTATCGGGCAATTGGTTGTGGGAGTCAGCTTCTGCCCCTTTAGGCTGACTCGTTGTAGTTTAACGACTCCTTTCGTTCTTGGCCATCTTCCTTGACCAACGTCCGCTCTCTACTTGTTGCTCATGGCATAGGAGATCGTGATCTTGTACGCCTCCATTTTCCTTCTTTACAGTCTCTCGACATATGACCCATTTTGTCACATGTCCAACATTTTATTTTGCTACCACCCTCTCTGTATCTTGGGACCGACCGCTCGACGTTGGTGCTGCTAACCATTTCTACTCGTCGTACCTTAAGCGACGGTTTTATGATAGCCTGCGCAGTCTCATTTATTAAAGCACACGCGATGGTCTCGGCAAAAGTCGCCTTAGGTGATAACATCACTGCTTTACGTGTTTCCGGATCCCGTATTCCATCGATGAATGCGTCCATTTTAATCCTCTCCATGTAATCGGGAGATGTATTCACATGTGCCAAATGCACTAGCCGCTCGACTGCTGCGGAATATTCTTGAAGAGTCTCTCCGATCTTTTGACATCGGCTCTTCAGCTCCATACGATACATCTCTCTCTTATGGTCACTTCCATACCTTCGATCCAGCGCCTTCATTATTTCGTTGTAATTACTACGGTCATATTGCGGAATAGTCTGCAGTATTTCAGCCGCTTCTCCTTTTAGAGCCACTATTAATGCTGTTCCCCGATTTGCGTCATTCCACCCATTTTCATTAACTGTTGTCTCAAATTGAAATTTGAAAACCGCAAACGATGTTGTACCATCAAATAACGGTGGCTTAAATTTCATTGCTTGAATTGGCTGAGCTACTGGCGATGCTGTTCCGTTAACCTCGATACATAGAAGTTTCTTCTCGAAGCCTAGAACTTTCTCTTCTAACCCTTGGATGTCCTTCTGTAATTTTTGTTCAATTTGCTCTACTTCTTCATGTAAATTGATATACATTTCATTGAATTTCTCATCCATTTTGTTATTGATCTCGCCCACCGACTGCTTAATTTCTTTCATTTCCTGATTTGATCGATCAAATGCCAATTCAATTTTCTGATCTAATTGACTACTAGATTGTTCCATTTTATGGTTTAATTTTTCAACAGACTTTTCAACTGACTTTTTCATTTCCAAACTGGACTGTTGAATAGCAACCATTAACTGCGCCATATCGAAATTTCCAGAAGGTACCGCTGCAACCTCCACTACCGCCTCTTTACTTTCTCCATTCTCTTCGTCCCCTTCTGCGTGGTCGGAAAATGTCGGTTCCTCAAAATTATAACTAGCCGGATCATTACACTCCAGCTCTAATGCTTGAAGTAATCGTTGCCTCAATACATTTTTCTGTCCGACCGCTGACAAACCACGTCGCTCCAACTCTTCCTTTAAATCGGAAATCTTCAATTCGTCTAGAATCATCTTTTAATTCACAATCCCGCCGCTGTCACCAATTGTTACGTTTTTGCCTTGTCAAATTCAAGGTTCGATCACTGGATTGTGAATAAAACAAACGATGTAAATTCTAGAACACACTAAATTTATTTATTTCCGATTAAACACTAATTTAATTATTTCACTTATTTAACTTAATTATTTAACTTCACAATAATTATTTTCTACACTTTAATAACACTATATTACACTTTAATAACACTTTATTTTACTTTATAAACACTTTCCTTTTAATTACTATTAGCACTCTCACGGTTAAAACACAACTGATTTACTCCCAAATGTCTGTCGCGTATTTATACCAAATATTCTAACCATTCTAGAAATGTCCAGAATATTCGATTAGTCTAGATAAGTCTAGACACCTCTACTGTTCTACTTTATAACAATTTTACATTAACGATAGTGTCGCTATTCAAACATAGATGTCGCCACGATCGTAACAATATTTATAAGCCTAGGTTTAAATTAAATATAGATAAATTTATTTAATTATTGTGGTAGATAAAGCTATTAGGTAATTCTAATGGAAGCTCATCCTTTGTGATGGTAGTTGCCTTTTCAATGGCGTGATACATCAGCTGCAGCTGGAAAAGATTAGTTCATACGGATCATCTAATGAATTAAGATCTGAAATTGTGAACTTTATTAGCGAGCATCTTGATGTCTATCCTACTTCTCATCACCTCCTAAATATATATTTCCTATTTATTTTTTTTTTTACATCATAAATTATTAAAAAATATCATTAAAAAAATAGTATCATAAATCATCCACAAACCTGACCTGAGTCAATTACGTTTGACGTATTCCAATTCGTCTACTTTACCAATTCCCTTCATTTTACTTTTTACCTGGGTTGGTATTGCAGTCCATATATTTTTTCGTTCAATAAAATATAAAATATGGTGGTGAATATGATGGTTTGCGTCTCTGCTGTTATACGCAATTGTGTGTATATTTGTTTGTTTTTTCCTTCCACATATATTTTATTTATTTTGTTGTTATTTCCGCCATATACATATTTATATATTTTTATTTAACATTTTCAACTGCGACACTTCACCTTTATTTCAACACCAACCACACTGGTTTTAATCGTCTATCACTATTAAAATAAATTATTTTATATTGGTGATCAAAAAAGCACATCTGACCGATATGACAGCTTTGATCAGTGAGTGATGATGGTTGCGATAAGTCCAACGGCGTTGTTAAGCGTCTGTGATTATCATTATGAAGAGATCTTAAATCTTCACTACGGTCTTCCTTGTTAGGAGATATAAATGATTTGGCTCCAAAATCGGAACAGTTCGTCATCTCGATGGATTCCTTATAAAGCAATTTTAAGTTCGCTATTCTGTTCTCGTTATTCTCTGTAAGTATGATTTGGTATTCCGACTGTCGCTATCGTTGCGTGATAGTTTCTTAAAATTTCCTCCATTTTTTATTATTTCCCCTGATTCCTCTTGTTTTGTCAGTAAAATGTCCATTGTTTGTTTTATATGAGGTGTTTGTTGTTTTAATAAGTGCCTGTTGTTAGATGATACATTTAAGCTCTCCAATGCGCTACTATAAAATACCGATTCGAATCCATTGTAGAACTTAGACTCAACTGTCGAAAATTTAAACATGCCTGGTCGAAGACATATCTGGGATATGATCCCAGAGTCCAAAGAATACACCAATCTAATCGGCATAATGTTCATGAGTCAACAGCAGAGCAATATCGATGGTCTAGCAATCGAGTCACTAAAAAAATATCTGATTCAGTTGATTCACCAAGTATAGCAGCTATTAGACCACCCAGGATCGATAATGTGGGGAGAAATTTTGTTTCAGATATGCTAAAGCAGGAATTAGGAAGTCCATCATGTAAAAATTACACCTCGGGAAGCTCAGCACCGAACTTGATTGCCTGGGGGAACCTCGCTTGAAAGCAAATCAAACCTTACCTCGAAAATAAAAAGTTACCCAAACTACCCAAACTAGCCCAAACTCGGAAAACAATAGTCGGAAATAAGTCAGCCGAAATTCTAGGTTTTATTTAGGAGTAAGTGAATTTCGACAGGAAGTCTGAAAACATCTGGGGCCCTACTATGACTTTCGACTACTATTTTCGACAGCTGTCGTTTTCCTATAGTAAAGGCAGAAAAAGGTAAACAATAGTAAATTTAAAATATTGTTTTCATTTTTTTTCCTTTGCCTACTATAGGAAAACGATCGTCGTCGAAAATGGTAGTCGAAAGTCATAGTAGGGCCCCTGATTTTACTTTGTTCCAAGTTTAAAGGGTGAAGAATAGAGTAACGTTTTTTTTCAATTGATTCCGATTTCAATCATGGCAGGAATTAGATTTTAGTTAACTTATATTGTGGTTGTTATTCGAATGAGTTAAATCTTGTAGATGTGCTTGGAACTATAACCCAGGCTAAAAATTCACTACATGGCTCGTTGCCACGCATGTATTGAGGCTTTCGGTATTATCAATTTATAGTAGGAATACTCCCCAAATTTAAGCTGGTCTTTTTAAGATTTTTTAGCAGATAATTATCAGCAGAAAAAATGTATTTTTTCTACTCACCACCAGGAGCACCACTATAGATAAAGAGAAATTTTTCTGCTGTAATTTTATTAACTAGCAGAAAAATAATGAATTTGAGCATTTTATGAGAATTTTTGTAATTACACTTTTATTAATTATTCGTTATCAAACAAAATATTTTATATTTTCAATTACATGCCAATTATTATTTTAATAATTTCTCATAAGAAACCATGTAACCAATATGCCGTGGTGTTTTTATGATAGCTGGGATCATAACACACCTACAGGAACAGTTTATATTGTTTGGTAACGAATAATTACTAAAAGTGTACAAATTTTCTGCTAACGTGTAATTGGTAGTTACAAAAATTCTTATAAAAAATGTACAAATTCATTATTTTTCTGTTAGTTTCTGCTAAATACAGCAGTGCTGGGATGTTCTATCATCACTTCGATTCGCTTCGATAGACATTTGCGTCTCTTTTTTCACGAACAAAATTGTGCTCCATTGCGTTTTTTGAATTACGTTTTGTCTATTGCGATCTCAGCCTGTTAGAATAAATTTGCCAACTATCTCTTTTTCCTCTTTTCACTTGCCATCGAAAATAAAAATATTGGTGATATTTTATCGAATGAATTTATAGAAATAAAATTAAGTAGGCTATGATGACAATATAAATTGCGAAATAGAATACAATTTTGTTCGTAAAAAAAGAGAAACAAATGTCTATCGAAGCGAATCGCAGTGATGATAGAACATCCCAGCACAGATAAAATTCTCTTTATCTATAGTGGTGCTCCTGGTGGTGAGTAGAAAAAATACATTTTTTCTGCTGATAATTATCTGCTATCTTATACAGCATATCTTTTAGACTATTTTAGGTTATGCGTAATTTAATTGTAATATAGCACTTATCAATACTGTATATCTTATTTTATTCAACTATACTTGGTGACTGCCCTTGCTAGTGCCCTTCATATTTCCATTTTCCACATACCAAACATTACTCGGTCTGTTTTTGATTCATTGTGTGAAAATTTAAATATGAAAGAAAACGTATTGAATCTAAAATGGCGAACTAATTGACGGTTACTATAAATTACTTATATAGTAAAGAGATTATCGTTTCAAAAATACAAATTTTATAAAACATGTGCACTAACTATAAAGTAACAATTAATTTAAATAAACGATGCCAATTAAAAATGTTAATTATTCATGAAGTGTAACGGAACGTTTAACGTACATATTGTTATAATTAACCTATGTAATTATATTGATGAAGCAATTCTCACTTATTGTATTCTCGCGTACCATCTTATAGTTCGAGAAGAACGTAATAACAATAAAAGATTGTATAAACGATCTACTTACAGTGAGATCCCGGTATAATCATGATGTGAAATTATTCTGGGCCGCGGGTAAATTCGGAAACAAACTAATAATAGTACTAGTAGCGCCATTATTATTAGAGTGAGTAATAGCAAAACCAATTCGCACAGTTCATGTTTCTCAGCTATATTTATATGTATCGCGATGCAATAAAATCAAGTGTTTGTTATAACGAGATTTCACTGTAATTTGAAGATGTAGCACAAAGCATTCACCTTGATCATGAATTTCTGCCAAACATGAATGTGCAATTATTAATGGAATTTTATATTAATTCATTGGCATATAATACTGTGAACTAACCCTTGGTGTACATTATGGATAAACATTCAAAACACTTTACAATGTATCAAATACAATATATATGGTATAAAGGGTTTTCTCAATAACTGTTACACCGCATAATTATATGAACCATGCATGTAGAGTAGTTAATCGTAGACCTCACATTGAATCGTATAATTATATTTATTGTTTTGAGTAGTTTTAATTAATGTGATAATTTCATTTGCGCGCAGCACTGCAGCATACACGAGAAGTGCACAATTATTTTTTGTGGTATTTAAACCTGATGTATTGTAGGTGGTTGCATCAGTTGTGATTAGAAATTGTTTGCAAAATGTATAACAACCTAACAATATTCGTAGTGTTTATAAGTGTGGCGCTTAATTATAGCACGGCCCTTGATTACTGTGATACTCGATTGTGTACTGATTACCAAGGAGTGATTTCAAAACATATTGGATGTCAGAATAAAGGGGTAGGTTCATGCCAAATTTCATATGCACGCAATATATAAATAATTGTATATTTTTCAGTCATTTCACGCACGATGTTCCGCAGACGCTAGAATGGTCCCAATCACAGACGATCTAAAATCGCTAATCCTAAAGGAATTTAATGAGTATCGTAATAAAATTGCATCAGGAAAGTTAACCGATTATGAATCGGCTGCGGCTATGACCCAGATGCAATGGGACGATGAACTATCGACTTTGGCCGAGCTAAATGTCAAGCAATGCACCATAAAACACGATAAATGTCATAATACCGATAAGTATGCATGGTCTGGACAAAATTTAGGGTATTCGTGGACCACCGCCAAAGAAATTGATCCAAAAGCGGCATTTGCGGCACAAATTAAAGGTTGGTTTGACGAGAGTGATGATTGTGATCAAAGTGTTATAAATAAATTTCGCGGATCCGATGATGAAATACAATGGACACATTTTACGGTAATGGTGAATCAGAAATCTGATCGGGTTGGTTGTGCCGCATCTCAATATGTTGCCGCGGCCCCGGGTGGATTTAAAGCTACTTACATGTTAATAGCGTGTAATTTTAGCTATACAAATTTACACGACGAACCGGTTTATATGAAAGGGGCACCGTGCTCTAAATGTCGTACTGCATGTAGTAAAGAGTACCCGGCATTGTGTTCGAGGAGCGAAGCTGTGAAATATCTTCCTGATGTTTTATTACAATCACGTTAATATATAATAGCCCAAAATCATATTGTATTTTATAAGCATTCCCTATTGAAATAAATTTGTTGGTTTGATCGTCAGTCAGTCTTTTTTGTTCTGCTCAACTCTGAATTTTCCAGTATACACTGTACAGCAAATACGCATAATACCCAACACACATTTATCACATTTAGGTTGGTAATGGCTGCGTTTTGTTTAACATGGACAAGTACCTTTTAAGACAACATACAATTTTCGTTTGGCAGAAGAGTTTTAATTTTATATTTTAGGTTCTTATGCCAATTTACCGAAAGCTTCTGTAATGTATAAGAAAACTTCCGAACGGTATTTCTTTTTTTCTAAGACGAGTTTAATTATTTTTACAATTATGCACCTTTGTCTATAGTGCCATGCTAACCCTGAAATTGGAGATCTAGACTTATGAAGCCAGTACGATGCAACTTGTGTTTGGTCATTTCCAGGCTTTAGAATTATTGTAACTATGGAGATATTATCCATATTTTTAAGGGGAATTACTCGTATCTCATAATCGAATTAAAGATACAAGTTATGACTTGTAATTCTCTAATCATTTTCTCGGTAATAAAATCGTGTCCTGGAACTTTCTTTGGATTTATACTATTTTTGATGATGCAAAACTTTTCCACTTAACTAAATTAAAGAATTTGAGTTCGAATCATCCTCCGTATATATACTCTCGTTATATTTATATAGGTTTGTTCGCCCAACTGCAAGCAATGTTGCATGCAACAATACTATGGTGTGTCGCCAAAAGAAGTTCTAAAAATATTTGAAATCAAATGGCATAGCAAATTGAATCCACAAGAAAAGAAAATGTTAATGCTCGTTGGAGGATTATCTTTGGCCATAATGCTTATAGAATGGGTCTACCTATATATATAAAAATGAATCGTGGTTTGTTCGGATGGTTAAAACTCGAAATTGGATACTTCCTTATATGGGTTTGTTGGTAACTGCTACGGGAAGGTTTAATTTGCATGTTTTTCGTTCGTTTGCTTTTTATTTTGGCTATTTCAAAGGTAAATTATTGATTACGATTGTGTAGAATGGCAGTGAGGCAGTCTCAATGCTGTGGTAAAGTTGAGACAGGGAGATCCTCTGTCCCCGATACTCTTTAATCCCATGTTGGAGTACATCTTTCGTAAAACTGAAACACCTCAGCGCAACATCTTTTACCGCCAGTCCAATTAGGTGCTTGCATATGCAGATGACATATGCGTCATTGGACAGAATAGCAACGGAGTGAAAGAAATACTTGATCCGCTTGTATAGAGTTCTCAGCTTCTGTTGGACTGCAGATCAATAAGATCAAAACAAAATACATGATCTCTGGTTATAGGGACAATGGCACACCAGATTTTAGTAGTGGCCACTACACGTTTGAAGGAGTAAGGAAGTTCAAATATTGGGGCTCTCCTATAACTCACGATAACAGTGTGGGTGAGGATATTAAAGTGTGCTTTGTATCAAAACCGTGCTTTGTATCCTCTAAGGCCATTGCTAAAATCTAAACACCTATCAAGTGCCGTGAAGCTGAAATTTTACAAAAAGCTGATCACGCCCGTTGTTATGTTTGGATGTGAAAGTTGGTCGTTTACGGATGAGTACGAGAGATGTTTTTTTACATTTTTGATAGAAGAGTCATGCGCATGATTTATGACCCAAAATGCGAAATAGAGGGCACATACCGAGCTCTGTATAATATCGAGATTAGAGATATGATGAAGATCCCCGATATTGTGCATGAAATGAGATCTCAGCGAGTACGCTGGCTTGGTCACGTTTGCGTGCTGATCCGGAACGAATTGTGCAGCGATCTCGGAAAGGAGAGCCACCATATGGTAGGCGCAGAGGTCTTTGCAGGCGACGATGGCTTTATGGTGTAGAGAACGACTTGGCATCTTCAGGTTGTCTATAGAAATGTGCCATTGAAAGGGAATGCTCAAATTTAATTCAATCAAAAAATCTATTTTTGGCCCAACGAAGTTTGCCGGGTCAGCTAGTTAACAAATAAAAAACATTTTAACAGTTCAATAAATATTTATTTAATAAAAAATTACAAATTTTAATGAATTTCCAACAATATTTTGAATCTACCAGCTCCTTTCCTAGCACATCACTGGAATCTTTATTTATATTTGATGCGAGTTCTCGAGAACTTTTTTCATCATCAGGGAATAATGAACCATACTGCCACTTCCTTTAGTGCCTTCCCAAGCAAAACAATGGGCGTTCTAATAAAAGAATCAATTGTTTATATAACTTAGGATAACTCCAACAATCGCCAATAAATGAACTAATTCTATATATAAGAAGTTTTTGAATGGCTCTCATTGGGACTACCCATTTCAGCAAAAAAATTTTGGAATAAATCAAATAACAAGAAACAAAACTATCCATCAGGCGTCTATGACGGTGTATATATGTAGTTTAAAAATTTGAATCATTGAATCACATCATTATGAATGATTGAATAAACTATTTAATTATTTTAATTTAGAGAAGTCAATGGATTAATAAAATAATTAGCGCACGTGTTGTAGACAAATGAATTAGATTATTTCGATGTAGTAAAGATTATCGTTTCATCAACAACAATTTTATAAAAAACGTGTGTAACTAACTACTAAGTAGCAATTATTAATTTAAAATGATGCTAATTGTAAAAGTTGTAATTATAGATGAAAAGTTCTCACTTATTATTTTCTTGACGCATTGTGAAGATATAAAATAGACAACAACAAAAAGATATGTATAAAAGTAATTAATTGCTGTATGCAGCATCGAGTTTGAGTAGCCTGAGATTTGATCACTTGATTGACAGAACTTGACGAACGCAAATAACAACAACAAAAGGCGAAATTCAATGCCGCACACTTGAAGTATAGCCGAATATTATCAGGTCGACGATTACGTTATAGTTTAGATCATATAGTTTATTATTGAGACGCAAAATTCGAAAGAAACTGATTCGTTCAAATCGAATGTATGCATTCTTTGCCTGCTGCAAATTTCCAACACACCATTGATTAGGCAATTCTAAACTAGCCATTTATTAGTAACCAAATTTTTCCTTCCAAATTAAAATAATTTCAAATCGATGCAAAATGTGCAGCAGGCCGCGAACCCCTATACAAATTAAAATATGCTCAAATGGTCGCTCATTTATCACACAATCGTGGGTGTTAAATTATTTATCTTTGAAAAATTATTTGGTTCATTTGATAAGGATTCCTGAATATACATGGTTGCTCTACACACCTAAATAAAGCATTGTACAAAGACCAATTAAACAATCATACCTTAAATTAAAATATTTGCTTTACCCTTTTCAAACTCAAACTTTTGAGAGCGGTGTCTGAATCAAAATGTATTCCGACATTATAGTGTTCAAAAGTATTTTTACAAAACTTTTCATTCGAGTTGAAAATATATCCAAATTATAACTAATCTCCAATTCTAAGGTAATTTTCGTGAAAGTGTGAGTTCAAAAGTTTCTTTACTCTTACGTATTGTGTTGAACCTTGAAACGTCCATGACCCGTAATAAGTGCAACCAGAATTCTGAGTTGGCTGTTTTATTTAAGGATAACACATATTTAGGATAACAACCCTCACGTTGGGTTCACTGATGAACCGTTACGCCTTTCGACAGCTAGGAGTAGAGCCACTTTAGTCCCAGTTGCAGTAAAGCGGATTTTTTAATCGCCCCCTTACCACCATTGAAGGATAGAGGAATTGCTGGCTTGGGACCAACAAGTTTACTACGCGATCCAGCTTTCGCTAAAAAGTCAGCAACCTTATTTCCCACAATGCTACAATAAGCAGGCACAAACATGATCCTTACTCTCGTATTAGAACAAAGGAGATTAATGTAATGTTTGCAATCTTTGGCAGTTTAGATATAGTCAAAAGATTTTTAAGGGTATTGAGCTTTACAATCCGAGCAGATAATAATATCCTTCCACAAATCACTAAACTTAAACGACTCAATCGCACTTTGGATAAGTGCAATTACTTAAGCTTGAAAAACCGTGCAGAGTTTACCCCGACTACCAAAGAATCTGATCTCATACTTTGAACAATAGAATTCAAACCCTGCACTGACTTCTGAACGAGAGCTCTTTGCAATAAAAACTATCGACTCGGACAACTGTCTATAGAAATCCTGAGAGCCACAGGTCTCTCGAAGGGAAAACAACGGAGAATGAATTTGTGAAATTAAATTGAGGCAATATGTGACTTAAACTTATTAATAATCTGTCTCGACCCCGTACAAGTCCCGAAGGCCGTCCATGCCCCAATGCACCTCAGTTGAAACGCAGCAGAGCATGCATTAACAAGAATGTAAGACTGCAATTCGGGCAACCATATAATAGACTCCTTAGCAAGAAGAGGAGTAGACGAACTAGCCCCCGGTTATAGCCATACAGGTTGTCATCTGCAGCCCATCCAGCCATACTACAGAAGGCGTCAATTTAACAACTGGTCACCATACAACTGATGCATACGACAGTAAAAGTAAAACCAGTGATTTGTAGATGAATTAATGTAACTTTTGGGGATAAGAGCCGAGGAATTGCCGAACGCCCTTCTGCATTGCCAAAAATAGCAATGGCGTTTTGCAATTTATAATCAAGGTGAAATTTCCAGGAGAGTTTACTATCTAGAATAATACACACCAAACTTGCACTATATCAAGGGCGTTCTCCATCAGAACAGATAAGACGTTGAGGTATATTTACCAGAAACTATCAAAACGAGATCATCCGCGTAGCTTTGCACGATGAATCCAGATCGCTCTTGCGAGCCATCCAGCTTCGTCTCAATTATACGGGGCTTCAGCATAGGCTTTAGTGAGATACGGGGTTGGAGTTTTTGAAGAGCCGCGAACTTTGTAAATCACTTAAAAGAACGGATGTCCTCGAAAAATTAGAAGAAGAGGAGATATACTTAGAACGTCAACTAAAAATCCCAGGCCAACTGGACTAGCAATAACCGAAGAATTTAACTTAATATATATTCATCGCCTCAAGAACAAACGACACGATGTCAGGTAGATGGTGCAATAACCGTTACATGGTCGGCCCGTTAGTTCAGATTAATAGAATAATGAATGGTATAAGGAGGTCGATATTATAGTTTCAGAAACGAAATAATCCCGAACTCCTTATTGATGTGATAATCCGTTAGAATTATTCCAGCTCCGATAATTACCATCATTCTAGAATTTAGAATGTTTTACTGAATTTTCCAACTGTCTTTGGATACTTTCTAATTTAGTCGAGCTGGATTTATCACAAAATTCATTAGCCAAGGTTCCCGGTTGTTTGTACAATATGGGTAATTTAAACCGTTTACATTGATCTGATAATGATATAGCTGAGCTAGCAGCTGGCGTTGAATTCTGGCAAAATTTAGAGACTATAAATTTGGCCCGAAACAAGCTTAAATCACTTCCAGCTGTGCAAACTTGTAATGATTTCAGAGGCACGTCTATGTGCCGACAAGATAAATATATAAAATAGGCACGTCTATGTGCCGACAAGATAAAACGAGCGGAAAAGTAAAACTGATCTCGTGACACCGATGCTTAAGGGGATGAGAGTAAGGAATTCCTTAAAATATTTGGTATTGTGGATACCATACTCGAAGTCGATGAAAAGGGTGATGAAGATTTTAGATTAATTTTCTCCTTTCGTTTTCCCAGTAAAAATGACTGCCAGTTAATTTTTCATCATGCAATGCAGGCTCAACTAAACGGGCACAAAAAAAAAATTGTTAATTTCGTGCAATTTCTAATTGCAATTAGAAATTTTGAATTTAAATTTCATTAACAATGGGAATCGATTATCGAAACAACCAATAATTTTAAACCGCACCTTTACACAAATTCAAACAATTGGATTTAGAGAGTAATTAACAGCGGCAGAACTCACATTGAATTGTAACTTTTTTTTCAATTGCACGCGAGAAATAAAATTGTACATGCAGATGTTTAAATTGTGGTTGTATCAGTTAATTAGAAATTGGTTAGAAAATGTAGAAGCTAACAACATTCGTAACGTAAGCTATAAATAAATTATTGTACTTCCCCGACTTTCCACATGCCCTATGTTCCACAGACGCTAAACTAGTTCCAATCACAAACGAATTAAAATCGATAGTCCTAAAGAAATTTAACAACATCCAATTCCATATTTTATAAAATATAGAACACATTTTACTTACGGAATAGGTAGAAGTGGTCTAACTAGTTCACTAAATCGAGATTCTGGAGCACCACTGCGATTAGGTCGAACACGACGACGATTTGAAGCAGGTCGGCCAGATTGAATAAGCGTTGGTGTTCGGACAAGCGAGGGAATCCGTAAATTTGGTGTCGAACCCTCCGAAGTACTCAAATAAAACAAAAAAAAATTAAATTGTACGCGCGCAATAATAATTTTACAACTTACCGAGGTGGCGAAACAGATCGCGTATGCTGAATCGGTCGAGGCGATACTGGGTGAGTATATCGTGGCGGTGGAATGGTTGTAAAAGATTGGTCTGGCGAATCAATTCGACGTGATGGAACACGCTTAACGCTACGAGCCAATGAAATGTGTGAATCACTTTTGTGTACCGCATGCATGTCCCTAAAGAAAAAGAAATAAGTTTACGCATACAGGAAATAAAAACATTTAACTTACGGAATTGGTAGCACATTTTCGCTAACCGAACATAATCCATTAAATTCGGGGTTGCATCCGGTTTGGCAGGCCGCACACTTAGGACCTTTTATGTAAATTGGTATGCCAATGATATTATCAAAACTATAGTTGCACGTCATCAGTATGGTACTCCACTTCTTCTGCTGCATATGTGAGAAGAATTTTACAATGCCACAACCAACTCTTGATGTTTTTTCATGAACCATCACTGTGAAATGGTTAATCCTCTTCGCAAGTCCATGAACAGTATACTTATCCAGGTCGCCTTGGCTTGCATCCTTATGTTCCATAAACCACTCATTTATCAAGAACGAAATAATTGACTCGTATTCTACGCGTGAAATTGATTTTGATTGATATAGAATGGCCATATTTTGGCCAGAAAATTTATACGTCTCCGTATTGTGGCACTGGTCATGCTGTAATTTGCAACGCATACCATTTAGCGTAGCTAAATATTCTAGTTCAGAATCCCATGTTATCGTTGGCATTCGTTTAGCACTTTCAAATCTCACTAATGTACCATTTGCAAGTTTATTCCTCAGATCATTATGAGTATGTAGTATAGTTTGTACCAGTTGTGATGTTATCGGTATCACAGACGGTTCATCGCAGCTATTTGAAAATTCCTAAATATTTAAATTGAACAATATTGAAATATGTATACACACACATCAATGAGATCCCAGAATTGGGATGGAAAAACATACGCCTTTATTGTTGCACCCGATATGATGATTAACCTTTTGACCAAATGTGCACAGTTCTGGATCACAATAATTTGTTGCGCCGGATAATTTTCCTAAGCCCAATAAGAGTAAAGCCAAAACTATGCCTAAATTTTTAATGTTTAAAAACATTAAACGAAACATTTAAATGAATTTTTAATAATTTTTATGATTTTGTGCGTGATTTGGGGAAACAAAATTTAAACTCAAATGAAGCAAACCTAAAAAAAACCTCGCATACTAATTGACATAACCAAAATTCGTGGCATCTATCGGCCCCAGAAATTACTATAACTTAAGGTTTAACGGTGGGCTCTACGGATTAGCATTGTAAACGAGCAGCTCCAGAGGAAGTACCATTCATTTTTTATAATTAGTTTCCAAACAAAATGACGATTTATTAACTCATAATTTTTTTGTACAATACATTAAATTTATTTGGTTAGAATTTTCGAATGCTCAGCTACCCTAAACTCCGCATGGATCACATTACATGCGCGTAAACCTATTAAATGGCCAAGGAATTTCCTTTATAATTACCGCAACTGCAGTACGAGGACCACGCCACGTAACAACTCTAAAATGTTCAAACTTTATAGTGATGGTATAGCGTTACAATGATAATGAACAAATTCAGTAGAATCTTTTAAGATAAATTGTGGTGAAATATACTGCGGATTTTCTACTTACGGAACAGGTCGAACAATTTCATAATGTGGTATTGCTGGATTAGGTTCATCACGTATATAGAATGTTTGACCGGGTTCAAAAGGACGAACAACTGTTTCAGCTGTCCGCATAAGATCCATAAGCCGTGCTGACGGTACAGGCCGAGTCGGTCTACTAAGATTAGGATCTCGTGAAACAGACCGTGCCGATGGTACCCTTTGAACTGTTGGAACAGTCAAACCAGGGCGAGCTGCAGGGCGAACAGGTGGAACATTATCAGGCATCTCATCTGTATCACTAAAATAAAATAAAAATATTTTGTATTGATCCCAAATGGCATCTGGTCCTTTCAGAATTATTCACTTACGTAATAGGTGGAACATATTCCGAAATCGAACATAAACCGTCGAAATCAGGATTACAACCCGTTTGGCAAGCGGCACATTTTGCACCTTTCACATAAATTGGCATGTCAATCATATTGGTAAAACTATAGTTGCACGCCATCAGTATCGCATACCATTTCTTTCCCGTAATAACTTTTGAAAATTTCGAAATACCACAACCAACTTTTGCCGATTTTTCCTGGACCATTGCTGTAAAATGGCCAATAGTACGCGTCAGGCTATTTCTACTAAAATTATCAACATCGGCTTGGGTCGCATCTTTATTCTCATTAAACCATTCATTTATTAACTGCTTAACAATACCTTCGTAATCTGACTCCGAAAGTACAGTATTTCGATATTGGATGGCCAAATTTTGACCAGAATATTTATACGCCTTCGTATTGTGGCAGTCATCGTGCTTTAATACGCAACTCAGCACATTTAGTTTTGCCAGATGTTCTAGTTCTGAATCCCATGTCATCGTTGTCATGCGGCTAGCACTACGGAATCGCGGTAATGTACCATTTGCCACTTTGTTTCGCAGATCATTATGCTCAAATAATATTGCTTTCTGCAGTTGTGATGTAACAGTTACCATGGACTCTTCTTGGCAGATGCTATCAAATGCCTAAAATGATTATTGATATTAGTTTGTTTACGCACGATTCAGATGAAGTTAATTAGGAACCTACGCCGCTATTACGGCATCCGATATGATTTTTAAGATTATTAGTTGCACACAACGCCGGATCACAGTAATCTACAGCGCTGGCCGTACTTAATAGACCAAGAAATAATATTGCCAAAAGTAAACCTAAAAACATTTTTCTTAATTTTTATCTTGTTCCGCGTGATTCAAATTTAAAGACGAAATAATCAAGGCCTACTTAAAGTGCATATAAATTATATTTTCCCAAAGCCGCACACACGAGTGAAACATTTAGTTCATGCAATATTTAAATAGATGGCACTAGAATAAACTAATTTCACAATTCGCCCAACATGTCAATTTTGTGGCAGAACATTGTCTTCGGCCATCCGCACTAAGATTTTTGTTGGATAATGAAGTCCATTTCATGCATTGTGGTTGTGCAATACACTCTTTCGACCGTCTTTCCCAAAGCCTTTGCTGCTTGAATGGTTGAATAATTTGAAGGCGATTGAGCCGGCCCACTTTCTCCGATTATAAAATGACCCGGTGTCAGCGAAGAATAATTTGATGAATCTGATGACATTGGGAATTCAAAACGCCCTCGATTTGGGCGATAATAGTACACATTTTTCGTAAGTAAACGTGGAATTTATTTGATGTTGCGTAGTTGTCCTTCAGATAGGCTGCAACAATATGGTCTCGTACTTCTTCATTGAAAATAATTACCGACGCTGTTTGTGATGGATCCACAACGGACAATAGAAATCGACACCACTTGTTACAAACGGTCTGACCAGTTGCACACTGTGCGATGATATACTTTCAATGATTTGCTGATAAAGTGCGGGCCCATGTTTAAAACGGATAAGACATCAATGAACTACCTTGCGAGCGGCGTCTCCACTTCTAACGACACAAAATCGTTAATGAACGGTTGCCAGGATTGCTTGTTCCAGACGTCCTCCTACACGAATAATGTTTCCCTTATCGATAAACGGGCTGAATTTTTTCAAGCGGCTGCTGTTGGAGACTGGCTTACTCCAGTTGAATTTGACTGTATTCTTCGGAGAAGGCTGCTCGCTGCGTATTGCACGAATAATGAACATTTGTGTTGTCGAAAATTCACTTGGCGTGAAACAGTCATCGATCCTCCCCGTTTTCCGTTTGAATACACGATGATCCACGAAACGAAGTAGTTAACAAATTCACAAGACGAAACGATATGGTTAGCTGGACTTTTGCTCACCAATTTAAAACAATCTCAATTCTGCCCAACAAAAAACTCTGTGTCGAAGATAACCTCTATAGCTCTGACACAACATGATCGAGTAGATTACGACAGTTGTTCTCTAAATTTCCTTCATTTTGAATTGTACGGTTCTGTTAAGGTTGCGTACCAATATAATTTTATCCGCTACATGCTACTTTGCCGATACCATCATGACTGGATTAACCCACCCTAGAGGATCGCACAAGTTTGCAATATTTGCGAGTACTTGACGTTTACAGAATTTGGGATTGTTAATTTTTGTCGAATACTCGTATCGATACAACTTTCGTTCTGAGAGATCTAATGTCTTTACACAATCGTTCGAGTCGAGGCGAATTCCTTGTCCACGAAATGCATCTGGAATTTTTTAGTACCCGAAGATCATTGGATGCTCAATTCATTAGCTAAAAACCGCCACATTTTAATATATCATCTACCTCGCGTCGATGTTACATTACCTGATTTGCTCCGGAGAGGATATCATCCACATAAAAATCCTCAATATTACTTTTGCCACCATCGGACGAGTTACGGTGTTTTCTTATGCAAGATAATGTAAACACCGAATAACGAGAAACGACGGGGCTGTGTAACGAAAAATATCGAAAACATATGTTTTCAATCGTAGGACCAACCTGGTAGCCTTCACAATTTAATTTAGAGATTCTCCCGAGGTCATTTTGCATGAAGCATCGAATACGAGTAGCTTTTTAGCAGTCCGCTCGGGTTTTAGCACACAGCATTTCTATAGCGTTTATTGACATCTACCTGTTGCATGTGGTTTAAGGATTCGTGCTCATTCATAAATTCCTGGTACTGCTGAAGAACTTCGGGTTACACCGAAGTCTTCTCTCAAGGTTCAAGAATGTGGTTTTGGCTATCCAAAAACTATCAACAAGAGCCGAAACATAAACCTTGAATGGTACCATGACCACGAATCAACCATCCCCATCACGTGTTACATTCTATGTAAAATGCTCCTTGCATTCCTCCTCTCCTTTGTTAAACACTCTCTCACCTGCCTCGAATCCTTCTATTGTCAAATTATTTTTTCGATCGTTAAAATCAATCTATCCAAGCTTAGTATCGTCAAATGTTGATAAATAATCGGAAATATGAATGTGCTTTGCGTTGATCAGGTCATAAAATACCACATACATATAATAGCTTCGATCAGGATCTACCCGCTGCGGTTGATGAAAATCAGGATCTGCCAATGATATATCTGCCGGTACCTGCCAATCCGCAACGTTAATGTGACAGCTTGGTTGATTGTTATTTTTGACCTTGGCAACACTATCATTTCTAACTAAAAACTTGTATGTCATTATAGTGTCAATTTAACGCTTGAGATAAAATATCGGCGATCGTTTAAACTGCATGACGAAGGAAGAGTTGTTTTTATTTTGCTCTTCTCCGGTTTAAGTTTCGGCAACAGTGCGGTTATGGCAGTATTTGAAATGACGATTGTTCCTCATTGCGATGCAAAAGAGTATGATGCCGCTGCTTACATTTAAAGCAACTATACCAGCTCGACAAAACCCGTAGACTTGTGGAGGTAATTTATGAAAATTTTTAATTTCATCGACTCATGGAATCGTTCGATGGTGATCATCAGGTTAGTGATTTTAAGATTACATGGTTGTAGGTGGAGGTGCTCTATAGTTGATAATGACCCCGCATTGTACTCCTTGTTCTTCAAGGCATGGTATCGCGATTCTGCACTGTGATTCTGGGCCTGGAAAATCATGAGCGCAATCTCATATTTTTCACACAGCAGCTTTATGGCCTATATGTAGTCGGCTGCGATCTCGAAAATTTCTCGATTGGCGAGAGATGCTTGCAACTTCGGTAGACGACGAAATGGAATATGTGATTGGCGGACATTGACGAATCGACAGTCGATGAGTTTTTGTTGTAGCGATAATAATGTAGCCTTGACTCAACAATATGAGTCTTCGAACTTTTCACGATCATGTGTTGACAGTGCCGATGGGCCAAGACATTCAATATTTACTTGATTCAAATTGGCTGGAAAGTTACTCCAATAAACACAAGTTAAGCGAATTAGTAATGATACGATACAACAGCGGGTGGCGATGACAAATTCAACCATTTGTTGAATTAGATGCAACAATTAGATACAAAATGCAACATACCGCCGCAACAATATTAATAAATTGAGTTTTGCAACATTTTAAATTTTACCAATTATTTTAACTTGACACACTGCCACGAATGAAATACACAAATACGCAGCTTTGTGACGGGCACTATAATCTCATCTTCCTTGACCGATTTTTCTATTTTTAAACGTTTATGGCGGTTATTCAAACTCAACCGCTAAAGCGTCGTCCATTATGTTGACGATATAAATCAAATTGGCGGATCATTTAAAAAACAAAGTCACGAAATAATTAGTTTTATTTATATTAAGTTTACCTATACACAAATTTACATAAATTTAAAACTGCAGGTTTTCTTAGCGTGTAAACCCCAGGAAATTTGGCATTGCATTCCAAATGTGTTGATCTACTGCGGTGGACTCCGATCTGAAAGTAAAACCGAGTAGAAAGTAAATAGCCGCCATCTTTAGGTGTAGATCATAATTATTCTGAAGAACTACGGGTTCAGATCAAAACTCTTCGAATAGTGGGAGTCTTCACGTTTAATAACCTGCGAGGTTATACTTATAGAACAATAATCGAATAAATCCAACCATCAACACAGGTCTGCTATACGGCTGTGAACTAACTTGGTTAATCATGGATGGCAGCTCTTACCAATAAGATCTAAATGTTTATAAATAAATGCCTCAGGTGCATTTTTAAAATGTAGAGATATAACCCTCAAATGTAAATGAAGAACTTGATTCGAGGAAGATTATTTTAACAACGTGCCGTTAATGGAAGTGATTTTAATGTATGCAGGCAAGCATAGGATAGCACGCACCACCAGTGCGAAAAATCTAAGCTATGCTGAAGTAACTAACTCCAAACATTTTAGCCTACAATATCTGTAATCTAACAAAATTAGGTTCGTATACGCACATTAAAGTGTACATTGGCACCTAATAATTAGATTTTCGCTCATTCTTGTAGGATTTAGGACTAATTCTTCAATAGGTACAGTCAACAAATCAAAAATTTGGATACATTTTACTTACTGTTGCGCGGGATTATTAATTCAAACAGACGTCGAACCACTGATGTAGCCATGTGAACAAGTCCCTTGAATCGAGATTTTGGAACTGTCGCTTCACTAAAATAAAATGATTGTTGCGTTATATATACATATTTGTTGTGACATGTATGCGCATATACGTAAAATTGTATTACTTACTTAACGGGTTGCCTTGAGCACATTGGCGGATTAGTTAGATGACCATCAGGTGGTACACGATGGTGATCCCGACTCATTGGAACAGGTCGCTGGCATTGAGCCGGTGGAACGGATCGAGGAGCTTGAAATGATGAAACACGAGGGTGATGGGGACCCGATAAACCAGGTCGAGTAGCTTGACCCAAAGTTACAGGTTGGGTAGCTTGACCCGATGTACCAGGTCGGTGAGCTTGAACTGATGGATGTTGGCGGACAGGTGGAACCGATGCTAGATGAGGGCTGGCATGACCTGATGTAACAGGTCGGCAAGCTTGATCCGATGGACGATGTTGGGGGGCTGGAACCGATGAAAGGTATGGGCTAGGTTTTTGTTGGGTAGCTGGAACCGATAACAGGTGCGGGCAAGCTTGATGTTGGGAAACTGGAACCGGGTGTGGGCTAGGTTTTTGTTGGGCAGCTGGAACCGATAAAAGGTGTGGGCTCGGTTTTTGTTGGGTAGCTGGAACCGATAAAAGGTTTGGGCTAGCTTGATGTGTTGGGACAGGTCGGGGAGGTTGAACCGATTGAATAGATTGAGGTGTTTGGCCCGATTGAATAGGTCGGGGTGATGGAACAGCAGCTGGAACAAGTTTGACCGATTTAGGTGGTTTTACAGGCTGCACAAATTGATTCGCTTGATGTTTATTTGACGAAGATAAATCAGGTGGATCCTCATCATCGTCCAATACGCTGAAATAATATAATTATATTGTGTATACATATAGGTTTGTTGTTGAACACGTGCACTGTAAATAGATTTCTTACGGAACAGGTGGAACGTTCTCAGACACCGAACATAGTCCATTAAATTCGGGATTACATCCCGTTTGGCAGCCAGAACACATTGGTCCTTTCACGTAAATTGGCAGACCAACCACATTACCAAAGCTATAGTTGCACGTAAGCAGTATCGTATCCCATTTCTTACCCATCATATTTTTAATGAATCGTGCAATGCCACAACCAACTTTTGCTGACTTTTCTTGGACCATAGCTGTAAAATGCCCAATCTCATTTGGACGATTAACTCTAGCACACATATCCACATCGTGTTGGGTGGTAAAATTATATTCATTAAACCATGCATTTATCAAATAAATAATTAACGATTCGTATTCCGTGGGGTCCATTTTGCGCGTTTGATGATGAATACCAATATTTTGACCAGAATATTTATACGCTACCGTATTATGACATGCATCGTGTTCCATTTCACAAGTACGAACATTAAGACTGCCTAAATATGATAAATCTGAATCCCATGTCATCGTTGTCATGCGTTTGGCACTTTGAAATCCTGGTAATGAACCATTTGCGACTTTATTCCGCAAATCGTTATGTGTATGTAGTATTATTTGTTGAAAGTGTGGTGTAACCTTTATCTCCACCGGTTCTATGCAATTTTTAACAAATTTCTAGAAGATAGACGAAAATAGTTATATTGGTGTAATAGGCAAATGGCAAATAGATCTATTTAAAACTTACACCATCATGTTTACATCCGATGTGAGGTAAAACCATATCGCCGTTAACTGTACATAATGTTGGATCGCAATAATTTGCAGCACTGGCCAAATTTAGTATATCCAATAATAGAATAGCCGAAAGTATACCAAATTTAAATAATAAATTTTTCATTTTTTCATGTATGATTTGAAACAATTTGAAACGTCGTTTGAGGCGGGGCCTTCTAAAATTGTATTTTAGTTGGTTTTGGTGTTTTATAAATTGTTTATAAATTGAGCCGAGCGGTTACTCTTTAACTGCTTTATAACACAGAAATGTAAGTAAGATATTCTCATATATTCAAATATAATCAGGTTAATCCTTATTACGTTTTAATCGCGAAGTTTAAATTCATCAGTTTTGAAAAAACCTAGGTTTCTAAATTTCGGGGATTTTTTTTAATGGAATCTATTGGATTGTTTGCATTCCATTTTAATTAAGACATGAATCAATAAGTGCAGTCTAGCTAGATAATTACATCCCTATCATCTCCTAGCATAACTTACAATATCCACCCGATTCCACTGGAATTTAAATTCCAGTGGAAAGATTATTCATATCATAGTTCCAGTGGAATTGTGAAAAATTTGCAAATTCGAAAAATTAAAGTATTTTATTAATTAGTGATTGTTAATTGAACAAACAAACTATGTTTTGAGTTAAAAGAAAGGGCTCGAGTTTCAAAGTATTCATAATATATGGTACAAAATGATCGGTAAATTATTGGTACAAAATTACGTAAACTCCATGAAACTTATCAATAATCATATATGTAGGTGCAAGTCAAAAATTTCCTAATTTGTTTATCCATAAAATCATAAAATTGATTAAAAATCATGTGAGTTCATAAAATATATGAGGTTCTCAATATTATAACAGGTTCATATCCCAAAATATTAATTTTTATCTTCAAAACAGGGCTGGAAACTGAGAAATATTATAAAAAATTATAATTTCTTGATGTATTCTAAATGACGGGACTACAAAATGTGCTATGTTGGCGATTGGCCAACAGATTCCTGAACACTAATCGAACGAAGTTCCAAAAATTAAAGAATTGCCGTTCAACAAAAACCAAAAATGTTGAATAACATAGAAAGATGAAATATCAAAATTGAACAAAAAACTATGGAGTTCTAAAAAAAAGTCTGGCGATTGGCCAATAGATTTCCAAACTTACAAATATTATAAAGTTTTTGTAACAATTTGAAATTGATAATCATTGATGGAGCAAAATTCAAAAAAGTCCAGAAGCGGAAATTCATTAAAACTCAAAAACATTCCAGAACAACTGAACTAGTTTCAATATCTAAAATTAATTGTATACACCAAATTTGATTAAAATTGTACAAAAAACGAGTTCCGAAAAATTCTGACAATTGGCCAAGCGATTCCCGAACCAGTGAATCAAAAATATTATAAAAATTATATGAGCTTTTCTCGGTAGTTTAGTGCTCAGTTTTTGAAAGAAGTTTGAACATAATTGTCCAAGATGGGATGAAATTCTAAGAATGTTGCTAAGCAGTAGAATTCAACCACTTCCATAACGTTCCATAACAAAGGAACTAGGTTGAAATGCTAAAATTCAACTTTGGTTTAAATTGATTAACAAATAGCCAAAATCCAAAATAAGCTGGTTAGTGGTCTGCAGATTCCCAAACTCAATCATATTATGAAAATTTCGTAAGAGCTAAGATTAGTCGCTTAATATTCATTTTTGCAAACAAGTTGACAAACACTAGTATTCAACAACTTCCAAAACGTTCCAAAATATGCTGGTGAGTGGCCAACCGATTCCCAAACTCAAAAATATTATGAGCATTGTATAAGTGCTCGGATTAGTAGCTTAGTATACATTTTTGTATTAAATTTGAACATTATTGAAGTCCTAAGATGGGACAAAGTACTAAGAATGTCGAGAAGCTCTTAGTATTTAACAACTTCCTAAATGTTCCGTAACAAAGGAACTAGGTTGAAATTCTAAAATTTAGTCTAGATATATATTTTGGCCTAAATTGAGCAACAAATAGCCAAGTTCCCAAAAATCCTGGTTAATGGCCAAAAGAATCCTGAACTCAACAATTTTATGAACATTTCGCAAGAGCTAGGATTATGAAAAAATTAGTAACTTAGAATACATGGGTCAACAAAATTTGAACATAATTGTTCAAGATGGAACAAGATTCTAAGAATATTGCTCCAAGCTCTAGTATTCAACGACTTCCCAAACGATCCATAATAAAGGAACCAGGTTGAAATTTTAAATCTAGATATTGTGATTCAAATTGAGCAACAAATAGCCAAGTTCGTAAGTGATAGTATATATTTTTGAAATTCATCCTGCTTTGAAACTGCATTCAGCATAGTTTCCTGTGATAGAAATTGAGTTAACATGGTAACAGGATTCGATGCTTTGAGATATAGGGTATCGTGGTGTGATGAAGGTGGCCACCACAGCGATAGCGATCGGAGTGACGGCTTTTCACGTTGAAATCTGATCTTTCTAATCCTATGTATTCGAGAGGAAAATATTCCTTTTGGCCGATTCGGACTATGGTGTTAAAAGATCTAAACTTGTATTAAGGCGTGATTTTGAACCGAAGAATATAGGCAATAATTCGTTTCAATTTCCGGAAGTCGTAAGAGCTAGGGGTGGTACAATTTTCATAATCACAGATACATCTTCAGGCACTGAAAATTCTTCAGGAAGCATTGGCCAAAAAAGGGCATCTTGTAGAAGAAACGCAGGCCCATGGATCCAAATTCCAGATGTTGAATTGAGTGCAACCAATTTTCTGGTTCCGAAATTTCTAGCACGGCGATGACCTGATTTGAAATGACCGTCTTCCATCTGGATGAGCATGACTTTATCCAGTGTAGTGTAATTGTCGAACCGGACAAATAAAAAATTTGATCAATTTAATGACTGAATCAGTAATTTTCCGAAAACCACCACCGGCTGACTGAAGTATCGATGAAATTTGATGTCTCATCTCTGTTGCATCAGCAATCGAGTTAGTACCGGTCTATAGATCATAAACGTATTTCTCGAGGGCGTCGACGGTGACAGGAAATACTCCAGTAGGTAAACCCGTCTTGGTGAATTTAAATTTTGCGATACATTTTGGCAATGTCAGCGCTGAATGCGGGCGCGTGCGTGCTTTCTTCCGCTAAGGTTTTGTCGGATCCAACTTTCTGCTTTTATGATACAATGTTGCGGCAAATAGAATGTCGGATGTATGATGGATTTTGGATCAATATGTTAAATTTGGCCTAACTTTTTCGAAATGAGTTCCACATTCAACTTCCTCAGATAACAGCGATTTAATAATAGTAGTTGTGACGGCGGTTTGGCGTGGGAAAATTTGTAATTTGACACCTGACCTTGAAATTTGATACCCTGACCTAGAAATTTGATACCAGTGGGGAAAAAAAAAATTTGTAATTTGATACCAAAATATTTAAATTTTAAAAAATTAAAAAAATTAAAAAAATAAAAATACATATAACGATAAAAAAATAGGTACGAACTCGGTGCGGAGCGGCGGTATTATGAGTGTTGTACTTTTAGAATGTAGTAAAGGTTTTTAAAAATAAAAAATTGAAATTTAACACTATTGATATCAGAATAATATGATTTGTCGTTGTTGTTTTGTATGAACACGATCAAACATGACTTTTTTTTTGTTTCTGGAAAATATTAATGTATACATCATAACAACAACAAAGAATCTGTTGGATGAAAATTGAAGTAATATAATATATAATATAGATATCGCCTACACAAAAAAAATGTACATGTTTTCGGCATTGTATTGATGCGATTGAAATTGTATAAGTATGAAAGATAAAGAATTATTATTTTTTTAATTGCGAGATGATGTCTGTCTATCTGACTACAACCTTGATTTTATTATTAAAATTTAACGATAGTAAAGGTTTAAAAATAAAAAGTGAAATTTAACACTATAGATATCAGAATATGATTTGTTATTGTTTTGTATGAACGTTTTGTAGTAAATGGATATTAGAATAAATTAGGTTGCACACTCCATACATATAAATATCGGAAGCAAGATTTTTTTTGTTGTTGTTTATGTTTTTCGTATATGAATATCGGATGGAATGAAATACAAACAAACAAATGATCAAACAAATAAATACATATATATTACCAAGCTGGACATTATCATACAGAATAAAGATGATCGTACAAGAATTTTTAGTTACAATTTCTGATATAACTTAAAAACGATATCGTTTTGGAAATTACTTTAAACTGATATACATATGTATGTATGATGCATTGTACAAGTGTATATTTAGCACGAATAAAAATGTATCTGATAAAATAGTATGCGATTCAAACGTAATACGGTAATATGTTGAATTTAGTGGTATTAGGGAAAATTTCTATATAAAAAAAACCTAGTTACCAAACTCATACATTTGGTTGTGTACCAATCAGTGAAATTGTTTTAATAACATCCTCAAACCAGATCAAAGTACGTATCAACAAAATTTATATATGTTTTACACAAATTAATTTAAAATGACCTGCGCAAGCTGTTCGACACTACAACAAGTTTTGCAGGCTTGGATTACCATAATGTCATATGAATAGCTCAAACTTCCTCTAATGAGGAAAACACACTTCAATTAATTTATTGTAAAACATGAGTTAATATAACCCTTAACACAAACTGTAAATCGCGAATGAATACTACTCTAATAGTGAATGACTTACACATATATAATATAATATGTCTTAACATTTCTATATTCCCTCACAGTATCAATGTATTGGTAAACATTATGATCGATAAAATTCACGTAAACAAAACAACAAAAACTGTAATAGTGTTTTTGTGTATATGAATATCTCGGAATCAATTAAATTGACCGTGGCTGCTTAAAATAAAGAGTAAAAGGCTGAATATGATATGTTGTTTCGGAGAAATGAGATAAGCAATTCAAACACAACAATTTTACAAATATTTCTGATGAACGCGAAGAAGAGAAAAACGAAAACCTTTTCAAGGCTTGTACACGAGTTGGGAAATATTTGCTAGGAAATCATAGCCGATCACTCTCTGAGAGAATTTTTGTGTGATTAAGAGAATTTTTGTGTGATTAAGTTGGTCGTCTGCGAGTTTTTTGCTCAAAGTCAAATATATTTCAACTCAAAGAAGAGAAAAAGGGGCGTGTTTTTCGTCATTTTAGTTGATTTGATTGGGAGAGAGATCGGCTATGATTTCCTAGCAAATATTTCCTAACTCGTGTACAAGCCTTCAAATTACAAATTTTTTTTTCCCACAGGTATCAAATTTCTAGGTCAAGGTATCAAATTTCAAGGTGATGTTGATCAAGAGGCAGTTGTAAAAAATTCTGATATCGACCTGATTATGTGTTCGTTTGTCTTAAAACGGACACAGTAGTACGTTGATGATCTGGTAATAGTGAGTAAAGTTGCGGACATACGAGTACATTTCAATGATGGGTTTTCTAGCGTAGATGAAATTGGCGTGGATGCTTTCTAACCGGTCAGCACTCTAGAACTGATAAAGTTACTTATATCACCTACGGTAGGAAGACATGTCGATAGGGCGGCAACAATCCATTTAGTTTTTGTTTCCGGATCTAATTTTGGAACGATGGGGCTATTCCAATGCTGTACTGGTCTATTAAGTTTTTCTATATAGGACCGTAAATGTGCCCGGAAATGATTAAGGATAGCTAACATCTTCTTGCGTCTACCGATTGGTTTGGAAATTTGAAATATCGCCACTGATTACTGTGGAATTATAGTCGAAAATATTTCCACTCCACCAGAACTCATAATTCGAATATTGTGGAGACAAATTATTGGATCAAGCAGTGAAATCCATTTTATTTGCTCAACTTCTTGTCAATTTCTAGATTGCAATTTTCTATTGCCTAGAAAAAATTGTCCATCTATTGGTGGTAACTCAAACTAAAGTTTTAAAGCGGCGTCCATTATATTGACGTTATAAATCAAAATGCCGTTTTAATTTAAAAACAATTAATTTTATTTATATTAAACTTACAAACAAATTTATATAAATTTCAAAGATAATTTTTCATTGCGTCCAATTATTAAAATCCGCATGTACAGCTCTTAACGAATACAACTTACCACACAGATCGTGGTTAAAACCAAGTTACAAATCTGTAGTAGGCCTACACTATGTATTCCGATCTGAAAGAAAAACCGATTAGAAAGTAAATAACATCCTTCTTAAAGTGTTATGCTATAAGAGAGCGCTAGCTTCGCATGTAATAATGTGCATTGTTGGACAGTCTTTTCCGATTTTGGATATTTGGACATAAAATGTCAACTAAATCTGGCGTAGTGCAAGCCACTTTCACCATTATTGTTAATGATTTTAGTTGAAAAGTTCCTATCCCTAATAGATGTATGTTCCGAAAGGGTGATTTTTACAACCAATCGATGGTCACATATCCTTACGAAAAAATCTCTTTTTTATCAGAACCTATAACATTTTTAAGATCTGGAGTTTAATAAAATTGGGTTCGTAAGTACTTATTAAAATCTTCTTCCATAGATTAGAAAATATTTGGATCGTTGCTAGTTCTTGAAGGTTTTTGGAACTAGTTTCTAGTTACAACAAATCAAATATTTGCAAACATTTTACTTACTCCAGCCCGGGATTATTAGTTTGAACAGACTTTGAAATAGTGATACAATCATTTGAATAAGAACCATGAATCGAGATGTTGAAACTGCCTGATCAGGCTGAACAGGTTGTGCTAATTGAAGATTTATGGGCCTCTCGCTAAAACAAAATAATTTTTTTATTATATATAGTTGATGCGTGTATCCGCAAAATTGTACAACTTACGCAATGGGCTGCCGTGAGCTTTTCGATGGTAGAGTTTGAACCATAGAATGATGTCGGGGATCAGTAACCGATGGAATAGCTGGGATACCGAGATTCAGTGAATGAGAACGCTGAGGTGGACCCGGGGGAAATACTCGGGGAGATGAAACCGGTGGAAGAATTCGAGGAGCTGGAACCGGTGGAAAACGTGGGGTTCCTTCATTCGATGAAACAGGTCGGCTAGGTTGAACCACAGAATAATGTCGGCGAGCTGGAACCGGTGAAATAGGTGGAATACCTAGATTCATTGAATGTGTTCGATGAGATTGACCCGAAGGAAGTTGTCGGGGTGATGGAACCGGTAAAACAGGCTGGGCATATTGACCTGATGAATGTCGTGCAACTGGAACCGATAGAATAGGTCCACTGAAATGAAATAAAATAATTATATATATTGTATGTAGGGTTGTTGTTAAAAATGTGCACAGGTAAATAATTTGCTTACGGAACGGGTGATACGTTCTCGGCCACCGAACACAGGCCACTGAATTCGGGATTACATCCCTTTTGGCAACCAGAACACATTGGCCCTTTCACATAAATTGGATAATTAACCACATTACCAAAGCTATAATTGCACGTAAGTAATATCGAATCCCATTTTTTATTCAGTATGTATTTTACGAATCTAACAATGCCACAACCAACTTTAGCCGACTTTTCATGAATCATCGCGGTAAATTGACCAATGTCATTTGGACGAAAAGTTCTAACACAATTATCCACATCGCCTTGGTTTGCATATTTATACTCATTAAACCATTTATTTATCAATAAATTAATTAACGACTTGTATTCTGTGGATTGAAGTGATTTCGTTTGATATTGAATGCCAATATTTTGACCCGAATATTTATACGCCACCGTATTATGACATTCATCGTGTTCCATTACGCAGGAGCGAACATTTAGTTCAGCTAAAAATGCTAATTCTGGGTCCCATGTCATCGTTGTCATGCGTTTTGCACTTTGAAATCCTGGTAATGAACCATTTGCGACTTTATTCCGCAAATCGTTATGAATATGTAGTATTACTTCTTTCAGGTATGATGTAACCCTTATCTCAGCGGGCTCAATGCAATCTTGAAAAAAATTCTAGAAAGTGGAAGAAACTTTTCGTTTTATTTGTGTATAGGTCACACATACATAATCCGGATCAGTTTTCAACTTACACCATCATTATTGCACCCGATGTGAGGTATGACCACATTGTTTACTGTACATAATGCTGGATCGCAATAATTTGTGGTACTGGCCAAATTTAATGTGTCCAATAATAGTATAGCCCAAAATAAACCAAATTTAAATAATAAATTTTTCATATTTTTTATGTGTGATTTGAAACAAAATAAAACGTCGATTGAGGCAAAAGCCTTCTATAATTGTATTTTAATTGGAGTAATCGCAGTACCTGGTAACCCGCCATTTTTGTGTTGCATATATAACCTTTTTTGGAATAATTTTGACGTAGGTGAAATAATTTGCACTTCCATTTTTTGCAATAAGTCCGTTTGTCGTAAAATTTGGCTCGAATTTCGGCTAAACTATTTTCAGTCTCGTGAGTGCTGGTGGACACTCTTTCAAAATATTCCAACAGATAGTGCATAGAATTTGGAATCAAATATGACCTACTCAAGATAATATTTTGTTAAAATTCCTAAGTTTAAAAAAATCCTAAATTTCTAAATTTCGCGGATTTTTTTATTAAATCTACACTATTTTTTGTTCTGGCTTCCAAATTGAGCCATCCTCAGTCTAATTTTGACAGTGACTTTTTCAAGTGTTATAAAGTTTTGTTTCTTTTGGTTCTACATGTTTTGGTTTACTTTTAGTTTTTTAGATACTCGGGTAAAACTAAGAAGTTTTCTAATTCTTTTGGATGACATGACCTTGCACCCGCTTTCCTCATAATGACGGAACTCTTCTAGCTGTTTCCTTCTTGGTTGTAGTCACAGCAGAACCTGCAAGTATTCTCTATTACCTTATATATATATTTTTTTGAAGTAATATCGGCAAGAACTGTGGGCTAGAGTTTTCCTAGCTTCGTATTATACTAGCAATTTGGCGATTGTCGTAATCCTGAGTCGGCTTACCAGGCTTTTTTGACGTCCAATTTGGTTCAGTTCCTCATTCTCTCCTCCACGTTGCCCTTGTTAAAGTCACAAATGGGTGACGGTTCGACAAAGGGTTTGGTCTGATAAACGGTTCATGTCCCTGCTCTTAGACAAGAACGATCTTGTTCTTGTCCGCAATTTCATTGAGGGCTTCGTGGAACTCGTAAAGCATTTTGGATCTAAAGCAATACTTGTTAAGAAACCGTGAACCACCTAAGCCAGAACCTTTACTCCAAAACTCTCTCTTCCATTTTTGATCCATTCGTGAACCATTTTTGTGCTTCTTCCCGAAGCCATGTGGCTTGGTTTTTAAATTTCTTATGTGATGGCATTAAGACTGTGTTAGGAGCCAACAGAGCCTCTATACCAGCTGACGGGATAGTTCTATTGGCGCCTGCGGTTCCAAGGCATGCTAGTCTCTGGAGTTTTCCCAAGTTTTTCCATTATATTTTTTGCCTTTTTAACTATTTTCACAAGATGTGTTTCCCAGGTTAGTTTTTTATCAAACGTAACTGCCAGGTACATATCTTCTGTAACAAAGCCAAGATCAATTCCGTTAATCACCAACTGAGATTTATGCTGAGTTTCCTCCTCCTTTGAGTTAATTCTAATTCCCTCATTCTTGCACCAATTCCAGGTAAGACCCAGCGCATTTTTAATTACTTTACTTAAATCGTGCTTACCTATTATGGATATATCTGGATTTTTGAATAGATTATCCACTATTAACGACCATAACAGAGGTGATAGTACCTCTCTTTGTAAGCGAATATTTCTTCTGCTCACCAAAATGTACTTTATCTACTTTATGATTCTGTTATCAGCCTTTGTTGCAAGGACCTAACACGCCTTATCTTGCCCATAAAGGCATATGAGAAACCTCCCTCCTTCGGGCCAGTGCTTTTTCAATGGGTTTTTACAATTTGATTTAATGCCGTAACCATGCAAGGCAGATAGTACCTACATTCTGATGTATCGATCAATCAGTTTCTCCGTCGTCGTAAGCAGAAAAAATGAGAGACTTAAAGCGCTACTCTAACCTCAGCTATACGGTGGAATGAGTAAATTTTCGAGCCTATTGCGCTTACCAAAGACTGCCAGAAATTTACGCAAGTAAGAGGTACGTAAAAAATATTGCCTGAGAGTACAGGCAATATTCCCATCCAAGGTAAGATTTGAAGCGATATCAGAATTTCCAGTGCGTATACATCCATTCGACAAATTCAAATTATTGGCATGGTTAATTATTACCAGCATTTTCTTAAAAACTAGCTGAATTATGTTATCGCCGATTCATGGATATCTAGTTTTGTTACTAATAAAGCCAAAAACCTGCAACAAATTACAAAATACTTGGTTAGAAGAGTGTAATGAAGCATTTGTTCAGACTTAAAGTGGGCTTGCTCACGCAACTGTTGGCTCATCTTTTAGATAATGCAATGTCAGATCCATCGTGCAGCAACTCATTAATGGATGTAGGAAACCTCTACAGCATTTTCCTTCAAAAAGTTACAACCAGCCGAAACGGAATATTCTGCATTTGATATTTAAATACTCGCCATATACTTAGCGATTAAATATTTTCGATATCTTGTAGAAGGTCGAGAATTTACCATTTACACCGACCACAAACCTCTTACAAGCGCAATAAGCTCCCAAACAGAAAGAGGTCTACGACAAGCTCGTCATTTGGATTTTGTTTCGCAGTTTTCGACAGGCATTCAATAAAACACTACATCTCAAATCAATTTCGGACGTCAAAAAATACTTTCTGGTTCCACTCGCCTCATTTCCAGGTTTATATATTTATTGCGAAACTGGAAAATCGCCCTTATCATCCAGAACGACTACGTCAATTAGCTTTCAGTGAGCTGAACAAAGACGTCATTTTGAATACATTCATTTGGACATCGTTGGACCACTTCCTCCATCAAATGGATATGCATACATTTTAACTACTGTAGATCGTTTCACTAGATGGCCAGAAGCTTACCATATGTAGGATATTATACCTCCGCAACAGGTGCAAAAGCTTATGTGGAAAATTACATATCCAGATTTGGAGTACCTATAAACATTAATATAGATCAATGAAGCCAATTCCAATCTTAGCTGTCCTCAGAATTAACGAAGTTTCTAGGCACACATCGAATTCGGACACCCGCAATATAACGGAATGATTGCACATTTTCATCGCCCACTACATACAAGCATCTCCAAAAGCGAGAGGCGATATACAATAAATTGAAGTTTGCAGCTGTCAATAGTTCTTGTTGGCATAAGAGAGCTACACCAAAAGATAATTTTAAATGTTCTCCGGCAACCTAGTGGACAACCACTAAAATTATCAGGCTAATTTTTCTTGGAAGCACCATAGCAACAAAGATCAGACTATCGGGTTTCTGCTACGCCTTAACATGCTCTGAAAATCGTTTTTATCAGGCTACATAAACTTTGAACTTGGCTGACAAGGCCTTACAAAAGCCCACATAAGGTAATTCGACGATTTAGAAAATATTTTACCAAAATTAAGTTGAGCGTTTTGAACATTTTATCGGGTTAGGTTAACAATTGCATCTTCATTAATTAAACCTATTGTTTGTTTGATTTCAATACGATGTTATGGAATAACTTGAATAATTCTTTAATTTCTTCGTATAGGGACTTAACTGAATTACCCTCTTTTACGAAATAGGTTGTTGACATTATTTTAACTGCCGACGTTAACAAAAAACACTGCCAAGTAATCTACGTAACGTTTTATGTGTCGACAACCGGGTATATTACATGGCGTAATCTACTTCGCCCATCTTTGCTCTCCACTCTCCACAGTTGCGATTTAAAGAAAATTTAAACATTTGAGTATGTCTGATCATGCTAATTGTGATGTGCTATGAAAGTTGAAAGTTTCCATCACCAATAGTGCGGCTACTGAAACTATTTAGCTTTAACGCGTCGTCCAATATTTTGGCGTTATCGCCAAATCGAAATGCGACATTTTCATTTTAAATTTATTCACGAAATAATTTTATTTATATTAAAATGTATACAATAATTTACATAAATTTCAAACAATTATCACAAGCGTATAAAATCCAGAAAAATTTTTATTGCGCCCGCAATTAAAATTTAGTACTGCTCTTGAATCCAGATCGTATGGTTCAAATTACAAATCTGTTGCTCTACTGTATGTATATACTAATCTGAAATGAAAACAGATTAGGAAGTAAATAACCGCCATCTTTAGGTCTTATGCGTAGGGCAAGAAGAAATTTTCCACTTTCTCTAATATTGTTCATGATTTTGATTGAAGAGTTCCTAAGCAGACTGCCCTAATTTATATATTACGCTGATGATGGTATGCCTCCTGCCAACCTAATATTAATGTGTACAGAACCAACTAAATTAAAACATTATGATAAATTATGCTATAATATGGATGCGGATTAACTTTCTAAGCCATGGCAGCTCATTTCAATAAGATATCTAAATGCCTCACACGCATTTTTAAAATGTAGTGGCCTAATACTAAAACTTACGAAAAATCTGTAGAGCGCACCAAAAAACTGATTTGGAATGTTTTCTCTAGACAACTATAAGGAGGCTCATTTTTATCAGTATGTACGAGTACATACTGTTAGAATTTTTTTTAAAACTTGTTGGGCTAAATAAAAATAGTTTTACAAATCAAAGATCTGAATACATTTTACTTACTGTTCTGCGGATATATCCGTTCAAATAGACGCCATATCATTGTTCCAACCATTCTAATAGGAGCCGTTAAAAGAGACGGTTGCTCTGGCTCAACAGGATCTGGCTCATAAGGACGAACTATTTGAGGATTTGCGGATCTCTCGCTAAAATTAAATAATTTTTGTATTATTTACTTGTGTATGCGTAAAATTGTATAACTTACGCAATGGGTTGCCATCTGCACCCCGATGGAACAGTTTCTAGAGGACGTTGAGCCGAAGGAGGTTGGCGGGGAGCTGGAACCGGTGTAAGTGGTGAACCACCTTGACCCGATGAAACAGGAAAGCGAGATTGAACCGAAGGAAGCTGTCGGGGAGCTGGAACCGGTCGAAGAGATGGCACAGGTTGGTAAGTTTGACCCGAAGGAACAAATCGGGGAGGTGGAGCCGATGGAAGAGGTGGTATAATTTCACCTGATGCCACAGGTCGGTATGTTTGACCCGAAGGAACAAATCGGGGAGGTGGAGCCGATGGAAGAGGTGGGATAACTTCATTCGTTGACACAGGTCGGTAAGGTTGAGCCGTTGGAATACTTCGAGGAGCTGGAACTGATAAAACAGGTGGACTCATTGAAAATGGTCGGGGAGCTGGACTCAATTGAACAGGTCGTGGTGGTACAGCCGATGGAGCTTGTTGGACTACTTGCGGTGGTGATACAGGCTGCATTAATCGACTCGATTGTAAATTCAATAATGGATTTACTTGTGACCCTGGTGTTACACGCCGTGCAAGCCGTTTCGATAATAACGATTGTAGTGGATTTATCGGACATGAATTAGATGGTTGCCCCATATCACTGAAATAAAATAATTCTATTGTACGTTTGATATTGCAAATATGTATTGCAAATAAAATTTCTTACGTAACAGGCTGAACATTTTTCTGTATTACTGGATATGATTGTGACCCCGGTTCTACAAGGTGTATAACCCCTTTCGATAGTAACGATTGTATTTGTTCTGAATATACACCGGCATTAACCTCATCATCACTGAAATAAAATAATTATATTGTATGTTTGATATTGTGCAAACATGCATTGCAAAAAGTTTTCTTACGGAAGAGTCGCAACGCTTTCTTGTAATGAACATAGCGCATTATATTCGGGATTACATCCTGTTTCGCATGCAGAACACGGTGGCCCTTTCACGTAAATTGAATTATTAACTAAATTACCGTAGCTATAGTTGCACGCAAGCAGTAGCGTGTCCCATTTCTCACCCTTCATGTGTTTGACGAACCTCGAAATGCCACAACCAAGTTTTGCTGACTTTTCTTGAATCATTTGTGTGAAGTGGCCGACGTCATGTTTGCGAGCTACTCTAAGACACATATCCACATCGGCTTGATTTGAAAATTTATACTCATCAAACCATAGACCCATCAAATAAATAAGTACTGATTCGTATTCCGGGGGATAGAGTGGTAATGTTTGATGCTCAATGGCACAATTTTGACCAGAATATTTAAACGCCACCGTATTATGACATTCATCGTGTTTCATTACGCAGGTGCGGACATTAAGTTCGGCTAAATATTCTAATTCTGAATCCCAGGTCATCGTTGTCATGCGCTTGGCACTTGCAAATCCTGGTAATAAACCATTTGCGACTTTATTTCGATACGCATTATGAGTATGTAGTATTACTTTTTTCATGCTTGGGGTAACCTTTATCTCAGCCGGTTCTAAGCAATCCGGATAAAATTTCTAGAAAGCGTATGAAATTTTTGTCTTATTTGTATAGTCGAGAGTTTAGCTTTGTACTTACGCCATCATTATTGCATCCGATGTGAGGTAAAACCACATCGTTGGTTGTACATAATTTTGGATCGCAATAGTTTGCAGCATTGGTCAAATTTAATGTATCCAAAAATAGTAGTATAACCGAAAATATACCAAATTTAAATAATAAATTTTTCATTTTTTTTATGTGTGATTTGAAACAAAACAAATATTTGATTGAGGCTAGGCCTTCTAAAATTGTATGGCATAATTCAGTTCCCGCCTTCTTTATGTTGACCAAACCAAAATTTAACCGGGCATTTACCGTTTAGCTATATACATACTTTATAACACGCAGGACAGGATCGAGAGGGTATTTGATGATCTTCGATTTATTTTAGATGCAATAAAATCACAATATGCCAAATTGCCAATACTTCGAAATTTCCTTGTTGAGAAAATTCAAGTTTGACAGTAACTGTGCTTTTTTAACATCAAAAGACTTATCCTATCACTGCTTTTCCTGGGTTGTTCGTAAATCTGCTAACAACCTGTATGGCATAAGCTATCTCTGGACTAGTTTTTTTAGAATCTGACATACGAAACCTTTCTTATATATCTTTAAAATATTTTTCTTGATCGACCGACATTTTTTATTATTTTCGTTCATGTATAATAGTACGTTCGCGTTAGTTTGAAGTGTTCACTGACTTCAAATTTAAAATTTTCTTTGTTTTTCGTGTTGTTTGTGAATATCAGCAGATCGTCAACGATAGACCAGCATAACGATTGTGTTTCCATTTTCCAGCAAATCTGATTCTCAATTAAACTATAACAAACTCGCTTTTCCTTGCCTTTTCCCATGATTCTAATTCAGAACAGATTAAAGTTTTGTAAAAAAAATGTTTGTCATCTCCAAAAAGTCCTTAGAACACGTTGATAAATTTCCTTAAGCTCATGTCCGTAACTTCAACCGCATTGCTCTCTAACTTAAATATGTCAACAGCATTGTTATCGAGTGTTTTATTGTTCTCTTCACTAGGTTCTGCATGCGATTTAACTCTTTCTTTTCAATAAAAACCACATTACAACTTACTATGGTCTTTTTGGTCGATATAAACGATATCCCTTTGTCTCAGGTGCATACCCAATGAAGACATTCATCTTTTTCTTTTTTAATGTAAGAAAGTATACCCAACACTTTTCTTGTGCAATCATCGCTTAGAGGGAAAAAATAACAGGAACCTCCAATGGATTTATGTTACATTGGGCTGCACAAATTCGAGTGAATTAGTTCCAACATCTCTGTTACCCGTTTTCCAATATTTGTAAAAGGTATCTTTGCTTGGTTGCGTTTTATATATGTTATACTAGGTTCTTTCATATCACCGCTGAGAACTGCTTATGTCCCAAAACACTATAATTAATGTGACTGTATTAACGTAATCACACTACGATGCCACAAAAACTCATCGTCTTGCCGCACGTTTGCCATTATAGATTAGTTAAAAATATTACATCCAGATTTATGGAATTGTATGGAGTTTGGTGCCCCTGTGGTCGGGCACTCACATGTCTCGTAAATATAAATTGCACAAACATGTTTCCCAAGAATACTACCACATGAGGCGACTAAACTAAAGAATCAACTGTTTATAAAGTCAACAAAAAGAAAAATGGATACCGCCAAAAAAACACCGGAGCCCCACTCAAGTACCTGGACACCTGGATTTAGGATCGGCATGTTGAACCTGCAGTCACTTAGAAAACCAGGAGCATTGGCGGGCCTATAACCTCGTGCATGAAGGAGTATCGGCTGAAACTCGTTGCTCTTCATGAAACTCACTGGCCTAAAAGTGGAGACCATGTGTCCCAGGGCTATACGTTGCTCTACAGTGGAGATGAGCTCAGAAATCTTGGAGCTGGATTTCTTCTTGGGCCGCAGGTAAAGAACGCTGTTTTGGGCTTCCAAGCAGTCAACAACCGATTGTGTAAGCTTCGCCTGCGCATGAAGTTGGCCAACCTGTCGATGATTTGTGTACACGCTCCCACAGAAGTCAGCCAGCCCCAAGATAAAGACTCATTTTACAATGACTTGGATGATCTGATCGAATGATAAGAATGGTAATTGGGGCTTTAATGCTAGAGCTGGCAGAAAGTCTGATAAATGAAGATCAAGAAAAACGATATCAGGATCTTGTCAGCGACAACATTGAGGGAGCTAACTACCAGTCTGACTGTGTGAACTCTGTCTGGGAGGCACGGAAAACTTCGGTTATCAGTGCTGCTCAACAGACTTTAGGTATAGTGAATGACACACCCATGAATGATGGGTTTGATGACGAGTGTCGTCTTGCAGTTGAGTAACAAAATATAGGCCATAGTGAAGTGCAACAACGTCTTCCAATCGCAATGAAAACCCAAGCTTCTCTTACTAGGAGGGCAGCTAAGCGGATTTGTAGACGGAAAAAGCGAGAATGGTGGAAGAGGTTCTGAAAGTACAACAACTCAGCAATGAGCGCAGTTCACGTAATTTCTTTAAAGGAATTACTGGATTGCACCATACTTGCAAGCCTGCGTCAACTGCCATTCGGGCCGGGATGGAAACCTCTGTGTTAACATCGACGCACTACTCGACGCAGGGAATGGACACTTTACCGACCTGCTTGGTGTTCATCATGCGTAACAGACTGTAGTTGATTCACCTCAAATATACAGAGTGCGGAGATTTGCATTGAGGATCCATCCCATGAGGAATTCACTAAGGCCATGCAGAGACTAAAACGAAACCGCTCACCTGGAGCGGACTGCACTAATTCGGAGCTCTTGATATTCGGAGGGGATACTTTGTGGAACTGTCTTTTCGTGATTGAACTGAAGAGCAACGGAGTGGAGGAAATACTTGATCCGCTTGTAGAGTTTTCAGCTTCAGTTGGACTCCAGATCAATGAGTCCAAAACGAAATACATGATTTCAGGTTATAGGGACAATGGCACATCAGATTTTAGTAGTGGCCACTACACGTTTAAAGGAGTGAGGAGGTTCAAATATTTGGGCTCTCTTATCACTCACGATAACAGTGTGGGTGAGGATATTAAAGTGCGGCTGGCAGCTGGCAACCGTGCTTTGTATCCTCTAAGGCCACTACTAAAATCTAAACACCTATCAAGTGCCGTGAAGCTGAAACTTTACAAAGCGTTGATCAGGCGCTGACGGATGAGTGCGAGAGATGGCTCCTTACATTACACGAAATAGATGGCACATACCAAGCTCTGTACAATTTCGAGATCAGAGATCTGATGCAGATCCCCGATATTGTGCATGAAATAAGATCTCAGCGAGTACGCTGGATCGATCACGTTCTGATCTGAAAGGAGAACGACCATATGGTAGGCGCAGAGGTCGTTGCAGATGACGATGGCTCCACGGTGTAGAGAATGATTTGGCTTCTTTAGGTTGTCTACAGTATGACAACCAAGCCCAGGATCGAAACCCAGCAAAAGGGCCAGCAATGGCCTTTAGACAATGTTTATTATTATTATTATTTATTACGTAATAACTATGTACTAAGTAATTATCAATTTATACGAATAAACTGTATAAAACAGCGTATATTGCGTTGCTATAAAGATGGCATTGGGTTTAATTCAAATTTAATGCGATTTTAATAGGCTCTGCGCGGCATTCGATATCAACATTTGATTTAATTCACATAAACAAAAAAAAAACTAACAAAATGTTAAATTTCGGAATAATTTTGGCTTTTATTATTGTGGGGCTGTTACATTTAGCCCACGCCACAAATTACTGTGATCCAAATTTATGTAAATTTAATAATAAGGTTAAGCCGCACATCGGATGCAAAAATAATGCTGTAAGTTGTCAAATATGTCGTAAATCTAAAGCGAATAAATGTTCATACTGTGCGCTTATACAATTTAGAAATTCGCCAGCAACTGTATACAACCCTCAATGATACCGGCTTCACCCCAATTACAGCAAGCTATACTCAGAACTCATAACGATCTACGGAATAAAGTGGCAAATGGTACATTGCCACGATTTGAAAGTGCCAAACGAATGCCAACCTTGTCATGGGATACCGAATTAGAATATTTAGCCGGGCTCAATGTTCGCCGTTGTCAGTTGGAACATGACCAATGTCGAAATACCGATGCATACAAGTGGTCTGGTCAAAATTTGGCCGTACACTATACCACTGGTAAAATTCCTTCGACTGAATACGAATCAAATATCGTCAAGCTAATCAACGAATGGTTTGATGAAAATAAAAATGCAAACCAGGCCGATGTGGATAAGTGTACTACGATTGGTCTTCAGAAAAATATTGGCCATTTCACGGCGATGATTCAGGAAAAGACATCAAAAGTTGGTTGTGGCCTTGCCACATTCCTCACAAATATGAAGGGGAAAAAATGGACAACGTTGCTAGTAGCGTGCAACTATAGTTTTACCAATTTGCTTGATCGGCCGATTTATACGAAAGGTGTAATGGGTTCGGGCTGTGAAACGGGATGCAATCCTCAATTTAAGGGGCTATGCTCTGTATCCGAAAATGTTCCACCCGTTCCGTAAATAAATAAAAGTTTTAATTTCGTACAACTGCAAAAAATGTTGTTTTGTTAACCGGAGTGCCTAGCAATTTGACGAGTTTCAATAAGGTCGACCTTAAATTTCACCAACCAATAATTTTGAAATTTGTCGTAGATGAACCTTTATAGATGATTTTATAGAAATACGATCGGATTGGATCAATATGGCTAGAGAGTTTCTTAGCGGCATACGAACTTTAGGGAACTAAAGTTAATTAGCAGATCTCATAAAAAAAATAACATCTCCACCATCTCGAAAATAATAAAAAAAAAATTCAGTTTTAGCGATTAACACGTAGCAAGAGTTTTGTCTCAATTCTGTTGTGCAACTTCGCTCGGCTTTATTTATAAATTTTGGTTTGACAAACACAAAGACGGCGGGAACTTAATTACGCGCCAGTTAAAATAAAATTTCAGAAGGCCCCGCCTCAAACACCGTTTCGAATTGTTTCAAATCATACATAAAAAAAATGAAAAATTTATTATTTAATTTTGGCATACTTTCGGCAACACTATCATTGGGTATATTAAATTTGGCCAGTGCTACAAACTATTGCGATCCAGCATTATGTACAACCAACTACGAGGTCAGACCTCACATCGGATGCGAAAATGATGGCGTAAGTTCAATACTGCGTGCTTTCACATATACAGTTTTCCACCTAATAAAAACTTTATCCGCTTTCTAGAAATTTTTTAAGGTCTGCATAGAACCGTCTGAAATACAAATTACACCGCATCTGAAACAAGTAATACTACATGCACATAACGATTTGCGGAATAAAGTCGCAAATGGTTCATTACCAGGATTTCAAAGTGCAAAACGCATGACAACGATGACCTGGGATTCAGAGTTAGCATATTTAGCCGGTCTTAATGTTCGCACCTGTGAAATGGTACACGATGAATGTCATAATACGGAAGCGTATAGATATTCAGGTCAAAATATTGGTATTCAGCATCAAACGAGTCCACTCTATCCCCCGGAATACGAATCGATAATTGTATTTTTGATAAATGAATGGTTTAATGAGTACAAATATGCAAATCAACACGATGTGGATAAGTGTGTTAGAATTTTTCATCGAAATGAGATCGGCCATTTTACAGCGTTGATTCAAGAAAAATCGGCAAAAGTTGGTTGTGGCATTGTAAGGTTTGTCAAATATATGTTGGGTGAGAATTGGGATACGCTATTGCTTGCGTGCAATTATAGCTTTGGTAATGTGGTTGATATGCCAATTTACGTAAAAGGACCAATGTGTTCTGCCTGCCAAACGGGATGTAATCCCGAATATAATGGGCTATGTTCGGTGTTCGAAAACGTTTCACCTTTTGCGTAAAAAAATTATTTGTGTACAATAGCATCATTTTTACATACAATAGAATTATTTTGTTTCAGTGACCCGGATGAGGACCCATATAGTTTTTATCCAGTAAGTCCATTATTGACTTTACAATCGGGTCGGTACATACAGCCTGGATCGTCAACCCAATCAGTTCGACGTATACCAGCGGGTAGACCACTCCGACCTGTTTATTCAGGCCTACCTCCACGACCTGTTCAATCGGTTCAAGCTGCCCGGCCTGTTCCAACAGTTCAAGTTACCCGACCTGTTACACCGGTTCAAGCTACTCGACCTGATATACCGATTCAATCTTCCGAACCTATTGCATCGAGTCCAGATTACCAACCAGTTTCATCGGGTACAGAACACCGACCTGATCTATCAGGGTACTCAATACAACCCGTACCGTAAGTTTTACATATACGCACATAAGTAACTAAATATATAATACAAAAGATATTTAATTTTAGCGAGATGACCGAAAATCTTCAAATGAATCAACCAATTCAGCCAACTTTAACATCCCGGTTCATGGATCTTTTGCGCGTAGCTGAATCAATTATTCTACCTTTTGAAATACGAAAAGCTTCTGAACAACCGCAACCACCTGTACGAACTAATGATGCACAACCGTAAGTGAAATATAATCATATTTTTGATTTGTTGGCTAAACGAGTTAGCAAATAATTCAAATATGTATATACGAATATCTAAAATATCTGGCCAGTGGGTCGTGAAATCGAAATAGGCCATTGCAAAATATTTTGAACCATTTTGGCTGTATAGCGTCTATGCCTTGCGTGCATGTAATCCCGGATTTTTTTTGTAAGAATATAACCATTCAACTTCCATTAAAGATTAATTTAAAAAAGTGCGAGGCATTTATTTATAAACTTTTAAGTTTGCATTCCCTCCACATTTGACCAGTAATCAGATTAATTATGTCCCGCACCGTTAACGCCGAAACAAACAATACGTTTTTAAACGAGCTTGATTTAATATATTTATATTTAATCTTTTCAGATTTGAAATTTGGGATGAACCTAAATCAGGTGAAAATCGTTTTCAATGTCCTTTCAAGAGTTTTACTAGGTTTTAATTGGACACAATGGATATCTACCTTCAGGTTTATACGCTTCGAAAATCTATTTGAAATTTATGTAAATTTGTCCGTAAGTTTAATATAAATAAAATTAATTATTTTAATAAAATCGCCATTTTGATTTGTCACGTCAAAATAATGACTACGCTATAGGGGTACAGTTTGAGTAACCACCAATAGATGGAAACGTTTGAAACTTTTGTCGTTTGCCTGCATTGAAATATTACCGACGAAATTTTTCAGAATCATTACTCGGTTATCGAATTTTCCTATATAGGCTTTGTTGAACTATTTTGTGAATTCAATTATATTTTAATTGAACTCTTTGGATTTTGTTTATTGGGAAAAATTTGTTACACGTGAATGCACCTTTAAAATAGTAATGTGACGTGGCGCTGTTGAAATTGTGCGGTGTTTATAACGCTGTTCTTTTTCTTCTCCTTTTTCATTTTGGTTTTTTGGCAAGTCTATTACCTTTTCGTCAACTGGTGCATCATCATGTTTTTATGTAATTAATAAATAAAATATGATTAAGGTTATTCATATATAAAGTTTTTTCAATAGGTTATGGGCCCAGACTCGTAATATATAAAGTTTAATAAGAAAAATCAAGTGATTGCAAAAAAATTTAAAGATTAAAGTTTTTGTGAACATATTGCACCACAAATAACTGATCAAGATGTCGGAAGCATTAAAGTTTGCATTTACCAAATTAAAGAATACTAATTATTACATGTGGAAATTTAAAATGACGTTATTGCTGCAAAAGGAAAAGGTTTATGATGTAATTACTGGAGAAGAGCCATCACCATCTACTGAATTATGGACAAATAAAAATCAACAAGCATTCGCTATGATAGGTTTAAATATTGAAGACGATCAATTAATCCACATCAGATCATCAAAAACAGCACGCGCAGCATGGGAATCATTGCAGAAGTATCACGAAAAAGGTAATGCAAATACAAAGGTGCGATTATTTAAAAGTTTAATGGCAATGAAACTGCACGATGATGAAGATATGGAAAGGCACATAACCTGTATAAATGAAGCATTTCATCAACTAACAGATTTAAACAAAGATATGACAGCTGATGATTGGAAAGTAGCAGTTATGTTAGGCAGTTTACCAGAATCATATGACGCTTTGGTATCAGTGTTAGAATCCAGACCAGAAGGTGAATTAAGTGCAAGTATAGTGCAATCAAGACTAATTGATGAATTTGTGTACAAAGTGAATGGGTAATTGATTCGGGTGCCACGTCGCATATAGTTGCCAATAAAGAAATGTTCGATAATATAGACGAAGCGCATAAAGATAAAATTCGTGTTGCAAATGGTCAAAATTTAGACGTTTGCGGTAGAGGTACAGTTAAAACTCAAGTGGTCGTGTGATGTGTTGTGGGTTCCATCAATCACTACAAATTTAATGAGTGTAAACAAATTAATCTCAAAAGGCTTAAACATTGTGTTCACAAAATATAAATGTGAAATACGGTTTAATGAAAGATGTATTGCAAGTGGTGTTTTAAGAAACAATTTGTATATTTTGAAGCAACCAGATAAGGTATGCATCGCATACGGTCACAGTGAAAATTGTATTCATGAGTGGCATAGAAAATGCGGTCATAGAGATATAGAAGTGATTAAAAGATTGAGTATTGATGGACTGGTTGAAGGGGCGAATATAATTGATTGCGGTATAAGGGAAACGTGTGATGTGTGTCAGATTGCCAAACAAGCCAGAAGCAGTTTTCCAAAACAAGCAAATAAGCATTCTAAAGAGATTTTGGATTTGGTACATAGTGATGTTTGTGGACCAATGCAGACTGAGACTCCATCCAAGAAAAGATACATGTTAACATTTATCGACGATCACACGAGATATACTGTGATATATTTGCTAAGACATAAATCTGAAACATTACTTAAACTAAAAGAATATGTAGAGATGTGTTACAACAGATTCGGAAGAAAGCCAAAAGCGATCAGATCTGATAGAGGTGGGGAATATACAGGAAACGCTCTCACAGATTATTTAAAGCAAAATGGAATTGAAATAGAATATACAGTTTCACACAGTCCGCAACAAAACGGAAAGCAGAGCGAAAAAATCGTACATTGGTTGAAATGGAACGCTGTATGATTTTAGAAGTGGGATTATCGTATACATTTTGGGGTGAAGCAATTAACACAGCAAATTTCATTCAAAATCGTTTACCAACACGAGCAACTGGCAAAACACTATTCGAAGGTTGGTATAAAAGAAAACCAAATATTAGTGAATTCAGAAAGTTTGGTTCAAAATGTTTTGTTTGTAACACATCAGGAAAATTCGCAAAAACTTGATCCAAAAGCATTTAAAGCAGTTTTTGTTGGGTACGACGAACAGTCAAAGGGATATAGATGTTTCCATCCAATTACACAAAAGGAGACTATAAGTCGTGATGTAAAGTTCGATGTGACAAGTGAGACTGTAATAACAGCAAAACTTCCAGATACTAATGATGATAATAAGGCTGAATATAAAAACGTTATTAGAGAACAATTAAATGAAGATGGAAATGCTAGTGATACCAGTACAATAGTAAATATTGATCCAGAAGGAGATACAGTGAGAGTATCTAGTCGAACAAATAAAGGCGTTCCATCTAAACGTTATATTGAAGAAGCTAATTTAGCCGAGGTAAACATAAAAGAACCAAAACGTATAATGAAGCAATAAGTTCATGTTACAAAGAGGATTGGATAAAAGCAATGAAAGAGGAAATAGAGTCACTAGAGGAGAATAATACATGGACACTGGAAGCTTTGCCAAAGAATCGAAAAGCAATTGGATCAAAATGGGTATTCAAGATCAAATACAATGTTGACTGCAGTATCAGCAAGTACAAAGCACGCCTAGTCGCACAGGGGTTTGGACAAAAGTATGGAGAAAATTATGACGAGGTATTCGCACCAGTAGTGAGACAGTCTACATTCCGAGTATTGTTATCAATCGCATCTCAGTTAAATATGTATGTAGAGCATTTGGATGCGAAGACGGCTTTTTTAAATGGTACTCTGGACGAAATTATCTATATGAATCAACCACCTGGTTTTGTGAACAAAGAACATCAAAATAAAGTGTGTCGATTGCACAAAAGCATTTATGGCTTAAAGCAAGCAGCAAGAGTATGGAACATGGCGTTACATCAAGTTTTGATTGAAGGCGCATATAATCAATGTCAAGCTGATTCATGTTTGTATACGAAATCAAAAGAAAACAACCCGTGCTATGTCCTGGTGTATGTGGATGACATACTAGTAGCTAGCAAAGATAAAGAGCTGATTGAAGGTGTCGAGAAGACAATAAAAGCGAAGTTTGACATAAAAAGTTTTGGTCCAGTGAAGCATTATCTGGGACTTGAAATAGGAAGGGATAAAAATGGAAATTTTACCTTAAGCCAAGAAACATATATAAAGAAGGTTGTTTTAAACTTTCAATTGCATAATGCTAAACCATCAGTTATTCCATTAAGTACAGCATATTTTATTTAATGGAAAGGATAAGATGAAGTACGGATTGCTACAGAGAAATGATGAATATCAGCAACTTATTGGCTGTTTGTTGTACATTGCTGTAAATACCCGACCGGATATTTCAGCCAGTATCTCTATTCTGGCACAGAAAACAAGTAAGCCAGATCAGAGAGACTGGAATGAGTTGAAACGTGTGCTGAAGTATTTAAAAGGGACATCAACATTAAAGCTTAGTGTAGCGAATCCAAAAGATGATTGCAGTTTAGTGGGGTATGCAGATGCAAATTGGGCAGAATTTGCGAGTGACAGAAAATCTAACAGCGGTTACACATTCTTTGTATATGGAATGCTCGTAAGTTGGTCGTGCAGAAAGCAGACATGCGTTTCTTTGTCATCAACAGAAGCGGAATTTGTGTCACTGTCTTGTAAGGAAGGCATCTGGCTGCGGAGATTGTTGAACGACTTTAATATCAAAACAATGGAACCAACCATTATTTATGAAGACAATCAAAGCTGTCTAAAGTTGATTAGAGAAGAAAAATTATCCAACCGTTCAAAGCACATAGACATTAAATACTATTTTGTTAAAGAACATGTCGATAGAAAAGAAATAGATTGTCAGTACTGTTCCACAGACAGCATGATTGCAGATATGATGACTAAACCGCTGACATCAACCCGATTGCGGTACCTTAGAGAGCTGTGTGGCGTAAGAGAAATATAATTGAGAGGAAGTGTTGAACTATTTTGTGAATTCAATTATATTTTAATTGAACTCTTTGGATTTTGTTTATTGGGAAAAATTAGTTACACGTGAATGCACCTTTAAAATAGTAATGTGACGTGGCGCTGTTGAAATTGTGCGCTGTTTATAACGCTGTTCTTTTTCTTCTCCTTTTTCATTTTTGTTTTTTGTCAAGTCTATTACCTTTTCGTCAACTGGTGCATCATCATGTTTTTATGTAATTAATAAATAAAATATGATTAAGGTTGTTCATATATAAAGTTTTTTCAATAGGTTATGGGCCCAGACTCGTAATATATAAAGTTTAATAAGAAAAATCAAGTGATTGCAAAAAAATTTAAAGATTAAAGTTTTTGTGAACATATTGCACCACAAATAACTGATCAAGATGTCGGAAGCATTAAAGTTTGCATTTACCAAATTAAACAATACTAATTATTACATGTGGAAATTTAAAATGACGTTATTGCTGCAAAAGGAAAAGGTTTATGATGTAATTACTGGAGAAGAGCCATCACCATCTACTGAATTATGGACAAATAAAAATCAACAAGCATTCGCTATGATAGGTTTAAATATTGAAGACGATCAATTAATCCACATCAGATCATCAAAAACAGCACGCGCAGCATGGGAATCATTGCAGAAGTATCACGAAAAAGGTAATGCAAATACAAAGGTGCGATTATTTAAAAGTTTAATGGCAATGAAACTGCACGATGATGAAGATATGGAAAGGCACATAACCTGTATAAATGAAGCATTTCATCAACTAACAGATTTAAACAAAGATATGACAGCTGATGATTGGAAAGTAGCATATATCATATGACGCTTTGGTATCAGTGTTAGAATCCAGACCAGAAGGTGAATTAAGTGCAAGTATAGTGCAATCAAGACTAATTGATGAATTTGTGTACAAAGTGAATGGGTAATTGATTCGGGTGCCACGTCGCATATAGTTGCCAATAAAGAAATGTTCGATAATATAGACGAAGCGCATAAAGATAAAATTCGTGTTGCAAATGGTCAAAATTTAGACGTTTGCGGTAGAGGTACAGTTAAAACTCAGGTGGTCGATGAATCGTCCAAAATAAATAAAGTAACATTAAATGATGTGTTGTGGGTTCCATCAATCACTACAAATTTAATGAGTGTAAACAAATTAATCTCAAAAGGCTTAAACATTGTGTTCACAAAATATAAATGTGAAATACGGTTTAATGAAAGATGTATTGCAAGTGGTGTTTTAAGAAACAATTTGTATATTTTGAAGCAACCAGATAAGGTATGCATCGCATACGGTCACAGTGAAAATTGTATTCATGAGTGGCATAGAAAATGCGGTCATAGAGATATAGAAGTGATTAAAAGATTGAGTATTGATGGACTGGTTGAAGGGGCGAATATAATTGATTGCGGTATAAGGGAAACGTGTGATGTGTGTCAGATTGCCAAACAAGCCAGAAGCAGTTTTCCAAAACAAGCAAATAAGCATTCTAAAGAGATTTTGGATTTGGTACATAGTGATGTTTGTGGACCAATGCAGACTGAGACTCCATCCAAGAAAAGATACATGTTAACATTTATCGACGATCACACGAGATATACTGTGATATATTTGCTAAGACATAAATCTGAAACATTACTTAAACTAAAAGAATATGTAGAGATGTGTTACAACAGATTCGGAAGAAAGCCAAAAGCGATCAGATCTGATAGAGGTGGGGAATATACAGGAAACGCTCTCACAGATTATTTAAAGCAAAATGGAATTGAAATAGAATATACAGTTTCACACAGTCCGCAACAAAACGGAAAGCAGAGCGAAAAAATCGTACATTGGTTGAAATGGAACGCTGTATGATTTTAGAAGTGGGATTATCGTATACATTTTGGGGTGAAGCAATTAACACAGCAAATTTCATTCAAAATCGTTTACCAACACGAGCAACTGGCAAAACACTATTCGAAGGTTGGTATAAAAGAAAACCAAATATTAGTGAATTCAGAAAGTTTGGTTCAAAATGTTTTGTTTGTAACACATCAGGAAAATTCGCAAAAACTTGATCCAAAAGCATTTAAAGCAGTTTTTGTTGGGTACGACGAACAGTCAAAGGGATATAGATGTTTCCATCCAATTACACAAAAGGAGACTATAAGTCGTGATGTAAAGTTCGATGTGACAAGTGAGACTGTAATAACAGCAAAACTTCCAGATACTAATGATGATAATAAGGCTGAATATAAAAACGTTATTAGAGAACAATTAAATGAAGATGGAAATGCTAGTGATACCAGTACAATAGTAAATATTGATCCAGAAGGAGATACAGTGAGAGTATCTAGTCGAACAAATAAAGGCGTTCCATCTAAACGTTATATTGAAGAAGCTAATTTAGCCGAGGTAAACATAAAAGAACCAAAACGTATAATGAAGCAATAAGTTCATGTTACAAAGAGGATTGGATAAAAGCAATGAAAGAGGAAATAGAGTCACTAGAGGAGAATAATACATGGACACTGGAAGCTTTGCCAAAGAATCGAAAAGCAATTGGATCAAAATGGGTATTCAAGATCAAATACAATGTTGACTGCAGTATCAGCAAGTACAAAGCACGCCTAGTCGCACAGGGGTTTGGACAAAAGTATGGAGAAAATTATGACGAGGTATTCGCACCAGTAGTGAGACAGTCTACATTCCGAGTATTGTTATCAATCGCATCTCAGTTAAATATGTATGTAGAGCATTTGGATGCGAAGACGGCTTTTTTAAATGGTACTCTGGACGAAATTATCTATATGAATCAACCACCTGGTTTTGTGAACAAAGAACATCAAAATAAAGTGTGTCGATTGCACAAAAGCATTTATGGCTTAAAGCAAGCAGCAAGAGTATGGAACATGGCGTTACATCAAGTTTTGATTGAAGGCGCATATAATCAATGTCAAGCTGATTCATGTTTGTATACGAAATCAAAAGAAAACAACCCGTGCTATGTCCTGGTGTATGTGGATGACATACTAGTAGCTAGCAAAGATAAAGAGCTGATTGAAGGTGTCGAGAAGACAATAAAAGCGAAGTTTGACATAAAAAGTTTTGGTCCAGTGAAGCATTATCTGGGACTTGAAATAGGAAGGGATAAAAATGGAAATTTTACCTTAAGCCAAGAAACATATATAAAGAAGGTTGTTTTAAACTTTCAATTGCATAATGCTAAACCATCAGTTATTCCATTAAGTACAGCATATTTTATTTAATGGAAAGGATAAGATGAAGTACGGATTGCTACAGAGAAATGATGAATATCAGCAACTTATTGGCTGTTTGTTGTACATTGCTGTAAATACCCGACCGGATATTTCAGCCAGTATCTCTATTCTGGCACAGAAAACAAGTAAGCCAGATCAGAGAGACTGGAATGAGTTGAAACGTGTGCTGAAGTATTTAAAAGGGACATCAACATTAAAGCTTAGTGTAGCGAATCCAAAAGATGATTGCAGTTTAGTGGGGTATGCAGATGCAAATTGGGCAGAATTTGCGAGTGACAGAAAATCTAACAGCGGTTACACATTCTTTGTATATGGAATGCTCGTAAGTTGGTCGTGCAGAAAGCAGACATGCGTTTCTTTGTCATCAACAGAAGCGGAATTTGTGTCACTGTCTTGTAAGGAAGGCATCTGGCTGCGGAGATTGTTGAACGACTTTAATATCAAAACAATGGAACCAACCATTATTTATGAAGACAATCAAAGCTGTCTAAAGTTGATTAGAGAAGAAAAATTATCCAACCGTTCAAAGCACATAGACATTAAATACTATTTTGTTAAAGAACATGTCGATAGAAAAGAAATAGATTGTCAGTACTGTTCCACAGACAGCATGATTGCAGATATGATGACTAAACCGCTGACATCAACCCGATTGCGGTACCTTAGAGAGCTGTGTGGCGTAAGAGAAATATAATTGAGAGGAAGTGTTGAACTATTTTGTGAATTCAATTATATTTTAATTGAACTCTTTGGATTTTGTTTATTGGGAAAAATTAGTTACACGTGAATGCACCTTTAAAATAGTAATGTGACGTGGCGCTGTTGAAATTGTGCGCTGTTTATAACGCTGTTCTTTTTCTTCTCCTTTTTCATTTTTGTTTTTTGTCAAGTCTATTACCTTTTCGTCAACTGCCCACGTATAACGAGATCCGACATTTTTCGGAAATATTGATGAATTTCTCTCCGACTTTTTTCATCAAATATGTCCGACTTATTGTAAGATTTACTATGAACGTTGTCGCGAATAGTCAGACAATGGTGAAAAAGAGTTAGGTTATGTTTTCAACAAAATGTGGGCGGAGCCTTTATTATAGATTTTAGCGGCAGAGATTTAAATTTGAAAATGTAAATAAAAAAATTTTTTTAACGGTTTTAAATAAATACATTTAATTATTAAATATGAAAAATTAATAATAAAAAAACATTTCTCTTCTTAAATTTAATTAATTCTTAGTACATTTAATTATAATCACGGGATTATTAGTTCACAGCCATTTGACGTCGAATTAAGTTGATTGTGATGTATGATGGGGAAGCTTTCTTTGTAACTCTAGCTTCATTCGCCTTTGTCTGGTCCGTTCCGACATCTCTGAATTTTAAGATACCTATATTTTTAAAAATAATTTAATATCAATATATGTAAATAAAAAAATTTGTTGAGGTAAGGCAATGGCACATAAATTTGGTTCATCTCAACAGCGGAAAAATTATTGTCGAGATAAAAAGTTCAGAGATGTGTGCAGGAAATTATTGACATATTGAGATTACGATTAGTTTTAAAGGTGCCAAAATATCTAATTTGCCCCAATATTGAGATAAACCAAATTTACTAACTAAACATAACCTTATTTAATCATAACAAAATATTTACCTTTCAATAAATGATTGAACAAAATGATATGAACTAACTATATACAAAAAAAATTATACACGTCCGAAATTTATATTTATGTACACACAAAAAAAATATATTTATAGACACTTAATTAATAACTTATTATAAACATAAAATTAATTTAAATTAAATAACATGGAAAACACTCGAAAATAAAACATATAAAATTTCACTGCAAGAAAAGATAATCAACCGAAATGGCGTTTCTGACAAAAATAAAAAAAAAATACAGCAACGCTGTAAGTGTAAAATTTTGAAACCAAATTTCATCATTTCCCGATTTTTGCTACCGAAAATCGGAAAAAATTTCGTACTAGATTCAAATTTTCAGTTTTGTTATACTTGGGTGGTGCATCATCATATTTTTATGTAATTAATAAATAAAATATGATTAAGGTTGTTCATATATAAAGTTTTTTCAATAGGCTTAACACCTATTGACCTATTAATTCATTTTGGGATTTATGAAAATTAGTCCCATTGTCACACCACACTTCTCTTGGCGTTCCTCGTACACACATGCAATTTCTATGCGTCAATTCTACCTTTAATTTTCCTTGATGCGGGCCATCCAATTGTGACGTGAACTTTGTCCATTTGGAATATTTTTCGATGTGGACGATTACGTTGGCTTTAGATTATCTATGTTAACCTGCACCATAACAAGTAATCTTAGTTCCTCACTTGTCGGTGTTTCAGGGTTGAATGAATCGTGGAAACCATGTATTACATAATATATAGGTATAATTTTTAACCACCATTTAATTAAAATTTAATTTGTATCACTCGATCCCACTTCTAAATTATGTAGACACTCTTCTTTTTTTATTTAAGTATAAAAATAAACGATTACATTCTTTTTTATAGTACTCGTATACATGCCTTTTATAGACTAAACGAGTAATATATAAACATGTCTTCCATTCGGTGGTTAACATTTATTCTCCTTTTTTTCACCGTAAGGATTTAAGGAACGAACAAAATACAAAATAGAAAATATACTTCTACGTTTTTGCCTTGTCAAACAAGGTTCAATCACTGGATTGTGAATAAAACCAACAATGTAAATTCTAGATAACACTTAATTTATTTAGTTACGAATAAATAACACTAAGCACTAATTTAATTAATTCACTTATTTAACTTCACAATAATTACTTTATTACACTTTAAGAACACTGTAGAATGTATTCTTAAAGTGTAATTATGTTTATATAAAAATTATTATTTAATTATAAATTATTATTTATAATTAAATTATGTTTATAAAAAACAATTGTAATATTATTTGTAAAGTTTATTATTATTATTAATATATTTTATTTTATATTTTAAATTTTTCACTGTAATTTATATTTATATACATATATGTTTGGTAATTAAAAAAAAAAATAAAACTATTTTGTGTTCTTTAAATTTTTGTATTCAATTTAATTTATCGACAACCACCAAAAATAATTGAAATTGGTAAGATAAAATTAATAATTATAATACACACTTAACTTAATTTTTTATTTTTTATATTTATTAGCACACTCACGGTTAAAACACAACTAACGAACTCCTAAATGTTTATCGCGTATTTATACAAAATATTTTAACCTTCTAGAAATTTCCACAATATTCGAGAGTGTCTAGACTATTCTTGAATAGTCTAGACACACCTACTTTATAACAGTTGTACATTTACGTTAGTGTCTCTACTCAAATAGAGATATCGCCACGATCGTAACATTACCCCATTACCCCATTACCTAATCCTGATTCATCTCGAACAAGATCCAACTCACCTCCCCTGTAATAGTTGCAGCTTCGGTGATAAACCCTTCTTCCGTTGTGAGTTATAAAGGCATACTAAATCGAGCAAATAGCGCAGTGGTTTAAGCTGCGACGTTTGAATAGGGAGGTACCGGGTTCAAATCTCAACAGGGATTTTTCATCTCCCGATTACGATCGGTGATTAAATTGAAAAAAACATCTATGACCCTCTGTTGGAATGTAGAACTCTTCTCCCGTGCAAATGTTTCTGAGTTGTATGGACGCTTTTTCCGCTGATCCACTACAACTGATTGTTGCTTCGGCATAATCTATACGCAGCGGCAACTCGAACCTATTGCAATCCAATACTCGTAATCTTCATGCCCGTTATGACGACATCCTCTCCTGTGGGGCCGTTCGTAATTTCAACCCATTCACTGGTTGTACTCTTCCCTTGACTAGATCTTCTCGTACAAACGTGCCAGCTGCTCCTGTATCTAGGGTTGTAACACAACTTTGTCCGTCAACCTCATCTTTAACTGTTAAACCGTCTTCGAAGCGTCCCAATATCGTTACAGGGATGGAGTGACAGCTGACTCTCCATAGTCCAACTGCTTTTTCATATTCCTGTTCCTCCTTCTGGTTCACAATTTTCTCTTGTTCCCCGACAGTCTCGTGCTATGTGACCCGTTTTGTCACATGCCTACATCGTATTTTCCTAATACTTTGGTGTCCTGTCGCTCCTCCTTGACCAAAACTTGATGTTCGGTACATATGAAATCGTGATTCCGTGATTGGCATCCATTTCTACTCGTCGCACTTTAAGTGACGGTTTTATGATGGCTTGTGCAGTCTCGTTTATTAACGCACAAGCGATAGTCTCGGCGAAAGTCGCTTTGGGTGACAAAATTACTGCTTTGCGAGTCTCTTTATCCAGTATTCCATCAATGAACGAGTCCATTTTAATTCTCTCCATGTAATCGGGAGACGTATTCACATGTGCCAAATGCACTAGACGGTCGACCGCTGATGAATATTCTAGAAGAGTCTCTCCGATCTTTTGATATCGACTCCATGCGATACATTTCTCGTTTATGATCACTTCCGTACTTTTGATCCAGTGCTTTCATTATCTCGTTGTAATTATCTCGGTCATATTCCGGAATAGTCTGCAATGTCTCAGCCGCTTCATCTTTAAGAGCTACTATTAGTGCTGTTCCACGATTTGTGTCTTTCCAACCATTTTGATTGACCGTTGTCTCAAATTGAAATTTGAAAACTGCAAACGATGTTGTTCCATCAAATATCGGTGGTTTAAATTTCATCGCTTGAATTGGTTGAGATATGGGCGACGCTATTCCGTTAACTATATACTTTCGATACATAGAGGTTTCTTCTCGAAGCCTAGAACTTTCTCTTCTAGCCCTTGGAGGTCCTTTTGTAATTTCTGACTGCTCCATGCGATTTAATGGGGTCCTGGACTGTTCCAGTTTATGATTTGATCCTCCAATTGACTTTTCAACAGACTTTTCAACTGACTTTTCAACACACTGTTGCTTTTCCAAATTGGACTGTTTCATTTCCAAATTGGACTGTTTTATTCCCCAATGGGACTGTTGAATAGCAGCCATTTACTGCGCCATATCGAAATTTCCCGATTGTACCGGCACTGCTTCAATTACTGCACCATCATCCTCTTGATTATCTTCGTCCTCTTTTGTGTGGTCGGAAAATGTTGATTCATAAAAATTCTAACTCAATACCAGCCTTCACCAAGGCTTGAAATAATCGTTGCTTCAATAAATTTTTCTGACCAGCCGTTGACAAACCACGCCGCTCCAACTCCACCTTTAAATTTGAAATCGTTAACTCGTCTGGAATCATCTTTTAATTCACAATCCCACCGCTGTCACCAATTGTTACGTTTTTGCCCTGTCAAACAAATTTCTATCATTGGATTTTGAATAAAACCAACGATGTAAATTCTAGATAACACCAAATTTAATTATTTCCGAATAATTACACTAAACAATTACTTAATTCACTTATTTAACTTCACAATAATTACTTTATTACACCTCAAGAGCACTGTATTTATCTTTATAAACACTTAACTTCACTTGTTTATTTTTATTACTATTAGCACACTCACGGTTAAAACACAACTTACTAACTCTTAAATGTTTATTGCTAATTTTTATCAAATATTCTAACCTTCTAGAAATTTTCACAATATTCGGTAGTGTCTAGACTATTCTTGAATGGTCTAGACACACCTACTTTATAACAGTTTTACATTTACTGTAGTGTCTTTACTCAAATAAAGATGGCGCCACGATCGTAACAATATATTGAAACTACAATGCCAGCTATTATTAAAACTATAATACTACTTTAAATTGTAGATACTACACTTTTGTATATAAAATATTGTTACGATCGTGGCAACATCTCTATTTCAGTAGCGACACTATCGTTAATGTAAAACTGTTATAAAGTAGAAAAGTAGATGTGTCAAGACTAATCTAGACAATCTCGAATATTGTGGAGATTTCTAGAAGGTTGGAATATTTGGTATAAATACGCGATAGACATTTGGGAGTAAATTAGTTGTGTTTTAACCATGAGTGTACTAACAGTAATAAAAAGGAAAAAGTGAAGTTAAATGTTTATAAAGTGAATTCAATGTTATTAAGGTGTAATAAAGTAATTATTGTGAAGTTAAATAATTAAGTGAATAAGTGAATTAAATAAATTAGTGTTTATTGTAATTAGTCGGAAATAAATAAATTTAGTGTGATCTAGAATTTACACCGTTTGTTTTATTCACAATTCAGTGTTCGAACCTAGTTTGACAGGGCAAAAACGAAACAATATTGTTGAATATTTTTTTTCTTCAATCCGAAAATCCTTGTTTAGTTGATTAATTAATCAATTTTTTATTTTTTATTGTATCGAAAGAAAATATTAATATTTCCAAGTAGAGTGCAAACAAAAATTAAATTATGTATTTCCCTATTTTGGTTTGTAACTTAACTAAATTGCGGTTGAGTTTTATTCTTAATTTTAAACACGGATCATTTCTCCTCGCATTTTAATTTTAAAAATTTGGTGCCTAAATTGAAATATGGTCAACATGTAATTTTATTACGTAAAATAAATGAACAAACAAATAGAATTGAGGCTAATATATTTATTACTACATATGTGTATATACGTTTTAGAACAATTATTTATTGGCCATGAATATCTGTATAATTATTCTTATTTAAGTAATCATTTATTAAAGAAACGTACGATTCTATAATAGGATCTTTTAATAAACATTGAACAAAACATAGACCAAGGCTGTGCAATGAATCCTATAAATACGGATAAATTAACAAAAAAAAATTTACTAATTATATTCAAAAAAATATTAATTTTAAACTCACATGTTCAAATTTAATATCACCGTCAGAGGCACAGCTAATAACAGTTGTAACTGCAGCGAACACGATACAAATAAATACGAGAACCTTCATGTTGTACGACGATCCTGATACTCGAAGATACTATGACTTGTTGTATGGTGTGAAGGTATTATTTATACAAGAAACTTGACCATCCAGTAAATTCTCAAAATATTAAGTTAATTAAAAAAAGTAATTATTTTGAATATTTCTATTTATTATCGTTAATATAATAATAAATTATGACAGTTAAAATTTTAACTGATTTTAGCGGTATGCGGCAACTAATAAAAGCTATATAAAACTGACCTTGATATTTATTTAAAAATTGACTGAATTGCTTGTTTTAATTATTTTATTTAGTTATTTTTATTTAGAGACTATTAGAGACTACATATCAAGCTAATTTGTTTTTTTTGTATTTTCTAAACTCTAAAATAATTAATAGATTTTTTTTAATTTAAGTAATATTACAACTAAATAAAGTCTATTCCAAATCGTCTAGTCAACGGCTAGTCCCAGAAATTAAAATTATAGATTTATATAAATATTTCCTATAATAGTAATTATATGTTCCATTCACTATAGATCAATTGGTTTGGTCCTTTGGAGACGTCTTACGTGAATCATGCTTGAGAGCATAATACGTAATAACTTCATCGAGGTATTCCATCTTTAAATCATGGTGGAGGTCTACATTCCTAATATACCATGGAGGATTTACAATATTCCGAACCCCAAAGCTGTATACCATACCGGTTTCAGTATTTGCCGGTATAAAAGCAATTTATTGTGTATGGATAGTTCAGAATGTCTACCTAAGAGTACAGCTCTCCCTTTGTCATTTTGACATGTTCTTTCGACCTCAACATTTGCATCCAGTGTCATACCTAGATATTTCGCCGTATCCGCATAGGCAACTTGTTTAGAGAAATTCTTTAGGTCCTAGTATTCGTCTTCATATTTTACACGGAAGTGTCTATCAGTTATATATGATTCCATATAGTTTCATAATCTTGTTCGGGAAGGTCCCGCTTGAACTTGAACTCCAATCATTTGGTCCAAACTCGGTCAAATGCTTGCGCTACATCCAGGAAAGAGCTTAAACATATTTCTTTAGTTTCTAGTGTACGTTTTAAAGGGTTTACCAATAAAAGGTTTTATTTTGATATTTAAATAAAACGAGTATTTTTTAAGAGAAAGCAATGAATGTTTATTCCATTGTAAAGAGTAAGATATGCCATATTAACATTTGAAAACGATATCAATCAATGAAATTTTCCATAACCAATTCGGACATTTGTGGCTGTATGTCCTCGATAACTTCACGAATTCCATATTTAAGATCTGAATCGATTGTGGAGCATTGGCATAGACCTTATCTTTCACGTGGCCCCAAAGAAAACAGAGTCTAAAGGTGTTAAATCACAAGGTGGCCAATTGTGATCACCTCTTCGAGAATTAAGACAGTCAGGAAACATTTCTTACAAAATTGCGATTGTTTCGTTGCTTGTGTGGCACGTAGCGCCGTCTTGCTGAAAATAAACATCGTCCACATCAATAAAAAATCATTAATAATAGCTCGGTAGCGCAATCGATTCACCGTAACAGTTGCACCAAAGGTTCAATCAAAGTAAGGTTCAATCACACCGCCGCCCAAAAACTGCACCAAACAGTGACACGTTGAGGATGGAGAGGCTTTTCAACAATCATTCTTTGGTTTTTTGAGCCCCAAATGCGACAACTCTGCTTATTAACGTAGCTTCCGAGTGGAAAATTAGCCTCATCACTGAAGATGATGTTTCGATGATAATTCGGATTATTTTGATGCATTTGAAGGACCCAATCAGCGAAGATACGACGTTTATGGTGATCGGCCGGCTGGAGTTCTTGTGTTAACTGAACTTTAAAAGCCTTAAGACCTAAGTCTTTATGCAAAATACGGTGTAATGTCGTTTGTGGAATGTCTAATTCCAAAGATCGACGAGGAATCGACAAGCCTGGGTTTTCTTCAACACTACGGGCTACGGCAGCAATATTCTCAGTTGTTCTTGAGCGACGCAAACTGGTTCGATCCTTCACATCACTAACTTGGCCAAACAGCTCAAATTTTTCCACCAGTTGCACTATTGCCAGCCGAGATGGTGCTTCACGACGACCAAAAAGTGCTTTAGTTTTGTGAACTGTGATTACAATATTTTCACCATTTTTGTAGTGAATTTTAACAATTTTAGTGCGTTGTTGAAGCGTGTATCGATACCATTTTTAGTAATGGCGTAGTTTTTACTTGTCAAATGTTAAAAGATGACAGCTTCAAAATTGACAGCTGCCCAAATAGCAGGCTATTCATATGAAACCTCTTATTGGAAAGCCTGATATAATATCTGTGATTCTATAGACCTATAGTCGAGTGGTTTTCTCTGAATCCAAACTGGTGATCAGGATAAGATTTCTATCCACGATTATGAGTTTCATTCTCTTCAGGAGCAATTTTCCAAAAATTTTGTTTCAAACACCCTCCTCACGATTGTCCTCTTCGGATGCAGTAATCTCATTTAGAGAAAATTGGCAACCCAACGCCACCCTTGAAGTAAGAGAAAATGATTGCACATAAAAATACCAATCTCATTATGTCTCAACCAAGTCAAGACCACTTCAATTCTAGCACCTAGATTACTGTCTAGCTTGGCATCCATGAAAAACTGCAAAATCCTCCAAGATGTCCGGAAACCTTTTTCGAAGCATAACGTGATACGTTGTCGAGATTCGCCAGTTCCTTTCTTAGCGATCAAATTATCGTCGAGTGGCCTGTTTGAAGCTAGAGTACCAGTTCCGGTTTCAGGCCCCATCTCTTTCCAATGCCGTGCCTATATGTATATAGAATACATAGCTATAGTAACCATGTTTACTCTTTCCAAAATGTTATGCTTCCAACTGAGCCTACAATCCAAAAGGCGCCTTCAATACCGAGGAAAGCCACCACCACCATACGGAACTCTTGCGAGTATATTGATTTCTCAATCTATACGTACCAGGGGATATATAGATATGTCCAGCGATTTTCTTTGTGACATGTTGAGACTGTGCCCAATCACTGGGCTTTATTTTGTCTCGTTTATAAACATCTATCAGCCTTTCCAAGGTTTTCATCAGACAGGATGAGAGAGTTCTAGGTCTTAAGTCCTTTGGGTAGCATGCGATCACTGTAACCTCTGTCCACTTTTTCGGAATATAGACCTGTTTTAAACACCCTTTAAATCTGCCATAAGGAAGTGGGTTTCGAAGAGAAGCTTTAAAGATTCTTGATTAGAAGCAGTCCAGGAACCATCCGGTTTAATAGAGTCTCCAAGACTTTTTCGTGCCTGCGGGTCTATCAAAGTTGTATTAACGCACCACTAGGCCCGAACTTAAGTAATATTATTTGTCTGTATAGAATCAAACTAATTTGAACTTATAGTACCACAATGTCACCAATTTATAGAATTGGCGCCAGAATCATAATAATATGAGTAACTACTAGCTATTAATAAATTAGATAATTCCTAACATTTGTGCGCGTATTTTTGTGATCGTCAAACTCAATTAAAAATACATCAAAAACCTAATAAACAATATATGTACTTTGATGAGCTTCACCCAAAAACGTGATTCACATCCATTTATCAGAATGTCTAAATCACTAGTGATTGTGATGCTGCTAATCCATAAAATGTATGGCCAAACTAATTACTGTACACCAACTCTGTGTAGTGCTGGTGTACCGCATATTGGATGTAAAAATACTGGGATCTCACCTAAAAATTGTACCGACCCAAAATTGGTATTTATGAATCAAACCCAAATCAATGATATTTTACGTTTACATAATCAGTTCCGCAGTCGTTTGGCCAGTGGTTCGATTAAAGGATTTTTACCAGCAGTTCGAATGCCTCAATTGGTTAGTATTCTGAAATTTATTGAATTATATTTAATCGAATTTTAATAAAACCGCATTACATATTATTTATGCAGATTTGGAATACGGAGCTGGCAAAATTGGCACAATTGAGTGTTCGCACATGTAATGTTGGCGTTCGATGCCGTAACACAGAAAAATATAAGTATGTCGGACAAAATTCGATCATGCAGCGCAATATTTTATATTGGATGGCAAGAGACATTGCTAGCGTAGGATTCAAATGGAACTATGCGATAGAGAGCTGGTTCCATGAATACACAAATGCAAAACAAGTTGATCTCGATTTGCTTAAAGTTCGTCCAGCTAATTCTCCGACTATAACACATTTTACCATTATTGTCAACGAAAGGGTGACTGAGGTGGGTTGCGCCGCTTTAATCTACGATTTTAATTATTACACATTTAATTTGGTTATCGTTTGTAATTACAACTATGCAAATATTGTGGGCAAACCTATATACACCAAGGGAACGAAATGCTTAAAATGCACTAAAGGTTGCAGTAAACTTCTTTATCCTGGCTTATGCAACCCAGGTGAAGTCGTCGTTTAAAATAAAAAAAATAAAAAAAATTATTAAAAATAAAATGATTTTTTATTAATACTCTAACTCGTTTTAAAACATATAGCCATGTTCACGATCTATTGGAAGCATAATTGATAAAACCATGATTTCGGAATTTTTCTAAAATCGAAGCCTTATAAACTTGAATTAGGCATTGAAATTACTAACTCTTGTATCATAGAATATAAAAAAGCCAATATGTTGAACACTGTTGCCATTTAGAACTCCAAAATTATAGTTTATCGTGCTAAACTACTGGGATGATCTTGTTTTGACAGTTTCTGATAAATACCTGAACGTCTTATCTGATCTAACGAAGAACGCCCTTAATATAATGGAAGTTTAGTATCAACCCCTCTAAAAATAATCTGGTTGTCTTTACTAGATATAGAGACTGTGCTAATTTATCTGTTCCCACTCTCTTCGAAACGGTTGTGAAATTAATTAATTCTGAATGGACTGCAGATGACAGCCTGTAGGACTATAACTGAGGCTATGTCTTCTACTCCTCTTCTTGCTATGGAGTCGAGTCTCTTCAGTGCTTGGTCGAATTGCTGAGTTACAGTGATTCATTCTTGGCACAGCGTAGTTTGCTGCATTTCGAATGAGATGCTACGGGGGCAAGGAATGCCGTAGAGGCATGTACGAGACATATAGACAAATTATTAATAAGTATAAGTTACATATTCCGAAGGTTGAAATGATGAATGATAAACGGTTGCTTGAATTTAACTTCACCAGTTCATTCTCCGTCGTTTTCCTCTCGAGAGAATTGTGGCTCTCCCATCATTTCTATAGACAGTTGTCTGAGTCAATATTCTTTTTTCCGGATATAGCTATCGTTCAGAAGTCAGTGAAAGGTTTGGATTATATACTGTCCTAATTAATGGCTAAGATCAATGGTAGTATGGGTAAACAGGATAAGGTTTTTCAAGTTGAACTATAGTTGCACTTAAACAAAGTGCGATTGGAGCTTTTAAGTTTAGTGATTTAAGGAAGGATATCAGTACAAAGATTTAGTAGAATTTCACAAAAAACTCATCTAATTGTAGAATTGAACTTCCTTCAGAAGTATCCGGTAAAAAAATTATTATTGAGTTAGCGTATATATTTGCAATCACCGACGCCCAATTAAAAATCCATCAAAAACGTATTAAACAATATATGTATCTTTTGATGACTCTTACCCAAAAATGTTATTCACGTCCACGTATTCAAAATGACTAAATCACTAGTGGTTTTGCTGTTATTAATCCATAAAATTTATGGCCAATATTGTACACCAACTCTGTGTAGCGCTGGTGTACCGCACATTGGATGTAAAAATACTGGGGTCTCACCCAAAAATTGTACCGATCCTAAATTAGTATTTATGAACCAAACCCACATCAATGATATTTTACGAGTACATAATCAGTGCCGGAGCCGTTTGGCCAGTGGTTCGATTAAAGGATTTTTACCAGCAGTTCGAATGCCTCAATTGGTTAGTATTCTGAAATGTATGCGAATTATATTTTAAACCCGTTTTACATATTATTTATACAGATTTGGAATACGGAGCTGGCAAAATTGGCACAATTAAGTGTCCGCACATGTAATGTTGGCGATCGATGCCGTAACACAGAAAAATATAAGTATGTCGGACAAAATTCGCTCATGGACAAGGGTTTTTTTTATTGGATGGCAAGTCAAATTGCTAGAGTAGGGTTCAGTTGGAACTATGTGATAGAGAGCTGGTTCGATGAATATACAAATGCAAAGCAAATTGATCTCGATGTGCTTAAAGTTCGTCCGGCTAATTCACCGATTATAACACATTTTACCAATATTGTCAACGATAAGGTGACTGAGGTGGGATGCGCTGCTTTAATCTACGATTTTAATTATTACTCATTTAATTTGATTATCGTTTGTAATTACAACTATGCAAATATTGTGGGCAAACCTATATACACCAAGGGCACGAAATGCTCAAAATGCACTAAAGGGTGCAGCAAACTTCTATATCCTGGACTATGCAACCCAGGTGAAATCGTGGTTTAAAATAAAAATGTATTTAGTAAAGCACAGAATATAATTAAATGATTTATATTAATAGTCTAAACAAAACTTTAGCATCCAGCACACGCATATGTCATTAAAGTCACTGTACTAAACCATAGTATATTGTAGGGAGTGTACCTTGCATTAAGCCCCATGTTTCGTTCGCTGGTCGCTGCTGGTTTAAGAACCAAGAAATTTTAATTACTGTTTACTGCACTCTTTTGACCCGTCAGGCGACACCGTGCCGTTCATCTAAATCCACTCCCTGCCACATTACATCCTATAGGGTTACTCTACGATTTTTAAACAAGGTATTCCAGCGTTAAGGTGAACTGGATCATTTTGCCATATTTAGGCCCAGTTTTAAAACTGGGTTTTAAGACAACAATTTTCATCTTACCAGTACTCGCTGCCTTATAAATGAGCTCTTAATGTCCTCGATTTTTTCTTTCGAGTAAGGCTAAGCTTTTCAGGAAGAATTCAAGATCTTCCTGTATCCCTGTTTCTACCAAAATATCATCTCTGATATTGCTGAGCTTTCTTACTGTCATAGCTTATTTTGCGGTTACTGCTTGTACTCTTAGCTTTAGCACTTTCAGACTATTCTTACTCAACATATTCTCAGTTTTTAATTCCCGACGTATTTAGGCTGTATAGACATACATGTACGGTGTGGGCCATCTGTTGATCTTTTTTTCAATCAATCAATGAATTTTAGTACTAAATGTTAACGGGAATGAAGTTTCTATGGAGTTTTTATGGAACGGTACAAATGTCAAAAAACCTATCAAATGTCGAATTGTCTCATGAAAATGTATTAAACAGTTTCGAATAAAATCAATTAATTTATACAAATTTAAAATTATAAAACTGAAAAATATTACTTAAACTAATAAAAGAACTAATTAAAAATGAAATTAAATTTAAAACAAATAAATTATTTAAAAAAACAGCTAAAATATTCTAATTAGAACGTATCATTAAAATTTATTTTTAAATTAAATAGTAATTTTACACAAACAGCCACCATATAGAAATTGACCATAAGGCTCTAGTCTAACAGAAAAATACCAAAATAGCTGAAAATATAGACCCTGAAGATTCTCATCCCTTCCCAAAAATATCGAAAAATCGATGTGAAAATATGACGCGGCTCATAACTTGATAATTTCTATTAAACTCATTTTACACAAACAGCCACCATATTGGGGATGACCATAAGGCTCTAGTCTATCAAAAAAATGCCAAAGTAATAAAATAAGTAGACCCGGAAGTGTGTCATCCGTTCCTGAAATTCTCGATTAATTCATATGAATATATGACGTCACAAGCAACTTGATAATTTAAATAGAGGCATTTTACACAAACAGCCACCATATAGGAAATGACCATAGGGCTCTAGTCAGACAGAAAATTACTAAAACGGATTAAAATATAGACCCTGAAGATTCTCATCCCTTCCCAAAAATATCGAAAAATCGATGTGAAAATATGACGCGGCTCATGACTTGATAATTTCTATTAAACTCATTTTACACAAACAGCCACCATATTGGGAATGACCATAAGGCTCTAGTCTATCAAAAAATTGCCAAAGTAATAAAATAAGTAGACCCGGAAGTGTGTCATCCGTTCCTGAAATTCTCGAATAATTCATATGAATATATGACGTCACAAGCAACTTGATAATTTAAATAGAGGCATTTTACACAAACAGCCACCATACAGGAAATGACCATAAGAGTCTATTTGAACAGAAAAACTAAGAAGTTACCGAAAATATAGACCGGGAAGGGTTTCATACATTCCCAAAAAATTGAATATGAATGAAAATATGACGCAACTCACATCTTGATAATTTCTATTAAACTCATTTTACACAAACAGCCACCATATAGAAATTGACCATAAGGCTCTAGTCTAACAGAAAAATACCAAAATAGCTGAAAATATAGACCCTGAAGATTCTCATCCCTTCCCAAAAATATCGAAAAATCGATGTGAAAATATGACGCGGCTCATAACTTGATAATTTCTATTAAACTCATTTTACACAAACAGCCACCATATTGGGGATGACCATAAGGCTCTAGTCTATCAAAAAAATGCCAAAGTAATAAAATAAGTAGACCCGGAAGTGTGTCATCCGTTCCTGAAATTCTCGAATAATTCATATGAATATATGACGTCACAAGCAACTTGATAATTTAAATAGAGGCATTTTACACAAACAGCCACCATATAGGAAATGACCATAGGGCTCTAGTCAGACAGAAAATTACTGAAACGGATTAAAATATAGACCCTGAAGATTCTCATCCCTTTCCAAAAATATCGAAAAATCGATGTGAAAATATGACGCGGCTCATAACTTGATAATTTCTATTAAACTCATTTTACACAAACAGCCACCATATTGGGGATGACCATAAGGCTCTAGTCTATCAAAAAAATGCCAAAGTAATAAAATAAGTAGACCCGGAAGTGTGTCATCCGTTCCTGAAATTCTCGAATAATTCATATGAATATATGACGTCACAAGCAACTTGATAATTTAAATAGAGGCATTTTACACAAACAGCCACCATATAGGAAATGATCATAGGGCTTTAGTCAGACAGAAAATTACTGAAACGGATTAAAATATAGACCCTGAAGATTCTCATCCCTTCCCAAAAATATCGAAAAATCGATGTGAAAATATGACGCGGCTCATGACTTGATAATTTCTATTAAACTCATTTTACACAAACAGCCACCATATTGAGGATGACCATAAGGCTCTAGTCTATCAAAAAAATGCCAAAGTAATAAAATAAGTAGACCCAGAAGTGTGTCATCCGTTCCTGAAATTATCGAATAATTCAAATGAATATATGACGTCACAAGCAACTTGATAATTTAAATAGAGGCATTTTACACAAACAGCCACCATATAGGAAATAACCATAGGGCTCTAGTCAGACAGAAAATTACTAAAACGGAATAAAATATAGACCCTGAAGATTCTCATCCCTTCCCAAAAATATCGAAAAATCGATGTGAAAATATGACGCGGCTCATGACTTGATAATTTCTATTAAACTCATTTTACACAAACAGCCACCATATTGGGAATGACCATAAGGCTCTAGTCTATCAAAAAAATTCCAAAGTAATAAAATAAGTAGACCCGGAAGTGTGTCATCCATTCCTGAAATTCTCGAATAATTCATATGAATATATGACGTCACAAGCAACTTGATAATTTAAATAGAGGCATTTTACACAAACAGCCACCATACAGCAAATGACCATAAGAGTCTATTTGAACAGAAAAACTAAGAAGTACCCTAAAATATAGACCAGGAAGGGTTTCATACATTCCCAAAAAATTGAATATGAATGAAAATATGACGCAACTCACATCTTGATAATTTCTATTAAACTCATTTTACACAAACAGCCACCATATAGAAATTGACCATAAGGCTCTAGTCTAACAGAAAAATACCAAAATAGCTGAAAATATAGACCCTGAAGATTCTCATCCCTTCCCAAAAATATCGAAAAATCGATGTGAAAATATGACGCGGCTCATAACTTGATAATTTCTATTAAACTCATTTTACACAAACAGCCACCATATTGGGGATGACCATAAGGCTCTAGTCTATCAAAAAAATGCCAAAGTAATAAAATAAGTAGACCCGGAAGTGTGTCATCCGTTCCTGAAATTCTCGAATAATTCATATGAATATATGACGTCACAAGCAACTTGATAATTTAAATAGAGGCATTTTACACAAACAGCCACCATATAGGAAATGACCATAGGGCTCTAGTCAGACAGAAAATTACTGAAACGGATTAAAATATAGACCCTGAAGATTCTCATCCCTTCCCAAAAATATCGAAAAATCGATGTGAAAATATGACGCGGCTCATGACTTGATAATTTCTATTAAACTCATTTTACACAAACAGCCACCATATTGGGAATGACCATAAGGCTCTAGTCTATCAAAAAATTGCCAAAGTTATAAAATAAGTAGACCCGGAAGTGTGTCATCCGTTCCTGAAATTCTCGAATAATTCATATGAATATATGACGTCACAAGCAACTTGATAATTTAAATAGAGGCATTTTACACAAACAGCCACCATATAGGAAATGACCATAGGGCTCTAGTTAGACAGAAAATTACTGAAACGGATTAAAATATAGACCCTGAAGATTCTCATCCCTTCCCAAAAATATCGAAAAAACGATGTGAAAATATGACGCGGCTCATAACTTGATAAGTTCTATTAAACTCATTTTACACAAACAGCCACCATATTGGGGATGACCATAAGGCTCTAGTCTATCAAAAAAATGCCAAAGTAATAAAATAAGTAGACCCGGAAGTGTGTCATCCGTTCCTGAAATTCTCGAATAATTCATATGAATATATGACGTCACAAGCAACTTGATAATTTAAATAGAGGCATTTTACACAAACAGCCACCATATAGGAAATGACCATAGGGCTCTAGTCAGACAGAAAATTACTGAAACGGATTAAAATATAGACCCTGAAGATTCTCATCCCTTCCCAAAAATATCGAAAAATCGATGTGAAAATATGACGCGGCTCATGACTTGATAATTTCTATTAAACTCATTTTACACAAACAGCCACCATATTGAGGATGACCATAAGGCTCTAGTCTATCAAAAAAATGCGAAAGTAATAAAATAAGTAGACCCAGAAGTGTGTCATCCGTTCCTGAAATTATCGAATAATTCAAATGAATATATGACGTCACAAGCAACTTGATAATTTAAATAGAGGCATTTTACACAAACAGCCACCATATAGGAAATAACCATAGGGCTCTAGTCAGACAGAAAATTACTAAAACGGAATAAAATATAGACCCTGAAGATTCTCATCCCTTCCCAAAAATATCGAAAAATCGATGTGAAAATATGACGCGGCTCATGACTTGATAATTTCTATTAAACTCATTTTACACAAACAGCCACCATATTGGGAATGACCATAAGGCTCTAGTCTATCAAAAAAATTCCAAAGTAATAAAATAAGTAGACCCGGAAGTGTGTCATCCGTTCCTGAAATTCTCGAATAATTCATATGAATATATGACGTCACAAGCAACATGATAATTTAAATAGAGGCATTTTACACAAACAGCCACCATATAGGAAATGACCATAAGGCTCTAGTCAGACAGAAAATTACTGAAACGGCTGAAAATATAGACCCTGAAGATTCTCATCCCTTCCCAAAAATATCGAAAAATCGATGTGAAAATATGACGCGGCTCATAACTTGATAATTTCTATTAAACTCATTTTACACAAACAGCCACCATATTGGGGATGACCATAAGGCTCTAGTCTATCAAAAAAATGCGAAAGTAATAAAATAAGTAGACCCGGAAGTGTGTCATCCGTTCCTGAAATTCTCGAATAATTCATATGAATATATGACGTCATAAGCAACTTGATAATTTAAATAGAGGCATTTTACACAAACAGCCACCATATAGGAAATAACCATAAGGCTCTAGTTAGACAGAAACTTACTGAAACGGCTTAAAATATAGACCCTGAACATTCCCATTCCTTCCAAAAATTATCGAAAAATCGATGTGAAAATATGACGCGGCGGCTCATAACTTGATAATTTCTATTACACAACAATTAGAACTTCATAAATTTTTGGTAGAAAATGTTAAAATATTTTTGTTAAACACTTAATCAAATGTAGCGACATTGTATATCGGATGCCAATTTATTTGAAATATGTATTGAAAAAGCACTCATCAGCCTGTTTGAACGAGTGGTTTTATGCCATAGTAATATAAATGATTTCTCCATTATGCACACACATACTAACGCAAAAATATCATTTCATTATAAAATAATAATATTTACACGGAAATCCCAAACCAATAAGATTGAACTGCAAGACGAAAAGAGAAAACACTAAATAAAATTTTAGTTTTGTTTCTTTTTGAATTATGTTTTTGTTTTGTAAAAATGAAATGCGTAAAGGGTGTTCCAATAATATTTTCATTTGAGTTATGGATATCCATTTTTTAACTGATGAAGGAATTATACCGAAATCGATCTTAAAAAACAAAATTAAAAAAAAATATTATCACAAAAAAGGAAGAAAAATAAAATAATAATCAAAATAAATTTACTCATAGTTTTATTTATATAAAATATTTTCATAATTTTATTTTTTATAAATTACAAATATTTCAACAGATTTTTTTTATTTCTGAAATTAGTAAAATGTTAATGTTCAACCATGAAATTGAAACGTTATCATACACATTGATTTACCATCTCAGTTTATCTGGTGATGTTCTATGTTTTTGATAAAATTTAGCATCTCATTTTTGCGTAATTATGATTGGAAACAAATCGTGCAGCTCTTATTGGAGCTCCCTACTACATTATTGTTCTTACGATCGATGTGTATGTCTCTTTTTATCAAGAATAAAATTGTATACTATTTCGTTTATTCAATTATTAAGTTTTTCTCTTGTGATCTGTGCGTATAAAACAAATTCTTAAACTATCCCTGTTCGCTCATTTCGCTGTCGTATCAGAACAGAAATATTTATGTAATACTTTGTTGAATGATTTGCTAGAGTAAAACATTATTCTATTTCTCTGTAATAGAATGATGTTTTGGTCGAGCAGGCTGTGATCACAAAAGAAATAACGAAAATAAGTAAACGAAATAGTGTATACACTTTTATTAGGTCCTTTAATCCCATTAAAGTCATAGCATGTCTTATTTCAATTCTAATGGTCTCAGAATCTGTATTTAAACTTTTTATTTTAACTGAAAGGGTATCGCGTTTTATCCATTGCGTTATATTATTCTGAACCGAAATAATAGAGCTATTGTCATCATAAAATACAAATTCGGTCTGATCACGAGTTAGTGGTGTAGTGGCAACAGGAAGGAGTTTTAATGAAGTTTTGATATCGTTGTTATGAGGTACTTCAACAATGAGTGGACTATCATTCGTAGGTTCAAGGACTATCTCACGATTAACAGAACATTGTGATTTTTTATGAAATTTTTTAATAATATTAAATATTCTTTGACGATTAACAGAATTATTCAACACATGTAACATTTTGCACAGAGCTTCCATGCCATTGTGGGTACGACGCGGAATAACCCCTTCCCCAAAAATCCTATTACTACATTCAACAACCCTTTCCTTGTGCCAATTTAATTTTATACACCGTTTTTTTTGGAATTTACCCATTTTGAAATTTTTTTAAACGTACGAGTAGCGTAATAGATACAATAATAATCGGAATACAAATAAACGAAAATCAATGATATTTAATAAATAACGAAAATTATTGCACTTACCAAAAATAAATTTAGAGTTCATAAAAGAACCAAATAAGTGTAGATAGCACTTGAAATATTACACCAGTAAATTTTGAAAAAAAGTAACAAGACGGTACGTAAACGATCACTAAAACGTTTAAAATAATAAAATTTTAAAGTTTTTAAAAAAACCGGGTTTAATAAGAAAGATAACTAAAGTTAAACACTTGAACTTACACGTTTAAAATTATTAAATTTTAAAGTTTTAAAAAAAACTGGTTTAGTCACAAAAATCACAAAGTTTAATACGCTTTTAACAATATTAAAAATCAGAGCTGAGAATAATTTTAAAATATTTAATAACATAACTATAAGTAAAATAATTGCATGCGAGAAGTGAAAATCCAAAATTGGTTACCTATATAATATAATTAGCAATAAAAAACAGTTATACAAAGCTGTCACTAGTATTGGGCAGACGGAATATGTTCAAAAAATTCCTAAAACAAGTGTCCGCCTCCCAAAATTTATACCTGGTAATAAAAAATGGTCAAAAAATTAATAAAACACCGAAAACCATTCAACAAGTTGCTTGACAATAAAGCCCAAATTTCAAAAAGTGGAATAACCCGCCGAAAAAAAGAAAAGACAAATAGATTGAAATTGTGGGTTGCCGCACGATATTTTGTCGTATTACATACAGGCTACACTTTGATTTTAATTTTATATACATAGGTAAATAATATTTTTTACTAACTTACTGAAAACTAACTTTTATGTATAATTATAATATGTATATTGTTTAGTCATAATTCATAAGTATATGGTGTAATATCTCAGATGTGTTTTACCTATATTTATGGCATTTACTGAATTGAGAGAAAATATGCTAGAGCCGTATTTTACAGAGATAATGATTGAATGAACTAGCAAAAGAGTTTGAAATATAGTAGCATAGTTTCATGATTATTCCATTATGGAATATATATATATATATATATATATATATATATATATATATATATATATATATATATATAGTATATATATATATATATATATATACATATATTTATAGGTAAATATACATATGCCAATATAATCTCAATAAAATATTTATTAAATGAATTCTTAAATATTGTTAATATATAATATAAAGATATCTCACATGTGAACATAAAATGGAAAAGATTGTATGAAATGAAATCAGTTCGTGTGACGCTTAAATAGTAGGAGGAGTTGCAAATTTCCTTGATTTATCCTGCGAAATGCGTGAATGTGTTAATACCTAAGCAAAGAATGCAAGCGCATTATTATGTATTAATGAAATAAATTTGAAATATGTCTGTATCCAATCCATATAAATTTTGTTAACCAATATAGACATATACGTATGATATACAATTTGTTAACCAATCAACCTGTTTCTAGGACCTAATAAAAGTGTATACACTATTTCGTTTACTTATTTTCGTTATTTCTTTTGTGATCACAGCCTGCTCGACCAAAACATCATTCTATTACAGAGAAATAGAATAATGTTTTACTCTAGCAAATCATTCAACAAAGTATTACATAAATATTTCTGTTCTGATACGACAGCGAAATGAGCGAACAGGGATAGTTTAAGAATTTGTTTTATACGCACAGATCACAAGAGAAAAACTTAATAATTGAATAAACGAAATAGTATACAATTTTATTCTTGATAAAAAGAGACATACACATCGATCGTAAGAACAATAATGTAGTAGGGAGCTCCAATAAGAGCTGCACGATTTGTTTCCAATCATAATTACGCAAAAATGAGATGCTAAATTTTATCAAAAACATAGAACATCACCAGATAAACTGAGATGGTAAATCAATGTGTATGATAACGTTTCAATTTCATGGTTGAACATTAACATTTTACTAATTTCAGAAATAAAAAAAATCTGTTGAAATATTTGTAATTTATAAAAAATAAAATTATGAAAATATTTTATATAAATAAAACTATGAGTAAATTTATTTTGATTATTATTTTATTTTTCTTCCTTTTTTGTGATAATATTTTTTTTTAATTTTGTTTTTTAAGATCGATTTCGGTATAATTCCTTCATCAGTTAAAAAATGGATATCCATAACTCAAATGAAAATATTATTGGAACACCCTTTACGCATTTCATTTTTACAAAACAAAAACATAATTCAAAAAGAAACAAAACTAAAATGTTATTTAGTGTTTTCTCTTTTCGTCTTGCAGTTCAATCTTATTGGTTTGGGATTTCCGTGTAAATATTATTATTTTATAATGAAATGATATTTTTGCGTTAGTATGTGTGTGCATAATGGAGAAATCATTTATATTACTATGGCATAAAACCACTCGTTCAAACAGGCTGATGAGTGCTTTTTCAATACATATTTCAAATAAATTGGCATCCGATATACAATGTCGCTACATTTGATTAAGTGTTTAACAAAAATATTTTAACATTTTCTACCAAAAATTTATGAAGTTCTAATTGTTGTGTAATAGAAATTATCAAGTTATGAGCCGCCGCGTCATATTTTCACATCGATTTTTCGATATTTTTGGAAGGGATGAGAATCTGCAGGGTCTATATTTTCAGCTATTTTGGTATTTTTCTGTTAGACTAGAGCCTTATGGTCAATTTCTATATGGTGGCTGTTTGTGTAAAATGAGTTTAATAGAAATTATCAAAATGTGAGTTGCGTCATATTTTCATTTATATTCAATTTTTTGGGAATGTATGAAACCCGTCCCGGTTTATATTTTCGGGTACTTCTTAGTTTTTCTGTTCAAATAGACTCTTATGGTCATTTCCTGCATGGTGGCTGTTTGTGTAAAATGCCTCTATTTAAATTATCAAGTTGCTTGTGACGTCATATATTCATATGAATTATTCGAGAATTTCAGGAACGGATGACACACTTCCGGGTCTACTTATTTTATTACTTTGGCATTTTTTTGATAGACTAGAGCCTTATGATCATCCCCAATATGGTGGCTGTTTGTGTAAAATGAGTTTAATAGAAATTATCAAGTTATGAGCCGCGTCATATTTTCACATCGATTTTTCGATATTTTTGGGAAGGGATGAGAATCTTCAGGGTCTATATTTTCAGCTATTGTGGTATTTTTCTGTTAGACTAGAGCCTTATGGTCAATTTCTATATGGTGGCTGTTTGTGTAAAATGAGTTTAATAGAAATTATCAAGATGTGAGTTGCGTCATATTTTCATTTATATTCAATTTTTTGGGAATGTATGAAACCCGTCCCGGTTTATATTTTCGGGTACTTCTTAGTTTTTCTGTTCAAATAGACTCCTATGGTCATTTCCTGCATGGTGGCTGTTTGTGTAAAATGCCTCTATTTAAATTATCAAGTTGCTTGTGACGTCATATATTCATATGAATTATTCGAGAATTTCAGGAACGGATGACACACTTCCGGGTCTACTTATTTTATTACTTTGGCATTTTTTTGATAGACTAGAGCCTTATGATCATCCCCAATATGGTGGCTGTTTGTGTAAAATGAGTTTAATAGAAATTATCAAGTCATGAGCCGCGTCATATTTTCACATCGATTTTTCGATATTTTTGGGAAGGAATGAGAATCTTCAGGGTCTATATTTTAAGCCGTTTCAGTAATTTTCTGTCTGACTAGAGCCTTATGGTCATTTCCTATATGGTGGCTGTTTGTGTAAAATGCCTCTATTTAAATTATCAAGTTGCTTGTGACGTCATATATTCATTTGAATTATTCGATAATTTCAGGAACGGATGACACACTTCTGGGTCTACTTATTTTATTACTTTCACATTTTTTTGATAGACTAGAGCCTTATGGTCATCCCCAATATGGTGGCTGTTTGTGTAAAATGAGTTTAATAGAAATTATCAAGTTATGAGCCGCGTCATATTTTCACATCGATTTTTCGATATTTTTGGGAAGGGATGAGAATCTTCAGGGTCTATATTTTCAGCTATTTTGGTATTTTTCTGTTAGACTAGAGCCTTATGGTCAATTTCTATATGGTGGCTGTTTGTGTAAAATTACTATTTAATTTAAAAATAAATTTTAATGATACGTTCTAATTAGAATATTTTAGCTTTTTTTTTAAATAATTTTTCGTTTTAAATTTAATTTCATTTTTAATTAGTTCTTTTATTACTTTGAGCAATATTTTTCTGTTTTATAATTTTAAATTTGTATAAATTAATTGGTTTTATTCGAAACTGTTTAACACATTTTTATGAGACAATACGACATTTGATAGGTTTTTTGACATTTGTACCGTTCCATAAAAACTCCATAGAAACTTCATGCCCGTAAATGTTATCTGTTCTAAAAAATTCTTTGACATATATGAAAAGTCAAAAATATGCCATTTATCATCATGGAGTCGTTAACAACAGAACAACGCATTTTGTTTTACAAATTTATTATGAAAATAATCGTTCAAAAACAACAACATTTCGTACATTACGTGAGAGTTTTAGTCGACATGGACGTCCTACGGAGGGTCAGTGGAAGGTCGTAGACCGTATCAACATGTGCTACCAGTTCGTACTACTGATGCAGTGGCAGCTGTTAGTGAAAGTGTTCGTAATGAACCAAGCACATCAACCACGCATCGTTTACAAGGACTAAGCATTTCACGAACCACATTACGACGCATTTTGCAGGTTCATCTTCATTTGCATCCATACAAAATTCAACTAACTCAAAAATTGAAGCCCCCAGACCATTTAAATCGTCGTTGTTTTGTTAATTGGATGCTTGAACGGAATAAAACTTTTTCATCAAAAATCATCTTTAGCGATGAAGCTTATTTCGATCTTAATGGGTACGTCAATACGCAAAATTGTCTAATTTGAGGAGCGGAGAATCGTCATGTTATTCACATGAGGAAGTTTCAACAAGACAGAGCGACATGCCACACAAATCGTGCAACAATCCATTTATTGTCAACAAAACTTGCTGATCGCATAATTTCAAGAAATTGTGAAGTTCCTTTGCCACCAAGAAGTTCGGATTTAACACCACTTGATTTATTTTCTCTGTGGTTATTTGAGAAGTAAGGTTTATGCCAATCATCCACGAACAATTCAACAACTTAAAAACAAGCTTCGAGATGAAATTGAGGTCATTAATCCGCTTTTATTGGAAAAAGTTATTGGAAATTTTGAAGTTCAGATGCAGACCTGTAGACGATGCTGTGGTAGGCATATGAACGATGTTGTTTTGTGGCATAGAACCACCATTAGTTATCAATAAAAATGTTGACTTCTCATCCCAAAAAGTTTGTTTTATTTGCAAATAGAAAAAGGACAGATGGCCCACCCTGCATATGTGTATCATATATTGCTTTCCCAATGTCTGTGATATACATATGCCCGTACATTGAATTGGTTCAGAAACGAAATTTTCGGAAACGTACAATTATTTGACGCAACACCTTTACTATTGCATGCAACATAGTTACGTTACGGAATTGATTTTAGAAATTAGGAAAGTTTTGAAAATACAAATATTCTAAATAATTTAATTCTGAAAGGTAAAATACGAGTAGTATCCAAATTGAAATTTAGATACATTTTTCCAAATTATTATATTGGTCCAGATTCTTCTTCATTCCTATTGATGCCACTATAGCAGTTATAGCAAACTGGAAATCTCGACTGTATGAGGCAAAAATTGTCCAGAATTATCTAGAATTGTTTTTATATATCAGTACTAATTTGGATTTGGTACAAAAAACTCACTTAATTGTAGAATAAAAGTACCTTCAGAATTATACGATAAAAAAATGTTATTGAGTTGGCGCGAATATATTTGGAATCGACGATGCCCAATTAAAATTCCATCAAAAACCCATTAATCAATATACGTATATTTTGATGAGCCTTACCCAAAAATGTTATTCATGTCCACGTATTTAAAATGACTAAATCACTAGTGGTTGTGCTGTTGTTAATCCATAAAATTTATGGCCAAACTAATTACTGTACACCAACTCTGTGTAGTGCTGGTATACCGCACATTGGATGTAAAAATACTGGAGTCTCACCCAAAAATTGTACCGATCCAAAATTAGTATTTATGAATCAAACCCAAATCAATGATATTTTACGAGTGCATAATCAGTGCCGCAGCCGTTTTGCCAGTGGTTCGATTAAAGGATTTTTACCAGCAGTTCGAATGCCTCAATTGGTTAGTATTCTGAAATGTATGCGAATTATATTTTAAACCCGTTTTACATATTATTTATACAGATTTGGAATACGGAGCTGGCAAAATTGGCACAATTGAGTGTTCGTACATGTAATGTTGGCGATCGATGTCGTAATACAGAAAAATATAAGTATGTCGGACAAAATTCGATCCTACAGCGCGGATTTGTATTTTGGATGGCAAGAGAAATTGCTGGACAAGGGAACAAATGGGACTATGCGATAGAGAGCTGGTTCAATGAATACGCAAATGCAAAGCAAATTGATCTCGATGTGCTTAAAGTACGTCCAGCTAATTCTCCGACTATAACACATTTTACCAATATTGTCAACGAAAAGGTGACTGAGGTGGGATGCGCTTCTTTGATCTATGATTTTAATTATTACACATTTAATTTGATTATCGTTTGTAATTACAACTATGCAAATATTGTGGGCAAACCTATATACACCAAGGGAACGAAATGCTCAAAATGCACTAAAGGTTGCAGCAAACTTCTTTATCCTGGCCTATGCAACCCAGGTGAAATCGTGGCTTAAAATAAAAATGTATTCATAATAATAGCACAGCATTTCATATAATGTCTTTTATTAACAGTCTGAAAATATAAACCATTGGCACGATGGATATACATAGCTCGTAACACGTTTATCACTAAAATTGGCTTACATTATGTGGCAAATTCGCGTTTTTCCATTCCGGCTGTATGGATAATTTCTATAGGTGTATACTTTATTACGATGTTCATAATGATTGAAGGCCGAACACATCGGTGACTGCGAGAAAAAAACGAGAGGAATATATTTAAACAACAACCACTAGACACTAGAATTCCTATTCTAAAGACCATATACCAATTCCAAAAAACAAAATCTTTTCCATAAAAAAAACATAATTTATTATTGTCCTAAAAATTTCCCGGATTTGGTGACACAATCTCGAGCGTAGTACACAGGCCCGGGTACGAGGGATTACAACCCGTTCGACATTCCGAACAAGGAGCACCTTTCCGATAAGCTGGCTCCCCAATTAAATTCGCAAAACTATAATTGCACGCCAGCAGCAATGTATTCCATTTCAAATCATTCATATAACTTCTAAACGTAGCCACGGCACACCCAACTCGACCAATTTTATCATGTATTAATGCGGTAAAATGCCCAATCGCCGGTACTGATGACGATCTTGATTTTAATATATCCGTATCCGCTTGTGTTGCATATCGATACTCGTTAAACCATTCATAGATTAAATTCTGAATTATATCGCTCGACTTAAGAGTGCGCGCGGTCGTGTAATATATCCCTAAATTTTGTCCAGACCAACGAAATTGAAACGTATTATGACATCGATCGTGTTCCATTTTACAAGTTTTAACATTCAGCTCAGCCAATTGAGCCAGCTCATTATCCCATTGTACCGTTTGCATTCGTGCTGCACTTGCAAATCCCGATACCTGCCCCGATGCAAATATGCTGCGTAGCTGATTATGTAGATCGACTATAAATTGTTGTCCATCCGCGGTCATTTGCATTATACTTGGACTGATGCAGTTTTGTGCAAATTGCTGCGTAAACAAAATGGCGAAACTATTATAACAGATTTTTTTAAATTTTATTTATTAGCATTTCACTCACAACTTACATACGTATTTTGGCATGCAATATGCTGGACCCGATTTAAATTTTCACATAAACTAGGATTACAATAATTTTGTTGGCCATAAGCTATACAAAATAAATTAAAGGTATAAATAAATTTTGTAAACATATCGAACACACTATAGTATACACTAATAACTAAACAGCAGCAATGAGTTAATAAATTTTTATATTTATAGCCAAAACTAAAATATAATATAATTATGTATATAGCTAGATGAATAGTTTTTTTGTAGTTCATAATTAGATCAGACCACTTATATTTATAGGTGTTGAATGTACGGGTGAAAATTAAATTGCATATACGCGCGAAACGATAAACGTGGATTGAAATTAGTAACAAGATAACTCGAGTAATCGTTATAAATTTTGATCAACCGGAAAATGTGATTTTTGGAAATGGTAAATTATATAATTTTTGCTTATAGACATCATATTGTGAATCAAAATTGTGTAGAATTTAATAATTTGATGAGCTTCCGGTTTTTAGAAGCACGTGGGCAAATTTGCGCTGTGTCATTATTTATTTAAGGTTCATTATATTCTAATACGACATATACTAGGGCGTTTAGAAGTTAATTGCAAATTAACAGTAAAACAACAACACTCAAGCCATCAATTAGACTACGGATTTCATATGGATGAATATATTATGTGTAAACCTGTCTCGGAGAATCAAGCTGGGACTTGTTGCTAGCTCCATATGTTGCAGCTTCCACAAGTGCAGATGATAATGCAACTTTAACTGGATACATCAAATACTTAGAGGCAGGAACGTGACAACTCATCTGGGTGGGACGTCTGCCAGTATATTTGTGAGTGGAGGCACATCGCAAGGTAGAGATTTATCCCCCATTCTTTGTAATTTGGTAATTAATACTCTGTTACTAAACCTGAAAAAGAATGACTTCAATGTGGTTGTCTACACGGCTGATGTTGCTATTGCAGTATTCGAAAAAATATCCTTGTATGCTGAGTGACCACCCAGAGACAAGCATTGCGTACTCGGCTGTCTCTCTGAATGGGCCTGCGCAGCTATGGACTGAGCCAAAACCATAAAAAAACGGATATGAACCCGCTAACACTAAATGGGGTCAGCTTGATCTTTGCGGATAGAGCGAAATGACATGGGCTCAGTTTGGACAGCACGTTAAACTGAAAACCAAACATCTTAGAAACTGCAACGAAAACTACTATAGCGATCTAGCCCTGTAAAAATACCATTGGGAAGCGACGTGGTTTTAAGCCCCACATAGTACACTGGCTCTATGCCTCTGTGGTCAAACCCATACTACTATAAGAGGCTGTCGTCTGGTGCTTTAAAAATTATGGCTAACCCGAAATACTTTTGATGATCTTGAGCGTACCTCCTCAAGCCTTACAAATTCTCTTATCATCACACCCCTTAGATCTTGCGGCCAAACAGCCGGCAATTTGCACAGCTATATGGTTCAAATCCATATCTATGTGAACCTGTAACTATAAAGGATACTCATCAATTTTGTGCAACACGGGTAATCTATAAAGCACTGGGGGTTAACCTCTCATTTCGTTTTCCCGTCCTTTGCATTGTCTTTCAGGCTGAACTTATCGTGATGATGCAAATGATATTCGCAATTTTACGGACATTCTGGCTGTTATTAAGGCTACAGTTCCTTACGTCGAAGGTGGCCCAGAATAGTCAGGCATCAATAAATGAGATGGCTGATCAGTTCAACATGCGTCTGACATGGGTGTCAGGGCATTTCAATATTATAAAGAATGTAAGAGCAGATGAGCTTGCCCGTCTGGCACAGCACACTTCATCTCACTAAGCAGGCTGGATATCAAAATACCGCTTGCTTCATGTAAACTGCTGCTTCAGGAGGTTATGAGAAAAACAAACGACAGATGGTCTAACACCAATTCGTGTGTAATAACCAGGCAGATCTGGCCTAAACTTGACTGACCGATTTTAGTTCGGGATATTCAACGCTTCTTGGAAAGCTCAGGATGAAAGAACCAGAAATTATGTTAATTTTTTTATTTATTTAAATGAAATAAATAGACAAATTTAAGTAGTATAACAGTAGAAAATATATTATTAAGAATGAATATGGTATTAAAAGAGATCCATCAACTTCAAAAAAATCCCCCCCAAGTTAATGGGTTTACGAATTTTTCGTCATACAAAAATCGCGACTTCACACGACCTTTAGATGTAAACTCTTTTAACAATGAATGAAATTTACGTGCATTTAGTTACAATACATAACTGTTGCACAACTTTAACCTCATCCACCGGATGGGCCACACGGTGGTGGTGGTAATGTATGAATTTGGCCTAAGCGACGTGGCGGTCGATCACCAGGGGGTCCGCGACCATTTCCGCTTCCACTACTGCCCCCCGATCTACGGCTTCGCTCTTCAAGTGCTGGAAACATTGTCACAAAACTGGAATATAATAATATGATTAGCTTTCGAGACTGTGTTACTTAATCATCCACCATATAATTACAAGGCATAGAAGAAATTTAAAATCCCCCAAAATAGTTGGGTAAGTTTATAGAAAAATGGTGGATCGTTATGTACACGACCATCTGTAACGAAACAAAACAAAATTAAACCACAATCCATTTCATATACATATTCATTAAATTTAAAAAAAAATCTTGGCACAAAATTGTATTTACATTACATCATAAAATTTTGCGATTATTTCATCAAGGAAATGAAATAAAAAGTCTTTGTTCAAGATCTTAAGAAAGGTCCAGAAAATTTGTATTTACTTACATCGGTCGATATAAACCATTTTTATTTAGATATTTTATTTATAATATTGGGCTAGTTATTACAGTTTATAGAGAATCATTTGATAGACATAATATATATTTCATTATTATTTTAAATTAAATTATATTTTAACACTCCAGTCCATTATTTATGAAATATTTACGTGATTTGACATTTTTTCTAAAAAGTCGATTTTGACAATTTTCGCGTTTGTTATGACGTGTGTGCGATACGCATTTTTATTATGTACATAAAAACATTTTCTAATTAGATTTTGTAATATGTGATTATGCTTTTTATTGGTAGATGGCAGTGTAGTGAATGTAGTTCGGTCAATTGATTTTCGTACAGCTAACCAACATTCACGATTTTCGTTTGAGTTGATATTTTGACATTCGCTAATCGCTGTTACTACAATACATTGGCGATTTTTTAAAGACTAATTTGAATTGTGGGAGCTTGGAAATATAATCATTAATCAAACCAAAATTCAGGACAAGACGTTGCATCTTTATTAAACACAAGATGGCAATAATTAAAATAAAATCTGTCGATCAATATGACCAGCTAATAAGGTAACAATTAGAAATTAAGAGGACATAACCTCAAACTATATTCTCACGTAGGCAAGATTCCTTATGAATTGCCCCCCTCTTGGATTTTTAGTTCAGATTTAGTGAGTGCTGTCCTCTTCTCGGCACCATGGGCCGAACAGTGTCAACAAATTTTGGACGTGATGTCCGATTTGAGTGCTAAAACTGATCGAATTCAATTTATCGATATTGCAGCTGAAGATTTTTCGGAAGTATCGCTTAAACATCAAGTAAGATTTAACCATTTGTGTGTAAGATGTATTTTTATAGTAATTCTCGTATTTTAAGATTGAAGCAGTGCCAACAGTACTATTTTTCAAGCAAAATAAGGCAGTCGACCGAATAGACGGTGTCAACATTGCAGCTCTAACGACATTCTGTAAAAAGGTAACCGGGAGCGGCGAGTCGACTGAAGATTTGAACACCAGGATTAAGAATTTAATCAACAAGTCGGATTTAATGATATTCATGAAAGGGGATCGAAATACACCAAAATGCGGGTTTTCTCGAACACTAATCGGTATTGTTAATGAAGTGGGGCTTCCGTACGAAACGTTCGACATTTTAACCGATGAAGATGTGCGGCAAGGTCTAAAAACGTATTCTGACTGGCCAACCTACCCACAAGTCTATGTCCAAGGTGAACTCATAGGCGGTCTTGACATAATTAAAGAACTTCAGGGCTCAGGAGATCTCGTCAGCACATTAAAAGGAGAATAAAAAATATTTAATTCTTGAAGATTGTTGTAATTTTTAATTTCTCTGAATGATGCCGGAAAACACAAACAGCTTAACGATTAAATTAAAATATATAAATTAATTACAAAAATGATACCACTTTTTTATACAATTTATGTGATCTATGATGAGGCTGGAGTCTTCATTAGGGATAGCTTCATTTCCATTACGCCGATGATTGTGTCCCGGATTTTAGATTTTTCAAAGCCTAGCAATTCGATTTTATCTACTTGCTCGGTAACGAAATCAACTTTACGTTTAAAATAATCTTTGGCACCGGGTACATCTTTTTCAGCATAGTAACCCGTGCCAATATCTATGATTACATTATCCACCTCTTTGATTATACCGGGAACATACATACTGCTTGTCAACGGAACAAGGACTTGCTGCTCTTTCCAATCCTCTTTCATTTGTTCCAGTGCCTCTTTTGAGTCTTTAAATTTATTACGGGCCATTTTAAGAGTTTGAAGTGAATCCTGAAATACGCTGAGTTCCTGAAACCGGTGCAAAAAGAATTCATGTAGGCGTATATTTGTCATCACTACTGTGAAAATATTAAGGCGCTTACCTGATCCAGTTGATTTTTAAGCTGGGTTAATTGTTGTAGATTTAATTTAGATAAATCAATTTGTTGCATGCCCGGCTCTTCTTTGGTCGATATTGTTGCCATTTTAATGTGGTAATTTAATTTATATTTCGGAAAATCGAAAAATGTGCACAACACAAACCACACTAGCAAGCAAAAAATTTGACAGATTCAGTTTTAAATAAAATAAAAATGAAGTAAAACCAATGAATGATGTATTTTGTGGGGAAGAGTTGAATACTGTCATGATAGTATCACGGATTCAGGTTGTTCTCTTCAAACCAAATACACTGTTAAATAAATACGTTTTGTGTCATCTGTAAACCCAGACAAAATAAAATGCAAATTTGAAATTCATTTCTCTGATTTTGACAACCAACTTTTTATCGATTTATTTTCGGATTTTACTCTAATTTCATCAATGGGAGTACGACACTCGATCGAATCATTTTTTACAAAATTAACCAAATTTGATACTTCATACCAGCCAATATGCCCTGGGCCATGTATCACTTTTAGAGCATCGGTGCCACTATACTTGCGGTAATTCAACCAAACACTGATGTCTTCTTCGGTTTCTAAAACAGCAGGCATGCGATGATGTAGCCACGACATGAAATTATTTGATTCTAGTGTGATTACAGTATAGCTATAGATTTGATCCCCATTCTCCGAGAGCCAGACATCAAATATTCCAGCCATTTTTACGAGACTCGGATAATCGGATTTTGTTTTGTTGTGGAAATAATAAACGGCTCGTTGCGATGTTACCTCTGTTTTAGTAGTCTGCCATTCGTAATATCCTTCGCACAATATTACACAACGTTGGCCACGTTCAAAAGAATTTCTGTAAAGTTTCGAGGTCAGTAAATTTTCCAGTCGGCAATTATTTGTCGTTAGGCCATGTTTTTTATAATTTCCCTGGAATATAAATACATATATTGTAATATGAATTAAATAAAAGAGTTAAAGGATTATTACTTGATGCCAGTACGGAATAATTCCCCACATCATTGGCACGAGCATCCGTTCAATTGGTTCACCTTCAAAATGAGCAGCTGATACCATTACGGGGGAAATTCGCGTTGGGGCTAGATTATAGGAGGGCATATATTTGTTTCCTAGATTATATTCAGGTCGCCATTCAGGTACAATTTCGGAACCGGGAACTTCTCGCGATTTGGATATGTAAGCACAGGCACATTTAATATCTGCAGATGGCAATGTTCTAGAATAGGAATTTATTTGTACATAAAATGAAATTGTGCTTAGTATATTTACTTACAAACACATTCGGCCACACATTTTTTTAAACTATTTATGTTAATAAAATTCCATGTATTTTATTTTGAAAGCAAACTACTCTTGATTTGTTTACATTTTAATTTGACGTTGACGTTTAATATACAGTACGCTTACAGGTTAGTAGATCTATCACAACGACATCTGTATTCGAGTAGCATAAAAGACTATAACGATAGTAACATGATACATACAAAACAATTGACAGTTCTAGTCAAAGATTTGTGGTTATGTCACGGAGTTAATAACTTCTCGTAAAATTTCCCGAAAAAATAGTATTTATGGCCAATATTTTGTGCCAAATTTCTAGATTTGTGAAATTACAAAGTGTCACAATAAGAACTATTACAATGTCACGTCAACTTCAGGCACAAAAGGTCGTGGACGAAATGAAAGAAAAAAATCCTTACTACGAGAAGTATGCAGCCAAGATTGCGGCTCTCCAGAAGACTTCGCCTGAAGAATTCTTAACTCGTGTCGATAAAGTAGAACAAGTTAAGGGACAGATGACTAAAAAGGCAAAAGAAAATGATAGGTGGGTGTATAAATTATTTATAAAAGAAGTTCACTAAATGATACGTTCAAATTTCAGAGATTACTCGGAATTGCTCAAAGCTAAGGCCCCCGTGCCAAACCCAACTTCCGAAATCCCGTATAAAAAACTCGAGGACATTATGAAAATGGATTTAGTGAAAGATAAAACGGTTGATGAGATCAAACAAATATGGATAAATTACCACAAGGAGAAGGACGTGATAGCTGCGACTTTAACTAAATCCCAGTTCACTATGCTCATGGAACGGGCTAAAATTTATCCAGTATTTTTATTACCATTACCTCGTAGCCAAGGGTATGAATTTATAATGGTACAGTTTGCGGCAAATACCGTACACTTCACTCCACTTCTCTGTTACCAGGTGCACAGAGAAAATGCTCCCGAGTGCCTGAATATTGTCCACTATACCGAATTCGCGGATCGTGACCTAATTTTAATGCGAGGAGAATATGACATCAAGGTGGTAAACTCCCAGGAAGCACAATGCTTGGCCAATGAACTACAACTATACTATGGCCAAACAAGTGAATCTAAAATCCAGCTACTTGAGAAGTTTACCAAACACCCGGACAGCTTCAAGCACATGGATTTGATTAAAGAACTCGAAACTTTATCAATTCAATAAACAGTTTTATTTCACTTTAGAGTTGTAATTTCAGTATTTTTCACTGCATTGAGAAAAGTTTTAAAAATTCCCGATCAATATCCGGTTTTTCGAAAAATGTGGTGTCCCCCATGGGATTTTTCTGTGATGTGGTTTGCTTCTTCCGAATTGGTTTAGGCTTGATCCATAGAAATTCCTCTTTTCTGAAACTCTCAAAATCAAAAAACGTTAATTTTTCCTTGCGTTCGAACATTGTGCATGATTGAATCAAAGGTGATTCATTGAGTAGAGACGGTGTTTCATTGAGTACGGACGGTGTGGTCGACACATTGTATCTTGGCGTACGAAACTGTACATTTGTTTCGTTCGGTACAGACCGATTAATTATGTCGAGTTTTCTGTAATGATTGATTCGTTCTAATAATTGTTGGCTTCGATTGGCAGTTTGGAATATGTTTGGATCCAATTTCTCCAGTATATTCGTGTTCAAGTGCTTCTTCAGATTGGCATACTTTTCTTCATCAGTTATATCGGCCAAAGTAGTCTCGGCGGCGTAATCATATATAGTCTTGCGTCGAACTACTTCACTGGACTCATCTAATACTAGTGGTTCAAATTGTTTGTATGTATAGCGTGATTCATTCGATCGCTTACCAAGTAAATCCTGCTGTTCATCAATATGAGTAGACGAGAAAACATCACGAAAATTGATTTTGGTCTCCTCGCGATCATTATTAACTACGGGATTCAATGGCGTCGATTTATGCACATTGGTAAAACTGACACAATTCTGAATTGATCGATTTACGAATATATTAACCTCTGGTTCAAAAATCTTCGATTCCGGATAATACATTGCTGCAGATACTGAGCGTTGAGCGTTCGATCGGCTACCACCATCCAGCTGCATGTGGAATTTCTTGTTAAAATGTTGTGGGCGCATTGGTAACGCAAATGATTTAGGCTTATCACATTTTAAGCCATGCCGTGACTTTGTGCCGTGTTTTGTGTAGTCAATTTTATTTATATCGTTCAGGAATTTTTGTAGCAAACATGTTTTATTCACAGATTTATCGCGGTGCATGTTAAATTGCACGTTCATTGCTAAAGTAGCACTAGCAGTGACAGGTACGGTGAGTGAGTCGGTGAACGACATATATATAATAAATTTTGAATTTTTGTTTTAGTGGTACCTGATGAGATAATGCTATATTCAGCAGATGCGCTTTACTAAGCACTTTTAAATTAATTCGTTTTATGTAATCATTTAGTTTACCTTATTTATTGATGTGGTGATAATAGTCGGGTTTGATTTACTATTGGCCTTACTATTATCTAGGGTTTACGGAAGTTGCACCCCAAATTTGAAATCCTGATAATCACAACAAGGTTTCGTTTGCAAATTATCAAATTTTAGTAGCACAGTTCCAATAGTAGAATAGTTTATGTGTCCTGGCTAAATATTAATGTCTTATACAATTTCTGTCAAAAAACTACTACTAAAATATACATGGAACACGGAGTTTTGTTTGGAAACACGGAAAAATATCTTACGAACCTACGAAAAATATCTTATTTCTACTCTAATAAACCCTTCAAAGTAATAATTCAAAATGGACTTCCATTCTAGAAACAGTGAGTTGAGCACTACCTACACAGGAAACTGAACCTCAACACCGCCACTACATCCACTAAACAAAAGGTCACAAGGTTCAAAGCAGGTTATTACGCGGAACATTTGAAAACTTCATTGCGGGTATCCATAACACAATTACCAGCAGCAACTATGCATGTTTGCTGTTTTCGGCACACTAAGAGACATCGTGGGCGCTGCAACGTTTCTTCTTCTACAACGAATGAACACATCAGCATCACATATGAAACATGCTGACTTTATCGACGGTTAATTTTACTTAATCCTACATCATTCCCTAATAAAGAAAACACCGAATTGTCTACATATATCAGTGCCAGCCACATCTTTCTCAGCCGTCAAATCTCAGTTCATGAAGTTATTGAATAAAGGTAGAACCGCAACATTATGATCTTCTATTTTAAAACCAGTATATTCGACAATATGAAATTTTCAAGAGAATATACAAGAAATTGATAAAAATAATTTACAGTTAAAAACTTAATTTAAATAAAAACAAAAAACTTTGATTATTACTTTCTGGAATTGATTAAATGCTGTTTGACCTTCATAAACATCATTGGCCATAATTTTTTAATTTTATTTAAATTAAGCTTTTACATAATAGGTTATTATTCATTAACTGGAAAGACGAAAAGTGGGCTGTTAAATTGTGTCCGTTCAAACATATGCTGCTACTGGTTACCAGAGGCGCGATTTTGCTATTTCCAATCGTCAATGGATAGATAGTTTTATTTTAGAAAAATTCCGCTACGTGGAATCCGTGATGCTCCGATCGTTAATAGGAGGTCATTTTAGTCGATTGTCATTTTATAATTTTTGTGATGGACACAAATGGATAAAACTGCAAGATTGGAATAAATTGTCTGCTAAACCCGATTATCTCCTATATACACAATTTTAAATAATCAAACAAAGTATTGTTTTTTTTAAATATTTATTTATTTATTTTATTCATCAATACATATATTTACATGATTTTAATTTTGTTATTTTTTGCTCAAATCAAAGACATTTACTTTTTGAATTTAATAACATATTTTTGACATAATTTATTTTGAATGTTTTATTAAAGTGGTTTATTGTTAATTACTATAGAAAATGGAATTTATATTGAGTAATAATAATCAATCGCGATAAACTATTTAAATTGATAATACAAATATTAGAGATTTGGAATGAAATAAAATATTTATTAATTTTTTTTTTTTAATTTATATATGTATTTAATTATATAATTATTTAATTAACTATATTTTTATATATATATATATATATATATATATATATATATATATAATTATATTTATTAATTTTATTAAATAAATGTTGCTTTTGTTGTTTTTTTTTATAGTTTATTATAGTTAGTTAAATGTTTTTGATTTATGTGTTATCAACATTTATTTTTGTGTTGGATTCATCTTCTTAAATTAATTCATCTTCGTACAAATGGATATTCAGGCCAGTCTTCCTAATTAGAATTAGATTTTTTGGCGGCGGTTGAATTTAGATTAATTATTATTGGATTTTTTTTTTTTGGCAACGTGATTGACATGTGCAAGATTAGCAGATTAGATGGTGTGTGTTTGCGGAGTAGAAAAAAAAAATATAAAAATTAAAATATAAAAGAAAAGAAAAATTTAAGTAAATAAATTAGAATTTTAAATTAACATAACAAAACAATTATTATTAATTATTTTAAATGATTAAATTGCAGGAGGATGTATGGGGGAGGATGTAATACATGAAGGAGTATATATATATAGGGTTACAAATGGCGGGAAATTTTTATTATATTTTGGTTTAATATAAAGCAGAGGATAATTGCTTAAAATAAAGTACCTCATCATCATTATTGTTATTATTATTATTGGGGATGTTGTAGAATTTGCCGTGACTCCGTTTACCGAATCTGTAATAAAAAAAATAAAAATGATAAATCTCAATTAAACATTGACATTAAGTTAGATTTTATAGCCATTACCTATATGCAGGCAGTAAATATTTATCATATCAGTTATCTGTTATTTTATCAATGAGCATATCAATTGCGTATATGGAATTTTAATTCAAGAAATGCCCCTTACTACTTTGTGTGGGGAATTTTTTTTTAAAAAACCAATTTAAAGCTAATTACTATATGGTATATCACACCTCTAATCTAGTGTATACAAATTTATAATTTCATTGGTAACCGATTTATAAATAGTTTGTTCACTCAGTTTAGTAAGTAATTAAGGTTTCTTCTAATTTTGTCTTCTGTTGTGTGGTAAAACAAATAATTTGATTTATACACAATATTATTAAAAATATAATAGTTTTAATAACAATTCTACATTTTGACAATGGTTTTTTGACAACTTCCAATTAAACTAACATATAACAACCGGATATAACAACATAGGCGGCAAATAAGGCAGGCTTCACATCATCTCATCAAATGGATATATTAATACAGAAGAATGATGAGACTGGCACAAAAATAACAACTTTAGCAAGAAACTACCACAAGGATGGAGATATACGAAAGACTAAATCGTATCTCGAAAAAAAGGTAGAAGAGTTAAAAAGCTCTACGCCGAATTTCTGGTCGCAGATGACCAGATAATATCGATGGATCCTCTAATCAAAGAGGATCATCCGTACAGAGCAACGAGGAATACAATTGCCGAAATAAATAAAGATCTACTTGCTGAGATGCGTCAGCGTTTGAACAACGGCCCAACACTAACACCAACAGTGCCATTGGCATTATTGTCCAGTATAGACAAACAGAAGCACTTTGATTTTTCTAGCAAGGAAATGATGATCAAGGAGCAAGCAACAACACTGCCACCAACATTTAGTTCGGATAGACGTCAACACCATGACGATATCAAGTGCAAGGAATTGTCAAACACCAACCAAAAACTGCAAGATGTGCTGATGAGGAATATGTACTGGAAAATGGACTCCATCGAGCAAACATTGTATAACAACAACAGTCCAATACAATACTAAAATAAAAATAAATACTAAATAAAAATTTTCGCTAAACCATTTTTAGTCGTCTCGTGAGTGCTATAACGTATCGCTAAAACTTCGCTTTACCCAGCCCTCAAAGGCCTCGAGACGGATATGGGATATTATGGTTAACGATCATCAAAAAATGAGGATCACGTTGATGTTAATGAAGATTGCGATCATACATATCTATTATGAATCGAGTTTGCATATTATACGTGCGAGATCCATATAAAGGTATGGTTAGCTATCAGAAATGTTAATCTTTCACATGATTCATATTCAATTTTGGTATGACACCAAATAAAATGTTGATCATTTTCAATCACAAATCAAGTTCACGCTCACTTAAACAAATATGTTAATGTTGGCTCAAACTGTTGATAATGAATTGCTGAAAATATAGTTTTGCCCACAGCGTTATCTTTACAACGTTATTGTATGTACAATGTAAATCGCGTGTATATAATACAAGCAATGCGGCAGTAGATCGAGAAAATTAAAGCAAAATCGCTATAATTGCTGCAATAATGTGTGTAAACTCGATTTAGCCAAGGTCTATCAAAATTCCCACCGTAATAAATGGAAATGTTATTCAAGTATGAATAATATGTGCGCCTATATACTTATATCAGCGCAATTTATTCGAGTATATTGGCGTACACGAACTGATTCAGCAGTGACAGAATTTTTTTTTATTTTTTATTAGTGTAAAATTGTTGCCGGATCTCATACTTTAGAATCAAATACAATAAATCTTCTTATCTATATAAAATTTGTTTAATAAGATATCGCATGAGACGCGCATGAGAGTATAATAAAAGTGTCTAGTATAGTGCAAAAAGAAATTTCTGGTCCAGTTTGTGTCTGAAATGTTCGAGGTGATAGTGGAGTAAACGTATTATCTGAATAGTGTTAAATTTTTATAAGTGCGCGACCGTTAAAATGGCACCACGTGATCCACAAGTAGTGTATTCGATTGAAAACGATTTAAAGAATCGTACCACAATTGACGATAAAAATGAGGTGACATTCGAAGATGCACTCAATACAGTAGGTAAATTAAAAATGTGTTTGATTACGTGATTTATGCTAACATTGAGCATGAGTTATGTGTATATATGCTTAGTAATAATTTCAATACAACTGAGGCGCCACGTTCTGCATGCAAAATTATTTCGCTAATTCGCTTGGTATATGTACACACGGCAGTCCAAAATATTGATATATTCGATTAGAAGAAAAATTGTGATTATGTCAATTTAGTTTTGTTTGGCCAAAATGAAATCATCAGCACATATATAAGAGTTTGACGGTGCAGGCATCGAAGAATGTATACTATGTATAGTGTTGTCAATTTTTTTTGTATGCAATTTGAATTAGTTGCATATACTCGTAACACCGAAAAAAAAATTAGAAATGTCAACTTGTTAATCAGCATCACATAAACACTCCATTGTGACCATTTGAAGTTTAAAGAACTTGTTTTTGCATATTAATGTGAATTAAATGAAATTACAAATTTTATTATGTATTTAATGATAAAGTGTAAATGTAAATAGTAGTGTACAGTGCGCGAACTACATATATTCGGAACCACATGAGATTTGGTGTGCAGCGAATTAATGTCTGACGATTTTGCTAATATTTTATATAATAAGTCGAATTCACTACATATACCCAATTATATGCCAATTCTTTTGAGCTCAATTATCGCTAATTACAATTATGTATACATATTTGACTTTGACATTGAAAACGAGCAGTATGTTCAGTTGCAAATAACTTAAAATATATAATTGGGTTGTCACACAAAAATAAACGATTTTGATTATCGATTTTGAAAGAAAATGAAATCATCATTATAAGATTAGCCTTATTATTGTTAATAATGTCATTGGTATTTTCAATTCTTTGAACAAATAAGAATTATTTATAATAGTTATAAAAACAATTTATCGCATGTCTGTGACGTTTCTAAGGAATTCTTTTGCGGCGAAATTATGTCATTTTGTGATTATAACTAATCCTTGCTTGCTAACCTCATCAAATTTATTAAACTATTCGACCAGTTAATTCTAAAATTCAACAATTCATAATTTTAAAGGAATATTGGTTTTGTATGCACGTATATCCCCTATGCTGCGGCCTAATGCCTATTACTCAATTCAATCCTTCATTGTGTTCTGCTCAAATTTTAAGAGCTGTTTGCATAATCATGTAAATCAAATAGAACTTATTATGTATTTAATGATAAAGTGTAATGATAAATAGTAGTTGAATTGTGTACAGTGCGCGAACTATGTGTTTGAATTTGTATAGGGTTAACCAATAACAGGTTTCATTTTGAATAGCCTGCGATTTGGTCAGCTGTCAATTTTGATGCTGTTATCTTTTGACATTTGACAAGTAAAAACTACGCCATTACTAAATATGGTATGATACAATGGTGAAAATTTTGCAATCACAGTTCGCAAAACTAAAGCACTTTTTGGTCGTCGTGAACCACCTTCGCGGCCGGCAATAGTGAAATTGGTGGAAAAATTTGATCTGTTGGGGCAAGTTAGTGATGTGAAGAATCGAAACCGTGTGCATCGCTCAAGATCAACCGAGAATATTGCTGTTGTAGCCCATAGGGTTGAAGAAAACCGAGGTTTGTCGATTCCTCGTCGATGTTTGGAATTAAACATTCCACAAACGACATTACACCGTATTTTGCATCAAGACTTAGGTTTTAAGGCTTTTAAAGTTCAGTTAACACAAGAACTCAAGCCGGTCGAATAAACGTCGTATCTTCGCTGATTGGGTCCTTCAAATGCATCAAAATGATCCGGATTTTCATCGAAAAATCATCTTGAGTGATGAGGCCCATTTGCACCTCGGAGGCTACGTTAATTAGCAGAATTGTCGCATTTGGGGCTCAGAAAATCCAAGAACGATTGTTGAAAAGCCTCTCCATTCTCAACGTGTCACTGTTTGGTGCGATTTTTGGGCTAGCGGTGTGATTGGACCTTACTTTTTCGAAAATGAGGCTGGTGCAACTGTTACGGTGAATGGATTACGCTACCGATCTATGATTGATGTTTTTTATGGCCGGAATTGGAAGATATTGATGTGGACGACGTTTATTTGCAGCAAGACAGCGCTACGTGCCATACAAGTAAACAATCGCAATTATCTTCGCAATTTTGCAAGAAAAGTTTCCTGACCGTGTTTTAATTTTCGAAGAGGTGGTCATAATTTCCTCTTTACAATGAAATAAACATGCCGAAAAATCGCAAATTCAACATATGGAAGCGGAAGTCATGTTTTAATTTTGTGATTTTTATGTTTTCAATGTGTAGTACTAGGTAAAAAAAAATTTTTGTAGAACTGGATTTTTTGTTGTTGTTGTTGCTTAAGATACAGACATTGTGGACGCCATGCTCTTGATAGTACTTCCTTCCCTTTCCATGAGTGGCATGAAAATGCCATTCACATTCGACTCCGAAGTTTTCTTTGTGTTTAATTATATTCATAAAATTATTTTTATTTTTATAATGTGTTACAGCACCATCAGTTATATAGTAAATGTTGGTGATACTTGGCATTTTAGTTTTTAAGAACTGAATCATTTTCTCGAAGAATAGATGAACTGCCACTGTGACATGACTAAGACAATCCGATATAAGAATGAAGCTGTAGTGCTGCAATTCACATTCCCCTTTCACATTTCTGTAAATTATAAATGGATGAATAGTTGCTTGCTTATTATTCCAATGAAAACCTTGCGCTGCGTTTTGCCTTATAAATGAATAATTTTCTGCAAAGTCACATGATACAAGTGCTTCTGTAGGCTTCAGAATCAACGGAATCTTCTGACGGTTTTGAATACTTTTGCATCTGTAAATATCATCTGCAAATACAAATTGCATCTGTCAGTTGAAATCCATTGACTGAATGATAAATTAGCATCCTCGTAGTCCTTTTTCAGAAACTCGTTTCTCAATTATTCTCGAAATAAATTTAATCCTAGACAATTCTTGCATTATAGAAGATAACATGTCGGCGTAGGCTCTGGACATAATCTAGATGAAATGCAATCTTGGTATTTCGATATCTCTCCACTTGTAACAGATTCTATTTTGGTTCCATAAATGATTAATTTCACATTTTGATATATTGTACAAAGACACACTGCATGCGTTCCAGTGCTTCCTGGTTGCACACAGTTTTTAGGACGAAGCAAGCAAAATTTGGAAAATCCGATTTTTTTCGACTTGTCGTCCTGATAGAGATTCTTGTAGTCCTCGTAGGATTTCTCTAATGTACTCATCATTAGACGTTTCAGAACTTTAAATTTTTCAATAGTTACGCAATCGTTATTTCACGTTATTTCATCGTTGATTCGTTTCCCAGCTTAATGTAATTATTTAAATTAGTAATTTAATTTTTAATAAAATATTTTTACCAATAATTTTATTTTAAATTTAATTTTGCCTAAATATAAACAGTGGATGGACTCATTTAGAAGGCAGCAGGCGCCTAAATTACCCAATCCCAGCACTGAGAGGTAGTGACGACAAATAACAATACAGGACTCAATCCGAGGCCCTGTAATAGGAATGAGTACACTTTAAATCCTTTAACAAGGAACAATTGGAGGGCAAGTCTGGTGCCAGCAGCCGCGGTAATTCCAGCTCCAATAGCTTGTTGCGGTTAAAACGTTCGTAGTTGATCTTGTGTCAAGCACAGGTGGTACACCGTAACTGGGTTCGTACATCATCTTGATGCTATGACGTATTACTGTAGTGGTTTAAACGTAATTATAGTCGCGTAATAAATCTAAATAAGTGCTCTTTACCGAGTGCTGGTCTAGAACAGTACAATTACTTGGAACAAATTAGAGTGCTTAAAGCAGGCCATTTGTGCCTAAATATTCTCTGCGTGGAATAATGGAATAAGACGTCTGTTCTATTTTCAATTGGTTTTTAGATCAAGACGTAATGATTAATAGAAGCAGTTGGGGGCATTAGTATTACGGCGCGAGAGGTGAAATACGTGAACCGTCGTAAGACTAACAAAAGCGAAAGCATTTGCCAAAGATGTTTTCATTAATCAAGAACGAAAGTTAGAGGTTCGAAGGCGATCAGATACCGCCCTAGTACTAACCATAAACGATGCCTCTTTCAGTCGATTTTCGGGAAACCAAAGCTTTTGGGCTCCGGGGGAAGTATGGTTTCAAAGTTGAAGCTTAAAGGAATTGACGGAAGGGCATCACCAAAAGTGGAGCCTGCGGTTTAATTTGACTCAACACGGGGAACTTACCAGGTCTGAACATAAATGAGTAAGACAGATTAATAGCTCTTTCTCGAATCTATGGGTGGTGGTGCATGGCCGTTCTTAGTTCGTGGAGTGATTTGTCTGGTTAATTCCGATAGCGAACGAGACTCTAATTTCTTAACTAGATGCCGGCAGGGTTATGCTGTAGAAACTTTGCATACATTTTTGCCTCTGTTATCCATGCTTCTAACGGGGTGTGGTTTTAATACGTAAGAATTGTCTGTAAGTGGAGTCATACCTGGTGGTGGTTTGTCTGAATAGGACACTTGCTTCTTAAATCGTCGATTTTGCAAGATAATGGTATTTTGGAGGGAAAATGAAATTTAGAAACACCAAGAATAAATTTGTTTTAATAAAAACAAAATTGAAAATTAAATAAAGTTTAAAATTTGATTTTTATATGCAGCAATGGAGTAGGTCGTGGTAATAAAACGTGTTTTGCAAGAAAAAGAAAAATAACACATACAATAAAATTTTGATATGTTTTATAGAATTGAATGGCGCATAAAAAAAAAATCAGTTTTGCGGAAAAGTGAGAAAAACTATTTTGGCGGCCATTTTGAAAGTGAAAAACTTAGAGACGATACTATTTTTGTAATAGTTTCTTAATCCTTATTTCTTTATCTTTATTACTATGCCATATTTCGTATTTTTCGGATAAATACTTTTTTATATATTTGCATAAATGCACCACCATTTTCAACAAATTAACAAATATTTTACCCTCTGTATCTTAAGCAACAACAACAAAAATACTCGTTTTTTTTAAATATCAAAATGAAACCTCTTATTGGAATACACTATGCGGTGAAATAGGTAATACTAACTTATCTATACAGTAGTGGTTAAGAATTTCTGTACAATGTATTAGATTTTGGCGAATTTTAATCTAACATACTAAAAATATCATAGTATACGGCGAATTCGCTGCACGCTAAAATTTGCTATTTTGAAATCGTTTTTCGATCTGCTAATAAGCAAACGATAATAAAAACGCTCAATTTCATAAATGTTTGACGTATATATAGACTTGACTTTGACATTTAGAACTTTATATAGCTATATATGAATTGATTTTTGTGACATTCAACTATTATTTTGTTTTTCTACCAAACATAGCCGGTTTAAAATAAATTATTTCATTGCAGTTCTATGCGGTCAATTTTTGTTTAAAAAACCCACTTTTCTATTTATTAAATGTTATTCTTATAGGAATTTATATTTCATTTATTTAAATTTGGCAGTATAATAACGATTGGTTTAATGTTAAGTATGGTCAAATTATGCAAATCGATCAGAATTCGAGTCCAAATACGTCAGTTTCTCAGAAATCTTATAATTTTCGTCCGGATGGTAACAATATATATTGTGCTGCCGGACCAAAACCATGTATACTGGTTAAGTTTGAAATTCGATTCTAATCTCGTTTTAATTCTTACTATTCGTCTTTTAACGCAAAGTGCGTCTGACATCTGGTAAACTATTTTATAACTAGAGCTAATAGTGGTAATGCCACATAAATTTTAAAAAAATCACATATAAACGTATTTTTACAACTATATTTGAGCCCGGGAGTGCGAGAGTTGGCTCCTAACATTTGAGTAGGCGCAAAGGTCATTCCAGGCGATGATGGCTGGCTCCACGATATAGAGACCGACTTGGCCTTTGCAGATTGTCTTAGACAGTATGAAGACCATACTCTGGATTGAAACCGTTGGAGCCAAATAGTTTACTCAGTAAGGGGCCAGCAATGGCCTATAAAAACTGATTATTATTATTAGGGCCCGGTTGTACGAACATGTTATCTAACCAGCGGTTAAATGCTAAAATTGTTTTTCATTTCACAAAATACTAACAGCCGGTTAAATATTTACCCCTAAAAAATCGGCCGGTTAACTTTAACTGAAGAACCAGTAATAAAATATTTTGTGCAACCGGGCATTAAGATTAAAAAAAATGAAAAACACAATAACTAAAAATAATGTTGAATTTTCAATACTACACGTAAACAATAAGTATTCACGAATACATACTGAAATGAGCTGACCAGATATTTTCGAACGCAAAAGAGTATGTTTTACAAAATTTAAATATTTGAAGACGTTCCCAAACAAATAACAAACATTTTTTGTATAGTTCATACATTCCATCAGTCTCTGATTTTGAGGCAAATCAATCCGTCAATTGATCTCGAATCCGCTGATCAAAATCTCGTTATTTTTTTAAAACTTTAACACAAGGTTTTATCAATAAGAAATTGAATCGATTGAGTGATCACTGTTAGGACCATGCATAAACAGTTAAATATTGTATAAATGTTCACAAATTTCATAAACGTTGAAATTCTGTATTGAAATTTTAGAATCATGCACATTTCAGGATTATGGGTAATCCGGGCCTATTGTTAAATAAAGAGCCTTCTAACAAATTTTTTCTTGAATATGCCATTACCAGCTACGTCAATGACGCATGGCTATAGGTTGAATTTAATTGGTAAATTATATGGTTCCATGCCAGTCTGTACTGACATGAACGGGACATAAATTCTGCATAAATCGAGTAATATGCCGAAATACTACAAATTATCTTAATTTTCGATTGAAAATTCAAAATTTGAAAAATACCCCAAAACTACCCATAGTTAACCCTAGTTTATACCTTTTTCTAAATTTGTGGAATTCATATATTGGAAAAAATTAAAGAAATGCTCTAAAATTCAAAACAGTCCTACCATAAATTGGGCGTTTTCATGAGCGTTAAATATTCAAATTTTCAAAATGTTTACAATATCGTTTTATCGACAAACATACTGTTACGATCGTGGCGACATCTCTATTTGAGTAGCGACACTACCGCATATGTAAAACTGTTATAAAGTAGATAAAATAGATGTGTACTGGTCTAGACAGTAGACACTCTCGAATATTGTGTGTTTGGAAATTTCTAAAGGTTAGAATATTTGGTATAAATACGTGATTTTATTCACAATCCAGTAATCGAATCTTATTTGACGTAACAATTAGTGACAGCGGTGGGATTGTGAATTAAAAGTGATGATTCTAGACTAGGAAGAGTTGGAGTGGCGTGGTTTGTCTACGGCCGGTCAGAAGGATGGAGGGTATAGATCCGGCTAGCCATAAGTTTGATGAATCAACATTTTCCGACCATGCAGAAGAGGACGAAGAGGATGGAGAAAATATAGAACAGTCGTGGAGGTGATTCTGAAACAGTCTGGAAGTTTCGATATGTCGCAGTTAATGGCTGCTATTCAACAGTCCAATTTGGAAATGAAACAGTCTATTGAGAAGTCAGTTGAAAAGTCTGTTGAAATGTTAAATCATAAAATGGACAAGTCTCATATAGAATGAAACACGATATGAGACATTCAATGGAACAATCTAGTAACCAATTAAATCGCATGGAGCAGCCAGTGGGCAAGATCAATAACCAAATGGACGAGAAGTTTCAAGAGATTTATAACACTCTACCTGGCGAAGTAGAGCAAATCCAGTCCGGGAACCTCGATGAAATTTAGGCCACCGTCATTTAATGGCAACGGTCAATCAAAATGGTTGAAATGACGCAAATCGTGGAACAGCGTTAATAGTGCTCTAAAAGCGGAAGCCCCTGAAACCCTGCAGACTGTTCCCCAGCATTTGGCACATACAAATACATCTCCCGATTACATGCGGAGAGGAATAAGATGGACGCGTTCATTGATGGAATACGTGAATAGTGACAGCGGTGGGATTGTGAATTAAAAGTGATGATTCTAGACTAGGAAGAGTTGGAGTGGCGTGGTTTGTCTACGGCCGGTCAGAAGGATGGAGGGTATAGATCCGGCTAGCCATAAGTTTGATGAATCAACATTTTCCGACCATGCAGAAGAGGACGAAGAGGATGGAGAAAATATAGAACAGTCGTGGAGGTGATTCTGAAACAGTCTGGAAGTTTCGATATGTCGCAGTTAATGGCTGCTATTCAACAGTCCAATTTGGAAATGAAACAGTCTATTGAGAAGTCAGTTGAAAAGTCTGTTGAAATGTTAAATCATAAAATGGACAAGTCTCATATAGAATGAAACACGATATGAGACATTCAATGGAACAATCTAGTAACCAATTAAATCGCATGGAGCAGCCAGTGGGCAAGATCAATAACCAAATGGACGAGAAGTTTCAAGAGATTTATAACACTCTACCTGGCGAAGTAGAGCAAATCCAGTCCGGGAACCTCGATGAAATTTAGGCCACCGGCATTTAATGGCAACGGTCAATCAAAATGGTTGAAATGACGCAAATCGTGGAACAGCGTTAATAGTGCTCTAAAAGCGGAAGCCCCTGAAACCCTGCAGACTGTTCCCCAGCATTTGGCACATACAAATACATCTCCCGATTACATGCGGAGAGGAATAAGATGGACGCGTTCATTGATGGAATACGGGATTCAAAGTCGCGCAAAGCAGTAATTTTTTCACCTATAACGACTTTTGCCAAGGCCATCGCTTGTGCGTTAATAAACGAGACTGAACAGGCCATCATAAAACCGTCACTTAAAGTGCGACGAGTAGAACTGGATGTCAGTACGAACGTCGAGCGGTCTGCTCCAAGATCGCGATCTCCTATGCAGCGAACATCAAATTTTGGCCAAGGAGGAGCGACAAGATACCAAGGTGCTAGAAAAATACGATGTTAGGCATGTGACAAAATGGGTCACATATCACGAGACTGTCGAAAAAGAAGGTGGAGATGGCCGGAATCGCGATCTCTGGTGCGTCGGGGATCGGATAATGTGAAAATTGTGAACCAGAAGGAAGAACAGGAGCATGAAGAAGCAGGTGGACTGAGCAGAGTCAGCTGCTACTCCATACTTGTAACGAGATTGGGACGAGGAGGAGACGGTTTAACAGTTAAAGGTGATGTGGACGGGAAGAATTGTGTTATAACCCTAGATACAGGAGCAGCTGGAACGTTTGTACGAGAAGATCTTATTAAGAGAAGACTACAACCAGCGGAGGGGTTGAAATTACGACGGCCACAGGCGAAGGTGCAGTCATAACGGGCAAGAAGATTGCAACAATAAGAATTGGCAATAATCAGATCCAACACGAAGTACTGGTCGCAAATATAGTGAATGAAGTTAACTTGGGGATGGACCTCATGAGAGCGAATGGCTTCGTGATGGATGTGGGGCAGAGTGTATTGGATTGCAATTGGTTCGAGTTTCCACTGTGTATAGATTATGCCGGAGCAACAATCAGGGGAGTTGTCGTGGATCAGCAGGAAAAGCGTCTATCAAACTCAGAAACAGTTGCACGGGAGGAAAATACGAGTGTCAGGTAACCGAATAAAGACCCGGAGTGACGAGCAAGTAAACAACAGTGGTTTCAAAGTAGGAGATTTAGTATGATATAACCATTCACGACGGAAAAAGGTTTTATCACCGAAACTGCAACCTTCATGGGAAGGGCCGTACGCCATCATCACTAAAATAATGACGTGGTCTACCGGATTAAGAAAGGGCAGCGAGGAAAGCTGAAGGTGGTGTATATTAAGCGATTAGCGCTCTACAAGGGAGGTGAGTTGGATCCTGTTCGGGACGAATCAGGATTTGGTAGAGAGTAATGTTACGATAGTGGCGACATCTCTATTTGAGTAGCGACACTACCGTAAATGTAAAACTGTTATAAAGTAGATAAAATAGATGTGTCTAGACTATAGTCTAGACACATCTAGTGTGATCTAGAATTTACATCGTTTGTTTTATTCACAATCCAGTGATCGAACCTTGTTTGACAGGGCAAAAACGTAACAATACTTTTGTGGAAGTTAGGACACATTTGATAGTTAGGACAATCAGGACATAAATAAACCCAAATTTTTTGAAACGCTTAATCCAAAGTAAATTATAATTCGCTAAGGTTCAATGATTTGTAGAACTGCGTTCAATAATGCAAGAATACAAGCTCTTGGCGGGAGACAAAAATCGTTCGCACGATTACAAATAATATTTTTGTTATTTATTTCGATCGTTATATAGATTCTTAAGATGCACAATATACTTTTATTGCGATATATAAAATTGTTTATGGACAAAATTTTTTTCAAAAGGGTTAAATTCTAGAAACCGCTTTAGGCGTCTGTATGTATGCATACCAACAATATTGTGTTTATGCATAAAAAATAGTCAAATAAATTTGTAATTTGTTCTTATACTTACGGGTACATCTCTCTTTGAGTATTTTTGTTTATTGTACAAATAATAAAATATTGGATTATTATGCGCTGTACACACACAAACACAAACACACAATAAGGAAAATTATTAAAGATTATCCCCGCGCAACAAAAAATTCAATATTTTACAATTTTATTGGAAATTCAATAAAAAATAAAAGTTTATTAATTTCGTTATTTATTTATATTGGAATTTTTATTATTTTTTATTTTAAATTGAATTTATTGTATATTACAACAGGGTGCAGAGCGTATACACATGTATGTATATATACAGAAGGGAAATTATTATTTTTTTGCGGATTAAAACAACATTATGTTTTGGGTCATGTGCTAATCTGTTGCCGAAATACACTCTATATATGTACTCGTACATGTATACAAAAGTTAATCCGTATAATATTCGATTTAAATTCTGGATTGGGTCAAAAATAGGATAGGAAATTCTCAAGGGAATTGCGATTTGGTAAATTTTTTGCCACAAACTTCACATTTCTCTCGGGTGTTGTGATGGAATTGTCTTTATTTATTATAGATTGATAAATAGGATTCTCTTAAAATTAGATTATGGGTTGGTGATTTAATTTACATCTTACAATAGAGGCCAATATTTTTGAAGTGAAAAATGTATCTAGATAGTCTCACTGGCTAGTGAGGTAATAATTTTGTGTCCACAGTTGGAAAGGTATTTTTTTGGTTTGTGTCTTCACTTTTTTAAAATATTTTTGTTTAAAAGGTTTTATAATTTGAAATAATTTAACTATTTAATCCATTTTTCATAAATTTTATTATTTTAAAATCCCAAAATACTATAGACGCGGCAAGCAATTAATTGAGCTATCAATTTATTAGTGGCTTTCCAATTGGACCACCGTGAGGACTTAAGTATTTTTCTTTACTTAACATTAATTTAACTACTCGTAACTGCTCTTACATTTTATCAAAAGCAGCTACGAATACTTTATTTAAGAATGGACAAAAACTTAAATAATCGATTTTGATAAATATCTAAGACATAAACCCAAACTAATTAATGGTCTACAATTGAGACTATTCTACATTTTATAATATCATCTATAAAATGTATAAACCAGTGAACCAGATACAGACAATTTTTGCTAACTATTATCATAGACACTACTTGGATTTGATTGTGACATTTTGTACCTTTAGTTAAAAAATTTGTGCAAATCATACTTCTGACGTAATAAAATAAGCAAATTATTTTACCACAAAATTTCGTATGACTAGGCTAGACCATAATCGGCCAACTGTAAACGTATAACATATCTCAAAATGAATATTCTATGATCAGGTCATATACATTTTATCGGAAAGTCCAAAATTCGTTTATGAAAACGAGTACTAACACAAACCATAATACACATTTTGGGCCGGTATCGCGTTTGTGCATACTCCATATTGACCAGGGCATTGAATATCTACAATATCAAACTGACGGTTTTCATGGATAATTTTGTATGGATGATTTCCAGAAAACCGAACTTTTATCAAGGAACTAATCGAAACTTGCGAAGTTTGTGCATTCTCGACATTGGTTAGAATCGGCCATAGAGTATTGAGAATATATCAAATTTGTGTTTTGTATGTTTATATTCTATTCAGGTTATTGTAGAAAATCCACAAACGCGATACTGTGCGAAAATGAATATTATGGTTTGTTTTAGTACTCGCCTTGACAGCTTTAAATTTGCACTGTGAACGCACCCTTAAACAAATAACCAAACTTATGGTGTCAAAATATTCAATAAAGACAACATTTTCATTATGGTGAAGTACACGAAAGAACAACGTCCGAGTCGGTGGCTGCAACTTCAAGAGCATTAATTCCAGTTTTAGGTCAAGCGTATTTTTGGCTAAACGTTCGCTAAACAGAATATGCGAAAATGGCCATCACGTTACAGTCAATAGAGATCGCTACAGAGACTTGTTGCAACGTTATTTCATTGGTCAATTGCATGAGCTAAACATTAATGGTATGTGGTTTCAACAAGGCGAGGCGACATGCCACACTCTAACAATCGACTTATTGAAATCTAAATTCGATGAACGTGTTATATCCAGAAATGGTCCGGTCGATTGGCCGCCTAGATCGTGTGATTTAACACCTCTAGACTTTTTTTTATGAGGCTACGTTAAATCGTTGTTCTATGCCAACAATGTGGTGCACATATGAACGATGTCAAATTCCTTACATAAATGTTTTGATTCTACTTCAAGTCAATAATATCATTTTTGAGATATCTCAAATGGTTTGCGTTTTTTTTTAAATAAAAGTTGTCAAGTCCTTATTGGAAACCCCTTTATATAACCTGATCATAGAATGTTAACATTGATAATCATGAATTCACTCAACTATATCGTTTACCAGAAGAAGTCTTCGATTGTTTATTATTGAAACTGCGCGGATAGCTTGTAAGATCGCATTACTATTATTTATATCGGATAAACGAAGCGAGATTATTAACTATCGCGGAATTGCTTTACTTTCTACCATTTCAAACATCTTTCAATCATGTTCGACAGTTACAAACTTAGTGAATTTCTGCAGCCATCTTCATAGTACAATTGATTGCCTGTTTTAACTCAACATTCGTTCAATTCGGACGTGTTTTGATTGTAATATCATCATTGTTGACGAATGATTCTTTGCATGCAGCGGTTATTTGTGTGATAAGACCATCAGTTATAACTGTGCTGCCTCTAATGCTACTAAACTGCTACTAAATTATTAAAGAAATTCCCTAACGAAATAAGAAAAAGGATGGAAATAGCGATGGATGAGGTGCCAGGTTTGAGCTGGTTTTGCACGGATTGTATGGGCAGCATGCAAAATTTTCAAGCCAATATGGTTAATTCTCTCAAAAGGATAGAAAAAGCGGAAGAGACCCTAAAGACAGCGATAAATGATTTGTACCCTTTCAACTGCCACTGCTCCGAAAAACTTAACACCAGTGGTCACAATACCTAAGTCACTTCCTGTAATAGCACTGCCAGGAATTTCAGTTGTAAACACCTCCAGCCAACAGTATACTAGTAACATATCACCATCAATAGTCATGAAAATTTTTGATAAGATAGTGACACTAGTTGCCGGTCTACCACCTGGCGGTAAATTGAATGATCCTGTTAATGTAAATAGCGATACAACTATGCCAGCAAAACGGATTAGAACTCACAAGTTTAATACGGATGATTTCAGCATACGGGCAGTCCAACCAAGACGCTGTCATACGAGTACATCAAGCCACACAAACCGATAATGCCGATGTCTTTTTGTGCTCCTCTTTAAGAATAACTACGATGAAAGTTATTCCATTTTAGTTGGCTATAATATTTCAGAACTTTATTCATAAACCTAATTTCATTATAATCGTTCAAACGCTTGTTTGTTGAAATACCAGTAACTTTCCAATACTAACACGATGAATTATCATTAATCTTATACCTATATGTATAATAGTTAATAGTAACAGAATAGTTTATTATCTCAATAATCAATTAGTATTTTGGTTTGCTCTTCTCAAATTATTAATTATTAAACTTTGATTAATTAGTCAATTTTGGAATGTAAAAAAAATAGAAGAAGTATAATTGACTAATTATGATACCATCATCTATTAATCTATCCATTGAAATCAGAAAAAACATAACCTTAAACATTTTCTTGAGATGGCTATGCTACAACACCAATGTTACAAAAATTGACACTTCGTGTTGCTCGAAGTCCGGTTTTACCGGAATAAATTTTTGAACTAAATGTGGAGAATAAATTTTGAGGAGAATAGTTTTTGTCACAATATTTTATATAAACTCAATTTAATCGTCAAACTTATCGAAACACAAAAGTATGAATATAATTATTTTGTGACTATTTTCTATCTAATCTATAGTAATACACTATTGCATACATTTTGCTTGTATTTGAAACATAAAAATCAACACAAGCTCGTGCGCCATATTGGTTGATTTTTGATTGATGCGCAGAACTGAACGAAAATTAAACGAAAGAGAATATTTTGTATATACTTGCATGATTACGGGTTTCACGTAGCGGGAAAATGTTAAACTGAATGCACTATACCAATTTGACGTTTATTTGTTCTGTTATAAGGAGCTAAATAGTTGGTTAGTTTAGAGGTACTGTTATGATACCATATATTTTTAATTTTACACATTGTATATAGCTCCATACCAGCTTGATCACGGTGATTTTTACACATGAACTTGCCTAGGACAATTGCTCTAGTTTGAAAATATTCCCCCAGATGTCAGACACTGTTACCAATTCAATGCCATCTAAGCAACTTTATAAATTTTTGTTAAAATTTTCTGTTCCCGGGGCCTAGTTGTTGCTGGCAGGATAATTGGCTACAGTACTGGAAGTGGATTGACCGTAATAACTTGAGTTGTTCCTTTATACTTAACATATTTGGCTGCCGCGATCAACACTGTTTCTATAATGGCATGAGTTGGTGCGCCCTTATATTCCGTTTGTGATCTCGAATTGACTATATTCAATGGCTTCAATACCTGAGTTGAGTTTTCTCATAGCTGCTTGTCTTTGAGTGATACGCATCCAGTGGCTGCGATGCATGCCACAAATGTATTCATCATTGCGAGGTTGGCACAAGTAATCAGTTCCTCCGAAGAGAACTGCATATATTAATTCTCTTGTATCACAATCAATAAATAATTTGAAGATGGTTTGCTGATGAATAGTTGAATAGTTATATCGAGTCCCCTGTACATTCCATTAGTACAGTTGGCGCATTTCTTCGATAAGATTTATGTAGGTTGATGCTACCTTGGACCGTTGGTGGTGTTTATGAATGTAAATCGTAGATTTGTTCATTCGTTTTTACGAACTCTGTTTATAGAGATAATTCTTAATCGCTATGTATCTTCGTTTCCAGGTACCTCTTCGTCTTATGTGATTTGGCCTATTTTTGTTATAATTGCTCTCAAATTGAGCTATTTTTCATTTTACTATGTCTTGTTGATCAAGTAGGGCATCCATTATGGCCGGTGGTTTTATGACTGATGCTTGTAGCTACATGGTGTAGCGCTTGACTATGGTTGGAACTTTGCTTCTTTAGGTTTAGCTTTGTGGTCAATTGGTTGTTAGGTATATAGTTACGGGACACGACGAAGAATTGTTTAACTGTTTGGCGTTAAATTGATTTACCGCTTGTTTGGCTTAGAAGATTTTCATTAAATTATTTTAATTAATATTCAAAAGACCATGTATTGGTTTAGAGCAATTAGTACACGTACCGTTGGTCGAAGCGAGTTCGCGCTTAATTCTATTTAAATGTTTTAATAAATGAGAAACGATAGCCTTACTTGGTTTTTATCTCTGATAACAAAGCTAATGAATTCAGATCAATTATAAACAATTTAGTTAAATCTCGAACTTATTGGTAACATTTTTGAAATTGTTGTTCTTACTTAAACCACTTAAGCTTTTTGACTTTTGATCTATTCTCTTTTGCCAAACTCTTTTTTTTTCGAAAATGAGCAAGGAGTCGCTGTCGCACTAGCAGTCCATGGAGACGGATATCGTGAAATATTAACTGACTTTTTACGGTTGAAAAGGGAAATTTGACCGATATTAATTGGTTTCGACAGGACGGCGCCACTTCCCACATAGCCAATGATACAATCGACGTTTTGCGGCCTATCTTGTAAAAGCGGAAGGTGTACCCTCAAAAACCGAATACTAATCATTTAAAAATATTTCTTGCATTTTTATTTAGTATACATTTAATGGCCGCACCCTTTATATTTGTTCAATGACGGGTTTGAACTTGAGTTCACTGTGAGATATTCATGATATTCAATATTTAATTGCTTTAATTCATCACTGCAGGGCCGACACTACTAGTTTACTAGTTGTTCTGCGTCGTCTATTAATCTTTAGAATAAACGTAATTTAACATTTTGTGCTTTCTTTTTAGCGTGTTTGACCGCTAGATTGTATAGCCGAATCCCAATCATTGCTGTTTTTGATTGCATCGCAAGGACTTCCCACATTGTTGTTGGACCGTGTGGTGGAAAGACTTGGTATATTTGTTGTTGTTGTGTTGATCTGTTATTAGTTTAGCCTCTAACTCAGTTCGATAGTTCGCACAAAATTTCTCGAACGATTCCCCTTCTTTCCAATATGGATGAGCAGTGGTAGTCATAAAGGTTATCCTTCATCTCTCTATCGGTGTCGATGAATTCCTTCCACATGGTTTCGATTTGAGATAGTTTCTTCTGCAAGTACTCCCGAATCTTCCTGCTTTCACCATCTTTGGTGTAATTGCTATTGCTCTGTTGAAGTTTGAAACCATTCGTACTCGTACTTGATCACTGCTTGGAAGTACTTCTACTACCCGTCCAATTAACTAATTTAGTGGTGAAATGTTGTCATCTTTGATGAAGATCAAAGACCGACTTCAACGTTTGATTGCTTAACGTATATTGTCGCTTATACGCGGCAATAAATGCATCGGTGGCAATTGGAGAATTTTTTACATTATTCTCGCCTTTCGATTGTTTCGATTGTATCTCGCAACTGTTGGTAGTGAACGCGATGTTCGAGATTGAAGTTGATCACTGATGTAAACTCATCATTCTGTGAATCACCATTTGTTGGTTGGTTTTGATGCAGGTTGTGACTTCGTGGTTGGTTTTTTGGTAGATAGGTATTAATTGTTCCATGTATCGTCGGTTGTTGTGCACTCGAATCTTGATAGATATCTTTTGTGGGCTTTGTGTCCTCTGCGCTTTGTCGTGCGAATCAAAAGTTGATCAAATCGATGTTGATTAACACGAGCACTTTGAGCTTTGTATATAAATCCTCCATTTCACTATGCCTTGTTGATCGAGTAGGTCATCCATTACGGCCTGTTGTTTTGTGACTGATGATACTTGTTCAGCGTTGAAATTGATTTGCCCGTTGTTATTTGGCATAGAAGATTTGTATTAAATTATTTTTGTCGTCATTCTAGGACTATACATTTGTCGCCATCATCCGGCTCGAAAGGCTATGTTAAATCTCACTATAATGTCCAAGTCGTGAATTTGGACTAGTGTAGATTGAAATAGTAGATTAATTATTAGATTACCTCGGGTGAGGTCTAATAATTAAAATGAGAACAACCTAACTTTGATTTTATTAGTTCATTTTTCCAGTATATGGAAAGTGCAGTAGAATTGCTTGTACATACTTATAAAATATTGTAAAGCATTTCCTTAAAAAATTTACGCTTTATTATGAATGGTTTAAAATATATTACTCTAATCAAAATATTGAAGCTTTCAAGTATTAAATCTTAAAATCGTATAAATTAAAACGATCCACAACATAAATATGAAAATTAATTGAATAAATAATGCATTAAAAAGCTGGAGTATTTCTCATTCGACAAAAAGATAAGTATCGATCGTATCGATCAAGTAAATATTAAAATGTTTGGGTTGAAAGGTTAACTCAATTTATTATGCCATAATCAGGATTAGGACTTGGGGCGAGAGATAATTTAGTTTTTTTGTTTACTATGGGTGTGTCCACCAGATGCGTACATACATATTTACATGCACATTTTTTCAAAAATAAATTCCATTTCGTTATAATCCTTAAATTAATTACACTTGGATAAGATTAAATTAGTTAATCGATAAATATGATTAATTAACTAATAAATTGATAAACATGATTAATTAAAATATAAATTGATATCAACGAACGAATGGGTCGTGTCGAAATGTTAATTTTTCTTTGAAAATGTACTTTTAGCCGAGACACATCTGATGCAGTTTTATGCGCATTTTGAACATAATAGTTAACAATCAGTTAAAATTTTTGACGTTTCATCATTTTTGTAGTTTTTTTATAAAATACATGCCAATATAATTATTCAGTTTTTTAGACTTTACAAAAATTTAGAGATAAGATCAACGGCAAAATTATAAAACAAAACATTTTAAGTGGTTCGACCAGTTACAATTTTGTGGTAAAAAACTTTATTATTTTTATGCGTATTTTATTTAGTTTGGCACATACTCTAAATTAATTAATATTCTTCGAACGATATATATATGTATAAATTTATTGCTATTTATTTCAATAAAAATAACAAATTCATGTTTACCAATAGTATGCCAGTTAAAGTTTTTTGTTTGACTGAACGAATACCGCGAGAAATGAATAAATTAGTCAAAGCGACTGTATGACATCATCTGACAGATACTAACATTCTTACTGGTGGAAAGTTTCAAATTGTGTTTTTTTTTTTAGAATTAATAACAACATATTAATAATAATTAATATGTTGTTAAAATTGACTGAACAATTAACAAAAAATTCGAACATTTACAAATATTAATTATATTAATTAGTACGAATAAATATTAATTAAATTTTGCTGATTAGCTTGGTTTTTTTTTAAACAGAACTTCAAGTTCTATATAGAGCATAGGGAATAATACTGGGAAATTTAATTTTATTGAACCAATATATTTTATTTAAGTTCTACTTATCTTGAATAATTTCAACTTTTAACAATATTTTTCGACGCGTATTGTCAAATAATACAGGTATTAAGCTAAAACACAATGAAAAATATTTGTTTAAAATATTTCCTTTTAAAATCTCCCTTTTTTTCAAGTTCGTGTACTATGATTTTATCGAGAACTTTGAAAAATAAAGTTAAATTTAATTTTATGTTCATAATATTGAATTATAATGTGTAGTTTAACATTAAATGTATCATATTTGTTGATAAAAAATTAAATTCATAATTCATCATTATTTCTCGAACAAACAAGAAATTTCTTATCCAGTACTGTATTCATACTCGAAATTTTTTGAATAAAACATCGCGCCTTAGATCATCTTGAAGCAATCGATAGCACGATTAAAAATTATTATGCAGCAAGCGAGGCAAAATAAATGTCTCCACTATTGTACAGCCAGGAGTGTGTTCATAAACTCAACATTGTAACAATATTGTTACGACTGTCATTGTTTAAATGACGTATATAGTTAACAACGATATTGTTGTAAACGTCAAAAGAAAAATCAATTGCTATAATTTAATAATTACACAACATATGTCTTGACTTCGATCAAGACATGCTTAATGTGTATATAATATATCCAATACTATTATTTCCTAGATGCGTGTTTTGGCCGGAATTATTCATTTTAGCAAATAACAAATGCTTTTGACGTATAGAAAGGCAGTATCGAGTAGAGTTGGTAATGACGTTTCTAACAATAAGGGGAAATTTTAGGGTTAGGGTTTATGAACAACAAAAAGCACATGGCTGTTGTTACAATCGCAGTTTATGAACGCTTTAGTACTGTCATTGTTAACAATATTGTTACAATGTCGAGTTTATGAACACATTCTAGATTGTAGTAAATATGTATGTCAATATATTTGAGGCTAGGGTATTGTTCATGATTTTAAAACGAAGATAAATATACTTTGCCATTATTCGATCTAAGTAATAAAAAATTACATACGTATTTAAAAATAAAAAAAAACTGCCAAAAACTCAAAACAAAATAAAAAATGTCTAATGTCATATTCTTTGGCACAAAAAAAACCTTGAGGGCAAAAAAAAGTGCTCTGACAACTGAAAACACGTGCTAATTTGACTTGTTGCTCTGACAACTGTAAAAAAAATAATAAAAATAAAAAAATTTCACGTTGATATTATTGATAGCAAAAATTGTTAAACGTTATAAATTTTAACTGGTTCCAATTGGCACAGCAAACCAGTTAAAAAGTGAAGAATTTTTTTTATTTTCACCACAGGTAAAATATTTAACTTTTTAACTTCTATTGGCATACACACACACACTAAGCGTTCTGCAAGATTGAATAATTTTGAGAGTGCGTAACATTTAATTTTAATCAAAACAAAAAAATGTCAAAAGTGCTACAGTATTAAACGTGCGTTTTTCATCTTTTCTAGCGGAATTATGAAAGTTGTCATCGAGAGAAGATGAAGTTGTTGTCTCGTTTTTTCTTATTATTTCTCATCTTTTGACAAGATTAACTAACTGGAAAATCGGCGTTAAATGTAAATACGCCATTTATTTGTTTTATATAGGAATAAATGAAATCATTTTTTACGTTTTGGTATTTTAATCAAGCTTTATAGAAAGAAAAGAGAGTTTATTTGATTTTTTTGATACTTCAGTTTAAGCTCGTTTTAAACATGCGGTCTTTGTTGCAATGCAAGTTCCAATTATTCCAAAAGCCATCAAATATTTGTTAATCGGAAAACTGACGGCTTTCAACAAATCGGGTTTAGTTACTTTAAAAGCGCGAACCTATTTGTAGAATTACTCAATTTTTTAAAATATGGTGCGTGCTTAATACAATAAAATTACCTTAAACTATTAAAGCTTACCCCAAATCTCAATATATAAAAATGGTATAAAAAATGTAGTTGAGAACGGCTGAACCGATTTGGTTCAATCTTTTTTGAAATGTTGAAATGAAAAATTGATGCAAAGCAGACATTCTGCAGTTTGACAGGTGTCCTTTTTGCATTGTCATTTTCGATTGTGCGAACGTGCTATTTTCCTTGCTGCTATTAAATTGGAAATTTGAGTAAATTCGATAGGAAAGTTCATTGTTTTGGATTAAGTACTTCAAAGTGAATCATTGTAATTTTTAGGAATTGATTTTTGATTAAAATGCCGGCAATCAGACGATTAAACCCTAGAACGACGAAACCGCGATTCATAAAGAATGCACGGTGTCCGTGAGAATGAAACGCAAGAGCAACGCGAAGAATTAAATGAACAGAGACATGCTATAATATCGGACAACTTCACACTGCACCAGCTCAGGTTCGACAAAACATACCTCGACGGAGAAGTGGTGTGAACGTTAATTTGAATCGCGCTGCTTTCAATTATGACTCCACAATCCACAAAGATCTTGTGATCGGCCGTGTGCTAACATTGCCAAGCGTTGAAGTTCCAACCAGAAACGCCAGGACTATGTCAATTACCGACCGGTTTTGACTTCGCCACCGGAGCCATTGCGTATTTTCTCGCACATATGCAACAATACAATCAATGCTTTAGCATGACGTTATTTGGAACCGATGTTGTTGCTCGTCGTTGCATCTACAATCCCACCTATAAGGTAATGACGTCACCACGTGTTCATCATTTCGATAATTTTCAACGATTATACTCATCATATTAAAAATTGCCAATTTAGAATTTGAATTAAGTTATCGCCTTGGGTTTTTCAATGCGTCAAAACGAGAGATAATCGGTAATTGTTTGTTTAAAACTGCTTTAGAGACAATGACTTCTGTTGATCACAAAATAATCAAAAGAGCAGACTAAAGACGGACGAGTGCAGCGCGTGTACACAACACATCGATAATATGATGCACTTCAATATCCATTGATGTTTTGTCATGGATATAGGTCAATCAGTTGACTGGTTGCTATACAAATAACATATTTTGTTCACGACGTCGAAGGAAGAGCTTATCACGAAATTGTTTCCGGACATCCGCCGAAATTATATGAATCTTGATTGGCTCAGCGAACGAACGATTTTGGCAGCAAGGACAAGGATGTAAAGTGTCTGAATTACTTGATTCAAAACTAAATCGCTATGGAGAAATACATTGTTACAAATCCGTTGACTATGTAACCAATTAAAACGATATGCAACCACTATCCGATCAAGTTTTTGAATGCGCTTGATTTGCCGGGAATACCACCGCATTACTTGATGCTCAATGTGAAGAAACAGATGACCAAGAGAGGGTGTTCTAATTTCGAAATTCCTCTGATTCCAACTGACATTCCATTCGACTTCAAGCGCATTCAGCTCCACGTTCGTTGGGCGTTAGTGTTGAGTTCGATGAAAAAGTGAATGGAATGTCCACTTATCCACTCAACTCGATCGTCTATTGAGAATTGAGTTGAGTTGTTTGAATTTTTCTCTCATCAAAATCCATACTTATATACCTGAGCAGAATGGATTTCCCTCACGGCCAAATCTTGATCCAATTTAATCTCTCTTATTGTTTAAATAAATTCAAATAAACAAGACACTATAAATAAATACAGAAATAGTAGAGTATGGGAGGATGGGTATAGCACCATTTTCTGCTTCTGTACTTATTTTCAAAACAGCTAAATATTTACTGAAACAGCGCGACGTGCTTCAAAGAGAGTGTTGCAGAGCGATGTAAAGCGCCCCTGGGAAGGTAGTTCCATATATTGATTTAAAAATTTTTTAGAGCTTTTTTATTACTTTTATTTTAAGTTTTATTGCGCGTAAATAAAGTTCCAGAAACCAGTTGGGTCTTGAATTTTGAGAACAGGTGAACTGCCAGCTTTTGAAAAAGCCAGAGGAGGGCAAGAATTAATGCGCCCGTTGTAAAGATCAGAGAGCTTTCGAGCACTAAATCGCATTTAATTTAATTGACCATTTTTATGATTTTTTATTAATGTTTCGAATAATTTTTCTTATAACTTTTCCCTCATTGAAGATGAAGGCAATTTCTTTGTCAATTTCGATGTTAAGTGAATTCTCATTCTAACGTTAATGTTTGAATTATAGAGTTCATATATAAATTTATGCGGGCGACAAAATAAATTAATTTCTATAATTATTTAATTTTATCTCTTTCAGCTTTTGGCAAAATGCACGTACTCATAATAATCCTAAGCGGTTTCACCCTAATGTCAGTGCTGAACGAAACAATGGGCATGGCATTTATTATGCCGTCATCTCAATGTGATTTACAATTAACATCAACCGATAAAGGATTATTAAGTGCTGTCTCATTTTTAGGTTTGTATATATATATATATAGTACAAAAGTTGTAAAAGTTTATTCTTTTAATTAGCCCCCATCATACTCGTACATTAAATATATAACAAGAAAATTATCTTCATTCATTATCATCTGTTTCAATGTGTGCACTATACCTACCGATATACGGAAAAAAAAAATTAAATTCTAAAATAAATTCTTATCCTACAGGTATATTCTTATCATCTCATTTATGGGGTTATTTAGCTGATACGAGAGGTCGACGAAAAGTTATCATCTATACAACATTTGTGTCTAACATATTTACGTTGATATCATGTTTTGCACGAGACTTTTGGCCTTTCCTTATATTACGTTTCTTTTCTGGATTCTTGTAAGACGATTAATTATTAAAACACAATATCTTTTATATTTAATTTATTTTATAGCATATCTGGACCATCGGCCACCATATACGCGTATCTTGGTGAATTCACGGGACAAAAATATCGTTCAACAATTATCTCGTTGGCATGCCTCTTTGTTGGACTCTCGTCTATCTATTTACCAGGTAAATATTTAATGATAATCCGCGATAAAAACGTTATCAAAATTATTTTTGGTTTATAACTAAATACATACTATAATCTATACTATAAAACACACCTACATATATACATAATATAGTTGTGCACAAATGATAAATAAAACTAGTTTTGTATATGAGACATTATGTAAATAATACTTTTTCTATACAGTTGTTGATAGCTTCTCGGTTTGTTGACTTTAAATAATGACACGCGCGTCATTATTGTAAATTATTTGTTGTTTTAGTAACACGGAAGGTATTTAGTTAGTCGTTAGATGTTGATTTTGTTTGCTGAGCGATTAAGTGAACAAAGCGGCTGCTCTAAGTGATTTATGCAACATGATTTTTGTTGTGTATCTTACAAGGGCAAGAAGATTAAAATATTCTAATTAACAGCTCTTATAAAAAATATAAATAAAAGATAAGCGATAAATGAAAGCTCCGTTATCGGATGTTTATAAAGAAAAATTCAAGTTTTAGTATATTGTTTGGATATAAAAATTAGAGTTTTTGGTAGATTTAAATAAATCTTATTAGCTTAAATACATTGTAATAGAGCTTTCGTCGGGCAAAAAGTTTTTGGTCATTATAAATGATATGCTCGTTAATCTGATGTTTAACAGTAATACTTAAAAGCAATCTACTAGAATAAACGTCTGATCGAAGTATACATTTAAAGCTTTAAGCTTTTATCCAATAACGTTACAATTGTTATAACTTAATTAGTTTTGGTTAATAACTCTAAATTAATCTGACCAAACCAGCATATAAGTTCTTATCAAAATGTAACAATAATTGGATAAAAGCTTAAAAGCTGTAGATTTTAAAATGTATATTTCGATCAAACATTTATTCTAGCAGGTGGCTTTTTAGTATTACAGTTAAACATCAGCTTTGGATTTACAACAGAAAACTAATTATTAAAATTAAGATATGTGCTTAAAGCTTGATAAACTTGCTTATTTCTCTTAATAGGAATTTATTTCAATATAAACAAATATTTAATTTTTTGATTAATCGTTTCAAAATAAGTAAACTTTCTTAACCGTAAGAGGAACTTTCCAGTGTTTCTTTGTAATAAAAACCATGGAAAAATATAAAGCTTTTCGAAAAAGTTCAATAACATATATAACCTGTTTATTGATTTGAAAGTAATTTGTATACGCATTTTAAAATATTGCCTAAAATTAGAGCTTGTACTTGAACAGAAGCTCTTAATGTTATATAATTTTAAAATCACTTAAAGCTTAAACTATGTTATGCTGGTTTAGTACACTTAAATTTAAATCTTATTAGCTTAAATAGTTTTAGAGCTTTCGACTGGCAAAAAGCTTTTGGTCATTAAAAATGATATGCTCGTTAATATAATGTTTAACAGTAATACTTAAAATCCATCTTCTAGAATAAATGTCTGATCGATGTATACATTTAAAGCTTTAAGCTTTTATCCAATAACGTTACAATTGTTATAATTTAATTAGTTTTAGTTAATAACTCTCAATTAATCTGACCAAACTAACATATACGTTCTTAGCAAAATATAACAATTGTGATTTTATTGGTAAAGCTTAAAGCTTTAAATTTTAAAATGTACGTATAGTTCGATCAACAATTTATTCTAATAGATGGCTTTTAAGTAGCACAGTTAAACATCAGCTTTGGATTTACGAAAGATTGTTAAAATTAAGATCAGTGCTTAAAGCTTGATAAATTTGATTCTCTTAATAGGAATTGTTTTCAATATAAACAAATATGTACTTTTTGGTTAATCGTTTCAAAATATGTAAACTTGCTTAACCGTCAGATGAACTTTTGAGTGTATTTTTTTTGTAATTAATGAAATGGAAAGATTTGAAGCTTTTTGAAAAAATTCAACAAAATATATTACCTTTTTATTGATTTGAAAATAATTTGTATACGCATTTTAAAATATTGCCAATAAATTGTATAATTACGAAAAGCTCCAACAGCTTTTTACATTTTTTATTTAAGCGTTTTGCTTCCACGAAAAAGTTCATTGGCTATATGTTATTGGTCAGGTCTGTACATTACCTTTAAAACTAGAGATTTTTGTAGTCAGCTTTTGCTAGTTATTAAGAAAAGCTCTTGAATATCAATTAAAGGTAATCAAGTTGTACTGCTGATTCATTATAATATAAATTTGGCCTAAAAGCTCAATATTTAATATTTTTTGAAATGTTTTCAACTTTTCATCATAATAATCTTCAAAAGAGTAAAGCCCATATTTACAGCTTTTAATCAACACATTTAGTACAGTATTACAGCTTAACATATTATTTAAATAGGAAAGCTCATTTTCATATTAAGCCAACATCAAGCTATGAAATTATATTTTTATTCCTTTTTCTACTATAAAGAGCTTTTTCCCAATCAAGGTCAACATTTAATAGTTGATTAAAATACAAATATTTTCTGAAAACTTATGCTTTAATGTTTCAAAATAATACATTTCTATTACTATTAGAAGTATTTAAATTTAGCACACCAGTTTAACGTTGTGTTGCTTTTAAAGAAACTTATTTAATTTGAGCATTTAAACTTAATTTTGGTTCACAATAATTTTAGCTTTACTCAAGAGACCTTTTCACATATGTAACATAACGTATTTTGAATATTTTTAATAGAGCTTTCGTTTGGCAAAAACCATTATTAATACTGAAAAGAAATCTACTATAATTAAAGTATACATTTGAAAATTTTAAGCTTTGATGCTGTGTATCCAATAACGCTACATCTGTTATAAATTGATAGAGCTTTGCGAGCGATTTTGATCATACAAAAAACTTATTATTAAATTTAAGAGCTGTTCTTTAAGTTTTTTTGTTCAATAAATAATCTGACGATTATTTGACGATCTCCTTAAAATTATTAGAAAGATTTAAGCTTTTGGGGTAATCGTATGACTAATGTTATATATTTATATATTAGAATTAAAAACATAATTTGTTTCTGGTTGTTTATAAATAATAGAATATCACAGCTTTAGGCGAGGAATTCTAGAATTTTTTAAGCTTTTTGCATATATGAAAAAGATTGTTGTTGATCATGCAGGTAAATACTTTTTATAATTGAGATTTTATGTGATGAAAAAGCTGTTCCTAATCACTCTTGAATATTGTTTAAAGATAATCAAGTTGAACTACTGACTAAAAGCTCAACATTTGAAATGAATGTTTTAGTCCTAATATCATCAAAACCATAAAAATCAATTCATAAAATCATTACAACTTTTCACCTTCATGCGACCCCACATAATTTATTATGAAAAAATTTGTATTTATTTCGAACTTCCGAGGGCGGAAATAATTCTTTATGTTTTGAGTTGGCCATAATAAGGGCAAGCCCTGAAAAAATTACCAACACCAGCCGTATGTTGCTATTTGCACAATCGGCCAACCTTCATATGGCCCCATATAATTTAATATGAAAATTTCATTATTCCCTACGAACTTCCGAGTCCAATTTCAATTTTACCAGAACTTGTCCTTACAGAGCTTGTTATTACTACTATGGCTTACTCAAAACATTAAGACCGGCCTCGGAAGTTCGTAGGATATACAAATTTTTTCATACTAAAATTAAATGGGGCAACATGAAGGTTAGTCGATTGCGCAAATTGCACCATACGTCTGGAAGGAATAAACCGGGATGGTATAGAGTAGTATTGCCTGGTGTACGTTTTTGTTTTTTCTGAGATACAAAACTGGACTAACTTCACATACTTGAACATAGGCTACTAAATAATATGTTTAATTGTGTTTTCCTTAGATTCAATTAAGTTGAACTTCCAATATCTGATTAAAATACAAATCTGGTCTGAAAGCTCATTGTTTAAATTTTAAAATTCAAAGCGATGATTGATCTGTTAAAATAAATCATTTCTATTACTGTTAGAAATTAAATTTACTTATTGAATTTGAGCTTTCATAGCTATTTTAGTATTATAATGCTTTAACGTCAATTTAGTTCACAATAGGTTTAGTTTTACTCAAGAGAGCTTTTTAGATTTAAATATAAAGCGAGCCTCGTTTTACAATTTATTAGAGCTTTCTGAAATGAAAAATGTGAGCTATTTATTATAGGATGTTTAAAAGCTCATTTAAATTTTTTTTTCGAGATTTACATCAAAAAGCTCAATCTTCGATTATTTACTCGTTTTGACCGATAGTTTTAAGAAATGATGTAAACTACCTCGTAAACCATCGAAGTTATATATATCTGCTCAAAGTATATATACGCAGGTACCGTACATATCCTTTTTTTTGTGTGTGTATCTTCCTTATCATCCTATTTATGCTTATGTGTGTACGAACAAGTAAGTAAACCCACATAAATCCATATCCATCATAAAATGATTACGATCATAATATATGTATAGGATGGAAAATAAAATTTGGCGGACATATGGGTGAGTCAACAAAAAAAGATTCTATATAAATTTCAAAATTCTCATTTCCATTTTTCTACATACATGTATCGATTTGCGTGCAATCTCAATCTACTTGTAATGTAATTAAATTACGTACGTAGACAGCATACACAAAAATAAAAACTTTTTGACGTCTTAATCATCTTCATAAATTATTCGTCCAATCTGCCTTAGTGTATGCATATACTATACACACAAAACATATAGATAAAAGTAATATTCTGCAAAGTCATTCATTTAATTTGTTTTATTAATGTCGGTGTCTCTAATGTAAAGTGTTACTTTCCAAATACAAAATAGCAGAAACAGCAATTCTGTACTGTGTTTTTAGTAAATAAAATCTTGTTTTACTATATGTCGTTTCAATATTTGCAATAGATCTTCTCTGTCACTTAAAAATATCCAATACAATTCTTTACACATTAATTTTTGTATTGTGCAAGCACATGTTTACACCTGATGTATATACATGTGACAGGCACATGTTTGCGTCTGAGATGTGTTTGTTACATAAATAATTACATCCGTCATAAGGTTAATGTTCTCGTAAACCCGACTAATTAATGTAATAAACGTATCTGTCTATATTTGTTGACGTTTATCCAATTGTATGAATTAATGAATTTGCGTTAAAAATATTAGTGATGCATGGTGGTTATAAAACGATTAATAATGGTACGATTAATTTTTGTTGTTAAGAAACTGGTTAACTATACAAAAACATCATTTTAATGAGATTTCGACGTGCTGCAGTTAAAACAGAAACTTGTTCTCGCTTTATCTATTGAAGAATCACAAATTAAAGGTTATGTTTTAAAATCTGTAAAAAGTAAGCTCTCGATTTGAGCTTTATACAAGAATGTTGCTGAACGCTTACAAATACTTACATTTGTTGCCATAAATGTTTTTGACGCCTGGCTTTATAAATCTGGTTAAAGAAATAACCTTAATTCTCAATGTACATAAAAGCTTTAAAAGCTCAAAACAAATTTGGTGTACTTCGGTAATCAGCATTAAATGAAATATTTGTATGCAATTTCTAATGCTCTGGTGACATAATATAAATTAAAAGCTCAATAATCGTGATAAAATTTATTTAAAATGTATAAAATATCATTGAAAGCTCCTACACTGTACTATAGTTAAGTTTTGATGTATGGTTTATATATGATGGAGCTTTCAATTTTCCAAATAAATCAGTAAAAGCTCATACAATTATGGCATCTATATAATAAATTAGCTGGTAAAACACTCATATGTTGTAACATATGGAACAACATTTAAAATTACCTGGCGAGCAATTAAAATGTGTCAGCCATTAGAATTCTTGTGTTTTTGTGCTTTAAATGGAAATGTCAAGTATTAGTTTAATCAATTTTAGTAAATTGTTACCATTTTAATGGGAAGCTTTTACATACATTAAATAGCTCGCCTTATTATAATGAAGCTTCAGCACATCAGGTATGATGACCTAATTTATTTATACAATCATTAAAATGATCAAATATTCAAACAAAAGCTCGGACACCATAATGCTCCATAGAGCTTTTAAATAAAATAATCAATATTGTCTTCGAAAAAATAAATAAATTAATTTCTTAAAATTTTATCACAAAACATGAGCTTTCAGTTTATATTTTGTGTCGATAGAAGGAAGCTAGAAAGAGGCTTAACATGTTTTAGAGCCTTAAAAACTTAAATAAAAGCTAATTGTATTAAATACTTGATAATAGTATGAGCTTTTCCTGATTTATTTGGAATAATGCTCCGATATATATAAACAACAAATCGATACTGAATAAAAAATAGTACAGTGCAGGAGCATTTAATGATAGTTCATAAAGTATTAAACAAATTTTAAAACTTTATCACGACAATTGAGCTTTTAAGTTATAATATCTTAAAAAGCAAACTTGTCTAATCCCTGGAGTGCGCACATAATTTTTTGTGAGCTTTTAAATTTTAACATTGAGAATTAAGATTATTATTCGAAAAAGATTCTAAACAGTTAAGGTAGCAACCTACTAGTTTTGCAATTTTCTTGAATAAAGCTCAAATCCATAGCTTATTCCTGGACACTTTTGCTAGTAAAAATGTTGAAAGCCAGACATAGATTCTAAACATAACCAATTTACTTGGATAACGCACAAATATAAATCTTGAACCTATAGGTAGTTGAAATTTTGTAGTAAAGCATGTTCATAATCTTGAAAGCTCCAACAGATAAACCACAAATCGAAATGCTTAAGTTATGTTTTGATTTATGGTTTATATATGGTGGAGCTTTCAATTTTTCAAATAAATCAGTAAAAGCTCATAAAAGTATGGCACAGGTATTATTATAGGTATATAAAAAAATAAGCTGGCAAAACACACATGTTGTAACATTTAGAATAACATTACAAAATTACCTGGCGAGCAATTAAAATGTGTCAGTCAATAAATTGTTAACATTTCAATGGGAAGCTTTTACATACAAGAAATAGCTCACCTTATTATAATGAAACTCTAGCACGTCAGGTATGACGACCTAATTTATTTATACTATCATTAAAATGATCAAATATTCAAGCAAAAGCTCTATATTTTAAATAAAATAATCAATTTCTTAAAATTTCATCACAAAACACGAGCTTTCAGTTTATATTTTGTGTCCATAGAAGGAACCTAGAAAGAGGCTTACTAAACATGTTTTAGATCTTTAAAAACTTAAATAAAAGCTAATTGGTGCCGTTACTCCAGATTTGTGTGTGTATTAAATACTTGAGCTTTAAGTTGATTACTCGAATATAGCTGGCTCGATTCAAAAGTTTTAATATATTAAGCCATCACCGAAAAATTTCCATTTGAAATTTTAGAAGTGCTAACTTCTTTTCATACTTAGTATATTATCTATTATAGCTTTCATGAGCTTTTGTCAAGCTTATTTTAGTATGAACTGGTATGAAATAGTATGAGCTTTTCCTGATTTATTTGGAAATTTTAAAGCTCCGATATACATATATAAATAACAAATTGATACTGAATAAAAAATAGTACAGTGCAGGAGCTTTTAATGATAGTTCATAAAATATTAAACAAATTTTAAAACTTTATCACGACAATTGAGCTTTAATTCTCTCTAATTTATAATATCTTAATACGTAAAATTGTCTATCCTCTGGAGTGAGCCCATAATTTTTTGTGAGCTTTAAAGCTTTAAGAAACATTGAGAATTAAAATTATGATTAGAAAAAGATTCTAAACAGTTTTGGTAGCAACCTTATGAGTCTTGCAATGTTCTTGAATAAAGCTCATATCTATAACTTATTTCTCGACACTTTTGCTAGTAAAAATGTGGAACGCGAAACATAGATTCTAAACATAACCAATTTACTTGGATAACGCACAAATATAAATCTTAAATCTAGATAGTTGAAATTTTGTATTAAAGCTTGTCTATAATCTTGAAAGCTCCAACAGAGAAACCACAAATCAAAATTTCAAGATCAAATTTAAAATTCATGAAACAATTCATTGTTTATCTACCAAGAAATCGAACTTTTTTTAAATTGTAATATGTGAGATTTGAGCTTTCAGTGTTTATACATAAGTATAATAAAAAGTTTCATCCAATTTTATTAGGACGTAAGCGGGTGTATTTAATAGGATGGGATTTCGTCAAAAATTATGATATACGCGTAAAACTTTGGTGAACATTTCAAAGCTTTAATTTAAAATTTATGAGCTTTTAGCGAATAAGTTGAAAAGTTATAAATAACTTTTATAGATTTCAAAATCTATAAAAGTTATTTGTAACTCGCTAGAATATTTAAATATTTATAAGTGTGCTTTTAATTTTAGAGCTCTTAGTTGGGACGGAAAATGACGTAAATTTATGAGCTTTTATTTTTTTATTCAGTAAAATGCTAGATGAAAGTATAACACTTACAAAGTTTCATTAAAATTCCTATGGAGCACCTTCTTTTGGTATATGTGCGATTCATGAACACGATTGGATCTATAATCACCAAATTCGACTAAGAATTTTTGTGAACTTTTCTAAAAATTAAGTCAAATGACATCAAAAATTAAGTATTGACGTCAGAACATATTTAGGATTAAACCAAATAGTTTTGGCCTTAAATGAAGACGCTTTCTCTGATAAAAGCTCGGAGACTGTAACAGATTTTAATTTAATATTTTAAGGTTCAACAGATAAAACCAAACTAATTTTTCAGAACGGCCACCGTAACATAAAAGCGTTCACCAATTATCTATAGTTTTTGAATATTTCAAAAATTTATTGTCTTTATTGTCTTTATGGTAAAGCACAAATAATAAAACATAAATTTAAATAAGCTTTTGATGTGGCCCAAATATAAAGGCCAGATAGTATACCAACTTTAAAATAATGACCTAATTCGAAAAAAAATTCTTAACAAACTTTTTTAATGTTAAAAATGTATGAGCTTTTAGCAATTAAATTTGCTTTAGGTTAGAATAGTAGAAAGCATAATTATATGAGCTTTTTACGATTTACTTGGAAAAAGCACAAACATGAAACATACAACTAGACTATATTAGGCTAGCATACCAGTAGTTAGTTAAAATATGTTGGTAGCATGTGTATGACTCAAAAGCTCCAACAAATTTGCAAAAACGAAATTATTGTTAAGCCAATGGTCAGACAATAATTTTGAAACCTGAAAAGAATGTTAGGAAACCGACGTTCCAAATTTCAAGCCAAATAATTTCTAAGCTGAAAATTTTAATAAATTATGTAGGAACTGTCCTTAGAACCTAAACAGAAATGTGTAACCAAAATTTTATTGAAATCCGGTAAAAATTAGTTAAGTTCTAAAAAATGCCTGAAAGCTGGCAGACAGATACCCAGAAACTAATGATCAAACTTTCTATTCCAAATACATTTCAACTAAATTATTTACTAAGTCGAATAAGTTAGATTTTTCCTAAACTTTATTTTTTGGAGCTTTTTTGATCTTTGGAAATTTTTATTAGGTGAATTGGAATAGCTTTCAGAATTCTTTTGGTAAATGTTAAAAGTTACGTTAGTAGCTTTGTAGCTATTTTAATAATTCCTGAAATTTTTAAAACATGATTTTGAATTTTCTAAGCTTCACTAAAAAGTTTAAAAAGCTTATGTAAAATTTTGAAAATTTCGGAAGTGGTTTATCAGTGACCTGAAGCTTTTAACATGTTTGGAAATTTTTATTAATTAAATTTGTAATTTTCTGGTGCTTCACTGAAGCTTTGAAATTAGAGTTTGCAGTGGTTTTATACATTTCCAAAGTTTTTGTGACCTTAGCGGTCATTGGCAATTAGCATTGTAAACATATTTGTAAAATTTTGAATATCTAGAAGCCGGGTCTTAAGAATTATTCGAAAAAAAATTATTCTATTTTTCGAATATTTTCGCTCAGCTGTGTGGTGAAAAAATAAAGGCGGTCGCTCTGATACTCGAAAAAATCGATTCCGTGTATTTTACATCATTCAAAATGATTTTTAAAAATTTGGTCCAGGCTCTCGTAATGGCGCGTGACATCACACTTTGGATTGGACCGCTCACCAAGCACATCACCACATTTCAGAGCACGGATTTTCTGCAATCCAAACCGCTTATAAAACCGCTGATACACTGTGTCTGCCTGATTTGGGCCAACTCAAATTACTACTGTACCAGTGCCCAGCTCGTTAAGCTATTCAAAATGATTGTGAATATGATGGTGGTGGAATCGAAAAATTGTTTGGATCCGCCAACCCTCTTTCAAGGCGAGATTGATGATGAACTGATCCGAATCGATCAGACGATCGAATATTTTAAATATTTTCGCGCCGTCTACTATGAGTATCGACAAAATTTGGCTCAATTTTTGAACGCCGACAAGGCGATACAACCGAGTTTTTGGTCGTTCGATTGGAAACTGATTTTCGAACAATACGATTTGTACTTGAAACGTCTCGACGATGTGAAAAAGATTTTTATCACGTCCATCGATTTTCTGAAGTTGGAGAAAATCTAGATTGGCGGGTTTACTTGGTCGTTCAATCAGTCGTAGCATGGTTAAAATTGCGGACGATTTTCAAACGCTGTACTGTCAATGGATTGGAATACAGTACGATCCGTTGGATCCGTCGCCGAAAGAGAAGGAATTTGTGGTGCAGCGAAATAAATTTTTCGATAAAATCGATACACTTGATCGGTAATTGGCCTGTCTCTTTGTTCTACGACGAATGCAGTAATCTCGATCAGGTTACGAAGCTAACACAAATGGCCGGTAGTCTATTGCAACGCCCGATTATATATCATGACGTTGAGTGTAAATTGCAGCTGGTAGCGAAATTTTATTTGGACGACTTGGAAATGGTGGACGACGTTTTGTCAGTAAATATGGAAATTTATCGGCTCGCCGGCTGTGACGGCATGCAAATCGATTACAGCTTTACTCCGGTCGCCGGTGCTCTAATGCTGATTGGTAAATTACGTGAACGATATCGAGCTACTCGAATTTAATATATTTGAATCGGAGTCGGGTAAATCGGCGCTGTCCTGTTACCACAATCTCATGGCGCGATTAAAAGAATTCGAAAATGAAATATTTAGTAATTGGCTGGCCACCGTGCCATGTTTTATATATTATATTGAACATTATGTAAACGCGAAATTTCAGGAAATACGTTTAATTACCTATAAATTAATTTGTTTGCGTATTTCAGTTACCGCATATTTTATCTTGGGTGGTGACTGGTCTGTATACATCTACGAAGGTTTGTATTTCCGACCTTGGCGCCTATTACTATTAATATACGCATTACCCGGACTATTATCAGCCCTGTGTCTACTTAAAATAAAGGAAAGTCCAAAGTTTTTAGTGGCCCAAGGTCGTACCGAAGAATCACTGGACGTTCTTAGGTGGCTGCATAGCAAGAATACTGGCAAATCGGAGGATAGTTTTCCTATACGAAGTGTTAAATCGGAATTGGACGAGGATTATCAGGCAAATCTAAAAAATAATGGAGCATGTTCGGTTATTCGTTCGATGTGGAATCAAACAGTGCCACTACTGAAGCGTCCGCACATTTTATACTTTTTAATTTTATGCCTGCTCCAGATGTGCGTATTTATGGTGTAAGTATATATTATAGATAAAAAGCTTCAAGTGTGCTTTTATGTTGCTAATTTTGTTGTGTGTGCTTTTATCCCCTATATATATTTATAGTGCGGGAGGTATCGGTTTGTGGTATGCAGAAATTTTAAATAATTTGGCAACGTCATCGAGTATTGGCGGATCGCTATGTGATGTGATATCATATAAATCTGTGAGAAATGTAACAGTTAACAATATGACCATCTATAATGCTGTATGCAATGATACAATAGCAGATCAGACATTTTTTAACGCAATGTATATTGGGGTGTTTGCTTTAATCGGGTATTTTGTAATCAGCAGCACAATTAAAAAAATCGGACGTGGAATAATAATGGGTAACGCGATTTTTGACTACAGTAACGTTTTCGATATAAATTTCTAAACGGTTTATTTATTCTTCCGCAGCTATTTGTCTCTTCGCATCGGCAACAGCGGGCCTAGCCGTACAATTTATAGAAGACTCGACCGTAAATGTTGTACTGTTTTCAATATTTTTTATGTTTCCGGGTCTTGCAATATCGGTGATTAATGGGACCGCGATTGATTTATTTCCGACACATTTACGTGCCATGGCTGTGTGCATCGTGCTAATGTGCGGCCGAGTGGGCAGTATGTTGGGAGCAAATTTAGTTGGACTATTGATCGAATATTATTGCTCGCTTACATTTTATTTATATGCTGGCATAATATTAGGTAAGCGCCGGGCTGCGTAGATAGTCTACAATAATCGCGTGTCGCGTAATTAATTCAGCAAATTTTGTTTGTTTACTTTTAGGTTGCGGTTGTCTGACCTTTATATTGCCGAGAAAATAAAAACAATCTGTTAATGTTGAATAAATTAATGTGTTTTTTGTATAATTGCCAATTTTTGTGTTTTTTTAAAATCTAGTTTTTGGTGCTCAGTTTTGCTCATTTTGTAGTTAAGTACTCATATAGACAACTAAATTCTAGTTTTAGCCAATTCAACCAATTGAAATAACTTTTGTCTTCAGACAAAATCCAGGCAATCCAAAGTCAAATAAATTCAATTTTAGGTACCTCAAACAAATTCAACCAATACTTTGCCAAATTTAGACTAACACAAAAATGCAGGAAAATTCACACAATCCAAACAAATCAAGGAAATTTTAACAACTGATGGTACATTTAGACTAGTTCAGATCAATTCTGACATATTGGGAGTAAATCAGAATAATTTAGAGAAGTTCTGACAAATCGGGAAAAATTAAAATAATTTTTTTTCAAACGTATATTTTCGACTAATTGGACCAATTTAGTCTCAGTCAAAATTTAGATAAATTTTAAGCAACTCGGACAAATTATGAGATAAATTTAAAAAAAATTGGATTTTTGGAAAATTTGAAACAAACGAGGAATATAAAATCCAGACAAATGTTGGCCCTATCTAACCTATTTAATCATAAACCCAATCAAATTCCAATTTGACACAAATTTTACAATTTAGTCCAATTAAACTCGATAGGTTTTTATTCGACAAATTCATTCAAATCAGACAAACTCCGACAAATTCGGCCAAACTTTGCCAAATTCAGATCAGATTTGACCAAACCATTTAGACAAATTAAAACTAATTTTTTGCAGACATATTTTGGCCTGTTTAGTGACCAACTGTCAAAATCTAATTCATCACAAATTCTTACTAATTTAGATAATTCAGTGTAGACAATTAAGACAATCATAATTCAGGCGAAATAGACAAATTTTGGAATAATTTAATCAAATTCAAACCAATTCAGCCAATTTTAAAAAAAGTCTCACAAATTCTGCAAAAAATTAGATCATATCAGACAGTTTTAGACAAATATGGACAAATTCAGATAAGTTCGGCTAAATTCATAAAGTTTGAAATATAATTTGACAAATGCAAACTAATTTTACCAAATTTTGACCAACTAAGATAAATTCAGATCAGATTTGCAAAACTTCCACAAATTCATTCAAATCAGACAAACTCCGACCAATTTGGCTACACACAATTGATAAAATCTTCGTTTGTATTTGGATTAAATCTGTATACTGTCATGTTGCTCAGATTAGTTCATTTAGAGCTACATATATGTATGTATATACGAATAATAATATTTGAGTATCGAACAGCTCCGGTGGTATTGGACTATGGTACGCAGAAATTTTAAACAAGCTGGCCACTTCACCGGATTCCAACATAGTGGTATGTGACGCAATCGCACCAAAGATTTCATATTCTATAAATCAAACTGAAATACCGAACGATGTGATGCCGACGTGCAACGATACAATAGCTGAGCAAACATTTTTCAATGGAGCTATTCTTGGATTCCTGTATACGTTTGGATATCTTCTAATAAGCCTGACGATTAAACCAGTTGGTCGGAGAATTATTTTACGTAATATCTAATCGGGAGTTTAATTAAATTTTAATACTTTTCTAATCGAATATATAAACATTTTCACAGCATCCTGCCTCTTGATATCGACCGCATCCGGTGTAGCAATACAATTCATCGAAAATTCAACCGCCAATGTGATACTATTCTCAATGTTTTTAATGTTTGCCGGTATAACAGTCTCCATCATTACAGGTACAGCGGTTGATATATTTCCAACTCATTTAAGGTACGTATATACATAAATACACAACTAATTTTCTTTTTGGTCTAAATCGATTTAAATTAATTTTTTGTTATACGCAGGGCAATGTCCGTTTGTGTTGCACTAATGTCCGGACGATTAGGCAGCATATTGGGCACAAATTTGATGGGACAATTACTAATGGTTTATTGTTCGGCAACATTTTATATGTTTGCCGGTATCATATTTGGTAAGATATAGCCATGTGGATATATGTATATACATCAGTAATCTAACTATTTTTTTTTTTTAATTTCTACCTCTAATTACAGTATGCGCCTGTTTAACGTTTATATTACCTAGTTAGTAGATGATTCATGTAAATAATTACTAAATAAACGATAATTGTGTATTTATTTAGTTCACGTGTGGCACCACACGATGCTCAATTTATAATTAAATAGTGCGGTGTGCGCTTAAGGTTGAATGATACTGCGTTTTTTTTTGTATTCTGCGTATTGTTCGTCTTAATCGGTGTTACGTAAACATATACAGTTTTTACGTAGATTATTAAGATTAACAAATTATACCTGCACGTTACGCAGCTACATATAATTACTACACATTTAATTATCATTAAATGGTTGGCAATATATTTATCTAACAGATAATTAGTGGTATGTAAGTTGCTCAAAATCTATCGTAATGACTAAAACTACGATTTATGGTGTTTATAAAATTCCATCAATGCGTTGGTTACTGTGTTGCTCAAAATTAATATACAACGTTGCTCAATTTTTAAACTATATTACGCTAAAGTATTATACGTCGAGAGATATCGGCTGTTTGGTTTGTTTAGCCGATTGAATGATTTAAATTTATTAGTCAAACTAGCTCAATTTATTTAATTTTGAATAGTAGCTCAAAATTAAATTAATTTTTCGAAGCTTAACTGTAAAAACATATTTCTGCTTTTTAAATTATTTTTTGATTATTCGTTTGACGTTATTAATATAATTTACGTGTTGCTCACAATATACAGACTTGCTCAATTTTAAAAATACGTTTCAAAATTATTATTTATACAAACTCAAAATGTTAAGGGGGCATCGATTATTTATCTAAATTCACGAGTATCTCAATATTACATTTTCTAAAGTAGCTCAAAACTTTATTACATTTTAATTGCTCAACTATTAAAACATTATTGTGCCTTGCAAATGACTGTTTTAAATTTTAATTGCTTATAATTATTAATGTAAAATAAATGTGTAGCTCAATATAACCCATAACTTAGAAATTTAATAAATTTTTCTCGCTGACTGGAAATTAATTTGGATAACTCGAAAAACATATCGTCCTGTAGCAACGCTAGCAAGCATATCACAAAGTACATAACTAACTGATTTTTTTGCTCAAAACGTCGAGATATGTGGATTCTATCATTTATTTTAGAGTACTCAAAACTATTGAGTTAACTATATCATGTGTAGCTCAATATAATTTAAACCTATTTGGATTAGTCGATTGAATGATTTAGATTTGTTAGTCAAACTAACTCAATTTATTTAATTTTTTAAAGTAGCTCAAAATTAAATTAATTTTTCGATGCTTAATTACGTATTTGCCAATTTCTTATATCAGAAGGTATTCGATCGCTAATGTATTTACAATTAAAATTAACGGAAAAACTTATAGACATTTCTAATGTTGTTAGTCGATCGGTAATGTAACTACAATAACAATTTAAGTTTAACAACAACGGATAAAATAAACGAGTTTTTTGATGTTGGTATTTGATCGGTAGTCGATATTTAATAAGATTATCAAAAATGGATAAACTCTAGAAATTTTTGATGATCGAATTCGATCGGCAACAATTACAATTTAAGTTGAACAAGGACGAATAAACTCAAAGAAATTTTTGATGATCGTATTCGATTGGTATCGTAGCTACAGTTACAATTTAAGTTTAACAAAGAGATCTTTTTGAGATCAGATTGGACTCGTACAAAGGAAATACGACTTAAAATGAGGGAAAAGTAGTGTAGATGCCCTGATCCAGGTGTATGATCTGGTTACGATATTTTGTCGCCATTTCATATGTAGGTCCGTCTAATCTAAATAATTATCGACCCTGCAATAAAATTTCATTACTTTTTGGCCCCATTCCTAGATAATTCGACGTTAACTTTGCAAGTCACTAAAGCTAAACCAGCTCGATAAAAAAAAATCAGTTCATGACCGAATCTGTCTGAATTTGAATTATATATACATAAGAGCCATGACACACACAATATATGTACATACATCTGTATATACTTCATTAAATTTGATTAGATCTGTGAAGTTCACTTGTATATACGTAATAAAATCGTCAATGAAATAATTCTGGAAAAACAATTTCAAAGCTACAACATATTAAAAAAACATATTATCCGCGCACATCAATCAAAATTTTGGTTGCGCGATGAATCATTTCGCGTGTGTGATTTTAAATATTTACAAACATTACAAAATTGTTATTGTAGTAAACCCATGAACTCGTTCAGATGTTGAACAACTAAAATAAAATTACAAACACAGCTTCAAGGTAAAAGTTTTGCAACAATTTTTTTTTTGCTGCTCAGAGTATATATTTCCGATTTTACACATGCACACACACACATATATATATATATATATATATATATATATATATATATATATATATATATATAAATATATATATATATATATATATATATATATATATATATATATATATATATATATATATATATATATATATATATATATATATATATATATATATATATATATATATATATATATAAATACACACAAATATCGCGGGGACTTACCTTGGACGAGACGAATGTGAATATGCAGCATCTAATTGATGTAAATAATCAATAGCTTCAGCAACAGCAGCATCGTTACGTTGTTGTGGCCGTGGTAGAGATGTTGTATGATGGGTTAATATCAAAATAATGCATAATGTTACTGAAATGCGCATTGTTAGTGTAGACATGTTAATGCTGTTGGTTTGGTGTTGCTGCGATATCTGTTATAATGATACAAAACATATCGATATTTATAAATTTAATTGATGTTCTTAACGCGTTAATTAAGGAAATGTATAAAGTAAGTTGCCCCAAGTACACGCGAATAATTATAAATAAAATAAAAAAATAAAATTTTTGTTTTCTTTTTTACGTTAAGGCCCCGTTTAGTATATATTTACGAAAAAGCATAATTGAATTTTTATTTTTTTATTCAATTATGACATTATTTATATATTTAAGATGACATTGAACTTTCGACGAATAAGAAATTATCACACGTTATCTTATGCAATGCAACTATATATAATATTTGTATAATTCTTTCAGATGTTACGATTTAAGTCGATTTATGTTTTCGTTGCTCGAAATCGTCGGCAAAAGCTTGATTATGTAGCTAAAAAATCAATAGTACAGCTTCTGAAAGCTCCGAATCTGATAAAAATAAAAATTATAAATTTCATCGTTATGACAGTGAATTTTCAAATGTTTTGAAATCAATATTGAGTGTACATTCGCTATTTTACCTTAAAGCTTTGATAATTGAGCTTTTGAAACTTAAATGCAAAACTTTAGTTGTAATGGTTAAAATATTGTATGATCAACGAGGGCAAGCTAAATGTTGGCTTAACATTTTTAATAATTGTGAGCTTTTTAAAAAGCCCGAGACTTAATATGCCGACTAAAATTTTTAAAATTTGTTTAGAGTTTTTGTGGTTAGTGCCCTAACACATAGTTTGAAATAAAAAATCATGAGCTTTCGACGAGATTTTGAAAACTTTTTTATTGTCATGAAGAAAATATCATCCAAAAGCTCGTATGAAATGATATTTGAATTACAATTCTAATAAACTTTAAAAAAATCATGCTACTACTAATTAAAGTTGTACTCATTTCAGATATATAAAGTATAACAAAAATCCGAAATATTTGTGAGATTTAAGCTTTAAATAGTTTGTTAAAAACCATTCTTTCTTAGTAAGCGTTAGTGAATATTTTATTAAAACTAGTTATTGTGAAAGAGACTTATTTTATATAATAAAGTTGAGTAGTTATAAAGTTGAACTTCTATAATAATTAGTTTTGTTAAACAAAAAGCTGAATATTTGTGAGCTTAAATCTTTCGACTTGGAGCAACTAATTTAAAAATGAACAGTTTGTTAAAACCACTAAATGAAAACGCTGTCAGTTGAATTATTATGTCATACTGGATTATTGAAAGTAAGTTTCTGCTTAGAACTCAAAAGCTCAGACAAATTCATTCTAAAATTCTTCGAAAACGTTTTGAATATTTTGAAAGCTCATTTGCTCAAAAGCTCCAAATCGTTGTTTAGAGATTATATTTCTGAGATATTAAGTTGTATATATTTTCAAATGTACAAATTGTTGAACTAGTTTGAAATATTTAAACCGGTAATATTTGTGAGCTTAAAGCTCTCGACTTGTGGGACAACTAATTTAAAACTTTAGTATTAATGCGTTATCAGAAATTTTTATTAAAACCACGTAAGGAGGGAGATCCGATAGTTTTGGGTGGTTTTGAAAGCTTTCGCGTTATATATAAATTGTTAGTTGAAATACTCGAATATTAATGATAATGTGATTCAAGGATGATATATATATATATATATATATATATATATATATATATATATATATAAATGGTAAAAAATAGCATTTTGTTACCAAAAAGCTGTTGTAAAATTATGCAATTTCCGCATACATATATAATTCGTATTATGTATACGTCGAGCACGTAATTTATACAAGATTTTCAAGAAAAGCTCAATTTATGGGCCAAATAGCTGCCTTAAATAATGTTTAAAATTGTATTGTATGCTTAGAGAGCAGCAATGAGCTTTTAGAATAATTTTTCAATGATTTTACAATTTTGTTTTTGGAAAAAGCGCTTAATTTAAACTCTTTTATGGCTAAACATATAAGGATCATTCCTCATATGAGTAAGGTTCAAACGCTCAAAGTTAATTTAATTTGAACTGTTTTATAATATATAAATATGTTTAACATAAACCCGCAATATTAGTGAGCTTAAAGCTTTCGACTTATGGACCAATTTATATAAAACTTTAGTAATTAATACACGCAGTACTTGAAATTTTTATTAAAACCACTAAAAAAAACTGTGAGCTTTTGATGTTTTTAAAGCTTTCTCGTCATACACATATAAATTGTCAGTTGAATTACTGAAAATACTGTAAATGATTGTGTGTTTGAAAAATGATGCTATATCCCGTAAAAATCACCATCTTGTTATCAAAAAGCTTTAATGCTTTTACAAAATGGCTCCTGGATTTATATATATTAACTTAGCTTACAAAACGAGGTATGTTAGTTGAATTACTTGAACTACTCTAATACTGTATATTAATGATAATGTTACATATCTGGTAAAAATTAGTATCATGTTATCAAAAAGCTCTAAGCTTTTATGTGAAGCATAGGTACATATTATGTATAACAGGTACTTATTATGTATTCACATGCACACAAAATTCGTAGTATGTATACGTTGAGTACTATATACATATATTCAAAAGTAGTTCACCGAAAGCTCAATTTTTAGGCAAAAAAAAGGTTTTTTCTACCTCAAATTTTTCTGAACCAACAAAATATAAATAATAACAAATAAAACGAAAACAATTTTGAAGAATCGAATGTTGAGTTGTGAGCTTTTAACTAATTTGACAAAAATAAATCCATTTCGTGGATAAACCTGCCACAAAAAGACTAAAGGTAACATTTGAAACACTAAGAAATTGAAAACATTTGTCAAGAACCCCGCAATAATTGTGAGCTTAAAGCTCTTAATATCTTTCGATCAACATGCGATTCATCACCTATAATACAATATGTAACGAGAGGCCACTATTAATTTTGACTTGGTGTTTTTACTCACATGTCCCAACGACTACTCCCTTATAGTGAATGGTATCAAATTATAATCCTGGTGTTTTTACACGTACAACATTACGTGGCCTGGTTATGATCTGGTCAACTTGATCGTCAATTTTAATTTACCGATATATGAAATCTTTATGGCTCACATGCATATTGAAAACTATAAAATTTTCACACGATTGATTCCCTCATAAATTCAAAATAATATTTTAAGAGGAGTTATGATAAGTCTTTTAGCTTTATTTTATATTCTCAATGCTGTAAATTCCTAACTGGTTTGTTGATGTGTACACAAAGCTTTCGGAATACTTTAGAGCTTTTAAAGGTGTATTCCAATAAGCATTCGAAGAATTTACTTTCGAAAAGTGAATCGAAACTAAATACTTAAACAGCTTTATTACGAATGTTTATTGATCGGTCTCGCGCTATACGAGGTATGGCTGTAATTAAGTAATACTATCACACGATAATCATATAATTTGTACATTAAAATCAGTTTCATTTTCAGCTAGTTCTAATATGTTATTGTACAAAAAAAATATAAATGAACAAGTGTCTTCAGTACCTAAATAAATCATTTGCAATAAAATGTCGAAAATGTATTTTTCCATAGACTTTATTTATATTATTTAATCCATTACAACAACAACAAAATTTCTATTTGTTTGGCTTATTTAACGTACTTATTTATGTAAAAAAATTATTTAAATCGAAGGATTATAAAGAATTTAATTTATTTACCCTAGTGTATTGTGTAATAATTATATAAAGTGAAAATGCGATTACATCAGTCAATGTATGAATATATACTTATATGTAATAAAAGCAACAAATAATATTATTTTCGATAAGAGGGGTTCATCCAGCACCGAATTTTTGTCAAAATAAAATAAAATTAATGAAAATTTTCTCCGCTCCGTATACACTCCAAATATAAAAATATGTACGCACGCACAAATAAACAAATTTACCATGGAGGAGTGTAACATTTGTTTAACCCACATAAAAAATTAACCGGGAAAGTTAATATTTTGTTTGTACATATTATAAAAGTTTAGCGAAAAGGTTTAAGCGGGTGATTAAATAATTTTGGCGCTAATTTTTATATTATGAATGACGATGCACGTTAAAGATTTTGATTTCAATTTATGATTGGCTTTTAATGGTCTAAGAATTACAAAATTAGTTCCAGTCGAACTTAAAATCTGTAACATTTATGTTTTTTTTAACGATACATTCTTCAAATAATCGAAAAATGTGGAGTTTGATAACCTTAGTTTGGAAATCTTACTCTTTAAAAGCTTTTGGAAATTTATCGTGCTTTGTTGAGCTTGGATATAAGGCCGCTAAAAATCATAAAATTTATTATTCTCATAGCCCCAAGATGATACGAAAATACATCTTTAAAACTCAATTACAAAATATATTTTGAGCCTAGACTAACTAAGCTCGAAGTATTTGAAAAATAAAATTGAATTATATTAAAGCTTTCGTTAATCTACACTTTTAACTCTTTATCTCAGAATGTTTCTAATTTTTCAGACCTAATTTTATGTGGCTCCTCCCAACTCACAAATATAAAAAACTATATATGTTCCAACAAAGACTAAAAAAACCTTGCGTTTAAATGTTTAATTTTTGGAATTAAATTTGTCACACAACCAAAAAGAGCTTTCAATAATTTTATACAAATCAGTTTGTTCACAAGTCTCTTTATCATTATAAATAGTTTAGAACGGGTACTTCTATCGTTCAACCTTATTTTAAAATGGTTTTAAATGAACATAAAAGCACACACAAATTACTGAAACATGAACTTGTTTAACAATCTACAATAGTTTAAAAAAAGCTTTAATTAAACATGGTAAAACCTTTAAGTTTATGCGCAAAGCTCAATAGGCAATGCGAGTTTTTGTCTAGTATCTGCATATTATTTTGTGAAGATTCAGTATTGACATATATAGAAAAGCTCATTGATCTGGATATATTTTGATTTTTAAAAAGCTCTCTTATGATTATGAATTTTAGGGCACTTTGATGATCATTGTGTACAAAGGACGTTTCTGAGCTATAACATTTCAATATTTTACTTAATGTTCCGATTTTTTAAACTTACTAATTATGAGCCACTTCGAAAACTTTCTCTTTGAGCAGGAGTTTATCATCGCTCAAGTTACATAAAATGTGTCGAGCTTTTAAGTATAATTATTTTAGAAAGCATCGTTTTGTTAAACTGAATTTTGATTCAATTTCTCATGATGTTGTACATAAACGTCTCAAATCGTTTAAAAAAATATGTGTCTAAGCTTTTAAGTTTACCTACAAATGCACGATTTTATGAATCGTCGTGGTAAGCATTCAATATGAAGGTTAAGTTAGATTAGTAGCAGTGAGCTTTTAAATTTAAGTTTTAATATGCAATCAAATCTAGGCAAAGCTTTTATGTGTTCATGCATTATTCATGAATCACTTCACATTAAGCATTTTGAAGGTATCTTACTAAAAGCTAAGCTTTTCATTAATGTCCTATAATTTCAAAAGTAATCATTTACAAACCAAGATTGAAAATAAATTACATCCTTAAAATGATCTACAGCATTATATAAAAGCTTACTTTTTAAAGAAAGCTTTTGTATAAAAAATGAACTGGATCATATAAGATTATAGTGACAAATTTATGCCGACATTTTGCATCTTAAATTTGTTATTTTTATGTTGTAAAAATCAAGCTTACGATTTGTGGATTCGACAAAGTGAATGAGTGTCTGCTCAATTCATTGGCAACTTTCGAGGAAAACTTAAAATCATTTTGAATTCCTATAGCTTGACTATAGTAATAACCAGCTTCTAACAGAGCTTTTATATGTATAAACCATAAAACATTTGAGAGAGGCTTACAAGTTCGTGTGAAATAGTTTCCATATTCCGAGCTTTTGATACTTCGTCTTTTAGGAGCTTTTTTGATATTTTTAGATTGAGCTTTTGCCTCAAATTGTATATTTTGAAGCTCTTAATAGGGAACTTTTGAAGTTCTATAGCCATGAGTAAATATTTTCATTAAATTTAAAGCTTGTTGAATCAAATTGGCTAAATTAAATTCGATCAGCTGTCGAATGTTTAACCTAGCTTTTGTCAAAGCATTTATCCTAGTTTACGACACTTTAATATGGTACCAGAAAAACTACAAAAATCAATTAGTTTTAAAGTTTCTTTATCTTTATAAATAGTTTTGACGAAGAATGACCAACGTTCAATTTAATTTTAAAATGGTCGATTTCGAAAATAGATGAACTTAAAAGCATACACCAATTCTTTCTAACTAAGGCTTTTAAGTAGAATCGTTTACTAATAAATAATTTTTACTAAAAGAGCATCTTACTAAAAGATAAATTGTTATTATTCAAGTTTAGAAATTTAAGCTTTCGATGTTGTGGATACGAAAAATTATATGAGTGTTCGCTCAGTTCAGTGGCAACTTTCTACGCAAGCTTCTACTATTTTGAATGTTTCTCGAATTTAAAAATAAAAATCATTTGAATTCCAATAGTAATAACTAGCTGCTAACAGAGCTTTTGTATTTAAAACAAAACCATTTGAGTGGAGCTTAAAAGCTCGTGCGAAATGCTTTCTCATATTCCGAGCTTATTCATACTATGTCCTTTTTGGAGCTTTTTGATATTTCTAGATCGAGCTTTTTTATTTTAAATTATATATTTTTAAGCTCTTAATAGGACTCTTTTCTGGATATTAGTAAATATGTATTAGATAAAAGAAATTCGATCAGCTGTCCTTTAGTTTTAATTTACGTCATTCAACACGATCTGCAATCTTTTTGAAAAGCATATTAAAGTTTGATAGAGTCATCGTGTCAATGATAAATCATATTTTTACTGGAAGCTGTTAAAGGCTCAATTATCAAATGTTGAAGTGCATGGATTTAAAAGTCTCATAAAATGAGTTGAGCTTTTAAGTTTAATCCTAAAAATTTAACTTAGATTGAGCTTTTAGGGTAACAAATGCTCTTTAGGACCGTCTTAATAATGTATTATGTGGGGAGAGCATTTATATAGCAGAAATAAAGCTGATTTGCTGACTAAACTTTCATGTAATCAAGCTTTAGATAGCTTTGAACAGCATCTTGTGTAAAATTTAATTATGTTACAATTTAAAAGAAAAACGTGTACGTATGTTGTTAAATACCAAATCACACATTATTCAAATGAAAAACTAATTAAATTTCTACAGCAGCAAGTATTTTTATTCAAACACAGAATAAATCATTTCCATTTCCGTTATCTGGTATATATGTATAGCATATTCATATATAGCAACAGGCAACGAAGCTGTGAACAATCTGTTTTATAGAAATCCTGGATGGACGAAAAAATAAAATTTTATTATCGTTTAGTTTTTTTTATTATCCCGCGACCCTCCTCTCTCAGGACCGAGTAACACAAAAAATGTATTTTTTTTGTAGATTTTAAACTTAAGATAGGACACGAATTTATATGTTTATGGAATATACATTGGACCGGAAAATATTAATTAATAATAATCCGATGGTAACCATTGATTAGGAAAATATGTAAAATTTAATTTAAGACTCGTGGCAAAATTGACACCATTTTCCTTGGATACAAAATTTAATTTTATAGACGTACAAACTAGGTTTGCTCTATATATTTAACAAGCAGTATACTGTTGCATTTGTATATATGTATGTAAAGCCATTTCGGTATAGTTAATTGTGTTGTATTTTGTTAGTATATTCCAGATTTTTCCCATATGTACCGTAACGAGAAGTAAATAACAATTCTAATTAAAATTGTTGTGCATATGCGGTGTACGTTAATTAACGTGTTCAAATATTGGATAGGTTATTGCGAGTCTAGTGATTTAAAGGTATACAAAAAAATCACCCAAATTTTTTTATTTACATCTTTCTCGGTAACGTACAGGTCACTTTTCTTGAAACTAATTAATTTTGATTGTCGCATAAAAATTGTTTACGCTTAAATCAACAGTGCGTTAAGGACCTGTACTTTGAAGTGTCTTTTGCTTATATACTTGTAATTCCATGGGTGGAATTGTACTTATTGTTTTCTCGATTTGTTGACACATGCATCAAATACGTTTTAGAAAATAGGCATCTGTAGTAAACAACGTTATTTCAAATTTGATGGACACTGCCATATATGGAGATGAATATTTAATAAGCTCTACGCAGAATTTAATAGTTTGCAAAACTTTTATTTTGAAACGGAATTCAAATATAAATATGTAGTTTCGTTTATTATTGGAATTTCAATAGATCGAAAATTGGTAAAATCAAGAAGTTAGATAGTAGACGAAAAGCTCAATCGAAAAGCACGCGCTTAACAAGTAAATTCAAATTTCCTGTTGTTAAAAAAAATTGAATGGAAAAAAGAGCTCTATTAAAAGCTTCTGATTTTTGAAAAGCTGGATTTTTTACAGAGAGAAGCGATCACCGAAATTGGTTTATTAATTAAAGTTGGCTTTGAATCAAACATTTCGGATACGACTTTTAAGAGCTTTAAATCGTCCAACAAGATGCTAGACAGTAGATGAAAAGCTCAATGAGAATTTAGTACCAAAGAGCTTTTAAAATTCAATTCGACAGCACGAGCTTGAAAAGTCAATTCCAGTTTAGTTAAACAAAATTAAGAGTAAAAAAGCTCTGTTAAAAGCTTCTTATTTTTGTAAGCTAGGACATTCAAAGATAGAAGCGATCACCGAAATTAGTTCAATAATTAAAGTTGGCTTTGAATCAAACATTTAGGATACAACTTTTAAAGGATTTAAATTGTCCAATCAAGAAGCTATACAGTGGATGAAAAGCTCACCGCTCTCGTTGGTACAGTAAGTAGTATACTTGCTTGGGTATTCCAGGGTCTCGGGTTCTATTCCCGGTGGTGACCAAAAAGCACGGTTGGCTGTTTTTAATGTGTAAGTATATGTGTTTGTCTGGGTATTGCACTGTGGGCCCATTAGTGGCATTGAGTGCTAGAATAATCCGCCCAACTTTAATTTTAATTTTTTTTATAGACGAAAAGCTCAATGACAATTAAGTTCCAAAGAGCTTTTAAAATTCAATTCGCCAGCACGAGCTTCAAAAGTCAATTCAAATTTATTGTTGTTAAACAAAATTAAGAGTAAAAAAACCTCTTTTTGTTGTTAAGGTTGTTATTTTTGAAAAGCAAGGGCTTTTACAGATAGATGCGATCACCGAAATTAGTTCATTTATTAAAGTTGGCTTTGAATGAAAAATTTAGGATATTACTGTTAAAAGCTTTAAATGGTCCAACTAAGAAACTAGACAGAAGATAAAAAGCTCAATGACAATTTAGTACCAAAGAGCTTTTAAAATTCAATTCGCCAGCACGAGCTTCAAAAGTCAATTCAAATTTACTGTTGTTAAATAATTAAGAGTAAAAAAAGCTCTTATTTTTCATAATCTAAGAATTTTACAGTTAGAAGCATCACCGAAATTAATTTATTAAATAAAGTTGTCTTTGAACCAAACATTTAGGATACGACTTTTAAAAGCTTTAATTTATATGTGTTTACAGATTAAAGCTTCGGTAAACCCCTGTAATCCAAGAATATTTCCCTAAGTTCATACTATACAATTTAGTCAAAACCAAATTTACTTTTGATAAATTCATTATTGTTATTCACAAAAGCTCATTTAAAAATGTGAGCTTTTAAATAATGCAGGCTAGTTTTATACTAATTCTGTTCATTAATTCATTATAGTAAGCTAAGCTAACAAGAAGGTAATTTGAAAACTTAATTTTAACGAATTAAAAATAGTTGTACTTGAAATCTCGGTCATATTCTATCTGACTTAAGCTTTTAGCAAGAAGGCCTTCAAATATTATTTATTATTATTATTATGCGAAATTACTGTTTCAAAACTTGACAGCTCAATTTGTATTTTATAATTTAAAAAAAATAGTCGGATTTAAAAGCTCGATTGGAGCGAACCCTTATTTTGCCGTGCCACCCCATAAAAAAACCAAACGTTAATCATAATTTACAATTATTTAACGTGTAAATCCTACTTTCATTCCCCTATATACATACATACGTACACCACACGCACTGATTATTATTTATAGCCGAGGGATTAGCAGCTGATAATGATATCGTGTAATCCAAAGCTTTACAATATCCTATCATTGCAGGATATTTTGATTTCCGCACGCCTTTATGTTATGCCAATGTTGTAACGAACGATTGAAATATTTTTTTATTAATTCCTTCGTTCATTAATCAAAATGAAATGACCTATGTGCACAATGGAATAGGAGGAGCATGATGATGATGATGATGATGCGACAACGCGAGCGCTGATGACGACCGGTTCATAATAATTAATGATAATGAAAATCAAATAATTTCCTCTTAAATTTTTTTGTTTTGTTTTTTTCATCGTCATAATTTGCATAAAACATACATTTTTTTGTTTTGTTCTTATTTTTAGACATCCGACATATTTATTTCGATGTTGAACATGCATAGTTGTTGTCATATTTTATGGGGTTAAGACGTTTCAATTATTCGATTTGTTTTTTTTTTCGCTGGGTGCGATGTGTTTGCTGTTAATTTAGTATTATACAACACTAAAGGGGATATCTATGGTTAACAATTTTTTTTGTCTAAGGTGGTTTGTTTTATCGTACATACATACATACATATATATTTCTTGATTATTTATGGCTGATGGAGGAGTTTTCTAAATGCGAATTGAAAAAAAAAGAAAATATTTTGGATTCCTCGGTGGATATAAGATTTTTATTTTTATATTTTGACTTGATTTATTTACATATGGGGTTGACGAAATCGAAATTCGTTCAGTATAAATTATAATAGAACAAAATTGAAAGTTTACACGTGATGTAACTTGCAATGCTTCTTAATCAAAAAATTATACAAGTTCGAGAACCATACATAACAACCATTTTCAACATATATCATATGAAGTAGACTTTCGCATTACCTTTGCCACTCTGAGGTACTTTAAAAAAAATAACAAGATGATTTATGAACTTTTATGATTTATGAACTAACAAACTCAGCGTTTGTTAAGATTTTCAATTAATTCATTATTTAAAACAATTCACTTATCATTTACCCAAAGCTCTTATTTGTAAAATAGTTCAATAAAATTTTGAGATGTGATAAAGTTTTTATTTAACTATAAAGCTTAAATAAACTTTTTTATTACACTAATATGAAGCTTAAATTTTGGGAGCTTTTGAGAATTAAGAGGTTGACTAATGCATTTTTATAGCTATCTTTGAAAACATGATTCGACAATCCTATTAGGGAATTTAGAAAATAAAGCTTTTAAGAAATTTGCTTTTTTTGCTGACCAATTTATTAAAAGCTCGCATTTTGAAATCAGTAAAGCTTGCGTCAGTGCTTTTTACATATATCTCTTTGGGCTTTTAATAGAAATCGAACTGTTTGAGGTTAAAAGTTAGGTTCATTGCAAATGGCTTAACGAATTCCGATTAAAAATTACAGGATTTAAACGAAATTTGCATTTCTAACTTTGTGAGCTTTTAACCATTAAATAGTGAAAAATATATATAGAAGCATATTTTCGGAGTATTTAAAAATCATTTTTAAAGTTTTTAGCCCCAATATATTTAAATAAATTTTGAATTTTTTGCCAAATATTTGAAAGCTTGTACTTTGAAATTATATTTAAAAATAAAAAATCGCTTAGTCTGCAGAGCTTAAAGTCTATAAAATTGAGGTTTATATGTACATATGTAGATATAGGAGTTGTATAGAAAAAACTGTTTAAATTCAACGTTAATTCTAGCTTCTGGAAGTTAGAAAGTTGTGGAAAGTATTATTAGCTAATTAACAAAACAGACCTTTATAAGACGTTCTTAAATTAAAATTAACATGGATCCTCGCATTGACTGGCAACAGCGTAAGGTAATAGGACACTTAAAGCTGATATAAAGTTTCCAGTGGGCATTCCTTACAATATAACCATACAATAAAAATGTATGAGCTTTGTTAACTCAGCTTTCTAAGTTAAAAAAAATATTGTTTGTTAATCCTCAATTAAAACTTTATTTAATTAGCTTTTTATTGAAAATGTAAAGCTTGAATAAACTTGCTTTTTATCATATCGATCGTGTAAATAAAAGGATTTACTTTTAAGAGTTTTTTTATTATACTTAGTGAGCTCAAAATCTTTTGGTTTATTACAAATGGCTTAACCAAGTGAATTATATATGTAATAAATTAGACAGTTTCACGTAAAGCACCTAAATTAACGAGGACTTGGATTGATTTTGTAATTTTGAGAGCTTTTTATAAGCGTCAAGTAAATACAAAAAATAGAGCGTTTAAGTAAAAGCTCATAATTTGAAATGTCATTTACTTTTTTATAATAAATTGAAAAAATAACTAATTTTATGGATGAGCTTTTGATTTTATGGAGGTCCACAATATTGAAAGATTTTAATGTAAATAAAGTCCCTTAAAATATAGGCCTATTCAAGCTGTGCTGTTACATAAATATTTTTTTGACGTAATATTCAATGGTGTCAATGCTTTTAAATACATATATCTATTCGAGCTTTTTCAACAAATTCGAGGTGTCTGAGCTTAAAATTGTTGGTTTATTGCAAAGGGATGAATTCCGGTTTAAAATTTTTTGATTTATGAGAAAATTTCATTTCTAATTTTTCGAGCTTTTAACAATTAAAATAGTGATTTTTTTTTAAAGCATGTTTTCCATAAAAGCAAATTGAAAAGCAAATTCATTCCGAAATTTATTTCGTTTTTACCCCAAAAATAATTAAGTTTTGAATTTTTTGCCAAATATTATTTGAAAGCTCGTAATGATTTAGTTTGCAGAGCGTAAAGTTATATGTAGTATATGAGTTGTATAGAAGGAAGTTTTTAATTTTAACGTTAATTTGTGAGCGTTTGAAAGTTAGAATGTTGGGCTTTCTTTACAATATAACCATACAATAAAAATATATGAGCTTTGTTAACTCAGCATTCCAAGTTTCAAAAATTATTGAAACTATTGTTTTACTAAGATTTGGAATTTAGTCGAAGATTTTCAGTTCAATCATCATTTAAGACTTTAATTAGCTTGTTTATAAAACTTTACAGCTTGAATAAACTTGAATTTTAATCATATCAATAGTGTGTATATGAAGCTTAAATTTTATAAGTTTTTAAAATTAAGAGGTTGTTGACTCATATATTTTTAAAGCCCGATCTCTATAAATAAGCTTCGACAGTTATATTAATTATAAGTAGAGCTTTTGAACATTTTACATTTTTTGTTGACTTTTTAGATGTTTTTAAATATTTTCTATTTGTTTGGCCAATTAATTAAAAGCTAATAGTTTGAAATTTGGTTTTATTTTTCTGTAATCGATTGAACAGCTTAAGAACTTTTAATCTGTGTTTTAAAGCTAGTTGCGCTTGGACAAGTGAAGCAATTTTTTAAAGTACTCTGGTAAAGGTAGATTTTACAGAACAATCATCTAGCTTTTATTGGGATATGGAAAGGTATGTAATATGTTTAGTTTTTTCTTAACCTAGGAGCCTTCTTTAAAATAACTAGATTGAGTAAGCTTGAAAGCTTCTGGCTTATTACGAATGGTTTAACTAAGTAAAGTCTATCATAAATTATAAATTTTAGGATAAACCATATAAATTCATGATGACTAGAAGTAGTTTTTCAATTTGGAGGGCTTTTAGAGTAAGAATTTTCATATTCAAGTAGTTACACCATAGAGCTTTTAAGTAAAAGCTCATAATTTGAAATACCATTTAGAATTTTTATAATAAATTTACAAAAAATAAATTGTATGAATGAGCTTCTGATTTTATAGAAGCCCTTCAATATTGAAAGCTTTATAAGTCAAATGTGCTGATTACATAAATAATTTTTTTGACTTAATGTTCAATTGCGTCAGTGCTTCTTACATATGTCTCTTCGCTTTTAATAGAAATTCGAGCTGAAATTATTGCTTCACTGCAGATGGTTCAACGAATTTTGGTTAAAAATATGTGAATTTTTCATTTCTAATTTTTCGAGCTTTTAACAATTAAAATAGCGAAATATGTGTTAAAATTAAAAACATGTATTCTTAATACTGGCCCCTGTGGTCGGGGGGCACTCACATGTCTCGTAAATCTAAATTGCACGAACATGTTTCCTAAGAATACCACCACAGTATCCTTTGCTTGTCGTAGGAGGCGACTAAACGGTTGGATCGCTGGGCTGACGACCCGCATCCGTAAAAAAAATTAACTGTTTATAAAATCAACAAAACGAAAAATGGATACCGCCAAAACAACACCGGACCCCCGCTCAAGTACCCGGATACGAGATTTAGGATCGGCACGTGGAACGTGCAATCACTTAGAAAACCAGGAGCGTTGGAGGGTCTAATCACGTGCATGAAAGAGTATCGGCTGGAACTCGTTGCTCTTCAAGAAACTCGCGGAGATGACCTCGGAAATCTTGGAGCTGGATTTCTTCTTGGGCCGCAGGTAAAGAAGGCTGTTTTGGATTTTCAAGCAGTCAATAACCGATTGTGTATGCTTCGCCTGCGCATGAAGTTAGCCAACCTGTCGATAATTTGTGTACATGCGCCCACAGAAGTCAGCCAGCCCCAAGATAAAGACTCATTTTACAATGACTTGGACGATCTGATGGGATCTATACCCGAACACGATGTTAGAATGGTAATTGGGGACTTTAATGCTAGAGCTGGCAGAAATCAGGCCGACTTGTGTGAAAACATAGGTCCGTACTCCCGACACGAAACTGCGACCGATAATGGTGAGAGAATGATGTACTTTGCAATTGCTCATGATCTTAGAGTAGCAAGCACATTCTTCCCTCACAAACAGATACACCTAGAGACATGGACACATCCTCGCAAAACATCCCGGAGCCAAATTGACCACGTGTTAATTTCAAAAGGGCGAGCTCGGGTTGTGCAGGATGTGAGAACTTATCGGTCCGCAACCAAATACGTAGGCAGCGATCATTATTTGGTCGCTGCAAAGCTACGGTGGAAGTTTTCGTACAGGTCGGGGAACACAGCGAAACGGATGGAACGTTTCGACTGTGAAGGTCTGATAAATGAAGATCAAAAGAAACGATATCAGGATCTTGTCAGCGACAACATTGAGGGAGCTAATTACCAGTCTGACTGCGTGAACTCTGTCTGGGAGGTACTGAAAACTTCGGTTGTCAGTGCTGCTCAACAGACTTTAGGTATAGTGAAAGTCAGACCCAAGAATGATTGGTTTGATGACGAGTGTCGCCTTGCAGTTGAGCAACAAAATATAGCCCATAATGAAGTGCAACAACGTCTCACAATCGCAAGGAAAAACAAGGCAGCTCTTGCAAGAAGGGCAGCTAAGCGGATTTGTATACGGAAGAAGCGAGAATGGTGGAAGGCCGAGGTTCTGAAAGTACAACAACTCAGCAATGAGCGTAGTTCACGTAATTTCTTTAAAGGAATTACTGGATTGCACCATACTTTCAGGCCTTCGTCAACCGCCATTCGGGACCGGGATGGAAACCTCTGTGTCAACATCGACGCAGTACTTGACGCATGGAGTGGACACTTTACTGAGCTGCTTGATGTTCATCATGCGTCACAGACTGTTGTTGAGCCACCTCTAAAACAGTCTGCGGAGATTTGCACTGAGGAGCCATCCCATGAGGAATTCACTAAGGCCATGCAGAGAATGAAACGAAACCGCTCACCTGGAGTGGACTGCATTAATTCGGAGCTCTTGATATTCGGAGGGGATACTTTGTGGAACTGTCTTTTCGACTTTATTCGATTAGTATGGCGAACCGAAGTTATGCCTGATGAATGGAAAGTGGCCGCGATATGCCCCATCTTCAAGAAGGGAGACCGCTTGAAGTGTGAGAATTATCGCGGTATAGCTCTCCTTTGCACAGCATACAAGTTACTGTCATACATTTTATTGGATAGAATCACTCCTGTGGCGGAGGGCTTGGTTGGTGACTATCAGGGAGGGTTTCGTCCGAATCGATCAGTCACTGATCAGGTCTTTTCGCTGCGGATGATTCTATCTAAATATTATGAGACATCCATCTCGGTACATCAGGTTTTCCTGGATTTCCGGCAGGCCTACGACTCGATCAATCGAGAGAGTTTGTGGTCTGCCCTGGAATACCTAGGAATGCCAACAAAATTGGTACGACTGTGTAGGATGACAGTGACGCAGTCTCAATGCTGTGTTAAAGTTGAGAACAGGCTATCGACAATTTTTGCAGTTAACTCGGGTGTTCGGCAGGGAGATGCTCTGTCCCCGATACTCTTTAATCTCATGTTGGAGTACATCTTTCGTAAAACTGAAACACCTCAGCGCAACATCTTATATCGCCAGTCCAATCAAGTGCTTGCATATGCAGATGACATATGCGTGATTGGACTGAATAGCAACGGAGTGAAAGAAATACTTGATCCGCTTGTAGAGTTTTCAGCTTCTGTTGGACTCCAGATCAATGAGTCCAAAACGAAATACCTGATCTCTGGTTTTAGAGACAATGGCACACCAGATTTTAGTAGTGGCCACCACACGTTTGAGGGAGTGAGGAGGTTCAAATATTTGGGCTCTCTTATCACTCACGATAACAGTGGGTGAGGATATTAAAGTGCGGCTGGCAGCTGGCAGTCGTTCTTTGTATCCTCTAAGGCCACTGCTAAAATCTAAACACTTATCAAGTGCCGTGAAGCTGAAGCTTTACAAAGCGTTGATCAGGCCCGTTGTTATGTTTGGATGTGAAAGTTGGGCGCTGACGGATGAGTACGAGAGATGGCTCCTTACATTTGAGAGAAGAATCATGCGTGTGATTTACGGCCCTAAACGCGAAATAGATGGTACATACCGAGCTCTGTACAATTTCGAGATCAGAGATCTGATGAAGATCCCCGATATTGTACATGAAGTTAGATCTCAGCGAGTACGCTGGCTCGGTCACGTTCTGCGTGCTGATCCGGAACGAATTGTGCAGCGATCTCTGAAAGGAGAGCCACCATATGGTAGGCGCAGAGGTCGTTGCAGGCGACGATGGCTCCACGATGTAGAGAACGACTTGGCCTCTTCAGATTGTCTAAGACAGTATGAAGACCAAGCTCAGGATCGAAACCGTTGGAGCCAGATTGTTGATTCAGTAAGGGGCCAGTAATGGCCTTTAACACTGTTTATTATTTATTCTTAATATTGGACGAAAAATCCCAAAAATAATTAAATACATTTTGAATTGTTTGCCTATAATGTTGAAAAATATTTTAGTTGGTAAAGCTTCGAGTTTACAGGATCGAGGTTTTCATAATTTCGTTCGTTTATAATTTGAACGTTAATTTCGTGAGCTAAGTTATACTGTAAACAGAGCTTTAAGTTTCCAGTACAACATATCCATACTAATATTAAAACTAATAAAAGCTTAAAAGGTTTTTCTGTGAAATAAGTTAACATTTCTTCATAGCTTTTAATTTGCTATATAAGAAGCTTTTAAGTTAATGATATTTAATTTTGTTTAGTATTTTCAATAAATACAGCTCATATGCTTTCAATATACTTTTACTAAATTTGAAATATTGGGACCCACGATCCCGATGGTGAATTCACAAAAGATTTTGTTATTTGCAATTATGCCGATGGATGTGGAAGTTGAAGGAAACCTCAAAGTTTAGATTCACTGTAAGTTAGCCAAAAACGTAAACGGAACTCTAGTTAAAATTTTACGATTTAATTTGTTGCTTTCTTCAGTTCACACGAAACCCACCAATATACTATTGAAAACCCCAGCATTTTATGCAATCAAGGTAACACGATTAAATCGCAATCGGGTCTTCTAAACAATTAGATTACACGCACTTATCAAAAACAAATACATTGTATGTCAATAATATTCCATTCGATATACCAAAAAAATAAAGCAAATATCGCGATAAATATTTGTATCATCCCCATAAATCACCATTAATTGAACGTGGATTAATTAAAATTGATAACGATTTAATTGTAAACAGATAAAATTAGCTTTAATCGAGTCTAAATTTCAGTAATGCTGGAGTACTTACTTTAATTTAAATTTCACTCACAATTACGATTTTCCGCACTCTTATAAACTCTCAAAATTTTTCACTATTTTAACTATTTTCTGTTCACTGACAATTTTTGAGGACACAAGAAAATAATTTTTTTTTTATTCACACACGTTAACGTTTAAAATTCAAATGACAAAAAATTTTCATTTTCATTCCATATTTATAGAAAAAATAAAATGAAAAACTAAACTCCTACAATAAAAAAGTCGAGTAAAAAAATATTTTCTTTCGGATGTGCGGGGTGGTGCGGAATGAGGTGCTGCGATGGTATGCGAAATGATATAGCAAACAAAATCCTTATACACATTTCGGGAAATTTTTTTTTTTACATGTTTTTTGCTCATAAGAAAAACAAATGAAATACATACGAAGAGCTTTTTTACTGGTTGTTGTTGTTATTTTATTTTTGTGTATGTGTGTATGTATATTGTAATACTCATTGTGTTTCCATTTACTTTTCCGATTCTTCCACAGCGTATATATTTGTTTGTAGTTGTGTGATTTGTGTACTGTGGTAATTTTTACTTGTTGATTCGTATATGGAAATTTGAGGAAAAACAGCTACTTCACACACATCCACAAAATATATATTTGCTTTAGTTATTGTCTTATTGCGTTATTTTCAATTATCAATATTGAGAATACTTCGGATATAATGGATTGGCTATCTTATATCTACATAAATGCAAAGAAATCAATTTTATTTTAATTTGCGAAACAAATTCCTGACTTATTAGTTCTTTGGTATATACATATGTATATTGTGATATAGGCTCTCGAGTCTAGGTTAGATTGATGAAATTGAAATGTTTGATTGATTTTAAATTAGAAACAGAATAATTAGTGGAATGGAATGGATATTATAATTAATTTAGTTTCCGGTTAGTTTTTCTCGTACAAATACAAATAAATTTTTATAGTGTATTGGACTGTATAATACACGACAGCAATATATTTTTGTTATTATAATTAAGCCGAATATCCCACATATTTATATATGTACACAAGCAAATATTAATAATAGATTCGAATTCCTTGAAATATTTTATTGCAGCCTCATTGCTCTCTCGCCAAAATCGTCATGACGGTGGTTTATGAAAATAAAAGTTTGTTGTGTGAAGACATACATGATATACTTGTCATTAATGAGATAAAAATAGCAGTCGAGTTGTAGACGAATGTTAAAATCAATATTTGAAACATTCAAATTCCAGATATATTTCATTTTTAAAGTATTGCTTCAAAAAACAATTAATGTAATTTCTACAATTGGGTACCGATATAATTCTTCTGGAACCATAAAAAATGGTATCACAGACGAACCCAAATCGAATTTAAATTCATTTTTCAGATTTTATTAAAAAAAAGCTAAAGCTCAGATTTTTTTTTATAAAAGCTTTCAGATCTCATGTATCTCTGCTTTAATTATAAATACACAAATAATTGTCATCTACATATACATTACACACTAATTTCTAATTATATTTCCAAAATTTAAAAGTTTTTGGAAAGCTTTCGGATTTTTTTTCTAAATTAAAAATTTTTTCTTACGATAATTTATAAATTATATATAAAAGCTTATTATTTATTTTATATTCCAGACACAATTTCGAAGACGTCTTTAGATATTTCCTTATTTTAAAATGGAAAACATATCAATTTCTTAATCAGGTTGTTTATTTATATTTTTGTTGAACACAATTTTAGAAGTGATAAAAAAGTAAAATCATCGATAACTTCTATACTATGAAAGCTTTGAGCTCTAAAATACTTGTTTGATATAAACATTAGTTGCTGAAACGATAACTGTTATAAGTATACTTGGCTGTGAAAAAATTTAACCGAAAGGTCATTTCATATAATTCACATACGACTACTTGAAAGCTCAATTCAAATTAAATTTGCAGGAGCTATCTATGAACTTTGCGAGAACTATGTATTGTCTAATTGAATCTGTGTATGTGTTCCACAAACCTGAATAGCTTTATGGAGAATACTACTTAAAAGCTGTCAAACGTGAGTTAATTAAATAAAGCTTTAAGCGCGTAAATACGTAAATAATTCATAATTAATCAACTTTCTATTACTTGAAAATTATGCTTGAAAGACAATTCTCAAAAACAACCCACTTTAAGAAAAAAATTAAATCGAAAGCTTTAAAATGTTTAAGCTTTTATTCTGAACTTAAATTTTAATAACATTTTCTAATCGGTAATCTAAATTTTTTAAAATTTGAAAATTAACTCCCAAAACCAATCTTCAAGGAAAATCACCAATAACTTCCTTACTATGAGAGCTTTAAGCTCGGAACTATCTATTTGATGAAAATGATGAATTTCGCGTCAATGCATGAGAGCTTTGAGAATTATTTTGAAACCATAAAAAATTGTAACCCAAATCAGTTGAACTTTATTTTCCAACTTCCTATTTAAAGTAAAGCTTTTTTTATAAAGGCTTTCAGATTTTCTTTATCTCTGCTTTAACTTTAGGTACATAAATAATTTTAATCTGCATATACAATATAAATTAATTTCTAATTATACTTTCGAAGTATAAATGTTGTCTAAACAATTTTGAAAAGCTTTTGTATTTTTTAAAAATAAGAAATAATAAAGCTTTTGCCGTGAGAGCACTAGTGTATGTTTAACAAATAACAATAACAATATTTAATATGTTTAAAAGCACCGTACAAAGCCTACTGTAACTTTTTTTATTTTGTAAAAGGACTTGGCATAGACACTTTTACGGTCCATAGCCTTACCTTACATTCACACAACATTCATTCAATCCATTCATTCATCCCATTCACACAAGTACAGTATACCACCTGCGCATTGCATAGCTCCATGTCACCCTGTACAGTGACATGGAAGATGGGTCGGCCCATGAGTTCTACATTCCAACAGAGGGTCATAGATGTTTTCAATTTAATCACCGATCGTAATCGGGAGATGAAAAATCCCTTTTGCATCCCGCCTCTGTTGGGATTCGAACCCGGTACCTCCCGATCCAAACGTCGCAGCTTTAACCACTGCGCTATTTGCTCGGTTAACTGTAACTTAATGATGAACTAATTAAATTAAAACTTTTATAATATCAATCGAAAGCTTTGAGCTACCACATAAATTAAAATGTTAACTTTATTCAGGTTGTTCATTTGTTGTTTTTTTAGATCCACAAAATAACTAAAAAAACGCTAAAGCTCAGTAGTTCTTGGGAACACTGCTGAAAAGAATACTGCTGCAAGTATACATATTTGAGAAAAAATTTAACCGAAAGCTCATTTCTTATAATTTACACACGATTAATTGATTACTTCGAGATAAACTATGTATGTATTGGAGATACGTAAATAATTCATAATTGATCATTTATCCAATACTTGAAAACTACAATTACCTATAATTACCTTACTATGAAAACTTTTAGCTGTAAATTACTTATTTCATAAAACAACAATCAAGGTTTAAACTTTAAAACTTAAAATCATAATTATAGAAAGCTCAAAAAGCTTCTAGCTATAATACTGAACATACCTTAACTCAAAATAAATTCAAAAATGATCTCTGTTCCAAAAGCGAATACATGAAAAAACATGAAAAAGTTTGGTCGAGAGAATATACATTGATTATTGAAATAAAGCTTAATCAAGGCATTTGGAAGAAGCGTCTTTTATCTTGATGGAAGTTAGTCTTACATTCAACAAATATGATATTTACTAAACATTTTATCAAAATTTTATGAAACGCTTGAGCTAATTTAATTGAAGCATGTACATTGAAAAAGTTTGTTAAGTCTAACCGTTATTCAAGAAAATCTCGGTAAACTTAGGTTTCTAAACTTTATAATAAAAACTGTTGGTTAAAAGAAGTGACAAATAACTGTTTTGTTAACTTTAAAACATCGGCTCTAAAATAAATATGAAAAACCTCATTTCCGAAATTAAATTGTAATTTTATAAAAAAAAGCTTTTGAGCAAAAGTAAAATTCCTATATATTTTTTATGGAGCAATGTTTAAAAATTATATATGGTTATTGACGAATAGTTAATTAAAGCTTAAAAGCTCTATCGGCATAATTTTCTATTCACTAAATAAATAAATTCCTTTTATAACTTTCTTTTGAATAACGTTGTGTTTAAAATAAGTAAAATTATAGTAAATTGCATTACTATATTGAGCTTTAAGCTATAAATTATCTTTCAAATTTACAGGACGTATGTATGTCTGTACTTCTGGAATAACTCTGTATTGTCTGATTGAATCTACTTGTTCCTCAAATCTGGAAAGTAGCATCCAGAAAACTACTGAAAATCTCTCCAGCTTAAAGTGAATTAATAAAAAGAAGCTTTAAGTTTGGAACCTCTTAAATAATTCATAATTTATAAACTTTCCATTTCTTGAAAACTATGCTGAAAAGATTTTACTCAAGAATAATTCACTTTATAAAAAAAAAAAAACTGAAAGCTTAGAAGGTTTCCAGCTTTCTGAACTTAAAATTTAATAAAATAGAAATTTATTAAACGGTAATCTGAATTTGTTTCCAATTGGAAAATTATCTCGTAACAATATATTAAAATCATTTGTTAATTACTGCAAACTTTATGGATTATGTATAATTACTGTCGAATAGTCAATTAAATCAAAACTATAAATGCTTTCATTTAAAAGCTCACTAAATAAGTTTCTATATCGCTTTTAATGAATAGTTTTGCATTTAACCTAATTAAAATTTAGAGAATTCTACAACTTTATTGAAGCTTTTAGGTATAAAACGCCTACATAAAAGCTCAAACGAAATTTCCCGGAACTTTCTATGTACTCTAAGAAAAATGATGTATTGTCTGATTAAATCTACATGATCTGAAAAGTTCCATCCAGAAAAACGTTGAAAAGCTCGTCAGTTTAAGGTGGCTCTATGTAATAAAGTTTTAATCGTGAGCATACCTACCTATTTTGTAATTAATAAATTTGCCAATACTTTGAAGCTGCCCTGGATGGGCAATTGTTTTAATGAAAATAATTAAGACGAAAGCTTTCAAGCAAATCAGTTAATTTGGAAAGCTCTACCAAATGAATGATATTGAATGTTTGTTTAACCGAGCTGTATACACCACAAGTGAGCTTAAAAGCCTTTTTGATACTTTGCTTGATCTGTAAGCTTTTTCCCTGAAATCCAGAACTAAATTAACATGTTCATGGGAAGCACGATATGGTGAAATACTTCGGACTTCGAGCAGAACAATATCAGCTCTGTTCCTGCTTTGAATAAACGACAACAAAACACTATCAATTTTTCAATACTATTGCGTTAGCCTTCTAATAAACGTTAAAAGCTACTATTAAAAAAAATTGTGTCAACCACATATCGTTTATCGTGTTAGATATGTACAAAATTAAAATCATACCGCGCAATTGATTTATGGACCAAACCATTAATGGACGTGGTGTGCCATAAATTCAAAAAAGTAAAATCGATATCAAGCCAAAAGAAATAAAAAATTCACAAACAAAATTTTAATCGACATGTTGACGATAATAACAAAAATAAAAAAGGACATTTGTTCTATATACATATATCCATAGATAATATGTAAAATTTATGATCCAGATTTGGGGGTAAATAAATCGTGACACGTGCTCAAAATTAGCGCACGTTATCAGTTAATTAGCGCGAGCATTAAAATTTTTATGGCTCCCCGATGGTGTATAGATAGATATTTGCATATTTGCATAATCATATTTTATTATCGCACGCACTCCCGAGAATGATTATCAAAAATACTACCGCACAACTAAATAGAAATTTTATAATCGGCTGTAAAGCCATATAACACTTTGCGCCGTATTTACAATATATCGGCATGTGGAATTTGTCCCCGAAAATAATTCGAGAACCCCACAACAATATTTTAATTACCGCATCCAAACTAACTTTTAAAGTTATCAGTTTGGTTTTGTATTTTTTTTTACTTAAAACCAACATAAATTTATGTTATTTGTTATTGTTGTTGTTTTGTTGTACTCCTATGTATGTATGTAACGAGGATATGATAAGGGCAGCATATAAACATAATTTTCATCATAATTTTTTGTGCCAACCATAAAAATGTTAGTTGTTGTGTCGTGAAATTTTATCTTGCACCCCAAGAAATATAAAACGAATGGAAAAACACACTAAGATGGTTGGGAGGATGATATTATGTGTGTGTGTGAGTGTCTGTGTGTGTGTGAGTTGGCGATAGAGGAATGGGGTCAAAACTTGAATATTGTTTATATATAGAAAAGTATTAACAGTAAAGAAGTTCAAGTTTTCTTTATGAAATCTTAATGCAAGCGTATACCTTAGTATTGAAATTTAAAACACGAACCTAGTATGTAATCTAAGTAACCATGGTGGGCCTGCATTTTGTGAACATAACAAACAAACGATTTCAGTCTTGTATTAGTGCTTTTTGCTGTATCTATAAGGAAAGGTTAGAACTTGCAAACACAAAAAAAAATTAATTTTTTTAAAATTTGAATGCTTTTTGTTTCAAACTGCACTTTAGGTTCCTATCAAGTTTGTATTCAGACCAAAATTTTGTCGAAAAATATTGAAAAAGCCGAAATTTAATTATTTTGTGAAAAGGATTAGGCAAATCTGTATTTGATGTTTTCCAATTTTATTGAAGTTTGACTAAAAAAAACCGGTGTCCTTAATTTTTCAATCAAATTTTGTAATTTTAAATACTAGTTGCTGGATTATAAATGTTTTCCTTCTCAAATACTTTCCAAATCTACTAACATTTAATTCATTCGAATACATTCAAAGTCTATTCAAACTAAAATTTCTTTCAATTGTATCTCAAATACTATTAGCTGAGGTAACTGTATGTTGAATTTGAATACAGTTTGAACATAAATATGTTTCATTCCAATTCAAGTAGTACTAAAATTTTGACGTTTTGCTTAACCAAACTATTTTTGAAAGCTATTCAAATTTATCACAATTAAGTTGTCTGTAGCAAGACTGGATAGAAATTTTGACCGAATTTGGCACGTAGCGAAAACTACATCAATATTTCAAACTTTTAAACTATTTTCAAGTTTGAACATAAAATAGTATTCAATTTTGTTGGGTCCTGTTCGGTCATCTGACGGTTTTAATTTTGATTAAATCATATATTAAAAAAGTGGCTCAAGTTCTTAAATTTTTCATTCAAATTTAATATTATGGTCAAACTTCTTTCAAATGCTGCTCAAATACTGCAGGTTTAGGTGCTATTGACTATAAGTGATTCATTTATTAATGTTTTTAATCTAGATTAATTTTTTTGATTCAAATTACATTCAAATTTCACTCAAACTAAATTTATTTTGAAAGCCATCCAAATTTGGATTGATCGTTTATAAATTTGAACGAAGTTTGAATATAATTTGATATTTGTATGGACATAATAACAATTAAATAAACATATTTATTTGTCGGCTTTCAAATTCTACAGTTGTGTGTTGAAATTGAATTTAATTTGAACATAAATATTTTTCTTTCAAATTCGATTCAAACTAATACAATTTTTACAAGCAATTCAAATTTATTGTGTATTGTTCGATCAATAAGCTATGTACATAGTTTTGACGTTGTTTGATTTAAGCTTGAATAGTGATTTTGGAATTTCCTCAAGATTTATTATTATATTAGTTTTTGATTCAAATTATATGCTACTTATTCAAACTTTGTTCAAGATTAAATTCAATTTACTTTCAAATGCCATTCAAAAACTCGTTTAGTGATTTAATTGCAATTGGATATATGCATGAATTATTTGATTAGTAGAGCTTTCAACCTATACATTTATTCAAAATTTGCTCAAATTTAATTCAAATTACATTCAAATTAGACTAAATCTAATTATTTTCTGAAAGTGTTTGAACAGTATTTATTGATTCAAACTAAAATTTTGCTGAACACAAATCAATTTTGTTGGGTCCTATTCGGTGAAAAAAAAAGGTCGGTTTTCAAATTTGATTGAAATATGATTTGGAATTTACTTTCCAAAAAGCTTTCAAAACTTACAGTTGAATGTTAAATTTGAATGTAGTTTGAACATATATATTTTTCTTTCAAATTCGAGTTAAACTAATATTTTGTTAAAAGTCATTAAAATTTATTGTTATCTGCTCAAGTTTTCGATTCAAATTATATGCTTCTTTTTAATGCTTTGTTCAAAATTACATTCAATTTATTTTCAATTGCCATTCAAATACTGGTTTAATTGCAATTGACTGTATGTATAAGGTTATTTGACGTAGAAATTTAAATCAAATTACATTCAAATTCAACTCAAATTAATTTTTTCCTGGAAAGTGTATTAATTTTTTTATGTTCGCTGCATGTATATGTAAATCCATCGCCATTTAATTCTTTGTAGCAACAAAAGCTGTCAGGTATTCAAATTTGATTAAAGTTTGAATTGATTTTGAAAACAATTATTAAATCAAAATCTTAATATTTGTCATCGAATAATAAAGTTTGAATGGAAAAAAAAAGTTATTCTCAAATACTGTTAGTTTAAATTGTAAAACTTCATGTTTAACTATGAGTGCACAGAGGGTCTATAAATATTTTTAACGCATAGTATAGTTCAGATTTCAATCAAATTTAATTCAAATTACATTCAAATTCGACTCAAACTAAATTTTTTCTCAAGTGTATCGTTTTTATTAAGTTTTGCTGTATACACAGATAATTCTATTGTCAATAAGTTTTCTGTAGCAACAAATGCTGCCATGTTGTCAAATTTGTTAAAGTTTGAGTTGATTTTAAAATAAATTATAATAAAAATTAATTTGAATTCAGTTTGAAGATAGATATTGCTCATTCAAATTGAAATCAAATTTTGCGGAATGTAATTCAAAATTGACGTGTCCTGAGGTGGATTAAGTTGGTCTTCTGCAGTGACACAAGTGTAAGGGAATTAAGAAACTCTTCTTTGGATATTTTTAAGTTTGATCAAAGTTTGATTGGAAAAATATTAAATTATTCTCAAGTACTGTTGGTTTGAATTGTAAAAGCTCATGCTTAACTATGAATGAACAGTGTGCTTATACAAGTTTTTAACACTTGCTATATTTCAGATTTCAATCAAATTTAATTCAAATTACATTTAAATTCAACTCAACCTAAATTTTTTCTGAAAGTGTTTCATTTTTTTAAGTTCTGTTGTATAATAAGTTTTCTGTAGCAACAAAGACTGGCATGTTGTCAAATTTGTTAAAGTTTGAATTGATTTTGAAATAAATTATTAAATCAAAATTTTAAAATTTGTTACTGAAATTAAATTCAAGATTCTCTAAAATAAAAGATTAGCTCGGGCCGTAATTATTTGTTCCATTTGAATGCAGTTGGAACATAAATGTTGCTCATTCAAACTCGAATCAAATTATGCGGAACGCAATTCAAGGTTTAGGTATTCTGATTTTGACTAATTTCGTCTCCTGCAGTGGCACAAGTGTTAACAAATTTAGAAACTCGTCTTAAGACATTTTTAAGTTTGATTCAAGTTTGAATGGAAACAAATTTCTATTATTATCAAATACTACAAGTTTGAATTGTAAAAGGTCATGTTTAATAATGAATGAACAGGCTGCTAATAAAGATTTTTAATGCTTGGTGTATTTCAGATTTCAATCAAATTTAATTCAAATTCAACTCAAAGTAATTTTTTCTGAAAGTGTCTCATTTTTATTAAGTTCTGCTGTATATACAGATAAATCTATTGTCAATATGAAATGAATGTCTATAAAATTTTTAACGCTTGGTATGTTTCAGATTTCATTCAAATTTGATTCAAACTAAAATTTTAATGAAAACGTGGTGTTTTATCCACGCCTGTATAAAACATCTAAACGTGATAAAAACCACACAAAACCTAATGGTGGTGATAGGTCATTCTAAACAGCTTTTTTTTCGGATAAGTATAGCAGCAGGACAAAAAAATTCGATATCTTAAATAAACACGTACATATACATATAAAAAAAAAATATATTAACATTTTTCCAATTAAATTTAAGAAAATATCATCAAATTGAATCTCATTAAAAATCAAAATTTTAATTAAAAATTCATAATCAAATTTTGTTTTTTTTCCTATGAAATACGTCGACGGCGACATCGCAAAAGAATCATAACCAACGTCCATAACGATATGAAATCTTCGGTAACGCAAATATATTATTTATTTCGATCTCTAAGTTTGACAACAATAACAACAACAACAACAACACCACCAACAAAATGTGTAACAATTATGCGGGGGTCGGTGGTTTCCGAGATTTTCGACTTGGTAGATATACATAATATATAGATATTTTTGTTGTTGGTAGATATATTCGCGGTATTACAATTGTGATAATACAAAATAAATAAAACGAATCGATTGATAAGTGATTACAATTAGTATTTGAAATGTTGTTGATGTTGAACACACACCATATGGCTTTCTATTTGTATTGTACATAATACTACACACAACTCCAGAAGAGACACGACCGATTTTATGCAAAACAAGTAATTAATAAATTTGTGTTGCGCTCTATATACGTATGTAGTACAACAAAATTTATCAACATCGCCACACAAAAATCGTTTTGCAATTTGATTGACATAAAGAATTTTGATTCGGCTCTTTGAACTAAAAGCGCATTATTTTATTGGTATGCGGTTTTTGATTAGGTATAAGAGGACCCCGCCAATATACACATAACTAATATTTACAAGACATTACACTAATTTAGTTGATAAAATATATAATATATTTATATAGGCGCCGAATATGTCAAGCCAAATGTATCGATTCGTTGTAAATATATATACACTGATAAAGCTTTTCATTCATAATTCGATGACAAGGTAATTAAATTGTGTGTCAGTTTAATTTGGATTGATCAAATATGAAATGGTTATAGGTTGCAAGTATCGCGATGTATGTGTCCAATGTGTCTATAATGTCAATGCGACCACTTCAGAAGGATACCTTATCGATTTAATAAATCAAAACTGTCTTAAAACGTATTAAAATTTCTTGATACCAAATTTTAGTCGAACTTTCCTTGCACTCACATAGTGAAACACACGAGAATCTGTCTTACATCAGTGCTGGATAATTTTTTGTGTGTTTTACTATGTGAGTCGTTCGTTCAACTAAATTTTGGGGTCGAAATTTAATTTTTTTATAAAATTTCAATTTACTTAAATTTATGTTCCTCAACAGAATCAACAGATTTGTATGTCATCAATTCCCTTATTATCTTATATTGAATTTGATAATTCATTTCGTTGACAGCAACGTTTTTTGCAGCCAATATAACACGTTCGCTCAACCAAACATGATTTTTGTAATTTTGAGCAATATTTGGGAACACCATCTCGATGAGTTCGATCTTTGATTCAGTTAAGCAAATGCAAGTACAATTCCATTTGACGATTGGAATTGTTACCAAAATCAATGATATTAAAAACGTTTTTCCAAATCCACCGAGTGTATCTACGAGTGCAATTCCATCGCTCACTACATTCATGAGTGTATCGTAGGCATATTTTTGTTGCTGATTTAAAAGGGGAACGTTTCTGTGAATGGATTCGCGTTAATGCTTCATTGTTAGTTTCTTCGTTTATTTGGAAATCTGCATCCTGTTTATGTTTGTTCCATAAATCAATCGGGACAGGCTTCTCTGTATGTGCCGCACAATACACCATAAACAGTTCACAGATGTTGAAATGATGTTGGACCACGAACATTGACTAACAGTAAACGCAAATAAAAACACTCGTCTTGGCTGGGATGGACTGTGCAAAGACGTCCTAGTGCATCGGTGGATAAAATGTGGGAGCAGCATTCTGGTAAAGTCATAATTCTGGCAAATTAAGAAGCTGGTGAATGTTGTCGATGGCGGCCTGTCAGCTCGTTGTAGTACGTATACTCCGCTGTAAAATATACTCTTTGAGCATTTTCTATCATGTATAGCGGGGGTGTCTTTCATGTATGACGAATGATAAAATACGCCACATCGATTCGTTAGGGCTAACATAGTGGGCCATTTTAAATTGAGTTATTCATCTTTTGAATTTTCGGACGCAACTCAACCATGTCACTACCTTTGTTCACTTATTTGTAAACGTATCTAATAGATTCGACATTTATGTGTGCTTTAAATGTCTTAGAGAGTAGCGGCGAAAACGGAACAACCCAACGATTATAAATTTCAATGTCCTGTTGATTCACTTTGAATATTGTTGACCTTCCATTGTTATATCAGTGGATCTGGGCAAGCGGATAACAATCATTTCCCGTTTTGAACATTTTCCGTCAGCCATACACGGTGAATGGGGATTTAATATTCCACAGGGACCATGAATCATATTTTTTGTAACAACCTCATGTAACAGTGGATCATCTTCATTAGCGGGAATTTCCACTGATATCACATCATCGATTTCATTCGGTCTTATCCTCTCAACGAACCAAAGGATATGTGTATATGGCAATCTGCGTTTTAGCCACTCGACTGAATACATTCAACAGCGCATCTCGCCGAACACGCGACACTTAACAATAAAATCCATGAGTGATTAGAATTTTTTTTTTGGAAAAAATCTGGTGCGCCATAATGATGTACAAACAACATAGCATCTTGAGCGTATGCATATGTCGTGGACTTCTGACATATGTTGCTGGAAGAATAATCATCCTGAAGATGAGTTTTGCCTGGTTCAACCTGATAAATGTCAGTCGCTCAGTTTCAACTTTGACGTACATGGAATGGGATTAAACGCCACTTTTCCACGTTGTTGATTTTGATTTCATCGATTCAGTTCAACTTCATTTCGTGCTTCGCGTTTCTCCTCAGTTTGATTTGCTGGAATATCTCTTTGACTTGCGGTATTCCGAGTTCTGCGACCTAAGTTGGATTTTTTTACATGAATAAATTAAACGAAAAATTAATTAAGATTGTTTCCATTTCTTGAAGTAAGCAAAAAAGTGACAGCTTTTTTATAGTTGCTGAGCTTTCACACATAATAAATTGTAAACCACAGGCTTCTTAATTTGTACCCAACTATCCTTAATGGTGCAAGTACTTTAATTTAGTTGTTAAGTTTTCTGGCATTTTCTAATTTTCTGAGCAATTTGCTTAGGAAAAGTAGTAGGAAACTTAAAAAAAAATGAATGAAATAGGTAAAGTCGTTCTCTATAGCGTCACCAAGGAAACTATAGCGTCACCAAGGAAAATAGGGATTCATTTTTATATACTAAGATAACAAAAAAAAAATTGATCGTAGATTCGTACCGCAAGCCTAAATTTACCGCACAACTTAGTCAAATATTTTGTTTGGAGTCGATCAAATTATGTTTTTATAAATATTTTTTTTTTTTTTTGGATAATGAAATGTACAGTGTAGACACTAAATGAATGGAGTCGGTACTATCCACCTTTTCCGATATGACGGGCTGCACCTATCGGAATAATTAGTCGGGAGCATGTGAAAAACTTTAGAATCGGTGACACAAAACTTACAAAACACATCAAATTCTAATTTACTTCATACTTTGTGTTTTAAGCTTTAGTAGCTTTCCGGCTTCAAGTATAAAGAAAAGATGTTCGAGGAATTTTTAATTCAAAATCAGCTCGCTAATTCAATTTATTAAGCTTTTAAATTTAAAAAAATACAAAATTTATGTGAAGCTACATGCAAGAGCTTTTATCAAAAATTATAATAAATAAAAGTGTTCAATGCATTAGCATTAAAACGATCTCAGTCGATTTAACGGTAGAACAAAATCTCTGCCATATCAGTAAAAAGCTTAATTAAAGTCCGATAAAAGCTCAAAGTATTTAAATAAAATATTTAAAAAAATCTAAACTTCGTCTAAAAAATCTATAACCTATTAATTCAACTTAGCTGCACAATCGCACTAATAGTTGAAAAAAGCTTTCATGGCAAGCTATCCGAACTTCAAAAATTGTAATCTTTCAAACGATTTAAAATGATTTGCATGTTTTGAAAGCTCGTTTTAATTGAAATTGAAAAACTCAACGTTTCCAATAAATATTTGAATCCAAATTATAAACCAAATAATGAAAGCTTAAGTCTGCTAAAATGGTAATTCTAAGCTTTTAGGAACATTTCTGCGGAACCTGTATTTTGCAGTATCTTAACCCGAAACTGGATTAGTAGTTGACTTGATTTGGTTTGAAATTTGAAAAAGTTTGATTGAAATTTGAAATCAAAGCTATTTATCAAATTTATGGCTGATTCTGTTAAATACAATTAAAGTTTGTATTAAACTCCATTTTAAATTCTAATCAAACCCTAATCAAATCGATTTCTAACTAACACAACTATGAACCATATATAATAATGTATAAGACTATAGACCAATTAACAATATATAAATACTGTTTTTGTCTAAAATTTTTGTCATATCTCAATCAAGTTTTATTGGAACATATATTTTCTACTGAAGCTTGAATTCAAACCACCTACCTTAGAATGAATCTTTATTATTTGATTTGACACTTCAAGATGAAATTCTTGTATGAAACTTTCAAAAAATGTTAGTTGCTAATACCGATTATTACCAAATAGTGCTTTCAAACTTATTCAAATCGTAATCAAGTTCAATACAAATATTAAATTGATATGAAACTCAAAAATATTTTTGTCAGTACCTCCAGTTCCGAAAATCCATACTAAACTTGGACGAACCGCATCAAAGCAGGCTTAGTTTTACCATGCCTCAAGGCCATTAGCTGAACTAGCCAGACTCCAGATAAATATGAAAATAAATTCTTAGTGATTTTGACACAGAAACTTGTTAAGGAAATCGGATATGAATTAATTGTTGGTTAGTTTCCAGAAATAATCGAACTTATGTAGATGCAACATGAGTTCCGAAGCTCTTCCTCAAATAGCATAACTCAGGAGACATAGTTCTGATGGTTTTTCAAAATTGAGATTTCTATTAAGTATCGCTATTCTATTTAAGACATTTCCACAAATGTTGGAACTATGTCTGTTTGTTCTCAACTCTGTTACAGAAATTCTAAAAATTCGGACACCCTTCTTTTAGCGCCCAAAGGATCCACAGTAGAATGAAGTTGTAGAATTAATAAAATGGTAGGTGATTGAGGAAATCGAAGTGAAAATTACCTTCTCTTTAGATCCTGTTTGGCCACTCATTATTTTATTTTAATTCTGTTGTGCACAATGTAAAATGCAAAAAGAACAAATTCGAGGTCCGTTTTTTCCGTGGTAAGTTGATAGGCCCATTTGTACCAAGAGAGAAGGTGGCCTAGATACTGCATAGCAGGGCAATGTTGGTTGATACCATATAAGGCAAAATGAGGGGAAGTTTAGGAACATTAGGCACTAGCAGTGAGCTTAGTTTATTAGATCTTCATACATCGTCTGGGCCGAGACTATTGGTAGTGATGTTTCAACTAATTTGTTTAGCAATAGTTTGGAGCGGAGAGTTAATGCTCTCTCAGTTTTGTGCTATAGAAATGAAATTTATGTGTAGTTGTAGTTTAGTTTAACCACATCCGAATTTGTCGATAATTTCACATAAAGAATTTATATCGCTCGAGAGCATATCTTAAGGTGATTTGCAATAAACTGAGTTTGCACGAGGAACCAAGACGTTTGAGGGAGAGAAATTAGTTTATATTTTCGATTGATAGTTCGTCCATTTTGAAGCTATTCACTTTGATCTACTCTAATATCAAAATGATTGGACTCCGGGTTCCATAATAATTGTTGGAACTTTGGACTTAATTTAAGTTTTTAGATTAAAGCCATTTAAAATTTAGTAATCCGCTTCAACTCCACCAGAACATTTTGTTTTGTTCAAATTTTAAAGTGATCCGACCCCGGAGTCAAGGAGGACTGTTTTAAAGACGTATGTAGATAACGGAAATTATAAAGTAAGCTTTAAGCTTAAATATTAGTCTAAATTTGATATTTTGTATTGATTTTCTAGAAAATCGAAATTGTGAGCTTTAAGCTCATGTATATTGAGTTTTCACACAAGGTTAGTAATTTTAAGAGCTTTTTAATTAGGACATCGAAAAACTATACTTAAACTATTTCAAAGGATTGTATAAGAAATACAATTTTTATTATTTTAAAATAAGTGAGCTTTAAGCTCGACGAAAACCAGTGTTTTTGAACATATTTTGAATCGAAAGCTGAAATACATATTTTAAATAACGAATTAATTCAGTTCTTTTAATGAGCAAGGTTATTACTGGCCCCTTACTGTGTTAACAATCTGTCATACTGGAACCATCGTTTAGCAGCTCTAGCAATAAAGTCTCCATTGTAAAATGAGTCTTTATCTTGCGGGGTTTGTTAACTTCTGCGGGCGCGTGCACCCAAATTATCGACAGGTTGGCTAACTTTATTTAACTTGGTCTCCACTTTTAGGTCAGTGAGTTTCTTGAAGAGCAACGAATTCCAGCCGATGCTCTTTCATGCATGTGATTAGGTCTTCCAACAATGGTGGTTTCCTAAATTAGTGCCGATCCTAAATCTCGTGTCCAGGGCTTTGAGCGGGGGTTTTGTATTTTTTGGCGGTATCTGGTTTTGTGGCTGAGTGAGTACCTTTCTGAGTGGGCACGCGGCTGCGGACTGAACGCAAACCCACAGAATACAGAACTGGTCCTCTTTACCAGGAAGCACAAACTTCCTCAGTGTGATCCGCCAACTTTAAATGGTACCCGCTATCTTTACGGATAGAGCAAAATACCTAGAATTACTTTTGGACAGCAAGCTAAGCTGGAAACCAAACATCGTAGAGAGAGTAAAGAAAGCTACAATAGGGCTTTACTCCTCCAAAAATGCCATTGGAAAGAGATGGGGTATGGAGCCTAACATAGTACACTGGCTCTACGTCTCAGTGGTCAAACCTGTACTGCTGTATGGGGTTGTCGTCTGGTGGCCACCGTTAAAAATTATGGCCAGCGGTAAAATATTGATGAAAGTCCAAAGAACGGCCTGCTTGTATATAAGTGGGGCTCTCGCAGGAGCACACCTACTCAAGCTCTGGAGATTCTCTTTCATCTTACTCCCTTGGATATTGCGGCCGAGCAGCTTGCATCTTGCAAAGGAAATTCGGATCAAATCCATATCTATGTGGATATGTAACAATGCAGGGCACTCATCCTATGCAACAGGGGTATCCCGGAAGCTACCGACTACGCTATTCCTTTGCCATCTGTTGAGATGAAATTCCAAACTGAGTTTCCCACCAGAGAGGACTGGGTGAACGAAACGGTAATGGACAATGAGGCGCTAAGCTTCTTCACGGATGGCTCAAAAATGGAATAGAGGAGTTGGCTGTGGGGTATTCTGTGAGGCACTAGGGGTTAGCCTCTCTTTTCGTCTTCCCGCCTTTGCAGCGTTTTTCAAGCCGCGTTCCGCGTATCACAGTTTACGGATCAATGATATACGTATACAGTGACTGATGTGATTATGACAATATAAATTATATATTATTGAACAAATCAAATCAAACAACAAAAATCTTATCACAGTTATCACCCATATTAGAGACGACAGATTGATTGATTTATACATGCATATGTATGATGAATCGTTTTAATTAAAAAAAATAAAAAGTTTTTCACAATTTTCCCCATATGTACATATATTGTCAAGTATTCTCGTTATATAATGTTTTTACCTGCGTTTTACATACGTGTATTACACTATTTCAAGCCTCATTTTATGTATAGATATAGGAATTTCCAACATAAATTAATTAAACAAATTTGATGTGATACGATATCGAGTGGAAAATTAATTTCCTTGTCCGCAGATAATGAGATAAGTACCTATATATAGCTATATACAGGCATAATGGACGGTTAATGGCCTTGGGCAACCTCTTCCAAGAAAACTATTAGCTAACTTAATTAATATATGTACGTTTATTGCAAATTATGAACAAATAATAGCTTTAATACTGCTTACAAGATATAAAAAAAAAACTTGACCTGTGTGTGCAATCACATTATACATGCGAACTCTTAAGTACATTTTTAAAAATTCGCACATACTCGTGTTTGTGTGTGTACATAAGAAACAACTTATTAAAATTTTAATTGATCGCTAATATAAAATGCAAATTATTTTGGGCTAAACATACATATATATATATTTAGTCGCAGAATTATACCTTAAGAGCAGAGAAATTTGCGTTTTTGTGTCATATTTGCGCGATATTAAAATATTAATTTTTGCGCGAACTTTGCATCCGCACCAACCTTATTTTATTAATTGATTTCTTATTTATCAAGAATATATCCATAAATCATATATTTAGCAAATGTCATCCGCTATATATAAGAAGTATTATTGTTGTAACGTGATAATTAGCAAAAAAATCTCGACAACATTATGCCCATATAATTGACATGAAGGGGGGTGGGGAAGGTCCATATTCTTTGATCACTAACAGAATTTTACTTAAAATTTCTAATGGCAATTATATTTGAATAACGTCTACGCCTTTGCTATGTATAGCAAAATTGGCATATCCATCTGAAGGTTGTCAAGTTTAACAACAAAATTTGAGCTTTATACAATATTTAGTCACAGTTTTAAATTAAACCGAGCTTTTACGATCTGCCTTCCTCAAAAGTATAAAATTAGAGTTTTTTGTTCGTAAACATGTATCACAGCTTTTTGACTTAACTTATTTTCGAAAATAATATTAAAAGTTCAATGAGCGCATGTTCGCGTAATTTCTTTAAAGGAATTACTGGATTGCACCATACTATCAGTTCTGCGTCAACCGCCATTCGGGACCGAGATGAATAGCTATATGTGTCAACATCGACGCATGGAATGGTCACCTCAAACTGTTCCATTAGCATGGCGAATCAAAGTTATGCCTGACGAATGGAAAGTAAACACGATGTTCCCTATCTTCAAGACGGGAGACCGCTTGAAGTGTGAAAACTATCTGCTTTGCATAGCATACAGGTTACTGTCCTATATTATATTGGATATAGAGTCACTTTTTTAGCGGAAGGCCTTATTGGTGAGTATCCTGTATCACGAAGGATTTCGTCCGAATCGATCAGTCCCTAATCATGTGTTTTCGCTGCGAATGGTTCATCCATCAGGTGTTCCTGGATTTCCGGCATGCCTATGAATCGATCAATCGAGAGAGTTTATGGTCTGCCCTGAATAACTAGGAATCTGTCGCCGGTACTCTTTAATCATCTTTCGTAAAATTGAAACACCTCAGCGCAACATCTTATATCGTCAGTCCAATCAGGTGCTTGCATATGCAGATGACTATGCGTGATTGGTGTGAATAGCAACGGAGTGAAGGAAATACTTCATCCAATTGTATAGTATTCAGCTTCTGTTGAACTCCTGATAAATGAGTACAAAACAAAATATCTGGTTATAGGGACGATGAAACACTAGATTTTAGTAGTGGCCACTACACCTTTCTGGGAGTGAGGGAGTTCAAATATTTGGGCTCTCTTATCACTCACGATAACAGTGTGGGTGATGATATTAAAGTGCGGCTGGCAGTGGCAGTTGTGCTTTGTATCCTCAGCCCACTGCTAAAATCTAAACACTTATCAAGTGCCGTAAAGATGAAGCGTTACAAAGCGGTTTGGATGTGAAAGTTGGACGCTGACGGATAAGTATGGATGAGTCTCCTTACATTTCAGAAACGAATGTTGCTGGTGATTTACGGCCCAAAACGCGAAGTAAATGGCACATACCGAGCTGTGTACAAAATAGTTCCAAATTTGCATTTTTCGTCGCCCAAGTAATTGGTAACATTATGTCTAGTGGCTAACGGATTTGTCGATTGAACATTTTAAATGCTGGTGTAGAATGCCAGTTGTAGCATGGAGCGTACGACGATAATTGAGTAGAATCTTATATACACAAATGCTTGTTTATGACTCTTCAATATCGCTGTCTAATTTAAGCCACCAGCAGAACCTCCTGCGGCTAATAAATTTTATTATTTCGGCTTCAGCTTCAAGCCAACCAATGCTGGGTTTAGTATTCGAGAAGCGGTGTTTAACTTTAGATATTTTACTATAAATTGCTTGATCCTCTCGTCGCACAATCTGCTGGGTTAAGTTTGGATTTAATATGTCCCCAAATCTATCTCGTTGAAGCACTTATAATATTTCGCTCGAGCGATTTGCTACGTAGCCAATTATAATTAGCCAATCTAATACGACGGTGGAATCAGTCGAACAGAAAATTTGACTGGTTGGAATATTGAAGATCGACTGGAGGTGTTTAATTAATCGGGTTAAAAATAAAGCTCCATACATTTCGAGGCGTGATAATGATGTATTCTTTATCTGAGCAACCTTTGTCTTCGTTGTTATCATGGTATTGACCATTTGGCCAATATTGCTCTTTTAGTTGTTGGAACTGCTTGTTCGAGATTGACGTGGTATGTAAATGTGTCAGTCGTTGGTTGCCATTGTAACCCCAATACTTTAACTTCATTTATATTTTCCGGCATTGGTTTTGGCAGAGATGGACAGGGTTGCACAGCGTTTAGTTTGGTTATGAATTCGGGAGAGTTGGATGACCATTAAAGAATGTTAAATCCGGATTGGCTCATTAAATCGGAGACTTGCTGAGCTAAGGTAATTGCTTCTGGTACATCCCTCGCTCCTGTTAACAAATCGTCTATATACGAGTAGATGGCTTCTGATATATTTTTTTATGCTTCGGGATATTGATCCACGTTATCTTTCGAAATATGTTTTACGACTCTAGTTGCTAGATATTGGACCGATGACATACCGTAGGTTGGGGTATCTATCTAGATCTGAAGAAACATCTTCTCTGCATCCGCTGTGAATCCTATTTTATAGGTTCGAAATCGTACTAGAATATCACTGATGAGATTTTGTAATGTCAGCCCAGTTAGCAAATTATCATTCAACGGTTTTCCTGATACGATTTTGGCGGATGCGTCAAAGACCTCACGTAACTTTGTGGTGGTGGATATTTCCTTGATCACTGCTTGATGTGACAAATACATAAACTCCGATGGATATATTGAAGGTTTGACTTCTGTTATAAGACCGAAATTTCCGTATTCCTCCATAAGAACTGCCTAGTACTCTTTCAACTGCACATAATCAATTGATTGCAAAATTTAATGATTCTTTTAACGGATGTTGCTCAGGTTTAAATGGTAACTTTATCATTGGTTGTCTGGTAATTTTTTGGTTATGGTTCAGAATAGATTTTCAGAAATCTGATCGTCCGGTAATTACGGTGTATTCTGAAACACCTTTTCACATTCCCAGAATTTTCTCAGGCTCTTTTCTAGACTGACGTTGGCGGACATTGTATTACCAGTAAGTGTCTATCTGAAATGTGTGTTGTGGGCATAAATCTTATTTGACGTATCTGTTATGGTTTGAAGATATCGAAAAACTTATCGGCGCCAGTAAGTAAGTCGATATTACATACGGATTTCAAAGTTGTGTCTGCTACTCATGGAACTTTGGATAAATCGGCTTCACTTCACGTTTTTCGATGGATTTCTCGATAGTAAAACCTTGAACGTTTCTTGACGGCTGATATTCTCTGATTTTTGGGTTTCGCTGGTTGACGTGTTGCCATCATAATCTCGGTGTAATACATTTTCCTTTTGATCGGCAATAGAGTATTCTGTGGGTTTTACTAAGGCAATTAAAGCAGTGATTGTCAGATTTCATGAAGGTTCGCCTCTCTTCAACTGTCCATTCTTTAAGCTTTAGTCATTTATATAAGGGGCGATAAACGTTCTGGGAATGTTTTAGCTTGGGGTATCGCCGTTGATAACTTTTCGATGACTTCAATGCTTCAGCTAGTTTCATCAGGAATCCAATTAATGATTGGAAGTTCCGTGCCTGCTGTTTCGGTAGCCCATTTATCTCTGCTTTCTTCGTCTAGCTTCTGCAACATCAAAAACACAAGCCAGAGATCGCGAGTCTCTGCTCCAGGTTCCAATGCTTTCAAGACCATTAGTCTCCGGATTTGTTGTGGTGTTGGACTATGAATGATTGGTATCTCGGAAACACTTTTGATAAAGGATTGTACGATTTACCTTTTTTTATCGTACCGATTCTTCAATTTATTTAATGCCTCGATATTGGTTTGCTGCTTTGCCTTTTAAGAGTCCCTTTAGATACTGAAACGTCTGAGCTGGATAAAGGTTCAGATTTTCATGTACGGTCGATGTAAATCCTTGAAAATCACCATAGAATGGAGGAAAATTAATTTTCTGATACTTAACTTCAATATTTGTAATTCGTGGTTGGTCCCCCAGCGTATCGTTAAAATCCACTATTGTATTTCGAGCAGCCTGGTTTGCTTTTCGAAGTATAGTTTATTTAATTCGGTAACAGCGGTCTAACATTTATCTTCAAACTCGTCCAACTTAGTATCGCCATCTGGCTTCACTATACCGTAATGGATAATTCAACTTCGTTCAATTCTGATAACACACCTTCTGCCCTGCGCAATCGAACCTTTGATAAATACATTTAGAAACATGGACACATCCTTGCAAGATTTTGTCTTGGTATGGGTTCCATCTTCCGTCCGTTGCTGCGTATCGGGTATTATGATTATGATGAAAGGGTCTATTGCCGATTTCCTTCAGTCCCTTCAGTCCAGTCAATTTATTGCACGGTATAGTTTCTACAGTGGACACCTAGTATACATTATTGTTTCAAATGGTTTTCTTCTACTTATCGACGGTCGTAAGTCTTAAAACAGCAGTTGAACAACATTTGACAAGCAACTTGATAATGATTTTAAACGTCCCATAACTTTTGACCACGGCCATATTTCAACATGAACTTTGCGACTATGAGCTGCATAACATTTATATGCGTTTCATTCTCTGATCGTGTAATCGGGCTTGATGAACATACGCTTCTAGGGGTTGACTTGTTTTGTTGTTCATATATTAGTTCCATTGTATTGGAGTATGCTATAGTGATTCTGAATGAGTATACATTGTTGTTCTACCTGCTGTGGTGGTATATTGTGATGTAATTTTGTATGCGGTTTTCTAATAAAACAATGAACTTATATCAAATAGATTGACTTAGATTTAGATTTTATCTTTTGGTGCGGTGATGGCGGTTGGGTCTATAGTGACGTACACGAACATGAATCACGTGATACACGCGGTTTAGCTTGTAAATAAAAATATTCAATAATTAGTTTTATGTGAGACACGGCCGCGGCTATAATTGAATAAATAAATATTTTTGTAGAGTATTTGATCACTTTACAAACAGTTCGGTGACAAAAATAGTAATTACATTCTTTTATGCAGGTAAGAAAATTGATATATATAGTAACAAACTGATAAATCATCGTACCCTCTGTATAATCTCAAACTTTCAGTTATAGAATAATTAAATCAGTCAGTGCCAAACATTGTTTAAAATTTAAATTGTTCGAACTTGCGAAACAATGTTCTAACAAAAATAAGTGTATGCTTAAGACCTAGCCTCCATTTTCATAATCTAATAATCGTTTACGGTGTCAAATTTTCGAATATTTGCTCACAGTGCTTCAGCCCTACATTGGCTAGAACAATGAACGATACATGGTTTAAAAGGTTAGAAGTATGTGTACAAAAAAATTCTCATTTCGGTATACATTGAGGGTCTGGACGCTACTGGTTTCAGGTTTTTGAATTATCTATACATTTGCAAAATGAAAATATGCTTACACTCTAAAAAAAACCTTCCACTTACGGTTTCACGCTGCTATCTAAAGCTTACGTTAGATTATTTTTTGATGAGTAAAAAAATAATTTTTGCATAGGGTCGGACGAGTTGAATTGAAAAAAAAAATGGTTGTACGGTGTGTGGGAGCTTGCATTGTCGTGGTGGAGGATGATTCATCGTTATCGGTTGGGTTTCCTCATATTTCTTCGAACATTTCTGCCAAACCAATGGTTGTGTATCATTAAGGATCGACCATTTTATGTTGCATCAGTCAATGATATGAGAGTGTTTCGTGTACCAACCACTTTTATTGGATTTAGGTCACGTTGGAATACCCATACCGTCGGATGCTTTTTGGTTTGGAACGTCTCAATCCCACATCAATTCAAAGCCAAAACCGTTTTTAAAGACAAACATTAAGTTCATCAATGCACTGAATGTGGTTGAGTTAATCCACGTCGAAAATTGTGAAAAATAATCGAAACTTGTCAAACTTTACAATAGAAAACGTCAGTTATACCAGATGGCAGCCTAGAGTTGCCCAATCCCAAAATATAAAAGGTAACTCTCGTAAATATCATCATCAGTGCAGGAAAATTTATCGTAAACGATATCTTCGATCGTAAAATCGTTTACAATTCGAATTAAAATCCGGAAAATATTTTATTCGATTAATTATGGTTTAATGTTCCGGTTCGGTTTGTGTTCGAATCTTTGGAGAAAAGAGATATATTCGGAAGGTGGAACTTGATGAAATCATCGCTAACATTCGATATGTACGTGCGGTATTATTACATACTATTAGCCATTTTTCGAGGTAATCAAACTGAATAAAAAAGAAGACTCGAGCTTATGTACCTTGAGATATCTGCCACTATACAGTTTTTGAGAAACGAGAAGCTAGCAAAATGTACCTGCCCATATTTTTATGCCTTTTGCACTAAGGTATCTACCTTCTCTTCTATCTGCTTTCCGACCTAGCCTCCTCGTATATTCCTTAAATTGGCAGTGTCATGTGAGTGGGGAATATAAAGTACGTTTAGGTACTGGAGGCGGAAAATATAATAAATTTTCGAGAGGGACATTTCCATTTAACGTTGATATCTGTATGAAAATTACAACCCTTTATTGAATTTTAACGTTTAAAGCACCATTTTTGGGATGATATTCGATATGTAGCAACCGGTCCCTTTCGAAATGACATACTATTACAAAATTGAATATGGTACGAAATGTAATATTTCAAAATTGCATATTAAAATAATCGACCTAAATATTCGATGGAAATGAAATTCTTAAAAAAATGTTCCATAGAATTTTGGAATATGACCAACTGAAATGGAGGCTATACGCTATTTCCCCAAAAACCATTTTAGAATCTGCCATTTTTATCGAACATTCGAATTTCATTGAATATTTAGTTTTAATATATGTACATATGCCATTTCGTGCCCATTTACGCCCCAACTCTGGCTAACAATGTTTCTATATACCAATGCATAAGGTAGACAATACGAACAACAATAATGGAAATAGTTATCTATACAGAATTTGGTAATTAACCAGGAACTGGACACTCTATTTACTGCTATCAGACTGAAATTCGCCTCTTTGTGGATTCACAAAACTATCGACTACACATCCCGCCACTGTGATTTGAATTCAGGAGTTGTGAACTTTTTCACGGATGATTCAAAAAAGGAAGAAAGTCGATGTTCTGTGAAGAACTTCTGACTAATCTATCTTAAATTATTGAACAACAGATGGTCAAACCTCATGTGTATTAACCAAACTGATTTGGTTGTGGGTTTTATTTAGTCAGATCTAAACAGCTGATCTCATTGCGGCGATGTCAGGTCAGAATATTTGTTGAGTCATCACAAGGCACTGTCTCAGAGGCGCAGGCATACAAGGGGCAGTTGTTTCTGTTTTCTCACGTTATTATGAATATAATTTATACTTCTGACAAAAATTGAAAACAATATTATTTTTGGATGTGTGCGTGAATGTTGTACAATAGTGATTTTGTGTATGGAAACAAAATCGTTAAAATTGTAGCCGTTGGTTTAAACCCACAAATTTTAAAAAAAGTCTCCATTTCCAAATTGAAGTGAGCTTTCAATAAATAAGACCGAATACAACCAGCCAAGAAATAAAGATTCCATGTTTATCACCTAAGACCTATTTTATCAAAAAGTTTATTGGTTACTCTGAGCTTTCAGTTATTATTTGAAATTCGAAAATGTGAAAACTATGTCCGTTTTTAAAACCATATCAGTGTGTGCAGTGCAAGGAACATTTATTTAGTGAAGAAAACCAAACATGTATTTTCAAAAGGCTCATCAAGCCACCTAATTTAGATTAAGTTAAAAAAATATTTAAATCTCTTGAAAATTAGTTAAACCATCATAGAAAGTATTATTACTACGTGAGCTTTCAATAAATCTTACGTCCGAACATAATAGCTTTAGAAGAGAATTTGGACTTTTTCATTTTTTAGAACAATGAGTCCAAGCATAATTAACATAGATTGACCAGATTTGAGCTTTTCGTTGAGCTTTGAATTTAGCTTAAAAATGTTTTAGTAAATGATTTAATTTTATTTCGTCTTAATTCAAACAATGTATTACCACTGGGAAAGTAAGTTGTATTTACCAATTTCAATGAGCTTTTTGGTTGAAAGTTTCAACGCTTATTATTAAATATAAAATTACATTAAATCCTCAACATTAAGCATAACATAAATTTGGATCGTAATGTTTATGGAGCTTTTCGATCACCGACTCAAATATTTTGGATGATTTAAAATTTAGCAGCTTTTAGTTAAGCACCAAAAGCTACTTATAGTAATTAGTATTGGATTTTGGTCTGTTTGTGTTTTTCTGAGGTTTTAAATCAAGCTTTTGAAGACATTCCGTTTTGAAGCTGAAACAAGATTTACCAGAAAATATCAAGCCGAAAAGCTTATAGCTATGAGCCTATATTGCTCCAATTTACTAAGTAATTATTTGTTTAATCTGGGCTCTTCACTTTAAAGCTTGAGTTAACTAATTATTAGCGTAGAGCCAAAATAAGGATGGATTTATTGTGGGAAAGGTACATAATCTAAAAATAGAGAAGAACATATTTTTTGTATTAGTTTTTAGTTTTTTGTATTATGCTGATGAGCTATACTGAATACATTAGCAATTTAAACTTTCAAAGCTTATTTGCTCGTAGTACAAGTATTCGAAATGCATAATGGTAAGATACATCATACGCTCATTCTAAAGTGAGCTTTAAATAAATAAGCCCGAAAATTACGGGACAATAGAAAAAAGCTTCCATAGGGTACTTTATAGACTATGACACGCAGAGCTTTCAATTAATCTGAATCACGAAACAACTGCTATAAGTTAATGTAAACTTTTTCAGTTTTTAAAACCATATCAGTCTGTGAAGTGCAACAAAATGTTTATATGGTGTATTAAACCAAACGTGTAATTTCAGAAAGCTCATCGAAACGTAAAAATACGTAATCAGATTATAAATAAAAAAAAAATAATCTGTTGAAATGTAGTTTTACAATACGATAGTGGTAATAAAAATCTTAAAAAGCGATTTACTGAGGCAAAAATCACCTGTAAATATTTCATTGATCAGAGCCTACATTTTTTAAAACCAATTCATCCGACAATTTTTCTTGATAATTCTGTATCAAAAAAAACTTTCTGATGAATTTTATATAATTTGCAAAAGCTCGGAATTAAGATTTAGTATTATCATTCTGGGAGCTTTTAATCCTACAAAACTGTGAATGTGGCTCAATCAGAAAAAGCTTTCTGATACATTTAATACTTTCCATCACAGAGCTTTTACATTTACGATCATTCATTTAAAATAATTAAAAAATTATTATTATGTGAGCTTTTAGTAAATCTTGAGTTCGAACAAAACAGTGAGTACAGTCTTTGTCATTTTCTAGAACAATATGTTTAAGCTAGTTAACTACAGATTGATCAGATATCGATCAGGTTGTGGTAGTAATGTTTAATTGGGCTTTTCGTTCCAAAAACCGGAAACAAATATTTTTGGATCATTTATAGAGAAATATTTTGGCCGTTAAGCATAGCTTTCTATCCATGCAATCAATAAAAAAATCTTTGAACTAAGAGTGAATCTCTGAACCCTGTATGAACTTTCATTTTAACTGCTTCATTCATGAACAATTTCATATTCCAATGATATTGTTCTCTATCATTGTATAGTGCAGGTTTGGTTCGGTTAGGTTAGGGTGGCCGTCCTAATGGACTAGCATAGATACAATTTAGTCCGTAGCTGTACCACATTTAAGTCACCTCCTTTTCACTCGTCGAACCATCCTGAGCTTACCAAGAAAGCCCTTGATATCCCATAAATTTTATTCTTCTGTACGCTAGACTATGACAGGTGCAGAGCAGGTGGAGCACGATAGAAATCATGGGCGGTGTCACCCAGTCTGCTTTCATGTACTCCAATGAGACAATGTCCCGTTATAGCTCTCACGGCCATACCAATAGGCCGTCGAAGCGATATCAGTTGACCGGATCTGAGCCGGTAAAGTCTAGACCACATTTGCCTGGTTATTACACACAAATTAGCGTTAGTCCATCTGTCGTTCTTTTGTTTTATGGCTACTTCCTGAAGCAGCAGTTTACAGCGATATTAAACGTGCTGTGCCCTTATGGGCCAACTCATCTGCCTTTACATTTTCTACGAGTCCTCTCTGCGGAGGGAAACGCACGCAACAGATGGCGATGAGATACCATAGTCGATGGCTTCAGGAAAACCCCTGTTGCACAGGATAGATGAGTACCCTATATTGTTCAAGTCCACATAGATATGGATTTCAGTTCAGTCTGCAGCTGCTGACCTACTCGGAAAAATAGCCCAGCGCGCACTACATGCAATCACTCAGCGTATAAGGTTATTTACCCAAAACCGCAATTCCCGATCCTGCCTCTAAGCATTAATCTATCCAGCCTAATTATATATATATATATATATATATATATATATATATATATTTAAGTGATTTATATTCAAGTGATCTCTTAATCGGGCCAATAAGAGAATGGAAAAGTATTTCCACCGATCGTCCCTTACAGTACGCGTGTTGAGATTCCGACAACTCGTACGGCTTGATTGAGCCTCTGACGTAAACCTCTATTTGTCTTTTTAGTGATTTTAATAGAAAAGAGGATAAGTTTATAGGCCTAAAGTCCCTGGGATAGCAATGAGAACTATTTCCCGCCTGAGATATAAATATTGCTTTTACTTCAATCCATTTACTAAGAATGTGGCACAGTTCTAAGCTGAATTTGAAGATGACTTCACAGGGTAGCCAGGGTAGGGTTAAGTCAATAGTTCACTGAATATCCGCAGGGATAATTCCATCAGGTCCTGTCAACTTGTATGGCTTAAAGCTGTTTATTGCCCAAAGGACTTTTCGCCTATTTACTACATGACTTACGAGGCCTACACTCCTATTTATCACGGGTCTCTCCCGAGCTATTACCGAACACTTCGGGAAATGCGTTTCTAATAGAAGCTACAGGGATATCCCATTACACGTGTAATCCATGCACCATCCGGACGTTGGAGATAACTCGGGATGGACAGGCTAAATCATAGTAGAGCCTCCAGGCCCTTGTTTTGGCTGCTCTTACCTCGTACTTGTAAGTTTTGAGGACCTCTTTATAGCAGTCCCAAATCTGCAGCAGCATATGGGTTCCTCGCTTTCTTGAACAGTCTGGTGCATTTCGAATGATTACCTTGGAGTTCTCTCGACTACCAGGGTGGCCGAGAGCATGCATCTAAAATAGCTTAAATAATAGAGCATGCATCTAAAATAGCTTTGTTAAAAGCATCAAATAGCTTGTTTACTAGAACATCAAGCTATAGATGCAGGTGGGTTGGGAACCGTTACCGGTAATGTGTTACCAAGAATGGTTTAAAAGAAATCCCAATCTGTTTTCTTCCTATTCCTGAAGGATGGCTTACACATAGGTTTTGTAACCTTTTCATACTGGGGATAACAATCGTCAAAAAAGGAATGGTCTTCGGACGGAAAGTGTTCAATACCCTCTCCTTAATAAAATCTGAGACAAGTGTGATGTCTAGCACTTCTTGTCTATTTTCAGTAAGAAAGGTTGGCTTACACCCGATATTACATATATTTACAGTACTTAAAATAAAATCAAGGAGTAACTGAACTCGCCTGTTGATATTTGTACTTCCCCAAATTAAGTGATGCGCATTAGAATCACTACCCATGATGGATCCTAGTTGAGCATCCATTATTGCAATGCTCAACCTACCTGTGGTATACTTTCCTCGTTGTATGGTAGGTAGGCCGATATTATCCAGAGATTTTGCCCATCCATCTCGATGCTAGCCACCACTACATGAGCGTTACTGTAGTTTAGTAGTAAAAAAATATTCAAATTTTTTCGAGCGAGAATTCAGGAACGAATCTTACCTTCATTTTTCGCATATAGTAATTTATAGTTGGAAGGTCTGAGCCCCAGTACCCGGTCACCGCTGACGCAAGGTTGCTGAACCAGAACCGCATGAATGGAATCAGATTCCATTTTGAACAGAGCTGCCACCGAGCCAACTTTACAGTGTTGAAGGTTGATCTGAAGCACGTTACGTTTAACACCTTAATCTGACTTAGTTGTTTAGCGCCATGTTTTCGCCTAGTACACCACATGACATGGTATACTAGTTGCTCGGTGATCACCACAGGAAAGTGACACGTACACTTGTGGAGCTGCAAGATATGGAGCTGGTAACAAGTAACAACGTGTTTACCCCAGACAGCTTCACACCAAACAACAAATGGGCCCCAAGAAATGATCTTTGGACCTTATTCCAAATTTATTGTTACATGTGAGGATGAAGAATCGAGGAAGAGGCAGTACTCAATCTTCCCTTCAATCTGAAGCGTCAAACTCTTTTTAAACAGCTCAAAATGGTTTCACTGAGTAGGTTCGGAAAATAAAAACTTGTTTTGTACCTGCTTTTGTTTATGCATGTCTCTTTTGGACTGCCACAAAAATCTAACCCAACCAAACATATAATCAATCATCTAACTGGTACATTGGTTTCTAACTAATTGTTAAACCCACAGATAAATCTAATAACATATCGGTATTTATAGTAAACATACGTGTTGTTGGCGTTTGCTTATTTTTTTTTTTTATCAACAACTTTGATATCGCTGTGCGTATGGCACGTATACATTTCTAACAAAACTATTTTTTTTTTGTTATTCATTTTGATGACGCAAAAATATGTTTTATTTTAATCATATAAATTGAATAACATTTAAACATAATTAGACGTCAATTATATATATACATATCCGTAAATAGTGGGTATAATTTACTTTCAAATAGTATCGAGTACGATTGTAAATATTTCTTTAATGTAAAAGTAACAAAAATTTAATAGCCAGGTTTTTTGGTGGGGAACTTGAATACCAAACCAATTTTATTTTACTCCCCTGCCTATAACGATTAGTTCGATATCATTTGCTTTTACATTCGTATACTGCCATTCACATACGAGTATATAGTGATTGGAAGTTGAGCAATAAAATTTTTCGAATTAATTAAAAACAAAACAAAAAAAAAATTAATTAACCAATTAATTCAATAATTGGAAGCTAATTAACCTTAAAACGACTAGACGGCAACATTTTCATTTCGATTTTTCTAATATACACATCTATACTAATTATTAAGAGCTGTTGAAGTGTGAAGGTAACCCTCGCCCGATTTCTTTCGCCATAATTCTTTTGATTAATGAATCAGATAGACAAATAAATTAATTATGACAGAAGCAAATTTATTTTTATGTAAATAAGATACATAACTCATCGTCTCTCTATGGCACACTATACAGAGTAACACATAGTGTGTGATTGATTATTAAACATAACTAGGGCATTGATGTATCCAAATACGCCGCTCGCGAGGTTGACCACTCGCGATATTGATATGAGATGGAAAACGATAAAATTTGGTAGCTGAGTTCGACGAATTTCTTGGATCCACAGCCTAGCACAGTTAACAAGGAACTCCTTATTAGGTAAGTTATTTATAGTATAACAGCGGCATATGAAGGATGGGATTCGAAATTTTTGAATTTCGATTTCTTCAATAATACTTCGATCTGTTTTTTCGACAAACACACTAATTGTTAAGGAAATTGAAATGTTTTTTATTTAATGTGAAGTACAATCGATACAAATGGGTTCTGAATAAAACGTCATTCCAATGGCCTCCACGACTTCTTCTGCAGGAACGAATTCGATGAACCCAATTTTCGAGCACTTGTTCCACTAAATCAAGTCGTATGTCATGGATAGCACGCTCAATATTGACTTGTAAAGCTTGATGAGAGTTTGGTTTATTGCCAAAGACCAATGACTTCAATTAACCCCACAAGAAATAGTCTATAATGGTGCTAAATCACAACTTCTTGTAGGCTATTCAATATCACAATTTCTTGAAATAATCGTATCTCCAAACTTTTCTCGCAATAATTCAATTCTTGCACTTGCTGTGTGGCACGTAGTTTGGTTCGTAGTTCCGTAGTTCCGTAGTTTGGTTCCCCCGTCTTGTTGGAACCAAATGTTGTCAAGATCAACTTCTCTCAATTTCGGTCATAAAAAGTTGGATATCATCGATCTATACCGATCTTCATTGACAGTAACGGTGTTACCAGCTTCATTTCGAAAAAAATACGGGCCGATGATTCCACCAGACCAAAAACCACACCAAACTGTCAATTAAGGTGAATGTAATGGTTTTTCATGAATAATTTGTGGATTTTATTCGCATGATGAAATTGTAAACATTACTGAATACAATGAAACAAAAAATGACAGATCATGACATATTACAAATGGCCGAAACGTCACTTAAAAATTATATCATTCCTATTGGAAAACCCTTTATAATCGTCGTGGTCTTGGGAAGCAACTGAGGTCAATCCGATGGTGATTGATGATTTCCTTCGAACAAACTCTGGATCTGTATTGCTGGCTGCATCTACTTGGATAATTCTGGATGATAATAATATTTTCGGTGGTTCCTGGCTACCAGTTCTCCGATAGCCCCTCATGCAGTTTTCGAATAACGTAAGCATCTGTAGGCTTAATGGCATCCTTTAAGCCACATCGGTGGCAAAAGAAACCAAAATTGATGGTACTGGACCGTCCATCAGGTAAGGCCTATATCGGCGCAATCAAAGCATATCGGATTTGTTTCCTATAGACTGTCGTTTTTTGAATTACCAAAAGATTGTGTATTTTCTGCAAAAGGATTGAATATAGTCGGTTTAACCGAGTGAAATGCGGATATAGATCTTATCCTCATTCAAGCCACATATAACTAGCCACGGGAGAGGCAAGGCTATTCTAAATGATCGCGCACAAACATAAGAGACTGTATTTGAGCTTTATGGCCCATGTGGTCGGTGGGCACTCATATGTCTCGTAAATCTAAATTGCACGAACATGTTTCCCAAGAATACCACCACAGTATCCTTTGCTTGTCTTAGGAGGCGACTAAACGGTTGACGGCTGACGACCCGCATCCGTAAAAAAAATGGAACTGTTTATAAAGTCAACAACATGAGAAATGGATACCGCCAAAAAAACACCGGACGCCCGCTCAAGTACCTCTTAGAAAACCAGGAGCGTTGGAGGGCCTAATCATGTGCATGAAAGAGTATCGGCTGGAACTCGTTGCTCTTCAAGAAACTCGCTGGCCTAAAAGTGGAGACCATGTGTCCCAGGGCTATACGTTGCTCTACAGTGGAGATGACCTCGGAAATCTTGGAGCTGGATTTCTTCTTGGGCCGCAGATAAAGAACGCTGTTTTGGATTTCCAAGCGGTCAATAACCGATTGTGTTAGCTTCGCTTGCGCATGAGGTTGGCCAACCTGTCGATGGGTGGTGTACATTTGCCCACAGAAGTCAGCCAGCCCCAAGATAAAGACTCATTTTATAATGACTTGGACGATCTGATGGGATCTATACCCGAACACGATGTTAGAATGGTAATTGGGGACTTTAATGCTAGATCTGGCAGAAATCAGGCCGACTTGTGTGAAAACGTAGCTTCATACTCCCGACACGTAACTGCGACCGATAATGGTGAGAGAAAGATGTACTTTGCAATTGCTCATGAGCTTAAAGTACCAAGCACTTTCTTCCCTAACAAACAGATATATCTAGAGACATGGGCACTTCCACGCGGAACTAGCCAAATTGACCATGTGATAGTTACAAAAAAGCGTGCCCGGATTGTGCAGGATGTGAGAACTTATCGGTCAGCAACCAAATACGTAGGCAGCGATCATCATTTGGTCGCTGCAAAGCTACGATTGAAGTTTTCATACAAGTCTTGGAACACAGCGAAACGCATGGTACGTTTCGACTGTGAAGGTCTGATAAATTAAGATCAAAAGAAACGATATCAGGATCTTATCAGCGACAACATTGATGAAGCTAATTACCAGTTTGACTGCGTGATCTGCCATGGAATACCTAGGAATGCCAACAAAATTGGTACGACTGTGTAGGATGACAGTGATGAAGTCTCAATGCTGTGTTATAGTTGAGAACAGGCTATCGACAATTTTTGCAGTTAACTCGAACACCGACAGGGAGATGCTCTGTCCCCGATACTCTTCCATCTCATGTTGGAGTACATCTTTCGTAAGACTGAAACACCTCCGCGCGACATCTTATATCGCCAGTAAAATCAGGTTCTTGCATATGCATATGACATATGCGTGATTGGACTGAATAGCAATGGGGTGAAAGAAATAATTGATCCGCTTGTAGAGTTTTCAGCTTCAGTTGGACTTCAGATCAATGAGTCCAAAACGAAATACCTGATTTCTGATTTTAGGGACAATGGCACACCACATTTTAGTAGTGGCCACCACACGTTTGAGGGAGTGAGGAGGTTCTCTTATCACTCACGATAACAGTGGGTGAGGATATTAAAGTGCGGATGGCAGCTGGCAGGGGTTCTTTGTACTCTCTAAGGCCAATGCTAAAATCTAAACACTTATCAAGTGCCGTGTAAGCTGAAGCTTTACAAAGCGTTGATCAGGCCCGTTGTTATGTTTGGATAAAGATCCCCGATATTGTACATGAAATAAGATCTCAGCGAATACGCTGGCTCAGTCACGTTCTGCGTGCTGATCCGGAACGAATTGTGCAGCGAGCCACCATATGGTAGGCGCAGAGGTCGTTGCAGGCGACGATGGCTGCACGATGTAGAGAACGACTTGGCCTCTTCAGATTGTCTTAGACAGTATGAAGACCATGCTCAGGTAGGCTGGTTGACTCAGTAAGGGGCCAGTAATGGCCTTTAAAACTGTTTTATTATTATTATTTGAACTTTATTGAGGGAATACGTGCACTCCTAAAGGCTTCCTTGTTCCTTTAGAGCTTCCTACAGAGATTCCGTACTCAGAGGATTTATTCTAACTCACACTGCCGCCTTAACTGTAAAAGTTTGAACAAAAAAATGGGCATTAACTGATCTACGCTCAAAAATCCGTAAGAGGACACTTTGGATCTACTTCCTCCAGATAGTCGTCTTTAAAACCTTCCTGAGCAAGTCCCACATGCGTTGGAAATGATCTTTGAAATTTCCATGGCCAGTGCAACCAGCATTCTGAGGGAACCTCATATTGAGTCCAATAATGAACCGTTACGCCTTTCAACACAACAGCTAGGAGTAGAACGCCACTTCAGTCTCAGTTCAAGTAAAGCGAATTTCTTAATAGCGACCTTACCACCATTGAAGGATAGAGGAATTTCTGGCTCGGGACCAACAAATTTACTACGCGATCCAGATTTCGCTAAAAACAACCTCATTTCCCACAACGCCATAATGAGCAGGAACCCAAATGATCCTCACTCTCGTATTATAGAGCAAAGGAGATTAATGTAGTGTTTGCAATCCTAGACCAGTTTAAACGTAGTCAAAGATTCTTAAGGGTATTAAGCACAACTTTACTATCATAATCACTTAAGAATGATTGTGAATATGACTTCTGAACGAGAGTCATCCGCAAAACAAACAAAGAAATCGTGAGAGAGCCACAATTCTCTCGAAGGGAAAACGACGGAGAATGAATTGGTGAAGTTAAATTCGGGCAACAGCGTGTCATTCATCATTTCAATCTTCGGAATGTTGGACTTAAATGTACCTAAGTCTAAACGCAACAAAGCATGCAGGCAAGCATAGAATAAACTCCATAGCAAGAAGACGACATATAGCCCCGGTTATAGCTGTCATCAGCAGTTCATCTAGCCTTGCTGCAGAAAATGTCAGTTTTACAACTAGTCACCATACAGCTGGAGTATACGATAGTAAAGGCAACTCCAGTGATTTGTAGATGAATGACATGATTTTGGGGGTTCCCAGGAATTACCAAAGGCCCTTCTGTATCGCCAAAAAATATACAGGTATATTAGCACTGTCTCTGTGGGAACAAATATATTAGCACTGTCTCTACGTCTGGAAAAGACAACCGCAGATCAGTTTTAGAGGAATTGACGGGATACTCCTTTTTAAGACACCATACTTCCACTCTATATTAAGGGCGTTCTGCGTCAGATCAGATTCATTCAGGTATGTACCAGGAACTGTCAAAATGAGATCATCCGAGTAGGTTTGCACGATAAACGGAGATCGCTCAAATCTAATAAGTAATTCATCGATAACCATGAGCCTGCACAGTAAGAGTGAGAGTATTCCTCATATCAAAATTGGTACACGCACTCGTGATCGTAGAAAACAAAGTGCTATCGCATATAGTTTTGGTGCGTCCATGTTCCTCAGAAACATTATTGGCCTGATCCTTTCTTCAAGTTCAAGATGTGAGATGGCATTTCAGATAACCAGAAGCCTAGTGCAAACTCAAAAGCCCTTTGCATAGCCTAATGCTAAGTAATTTCTAAAATTTTTGTCACTGTTTGGGGATATTTCCTGAATGAGTGACGAGTACGGTTAAAAGCTTTCAATGATTTTTGTGTACCATCGTGCACTCGTCTCATACAATAAGTTTGCATAGTTCTAATATTTACTTCTTTCTGAAGTTTGTGTTCCGTTAGGACCAAAATTATCAAGTTTATTAACCAATTAGAAAATTCGTATATTTAATTACAGTAGACAAAACGATTTACAAAAATACAGTCAATACAATAACAATTTCGATACAAATTTTAGTCGACTTTTTCAAGCAATCGCATAGTGAAACACAGGAAAAACTATCTTGTATTAGCGCTAGACAATTTTTCGTGTACTTTATTAAGCAAGTGTTTGGCAGATTGATTAAAACTTTGTATGGACATTTTAAAAATATTAAAAATAAAGCTGTTTCTTAAGATGTATTCAATGAATTTCCTCGTATTAGTTTTAGAGTGACTGGTTTGACTTTGAATGTTACTATTGTCAGGAGTGTTGCGGTGTATTCATTTGCTCCTGCATAACATCTTATACAGAGAAAAGGAATTTCTTGTTAAACAGGTGTTCATAGTTAATTTTGTTCCTGATTCTGCCATCTGGTGATGTCTAAGTTTATTTGGGTAAATTTTTTTGTTCTGATTGCCACCTATGCGATACACAAGTTTGACGATGGCTATATTTTCAAATATTGTGTTTAGATGTTGAACATAAATTTTATGGATCTTGATTGTTGTGTACGAAAAATTATAAAAATATAATTAACAATCAAATGAAAATAAAAAAAAATAGTACGTTCGTTTCAACCAACACAATAGACATATTAATGAAGGCAGCATCGCTTGTTTACATAACATAAATATCCCCTCAATAGCGTGCAAGCCACTCATATAAAATGTAACAGAGTAACTCATCTTCATTTTCATCATCTTATTCGATTTATTTTCTTGAAAAGACGATGGAATAAATTATAAACCCATAAATACTCGTATATATGTACATATATGAAATGAACTTTAATTAAAAGCCACTTCTAAGATTTATAAATGACCTTCGTATCTTAATTGGTTGTAAATACTCGTGCGGCATGTAATGTGTATGTCTATATATTACAGTGGGATTACAACATTCGAAGTGTACTTATGGTACATTTAATTATGTGATCAATACATGCTTTACAAAAATTACAAATTAATAATGTATATATGAGCTGTGTAAGACAAGGTACACATTGGAATTAATTGATAAATAAATAAATGTAAGAATTTTGTAATTACTTAAAAAAAAAATCTTAGCAATTAGACTGGGTAATTTTGAATTAATTATAATTCATATATGGTAAAGAGCCCAACACTACAATCCAGTTAGGACTAGAAAAAAATAATATTTTTGTTAACTCATTGGTTTGGAATATTTGAAGGAATCACTATTCTGCTCCCAACAACAAATCTCCAATTATTATAGATGACTACCGCTCATGCGGTTTAATTCTTGTAAGGCGTCTTAGTTCTAGTGTTAGGTCAAGAAGTTGTATTGATTCAGTATTGGTATGTTGCAGTAATTTTCTTCCGCATGTTTGATGGCAAATTCCTGGATCACTTCATCAATCCATTTAACATTTAGGTCATCGTGTATTTCTTTGTTGCGGTTACATAGCGGTAAGCATTCGTTGAATGATTGAACGATTTGATTGTTTGGTATAGCCCCAGAAAATCGATTCGTATAGATAAGGCGTTTACATTGCAGGCTATACTTAGATTGTTTTCCTATCAGCCAGTACATTTCACATTGTTTCAGATCATTCTTGAATCGAGATTTGTACCCCATTGAAAAATGTATGGAAGTTGCTATTATTGTACCGCAACGCATATGTTACATGGACTGAATTCAGCTCGTTCATCTCTAATTTCCAATCCTTGGTCCATTGGCAGATTTTATCGAGTGCCTCTTGTAAGTATTCAACTGGTTGGTTTTGCGATTCGCTTGATGCCAATACTACAGTATCATAAGCAAAAATTCCAATGAAGGTTGTTTCCGATACCGGTATATCGGAAGTGTAAAAAAGGTATAGGAAAGGCCCATTCATATCTATTTCTTGTGTGACTTTTAGTGGGATCACACTATTGATGTTTAATGGAGATCTATAAACTGGTTTAGCATCCGTCTTAGATTGTGTATCGTGTGGTTATAGTTTGGAGAGAGAATAGTTTTTGTCAGCTTCAGGACCCAGTCCGTTTAGATAATTTTCAGTACAAGCCGCTTTATATTCTTTAACTAATCTTGGTTAACTTTATTACTTACTCGGTTAAATTCTCTTTTGTCAATAATATTTCTGGTTCTATGCCATATGCGTCTTCCCCTACGCCTTTCTTTTATCAGTTATTGTATCTCTAGAACTTTAAACTCAATTAGATGGTCCAGTTTCTCTCTAAATAATTCCCAATCCGTGAATTTTAGTAAGGTTAAGTTTCCTCTTCTTTTTAATAACTACTGTATTTAGAGTCATTAAAACCGATGTGTGATCGGAATTAAGGTCTTCAATACCTTCAATTTCAATCTAAATAGAGGCTATTACTTTCGAGATATAAAAACCAATCAAATCAGGAACTTCGTTGATGTCTGTAGACCAATTGGCTTACGCGATGAGTATTATTCCCAACCTGACATTTCTATTGCACTTAGGAGTACTTTTCCTTTTCTTATCCAAGTTTATTTAAAATGTTGACATACTGATTTCTTGCGATATTATATCTTGGTGGGCAGTAGATCGAGCAAGACCACTATAATTATAGACCACAGATGCAATTTCTAATAGGCTTTATATCCCATAGTTTTGATAAAGTTTTTCTCTGTAAAGTGGGTCTCTGTTATTAAAGCTATGTCTCTGTTGTTGATTCTTAGAAATACATCTAGTTCTTGGGCTCTTGCATTAAGCACATTCCAGGCTATCATACGTATTGGAACGTTACAGTTATTTACTTTTTATATTTTCTTAGGATTGAAATTATCTTCCAGTTTTTCCACCCTGTTAGAGAGCTGGCCGAAATTTTGTCTCATTTCAGCCTGAAATTCGGTGAGCATTTTCATAATGGTTGGCTCGATGCGGGCACAGGTTTCAGTCTAATTTCTTGATTGTGATTGCTATTTAAGGTTTTAGTCACATTTTTCTCCACATGGCTTTTGATATTATCTATTGCAGAAATTATTCGAATGTCCTAACTGTTGGCAATTTGTACACTGAGGTATACTTGTTACCTTTTATGGTGGTTCAATATGCATTTTGCAATAATAGCAGGTTCTTAATTACGTATATGTCTTTATTGTTTTCTCTGGGTTGAGTGACTTCTTTCTCATGCTCTTCTTCATCCGTAAAATATTCATTGTTGAGATTTTGTAGGCTCTGGCCTCTATCATTAGTAGACATATAGAAGGTTAAATTTGCCTCCCCAATATCTTGGTATTTAATACATTGCACCTCATATTGCTGGCATTTTATCCTTAGGTTATTATTCTGCTGCTCAAGCGAGACTAATTTTGAGGTCATTTCATTGCTGTCTTGTCGCAAACGGTGTCTTTGTTCTAATATTGGTGAGTATTTGTAATCTATTAGAGGTAGGGGGCTAATACTTCTATCTGCTGTATTAGTAAAGCATTTCACGACTAAAACATTGCGATCGCTGGATGTCGACGACTGGAAGCCCACTCCCTCACTTCCCAAAGTCGCAGGTACTGGGAATCCTAATCTTTCATGGTCCACGGGTAGTATTTTATTTCCCACCTACCCGCGGGCAAACCGGTTAGAGCATGCCCCGATTCGCCATCTGGGGACGCGCTCGATGAGAGTTCAGCATCTTCACACGAGAATTGATTAAACCTGTTTACTAATTTTAATTTGGTAAGTTCACTAGGTCAAAAGGCCTCGTTCTTTGAAGTCTTCTTTCAACGACAGGATTATCTATCTTATGGTGAATAAAGGGGTTTCCATGTTCTTGGAGCCCTTTATTATTTGGCGGCATCCATTTTTATTTCATCTATGATGTATTCTATCCTTAGGTCCTTGTGAAGGTCTTCATTTCTTGTGTACCACGATTTACGAAGCTTCGAAGAACCGTGTTTTGAAACGTCTATCTCATTTTTGGCGTTTGTTTGCTTGGTACATCCTCAGAGTTGGATACCATAGGTCCATATCGGCTCAGTGGTGTTGTAAATTGTAAGCTCAGAGCCTCTACCTATGAACCAATACATTTTTCTGAACTTTATGTTAAGTTTTAATTTTTATTTATTTTTTGATATTCTCTCTCCACTTAAGCTTGGCATCGAGGGTCATGCCAAGGTATTAAACTGTGTTTGCACATGGCACCTGTGAGTTAATTTCTATCACTAGATGGTAAGCTTTTTGATATGAAAAGTTAATATCTGTAGATTTCTGGTCTCATGATTCGCCAACAGTTTGTCCAGTTATAAACCGCATTGGTAATTTTCTGGAGTTTGTACATCGGCGATATTACTTCCAATCGCTATAATTGCTGTGTCATAAGGTGGCTACAATATATTATTACAGCAACTATTTCCATTACTTCTACTAATTTATCTATTATAAAGTAAACAATTTTTGTGAAACCTATATACATATTTTTCAGGCTTTGATTGATCAACAATTAATAAATTGTTTTTACTTGTGGAACCCACTGCAAGTAATTAATTTGAAAGTAGTACAAAAAGTGTGAGATTTGTGATAAATAACTCATAAGCTTACAGTTCCAACTCGACAAACATTAAGCTACCAAATTTATGATAATGGTGGACCAATAACTCAAATTTTGTGACACTCGCTAGTTTCCTGTACTTGTGGAACCCGTTGCAATTGATATTTTTGTATGCTGTAAACATTGTTAAATTGACTATCCATACTAGCCCAATAGCAAAAATGGGTCGAACATCACTTTGAAATAAAATTCCCGTGTGGAACTTGTTCGACCAAATTAAGAAGTGACACCGCTAAACCCAATAACGTTATTCGATTACCATTGGTTTTACACTATTCCCAGTATCATCTGATATGTCTGACGACAAAATCAGATTAAAAGAACTATTCATGCGTCACACGGATGTTTCAGTTTTTTTTTTAAATTTTTGACACAATCATTAGCAGTGACGAGAAATTGGTATTTATTTGCTAATAATCACATTAATTGTGGAGCCTATGTTAAACTAGAAAATTGAAATAAGTTGAATAATGAAACAAACCACCTAACAAATTATGATTGTGGAACTTGTTCAACCAATTGAATTAAAAACATTGATAATTAAAATATCGAAATAGGTTCCACATCGCATATATAATAGTTAAGAAGTACCTTTCTAATTAACGTTCATTAAACTAGCAAATAAATGATTAAGGTGGGTCGATAAGACAATTAATGCGATCTTTATTGTAGAACTTATCGTCAGTTCATGTAACTTGAATTTTCATGCATATGTTGTTTTTAAATATAAGTATTTATATGTGGCTTTAACTTAACTCTGGATATTAATGTAAAAAAATATGTGGAATCATAATTTCTCAGAAAGTGGAACTTATTGAAACGTAGTATATCATTTAAAGTGATTTCAAATCTAATTTAAATTTTACTTAAACAGACACACATTAAACTTAGTTCCAAGTATATCGACTATAATACTGGATTTGGAACTGAGTATAAAGGTAAGTCTGGAAAATTTAAACACAAAAATATATTCGCCAAAAATACCCGTTTGTCAGTAATTGTATAGTTATGTATAGTTCCAGACCATATTTGTTCTACCAGTATCTTCTTATTTATTGGATCAGATTAGGTTTGTATATAATAAATACAGGGTGTTGGTGATTTTATGAACCTGTTCAATTGTATAATGCTCTTCTCTGAATCCAAATTGATGTGGAGGAATTAGTTATCAGTCCTCAATTATTGGTTTACATCTCTTTAGTAATAATTTTTCAAAATGTTTTGACATAATTGGCAGCAAAGAAATGGGCCTGTATGATCTTTTATCGTTAGGTGGTTTATTAGGTTTTGCTATCATGAGTAATTCTGCTACTTTACGAAAGGTCACATTGATTATGTGTAATAGCATACGAAATCTTTTATCAGGTAGAGCATTCATATTACTTTTCACTTCTTCTTTTAATTCTTTGAGAGTTACTGGGCATATGTCAAACTCATCTAGCTTGTGAATTGACATTATGTTTTCGTTGGCAGTTTATCTTGGTAGTGGTTGGCAGGTTTGCTGGACATACTCCGCAGATTGGGTTGTACGTGCCCGTCGTTTTTATCTTACCAGCTCTTTACCTTTCATTGAGTAGGATAAGTTAAGCGTCTTCTTATTTTGTATAACAGGGGTGTTGTTAGTTGTTCTAATTCGTAATCCAACTGGTGAGAATTTTTTATCGGTACTTGGAGAGATAGATTAGATATTTTCCTCCATTAATTTACGAAATAGTCGAAACAGTTTGTTTTTGAATTGGTTAAGCTGGGTGCAATTTCCCTTCGAATTACCGTTTCACTGACTGTCATGATAACCGGTGAGTGCTCCGATACTATAAAATTGCTGTTTTAAAATGGGGATGTAGTTCTGAGATATACCTCTTGCTACATAAAATTCTATTAGGTCTAGAATATTAGCTTCGTCATTGGAGTTTGGACTAGTACGTTGGGAAGCCAGCAGAGTAAAATTCATAATTTGAAGTAAGTCCTGCTTGGAACAATTCTTTACCCTTTGACGTCGTAAGTCTAGATCCCCAATAGGAGTTTTTCACATTAAAGTCACCTAGAGCTTTTATTGCTTATCTAATATTTTGCATAAAAAGCTTTTACGGATTGAGCTTTTATTCAGTATAAGGTAGACATTTTGCGCCACACCATTGATAAGTTAAAAAAGCTTCCCCACTTAATAGACTATTTGTGCTTATACATAAATGTAGAATCTTTTTTTACAAAAGCTCTGGCAAACTCTGAAATCTAAAAACCCGATTATATGAAAGCTGCAATCTTAATCACTTCTTTTGAAAAAATGTTTTTCAAATTATGGAGCTTTAGAAAATAAAGGGCTTCAAAAGTTAGAAATTTGTATCGTACGGCATTTAAAATGTAAAAGCTTATCAGCACAATGGGAAACTTTTATAACAAAAGGTTAGTTCCTTTACAATTTTATTAGAGCTTTCGAACATATACTTACCAAATTCAGATACGAATAACTAATTCTAAAGGTTGCTAAATTATAGGGCGAGCTCGACCAAAATTATTTCATATTTCATGACCTGTATTCAAGTTACAGTGAATTCGAGGGTGCTTTCGGATACGATATCTCTCAACCACTTAGATCTTAAATACCACCTATGTGCAATTACCAGTCAAATACGATTAAGTTGGTTGCTCATCGTTAACTATTTTGGAAGTTGTCATTTAATAATATTTTGAGTTAAATTTTTTTAATGAACCGAATTTTGTAAACGCCCTGTATCTCAGTGGTTATAAAAAATTGGGTCGCATATCACAAAGGAGTATTTTCTCAGAATGAACCAAGAAATGACTTCTGTATACAGACAGTTCCGGCCATTTTTAATGTGGAGATTTTTTTAGATGGCAATCAATCATGAAATGTTTTTCTCGCCAATTTCTGGTTCTCTATTTAAAGCTCGCGTTAGATCTCTGTACAAAAAAAAATGTTTTAAACAAAATCATTTAAAAGGCCAAATCGATTTAATGTTGTAGAGGTTTCGAAGGTCAAATCAAGTGATTGAACCGTGGGTCAAAATACTCGCATAAAACTGAATTGTAGGCTAAAAGTAAAAAATCTGATAATTTGAAAGCTTTCATAGCTTTCTTAGTGACATAATAATTTCAAAGTGTTCAGGCTCCAGGATCAAATGCTGATGTAGACTATCATTGAAAAATGACATGAAAATATTTAATAGATTTGTTAAATATATCTTTGTATTCTAAGAATACATCGGCCATCTATTGAGCAATAGAATAACTATATAAATAGTATAACGTAAACATTATTGCTAAGTGTCAATTAGTTGTGACTATAGACTATGGCCATTTCCTATACAAATGATGGTCAAAATTGGCTTCTTTAACTACGGAAATAGTAAGTCGGAAACGCTTGTGCTTAATAATGTTTACGTCTTTTAATTTTATTGTTTTAACACTGAAATAAGAAACTGCAGATAGAATTAATATTTGTAAATTAATCACAAAAACAATAATAACTTGAAATTTTCTATTTACATAATTTTAATCACTACAACGTCAGCAATATAAATAGAAATTCTAATTAAGCGTTTGTTTACAACAGATGATGTAAAAGTGTACCGAGCGTAATTACAATATATTGCATATATGTAGGTGATATCATAAATGTTGACGTAATTATTAAAGGCTCTTAACACAAATTAGTACACTCAACAAATATTGGTATATAGCTTATACATATAAACTTGACTTAGAATCTTATAACTTACAAACAATTTTGGGCTTTATCAGAAACACTATTTGAAGACTAACAATTTTGCATTTTTCTAAAAAATGTCATATTTTCCAAAGTTCTGCCAAATAATTAAAAATTAAAATTGATAATAAATATTAAAATGTTTACCTGCGAAACCATAAAATCATTTTTAGCCAAAACACTTTGTGTGTTTACCGCAAATAATTTTACCAAACACTTAAAGTGTTAGCCTATAGCTGCGTATAATTTTTGTGACAAAAGCATTTTTTTTTTTGCGTGTAATGTGTGTACATATGTATATGCAGATGACTTGAAAAACAATCATATCTTGATTATTGATTCGATCATGTACATAAATATGTTTTTGTTATGAGACATCTTGTTTACATGCGAAGCAAACAACTAATATATGCTTGATAATAGCCTAGAGACAGATGCTGTCTTAACAAATATTCTTTTTATATATATACGATTTTAGAAAGATAATATCTAAAAGCTCGTTTATTTCTCTATATAAGAACATAACAACAACATTTCTATAATTTCGTTTGTGCGGTGGTATGTATGTACAATGTGATTTTTGAATTTTACACCTACCCATCAAGAAGTCCTAATATATTATTACATTATGTGTAGTGTCTGTGTCAACAATTTTTTTGCACTTTCATCGGATGTTATTTGATAGTTAAAATGACTTGACATGTCTAAAAAATTACTATATATGTATTTTACAACATTGTCTGTGGCAGTAGTAGCACGATATGGGTGGGACTATAACCTGGTTATGTAATCATTAAGTTGTTAACATGTCTTTCGCGAAATAGTCCATGTATAGCACAAATTAGTGATTTAAGAGATAAGTTCCACAAAAAAATGGTTTTGACGCAAATAATAATTTGTGAACAATTTAGATGTGGGGACTAGTCATAATATCAATATAAATTTCACTGAGTGTATCAGAGATGAAGTTCTATTCATTATAATTAGAATTCACAAAACAAATTCTAGCTAAATCTAACACAGTAATTTTACAAAATTAAGATCTACACATGTTTGGCATACACATCTATTTTTTACGTTCCACATTTTGGCCATACAGACACAGTCATATTATCATATTTATGAATTTAGAATTTGCAGTGGTCATATTTGTGAAACTTATTCTTAAAATCTAATATTATTAAATTTAAAATGATTTAAAAGATAAGTTCCACAAACAAAAATTGTTTTCATGCAAATAATGAGTTGGGAACAATTTAGATGTAGTTAAATTCATGAATGAAGTGGAATTCATTATAATTAGAATCCACAATAAAAGTAAATAATATAATATGCTAAAGGGATTACATTGGAAGGTATGCCTCATATATTTGGACGAGATCATAGTTATTTCAAAGGATCAAAGGATGTCGAAGAGCACTTGTGAAATTTGTCGGAAGGATGGCAGCGATTACAATCAGCCGGTTAAAAGTTAAATCCGAAGAAGTGAAATTTTTGGGGCACAAGGTAACGACCAATGGAATCCACAGCGATGAGGACAAGATATCAGCGGTAAAGGACTGGCCATGACCTAAAAATTTACAGGAATTACGAAGTTTCCTCGATTGTGCACTTAATATAGGCGATTAGTACCAGGAGTTGTCAACGTGGCAAAGGGCTTACTTGATTTGACCCGGAAGAACAGAGCATTTGAATGGAATGTCAAGCAAGAGTGTACCCTGTACCCGGTGTTAAGCTTATTCTTGTCACCGACGCAAGTGATGATGATATTCACAATAAATTGAAGGGTAAGAAAGAGTGTTAGCTTATTGTATTCAAAGGTGTTTTCTAAACCAGAACGTAACTATTGTGTAACTCGTAAGGAATTATTGGCGATTGTGGAATGTGTGAAACATTTTCTTAAGTGGATGTATGGTCAAGAATTTCATATACGGACCATGGAACATTACGTTGGCTGCTTTAGTTCAAGAATGCAAAAAGACAAGTAGCACGGTGGATCGAACGTTTTCAAAGGTATCATTACCAGATAGAACATCAAAAAGGGACTAATCATGGAAATGCCGATGCATTGTCAAAACGGCGATGTCAAGTAGAATGCAAGCACTGCGGGGGTATAGAGGCAAAGGAAGACACAGTGTTCAGTGTTACTACTGTTGCATTGAACACCGCAGTTGGGCCGTCTTGCAACAACTCAAAAATGGCTGTCGGAAACCTCTAGCATATTTTTCCAAAAAGCTACAACCTGTAACCATTTTTATTATTTTGTAGAAGGTTGAGAATTAACGATTTACACCAAACCGTCATAAGCTCCAAAGCAAAACGAAGTTCACGACATCATCGTCATTTGGATTTAATTTCGCAGTATGCTACGGACATTCAATATATTATATAGGCCAAGATAATGTTGTCGCTGACATCCTTTCACGTAAAAGCGATAACGAAATTGCCTCAAATATTTCTTTTTCGAAATTACAAAAGCCTGGCGAGGAACTTCAGAAATTACTTTCTGGTTCTACTCGTCTCACAACTAGAAATTTAAAAATGGATCGTTACTTTTGGCCTAACAAGAATAAAGACGTTAACAGCTGAGTTAAGTCCTGTCTTTCATGCAATAAATCTAAATTTCATAGGTCGTTTTGAATACATTCATTTGGACATCGTTGGACCACTTCCTCGATCAAATGGATATGTGTACATTTTAACTGCTGTAAATCCTTTCACTAGATGGCCAGAAGGTTACCTTATGAAAGATAGTACCGCCGCAACTGTAGCAAAAACTTTTGTGGTAAATGATATGTCAAGATTTTGGGTTACATCAGATCACAGATTACTACTGATCAAGGAAACCAATTCCAATCTATGCTGTACTTAGAACTAACCAAGCTTCTAGGCACACATCGAATTTGGACAACTACTTATCACCCGCAATCTAGCAGGCTCCAATCAGGTTATTAAACATCTACGAAATATCAAGTGCAATTTAGTTCCGAAAAACGATATATTTATTCCAAAAACGCTGGATAAATGTGAGTTCGTTTTTGTCAGGGTAGATAAAATTCGTACTATGCTGACATTGTCTTACGAAGGCCCATATAAGTTAATTTGACGATTTAGAAAATATTTTGTGGTGGACTTCAATGGGTTAAACAAATTCATATATATCGATCGACTTAAACCAGCTTTTGGAGTCTCGATCAATAATATTGCAAAACCAAAATGTGTTCAGTTTTCAGTTTAGGAAAACATGTTATTTTTCGATAATTTTTTTCCCGTAACATTACTCGAAGAGGGATGATGTGGAGTCCATCTCCACAATGTTGCAATGTTAATCGCAATGAATAATCCAGTTTGTAAAAATTCATCCGCCTACAAAAAAATATCGTATCGCCAATATCGGGAAATGTGTTTGAGCTCGCCTTCAAGCAATCATTGAGTATAATGTTAATCCGAAAATCCTCCAATTTGGGAAGCGAATCTTGTAACAAATCAAATCCCATCTGCAGCAATACAAATTCCGGGTTTTAGTTATTTTGTTTAAGTATAAAATTTAAATAATTTTCAAAGCTTTCTGAATATTTTCAGAGCTTTGAAATTAATATGGTTGTTATAGTTCTGAGCCTAGAAGTGCCGGTAACTCACCCAGTTCACTTATAACATTCAAGCTTTTTTCAACATCACATACCATCTCTACCATAGTTTACTACCTGGTTTTGGTTCCTATATATGCAGCCCTGAAACAAAAAGTCAATAATCGAAATTCAAATTTGTATTTCATATATGAGCAAAATGGAATCCCCCACAGAATTTGATTGGTACACAAATAAAATTTTTGTCATTGTTGTTGTTGTCAATTTACATTTACATTTGTATGTACATAATTATTGAATAAGTAAATGTAAATCCGTATTTAAACTTTTATTCACATACGAATAATAATTCTGGGAAAAAAATTGATTTTATCGATATGTTTTTGTTGAACGTCAAAACCGAAATTTTGTACATGAAAATGTATACGTAGCTACGTACGTATATAGTTTTCTTATATTGCATAACATTCCGATATATAAAGGCTAATCATTCATATATAAGACAAAATTAATTCGCGATTTTAAAGTCTAACATCATAATGGATGACCTAACCTTAACTCACGCCGCGGTTTAACGGCGAACATAATTGTTTTTGCAAATATCTTATGTTTATGTACATTATACAAATCAACCTTGAATTGTGGGGTTTTGAATTACTGTCATCAAACGATCTTGACCGTTTATAGGAATATCATTACGTCATATAGTTTTATAATACTTATACGTGGATTGGACTATGCCATAAATTTGATTAATTGGTCTATTGTATTTGGGTATGCGCGACCAAGATTATTATCTTGTTGGTACAATAACAACGGTTTACTGAACTTGCGTATTTTATTGATGAAGTACAACCTTATAAACATAATTATTTGCTTTCAAAACATACAACATTAATACGTGCGCGCGCGCTCAATTACCGGAAGTACCAATTAGTTTACTATATAAGTGAGAATAAACGTGACTTCGATAAAAATAGCTCTTCAAGGTTGCGTAGAATATGCGAAACAGTCAGGTAAAATGTGATCATTTCAGCATGAGATTATACATATAACAGTTTTGACAAAAAAATTAAATTCATAAAATTTTTATCTCAAACTACTTAATTCAATCATTTTGAGAATTAATTTCAATGCAGTTTAAAGCTTGAGTTAAGGAGCTTTAAGATTTTTTAATATGATGAGCAAAAATATTCAAAAATTTGAGCAATAAATACACCTGTTATGCTACAAAAATGTTTATGAAAAGCTTTTTATGAGAAAAGCTCATATATTTATTAATTTAACACTTTGAATCTTACAAATTATGTATTTTTACTTATGAATTTTACAAACAAAACATATATTATAAATACGAGCTTTCGCTTTATTATCGTTCAGAGCTTTCGCTTTATTTACAAAAGCATTTATTTTAATAAAAACAAGCTTTCCGTAGGCTTTTAAGCCTACCAGAAAAAAAAATATTTATGTTTCAAAAGCGCAAAACTTTGGAAGCTTTTACTATTTAAAGTTTCGTACTAATGTTACGCTTAAGTTTAATAAAAATAATAAAAGTTTCATTCATCGAACCTCATCAAAGCGAACTTCAATTTTCCAATAGTTTGAAATATTTTTAAAAAGCTTTTTGATTATTGTATATATTAATTATTATAAAAGCATTTTAAGGAGCCTATTTTTTAATTTAGCAAAAAGCGAAAATTTAAATACTTAAAGCTTTCCAAGATTGTCAATATTGAAATATAAGTGTTTATTTTTCCTATAATAGTCTGCGAAAAGCTTCTTTTCTATTTTTTACCTGTCGAATAAATTGAATTAAGCTTTTTCGAAAAAAATTTTTTAAAGATTTTATTTTTCTTGGCTTAATTTCCAAAACTCAAGATTTCATTTTAATTTTTATAAAACCTTGTTTTAAGAAAAGCTCATTGTATTTAAATCGATTATTTATAGCAAATAAAATATTTCCGACTAGTACTTAGTTATGTAAGATTTAGTAAAAAGTATCTTAAAGTCGATTTTTAGAAGCTGTGTGAAAAGCTGCATTCTGAAAGCTTAATTCATTATTTAATCTGAAATTTAAATTATATGAGATACCAAAAAGTTGTGAATAACTTAAAATATACTAATCAAAGCTGAAAGAAAGGTTCGTTAAGTGTTAAAAGCTCCATTATTAAAGCTTATTTCAGTATAAGTAAAAATGTATGGTAAAAAAATGGTAAAAAAAAACGTTAGAAATCGTGGAAAGACTGTGTTTTGTGTATAAATCATCAGGTGTTGTAAACTTTATTAAAGCTTTTAAACTGTAATAACCAATGTTAGAAATTACAAGTCGATATATTTTCAAATGGTTTCAATTAATGTTGTTCAGTAGTTTTCAGAAGTTCCAATGGTATTCTTAATGCGATGGTTCCACACGATCAAAGCTCAGAAGTCTAAATGTCCCATATATTAAGTTTTTTTAACGGCGCAAATAATTTATTTTTCGAAAATATTCAATCTATTATTATAAAAGCTCGGATTAGTTTAAATTAAGCTCATTTTAAAATTGCTTTATCAAAAAGTCAAAAATGTTCAAATGCTTTTTGAATGAATATCGCAGAAATGTAACTATAAAAAGCTCACCGTGTTTCAATTATTATGTCAAATGTTTTAATTTTTAATTTAATTTTGGCCAAGTTTTGATGGAAAGTTTACAAAAACCATCATTTAAATGTTTAGTCTTAGATCCCAAAATAGCAACTACATTTTGTTTCAAATAGTAACTTTCAGAAATGTGTAAAGTTTTGAAACGATTTCGATTATTATAAAAGCTCGTATAAAGTTGAATTTCGAAAATGAGTAAATTAAAATACTGCTCTAATTTTTCGGAATATTGTGAAAAGCTCATCGTACTAACTAACCTTTTTTAATCGGATTTGTATAAGAGCAAATTTTAAATTCAAAGTTTTCAAAAAGCTTCAACTTTATACACTTTTGAACTGAGTCCTTAGCTTTAAGAAATATATTTTGAATCAATATAGATTATTTTAAAAACTCTAATAAATTTGTATTTTTTCACATAAATTCCTAACTATGACTTTTTAAGACATAAACAATGAAAAGCTCATCATATTCAACACGAATGATTTTACCTTAATTCTGTTATAATATGATTTTAACTATTGTTAGAAGAGAAATGTCAAAGCTTACATTTCTTAGTGCTATGAAAAAAACTGATTTCTGAAAGCTTCTTTTAAAAATTGTGAAGCTTTCCAGTATATGTACTAATTTAACCGACCGTGGGAATAATCTTAGGAAGTTTTTGAATATTAGAATTTAGTTTTGTGAACTTTCGGTAGTTATATGAAATTATGGTATATTCTGACTATTTTTTGTGATTCGTTGGTTTAAAATTTATTATGTTGATACTTATATTTTTTATTATCTGTCTGACACATACGTGTCTTCAAGTACGTATTTATCCAATTTCCGGTAATGACAAAAATTATTCAAGATAAGATAAGATATGGTGTTCACACTACAAGGCTAGGATTTAAATTAAAGTCACTCTGAATCTTACAAATTATGTATTTTAACACATATTACCCATAAAAAATATAGTAAATAAGAGCTTTTAGTTTTAATAACCATCTATGTCGTTAGATAATTTGAGGATTTGTTTTATTTATATAACAATTTAGTTTAAATAAAAAGCAAGCTTTTCGTGAACTTTTAAAACTACTACGTTTCAAAAGCGACAAACTTTGAAAGCTTTCAGTAATTAAAGTTTCGTACTAATGTTACGCTCAAGTTCAGGAAAAATCATGAAAGTTTCATTCATCGCCCTCATCAGAGGTAACTTCAATTTTCCATTAGTTTGGAATATTTTAAAAAAGCTTCTTGATTATATACTCGTACCAAGCTTTTTAAGTACTTAATTCAACAAAAATGGAAAATTTAATTTCTTAAAGCTTTCCAAGATTTCCAATTTTGAAATATAAATATTAGGTTCAAAAGTTTGCGAAAAGCTTGTTTTATTTTTTCTAATCTGAGATATCAAGATTTGAATATCTAAAAATCTCTAAAGTGATTTTCAAAAATTATGAATTATCAAATAAGTTCGAATAAATAGAATTAAGCTTTTACGAAAACCAATTTTCAATGATTTCTATTCTTGGCTTGTATAAAAGCTTACATTAAGTCTAAGACGTTAAAGTATAGCAATAAACTTTTATAATAAATATTGTGGAGCAGCTTTCATTAATATATTATAAAGTATTAATTTTTATATGCTATGGGAAAAGCTCATCATATCATTAAAACCATTGAGTTTTGACTAAATTTCTGGTGTAATATGATTTTGATTATTGTTAGAAGTGAAGCAAATAAGTCATAGCTTAAGAGCAATTCTGAAAAATTATATTAACAGCTGCATTTTAAAAGCTTATTTCAGTATTAGTTCTGAGAAGTTAAAAATTCCAAACAATCGATAATTATAAAAGCTCGAATTAATTTAAATTAATATTTTTTGCTAAAGATTTGTGAAAAGCTAAGTTGTGGTAAAAGCTTCCCGACACAGGTTTCTAATCCGCTTTTAAAAGTTATAAATCTATGGCGAAAGTTTCAACCATCAAAAGCTCAGAAGTTTTGTTGCTTCACCAGATTTTGATATTTTTTAAAAGCTTCTTGAACGCATATCGTACAAACGTAACTATGAAGAGCTCATCGGGTTTCAATTGCTATGCCAAATGTTTTAATTTCTATCTTTACAAAAAAAATCGGTTTTGGGCGCAAGAAAGTGACTGCTTATAAAAGATATTTTGACTGCTGGACCAAATGGTAAATTTTGATGAAAGTTTACAAAACGCTTCATTCTGATATTTAGTCTTAGATCTGAAGTTTGGTAACACAAAATACGTAGCATCCAGAAATGTCTAAAATATTAAAACGTTATCGATTATTATATATAAAAGCTCGCTTTCATTTTATTTTTTTTTTAAATATTGTTAAAAGCTCATTATATAAACCGAATTAATTACGAGCAAGTTTTTCATAAAGAGTTTCAATTGCGGCTAAGTAGCTTTTAAAAATGTCTAATTTATTGAATCAAAGCAATTATTATGAAAGCTCGAATGAATTTGAATTAAGCTCATTTTAAAAATAATTAATAAATTCAGGTTTTTCAGCTTCCTTTCAATTCCTTGGGACTTTTTAAGATCTATAAAAAAAGCTCATCTTATTCAAAAGCTTATAGTATTTAACATAACTTAATGCCGATTTAATATGATTTTAACTGTTGTTAGAAGTGAAATATTATAATCAAAATTTTGAAAGCTTCAATCCGATGTTCTGGAGCTTTCTAGTATTAATAATGATATTAAGCCATTTTCTGACCATTTCTTATGATTTGTTGGTTGGGTGTAAAATTTATTTGGTGGAAACTTACATTATTTTATGCTTTGCGATATCATAAAAAATATTATGAACGTGGTTTATTCGATTACTTGTTATTATCTGTCCGATACATACGTGTCAACTATCAAGTACAATAGCCTCGAAGGCGGTTGGTACATACATACATAAGTATTTATACAATTTCCGGTGCCGACAAAAATTATTCAAGGTGACATAAGATTTGCTATATGCACTTCATATCCATCTAACAAGCAAATACAAAAATGTTTGTTCTTAACCACATATAGATATTTTTATTTTATTTGCAATTACGATGTACATCAAACATATGTTTAGTAAAACCAAAAAATAATTTATGTTTTCACCTTCAACTAAATTAATAGACCAAAAAAAAAAACCCATGATGACGTTTATTGTCTAATTAATCGAGATAAGTCTTATACAATAATTTTAATTAAAGCATTTGACATACATGAAATAATTTGGCCCCGGCTTTCTAATATTTTTATAGTTTTTGGAACTCTAAAAAATAACCTATAAGACATATGTAATGTAACCCTCAGACCGTATTGCAATCCAATATTTACGTATTACACGATTTCAAATTACGATAATTAGTTAAGAGCAGCTTGTAAATTGTATGCATGTGTATGTGTTAATTAATTGATATTTATATGTATAATTAGTGTTAAGTAGTGTACACGCGCTCTAAGATGATGATGATGAGATTCTTAAATATATTTACCTTGCGTTTCATTGATTTTTTATTAGCTTTAATATACTTAGATACGAAATCATAATTTCTATAAGTGTTATGTGACGCGCCAACAATGTATTTGGTATGCGATTTACGCGAATAAACAATAATATTAGTTCGATGGCGAATGGGGTAGATAGTGTATTACATACATGATATGATTCATGTATGTATATATAGATAAAACATTAATTTAACTAACGCACAGCGATAACACATAGACACACACAGATCTCGTTAAATTCTCAATTAATTTTAATTATAATAAATTATATTAAAATCCGCGTATAATCCGTGTGATTTAATATCGATGGATTAAAGGTTGAAATGCATTTGCTTCCAGTCTAGGTACTTAAATTAATTTAATGTTGCACATGGTTTCAGTAACATTTACACTCGATTGGTGTTATCTTCAACATTTAAAAAAATATTTTGATAGCGTTTCGCGACTTATGAGTCTAAGCACCTTGAAAAATTTTTTTAACCACATGATAATTAAATATTTGAAGTCGAAACAACTACTGAAATTGTACATGAAAGTGTACAGTAGCCGAAATTTTTGTTTGAAACGAAATTTTTATTTTAAGAAGGAAGCAAATAAAATATAGCTTTTTCGTAATAAAATCTTAACCTGTCACCTGAGACGTCTGCACATAATTAGGTCATAATAAAACAATTTATTGTAATGTATAGTTTTTTTATGTCTTAATTTCATTTAATGAAGCCCAGCTTAATGTACAATTTTAAAATAATCAAATGAAGATCACATGAAGATCGGAAATAAACTCGACTGGGTCAATATGTTCGTTGTACAGTTGATATTGGTGACAAATAGGCGAGCTGTTACAATAAAAAGAAATAATCTTGCATTTGCTCAAGGTTAGACCCAATTTGTTGTTAATTGACCAGCTACAAAATCGGTTTAAGTCATTCTACAGCTTTACGCAGTCTTACCTTCATATCATAAGCAAGAAGTTGGCAGTTGAACGAACTTAAAGCATTTTACAACGCCGGATGGCACACGAAATAATTGGAAGAAAGAATCCAAGAATCTAACGAAGTGCCAGCGATCGGATAGGTAGGGACGCAACCACTCAATGGGAATAAAATGATAATCAAAACTCCCCAACTTGCAAAATGTGTAGGACTATAGTGCTCAATCACATCAAAAGTCTTTGCTTGAAGTTTGTGTTTCAATGTCAATTACCAGAGTTATACCATCAGAGTTTGTATATATGGAGTTTATACCATCAAATAAATACCACAAAACGAAGCAAAATTACTCACTGTCGACCTACCGGGATAAAATCCCGGTTGTGCAAAAGAGATATGAGTCTCTTGATATGGAAGTGCAATATTTTATAAACCATAGACTAAAACAGTTTGAGTAGAAGAGGGAGGATGGCGATCCCTCAATAATTACTTACCTCACTTTTTCTACCCGCCTAGAAGGTGGGATGAATACATGAAATTTATCAGCGATCAGGTTAAAACCACGACAAAGGCTGTCATTAAACAAGAAGGTAACTGGGGGGGGGGGGGGGAACCTAGAGTGACAGCACAATATTTGAATAGGATCGGCGTAGGACCGTCAAATTATTTGTATTCAAATGAATAGCAATAACTCAAAGCTTGGCCATACTCCAAAAAGCCACCTTCACGAAGTGTGTTTAACTGTGAAAGCTTTTATACTCTGTGTTCAATTTTAAGATTATAATTTGAATTGTTGAGATTTCATGATAAGTTTGTTTTTATTTGTTGAATTTACTACGCTTTCACCTAATCTTTGAGCAAATTTAAAGCTCTATATTGCATGATTTAATAGAACTTATAGTTCAGACTAACTTTCTGACATCTTAGTTAATGCTTTCAAATTAAATAAGCAATCTGGAAATAATCTGAACTTTAAAATCAATAATTGCAACTTGTATAAAGTTGTAATTTGAAGCTTTTTGTGACAGTGTATATTTGTAAAAGTTTCCAAGTTTATTATTGACCAAGTTAATTCTTCCAAATTGTTTAAAAGTTCTTTAATAAAAGCTCAAATTTAATAATATCGATTGTTTAAAAGTCCTTTAATCAAAGTTCACAAATAAAATATGTTTATATTTAAAGCTCGTAGCCGTACTATTTTAGTGAGGAGCTATTTGGATAATATAAGTTTGTTCTTGCTATTTTATAAAGTTCGAGTTTTAGATGAAAGCTTTAGGGGAATTCTATGTGGGACCTGTATATCAATAGCTTCAAAATAATTGTGTCTTTGTGATTAGTTTATTCTAATTGGTTTAATTTATAATTTACGATAGAAATGTGGAAGTTTTCTCAAAATGAAAGCTTATTGACCCATGCTTTGAATACACTGAAAGCTCTTTATTTCAATTTTAACATTTGGTTATTTAAATTAAATCCCTCTTTTTGACTAAATATTAAAATAAAGCTTTTAGGTCATATTAACAGTTGAACCAAAACTTGAGCTTTCAAAATTAAGACAAACATTTAAAATTTGCGAAACATGTTAAAAGCATAAAAGCTCCAAAAAGTTCACAATTTGATTTATTTTATGTTTAGTAATGCCACTCATTTAAACTCATGTAAAAGCTTTCAAGTAATTATCTAAAGAAATAGGGAATCGCGGAACGTTTTACGAGTCTCGTGTACTTAATTTTGTATTTACGTGAATAGCTTTACCTTTAACCTAAAAACTTCTTCGAGAAGGTGTTTAATATTTTAATAGTTTTTGGTTAGTTATTATTCATTGTTTATGGACCAAATCTCTGAAAGCTTTTATGTTTTGTGTCTAAATTTAAGGTTATTATTTGAATACGTGTATTGTTGTGCTTTTATTATCAGTTTGTTTTTGATTAATTGAAGTTACAATGTACATACACATTCACGATCTTAATTATAAATCATAATCACAGTAGATTATTAAAGCTTGTGAAATTTCAATTTCATTTCAATTCCATTCTTAAATTACATTAACATTAAAGCTTTTGAATGTTGATGATCATTAAAAGATTTAATAATTTGAATTCAATTCTTGGTTTGTCTAAAGTTTCAAAACTGAAATTACTAAAACTTAAAAGCTAAAACCATAAAAGCTCGGTTAGTTTATGCAAGACCTTTAAATTCGTTGTTTATTTTGGTAGAGCGCTTTTACGATGATACAATTTTTTGCTTGTTATTTTATTTAGCTTCCTCTTCCAAATATACCCAGCATAATTTTGGATGGTCACGCTGCTGTGTATGCAGAGCGATAAACACAAGACTTGCTTCAGCTTGCTGCGTACAACTTCAGCAAGCCCTCACACTGCTTCTTCGTGGCGGCTGCTAGTAGAGCTGCAGGAAACAAGACTAATCGGCAATGGCATCGCCGATTACAGTCGCTACGAATAAACATTAATTCGGCGTTGGTTTCTTGATTAGCAACCGATGTCGTCAATTCGTGACTGATTTCATCCCTGTCAACAATCGGATTTGTACACTCAGGTTTCATGGGCAACACTTTAACATCACATTTGTGAACGTTCATGCTCCTACTGAGGAGAACCAGGAACAAATCAAATTGGCAGTATGGGCAGCATCGTAAGACCACCGGCCCAAACACATTGCCCCTACCTCAAACAATAACGGGACGCGCACCACTGAGCTAGCTTTGCTTTACAACTTGGTGGTCGCCAGCACATACTTCTCAGATATAGACGCATCCATAAAGCAACATGGAAATCTAACGACAGGATAACGGTCAACCAAATCGACCACATCCTCTTGTCCAAAATTCATTTTTGTAGCATCAATGATTCAGAACAAAACGTGGAGCTAAAAGCGACTCGGATCTGGTCGTTGCTAAATTAAAATTTCACTCATTGGAACACAGCTACAGTGAACAACAAAGCTACCAGGACCGCCTTCGAGGCTACGTTATCGAAAATCTTGAAGGATAAACCACTTCCTAACTTCATTCAAGAACAGTGGGACATCATCAAAACGGCCGTAACCGATACCTCAACGTCCACTATAGGCCAAACTCCATTCAGACCTAAAAATCTTTGGTTGGACGATGATTGTTTAGGTGCTATTCGGGAGAAACATCGCGCGCGTTATCGAAATCTATCTCAAAGAACCAGACAATCTCACAACACCTACATGACCACAAGGAACATTTTCAATCGGCTATACAGACGAAACAAATGATGATGGCATGAACAACAGGCGCTTAACATCCAAAATTCTAACCTGAGAGATAGATATCACTGCATAAGAGAACTAGCTCCCGACTTTCATTCGCGTAGCAGCGCTATTCGGAACGAATCCGGTCAATTAATGATGGACACTAAAACGGTCCTCGAAGTGTGGCGGAGGCATTTTTCATCACTTCTAAATAAACAGATATCGCAGATGAAAAATTACAAGAGACCTGGTAAGGATGGTATCTGCAACGAAATGCTCAAATATGGAAGCGGTTATTTGTTTTACCGCATGTATGTGCTCATATCAATAATTTGGTCTACAGAAGTCATCCCAGAAGATTGAAAAACAGCTCTTATTTGTCTGCTTCATAAAAACCGAAACCGGTTAAACTACAACAACAACCGCGCTACAGTTTTGCTGAATACAGGCTACAAGGTTTTGGCCAAAGTAATCAACATAGATCAACACGCGATCAAACTTGCACTCTGAGGATGGTGCTAGAAAAATGCTATGAAAAGGACATCCCTGTACACAGTCTATTCGTAGACTTCCAGCAGGCGTCAAAATTGGTTTCCTTGTGTCAGGTTTTAATGGATGACTCAATATGTAAGGTGCAAATAGAATGTAAGGTGCAAATAACTTTCGAATGCCCTCGAGATAACATCTGGAATGCGGCAAGGAGACCCTATAGCTCACATTCTCTTCAACTTATTTTACAAATCATGAAGGGAAGACCAAATATATGGTGATTGCCAGAAGGAAGCCACGTGGAGATTTTATTTTTGGAGACACACAGTATGAAAAAGTTGAAGAGTTCAAATAAGAGGCTAGAGCATTTTCTACGCCAACATTAAGGTGTTCAAATATCCCCACATATCGCGCAAAGTGAAACTATGAACATCTACAAAGCGCTGATAAGGCCAGTTATTTTGGTTTCGAGTCTTGGACATTAACAGCGCAAAACATCAAAAAACTTCCTGTAACTGAGCGTAAAATAATTCGTATAATTCTCGGTGCCATTCATAAAAGGGAGCCATCTATACAGGAGGCGTATGAATCACGATAAAGTTGACATCATCGGACACCTCGTGGGAGACTACCTACCCGGTGGATGGACGACGTCGAGGGGGACCTGAAAACACTCGGTCGTCGTGCCTGGCGTTCTCATGCAGTGGATCCGACTATTTGGAGAAGCATCGTTGAGGTGAAGAAGAAGTATTTTGCACGTTATGTGTATTGTGTAAAGCTTTCAATTTTTCATGGTCAATACGTTATGTCCATCTATAAAGCAGGTGTTGTCATGTAACAGTATTTTACAGAGAATGTTGTAAAGTAAACTAGTTTAAATTAATTACCGTCTTGAATAATTATTAAACAAACGTGTAGCCGCCCGTTAGGCAAAGTTCATGCACGTGTACGTGCGCACTATTTAGTAAGAAAATGAATTATACATTTTTTATTTTAATTATTTTAATCGTATTGAATCTATATCACGCGTCCACTCAAGTAGTACTCTTCTTAGAAATGTTATTAACAGTTTCATACACGATTCTGTGAAAATTGAAAAACACATCCGGTGCCAAATATATTTTGTACAAATATATCTTGAATTTTGCTCATTTGCTCTATGACGCAGAGCCGATCGAATTCGACGTACTCGCGCATTTATGTCAAAATCACGTTCCAAGAAATAGTTTTTTCTAATTTTTTTCTATTTTCTTACATACGAGTACCATAAAAATGAAAAGCAAGGCTAACGTACACCAATTCAATTTATTTTTATTGCTCTCTAGCATTTTACCCCATACACAAAATTAATTGCAACGCTGGACAGTGCGCAAAAGGAGGGCAACTGTTTTGCTCTTTGTGTGATAGGTTCGGCTTTCAGCATAAATAAAAATATTTCGCACTGTACATAACAGACGTCACACAATTAACGACAACAAACCTATAAATGTATGTATATGCGCGATATGCAAATAATTACTTTGGCTAAGACAGTATATTTACTCAATAAAAGTATTCGCTATGATAGTTTTGAATCGTTGGCTTATAGTTAGATACAAAAAAAACGAACAAATTAATAATATTCAATGATATGCGCGATGACGTTAAATCCATCATAAAAAATATTTACCATAACCTAATCAAATAGAAATGAGTAATCGAATACCGGGGGACTTTGGTTTTTTTGTTGTTTCGATTTTTTTTTTTTTTTGGTATCAATGATTTAGTCACTATGACCATAAATTATATTTAAAGGACGATGGTTAGCTGTTCGAACATTCCAAAAAAATAAAAATTGAACCAAGCGCGAGAATGTGCAATGCGCTTACACATGTATAGTCAAGGGCGTTCAATTTGTATTTACAATTAAATTAAAAAATGGTTTAGTGGGCGAAATGAAATTAAATTTGGTTTTTGATTTATGATTTGGATTAATTCAGACACTATATTATAGGTCAGTACATGATTGAATTAAAATGTTTTACTTGGGTAAACATATTGTGTATATTTTCAAGGCAAGTGTGTATATCTAGTTGTTTACGATTGTTTTACAAACTGCCCAAAACATAATTAAATGATTAGGTGCTCCATAATAGAGAACTACTTAAAGATCAAATAGATATCTATAGTGAATGCCTAACATTTTTTTTTCGTGTTTATAAGGCCCTGCCCTCATATACGTGACCAACACTTGTATTGTGAATAACATACAAAAATATGTCAATTGTAACGATGTTTGTGTTGAAGTAAAAAAAAAATAAAAAATTAAATTTGGGCGGATAACTCCAGCACTCAATCCCACAAATAGGCCCACGGTGCAATACCCGGACAAACACACATACTTACACATTAAAGACACCCAGCCGTGATTTTTGGTCAACACCTTGAATCGAACCCGACACCCTCGAGTACCAAAGCAAGGACGCTACTTACTGTGCCAACGAGGGTGACAAGTAAATCTTAAAAATAATTCTGTATAAACAGCCCTTTCAACAGGGAAGTTACTAGGTTATATTCTCAAAGGCTTGATAATGCTTTTCACAAATTTTAAAATTAAGAAGCTCCTGCTCCAGTGAATTTCGGAGATTGGAATGAGTAAAGCTAGTGCACAAAGATACACGACTTTAATCAGAGCTTTTACAATAAATTGGAAGCTTTATGTGCTTTTTTTACAAAAGCTTTGACATATATTATGAGAAAGCTTACAAATATTTGTATCTTAATATCCATAAGAATGATCCTAAACACTTATTAAAATCCCACATTTGTAGAAGCTTCCGAGGCCCGAAATAATTTCATATGTTTTTATATTCACTGGGATGAAAAGCTCGGATAACATTACATAATTTGACTATCAAAAACCAGGCACAGTAAAGTTTTGGGTTTTTGACCCAATATTTATGATCATTGGGTCAGGCGATTTTTTATAAACGACATTTCTATGTTAAATCTATATAGAAATATTTGAACTATCAAAATGTAGACTGGCACAGTATTTACATGCGCCGAGACCTATTCATAGAGGTATAAATCATCTTAATCGGAGCTGTATTACGAATTATGGATATTTGACACAAAATTCTGACGTTGGCTCAGGCGAATTTTATAAACGACATTTTTATGCTAAGTCTAAAGAAATATTTGAACTATCAAAATGAAGACTGGCACAGTATTTACATGCTCCGAGATCTGTCCATAGAGGTATAAAGCATCTTAATCGGAGCCCTATTACGAATTATGGATTTTTGATACAAATTTCTGACGTTGGTTCAGGTGATTTTTTATAAACGACATTTTTATGCTAAGTCTATAGAAATATTTGAACTATCAAAATGAAGACTGGCACAGTATTTACATGCTCCGAGATCTATCGATAGAGGTATAAAGCATCTTAATCGGAGCTGTATTACGAATTATGGATTTTTGGCACAAATTTCTGACGTTGGCTCAGGAGATTTTTTATAAACGACATTTTTATGCTAAGTCTATAGAAATATTTGAACTATTAAAATGAAGGCTGGCACAGTATTTACATGCTCCGAGATCTATCCATAGAGGTATAAAGCATCTTAATCGGAGCTGTATTACGAATTATGGATTTTTGACACAAATTTCTGACGTTGGCTCAGCCGATTTTTTATAAACGACATTTTTATATTAAATCTATAGAAATATTTGAACTATCAAAATGAAACCTGGTACAGTATTTACATGCTTTGGGACCTATCCGTAGAGGTATAAACTATCTTAATCGGAGCCCTATTACGAATTATGGATTTTTGTCACAAATTTCTGACGTTGGCTCAGGCGATTATTTATTAACGACATTTTTATGCTAAGTCTAAAGAAATATTTGAACTATCAAAATGAAACCTGATACAGTATTTACACGCTTTAAGACCTATACATAGAGGTATAAACCATCTTAATCGGAGCTGTATTACGAATTATGGATTTTTGACACAAATTTCTGACGTTGACTCAGGCGATTTTTTATAAACGACATTTTTGTGTTAAATCTATAGAAATATTTGAACAATCAACATTTTAAAAAAATGTAGTCGAGTTATAATGGAGCTCACTACAGCTTACTAAACCTGGAAGTGTTTTCAGAGCAGTTGAGCGTTTCCAGAATGTTACATAACAGTCAAAATCAAAATCAAATTTACGGTTTTGAAAAATTTGAAATCATCGTTGGTTTTAAAAAAAATAATAAAATTGATTGAAACAACCTTTAGAATTATTTTTAAAAATCTTATTACTATTTTCAACTTAATTTTCATACTTTTGCATTTTTAAATTTTACCTAATCATATTCTAGCTTTTAAATGCTTCTAATTTGTAGAAAAGCTGTTAATGCTTGCTTCAGATTGTTAAATAATGGTTTTTATATGTAAAGTTTTCCACATTAATCGAAAAATTCCAGACTCTCAATTAAATGAAAAGCTTGATTTATACAATTTTTACTTGAGTGGAGTCCAAGGAACATGAAAATTTTCAAAAAAGCTTTGTTTCATGAAAGCTTTGACAGAGAATTAATGATTTATAAAAGTAACAGAAAAGCTTAAGAATATAAGTATTAAATTTTACTGGAGCCTCAGATTATAGAAATATTATAAATTTGAAGTATAGTTAAAAGCTTTCGAGCAACTTGAAACACTCAGAGTATGTAAATAATTTTGAAATGCTTACAATTTCTAAAGAAGGGAAATAATTCCAAAAAGGAGCTTTTATGGAGCTTTTTAAAAAAAATTGCACATCAAGGTTATTTTTCTATTCTGTACAATTACAGAAACCATGATCAGCCTAGCCTTTACATTTTATTAAATGTTTACGTTTTTCAATTGTTAAATTATTTAATTTCAATAACGAAAGCTTATTTTTGATAAGTGCGCAATTTTTTTTTTTGAATAATCGAAGAGTTTTTGATAGTTAAATGTGATTATGGCTCTGATTTTTAAGAGAAATTATTGTGAAAAGCTCTACGAAAAATAGAACTTTCAAAAGCTCGCTTATAAATTATAATTTTTTCAAAAAATGGAAATATTAAGCTTTTGTTTTTTGTGTGTGCCCCAGATTATGTAAAGATTATGAATTTAGAATATGTATACTTAAAAGGTTAACGTATCTTCATATTCTAAGATGGAACTATTTTATTGTACAAAATTTAAATTGAGTTAACCAGTTTCAAAGCTGTTATGAATTAAATTAGTCAAGCTTGATACATTTTGATTGCGTTAAGTTGTACGACTAGTTTAAAGTTGTTTACATCGTAACGCAAGCAAGATTTTAAATTGAATATATTAAAATCCAAATTAATTTTTTTTGAATGTACATTCCAAATTATAGATTCATTCTATTCATCTATCATTCAGGTTAATTCGAAAGTGATGATGAAGGCCGTTGGGTTTCTTTCACCGTTCACACATTTAAGCTTTTCAATTATAGGTGTAGTATAGCGCTGACATTATATAACAACGAGTTTAAAAACAATTTTTTTTTTATTTTTAGCTCTCATCTAGAACTTTTATAAGATTTGGGTTTGTAACAAAAAATAAAAATTTTAAAATGTTCAAAACATCTCGAATTTACAAAAGTAGATAAAAATTCACAATAACCTTGCTAACTTCTAGCAGTATGTTTAGGTTTCATAATATTATTTTGGTAAAGCTCCCGAATTAAATATTTCAAAATTAGCATTAAAATAATTGATAAGATTGTAAGAGTTTTATGGTAAAAGCTCCACATTAAATAGTTTTATGATTCATTTGTAAGCTTACACATTTTCAAATTCTAATCACGTCAAGGGCTTTGATTTTTGATTCACTTGAATCGTATTTTAAAATTCTGGGATAAAAAAGCTTAAGTTAAAAGCTCTTCGATTAAATAATATAATATGCTGGAATTTTAGGAAATGAAAGCTTTCCAGGAATTCGAAGCTCTGTAGAGTCGAGTTACCCGGTTCTAAGATATTTAAGCTTTTGTTGAGAGCTTGATGTATAAAGTTCATTTTGAAATTTGAAATTTTTGAATACGGGTTATAATTATTTGGAAGCTTTTTATATAAACACTGAGATTTGATTAGCTTTGTATATGGTGCAAATTCAGTTAACATTAACGAAGAATTTTGTGACTTTGCTTATCGAAAATAAGTCAAATATCAACAATATTTACAAATGATATAATCAACATTTATACAGGTTTTTGTATTATACGACGAAAACAACAAATTAATTATTTGACCAATGAGGCTGTGTTTAATTTGTCTATATGGTCGTTTAATCAACTGTTTAGATTTAGGCTGACTTTAGTAACAAGCCCTGGTTTGGAATCGTTGATAAAATGTTTCGAGCAAACTCAATTTAAAGCTTTATCTGAAACTTTTACAAGATTTAAATTAGATTTTAAAATATTCAAAGCATTTCGATTTTGTGGAAGTAGTTAAAAGTTCAGCTCATTGAGCTTTCATTATATAGTTTTATGTATTTTATATATTTTATAGACAAATATGCGTGATCGTTCTGTAGATGGTTAATGCTGAAAAGCTGCGTTAAAACGGTTGTTATGGTAAAAGCTTCATATGTTAAATATTTGTATGATTCATTTGAAAGCTTATCCGTATACATACTCTAATCAAGTCATGCAATTTTTATGCTGAAATTTTTATTAACTAGAAAAGGAAAAGTAAAGCTTTCGGTTTTAAATTGAAATTCGAAACTTTTATATGTATTTATTTGGAAGTTGATTTAATAAAAACGTGTGAAGAGTATAGAGTTACCGAGTTCTAAGCTATTTGAGTTTTTTACATAAATAATGAAATTTGATTACCTTTGGTGGAAATCCCTCGAATATTAACGAATGATTTGGTGACATCAACAAAAATATTTATATTAGATTTAATCGAGACACATTTACATCACAGATATAACTAGATAATTATGCACAAACTTCACCTTCAGCCAATAAGTTTGATTCCACGTTTTCGTATTTTACCCATACGCGCAGTGAGCGTCATTTACTAGTCGACATGCGCTGAACTACAATAAACTACATAACCTATGAGTGTTTACACACACTATTTTAGTAAAAATCAAAAATACGGGCCGGTTCGTCTCTTTTACTATCGTCGAAATCTTTTTATTTATTCAAAGACATTGCGCGTCACTAAACACAAGAAAAAAATTAAATTTCCAAGTCAATATGAGTAGATGTAGAGCGAAAGATCACACAAAAAAATTCTCTCTCTCTCATATGCTGCGCTTAAATAATTTATTGTTTTGATTATTTATTCGTTATAATGGATTTTAGTGTTTGTTTTATTTTTTTTAAGAATTCAAGATCACAGCGAAGAACAACAACATATAAGACGACGAATTTTGTGTCTCTTTTTGTCATGACTATATTGTGTGCTGTTCGCGCGACACAATAAAGTTGCCGTTTGCATATAATGAGTTCGCGATTAATAATTTCGATCATTTGATATTGAAGCACATTTGTGTAAAGTGATCGTTAAAAAAAAAAAAAAAAAAGGAATTGTGCAAATTATTTAATAAAAAAACATTGAGTGATTTTTATATTGTGAAGTTGAGTGAAATTTTAAATATAGTCAAAATTGTATGTTAGTGAAATTTATGTTGTTTTATGGACATTTGGATACACAAGGCAACATAAAAACATATTTTTAATAAGGTGTGTAAATTTGTATTTTTTTATAAATATTTCCGTTAAATCGTGTACTTATGGAGTGGAGTGGTGATTTGGAGTTCTATAATCAAAAGTTCGACTGAAATAATCCGTTTAAGTGTTTTCTTTGTTCAATAAAAAAATAATAAGATTTTCTAGTATGTTTGTATAATATATAAACATGCCAATCTCGGAGGACTGATAACCCGGGTCGACTACAATTTTATCGATAACAAATAACTAGAATTTTTTTTTATTGTTCTCGTGGTTTATAGTTTGGAATATAAATTAATGCGAATTAAATATTTGATGAATTTTAATTTGTTTATAATTTTTGCCAATTTGCGATTAGTATTGTACAATTTTGTTTTTATTGCTGAATCGTGGAATTTGTAAATATGTGCTTAGACAAAACATATATATAAAAAAAATTGTCTCTATTGAATTTAAATTGAAGGCTAAATTAGACCGGCCAATTCAATTTTATTTGGAATTTAACAATAAATTTTAATATTCTAAAATCGGGTAGTCCTACAACAAAGTGCTTTGCCAAAATATCTAAAATTTATATTAAAACTCGTTCAAAACACAATCAGCTTGAATTTCACTCATAAAAGCTCTCTACACAGAAATAGTATTTACAATTTCACTCAAATCGAGGTTAAAGTTTAATTCAAAAAATTAAATCATAATTTCGAGTTGAGCACGAATTTTATTTCATTTAAAAAATTACTAGAAAGTTCAAACTATAAAAGGTTTGAAAAAATTGTAAAAAATAAATTAAATAAGCTTTAGCTATGATAAAAGTTCTTCAAAGTATTGACCAAAAAGTTGGTGAAATTATATCACGATTAGAACAGATTCATCTTGAAATTACTAAACTTGTATAATTCATACCAACTGAAAGCTGTTTTAGACCTATATTTGAGCTTTATAATATGTCTATCGATTAAAGCGATCTAACCAAAAATTAAAAACCTATCTTTAATATCACTCAGGTTGGACTGCTAATTCGTAATAAAAGCTTTGGAAATACATTCATTAATGGTGCCCGAATATTTTTACAACTTCCCAAAAAATTAAAATATTCTTTATTGTGAACAACCCCTCAAAATATTAAAAAATGAGCTTTTAACATAAGACTTCAACTGGATTATCTGAACTTTCACTCGAATTATTCACTCGAGTAAAATCAGCTCGAAATATTTGAACTTTATAGTTGAGCTTTCAATATATTTGAGCTTTCGCAATATTTCTTCTGATTAAAGTTATCTAAACAAAAATTATAATTTCGGTTTTAACATATCGAAATTTCACTCAAATTGGACTGAGTTCTAAAATCATCAGGATTCGTGGATATATCACTCAAACAGAGCAAATTTATTTTTCAATAATTAAACTTTTAAAAACAAAAAGCTCTTCAAAAATAAAAGTTCTTACTTAGAACAATGTGTTTGAGCTTTCGAAATATTTTAACCGCCCTAATAATTATAAGCTTTTCGATGAAAATATAAATTTTAAAATCGTTTACAGAAAAAAAAACTTCTTGAGCTATTTGATGTGACCTTGAACTCATTCAAAAATTTATCAGGAATAAATTTCACTCAAATATGTGTTTTGTAAAAATGTAATTCAGCAATTCTCTTCTCAAATAGAATTGACATTTTTTTTTACCAAGTATGATCCGACGCAGGTTACTAATGTATAAGCAGGTTTCATAAAACTCTCCAATTAAATGTTTAAGAATTAAACTTGAGTTAGTGTTTAATTTTATCGCCATTCCAAATAAAAGGTGAGCACCATTTCAGACATTAGAAGACATTTTTCAAAATTAAATTTAGGTGCCTTAATGTGATTGGTTTTGTTCCTTGGAGATACTTATATTCTTCAATAATTATCATTAAGTAATATAGGAGGAACCTAAAAGCTCATTTTGCAAGGTTAACATTGCAAGGTTATCTGGACCCTAGCCAAGAATACCTTTCATAAAACTTCCGGTTTAAAATGGCTTTGATATAGATAAGCTCTCCGAATAACCACTAACAGTACAATACTCTTGTAGAATTGAGTTAACATGTTAACATGTGCACAAATAAGCTTCCGTCTCAAATATATACCATACTGGATCACTGTACTCACAAATTCCTTTTATCGCCCGCAATTTATTCAAATTACCCAGGAAATATTACCGCATTAAATTTTAATTTAAACAAAAAAATTATCGTAAATTCCTTAAACAATTTGATTGATTTGATTTATATATTTCAGACTTCACACATCGCAATCGTTCGCATACAGAACAATAGAGAAAATCCAGACAACAACAACCATAATCGCAAAAATATGAATAATTGTAAAATTATTCATTAGAAATAAAGAAATTTGACAAATCGATACTCGTTTAAAAAAAAATAAACGTGGTTAGCTATAAGACTGTCTGTATATCCTTGGGAATTATACACACAAACAAACATACACAACAATGACACAATTAAAGCTCAGCCAAAGTGAAAAACGTAAGTAAACATTTTCATTGTGCGGTTATGCAAATACACTTAGATATATTATATTGATGAATCAGGTTTGTGACCAAAATTAGCAAGTTGGTAACCCCGGAATTAAATATACAATTTACAAAAATACAGTTTCCAAGCTCGTCAAGTTCAACAAACTTTACTATATACCTTGTACTCGTCTCTCTCTCTCGCTCTCTCTTTCTGTCCGTCTATATTGAATTTCCAATGAAACGAAAATTATTTTCATTTCGCGTGCGAGCGCGCTTATAAAATCGTGCGCACAACAATAAAGTCGTAATTTAATAAATGATTGTTTATTATCCAATATTTGAGTTTTGCTTATCCAATCTCACCAGTTTGTATTTTCGTGGTTTACGTGTAATCGTATATACACATAGTTTAGTATGTCATATCTTGGATTCAATGTCAATTTTTTTTATTCTTATGGTTGCGTCTTAAGTGTTTATTGTAGTATGTAATATATATCATTTTATATTACATTGCCGTGTAGGAAATACGATTTTGTTGTTGTTGAAGGAATTCGGTATTTGTAGTTCATTGATCATGGCCGATCGTTGATCACAATGTTCATTCTGATAATAACGATTTACTAGAACATAATGTTCTACTGATGACCTCTATGATCATTGTGTGATCATGAATATCATGTGCTCATGTATCGCAATGATTTGCTCCATTTCCGCTACATATCTTTTTTTAAACTTTATAACAAAAGCTTAATTTAAGAAATGTATAACCTTCTAATATTTGTACGATCGTTTTTGGAAACCGTTACCAAAACACATTGTTCTGAAAGCTTTTTTTCTTAAACCAAACTTGGACAATGGTGCTTTTAGAAGCTTCCTATTAAATTAGTTGACTTAGTGTTTAAAAGTTTTTCATACATAAAAACACCTAGCTAAACACATTTTTTTGTACAATTTTAATAATTGTATGAGCTTTTACATAATATTAAACTTTTGAAATAAAAGCTCATCGAATAATATTCAAAAATCAACTGAAAAGGAATATTTGTATATTTTACGAAGCTTCTATAGCAGAGTAACTACCAAATTTTGATCTGGTGTTCTTCAATGTAAAATTATTGATTGAAGAACAACAGATTTATTATTTTTTATTCTCACTGATTATTTATGTTTACCATTGTGTTGATTTAAAAAACATTAAGATTTCGACGAAACTTAGCTAATAGTGATTTTAAAAATCAAAAAAAAAAAATTCCTAAACTCTACATGTGTGCGTTTGAATCAGTGAAAGCTTTCAACAATTATAAATTAAAAGCACTTTAAATTTGAGCTACATTAATATGCAGTGCAAAATATAAAAGCTTTAATTTAGTATTCGTGATGATTTTTATATTAGGTTAGAATCTTAAACATTTGCACAGCAAATTATAGAGAAGCTTTCGTTCCATAAATTAATTGAAATTAATTTAGCCTTACAAAAAGTTGATAAAAGCTTAAAACAGGTTAAAGAAGCTTTGACAATGTAAAAAACATGTGTTGTTATTTCAATCTGAGAACCTCACCAACTTTATTGAACTTGTTGTCAAAAGCTTGCAAACATTATTTTAATTTTTTTTAAAGCTTTCTATGTACATTGCAAATTAAATTAATAAATTAATGAGCTTTTGGCTTAGAAAACTTAGGGAATAATTTAAAAGTATTTAAATACATAACATATAAACCAAAGTAATTAAAAATTAAAGCTTTTTGAAAAGTGGTTTAAGAAACAATAAATTTTAGCTTTTCTATAGTTGGACGTGTATTTGAGCCCCAGCATATTTCTAATGAATATATTAATTACTTAAGGGGAACTGTGCTCAAGGAATTCAACTTTCAATAGATAGAGCTGACTTATAAATGTGTTTCCAACGCAAATGTATTTTTTAACTATATAAGAAAAGCTTTATTTAAAAAAGTAATGTTCTGAAAGCTTTTGTTTCTAAACCAAATTTGACACTTTTAAAAGCTGCCTATTATAAAGTTAAGTTAATCTAATTAGTATTTAAAAGTTTTTCATACCTAACAAACACCAACAGCAACAAGCACCTAGCAAAACACAATTTTTTTTACAATTTCAATAATTGTATGAGCTTTTACATAATATTAAACTTTTGAAATAACAGCTCATCTAACAATATTCGTTGGCAGTAAATATTCTCAGAATTAACTGAAAGGATATTTTCGTATATTCTAGAAGATTATTTACGAGGAAATTAAGTGTCAAAAGCTTAAGTTTTATAAATTTTAAATTAACAGCTTTCTAGTAAAAAACACATGGGTTTTATCGCACATTAAGCTTTAAAATATTCTGAAACAACAATAACTGCTTATGTTGTTAATTTATGAATTATTGAGCTTTCGATGAAATTAAGTTAATAGGGTGTGCTTTTAAAAATATTTTTTAAATGTTGATTTCAAAAAATGGAAATTAAAGCTCTTCAAATTCGAACAGTATTGATTTGTAGCGCTAACTATTCTAAAAGCTTAAATATAATTTTCAAAAAGCTTCTTATTGTGTTCTTTATTTTATTTATATACTGAAAAATATAAAAGCTTCTCATGATGCATGTTCCAAATGAATATTATAATTACTTAATAAGTAAGGTAATTTGGCCACGGAATTCAACCATCAATGGCACAAAGTTTTTAATACTTTTGAATTTTAAGCTTTTACATAAATATTATTAAATTATTTTGAATGAATAGCTCGTCAAATACGAATATTATAAAACGTCTTTAAAATCTAAACTCCAATATTCGAGAAGCTTAGTATGGAAATCTTAATGTAAAATTATTGAAAAAGAAGCTTTTAAATATTGAAAGCTTTCGATTATAAAATTTCATGTGTTTATCAGTTTATCGCCAAACAATTTTTTGCAAAACAGAATTTTACATAATGTTGAGCATTTATACTAAATGCAAAAGCTCCACATATTTGAACTTCAAATTTATGATGATCACTGTGGTCTTATACAATGTATGATCATGTAGTGGTAAGCTGATCAATTAATTTAATATTCTTGGAATTTTGCTAATTATTTAATAAAGCATTATCAGCATTTATTTAATGATTTTTGTTGAACGATCAATATTTATCTGCATTCAAGTAAATTTTGGTATTTTTGCGAGTTTCGCCAATATTTACCAAACATCAAAAATATTCTTAGACAAAATAAGGAAATGCAAATGAACAATTATAAGCACTTTGGGGGAAAAAACCTATTTAACGATTTGTTTAGACGATCCCTCTTGCTTGCCTTAAAAAAATAATGTTTCTTCACACCTTAAGGTTCATGATGAAACGTTTTTTTGTTTTGTTTAAGGTGTTGTCATTTAATCGTTCCAAGTATATACGTTATATTTATTTAAGATTTATTATCGTGCGCATATAAACTAAACATAATACTCGTATATAAATTAGCCTTCAGACATACATTTTTTGTTATACATCTTGTAATACGTACGTGTATATTGAAAAATGTTCCATTGACATTTTAGGCAAACGACCTATTTTGATAATGTGTAGATATATTACAAAATATAAATTTCAATCGCACATCACAATGAAAATATTTATTTAACTTCCCAAAAATTCACATTAAACATGATTAATCATCGCGAGTGTGTATGATGTGACTAAATTAATTACTTTGCGATCGCCATAATTTTTTGAATAAAGAAATTTCATAAAATTGATTCAAGCGCGCGCGTAAGCGTAAACAAAATCATTTTTGCTTGATGCGGTTTTGTAATATTATATTAATAAATTGACCGCAACATTGACCGTGAATTTATTTTTATAAAAAATTTCGCATTATATATGCAAAACAGTCATTATAAATCATATAAGAAATTACACATTTCCAATGATTTGTCGGTCGATGTGAACAGCCGTGTTTAAGGTAAAATGTGAAAATTTTGTTTTATGTTTTATGTCGATCAACATTTTTTTTTCTTTTTATGATCGTCAATTGTCATGGTCAGGCGCTGATTGTAATAATTTATAAGTATATATACGTACATGTAGACATTTTACTGTATAATCACAATCGTTGATTGATATTTTAATACTCGATCTCAGTGATCGTTCTACATATGTAAATGTTTCGTCATCAAATTGAATGAAAGCTTGACCTTAGAAAGCTTTAAATTAAGTATTAACCATTATATTATTGGACGCACTTCGTTTTATTAAAATCGAGCTTTTAAAAGCTTACAAAAAAAGCAATGCATTGCGTGAAAGGGCTTCACTTGGCTTATGTTGACTAACATTTTTATTAACACAAATCAATTAAATGTAGAACTTTTCAAAGCTTTCTGTAAACTATTCGAAACTATTAGCACTAGATTCATTTCAATCCATTATTTTCGAAACAAGTTTCTCTGCTAAATTCACGAGTTTTAAGAATTTGAGCTTTAAGAGCTTTTCAATAAAATTTAAATATTATGATGTTTTTTGTAGCTTGGAAGCACTTATTATGACAATTTCTGAAATTGTTTGGTTTTTTATTAAACAAAAGTATAACAGTATAGCAAGCTTAAAGATTAAAGCTTTAAGGTAGTCACCCAAAGTATGTACATTAAAAAAAAGTTTGACAATTTGTTAACCTTAAAAGCCTGTTTACTTGTTGCCTTAGAACATTGAATAGTTTTTAATATTTGAAAATTGTGTATATTTTACAAGTTTATAAAAGCTCTCAACGCGTGAACACAGATTCTAATCTGTTGGTGTTTCAAGATTTTGCCTAGTACTACATTCTTATTGACGCCTGATGCTTGGGGCTAACTATGTTTTATCAGATAATAGTTACGGTAAATCCTTACATCTGCGGTAAGCTTTCATTCTCAAAAATTAGAAAGCTTGTTCAATTTTCAAGGAACTTTTTTCAATATATGTACATATATTAAACTTAAAAGCACATAAAAAAATTTACTGATTTATATGAATGAAACTAAGAATTAACACTAGAAAGAAGTAATATTAGAAAGTTTTTTTACTTTAATTAAGCTTAAAACTTAAAAATTGGAAAGCTTCAATTCTTAGACATTAAAAATTCAACTGCAAATGGAAATATTTGAAAGTTAGGTGAATACACGATTTTATTATAAAGTGTTTTCAAAAGCTGTCAAATCTACGCGTTTGAAATAATTGGTCCTCATTACGAAAGCAGCTGACTTCTGGGTAACCAATCTTAAAATTTATTTTAGAAAACGTTTAGAATTTTGCCAAAATTAAGATTTTAAGCTTTTGAATTTCTATTAAAATATTCGAAAAGCTTTTCAAAGAGTTTTTCAATAAAATAATTTTTTCACAATCATTTTAAAGCTTTTCTGCCAATAATTTTTAATATTTAATAAACTCTTAATAAATTTGAAAGCTTCCATTAAATAAATCTTTTCGAAATTGTTAAGTTTATATTTAAAGCTTTTAATACAATTATATATAAAAGATTACAAGACCATAAATTAAATTAGAGCTTTCTGTTTTAAGACTGTGTATAGTTATGATGTGCTTTTATCAATTAAGATGAGTGCGGTTGGAATAACTAGTGCATGTTGTATTTACAGCTTTTAATAGTTGTAAATACTTAAAATTTTAATAATTTATACAATTATATAGAAGCTCAAAAGCTACTAAAAAAATTAGAGCTTTCTATTCCAAAATCATGTCGAAATCAGTCCAATATAGAATCATGACTCTAACTGCTGTGGGTTAAACTATCTTTATAAACTGCATCTAAAATGTAAAATTTAATTGTGAAAGCTTTATTTTATCAATTTAATAGTATGGAGGAACACAATCGATTAATAGAATCTTGATAGCTTTTAAGTATCAATTTTTACAAACCGCATTAATAGTGGTTCGGATTTATATTAAATCACACACTTCTCCTCAAGTTTCAATGTGAGTCGAATAAAAACACTAATCTTTGTATACTAGAAACCTACTCTCTTTTATACAATCAATCTTAAATAACTTTAAAAAATACAAAGCTTTAATTTTTGGCTATAAAAAGTACTAATTGCACATATAAATATTATTTTCCGAGCTTTCACGGTTGTTTTATTGAAAAGTGTCTTCAAAGGCTTTTAAGGCTTCTTTAATAATGCTTTAAATTTTCAAAAGCCTCCCTATTTGAGGAAGAAATTTGCAAAGCTCACTGTTCAGTTTTCAAAATTAAAAGCTGTATAGGCGAGTCGCCTTCTGGGTAACTATTAAAATATTCGAATAGCTTTTTCTGCAAACGCACATATTATCACAATATACAAAATGTTTTATATAAAAAATCATAATTGATTATGTAGTAAGCTTAAACATTAGAGCTTTGAGGCAATCTAGAGAACTTCAATAAATAAAGCTTTAGACAATTACTAAGCTAATATTGGCTTTTAAACATATAATAATTTTAGATATGTGAATTTTTTTTTCATATTTTTATAAAAGCTCTCCTGGAGCGAACATAGATTCTAATCCGTTTGTGTTTCAAGATCGTGCCTAGTACTAAATATTTTTTGAAAATTCCTACTGTTTGGAGCTTTCTATGATTATAAAACTAGACTGGTAAGTTTTCATTTCAATAACTGGCTTTGAAATCGAAAGCAACCACACAAATCAAACTTGTTAATTTCTTTTGAAAGTGTTTAGAACATTCCCAAAATTTAAAGCTCTGAAATTGATCTTCATTAAAGAGATTTTTAAAATTTTCACGTAATACGTGTTAATTTAATAGTTTGAACTTTCTGAGCTTTTCACGACATACAATCAATTTTTCACTAACATTTTAAGCTTTTCTGCAATTGAATTTTTTTTTAAAATCAAACAACAAGTTTCTAATCTTCAGATAGGTAAGCTCCTTTAAAAAATTAGGACACTTCTATTAAATCTTTATATACTATTATATATAAAAGCTTTAAAGACCATAAAGTATGTTAGACCTTTCTATTAAATGAGCTTTTAAACAGGTTTCGAATTCTAAAATATTATTGACTACTACTACTAGTTAACCTCAACTAAATATGTTTATAAACGGCATTCAAAATTTACATCAATTAAAATTAATTAAAAAAAATTCAAAGAAAGCATCAAGCTTTTTACTTACATATTGGCGCTAACCATTTAAAATCGTTTTCACTGTTACACGATACGCAAATTATGTGTCATGCACACCAAATCGGAAATAACGTCTACAACATGTCAGAAATAAAATTACTTGCTATAAAACAAATTTTTATTGACAGCTATTATTATGGTATGTCTGATATGACAGTTAATTATCACGATCGTGTAACTTGATAAAAGACATCATCAATTCATATACAGATATAATTAACTACCTTAATAACGATCGCAATTAACATTTTTGTTTATCTCTCTCGCTCTTTCTCGTTACGATTATTTATTGTTGCGTCTTTGTTACGCGTTCCACTTTATTTCTTCTTTCGTTACTATTTGTGTGTGTGTGTACACATATCTTGGCGATGGAACGCGATAATAAAAAAAAATAACTAAAAGAAAAGAAAAGTAATGGAACGACCTTGACCGAAATCGCGCGTATGTGGATATCATTATCATGTACATACATATGTACATATGTACGAAATTATGAATTTAAAGCGATAAAAAAAATCGTTTATAATGTTAATAGCTAATAGTGTTTCTTTTTTGTTTTAGGGCTGCTCAAGGGTTCTTTATTCGGGACGCTATGCCTAATTACAGCATTCGGTATATATTACATTGATCCGCTTGAAGTACTCGTTCAACATATGCTTGAGGTACGACCTGGATCGTTTCTATACAATCTGTGGCAGAAACCGCCGCTCGAAGTTCTGGTCAAAGTTTACCTATTCAACGTAACGAATTCGTATCAATTTTTGGCTGGAATCGATAAAAAATTACGAGTCGAAGAAATTGGACCGTACGTCTACCAGTAAGTATATTTATACCGAATTATATATATGCGCGTACAACGGATCTAAAATATTTATTTTATTTCTATAGAGAAATTCTCGAAAACACCGAAGCCACATTTAACGATAATGGTACGCTGTCATTTAAACCAAAACGTCATGTAATACCACGGCCCGAACTCTCGGTTGGTGATCTCGTAAATGATATAATCATAGCACCAAATGTTCCGCTACTCGGCGTCTCGTCCCTCGCCTATCAAATGTCATCGATCGCCGCACTCGGATTTAGTGCGATCGCCAAATCGATAAACAGCCAGCCGTTTTTAAATCTCACCGTGCACGATTATCTGTGGGGCTATCCGGACGAAATTATTAAATTGGCCTCTGATTTTCTACCGTCATGGGTGCATTTCAACAAATTTGGTCTACTCGATCGTTTATTCGATGACGGTGATAATTTGGTCACGATTCATTTACCAAAGTATATTCAAGGCATGAAACCAAAAGCAACAGAGGAAGAGGTGAAAATCGTCGAGGCCGATATGGCTGAAGACGAAAAATCATCGGTCCTGGATGAATTTCATGAAACGTTTCAGGGGAGTAAAAAACGAGATAAACGATTTTTATTTGGATCAACGCCACCAAAACCAGTAGTATACGAGCCAAGTGTACGTGACTTTTCGATAGACACGTGGAACGGATCGCCTGGACTAACACATTGGGGCTATACGCCAACCCAAAATACTAAGTGTAATACATTGAGAGGGAGTTACGATGGTACCCTGTTTCCACAAAATATAACACAGAATGAAGTGTTTTATGTGTATCGCAAGGTGTTTTGCCGCACGCTACCCATTGTTTATTCACATTCGGGCCGCCAATACGCATTGGATGCGTATTGGTTCCGGTTGGCGGAGAATGCATTTGAAAGTGAAATCGATGATCCAGCGTCATCGTGCTATTGTGAAAATGGTCAGTGTTTGCGGAAAGGATTGGGGAATATTACGCCCTGCTATTATGGTGAGTAGCTCAAAAATTCAATTATTTGCTCAGTTTTAATTTTTTTTAAATAAAGTGCTCCTATCAAATTCGAGTCAAAATATTTCGGAAAAAAAAAGTTGCTCAATATGCCTATAGTAAACATTATAGCTACCGTGTAAATTCAATTGGCAAACTGTTAGATGTTTGCTCAGTCGCTGTTAAATAACCGATAAAATTAAGTCTGCTTCTTGTGTAGCTCAAAATGAATTTATTACTCAATAGTAAGAAACGTGACTTGCAAATTTAGTGAAATATAATAGAAAACGTATTTTTTATGATCTAAGACCTCCCAACCCGATTGTATTGTTTGTCAGTTTACTTAGAAATATTCTATTCGTTATCTATATGTAAACAAACGTCAATTACACAAGAAAATTTATTAGTCTTGCGGAAAAATTAAATAATAAATCAGAGGTCTAATCATAACATTTTGCATAAACTATCTATAAATAATTGACATTGGCATTGAAATTAGTTTGCACAATTTGCGATAAACATTTACTGTCTCGCCTTTCAGTTTCATTAATTTTCGATTTAATTTTATGCATTTGCAGGTATACCAGCCGCCGTTTCGCTACCACATTTCTATAAAAGTGATCCGTCGCTATTGAACGAGGTTGACGGCATGAATCCGTCACAAGAAAAACACGAATCGGAAATTATTATGCAGCCCCGTCTCGGCGTACCGGTCAAAGTAAATACACGATTACAAATCAATTTGATACTTGGTGAGACGCGCTTTAATAATATTGTGAAACCATTCGATAATACAGTTATACCAATTATGTGGGTCGAATTGGGCGTCGACAAATTGCCCGTACAATTTGAGCTACTCCTGAAGATACTATTTAATATTGCGCCATATGCACAATACGGTTGTATCATATTCATTGCGATGTTGGGTATATCACTGTTCGCGGTCGGTATAATCGCATGCTTTTTTATACCAAAATCGACGCCAAAAGAATTGTATCCCAAGAATGATATAAGATATTCGGCCATAAATATGTTGCCGTATATAAAACGTGGCCTTGAAATGTATGGTGACTTAAAAATTGATGCCGAACAAATCAATGAAAATGCTTAGGTATAGCGCTCGCACTGTTGTCGCATATACATATGTATATAGACGACATATTTTATATAATTTTTTTTATACAATCATCTTGCCGCATATTTATATACCCATAATTCATATAATTATAAATATATATATATATATATATATATATATATATATATATATATATATATATATATATATATATATATATATATATATATATATATATATATATATATACAAAAGGGTCTGAACTGTAATCATAAATTAGAATTAAATTTATGTGATATAAGTAGAATAGTATATAGTACTCTTGGTTAAAGTGACACCTAGTTTTAAGTTTCAGCCGCACTAATCAACTCTGTGATGTAATCTTAATATTTTAAACGTATAAGACTATTAAATAAATAAAACATAAAATTTGTAAGAAACATTGAGTTTTTTTTATTTTATTTGTTAAGCCATGAATTGTATATATTGACTGGATAATGTGTTGTTAGATACGATCGGACGTATTTTGAATTTTAATTTGGCAAAAATTTTGGCAACATCATTGAAAAGACGCTCTATAAAAGAATCTATAGATGACTCGAATGTGTGCACACCTCAAGCAGCTCATAATTAATAATAATCTAATTTAACATTAGGATTTACAAACAAACAACAAAATCTATTTAATACAACAAAAAATATTTTTTGCACAGCATGAAACATACAAACGTTGTTTCTATAACATATTTTCCATTCAACATTTTTTTAAACTATATAGTAATCTTTCAGGTTGATACGGCAGATGACAGTCACGATTTCAATCCCTGACTTGCACTTCATATTTTCGACATTTCGCCGAAAAACGTCAATTCATCGAAAACCTTGTTGGATGACCTGAAGAAACTAACGAATGTGTTTCTGATATTAAAAACGTTGCGACAAATGGCCGCGAACAAATTAATATCGACGACAAAAGGACACCGCGATTAAATAGCGCCGCGACAAAAGAGTATTATCGCGTATTCCGATTAAAATCACTGATCAAAATATCACTGAATGCAGTATATATTTGTGTACTTATGGTCGCGTAGCCTTTTTATCGCAGTATTTTTATGTCCCATAATGGGTTGTACGGCCATTCACAGAAAGACTCAATTCACCGAAAACGACAATTCAACGAAAAAGACAGTTCACCAAAAAATGACCATGCACCGAAAATAAAAATACATCAAAATCTTTTTAATTTTGTAAAAATGTTGACAACATCATTAAAAAGACGTGCAATCTATAGATGACTAGAATGTGTGCACACCTCAAGCAGCTCATAATTCATAATAATCTAATTTAACATTAGGATTTACAAACAAACAAAAATAACAAAAATATTTTGTGCACAGCATGAAACACAAAAACGTTGTTTTTGTAACATATTTTCCATTCAACATTCTTTTTAACAATATAGTAATCTTTCAGGTTGATACGGCGGATGACAGTCACATTTTCGATGGTGATAATAACTTTCAAATAACGGATCCGATAGAAAAAAAAATTTACTTTGTAATTTGATCAAGCACACTCGACCTGAAGAAACTAACGAATGATTTTCTGATATTAAACACTTTCCGACAAATGAGCGCGAACAAAATAATATCGACGACAAAAGGGAACCGCGACAAAAAAGTATCATCGCGTAGTCCGATTAAAATTACCGATCAAAATTCCATTACACGCAGTATATATGTATAAGTAGCCGTTTCATCGCAGCGCTTTTATATGGCATAATGGGTTCCAAGACCATTCACCAGAAAGCAATTCACCAAAAACGCCAATTTACTGAAAATGACAATTCTCCGAAATTGCCAATTCGACGAAAATGAAAATACACCTAAACAACCATACACCGATTGTAACAAAATAGAATTATTAGATGGAAATGAGATAAGGCTTGATTTTTAACATAACTTCTGGAATATGGCCAACAGGAACGCCGCAGCCATATTCTAGAACATGGGCCAAACATAATTTGGTAATCCCAGTTTGTCCATAAAATGGCCTAGTACTGTTCCTGTTGACCGTATTTATAAACTTCTGCCATTCAAAAACGACATTTCCCCGAAAAACTTCAATTCAGTTGGATGGTGATAATTAAATTACTAAAGGCATCTTAACTATGCAACTTTCAAATAACCGATGATTTAGTTTCTAATTTGAATAACATTAACGTGAACGATATACCGCAAGCACACTCGAAAACGATATCCATGATAAAAGGGCACCACGATCAAATACCGCCGCGACAAAAGAGTATTATCGCGTATTCCGATTAAAATCACTGTCAATCATAATTTCACTGAACGTACGGGTTGTACGGCCATTCACAGAACAACTCAATTCATCGAAAACGACAATTCACCGAAAACGACAGTTCACCAAAAAACGACCATTCACCGAAAATGGAAATACATCGAAACACCGATTTTTGGCTAAAGTTCTGGAATATGGCCAACAAGAACAGAAGTGATCATGATGTTGGATGTAATTGCAATTATAAAAGACTTTTGGCAGCCATATTCTAGTACATCTGCCAAACGTAATTTGGTAATCCCAGTTCCATCCAACATACCGAGTTTCATAATTATCGATCAAGTAATAAATTAATTTGGTTCCAATTCGCCTTATTCCAGTACGACATTCACAAATGTAGTTGCAGTTTATAAACCCAATTTCAACCATTATAACGAGTGTCATCATAATCAGCCAAGGGATGACCTAGTTCCGTTCCTATATTGGCCATTATCCAGTACTACTGCGAAAAATAAATTTATAATCCCATTTCGATGACGCAATACCACCATCAGATGCCCATAGTGATCAAAAACTTGACAAATCAGATGAATCTGAGGAAGAATTAACAAATTCTGACTATTCCACCATCCTCTACTCGACCTTCTCAAGGTATAGTAGAAAACGTGTATGTGCTATAGTAGAGCAACAGCCTATGCGGTTAAAAAAAATTCTCGTACACAAATTATTTCAAAACATTTGTCGAATGCCAACAGCATCTCGTTAGTCGAAAACACTTATGTTCCCAGTTCTTAAACCTCATATAATAGACCAACTCTGAATTATCGAAATGGTCTAGTGTCTGGTCCAAGTTATCGCACCATTAGAATTCATAAATGGAATATTATTGTTGATGGTTCTCGTAACAGCCAGATTTGTACTTTATCCCTCCCCAAAATATGAATAACAACCCAATACATTGACATTGAGGATATATGGAAAATGCTTAGTTCACTCCACGATACATCACGCCGGATTTTGCATGATATCGCTAGTGCGGCAAGTCAGCTCCACTTTATGATAATATATGGTACCGAAACAAAGCATGCCCACTTCTTCAATGTATAATCCGAACGGGCATGTCTTTTACGATAATAAAGGATATTACTGGCAGTTTCTGTAGATCTGAAGATTGATTTGACAATAGCAAGCTATACGCAGCAAGCTAGTAGTTTCCATAAGAATGTTCGAAAAGGAGAATTATACTCCATCACAAACATCTGGACCAACTTCTGGATATCACATAATGTAACGATTAGTAACGAAATCCACTTAAACACATAATAACATTTATCTCAAACGGGAAATCAGTAACCCGGTTCTGGGAACTACGGCGTACATTCAGTGTGCTTGGTGTAAGATCTGAAAGTTTTCAAGCACAGCACGATTTCAATATTCATTACATCCGATATTCTTGCATTTAGCTATAGCGGGAGACACAGCAAAACTTTATGTTTCAAATTACTGTAGTAATCTATCTCTATCAACCTCTATATCTGAAAACGGAATTTTGAGCCATGTATGGATTGGCTCTGACTATAATGGTGCAATCTATATACATGTGGTAAGTATATAGTATAGTAGGCATAAGCTCTCTCCTGATCAAGAGTATCAGGTACACCAGATCGTTGAAATGTTCCCCACGTTTGATTGGACCAACGGTCAATCCAGCGATAAAACTGCATTCACGGTTCCAAGCCGGCCCCTCTTTCAATTCACGGTGATGCCCTTTGGCCTAAGCAATGCTCCACAAAATTGTTTATAGGCTGATGCACAAAGTAACCCCGTATACCATTTGTATGGCCAGGGATTTGTTTATTTGGGGAACTTTGTCCCTTTTAAAAGGTAAATAACCAGCTCCAAAGGCTACACGACTACGGGAAGCTTTCTGTTCTAGAAAACAGATGAGAGAGAAGAATATTCAATCGGCTACTACTCGCAACGGCTTAACTCTGCTCTGCGGAACTATTAGGTATCAACAAACTTGAATGCTTATCAGTGGGGATGATCGTCGAAAGTTCAGGACATATGTGGAGGGGTATACGTTCACTACCATCACGGAACATTCAAGTTTAAAATGGTTGATGGGCCAGCGTGACTTATCAGGGCGGCTTGCACGGTGGAGCCTGACTAAAATGGATCCACCGGATTACGGTGTCCGAAAAATTCTTCTGAGCATATAGACCTTGATGACGATGCATTTGGTAATTACGTCGGGAGAATTAAGACTTTAAAGGAGAACACCGGGATCAAGACTAATTTTCGGGGTGCAAATATTATATTTTGCCCAGTGCAAACCATGATGTAGTTAGTGATTTATCTACAAGGAAATTAATGGTATACCGGACCTATCCTGTCACTTCTACAAAAAGCATAATGCGCCTTCAAATGCACATCTTGGTTTTGCAAAAAATATCAGGAGTTGTGAAGAAATTCAATTTTCAATTTTCTCACATTCGGGTAACATGTGGTGGATATTTGTACACGTATTTCAATTTCACAGGAATTGTACCGAACCATGTTAAAGCAGTAACCGTGCTAATAGGAGGATCGGACCAAAACATTGTTCGGTCTAGTTGTAAATATGGTCATTGAACTCTGTAGAGTTCACGTTGGTTTTTGCTACGATCACTTCACGTTTTGTTGGTTTGGTTTGGCCGAAACGATTATGGGCTCTCTCCGGGCTGCTCTATAAACATCAGACGTCAAAACTGCGGCATTGAACACTGGTTAATTCCAACGTGAAGCCAAATATAGATTTTCCAAATTTTGCTCGTAATGAACTACCCACGACACACAAGTTATTTTCGGCATCCTATATATGACCTAATGAGTCGATTTGAACGAGTTTTCAGACTCCGAGTGGGCAAAAATTGAACACAGAAACAGTCAGTAACGTTCCAATCCACATCTCTCGTCTAAATAATTAAACATTTGGTTTTATTCTTTCAAATTCCTAAATACAATAAATTTATTAAATTTTACAGCATGAAACACAATAAAACCTTTTCTGTATATATAAATTTATATTTCTTAAACTACACAATGACTAGAATTTCACTATATATGTATACTCGCGCACCTAAAACCGCACACCTAATATCTCCATTCTTTGGCATTTTCATCCCGCTCATCCTGCGCCATTGTCTCCGTAATCCATTTCATGTACGATGAAATTCGAGTATAGACATCAGGGTATCCACGCAATGCGCATCCAGATCCAAATGAAGTTACACCAACTAAAATCCATGGACTGGTTTGTGATAAACGGCATTGTAACGGCCCACCTGAATCACCCTGTGGATGTAAAAAATATATAAAACTTTCCAATTCAATCGATAACTTACTATGTATAACAGTTTTGAATATAAATAAAATGGTTTGTGCCTGTGATTAAAATAATATCTTGGTTTTGAATTTTATATGTATAACAGTGGTGAATATAAAATAATGGTTTGTAACCAGGATGTAATTTGCTTATGTGGTTTGAGTCTTTAATTAAAATTTATTTATTTGGATTTCGATAGGAAATTACAAACGAGTTGGAACTTACCACACACGTACCACCTTTCCCATCGAGGCGGCCGGCACACAGGTGTCCTTTATGTATTTTGACAAATCCTCCGTACGTGACATCACATCTATACGGCACAAAAAAATTCCATTATATTCGAACAATTTTATATGCGCGATTTTGTGATATACTCACTTTGAATTACTGTGAATTGGAACCTTCGCCTTGAGCAGCACATCGGTTAAATCACCATTCATATGGGATTTTCCCCATCCAGTCGCTATACAATCCGTGTACTGAATATCCTCATCCCGATTATAGTTTTTAGCACCGTATTCGTTCGCCGCCCCGCCAGGCTGTTTTAGTAGATATCCATACGAATTGTCTGTCCGTCGATTGTAACCATTCTTCTCCTGGAAAAATTTATCGTTTCGCCGTCGCGATGAATACAATTTTTTCGGGGTTCGACTATTTTCAGTCCGTACCGGATCCTCCGAACTATTTAGAAACGTGACAAACGGTTTTGTTATAATTTTATTCATATTCAATTTACGTAAATAGTTTTCATCTTTGTACGTCAACAAATCGGGATAGCTGTCTAAATCGTCATCGTACATCGATGGTGGAGGCGGTGGTGGTGGTGGCGGCACGGGTGTCGTAGTTTCTAATTCATCAATATCGTGATACGTACTAATGAATGGTAGACAGATTTTACGAACACTTGATGTCGGTGTAATATTAGCCGAACGTGTTAACTTCATTAGAACTAAATCATGTTGAAAATTATGATAACGTTTATGCATCACAATGCGTTCGACTGAAATTCGTTGCTCATCGCCCGATTCTATTTTCCGATTGTATTCGCCGAGCACAGCGGTCCAAAGTGCCGGCAGTGGTAAATTAAAAAGCTCATTGTGTACACAATGTGCCGCCGATATAATCCAATTCTTATCGATTAGTACACCACCACACCAGTGGCCTAAAAATCCTAGCGACGGGTGTAACAATTCCAGCGACACTTGCCACGGGAAATGTCGCTCCTTCGTTAATTCGCCCGCAATTATTTTTGATCGTCGATAAATCGATGATGGTGATGATGATGACGGGGTCTGGCCATCGTCCTGCACCACTGTATGCGTTATAATCGTGGTTTTATTATTCAAATCGTTACGTTGTTGACGATATAATTTTGGTCGTACACCACATGCTGTAAGTATATATGTTTAAAAGAACGGTTGAGAGGGTTTTCTGTGCAATGTATATAGTTTGGTTTGATTTAATAACAATATAATGATAGCATGATAAATTAAATCTATATACATATATGTATGTATGTTTGGTAGTATTTGTATATTGTGGTTTTATGCACAATCGTATATACGAGACGAAGAAATTTTGTTTAACAATTTACAATTGTTCACTATATGTTGTTCTACATATCTGTTCCATACTATATGTACCAATGTATACCCAAAAAGGTTGTAAAATTGTAAAATTCAATTTTGAGGTTTTGCCAGAAAATAAAATATTTAAATAGACACCAGACCACAGATTGAGATATGAAATTAGATCTGTTATGGAAATATAATACATTTTAAGAATTGCGCACATATACCGACTGGAATAAATTATTTTATCTGAATATAAGGATGTTTTTAATATTTGAATTCTATATGCGAGGAGTCAAAATGTTGAATTTTATGCAAATCTATATGTAGATATGCAAAATCCCAACAAAATCGTCGGCTTGAAACCTGCGGGCTAATCACTGTTTGACATGAACACAAACATTTGATTTTCACAACCAATATGATATTCTGATTCGAGTTCTTTAACTAAACTATAACAGACTTATGTGAAGCACGTGATTATCCAGGACATATTCGAATTACTCTTTTGTTTTGGCACTTGGATGAGTTTTTTTTTCTAAAAAATATAGTAAGTCAAATTCTATAATTTATTAATTGTTGAAGCTTGGATTCATTGCGCTAACCCAAAAATCAAATTTTATTAAATTTGGACCGGAACTGTTAAAGTTCCAAATAAATCTGGGATGGGATTACATACGAACACATTGCTTGCCTCTTTAAATCATGTTCAAAAATCGCTTTATTATCAATTACTATATTTGTAGCGCATCAAAATGACCGATATTTTTATGTTTGGGTCAATTAAATACTTGGGATTCATGTCATGTTGCAAATCCGAACCCAGCTTCGATTCGAACTTTTTTAGTTTTGAACTGATTTTCATCAAATTTGAAATCTGTGCTAGCCGTAAGGATTTAACTAAACCAAAGATCGAAATTCTTGATTGTTATCATTTATTTTAATTGGATGCTAGGAGTAGAAACGCGTTTTAACGAACGGCCTTATTCAACAAAATTAATTATCGCATTTTGCGATTGATTTTTTGTTACATATGATTTCTACGATTATATAGGACTTATTCGGATTGCTCTTATGGTTGGTATTATTTTGACCATTGGGTGAATTTAAATTATTTAAAAAAATATCTTATTAGATGTTGAATATTGAGATACTAAATATTATAGTACGTTAAATTCTATAATAAGCTTAGATTCTTTGCACTAAGCCAAAAATCAAATTTTATTAAATTCGGACCAAAATTGTTAAAGTTCCAAATAAATCTGGGATGGGATTACATACGATCACATAACGTACCACTTTGTTTCATGTTGAAAAATCGCTTAATTATCAATTTCTATACTTGTAGGGCATCAGAATGGCCAGTATTTTTATGTTTGGGATATTTAAATATTTGGGTTTCATAGTAATGCCAAATCAGAACCCAGCTTCGAATAGAACTTCTTCAGTTTTGAACCGATTTCCATCAAATTTGAAATCTGTGCTAGTGGTATGGAATTATCTATACTAAAGATGAAAATTCTAGACTGGCGTCATTTATTTTAATTTGGTACTTGAATTTTTGGATTAGAAATACAATTTTAACGAACTGTCCTCTTCATGATGATTATACTTGACACGTACAATCCGTAAATAGAACTTAACTATTTTTAATTTGGCTTCTTTAAAATTTTGTGCCCGCTCTTGATAGTTATTTTAAAATTGAGATTGGTTAATTTGGGCTAAATCCCAGCCACAAATGGTACATGGCCATTTTGCATTTGATTTTAATAAAATTGTATTTCTATCGTCACCTTACAGTTGTGATTCGAGTTCCTACTAAGAATTGGGATTTTTTAAATATTCTGCATCACTGGCCTACGGCTAAGTATGATACAATAATGTTGAAATATTTCGCCGGTTGCAATTAGAATGTTACAATTTTTTATTTATCTTTTATAATATTCTAGTTCAATTTCAAGTACACATATATTTGAAGAACATTATACGATTCAAATTATACCCAGTGACAATGTCATGCCACAAATTATTCGAACGTAAATATATATAAATTTAATAACGCTTGCGGCTATGAACCAAAATCTATAATTAATTGCAAATCAATCATGAATGAATTCATCTGAAATTTTTTTAGATGATGTTAATGATGTGCACGCATTTGTATATCCATATGTTCCATGTTATTCGTGCTAAAACAATTTAATTCGGGCAAAGGTATATACACTTCAGTTACTTTATAAATTGTTGGCGCTCCTTTATGGCTAGCCAATCAAAAAATACAAATTGAGCAACTTTTGATCTCAATGTGTACAATTGAAATTGAGCAAAATATTTTTTTAATCAACTGTATACATAACAATATTCATACACCAAAGACATTTCAATTATGTATTCAAACTATAAATTACGCTCGATCATAAAGGCCACATTGACCATACACCTATACATAATATTATATGTAGGTGCAATCAATTTAAATCGCCGCTAAATGTAATTAAATCGTTCGTGTAACAAGATGGTAATCAGCCTTTCATTCAAACTATCAATTTAAGCCACTCATATTTTTTTTTGTAGTTTTGTGTTTTGAACTCCCTTCCGTGATCTTATCGCGTGTTTCATATAGAAATCGCGAAATTGATTTGTTTTAACATTGTAACCAGTGTTATAGATAAGGTGGCGTGGCATCGACAATTTTTTATTCATTATAATTGAAGTTTTGATAATATTATTTAGAATTTATTTAGGTTCAGTTCAATCTTAAATGTAATCGTTCAAATTGGCAATGGGTATTTTAACTTTCATCCATCGTGTTACCAAATTTTCGACGAATTTTGGTCAAACGATAGTCCTCGATCACTGCACGATATTCGGTTGACCAATGAGTTACAATTGACGATCATTGCCAAGGTTACGGTGATCTTTCACCAAACGATCTTAGTCAATCATTTGAATTTAAGAGCGCACGTCAATGGATTTTCGGTCGATCAATGATTTAGAACTGAAAATCGTTACCAAACTTATGACGATTTTTGATCAAACGATAGTTTGTGATGGTGGCGATTTTTAATCGGTCGGTTTTATTCATAGTAGATCATTTGATTTGAAGATTGCATCGGTCAATGGTTTAGAATTGAAGATCGATCAAGCTAACGATGATTTTTCACCAAACGGTTTATTTCAATCAACGTGATCTTTAATCGGGCGATCAACGTTACAGAAGTGAAAATCGTTACCAAACTTACGTCGATCTTTGATCAATCAATAATTTTCGATCGTCGCTATTTCAAATCGGTCAATCAATAGACAAGAGTTGACGAGCGCGATCACTAAGCTTTCCATGGAAATTGAGCAGGCTTTCCACAAAATTTTCGTTCATTGCAATCTTTAATCGGTCGATTAATTGCGTAGAATAAAATATCGTTATCAAGCGTCTAATATTTGGCTAAACAATAATTTTCGAACTCCAAGATGCTCGGTCAATAATCAAGAATAGATGATCGCGTTGCCAAGCTTTCGACAAATTTTGGCCAAAAGATAATCTTCGATCACTGCACGATCTTCGGTTGATCATTGAGTTATAATTGAAGATCGTTACCAAGCTTACGGTGACCTTACAGCCAAACAATAATTTTCGTTTATCGCGCGATCTTTAATTGGTCGATCATTTGAATTGAAGATCGATTCGGTCAATGGTTTAGAATTGAAGATCGTTTCAATCAGCACGATCTTTAATCGGTCGATCAAAGATTTAGAATTGATGATCGTAACCATGCTTTAGGTTGATCTTTAGCAAAAAAGAATTGTTTGATCACTGCGATCCTTAACGGGTCGATCAATGATTTAGAATTGAAAATCGGAACCGAACTTACCAAAATTAAGATTTTGAAGTTTTTAGTCTCATAGTTATACTCGATGCACCTGAGAAATGTTGATTACAAATATCTTGCCCGTCATAAAGGCAGCTATTAAGACTTTTTTAGGTAGCGTTTTGATTTATTTTGAAATTTTATTGTCGCGATTTGTCATAACCATGGCCAATGAAATTTAATTTAATTTATTCAAAACTAATTTTTAAATGGTAATAAACTAAATTATGTTAATTCATATGTTGATTATTTCTACATATGCATACAGATGCGAAACCACCAGTTTTTTTTTTCGAGTGACTGCAAAATGTAGTATATTCTAATAATAATATTCTCAGTAATCATTATGCCCTATTAAAATACAACAACAACAGAAACTATCGATTATAGTTTTTTATACAGAGCGCATTTATATATCCCATTAAAATAATTCCAGTTCATGTTCCACATACAGCTATACTGTATATATTTCTAATCCACACTAATCTCACAATTTGCATATATTCGATAGTTTTTATTTAACAAAATAATATTCCTTTGCTCGATTATTGTTGTATTTCCAAGAATTATTTTTTCGTTCGTTCGTTCGTTCGTTCGTTTGATGATAAATTCACTTTGATAAAAGAGCAGCGTTTTTATATGTTATGCGCGCTAAATTGCGGTCTATTAACGAATAATGAAGAAATATTATTATCTAATTACCTATATCACCGTATGACATTTAAAACTTAAAATAAAAAGTGCAAATAAACATGAGAATGTTTAGCTGTAAGACATTTCAATATAAAAATTTCTTCATTTTGGAATTTAAAACTATCTGATCATATAAGTAATTTAATATACTGACATCTATAGACGAATAGTGGAACTACTTATTATTGTTAATGTTGAGTCTCGGTTATCTGGCAAAAAATCAACTATCATCAATACAACCAGAGAATATAATGGTGACATCAATAAAATGTACCTTTTCTGATTAACTGTGTCTCAATGGACTAGCTTCTGCTAATTTCTCATAGATGGTTTTTCATTTATACTATGTATAACGTGATGAATAAACATCAAAGCAAGCAAATTTGACATTTTAATTTGTTTAAAGCCTTAACTAACACGATTTACTTTAGATTAGTCGATTGAGACACACAGCATGAGTATGCCCTCCAAATATTGTTCCAGTTGGTTATTTACGAGTTTGCCTAATTAATTTCTAAGTTTTTCAAATTATTTTTCAGCTATTTTAGTTGATTGTTTGATAAAATATGACCAAATTAAATAACGAAATGTACCGTTTAACTACTTCCGGCCAAAAACACAATGAAAGTTTTAATTCAAAATACGCAAAAGAAAACACTGGACCTACCCACGATGGCATTTATCGGATTTCGAAATATTACTCGCAAAAGTTAATAAAACGTTGACAGTGTATATGCTTCTAAGTTGAAATGTATTCAAATAAGTTCGCCTATATGTTAAGAGATGGCTGTACAATACAATGTTTTCTATGTGCAATAAATCCGATTAATTAAAGCGGTTGGTTGCTATACATACCAATGTGACAAATTCGATGAGATATACATAAATATAACAAAGTATGGTTGTATTCATCTCACCGAATAAAGCCATCGAATACATGCATCAAGTTCCTAAATTTTTAAATCCCACGGTTAAAACACCACTAACTTACTCCTACAATTTTATCGCGTATTTATACCAAATACTCTATTATGCCTATAGTCTAGACAAATCTAATCATTACAGTTTACATTTATGGTAGTGTCTCTACTCAAATAGAGATGTTCCCACGATCGTAACATTACCCGCTACCTAATCCTGATTCGTCCCGAACCGGATCCAATTCTAATTGATCTAAGTGCACCACCTTCAGTCGTATACTCGATGTGCTTTTCTAACGTCGCTCAGCTTGTTAATGATGGTGTACGGTCCTTCCCATGATGGTTGCCGCTTTGGGGATAAACCTCTCTTCCGTTGCAGTTTGTAACGCCATATTAAACCTCCTTCTTTGAATCTACTGTTATTTACGCGCACGTCACTCCGAGCATTCATTCCGTTACTTGACACTCGTGTTAGATGCACGCTTTCCTTGCACAATTTTCTCCTTATCCGATTCTCGATGCACCAGAGGACACCATCTTGTTTCCTGACAGTCTGGTGACATGTGACCCGTCGTTTTGTCACACGTCCAATATCGTATTTTCCTAATACCTTGGTTTCTTGTCCCCCGTCCTTGGTCAAAGGTTGATGTTAGCTGAATAAGTGATCGCGATTTAGGTCTTCTCCATCTTACTACAGCAATCTCGTGAAATGTGACCCATCCTGCCACATCCCTAATACCTTATTACTCCTGCCACTTTCCGTGAATCTTGGTGCCGACCGCTTGATGTTCGTTCTCACATCCACCTTCTCTAGCCGTACTGCAAGTGACGGTTTTATGATGGCCTGGGCAGTCTTGTTTATTAACGCACACGCAATGGTTTCGGCGAAAGTCGCTTTAGGCGACAACACTATTATACTTTCCATGTCTCCGGATCACGGATTAATTCTCTCCATGTATGTGCCAAATGCACTAGCCACGCGACCGCTGATGAATATTCTTGCAGAGCCTCTCCGAGTTTTTGAGATAGATCCTTCAGCTCCATACGATACATCTCCCGTTTATGGTCACTTCCGTACTTTCTATCCAAGGCCTTCATTACTTCGTTGTAATTGTATCGATCATGTTCCGGAATGATCTGTAATGTCTCCGCCGGTTCACCTTTAAGAACTACTTTAAGAACTACTAGTTTCGAATTAGAATTTAAAAATCACAAATGGTGTTGTTCCATCGAATACTGGTGGCTTAATTTTAATCGAGGTTCCTGGCTGGCCTACTTACGAAGATGTTTGGTTAACTTTGAGGTATAGAAGATCTTTCTCAAAGCCTAGAACTTTCTCTTCTAAATTTTGCATTTGTTCACTCCCAACGAGAACTTTCTGTTCCAACGCTTGAATGTCCTTTTGTAATTTCTGTTCAATTTGCTCCACTTTTCAATGTAGATTGGCATACAACTCTTGGAATTTCTCGTCTATTTTGTTACTTATTTCGACTACTGACTGCTCTCTTGATTTAATTCACCAACTGACTTTTTAATAGACTGTTTCATTTCCAAATTGGACTGTTTTATTTCTAAATTGGACTGTTGAATATAGCAGCCATTAACTGCGCCATATCGAAACCTCCACACAGTATCGGTATAACCTCCATGAATCCCTCTTTATTTTCTCCATCCACCACGTCCTCTTCTGCGTGATCAGAAAATGTTGATTCTAAATGTTGAAATGTTGAAGTAATCGTTGCTTCAATACATTTTTCTGACCGGCCGTTGACAAGCCACGCCGCTCCAACTCCTCCTTTAATTCGGAAGTCTTTAACTCGTCTAGAATCATATTTTAATTCACAATTCCACCGCTGTCAATAATTGTTACCTTCTAGAATATTCCACAAAGTTCGAGAGTATTTAGACTATTCTGAAATAGTCTAGACACATCTAATTATTACAGTTTACATTTACGATAGTGTCTCTACTCAAATAGAGATGTCACCACAATCGTAACAATATTTTACTCGTGTGTCAATTAGTTAAAATATTTATTAAAAATTGAAACTTGGACAGGAAAATGAAGTTTTTCGATTGAATTTTTCATTTAATGGTTAACAAACAAAAATAAATTTGAGTTTTCTGTCAACATTTTAATTTTTAATAAATTGTTTAACGTTTTGACTATTTAGTGATAGTCTGAACACCTCTCGAATAGTATGGAATATTCTAGTAGGTTCATTAGTCGATATAAATGATGAAATGTAAGGATATAATTTGTATCCCGGTTCTTTACGATTTATATTCTTTCTGGATACAATCAATGCTCCTGCAAATTTTCTTTCGAAATTGGTTACACATTGGTAATGCAGTTTTCTATCAGTGGCGGTTGCCATCTATTGAGCACTAGGTTAACTATATAAATAGCAATTTAATAAATTTAACGAGTATATGTAGTGTCATGAACAATCTCAAACGGAACTTCATTAAATTCATATTTAAACATATACACGATCCAATTTGTTAGAATTCATAAACGATGATAATTTATAAGCGACCACGGTTTTTATGATCGAAATGTGAATATATAAGTGATAGTTATAAATAAAAAGAAATAAAATCATGAAAGCATGATGAAGGTAAATCGTTTCAAATAAATAAAAAACATATGGCGATTATATAACGGATATAATGAATGAAAGTCCGCCGCACATAAAACTGCATATACGCATATATAAAACTTTCCATTTCACTATTCAATGTAGTAAAATTTTTAAAATTTAATAATCTCAAGTGGCACACGTCTTAGTGCGATATATTTAAAATATTTTGTCTACATTCATCGCATGAATAAATCTGGTGATTCAAATATATGCGTAATGCGCGCGCGATTTAGTTATATGAGACCTATGCGACAGCTGTATAATTTATGTCACGCTTATAACTTTATTGGTTTGCTAGCTCGATATACATATCAGATGTGGTACCGCATAGTTAAATATATTATTTCACTGCATGTATAGTGGATATACGTTTATCCAAGTTTACCATCTCTGAAAATATGTATAACTATATATGCGCGCGATATATACATGGTAAAAAGTATAGTTACGAATAATTACGATAATTAAATTATGATATACAAACGGTATCATTTATATACTTTCACTGTATATGATGTATATATGCGCGCATATTATCGCGGTTTTTAAAGACAAGATGAATTTATAATTGAACGATGTTGAAGCACGAGATCAAATACGTTTTTCTTTTATAAATATATTCTTATAACAAAAATTATTATATTATGTATAATGGTAAATTATAGTAATTGTTGTTGTTGCTGTCGTTTCTAATCTGTACATGAATATTTAATTGGGTTGTAAAGTGAATTTCCGAAATATAAAGATTCAATCAAGATTATATTCATATATGAGCTGTTTATGGCATTATGTTTTTAGGATATCATTTTCCATATATGTATATAGTACTTACATAGAGAGAAAATTTAATCAAAATCCATATTTAGAAAAATAGATGTTCCATCATTAACCTAATTCAGGCCAAGTGCAGACAGGAACGTTTTCAAACTTCAGCCAATTGTCAGGATTAGCCAAACATTTGGTCAGAACCAATTTATATATATAGTAAGAACTTAAAACAGATTTCAATAATGATTGTAAATGTCAAGTATAAATAAATCCATATGACTGACACAGATTTTAAATTTGATGGAAATCGGTTCAAAACTGAAAAAGTTCCATTCGAAGCTGGGTTCGGAATTGGCATAACTATATGAAACGCAAATGTTAAAATAACCCAAACAAAAAATATTGGCTATTTTGATACTCTATAAGTATAGTAATTGATAAAAAGGCAATTTTTCAACATGAATAAAAGGGGCAATCTATGTGATACGTACGTAATCCCATCCCAGATTTATTTGGAACTTAACAATTCTGTTCCAAATTTAATAATTTTTGATTTTTGGCTTAGCGCAATAATTCCAAGCTCAAATTGTATGACATATTCCCAAAAAATCTATATAATCGTACAGATAAAAAACAAATGTCTGATCCAATTTATATAATAAGAACACCAGATTTCAGTAATAGTTGTAAATGTGAAGTATAATCTTCTCGAAGACGATAGTCGTTCAAATCGAATTTCTACTCCAAGTATCAATTTAAAATAAATGACGCCAGTTAAGAATTTTGTTCTTTAGTTTAGATAAATCCATAAGACTAGCACAAATATCAAATTTGATGGAAATCGGTTCAAATTTGAAGAAGTTCTATTCGAAGCTGGGTTCGGATTTGGCATTATTAAACCCAAATATTTAAATAACCCAAACATAAAAATACTGGCCATTCTGATGTCCTACAAGTATAGTGAGTGATAATAAAGCGTTTTTTCAACATGAATTAAAGGGGCATGCTATGTGATCGTATGTAATCCCATGCCAGATTTATTTGGAACTCCAACAGTTCTGGTCCAAATTCAATAAAATTTGATTTTTGGCTTAGCGCAATGAAACCACCAAGCTCAATCAATTAATAAATTATAGAATTTGACATACTATAATTTTTAGAATCTCAAAATTGAACATTTAAAATAACGAAATAATAATATAAACTTATCCAATGGCCAAAACATAAGAGTAATTCGAATAAGTCCTCTAAGATTTTAGATGCCAATTGTATGACAATATCTTTAAACAAATCTATATAATCGTTGAAATTACATATTACCGGAAATGGTCAGGATTAGACAAAAATTCGTCCTGCGCCAATTTAATTACGAAATATTTCTATTTTAAGAGATCTAAGAATTTTAATAATTTTCATATTTTAACAATTTTAAGGGTTCTAAGAATATTTAGAAATTTATGAAGTTTCAGAGTTTATAAATAAAAGGAACATTCTAAATTTTGAAAATTTAAAATTTTTAATTTGTTTAGATTTTTAAAAATGTTTTATGAAATTGCAAGCTCTTTCAGGAATTTAAGAATTTTATGAATCTTAAGAAATTTACGAAACTTCAAAGTTCTAAACGTTTTAAGAATTGTTAAAAATTTAGGAAGTTCCAGAATTTTCGGAATTTATTAAAATCGATTTTTGAAAGAAATTTCTCATTTTTCGGAATCTATCGAAATCTAAAAATTTTATTCATTTTCATTTCTTGAGATTTTTAAGAATATTAAAAAATCTAAAATTTCTTTATTCTCAAGCATTTGAATTTTAATCATTTTTAGAAGTTTAAGAACTTTAGTAATTTTTATTTAAGAAAAATTCTAAGGATCTTTAGAAATTTAAAAAGTTTCAGAATTTAAACTCTAAATTATCAAATTTATTACAATCTTTAGATTCCCCTAAATTCTGAACGTTCTTTAATTTCTTTAGATTCTCAAACCAGTTAAAATACAAAATTAATATTTCTAATAATACTTTAATATTTCTAAAATTCTTAAAGCTATAATAGGGCATAAATAAAGGAATAAAAATTTTTCAGGAATAAAATTCTGAATTTGCATACAATTTTTATCAAATTAAGAAATTTCGAAATTTTGCAAATTGTTAAAACTTTAAGAGAATTTCCAGTTTTCGGAATATAAACAAATATAATGGTTTTAAAAAAAAAATAATTTTAACAAAAATAAGTTTTGTAAATTTCTATACTTTGATTTTACAATTTTTGAAAATTTAGCAATATCGGAAGCTTAAGAAATCTAACTTTTTTAATAATTTTTATTTTTAAGGATTTTAATTATTTTAAGAAATCAAAAAATTTTAATAATTTGGTTCAGAAATTTAAGAGTCTTAAAAATCCTTAGTAGTTTAAGATATTTCAGAACTATAGAAAATCTCAGGATTTGACAGATTTTATTTGATAAGAATTTACTAACCCAATTTTACGAAATTATAAATTTATATTTTTAAAATATTTTTAAAGTTTTAAATCTATAAATAATTTTTCATTTTGGTAATTTTGAGATTTTTAGCAAATCTGAGAACATTGAAAAATTTTATCCTTTTAGAGTTTTAAGTATTTTAGAAATTTTTAAAGTTTTTTAAATATTCAAAATTAAATTTTAAGAAATCTTGTAATATTTTAAAATTTAAGAAATTTTATAAAATCTAAGGATTGTCCTAATATTTTCTGAGAATTTTAAAAATTCTGACAATAATTTTAAGAAATTGAAATAATTTTGGATGGTTTAGAAGTTTTAATAGTTGAGAGCTTTAATAACTTTTATACTTTAAGAGTTTAAAGAATTTTAATCAATTTAAGAAATTCTGTAATTTTAAAAATCGTTAAAAATATAGGAGAATTCAAAATTTTCGGAATTAATAGAAATTTTATAAATTATTTTAATTTTCAAAATATGTATAAGGACTTTAAGAAATAAAAGGACTTTTATTTAAAATAAATGACGTCAGTCTTAAATTTTTGCTTTTGGTGTAGATAAATCCATAAGACTAGCACAAATTTCAAATTTGATGGAAATCAGTTCAAAACTGAAGAAGTTCCATTCGAAGCTGGGTTCGAATTTGGCATTACTATGAAACCCAAATATTTAAATAACCCAAACATAAAAATACTGGCCATTCTAATGACCTACAAGTAATTGATAATAACGCGATTTTTCAACATTAATCAAAGGGGCATGCTATGTGATCGTACTTAATCCAATCTCAGATTTATTTGGAACTTTAATAGTTCTGGTCCAAATTTAATAAAATTTGATTTTTGGCTTAGCGCATTGAATCCAAGTTCAATCAATTAATAAATTATAGAATTTGACAGACCATAATTTTTAGAATCTCAAAATTCAACATTTAAACTAAAGAAATAATAATATAAACTCATCCAATGGCCAAAACATAAGAGCAATTTTAATAAGTACTTAAGACAATATCCTTAAACAGATCTATATAATCGTTGAAATTGTTACCAAAATTCACCGAAAAATGTGACAGCACTGGAAATGGTCAGAATTAGCCAAAAATTCCTACTGAGTCAATATAATTACAAAATATTAATATTTTCAGAATTTTAAGAATCTTTTCAGAAATTTCGGAATTATAAGAAATCTCAGGAATTCACAGTGAATTGATTTGAAATGAATTTAAAGTAATCTAATGATCTTAATAATTGTTAAGATTTTTGTGATTTTGAGGATTTTAGGAAATCTGATTATTCTAAGAAATTTAAATTTTTTAAGAAATTTAAGGATTTTAAAGAGTAGACAATTTTGAAAAATCTAATAACTTTTATCCTTTAAGAATTATAAGGGTTCTAAGAATATTTAGAAATTTAAGAAGTTTCAGAGTTTATAAATAAAAGGAATACAATAAATTTTGAGAATTTTAAAGATTTAAGCCACCTGACAGTTTTAAAATTTTTAATTTTATTTTTTTAGAGTTTTAAAATTGTTTTATGGAATTGTAAGCACTTTCAGAAATTTTAAAAAATTAACGAAACTTCAAAATTCTAAAAGTTTTAAAATTGTTAAAAATTTAAAAAGTTTCAGAATTCACTTAAATATCAGAATTTTTATAATTTTCGTTTTGAAAGGAATTTCCCTTAAGAAGATTTTAATAATTTTTATTTCTTGAGAAAATAAAGAAATCAAACTAAAATTTCTGTATTCTCTTACAGCCTTAAGAATTTGAGTTAATCAGTTTTAGAAGTTTAAGAACTTTCGTAATTTTTATTTAAGAAAAGTTCTAAGAATCAGAAGTTTCAGAATTTAAACCAATCTAAAATTTCTAAAATTCTCAAAACTTTAAAATAATCAAATTTATTAAAATCTTTAGATACCCCTAAATTTTAAAAACTCAACAAGTTAATTAATTTCTTTAGATTCTTAAACCTGTTAAAATCCTAATTATAATATTTCTTAAAATTAGTAAATTTTTAAAAATAATTGAGATTTTTAAAATTCTTAAAGCTTTAATAGGATGCAAATTATTTAAAATCTTAGATTTTATTTAATTCGAAATTTGAATAAAAAATTTATCAAAATAAAAAAATTCGACTTTTTAAAATAGTTAAAATTTTGAATATAAACAAAACTATGAATTTTAATAATTTTAGAGTTTTAGGAATTTCAACTATGTAAAATAATTGTTGTAAAAAATTCTTAAATTTCTAAACTTTGATTTTACAAGTTTTGAACTTTTTAGATATTTCGGAAGTTTAAGAAATCTAAAATTTTTAATAATTTGTTTTCTTTTAGAGCTGTAAAAATTTAGAAATTTCACCCATTTTTAGAAGTTTAAGAATTTTAAAAAATTTAAGAAACAAGAATTTTAATAATATTTATATTTTCAGAATTTTAAGATATTACAGAATTATATGCAATCTCAGGATTTGACAGATTTTATTTGATAAGAATTTTAAAATAAAAATTGGTAGGTATTTTTTTAAAGTTTTAAGAATTTTTAAGAATCCATAAGTAATTTTTAGATTTTTGTGATTCTGAGAATTTTAAGAAATCTGAGAATATTGAGAATTTTTATCATTTTAGAATTTAAAGAATTTTAGGGATTTTTAAAGTTTTTTTAAATAATCAAAAATTTTTAGAAATCTTATAATTTTCTTAATTTGGTTTATTTTTGAATTTGAAGAATATTAATAAATTTAAGAAATTTCGCAATTTTAAAAATCGTTAAAATTTAAAGAGGATTCAAAATTTTCGGAATTAAAAGAAATAGTATAAATTTTTCATAATTAGAATTTTAACAATTTTTAGAAGTTTAAGGATTTTAAGAAATAAAGGATTTTATTATTTATATTTTTATTATTTTTATTTTTACGAGTTTTAAGAAAATTTAGAAATTTAGGGAAATTTAGTTTCAGAATTTCCTGTATTCTAATAATTTTCTTTGAAAGTTATAAAGTGTTAGGAATTCAAAAATTTAACAAGTTTTAGAATTTAAGGATATCTAAGGATTTTAATAATGTTTATTCTTTTAAAGAAAGAACAATAGCAAAAATTTGCAAAATTCTGGAGAAATTTTAACGAATTTTAAAATAGTTTATCTTTAGAATGTCAAAATTTATGATTTTCATAAATCTCATTTATTTGTAATATTGATAAATTTAAAATTTAATTTTTACCTTTTAAGAATTTTAAAAATATTTAGAAATTTGAGATATTTTAGAATTTTCCTAATTTAATGAAATCAAAGAATTTTATTAATATTCTATCCTTTAAAAAAAAAAAATTGTTAAAATTCAAATAAAGTTTTTAAACATTTAAAAATTTTAGAAATCTTAAAATTTCAATAATTTTAAATTTTTAAGAATTTTAAATGTTTTCAAAATTATAAAAATTCTAATAACGATGTCTAGAATTTTTAGAATTTAGGGCAATAAATGATGGAATTTTGTGAAATCTAAGAATGTTAAAAAATTTTAATTTTTATGAATTCTAACAGTTTTTTTTAAATTATCCGAATCCAATGAGTTTTGTTCAAGTTAGCTGTGTAACCTCGTAAAAACTGACTCAGTATTTCTGAACGTATGTCAGCTAATGTTGGTGACAACACTAAGCGGCCGATTAGAGGATTTTACGTAACTTTAAAAATAATGAATTTAATAAAATACGAAATGGTCTAGAGATTTACCAGCTAGTAGGGAATTGGATTGTTTTACGTAAAACAAATCTATGATTATCGTAGTGTACTGTAGTTGTATTAGTGTGCTGAACATGACAGATGATTGATCCATTTATCGATTAGTACCCGAAAAAGATTTCTAAGGTTATATTTAATGACAACTTTTACCAACCATAAAGTCAGGTTCAAACTTTATTCAAATTCTTGAATGTTTTAAACGATGAACCCGGACATAGGTCATATGGTAAATGTTGTGAAATCGGTAGCTATAAATTATTACTCGCACGCACATACATACATACACGTAAGAGTATATACGGAAGTTTGTTTCATCGTCGACGTTTAATAATCGCGATTTCGATATAATTCCACCTCCATCATATACTCTGCAGAATATAACGTATATCCGCCTTAAAACTTTTCGAACTCTATACACAATTTGTAATGTACATAATTAAAATGTATATATTTAAGATTTATAAATTTTATTTTATCTTCTCTTTCCATTCTTGAATTTTCTTTTGCGTTTGGCTATTTCATTCAAATGCTTTCACTTTTCATTTCTATATGGTATGCTGTTAACATTTTTGTTACGCTATTGTTTATAGTACGTACAACATCTATACGGTTATGCATCGTTGAATCGAGATATTGAATATTTCGAAATAATTTTGTTTTGCTATATATATGAGTGTGATATGAGATAATCCGGTGTACCGCATATCGCACAAATGTTACAACAAGCATATTTCAAAACGACGACATCCTTGGTACATTATGTTTATTATCCTGCTTTTTATGTTTGTCTGTATACGTATTTATGTATGTATGTACAATGGTAATTCAAAGCATTGCACGAACAATTATTTATTTTTATGGGATTGTGGTTTATCGCCGAACATGTATGTATATACAATACAGAACAATATATATACAATTTAATTTATGACAGCTGAATGTTCCTGAAATTTGGATGATTCCACTTGAATTCAAGTACACAGAAGAACTATATATGCATATTTAAATTTTGAATCGTGTATATGATGATTATTAGTCAAAAACATATGGTTCCAATGTCCGCAGCAAGTTATAAAATCATAAATGTTTATTCACCTGGCTAGTTTGAAAGGCAGTTTGATCGATATTAATTCAAAACTACTCAGAATTCATTAAATTCTATTATTCATGGCATACGATGCATTGATTAAACGTTTAAATTTCATAGTTTGAAAGGTAGTTTGATAGAAAGTTTGATTAGTATATTGTATTTTATAACCGCGCTTGAGCAAAGAAATTTCTATTTAAACTGATAATGAAAAACATGACCATTTGTCCTACAAATAGTTTAGTAGTTTGAAAGGTGGTTTGATCGATATTTCAGCAAAATTACTCAGAATTCACTTAATTTTTTTATACTCGGCATATAAACGTTGATTAAACGTTTAAGTTTCATAGTTTGAAGGTGGTTTGATGGAAAGTTTGATTAGTATGTTGTATTTTATGATCGAGCTTGATCAAAGAAATTTCTAATTAAACCGATAAAAGTACTAAGATCGTACGACGAAATAGTGACCATTTGCCCTACAAATGATTTAGTAGTTTGAAAGGTGGTTTGATCGACATTTGAGCAAAACTACTCAGAATTCATTTAATTCTATTATACTCGGCATACAGTGCGTTGATTAAACGTTTAAATTTCATAGTTTGAAAGGTGGTTTGATGGAAAGTTTGATTAGTATATTGTGTTTTATAATCGAGCTTGAGTAAAGACATTTTTAATTAAACCGATAAAAGTAGTAAGATAGTACGACGAAATCGTGACCATTTGTCCTACAAATAGTTTAGTAGTTTGAAAGGTGGTTTGAATAAATTCCTGAATTCGGTTGATAGGTTGGAAACTTTTTAACTTTTTGCGAGATCGACTAGATTCTAAACTGAGTCTATATATAAAGTATCGATACCAAAAAACTACATTTAAATTAATTCATTAATCGAGAAAAGTAAAAACTAGAGAATTTCAATTGAAAAAGAAAAACTTTCAATAAAAAAATAAAAATTGTTAATGCCCAAATTCATTCATTCATTCGCTTCAATCTTTTTTTATTTCTTAGTCGATATAAGTATAAAATAATAGTATTGTGGTAATTATCTCAATTATGGTTTACGGTAATTATCTTAAAATTTATTGTTGGAATTTGCGGTATCGAATTAAGTGGCATTGGATTTTAATGTATGTACATAAGAGTATATTATTCAAAACAGGTGCAGTATACTTGAAAGCGAAAGGCGTACAATACAAAGTCAAGGTCTATTATACATAGATGTCTATACAACTCGATCGGATGTACACTAACTATATCCCGACCTAGTTATTAGTTTGCCACTCATAACCAACCAAATATTAAAAATTTGAATGAAGTTTGATTAGTGTTAATGGACATGCACATTATAATTTGATATAAAAACGGTTAGCAGAATTTTTAACAGACCATAGTATAGTTTTGGGTCAAGTTTGGCGAAAATTGAACTAAGTTTGATTGGAATTTGAATACAGCTAAAGAGATACTTTACAAAATTATTCAGCTGTTTCACATCAAACTGAATAGAACTAAGAAAAACGATTGAATCAAACTTGAATTGATTTGAATGATGATTGAATGATCTTTGAATAAAATTTAGCAATTTTTGCAATTTGGAATACAGTTACATTACATATATTCAACTTATGGTAGATTTTAGAATAAAGTTTGATTCGAAACCGAATAAAACGAAGAATGTGAAAACAATTTGAGCTGGATTTAAGTTTGAATCGAGTTAGCGAAAAATCCAAAATAATTTTAATCTGAAGGTTGTAAGTTAATTCAACTCTAAAATTTCTAACTGAACTTGGCTCCAATTTGAACAAAGTTTGAGAACATTTTGATACGTTTTCTTTTCAAACTGTATTATTATAAAACAATCAAATTGTTACAAGTGGAAACTGCCCTGATTTAAAATGTATTTTAAAAGATAAGTGAAGTTCAATTTGAAAAGGGGGGAAATTGAGATTCAACCTTAAGTCTCAAGGCAGTCCAATTTGTTTTTAATTTATTTGATGTTCAAATTCGTATCAAATATTTTTAACTATTCAACTCAAATTTAATCATTTTCTTCTAATTCAACTCAAAACTACAATCGCATTTTCATCAAACTCTGTTAAATCAGAAGAAAAATTATATTCAAGTTTGAATTGAGCTAGAAAAAAAATTGTTGCTCAGTGTAGATTGCACACGGATTTCAAATTAATTTAATTAAAATTTGAAATGATGGATGAAAACTAATTTGATTTAAAGTCGACTTTCGTTGACAATTTAGAAAAACTGAATTTATGTTTGAATCGAGTTAGCGAAAAATCCAAAAGAACTTGACTCAAATTTCAACAAAATTTGAGTACATTTTGATAGGAAAATTTTTATTATTCAAACTATCTGACAACGTAATAATTTATTTTTCTTGACTAATTTGAAAAATTTAGTTTTCACCATCTTTTGATTGGCCATTCGGATCAAATTTAATTTGAACACGTTCGTACTAAGTATTTTCAAACTATGCTCCAAGTAATAAATTAAATTTGAATTTTTTAAACATTTTTTCGGAACAAACTGTACCTTAAACGAATTAAACTTGAATTGATTTGATACAAATTTGAAAAGATATCAAATTTAACAGCAACAAAATACAAGTGAAAACTGCCCTGATTTAAAATTTATTTTAAAAGAAAATTAATTTAAATTTGGAAGAGAGTTGAAATTGAGATTCAAACTAGCCTGAGAACGATTGATTCCAATCAGATTAGAATTTTGAAATTAATTTTTTTGATGTCCAAATTCAAACCATAGATATAGATGTTCAAAAATAATTTAGATGAAAAAATTAAAGAATTGATTTTTGATTATTTGGTTAAAATTTGAAATGATGGATTCGAATTAAATTTAATTTCATCAAATTGTGTTCAAACTCATTCTAATTAAACTATTTCAAAATTTGTTGATGAGCGTTTGAGAAAAATCTGAGGTCAGCAGGAATGTTGGTTTAGTATCGTGCACATTAACTGATTGTTATCAATTGAATTAATAGAGATGGACCGCAGTTTAGACAAATCTTAAGTTTGAATTGCATTTGATCATTTTCTAATTAAACTTTTTTTCTAATATTCCTCATCAGATTAGAAAATTAATTCAAGCTGAATTTGAATCAAATTTAATTAGCAAAATTGTATTTAAATTTTAGTAAATAATGTTTTGAATTAGTTCAGAAGTTGATGGCTTTTTGAATTTGAATCAAGATTGATACAAGAATAGTAAATTATTCAAACCCAACTTAACTGAATTTTGAATCAAATTTAATTTGCAGCGTTTATAATCGTCTCAGAATTTTAGAAGTACATTGAAATCGACCTTGGCAAAATTCGTTTGAGTCGAGCTTGATGGAAGTCAAACTAGGCTTAAGTTTGAATGTATATATTTCGTAAAAAATGTGATTTCTAGCATCTGACTGTGTTCTTATCTGAAATGTTAAAAGATTTCGAATTTAATTTGAATCAAGATTGATTGAAACTTGAATACATAAAGAATATTTAATTAATTTGATTCAATATAGATTGCCAGAGCTAAATAGGTTTACAAGTTTCTCAGTAACGTTTATTCTGCAGTCACGAAATATTGTTTGGGTATTAGCCGAGTGGACCGATTTAGACAATAAAAGGGGATTTTTTGGTAACCGCATAGTATTCCGCCAAACACCGATTAAGAATCACTGACCTACGGCTTCTTAGAAAAATCACTAAAGATGTACTGTGATGAGAAAGTCGTGCCCATTACTTATGCTATATGTAAGCAACATTCTTTTACAATTAATATTTTCAGCGCGCGCCGACGAATTTGAAAATAATTTGTTTAAAATTTGAAGATTTGAAGAAAAATTTTTGAAAATATTCGTGAAAAAAATTTAAATTTGATAATTTGACTTAGATTTGACTTATTTAATATTAATCGTATTCTTATCAAACTATTTTCAAATCACTTTGATCAGAATTTGAATAAAATTGAAGGATGGTTTGAATGTTATTTGAGTATGTACATAAATCGTACACAAAATAAACTGAGATCGCTAAATTGATTATCCATAAATTGTTTAACAATAATGTAATCAAATTTCTCTAAAATTTGACTTGAACTTGATCGTTTTCAAGTTTGAAATAATAATTTCAAAATTATTCAAGATCAATTTAGTTTTACCGGACCATGATCAAGTTTGATTCAAATTTAACTCGAACTATGTTGGAAACTGGTTCAAACCCAAGTTGAGTTTGAAATGTAACTCAATTTTGAATCAAATTTAATTTGCACAATTGAATACAAAAATTAGCAGAGGAGCGTTTTATTAATCGCCGAAATATATTGGAAACCAGTTTTAGTTGAATTTGGCGCAAGGCTTGGAAAACTGCACTTAAGTTTAAATCGTAAGATCAAATGCCAATCAAACTTAAAGTCAAAACTTGAATATCATCATTTAAAACTAATTTGGTTTGATTCGTATGAAAACAAATTTGATTTAAAATCAACTTTTGTTGACAATTTAGAAAAACTGGATTTATGTTCGAATCGAGCTAGCGAAAAACTTGACTCAAATTTGAACAAAGTTTGAGTACATTTTGATAGGAAAGTATTTTATTATATAAATTATCTGACACAGCTATAATTTATTTTTCTTGACTAATTTGAAAAATTTAGATTTCACCATCTTTTGATTGGCCATTCGAATCAAATTTAATTTGAATACGATCGTACTAAGAATTTTCAAATTACGCTCCAAGTTAGAAATTAAATTTGAATTTTTTCGGAACAAACTTTATATATAAACTACAGAATAACGATTGAATTAAACTTGAATTGATTTGATACAAATTTGAAAAGTTATCAAATTTAAAAGCAACAAAATACAAGTGGAAACTGCCCTGATTTAAAATTTATTTTAAAAAAAATTGATTTAAATTTGAAAAGAGTGTTGAAATGGAGATTCAAACTAGCCCGAAAACAATTTAATTCGTATCAGATTAGAATTTTGAAATTAATTTGTTTGCTGACCAAATTTGATCATAATATTCCGAAAATTAATTCAAGTCTAAGCTGAATTTGAATCAAACTTAATTAGCAAAATTGTATTTTAGCAAAGGAATCAGATCAGAAGTATGCATATTAATGTCAATGATTACAAAATGAAACTTGAAGTTTTGAATTTGAATCAAGATTGATACAAGAATAATAAATTATTCAAATCCAACTTAACTGAATTTTGAATAAAATTTAATTCGTATCAGAATTTTAGAAGTATATTGAAATCGACGTGGGCAAAATTCGTTTGAGTTGAGTTTGATCCAAGTCAAACTAGACTTAAGTTGGAATGAATATATTTCGCAAAAAATGTGATTTCTAGCATCGGGTTGTATTCTTATTTGGAATTTTAAAAGATTTAGAATTTAATTTGAAGAAGATTGATTGAAACTTGAATGCATAAAGAACAAGGTTCTCAGCAGCGTTTATTCTGCAGTCTAGAAAAATTGTTAGTTATTAGACGACCACTGACCTACGCCTTCTTAGTAAAATCAGTATAGATGTACTGTGATAAGAAAGTCGTGCTATTACCTATGCTATATCTACGCGGCATTCTAATAAATTTTTTTAATATTAATCGTATTCTAATCAAACTATATTCAAATAACCTCTTTGATTAAAATTTGAAGAAAATTAAAGAATAGTTTGAATGTTATTTGAGTCTGTATATCGTAAACAGAATGATCTAAGATCGCTAAATTGATTATCAATAAAGTTTGGCAACCATGTAAACAAATTTCTCTTAAATTTGACTTCAATTTTTATAGTTTTCAAGTTAGTAGGAATAAAAAATTCAAAAATACTCAATACAATTTTAAGTTTACCGAAACAACATTAAATTTGAGTAAAACTCGACCGGAACTGTATATTTATTCAAACTCACATTGAATTTGAAATGAAACTCAATTTGTAATCAAATTGAATTTGACTCATGTACCTTGAAAAACTGCACATACAAAATTAAGTAAAACCTGATTATTTCCAAATTCGAGTCAAATTCGAATCAAACTTATTTCAAATTTTCTTGATTACCGTTTGAGTAAAATTTAGGGATAGTATGAATGTTAATTGAGTATCGTGCATACAGAATAAACTGAGTTTTCTTGAATGTCGATGCTTGCAAAACAAAATTGTCTGAATCTAGTTCGTAAAAATTAATTTGATTCAAGATTGATACAACAAGAATGTATAATTTTACAAACCCAATTTGATACAATACAAGTCAAAATTGGGTTAAGTTTGAATCTATATTTCAACGACCGAATTGTGTTCTAATCTGAAGGGTTAAAAACATTTAGATGTAATTTGAATCAAGATTGATTGAAATTTGAATGCATCAAGAATATTAAGAGCGATTTAGACAACAAAAGGGAATATTTTGGCCATCGCATATTGTTCTGCCGAACACCGATTAAGAATCACTGACCTACGGCTTCTTAGTAAAATTCCAATAAATGTGTACTGTGATAAGAAAGTCGTCCCATTACCTATGCTACATGTAAGCAACATTCTTTTACAATTAATATTCTTAGCGCGCGCGTCTATATAAACAACGAAAGATTACCTGAGCTGAGATAATGACCGTTAAAAAAAAATTATTTGTCTTACATACAAATAATATTGATTATGTTTAATTATCATAAACATACCAAAAAAAAAATACACCATCGAAGTGCATGACGGACTATGTACATACATATGCGTATACATGAATCCATTAATCATCGAAATTTTCGACACTAATAACCTACTAATACGTTTTTACCACCAAAAAGTACAAAAAAATAAACTATCTTCAAGCCATTTTTTATCACGTCTGTGTGTGTATCACGTCCCATTCCCGGAACGTACATATTACAAAATAAAAATATATACACACACATACATATAAATACATGTACATATAAGAATATAAGTCCCAAGGCGGTATTTAAGAAATTATTTGTTTGCTTTAGTTGGATATAAAAAGTGAAACATATAAAATTCCATTTCAATCGCTTGAAATCATATAAAAATTTTGTTAATCGAATTACTATGTAGATGCGTGTATATACATACATAAACTCGAATTTAGGTTAAGTCGCATACGATCTATAATTTACAAAAAATATACTCCAATCCTTAAACAATTAGAGCGATCATATGCGGGTTGTGTTCGTATATACACTTTTGAAGCGATCGCGAGTTTTTAAAAAATCATAAAGTGCGATCACAGTCATAAATATACTCAGCACACTAGGTATCGAGCTAAACCGAGTGATCGCAGCTTACGGTTGCGATCACATGATCGTAACTTGTAAACCGTAAAAACACTACCAACGATCGACCTATACAGAAGAATTAGTAACACCAACACGAACTACAAAATTTGGTGATATTTTATGAATTTGTGATTTTAATTTAAAACAATATTTCAGACGATCGCATTTCTAAATATATATTATGTATTTGGCTATACGTACGATCGTTCCAGATGGTTGTATGGAATAATAATATATTTAAAGAGATATTTTTGTAAATTATTCCGAAAAAGCTATAGGTGTTTTATTATAACCCGTGTAACGTAATCGATCGGAACAAATATAGTTTGGATGCCTGAATTAAATATGACGATCGAGTGTGTGATCTAAGATCATTACGATCGCTGATAACATTGAAAAATGTTAAATTAACTAAGGACGAAATCAACCAAATTATCGATCACAAGTTTAACGATCGTAAATTTAATTTATAAACGATCGCAGAAATTTGGATAAGTGAGGACTATTTAATAAGAAGCTACGATCAAATGAAGTTTTCGGAAATTTGTATTGGAAAGATTTAAATCAAACAGTAGGGCTATCTGCACTTACCTAAATTATTATAGTTATTCCGTCCGGCCAAACCATTACCAAATCCAGTAAATAATCCAAATAACAATAATAATAAACAAATATAGAATAAATTTGTCATTTTTGTCAACAAAATTAATTTTAAATTAATAATGCAAATTTAATCACACATACATACACAGACACACACACACAACACACAAACTATATAATATCACCACACTAATTAATAATTAACTCGAACAATTTTTTTTTATCAATTTGCACAAATTGTTGACCCATTATTTTGCATTTTCGAATACATTATAAAAATATTGTTTTAAATTAAAAACTATATTTTACGAACAACTAATTAAATAATAAACTATTTTTAAAAAAAATAATAATTTTGGCGCTATTTTAATGGTACGCGGATGCAGCTCGCCTCGCGATTCGACTTTCTGTGATGAACTGAAAAATGTTAAAAAAAATAAACGAAATAATTTTTTTTAAACTATTATTATAGTGTGTTGTTATTATTTTGTTTTTAACTAAAAAACTATTTCCACCACTTCTATTTAACAACAACAACAACACCATTTTTTTTCTGCCAACGAAAATTATATAGAAAGAAAGGTAAGTTCCTCTCGTTTTTATTTATTTATTTAATTTTTTTTTTGTTAAATTCTCTTGTGGTTTAAAATAAAACTATATAGCAACTATATTAACAGATAGTTTCTGTATATACATATACGGTATATATGTGTAGTGTGTATATAGTGTTGTTGTTATAAGTAGCTACCATTCATTATGATTAGTTTTTTAGCACGATGATTGGAAAAATAAAAAAGATTTTGACATTAGCTAATAAATTATTAGATAATAGAATTAAAATTAATTGTGACAGATGGTGACAGTTTACTAACAGTTTTATGATGTTGAATGCGGGATATATAGTGCATGAGGTGTATATGATTTAGTCAGGCTCGTGCAGCTTGTTATTTTATATGTACAGTATACTTGGAAGAGAAAAACTAACCTGTTAGAAAAAAAACTGACAACCGATTTGAAAACTACATATGAAGCCAGTTTTGGTATACATGAAATATTTCAAATGAGCTTTTAAAGAATTCTCGAAAGCTCAAATTTGAAATATTGGCTTGGTACATTAAGAGTGATGGTTTGTTTTTAAATGTTACGTACAAATAAATAAAAGCTTTTTGAAAGGTCAATATATTCCAAAAGCTCCTTATTATATTTAAATTATTACAGATTTTCAAATTTAAATAAACAATAATATATTTATACTCAATTTATATAGTTTACATATTACATATGACAAAATTTATTAAAGCTTGATTATTGATGAAGCTTTCCGAAAATATTTTTCTGAATTTTAAGATGTACATAAGCCTGTACATACTATTACTTGTTAGCTAATTATCTAAAACTAATAATTCGATTAGTTTAGCCAATACACAATAAAATATTTCAATGAAGCTTTTAAAAAGCACTAGATAAATTACAAAGCAAATATTTTAAGATTATACGGCAACATAAGCTCCCTATTTTGCAAAAGCTCTTTTTCATTTTGTCTTAATTTAATATTCAAACTATACGCCAAACTAAGAAATTTCACTCACAGTTAAAAAGCTCTACGAGAAGCTTTAAGAAACCCGAAGTTCGTGCCATTTTAATTTGATCAAGTCTGTAATTAGTTTTTGTTTGTTTATCCAACATTTTCGAAAAATTTAAAATCCTTCAAACAAAATTTTAAATTATTTTTATTGAAAAGCTTGATAAGCTCGGACCGCAAAAACGTACCTGATGAAAAAAATTTGCTAAAAATTTAATAATAATCTGACAACCGATTTGAAGGCTACCTATGAAGCTAGTTGCATTATACATGAAATATTTCCAATGAGCTTTTAAAGAATTTCAAAAAGCTTTAATTTATTTGTGCATATCATTTAAAAATAAGCTATTTACTCATAATCCAGCAAGCCAATTGTTCGAATTTGAGCTTTCAACATGAAAGCTCTTTGTTTTCCAAAAGCTCAACATTATAACTTACAAATTTTTAAGTTTAAATAAACAATAACATGTTTATACTCAATTTATATAAATTACATACATATATGTATAACAAAGATTTATTAAAGCTCGATCATGGATGAAGCTTTCCGAAAACATTATTCAGAATTATAAGATGTACACATGTACATAAGTATGTTTATACATACATACTTATAACTTGTTGACTAATTATCTAAAATGAATAGTTCGATTTATTTAGTAAATACACAATGGAATATTGGAATGAAGCTTTTCAAAATAAAAGCACAGCAAGATAAAATACAAAGTAAATATTTTATGAATAGACCAAACAAATGTTATAAATTTTGTTTGTTTGGTTAGTTTCTTAGAACTGATAAAAAGAGTTTTAAACGAAAAAGCTCATATTAAAAGCTCATCCAAATTATCAATAAAAAAGCTCATGTTAAAAGCTTAACTAAAATATCAAGAGCAACCAACAATAAATATACGTATTTGGTTAATCTCGGCCACGATGTAGAACGGTTATTATAAAAGCACGCAACTTGGAAATATATTTAGTTTTGAAACCTTAAAATATTGAATTACTAATTTTGTTCTATGAAAATGATCTAAAAGTTATATACTTACTAAAAAATTAAGTAATACATAATAACATTTGGTTTATCAAATATTTTTGAAAGCTTTAAAATCCTCAAATTTAAGTTTTGCATATTTATATAAGTAACTTACAAATATCATTGCCAAAAAAACCATCCGAAAATCTTTGAACATTTTCAGCAATCGGATCAATAAACTTGAAAGGGACACATTTATCCAAGATCGTAAATATATTGTGGAACAATAATAATAGTAATTTATGCTCAAGTCAATCGAAACCGAATATCTTATTAAATTTAATTTTAGAATCCCAGCTATTTAGCATTGTGCAACAAGCACATAAAATGAAATAACCTGTATGTGGTAAGATCCAGTCAACAACAATTTGAGCAACAACATAACACAAATATTAAAATTTCTAAGAAGTTGCTCAATAAATTCTATCAACCATGTTAACTGAATATTAATTAAATTGAGCAACTATTTATATTTTTTCTGCCATTTTAGATGAATATTTACCACTTTATGGATAAAAATATAGTTGAATATAAATATTTGTAATAAATATCTTCGATTCTTAAAAATCATAAAATACTAACTATATATTTAAAATTGAGCAAAAAATAAATAAAATGAAATGGTAGCTTTTAAACTCTGAATTGTAGCTCAAAATACCAAAAACCATATTAATTAAATTGAGCAACTATTTTCCTACACTACTGAAATTGTAGCATGCTTTAAACTATACTTACCAGTATATTAAGCGACTTACCCTCGTCCTTGGTTTAACACGCCAAAAATTGAGCAACATTTATGTTATAATAAACTTTTTACTGATATTTGATAAGAAATTTTGATAAGAAAAAAAATATTGCGCGAAGTGAAGTGAAGTAAACTGTGTTCAACAGTCCCATCTGATCATATAATCTATTATTGAGCTACTACTGTACTAAAATAAATTGAGCAAAAATTAAACAAATTGTAATAGTCTACAATATTTGTGACAAGTTCCGGTTAACAATTTGAGCAACAACCTAATACAATTCAAAAAATAATTTTAAACAAAATAATCAGATTAACTAAATTGAGCAACTATTTTTAAGAATTGTTTTGCATAAATGTAATTAAGTTAAAATGATTTTATAAAATTTGATAATGGTAGATTTGATAATGGTAGATTTATTTAAAAATATTCAAATTCCATTCAATCTGTGATCAGTCTCTGAATACTTTGACATTTTTGGCAGTCGTCGAAATCTGAGAGTCGGTCAAATATTGGTCCCACTCTCATGATGGGCGATCTGTTGAGAAAAATTTTAAGTTGGTTCGTCCATGGTAGTTGGACATCAAGTTACCTCAGAGCTATTGTCTCGATCTTGGGTTCAGAAAATACACATAATGATTCCCTACCATTAAAAACAAATTCCTCAGAATGTCTTAAGACATGCCAATTGGGAGAATTTCTACAGCCAACTAATTATCATCTGGCAAAGCCTGGCAAAAAACCTGAAAGTATCGTTTGATAGCGATATCAAAGTCTGTAGCTATACCACGTAAATGTGATCAAAAATCAACATTGTCTTGGTGGTCTCCGGACTTGCTTACTTGCGCCGATTGTAACTCAGTACCAACTACACCAAACGTGAGCTACTTCAGTAATGAAGAGGCCAATTTGGCTATTATGTCTATGAAAGCACTAGGCCAAGACGATATCGAGATCGAGGTGATACAACGTGCTTGGCCTATTATAGGGCTATGTCTCACGAAGTTTATGAATACTTGTCTCAGCAAAGGAATATTTCCCAAAGCTTGGAAAAATGGTAACTTAGTTATCATTAGGTAAACCAGAGATAGGTTTCAAACTGATCCCAAATCATATCGACCTATCATGCTGTTGCCTGTCCTAGGTAAATTATTTCAAAAATTAATGCATTTTCAACGCAAGAATATTGGCCCTAGACAGGATGGTAGACTGGTGCAAAAGTTACAAAATGGATCTTCTTCAAAGACAGTTATGATCCAACTTAAAAATTCACTGGCCATTAGTACAATAGATGACGCCGTTCCTGTTTTGGCCGGCATGATTGCTATGATATACACTTAAATGAGAAAATTGCCAACTTCAAAATAAGAAAAATACAAGACGTACGCTACGGAAACGTGATGGTTGATGGAAACGTGGAAGACGATCAAATTCGGCCAAACCGCATGGGCTCGCTCTGGATGGTCGCATTCAATGGATGGTAAAATAACATATAGTTATCTGCCAAACTTTGAAGCGAGTCGAGAGACAAAACTTACCCAAATGTTAACGGGGCATGGAAGGTTAGCCTCTTATATGTACCGACTGAGGCTAGCGGACTCAAGCACCTGTGAATGTGGACAGGGCGAGGATACCATAGAACACATCCTCTATAACTGTGATCTGGCTCAAGAAGCCAGTTATTGACTAATCAACTAATTATTGACTCAAGAGTTGAGTGCGGCCGGCAAGTAAACTTGTTTTACTGCTGTCGTACAATCTCAACTCTTTCAAGAAATTCTGTGATACCATCTTGAGCGGTAGATAGAAATAAGAAAGAAGTATCAGAACACAAGATTTTTATCTTAAGCAAAAATGTAAAAGCTAGTAAGAGTATGCGCCTCCTCGTTAACAGGGACGATAACAGGGTAGCCTGGCTAAGCATACCGATATAGTAGTAATATTTATAGAAATGAAAATCAGTGTTGGACATATTAAAGGCTCGACCACCTGGGAACATGTTTTTTGCATCAAAATGAAATGAACATAATATGGGAAACTTGTGAATTTAGTGTCTGCGGAACCTCTGTTATCTGCGACAATTATAAAAGCTCTAAAATCTGACATTCAAAATTGGAAAACAAAAATCTGTGATTGATTGAACCCGAATTTTTTTTTGTTTGACTTGACCCAAACGTATATATGTACAAAACACAATAAATTGCGCACGGGCATAAAAATTCCCAATGCGTCACTTTTGAATCACGACACAGGCAGCGAACTAATAACCAACTAATTTAGTCATCTCAACGTCGTGTGTATACATAGAAATCTAGATAAATGTAATCTAGATTGTAAAGCCCGCAGGTATTAAATTAATCATGTGTTTACAATAATAGTGTGTGCGCAGACCGCTCTGTACACAATAAATCATATTGTTAAAATATCGATGGAAGTTATTTTTTTTTAGTTATTACAAATACCGCCAAATTATACAACATTATATGTGGGTCGATTAATTAAGCTTTTTTGTATTTGTTGTAACTTAAATTTTAAATTTAGTTTTTTAACAAACCAATAAATTGTTTCAGCGCGCTCGATTAGAAACAAAACTATGTAGCTTTCATTTTTACAAGACGTGAAGTAATTTTTTTTCGATTTTTTATTCTTTTATACATTTTTGACAATTAACTATATGAATTAAGAATTGTTAACGAACAAGAAAAACTATTTGTTCCAGTTCATCGAGTATAGAACTACAGTATTTGGTTGGCGCAAAAATTTTATTCGGCTATCGGGCGATACGCTCGATTTTCTTCTGCGACTCATTGCACCGCAGCTATTTTCATTTTAATTTTCTTTTTATTGAAAGTGAAATTTTTAATTTAATTTTATTTACTTTTCCGTTATAAGAACAATGACGAGGACTGGGGAAAGAGCGAACGAAGATTGTAATATTTGTGTACTTACACTTTTCGATTTCGTTTCAAGGCGTTCACCAAACACCTTTGATTTTATGGGCATACGCATTAAAATCCGACCGAAATTATTATTGTAAACAACTCAATTTTTATTGGCATCTCGTAAAAATCCAATTATTATCTGCCTTAAAGGTGTTTATCTGCAGGCTATTTCCTCGCAGTGGTAGCAAAACAATTTTTTTTTTTTTTTTCAAATTAACTTTCCCTGTCGGTGTATATACCTTTTAGGACTATAAAATTAATTACAAACCATTTCTTTACCTCTACTCGGGAGAATTAGGTGGCTTAAAAGTATTATCTTCTATCCCACCTTTGTTTTTTCCGAAAGTTAAAAAAAAGATTTTTCGAACAAAAATTAGTTGTATATTCAAATAAGATAAGGGTTTGTTTGATAATTAAGGGGGGCAAAAAAAAATTAAAAATTTCAATTTAAAATTTTTGATTTCAAGCGACTACGAAGGCGCCGCCGCCAAAACTACATATATAGACAACATTATCCATAATTGACAATTAAATTTCCGACGACCATAGCACAATAAAAAATGAAAGTACATAATTTAATTGGGATTGTTGTTGTCAAAATGAAAATTATTATTTTTTTTTCTATTTAATTATTTATTTCACGGAAATTACTTCATTTTCGCACGTTTAGGTAACCGTTGAATTGATAATTTTATGGAAATTAAAATTTAGATTTTTTTTTAATGTTTTTTGAAAAAATGATCACGCAACTGTGGAAGAAAGAAATTTATTTAAACAAAAAAAAATTATAATAATTTCACTTTGGTTCGTGTCGATATGACGGCACAAGACCAGTATGTATGAGGCGAGAAGGGTACAAAACAGTATGGCACCATTCAAACTAAAATAGGAGGGTATTTAACATTATATAGCTCAAATTTGCCCAAATCTCCAAATTTTCGTATGTCATAGAGGGCTCGATTTCTTGATAGCTTTACACATTAGTTGAATATTCCGCTGCTAGGTGTTCCAGACTGTCTGTACGTCTTCACAGTATGATGTTTGCTATTCAATTTTTAGATGGCACTATCTAATACTACAAAGACATTGCCAAGAGTACAAACCATTGTCTTATTTCTCGGTTATTGTGGTATTTTTCACTTTGCATATATGCTGTATTCGATTATCGGCATCTCGGTCCATTTCGCTAGGTGCCTTCTATAGTGCGATTCTGTGAATCTTATTACACGATGAATGTGCGTTCGATGTCTATGAAGAGTATGTACGTCTTCACAGTATGATGTTTGCTATTCAATTTTTAGATGGCACTATCTAATACTACAAAGACATTGCCAAGAGTACAAACCATTGTCTTATTTCTCGGTTATTGTGGTATTTTTCACTTTGCATATATGCTGTATTCGATTATCGGCATCTCGGTCCATTTCGCTAGGTGCCTTCTATAGTGCGATTCTGTGAATCATATTACACGATGAATGTGCGTTCGATGTCTATGAAGAGTAGATAACAGCAAAGAATTCCGTTCATATAAATTTAATTGAGGTAGTCAGTGCCACCCCTTCCTGGTCTGAAACAAGCTAGTTCACTCTTTCATCTTGTATATCGATGGGTGGTGGCATTCTTATGCAGAATGATCATTACAAATAATTTAATTGTTGTATTCAGGTTACTCTTCCTTAGAGTTCGTAATAGTCAAGATTTCTTTGGAATTTTATGTGAAAACTCTGCACTTTGGTTAATATTGGAGCTTCAGAATAGTTGTAGTTGTGTGAATTTTTTGAGATATCTCCGAATGAGCATTTGCAATAAAGTTCAAGTTGCATAAGCCGTCCCCCATTCAATAAATTTCAGAATACATTTCGATCCGCATTAAACTGTAGACATTTTCGAACTGTACACATGACAAGAGAAATACATGAGAAAACTATCCATTCGTTTATATGTTTGTGTGATGTAGTACTTTAAGTTTCTTACAGTACTGTATGCATTTGGTTCTGGGACTTCAACTACATAGGCTTTGCCATAACCTATCAATTCCGGATGTTAATTTAAAAAGAAAGAAGTTTTTATTACGTTGAGCAATTTGAATCAACTTTGGTAATATAGGTTCAAGGGTATCCTAACTCTTTTAAAGTTTGGTTATTTTGTAGATATTCTAGGCCCATTTCTATCGAATGTATGCACAAAAGTTAAATTTTCTAGACACCATCCATACAACTATTGTAGATATAAGAAATATAAAAAGTTTGGGTTCTCCAAAATGGGATTTCTGACGTCATGCATGCGATATGTTAATTCCATTTGAACAAATTAGTAACAGAATTTATCAAAAATGAAAGTGATCAAATTTGGTAAGTGTTGGTGATTTTAATTTTACACAAAACGATCAAATTAGAATTTTCATCTTCTGTGTTACGGTTTAGTGTTGCGAGAGTCATATCCAATTTTACTGTATAAAGCGGATATACCTTGTTTAGAACTAAATCTGGATTGTACTGAGTAGAACTAAAGTTTTCTTTTATATTTGGTTAGCTCAAAAGGAGCTTTTTAGAATGAAAGCTCCATAAAATTCAAAATTGCGGAATTGATCATTTCTGGGTGTGAAGCGATAGAATTATTATTTATTTCGTCGACAGTAAGAACCGCTAAAATATTTTATTTGAAAAGTAAAATAGAAAGCTCGTCTAAAAATTAGATCCCAATAATAATTTTTATTTCACATTGATTCATGAAGATCGATGTTAACTTTTAAAAGCTTTAGAATACCCGGGCTTTGTCTAAGAGTTAATTTATTATACAAAAAGAGAGCTTTTAGAAAAGAAAGCTTCAGAAAAAGTGAAAACTTATAATTTTGTGTCTTTTAGGCCATGATTGGTATTATCATACCAGCAATTCTTAAGAATCTGTAATATATAGGTCCCGAAAAGTTCATTTTGAAAGCTCGCCAATAATCTAAACTTAGGTTATATGCAATACTATGAAATATAAATCAAAGCTCTGAAATTGAAAGTTCATAACTTCTGATTATTTTTAGTTTCGTTGTACTTCAATGTACAACAACATCAATGTTCGATGTTCAACAATCTGAGTTAGCTTTTATTGAATAATCTCATTTAGAATTTTAGAATTTCACTGAACACTACTAATATTAAAAGTTTCATAAACTATTGAGCTTTTTATATATTAAATTATACACAAAATTGGTTTGCTGTATTTTTACCAAACTGCTTTAATTTGGTAAAGCTTTTGAAAATTGTAGAAATCTAAAACTCCAGCTTTACTAATTTTCCTATAAAAGCAGTAGTTTATAAACCTGCATAAAATAAAAGTACGTAATTATTTAAGCTTTAGGAAAGAAAACTTTTTAAAACTTTTATTTGTTTAGACCGAAAGCTCGGAAAATTTTAAAATAGCAAAATTAATATTTTTATGATTTTATGATTTTACCTACATAAATTCTATGTACGCTTGTTAAAATCTTAATGCAAATATTCCCTCTCTCAACCGTATTCCGCACTTTTCTCCCACTTTATATACCCATGAATATATTATTATTCTCTCGCATCTCGGCAATATACATAAATTTCTCCACCAACAAAAATAGGAGTTTTTTTTTTTTGCTTCCTGTATAATCCATAATTTTTTACCAACAACAATAATGGTAAAGTTTTAAATAATAATTTTTCAACAACAATGAAAAGACTTTATAAAGAAAATAATGAATTACTTAAGATAAACTTTATCGTTATATATGTACTCATAACTAAATTACAAACTATATATACGTACAACTATAACACCATAACCATATCTGTTCTACATGCACATATAGTGTGACGTGAAACCGAGTAAATCGGATATAAAGTTCATTATTCCAGATCGTTCAAAGATAATGGACAAAAGGCATTCAATTAGTTGCGGGCTAAATTGATGACAGAACATAAGGCAAACGTACAGGCGAGAGGTGCTGAAATTGATCTCGAGATAACATATATATGTAGATTTACCGGTAATGATTATGGTTGATTTTTGTGCTCAGAGTCTATGTACGTACGATTATATCGACAACCAAATTGTTTCTGTGCCAGCCAAATTACGACAACAAATTGAATTGAATAACGATTATATCGCCGCTTTTATGATTATTGCGGTGTAATAACCGTATGGAAATTCAATTGGTATGTGAAAATTAAGGACCAATTATGTAGATTGAACCGTATACTGGAATACGAACATCATAATGTACGTGTGTGAATTGTTTTCGATAATAATTCGGCTTGTTCTGCAATGTAGCATGAATGACTCGTACAAAACAGTGTTCTTTCTGTTTTCTAAATATTACTCAAATAACATTGGTTTTTGTTTAAATATAATCATGACTTTTATTCAAAAACGAGATAAACTACATTTGAGTGAAATTTATTGCAATTTTGGGTAGAAGCTTGATCAGTTATTTATTATTAGAATTTCACTCAACGAGTAAATATTTTAAACAATTGACACTCAAACTCAATTATTATTTCAATTACGACTAACATGACCTAAAACTACAAATCGAAGTTGAGTGAAATTTTTTCACTCAGATTTTTGAGTGAAATTATTTCGGAATTTAATTTCAAACATTACTTAAACTGCAAATTAAATTTGAGTTATATTAGTAAAATTTCTCTTAACATTTAGTTAGTTTAAGAAAAAACCACTCAAACTGTATAAATTGTATTCAAACTTAAACTACAAATCGGGCTTCAGTGAAATTTTATTGTAATTTTGGTTAGAAGTTTGTTCGGTTATTTATTATTGGAATTTCACTCACCGATTTAATATTGATAAAAAAATGACAGTCAAACTCAACTATTATTTCAATTACGGCTTTGAGTGAAAACTGTACACCAATATTGTTTGAAGAAGTTATATTAGTTATTTAAGTCTTACAGAAATATTAAGTAGAACTAATAATAGCGTGAGTTATAGAATTTCACTAAACTTTTAATTATTTTTTAAAACTAGTACTGTAAACTAGAATTTTATATAAACTCGACATAAACGAAAATACAAATCGAGGTTGAGTGAAATGTTAGTTCATTGTTGAGTAGAAGTCTTATTACTTAATAGTTATTTTATTAGAGTCTCACTCAATGATTACATATTTAAACTAAAAATCCAATTTTTTTAGTTTTCACAAAAATTGAATTGCATATTGACTCTTTGACTCTTCATATTGAGTCTTTGTTAAAATTTTGGAATAAAAGTTGTTTTATTTAGAGTTACATGTTTAAATTGAAAAATTCCACTCAAATTCAAAATTGATTTTATTCAAACATGATTTAAAATATGAGTAGAAGCCATTTGATTAGAATATCGCTTAATAATTTAATATTTACAAAAAATACAATTACATAAATCAGATTTGAGTGAAATTTTACAACAATTTTGAGTGGGAGTTGATTGGTTATTTTATAAGAATTTCACTCAATGTATAATTAAGAATTATCCAAAAAAAATCCACCCACACTTAGATTATGAGTTTTATTCAAACACGTCTTAAAACTACTGGATTTGAGAGAGATTGTACAGAATTATGAGTAGAAATTAGTTATAGAATTTCACTCAAGCAAAGTTTCAAGTTGAGTGAAATTGTAGTTTATTTATGAGTAGAACTCATATTAGTTATTTCATTACACTTTCACTCAACGGTTAACTTTACTCAAAAGCAATTCTGAATTTTATTGAGACACGGCATTAACTGTAAAGTAAATTTCAGTGGAAGTTTACTCCAATTTTCAGTAGAGGAAGCATCAGTCGCAAAATTCTATTTTATTTCAAATCCACTCAACTCAATTAAACCACAAATCGAATCATTTAAATTTTTCATAAAGAAACATGAATCTACCTTCCACTTATAACAATATTCCAGAAATTTTGAAATGCATTCGTACGGTGTGGTAACATTAAAACCAGTTTATTTGCCGGCCATACTGCCCTCAATTCCATTTTTAGTTGTGCCCTAGCTTCATCGGCTAGTTAGTACACAGTCATATAGCACGTGGTCTTCTGTCTGCTCAAAGAAACCCTTTGGTTTGTGGATTCAAGTCCGCCTTGATTTATGATTTACTTAATAGATTACCACGGGTGGAGATTATTTAGTAAGCGAGAATAAACACCTTGTAGTAAGGTTAGATTCATTCTTGCTTACTAAATAGACTCCACCCGTGGTAATCTATTAAGTAAATCATAAATGTTGGCGGACATAATTTTACAAATAAATTCCACAAACCTAAGATTTTACAAGGTCCTTCGAGCCGGATCTTTCAAGCTGTTATTTAATTTTACTCTGGTATTAGCCCCCACCAGCGGTAAGCTCAAAGTTTAATTAAGTAAACGAAGAGTAGACTCAAGCGAACGCTGAAATTAACATCGGATTCAAGCTGAGTCTGAACTTAATATTGATCCTGCGAGACAACCAACAACTGGCAACACTCTACATGGTTCTTTGAGCCACTAAAAGAACTGGCAAATAAAAGTACAGACGGACAGTCATGCAACAACAGGCACATAACTTCACAAAATTAGCGTCAAAGGGAGGAGCTAAGCAGCATCAAGCACCAATACCAAAAATAGTAAACCAGACAACAACAAAAGGGATGAGTTACTTCAAATACAAGAGGTAACAGATGGAAATATAGTTCAACTAGAGAAAAGACGGTGGAAATAGAAAGACAAGGTTTTACTTAGAAAACAGAATAGCGAGTCAAAAAACGCTATATAATGAATTCGTTGGAAGCGATGACAAAATTATAGGAATGGTCCCGCCTCTAGGCCAGAATCACGCTTATCTCGAAACACGAAAAAACATGACAGATATTATAATAATCTGGTAGAAGATATAAGCCATCGCCCATCGGGTGAATGCCATACAAAGCTTATCAACCGATTTCCAAAAAGGAACAAATCAACCAAGGTAACTCAGCGGCAAATGAACAACAACAAACGCTTATGAGTAGTTCGATCGAGACTCTTCAAGCAGCAAAGATAGAAGGTAGCACACAAAATTGTTCAAGAGACAAGACGTCCTCATGCGCCAGATATAACAGAAATTGGCGCAATAAATTATTTCTTGGAAACCAACAACATATCAAAGGAATATGATAGTCTTAAAATAAGACAGCTAGAAAAGACTTGGGGGAAATCACAGCCCAACACATAGAATTATTAGTAGAGCTGGAAGAAGACGAACAAACCTCCAACTACTTTAGTGAAGATTATTATGGCAAGCTTCAAGAGAGAGTAGAAGGTTGTAATGATCAACCTACAACAGTTTCGGTCCCAGACAACAACCACAGCAGAATCAGCAGCACAAGTGAAATTGCCTAAGGTAGAAATACCAATCTTTTATGGTGATTGACTGAGCTGATCCACCAATACAGCAAACTATCAGATACAGTAAAGATGACGTATCTAAAATCACACCTGCAGAAGGGAGCAGTCCAAATTATTAGTCACTTAACAACAACTGGTGACAATTACTAATCCGCTTGGAACATAATCCAAGCGAGGTACAACAACGTGAGGCTACTGGCAAACCATCAATTTAGTGAGAAACTTGCATGATACGGCACGAGAAATATTACACAGTATAAAGCGGCTAAATATGGATTCACCCTTCGAAGGATTCGTGGGTTTCGTTTTAAACAAAAAATTGAACCCAGAATCCATTAGGATTTACGAAACAACCATAGAGAAGCTCAGAGAAATTCCACAACTGGAAAATTTCTTTCGATTCCTGGAGAGAAGTTTTCAATCTTTGGAAGCCATCGGTAATCATAGAGCAACAGAAATGCGACCACATGCAGTATATACCACCGATTGAAACGAGTGAATACAGCCATGTTAATCAAAACATGTTGGGTGGAAGGATGTAAGGAGCATCATGGTTTAATTCAATTCAAAAAGATATCATCATTAAATCGAGCAAGGCTTGTCAGCTCAGCCAACATGTGCATACAATGTTTAAGTCAGTATCAAGGAAGAAACTGCCAGAAATAAAAATGTGTCATGTGTAAAGGGGAACACCACGCACTTCTGCATTGCAATAATGCAGCATTAACTACCGGAAGTAGCGTCAAAACCGCTAAAACATTCGTGATTAGCCAGCAAGTTTTACTACCAACTGCATTAGTCAGAGCCGCAACTAGTACAGGTGATTTTTTCACACTAAGAGGTCTAATTGATCCAGGATCACAGGCCACATTAATATCCTCCCAGGCCGCAAATTTATTCAACTTTAAAAAGGAGAAAGTACACGTCACCATCTCAGGAGTAGGTGGTAAAAAGGCAGGCACTTGCAAACAAACCATCAATCTAAAAATATCGCTAAGATTTGATGGAAACTAGCAAATAAATATCAAATTCTTGATATTCGACAAACTTGACCAACAATTACTCGAGATAAACTTTGCGACAAGCAGCTGAACGCATCTCAACCAAATACAACTGGCTGATCCCAACTACAATCAGTCACAGCCAATTACTTGGCACGGATTATTATCCATCAATACTGAATACCACTGAAGAAGAAATCATGATAGAAAAACATTTTGAGTCGAATGTAGAACAAGGCCCAGACGGCGGATACATAGTAAGAATTCCCTTTAAGGATAAGCAAGCCGAACTAGGGGAATCCAGGAAAAAAGCTGCTACCAGACTGATGCAATTAGAAAAACTACAGGTTTAGGTTTGGTTGTACTACAGTAGTAGCTCAATAATAGGTTACGTAACCAGACAGGATTGTTGAACGTATTTTGCTTCAGTTGCTCAATGTTTTTGTTGTACATCATCACATTGCCTAGTTTTGTTTCTTTGTTCGTTGTTGACCAAAAAGTTTGCGAAACCGTCTATATTACCACATCATGCTTATCATAAAAATAATCTAAGTTTTTAACGAGTTGATGATAAACCGCAACATAAAAATGTGACAATAAAATGCGCGGCAATAAAATTTGTTAGTAGACTAAAATGTGTCGCAAACGAAATTTTCAACGCACCGCCTCCACAGTATATCTAGATATTTGGCCTATTTACCTGGTAATTCGTTGTTACAACAAATCAACAAACTTTTAATATTATTTGTAATCACCTCATTAATCATTAGGAAAATTAATTAACATTTCATTTGTTTTAGTTTTGTTGTATTTGATTTTCAAAATTATCATGAACAACCACATTAGAAACGGAACTCTTCAATAATTTCATTGAGAGAACACACAGGCAGACACAATTTTCACTTAATTGCCGGGGCACGTGATTTATATACATATATGTATACATATGTATGCTCGAAAGACGCAATCAATTTAAACTTTTGATTTTTGGTAAATTGATTAGATTTTTCTGTTCGAAATGAATTATTACGATGGGAAATTCAATTAAAATTTCGTTATACTTTCTGTTGTATGCCTGAATATAGAGGTTAAGTACTTTTGCATATACATATACATGGATCTTAATTATTGGTGACCCAATAAATGCATATACATACATATGTTGCCGCTAGATTCTGTTCCATCTGCCCAAATTCACCAAGCATCGTCTGTTCACGCTATTATTAAATTGAAAAGAAAACGAAACGATTCATCCGCATACATAACGTCTTGAACTTTTACATAAAAACAACAAAAATTTACTCAAATGACAGTGAAAGTGTTGTATACCTACCGTCGTTGTTGTTGTTCTCTTTTGATCATCTTGAGATTTATCTTTACTTATGTTCTTTGTTATACATTAATATATGACATGAATATATCATGCGGTCGGTTATATACAATTTAGTTAGTAGTTTTCCTATTGTTTGTTAAAAACAAAAACTAAAAAACTAAAAAACTCTTGTCATCTTATTGTTGACTGACTATATACAAGAAATTGTATTTTTGATGTAAATTATATTCATTTTCAATTTCACTCAATTCAACAGCAACAAAAAAATCCGTATCATACTTAACAATAAATCATGGTTTAGTTTTGTTAAACGAATAACTTTTATTTTCGTTACCATTGTAATTAGAGATACCTAGTTTATATTGTAAGTGAAATGTATGTACACAGGGACTACTTGTTTAACGTTGGACAAGTAGAGTAAAATTGACGGATAACATTGCAATATATAATAAGATCCACAATCCCTTTACGACATCTAATACGTTCCACAATTTTATTTTTTAGTATGAGGTCGGAGAATTGTTTTATGTTCCACAAAAATTGTATGTTCCACAAAAAGAATAAAGCTGAATATAGGTTCCACAATTTCGTGTAGCATACTACCCAACCACAGTTTACTGATCATTAAACAAACGTAGATGGATGCGAACTACATCCAAATGCTTTGTGATCCAAATATTTAGTTTAAACTTATCTAGAAACAATTAATAATTTAATGATAAAGCTTTTATAGTTAATTGGTGTAGTTGAAAATACAAATCACTCGTTTATAGACTTAACATTTAAATCGAAGTAGAATTTTGTCGAAAAGCTCTTAAAAAGAGCTTAATCCAATATTTTATATCTCGGAACTTTGAGCTTCAGGACTGCTGAGGAACTGAAAATTATACATTGTTGAAGATAGTTTTAAAATTACTGAGCTTTTGAAATTTTACAATTAAAAAGCTTTCTGGAATAACTTTTGTTAATGCTAAATTACTGTGAAATATTTTTGAATTACTGTGAGCTTTTGCAACTTATGTAGAAATTTCATAGTACCAATTTAAGATTTTAAATCAGGGAGCTTTTATCAAACATGCTGAGTTTTCCATTACTACTTATTACATGCAGGAAAAAATTGTATTTGAATTTTATAAAAGCTTATAAATGTTTTTGTCTGAAACTTGATGAAAGTCGAATATATCTGCTTTTATAATAATTTAGCAATTTTAGCTAAGTTTGCTAATAAAAGCTTTCTAGAATTGATAAAATATGTAGCTGTCAATAAAGTTCTTGTCCAATTAAAACCACAATAAAACTTAAATTTGACAGGATTGTATTAATAAACTACATAACGTAGAGCTTTCGCCAGAAAACTTTTGCTACAGCTGAAATTAGAAAGATTTTGAAAAATGTTTAATTGTCATTTAGGTCATGTAGTATCTCGTTATTCAAATGTCAGAACCTAAAGCGTTATTAAAGCTTTTATAATATGATAAGCTTTTAAACGTCAACTAATTTTTGTATTACAATTTGTTATACTTGGTGATTTTAATTTAATCATTTAGTTCAAACTTTTCTGGAAACTACATATGTACGTTTGGTGATAGAAAAGCACTAAATTAAATATTTTAATGAAAGAGCTTTTGTTATCTTGACAAAGTTAATTGATGAAGTTCAAATTACAAATCACTGGTTTATAGTCTTAACATTTAAATCGAAGTAAGAATTTATCAAAAGACTTCAAATTCCTCAAAAAATTAAACCTTTCATCAATAATGTTTTGTTAATGATAAATTATTGTAAAATAAAATTATTTTTCAAAATTAAGTAAATCATGAAAACCAGGGAGCTTTTAACTTCAGGACTGCTAACAAAAATTTCCATTATTACTAAAAATTTATATAGTCGAAGATAGTTTTAACATGATTGAGCTTTTGATATTTCTGTTTATGCTAAATTACTGTAAAATATCTAGGCTATTGAGCTTTTGCAACTTATGTCAAAATTTCATAATACCAATTTAAGATTTTTAATAAACGAGCTTTTACCATTAAGGTCGCTAAGTAATTCTGGTTAATATTTGTATTTTATAAAAGCTTTTTGTCTGAAACATGATGAAAGTCATATTTATATTTGTTGATAATATATCTATCTGTTTTTACAATAATTTAATAATTTTAGCTAAGTTTGGTAATAAAAGCTTTTAAAAAATGTTCTTGTCCAAATTAAACCACAATAAAGCTTAAATTTAAAAGAATTGTATTTATAAGATTTCGCCAGAAAAGTTTTGCTAAAGCTAGATTATTAGTAATATTTTGAAAATGTTTCAAATGTCATTAACGTCTTGTCGTAGCTCGTTATTTAAATCTCAGAACCTAAATCAGAAAGCTTTTCTCATAAAGATCAGTAAGCTTTAGGTAGCTTTAATACTGAACAAAATTAAATCTGATATTTTATATCAGGGAGCATTTATCTTCAGGACTGCTAAGCACTTTCGGTGAAACCGTTTCCGAACAAACAAAAATTTCCATAATTACTAAAAACATACATAGTTGAAGATAGTTTTAAAATTATTGAGCTTTTTATACTTCACATATAAAAAGCTTTCAGTAATCAACTTTTGTTAATGCTAAATTATCTTTTAGGCAGTATTTTGCAAGGCTTAAATTATTACGATTTTTATACCAGCAGCAGAGTAGAAGTTTCGTAATTTTAAATCAAAGTGATTTTACTCTCAGGGTCGCTAAGTAAATTTGTTATTATGGATGTCCAAACATATTGAGTTTTCTATTCTTACTAATTACTACAGGAAAATATTTTATTTATATTTTACAAAAGCTTAATGATTTAGAGCTTTTTGTCTGAAACGTGATAAATAAAAGCTTTCTAGTATTGATAAAATATGTAGCTTTTTCAATAAAGTTTTTGTCCAATTAAAACCACAATGAAACTTAAATTTAAAAAGAATTATATTAATAAGCTACATAAAGTAAAGCTTTCGCCAAAAAACTTTTGCTAAAGCTAGATTATTGTGAAATTTTTAAGCTTTTGAAAAAATTTCAATTGTCATTTTGGGCATGTATCAGCTCATTATTCAAAATTCAGAACCCAAATCAGAGAGGATTTCTCATAATAGTCAGTAAGCTTTTGGTAAAATTAATAATGAACAAAATTATATTACTATTAATTGTTTGAGGAGATTGAATGTTATTTAACAGACCTTTTATAATATGGTAAGCTTTTAAACATCAAGTAATTTTTGGATTACAATTTGTTGGATGCGAGCCTTCATCCAAACGCTTAGTGATTTTAATTTAATCATTTAGTTCAAACTTTTCTGGAAACTATGTCCGTTTGGTGGTAGAAAAGCTTTAAACTAAATATTTTAAACAACGAGCTTTTGCCATTATGTTATAGTTAATGGATGTAAATAGTTCAAATTACAAATCACTGATTTAAAAACTTATTATTTAAATCGAGGTAAACTTTTATCAAAAAGCTTAAAAATAACCAAAAAATTTATAGTGTCATCAATACGATTTTGTTAATGTTGATTTATTCTAAAATGAGTACGTTTTTTAAAACAAAACAAATTTAACATATTTTTTGTCAGAGCTTTTATCTTCAGGACTGCAAAAAAATTTCGGAGAATTATTTGCTGAACAAACAAAAATTGTCATTATCACTAAAATATTCACAGTTGTACATAATTTTTAAACTTTTGAGCTTTTGCTATTTTATCATTAAAAAGCTTTCAGCAATAAACTTTTGTAAACGCAAATTTAACAACTTAAATCAAAGAACTTTAACCGTATAGGCCAATAAGATTTTAGTAAGCTCAATATGAACCATGTTAAGATTGCTATTATTAAACTAATCAGTTGAGGAGCTTTAATGTTATATAAGTGATTTATAAAAGCTACTTAAACAATTTTAGAAGTTTTGATTTGAGTTTCACGTGATGCATCAATCGTTTTGATCTTAAATCTCTGGTTTAATTTAAAAGGGTAACCAAAAAGCTTAATTAGAGCTTTAAACAATTTGAATTTTTACGACTGACAGTTTTAAGTTTAGCCGATGGTTAATTATTTGGTTCAAATTTCTGTTTGTCTTAGTAAGAGCTCTCGCTTTTATAAAAGAGCTTTTGCCACTGGTATATTTGATTAATCTAGTTCAGATGGATAAATCTGGTCTGATATTGCAACCGGATTACCAGAAAGCTTTAAAGTTCATAATATTAAAGCTTTCTTTAATAAAATATTGTTAATTGCGTAGTTATTCAGCTTTCCACGCAGAGTTTATGTCATTCAACATTTGGATTAACCAAGACGATCTTATTCAGGTTGAACCGTTATCATATTCAAGTTGAACCTTTTTCATTGAATTGTATCCAGAAAAAAGTTATGGAATACGTAATATGTTCCACAAAATGTATTATTCCATTTCTGTCTCCAGTTAATTCATTAGAATGTGAAAAAAAAAATTAATAAATAAAAAGAGAAAAGACGTAGCGCGCTATTCGATGCGCACCTGTAACAGTTTTGTTGCTTAGTCATTCGTATCGTGTCGTGAAAAAGCTATTACTCGCTTATTGTTGTTTTTATTTTATTTTATATTTCATTAAACGATTCGAGAGTACGTATGTATATAGAAATTGAGTGATTTGTTCGATTTGATTGAAAATTGAAACAAATCACTCAACATGGTGTTAATAGTTAATTAAAATATAAAATCTATATTTTTACTGGCTCTAGACGTGAGACCTTTCAAATTAATTTTTAAATATTATGCGGTTGAAGATTTATTGAGGGCACCGTGTTGTATAAATAAATTGACAGTTTCTTTTGATTCAAGAATTAGTGTACGCGGGACTCAATTCACAGGCTGTGGAGTTTGAAACGAGATAATAGAGTTTGAAAAAAATAATATTTGGCCTTAGTGTTTAAACGATCACTACTCAATCAACCACACTCTATATACATTTATGCAGTGACTGACATATTGATTAATGACCGTCACAAATTCAAAACACATAAACAATTATTATTCAGGTCTCTCAAAAATTTAATATATTTACTTCCTACTGTGTTGAATTTCACTCTTTCGTTGATTGATTTTAGAGTCGAGACATCATGTGTGTATATGTACTTCAATCGATGTCAATGTCACTTAAATTGACATATTCATTCGACTTCATAAAAAATGCTTATTAAAATTCCAAACAAAAATTAGGTTATTCATAAGTTATGTGCCATCCACGTAACTAACCTGCATGTTTGCACAAAATTTATAATTTTTTATTTATAACTTTTGACAACAACAACAACAACAACTGTTAAAATGATAATTTCATATATCTTTCTAAATAAATTTATAAATTTATTAAACAAATCGCTGCGGATGTACCGCATACTGCTTGCTCTGCGTACCTACAGCTCATTCGATTTCAGTTTCGTTTCTTCAAGACAATCGCACAATAACCAACAATAATAAAACTCAGAAGAAAGTTTTATTTTTTGTATATAGAAGAATGGTAATCTAATTAATTAATGGCTTGGCTTGGGCGAACACTGAAAGCAAAAAATTTAAATTCGCGGATTTAATTTAAACCGAGCATTCCATAGTGCGAATGATTGATTATACCAAACTAATCTGGAATTATTCGACAAAACAAAAATCTTTCCTTTCGATTTTATCGTTTCAGCACTTCAGTTACAATTCCGCATTCCTCATGTGTCTAATCTTGTACACGTCTGTTGTTTGGTGGCCTGTGGTTTAGTCAAGTTATGTTATTGCGAAGCTTAATAGCATACAAGGTGAGCTATTACTGGTACTATGTCTTCGTCTTCTATACTTGCTATACAGGGAATCTTATTTCTGCCCCCACTGCAGACGGTCATCCTAGGCACAGCATGCTCAAATCTACGATCATGTAGAAGTCTAGGCCGGATGCTTTTTCCGGAGGGGACATTATTTTATACAGGGAGGCTTACAAAGTTTGCTTTATCTTTGAAGAAAAACCAACTGAGAGTTTTGGTCGGTATTCTAATCGGAGTACCATGGCCGTTTTAAACTCCATGTACAAAGAATGGGACTTCTTCAAGATTCCTTGTGTGATAACTATCTTGAAGATGACGATAACAGAAATCACTTTGTTTGTGTGTTCCCGGTTTCTGTGTTCCCGGTTTCTCAACAACATAAGAGGGAGGCAACTCCAGGACACCAAAGTCAGGGACAAGCGGAACCCAAGGTAAATCTAGCGCTGCCGAGGCAGGATCGACTAACGTCCCCCCGTCAAAGCAGCGGTATATTAATAGACGCTCGGCGTTCAGGATCCTGCCCACCTGACGGCTGAAACCCCTGAGGGGCAGTTCACGGCAGAGCAAAGGGAGTCTGTGGTAAGGAGGGTGGAGAGGTGTGGCAAGGCGCGAGGCTGGCGGCTGTGAGCATTGAAGAGGTTCCTAGCAGACCAAGAGCGCGCGTCTGCCTACCAACCGAACTGGCTAGTCCAGACAAGATCCTAGAAATAATTAGGATCAGTAACCCAAATCTTCCGACAGATAATTGGAAGATAAAGTAAGGCAAGAGGACGCCAACAAGGAGTCCCTGCCTCCTTTTGCCGTGACAGAGTCTTCAAAAAAATACGATACCCGTCCACACAAGAGGCAGATGCACCAGGGCGGAGACAATCCAAACAATAGAGCTCTTGTATCGGACGAGGATTATCTGTCGGACTCGCGGGACGAGGAGGCTGCCAGCATCGTGGAACCGAGTACCAGGAGAGGCGATATGCACGACACCGGCGAACCCACTGGAACCAACAGATATTAGCCTGCGGCAGCGAGGACTAAAAAGTGGTAAGAACCTTAGATAAAATAATTAATTCTGAGAAAATCAAATCTTGCATTCTTGGAAAAAATAATGTAAAGATGTTTCTACTTTCTCACTACAGCAATGGTGACATAACTGCTGTCAGTCTATGAGTTGGCGGCAGCCTAATCTGACTGGTCTCAGCCTATATGGACCGGGACAAACAGGTTCCGCCGGATAACCTGGGGGACATGGCTCTCGAGGCGGAAAAAAGAAGATTGGGGTGATCCTTGGATGTGATGCTAATGCGCATCACACAATCTAGGGCAGCACAGACATCAACGAAAGGGGTGAGGTTTTTTTTAGTATTTATTAAATACTAACGTTTGGGTGTGTAATATTGGGCAAGAACCCGTATTTATTACTTAAATCGGTAGGAGGTTCTGGACGTAACCTTCGCCTCAGAAAATATGTATCCTATGGTCAAGGAATGGAGAGTGGTGGGGGAATATTTCTTCAATGATATGTATCATTCAGCCTTAACGTTTCCCCTGCTACCCGGAAAGTTTTTAGGAATCCCAGAAGAATAAACTGGAGGAATCATAGGGAAACGCTAAAAGAGCTAGTGACGACGGGGGCACCTGAGTTGCCAGCAACAGTGGATTAAATTAATTACATAGTGGACACAATCACTAGTGCCTGCAACCAGTCCTTCAATGCTGCTTGCCCCCAATAATTAAGCATAAACCAGCATGGTGATCCAAGGAACTGAGGACCTACTGAAAGGCATGTAAAAAAGCCTCTAATAGAGCCAAAAGTACGAGATAGGCTCAAGATTGGGACTCTTAAAAGGAGGACTTAAAAGTATACAAAAAGAATTAAGGAGGTCATGGAGACTTTTCTGTGATAAAATGGAAGAAATCTCCGAGACTTCGTCTTAGAAAGATACTGTCTACTAATCCAAACAGTCCCAGTTATTTAATTAAACCGGACGGATCTTGGAGTTCTTCTAATGAGGAATCTTTGAAACTTCTCATCAATACCCACTTTCCAAGAAGCTTCGACGAATCGACAGAGACTACTGCTCATCGAGAAACACATTCATTGCGCATAGAAGATATCGTAACTAAAAAACGGGTCCTATGGGCACTTGAAGGTTTCAAACCTTATAAATCGGCTGGTCCTGACCGAATTATACCAGCGGAAATTCAAAACAACTCGTCGATTATTTTCCCCTGGCTGGAAGTAATCTTCAAAGGGTGTTTAAAATTGGTCTGTATTCCGCGGAGGTGGACAGAGGCCAGGGTTATGTTTATTCTGAAAGCGGGTAAATGCTCACATGGCTACTCAAAGGTATTAAGACCCATAACTGTATCATCCTTTCTGTTGAAAACCTTGGAAAGGCAGACTGCCTTAGGAGGCGGATGGCTAAGGGAATCCCTTAGGGAAGCGTCTTGTCCCCTAATCTCTGGAACATAGCTACCAATGAGTTGCTGTTAGGGCTGGAGAGAGAAGGGATTGGATTGATTGCTTATGCAGAAGACGTAGCGATAGCTGTCTCTGGTAAATATTTAAACACGGTGAAGGAGGTAATTCAAAATAATTACGAAATGAGCCATGAGATGTGGACTGCCAAGCAGCTCGTCCAAAACTGAACTGATACTCTTTACTAGGAAATATCAAATCCTGGTAGTAGATCCACCTATCTTAAATGGTATAGGACTAGCTTTTACTTATAAGGCAAGATTTCTGGGCGTAATCTTGGACAGTAAGCTTAGTTCAAAGCCTTCATGGAAAGAGTAAACAAGGCTTAGAGAAATGCAATCGAAAAGAGATGGGGCCTGAAGCTGGAGCTGGTACACTGGCAATTCACTGCCATAGTAAGACCTATACTTATGTGTGGGGTGAGCAAGTGGTGGCCAGCTCTTGATAAAGTAACGTACAGGAGGGGGATCGAGAAGTTGCAAAGAACGGCCTGCACGATTATAAGCGGGGCGCTGAGGACAACACCAACACCTGCTTTGGAGGTTATGTTTCACCTTCTCCCCGTCGATATGTATGGTGAGCAAATGGCGGCGATTACGGCCACCCGACTATCAGCCATATCTCAGTGGAGATGTCTTCAGACAGGACACAACATTATGCTTCGAGAAAGGGTTCCGAACTACCTGCCCTCGAAGAGAATCTTGGAGGAGCTGGTTGTTATCGGAAACAGAAGCATTACAGTTCTTTACGGATGGTTCTAAGCTACACGGTAAAGTAGGTGCTAGAGTCTTCTGTGATAAATTGAAAGTAGATATATCAGTTCGTCTCCTGCAGCGTGTACCCAGCAGAGGTGATAGCGATTGAGGAGGTCTTGAATTGGTTGAGACATAATGTGGTATCCTCGATTGATATCGCAAATTTATGTGGACAGTCAGGCGGCAATCAAGTCGCTGGATTCAGTTTCTCTGACATCTAGGGTGGCGTTGTAACTTGTCTCTGAATGAGATGAGTGAGCATTTCAACATTCAGATAGTCTGGGTCAGGTGGACTAACACTCTCACATGTAGTGTAACAAGACAAGTCTGGCCAAAGCTGGACGGTCAAAGACCCTGATATCCCTACGTAGACGTAGGGATACTCACAGGGCACTGCAGCCTACTTGGAGAACATGCGAGGAGACTAGATGTAGAAGCAAATGAGTTTTGCAGAAGCTGTATGGACGAGGAGGAGGAAGCGACAGTAGTACACTTCCTATGCTCAAGTCCGGCCTTGGCGCACAGAAGACCTAAATATATGGGTAGATTCTTAATGGACAGCCTCTCTGTTCTCGAAAACTGTAAGGTGCTAGATATATCACGCTACATAAGTAGCACAAACTGGTTCATATAGGGTTAACAGGAAAGCAAGATCTTGTGGTATCACAATGAACCGTCACCGCTCTAAGTGTGCCGTGGCAGCCTCTCAACCTAACCTAACCTAAAATGGTAGATTGGTAAAATAGTAAAATGGTGAAATGGTAAAATTATGAAAATTGGTAAAATGGTGAAATGATATAAATCGTAAAGTGATAAAATGATAAAATACTAAAATGCTACTTTGGTAAAATGGTTAAAATAGGTAAATAGAAAATATAGTGAATTTCAAAATAAATAACTGGTAAAAGTGACAAGTGGTGAAATGGTAAATTGTTAAATTGGTAAAATGATAAAATGGTAAATAACTGATAAAAGTACCAAGTAGTAAAACGGTAAATTATAAATATGGTAAATTATTAAAATGGTAAATTGGTAAAATGGTAAAATGAGGAAATGGTAAAATGATTAAATGGTAAAATTATGAAAATTGGTAAATCGTTAAAATAGTAAATTTTTAAATTGGTAAAATGGTGAAATAATCAAATGGTGAAATATTCAAATGGTGAAATGGTAAATAACTGGTAAAATTGCCAAATAGTAAAATGGTAATTTGGTAAAATTATGAAAATTGGTAAAATGGTGAAATTATCAATTTTAAGCGCAAACTTACCGTTACTTAGCCCTAGTTTAAGTCTCCCATTAATCATAACTCAAATTAACCAATCTTTTATTTATTTGCTGTAGTTTTTATTCAATTGACTGAAATTAATTAAGTTATTTTTACTGTTGTTACCCATTACATATGATATCGTTACATTATTAAATTAAAATATATTTTGTTTTTTAAATTATTTTCTAACAAATTTTTTGTATGTATGTAGTAGCTACATATTTTTATCGATTTTAGGAAAATTTTCAGAAAATTAAAACTCGTATTAATTATATGTTTTATGTAATAAGACAAAACATCGATATAATATGTATATATGTTCGAGTATATATTTTGGTTTAACGTTTATTAATTTATCTAAAAGTACAAATAATTATAATTTTTTATTTATTTTTTTTTTTTTTGGTATCATCTCACAAATTTTTAAAATTTTATATACAAATTATTTTAATTTATTTATTAACATTAAGGTGAACATCGATTTTTGGTTTTTGTTGATATTTTAATTGACAAAATTAATTTGCTAAATTTATAATTATTAATTTAAAAAACAACAAAAAAAACTCAAACCTATATATGGAAACAATTAAAAGGGGTTTTTTTTGTCTAAAATACTTTAAAAATGATATATATAGTTTTTGTGTGGTATAGTAGTAGTAGAAGTAGTGGATTTATATATGCAGGTACGCTATATGCCACGTTAAAAAGTAGTTTTGCCAAAAATAAAATTACCAGCCGATGATGGATTCTCCGAGGCGAAATAATCTTTCCATAAATTAGCGAATTCGTCACGAGTCACCTCCGGCCCTTTGGACATTTTCTTAAATGCTTGTTCGCATTCCTTCTTATCGACGCCGTAACATGAGCACACGGTCGCAAATTCATCAACATCGATTGTACCATCGTTCGAGGCATCTTCAAGGTCGAACATGAATTGCATGTATCTGAAATTAAGTTAAATGAGTAATGAGTTTGTATATGTATGTACATATGTATGTATATAGGAAATTAAAAATAAAAAATTTTCCAATAATCTATCATGAATGGAGATCGCGACATATACAAGAACACAGAGAAAGTGAAATTTATTTAGTGAATAGAATGCAAACCATTACAAATTGATTCGTTTTAAGTTGTTTTTTTTTTTTTGTATTTTATGTTGTGAATGACTTTATGGGTACAATATGGTTGGTAAAAGTTGTCGATTTTGCCCTAAAAACTATAAATCAATTTAAGCCGAGGTAAATAGCCTATAAGCTGCGAGTTTTATTAAAATCTGTTCAGAAATTCTATTTATTCTATGAATCCATCAATTGGAATTTACTTCACATATCGTGACATCAAATGTAACCTTGGAAATTGTTTCCCGATACAAATCGATTAATGGATCAATAATTTGAGTTTTAAAATTGATATTCAACGCACTGTTATAGCTATTAGTTAAGTCCTAGTGCTAAACAATAACCTTATCTCAAATGGTTTGCGTTTTGTTTAAAAAAAAAGTCCTTATTGGAAACCCTTTTGGTTCTGAAAATTCTAAAAATTCTTAAAATATTTCAATTTTTAAGGATTCCTAAAATTCTTAAAAGAATAAATACTATCAATTTCAATATAATTCTTAAAATTCTAAAAAATTAAAAATTTATTAAAATTATTGAACGTTTAAAATTCTTAAAAATTTAGATTTATAAATTTTTTCAATTTTGAAAATGTTATAAAATTTCTAAAATTCTTAATTTCAACATTTTTACCCATTTTTATTCCATTAAAGGATAAAAATAGATCCTCCAAAAAAGATATACTATTGAAATCCCTTGATTTTATTAAATTCTGAAAATTCTAAAACATCTCATTCAATATTCGCAGATTTTTAAAACCCGTTAAAATAATTTCTAGATTCTAAAACTTCTAAAAAAAATTGTTAAAACTCCGTTAAAAAAACGTTATTAAAATTCTAAAATTTTAAAATTCTTAAAATTCTAAAAATATAAAAATTTTAAATATTGAAGATTTAACTTCTTAAATTTCTAAAGATTCTAGAAATTCTTAAAATTTTTAAAATTCAACCAAATGGCTGTGTGGAAATAAAATCGTGATTCCTATGCCGTCACGTGCTAATAAAATCCTGAACTTCTAAATAAAGAAAATTTGGTAGTTTTACGTATTTGGATGTGAATTACCCAAAGAGATCTGAAGTCTGGCATGAAAATGAAAAGTTGCTGTATGGGGCAAAACAAGATCGTGATTCCAGTGCTATCACATGCCAATATGTTCCTGAAAAAATGTTTAAATTTCTTTTCTAAAAATTTAGAAATTTCAGAAGTTTTGGAATCTTCAATATCTAAGAAAATTATATTTTAAGAATTTTAAGAATTTAAAAATTTTAATAACATTTACATCCTCTTACAATTTTTGGAATTTTAACAATTTTGAGAAATTTAAAGATTTAAGATATGTATATAATTTTAATAGTTTTTATTTTTTATGAATTTAACGAATTTTAAGGGTTCTAAGAATATTAAAAAATTTAGGAAACTTCAGAGTTTTTGGAATTTTAGTAATTTAGTTTAGAAGTTTTAGAATTTTAAGAATCTAGAAATTTAAAAAAATTCGGAATTTAAGGAAATTTTAAGGATTTTAGAAAAATTTAGAATTTTAATTATTTTTATATTAGAGGAAAAAATGGCTAAAATTTGAAAACAATGGAGGGATTTTAACAATTTTTAAAATTTTAATAATTTTAAGAAATCAAGAATTTTAATAATTTTTAATAATATCTGCCCTCCCAGCGTTTAGAATTTTTAGAATTTTAACAGGTTTTAAAAATTTAAGAACTTTGAGTAATTTTATTTTTTTACGAGTGTGGGAATTTAAGAATATTTAAAAATTTGAGATGTTTTAAAATTTTTGGAATTTAATAAAATCAAAGGATTTTAATAGTTAATATTTTTTAGGATCTAAGAATTTCTAGAATATGGTAATTGTTATTAAAAATTTTAAATTTTTAAAATATTGAATATTTAAATATCGAAGATTCCAAAACTTCCTAAATTTCTAAAGATTCTAGAAATTCTTAAAAAATTTAAAACTCTTCAAAAAAATAAGATTTATTAGAAATTTTAGATTTCTTAAAAGTAAATAACTGTTATAAAAACCATGTATCCAAATTCTCAAGATGCTCAAATAAATAAAAAACTTTGAATTTCTTTAAATGACAAAAATTGTTTAAATTTATAAAAATTACTAAATTATTTGTAAATAAAAATTAATAATATTTAAGATTTATCAAAATACTTAATTGTTTAAAAATGAAATGATGAGTTTTGAACTCTAAAAGGAATAAAGTTATAAGATTTCTTAGAATTCTCTGCTCCTAAAACTACTTAAAAAAATTAAATTTTTAGAATTGCCAGAATTTTTATATATCTCAGAAAATAAAAATTATTAAAAAATCTTAAAATACAAAAAAAAAAAATTTAATTTTAAAAATTTCTAAGTCAGATATTTTAAAATCCTCAAAAACACAAATTATTAAGATCGTTTCCTAAAACATTTTAAACTTTAAAAAAAATAAAATTTTAAACTTTTAATATTCTTAAATTGGGTAGAATTGTTTTCGAATAAAATTTATGGAAATCTTAGATTTTTTATAATTCTGAAAATATAAATATTATTAAAATTCTTATATTTCATAAAATTCACAGATTTTTTAAAATTCGTGAACTTTTTAAAATGGTTAAGATTCCTAAAATACTTAAAAGAATACAAATTATTAAATATTTTAAATTTCATAAATATTTAAACAATTTAAAATTGTAATAATTAAAAATTAGTAAAATTCATAGATTTATTTAAAATGCGAATATTTTGAGTCCTCCAAATTTTTGACGAATTTTAAAATTTTGAAATTTCTTAATTTGATAAAAATTCATAAAATTCCTAGATATAGACTTCTGCAAATGCAGAAATTTAAGAAATCTCAGAACTTAAATAATTTTAATGTTTTTAGAATTTTAAGATTTAAATTAAAGAACTTGTGGTATTTTCAGAATTCAAATATTATAATAAATTTGGTTATTTTAGAGTTTTGGGAATTTTAGGGATTTAAATTTCTTCAGAAACATTTTAAATTTCTAACTTCTCTCTTAAATAAAAATTCTTAAACTTAACTGATTATAATTATTCAAATTCTTAAAGCTGTAAGAGAATAAAGAAATTAAAAAATTTAGATTTCAATAAATTCCGAAAATTCTGTATTTTTGATTAAGTATCAGAATTAAGTTTCAGAATTTTTGGAATTTATTGAATTCTAAATTTTTTTAATTTCTTTATTCTTTTGGAGCTTTAAGAATTTCAATAATTGTAATCAGTTAAGTTTAAGAATTTTAAAAATTTTCATTCTGTAAATTCTTTTAATTCCATAAACTCTAAAAACTAGTGAACATTTTAGGTAATCTTAAAATTTTCAAAAGCTGATGTGTTCCTTATTTATTTGGCTCAGAATTGGAAAGAAATCTGGTTTGATTGGAAGATTGAATACAAATTACAGCCGCTTGTACAACTTAACTATTTTTAACTACCAGACTAAATTAGCTACCAGATTGGTAAATTTAGGTTAAATCCCAGCCACAAACGGAACATGGAAATGAATTTTAATAAAATTATATTTCCATCATCTTCCATATAGTATTGATTCAAGTTACTAATTGAGATTTTTAAAATATTCTGCATCACTGGACTACGGCTAGGTACGATCCAAAACAGTTGGCGTCATCAATAGATCTCGCCAGTTACAATTAGAATGTTACAATTATAGCATTCTGAAGAAAATTATACGACTCAAATTATACCCAGTGGCAATGTCATGCCACAAATTATTCGAACAGAAATATAAATAAATTAAAAAACGCTTGCGGCTATGAACCAAAATCTATAATTAATTGCAAATCAATTTTGAATGATTTCATCTGGAGTTTTTTTTTTACCATAGGTGATGTTGATGATATGTGCACGCATATATACAAACTGACGGATTTTGATTTAGATTTAATCATAGAAAGGCAATATGCCATGTTCAATATATATAATTAAGATCTTAATACTTTCTTGATATACGATCCAAGTGAAAGTATATAATACTTCACATATATTACGTATTTAAGACATGTCTTATACATATATACATAGAACCAATTATAGAAATATTTCCGTTTTATATATGCTGTGGCTAAGTACTCAGGCGCGCATCAATATTAATTACAACAACAACATAAATACTTTTACTTTTCAATATAAGTCTGTGTAACGTATAATTAGAAATTAATTTCACTTTTTGTGTTATATACGGTGAACGTAATGGAGAGGTATTAGCTGCGACATCTTAAAATATTCTACTCAGAATTTAATTTCATCGCACACAAAATGTTATTAAGCTTCAGATGTACCTAAATCCAAATATACCAAATGTAATCCAAATAAAAAAGTCGTTTATAAAAAATGTCAGTCACGTAGTTTTACATCACTTTACGAAAGTTCTTCAATAGCTGGGGTACACAATATTGTTTATTATATTTTGTTGCGAAATCATTTCGAAAATATAAATTAAATTCTAGAATAATTACCTTTGTTGCCAATCTAATACAGTGCTTGGATCTTTGGCGTATGCATCCCACATATTGCACCATTCTTCGACTGAAACCTGCAAAATAAGAAATTAAATGAAAAAATTGATTTATGTACAGGTATATATGTATAGAGGAGAGGATGTATGAACAATCTTAAGACAATTTATTATGATTACTCAGATAAAAACTTAGTTTGGTCGAATATTTCATTTTTGGTACTAAGCCAAACAAAAATAATAAAAATATATAAAATCTCAATTAATTGTTTGCCAGGTGAACGTTAACCAATTTGTTCTAATTTATATATTTATAAAAAAGCTTTTAAAGCTGCTTCATTTTATACACAGAAAAATAAAATATTAAACTTTTATTGTTATTATTTACCTTCCGGTAATAAACCAACATAATAAACTTTACATTAGTTTTAATGTTTGTTTGTGTATCTGTTTGTAGACTTATTACATACACAGAATGAGGTATTGTGCTTGAGAAAAATCCTTATCAAAATGATGTATCATTGTAGCTGAATTCGCACACACACACAGACACATTGTTACACACATGAAATAAAATAAAATAAATAAATCAAAGTTTATTTACCAACCAATTTTCCTCCCATCTTCATGGGACACGACATGCCATATACATACGTATACGTACAATATATACAGTTTATATAACTAACCCATTATTCGAAATTTTCAGGAAGGCGGATCGATATTTTATTAGAAATTGTTTTTTGGTTTTAGGAGTTAAAAAAAAAAATTTTTTTTTGTCATTTTACAAAATTTAATCGTACACACACTAACTGCAAATTTTGTGCTTTTGCCAACCAAAAAAGAAAATAAATATGTATTACACAAAAGTTCATAGTTTACGAATTGGGTATATATATTTAATATTATTTGTATTTGAATTAGGTCGGGTGTGTAACTATAAAATTGGCAAAATTTCAATAAATTTGAAAACCAACACGATTTATAACATTATATGCTGTTAACTTACAGAAGTATGCTTGGTATCGAATAGATGTCCCAAATGCATCTTAAAAATAAGTAATTTGTACCGAAAACCATATATCAGAAAATTTTAAAAAAATCGTATAACAGTTTATAGAAATTAGAACAGTTTAAATCGCTTAAATTTATTATAATTTCAAATAAATTGAAAATGTTTATCAATATAAAGTACACCACAATCATAGATAAATTTCGAACAGTTTCATTTTCGAACAGTTATAAATTTAGTGAGTGCTCAAAATAAAACAATACTATTGACACGAGTAAATCTTATTTCCAAATACTTGAAAATATACGCTTATACCTGTTTAGAAAAATTATAACAGTTTTGCTCAATAAAAATTCGCTTGTAGGCGAAATGATATTGATATGTTATTTTAATAAGTGTTTCCACAGTTTTCATTCAGCTTACAGATCGTTTATGTGTATAACAAATGACTTTTACATTTTTCGAACAGTTTATCAAGAACTTGTACTTTAAAGTTTATTTAAAACTAAACAGATCTGCTATTATCTATTTATCGATTTTTATTACGGGTATACCAGTTTCAGTAAAATAGAACAGTTTTAATCAATAAACTAGATAGGAGATTTTTTGAGAAAATAACATTCCTTAACAATTATTGATTGTGAACAGTCATGATCCCCACGACTAACGCAGCTTTCGACTAGGGCTTTATTTGTGGGGTCTGGCAGTTTTGAGAATTAAAATTATCATAAAAAATCTTGCAAATTCCACACAAATTTTTTTTTAGCTAATGGCATCTTCATCTATAAATGCGCCAACGAAGAAACCTACAAATGGTTTGTTAAAGAGGTTGGTGACCCTCCAAAACAGCTAATCATTCATACTTGGGTCCTTGGTCCTCCAGACGAACCAAGTGTGGTAGTGACAAATATTAATTTGATGAATCCAAATGTTTCGGTCAAGGGATGGAAAATTATCCGACACAGACGGCAGGCTAATGCAGTTCGTATTGGAGAGAATCAGGTGTTAAATATGGCATCTATGCACGTAATAAAACAGATTAACTTGCAACATAGCAAATCAGCTTCATTTGAATTAAGAAAGTTGCTTACTACATCGCATACAAATCTATGCTTAGTTTAGGAACCCTATCTTTTTTGATGGTTCTGGACTCAACACCTCTAGTTGTAGAATTATTTCTAAAAATTCTGCCGCAATAACCAGAGCGTGCATTTATTCGGAACTAGATATTCTCAATGTTGGGTTTCAGCCAACTTTTGTTAAGTGCAGTGAAGTGATTGACATCAGTTTGTGCTCCATGTCCATTACTGAGTTAATTTTAAACCTGAGAGTGACAAATGACATTCTGATCATAGGTGTATTTCTTTTAATAGCAACCTTAAAGGACCGTCGTTTAAACCGATTGGGATTCATTTTCTCTTGAGCTTGATTCTATTTTTGAGAAAGAAATTTCAACTGCATTCAAGATTTCGTGACCACTTATCATGAATCATAAAACTCGGAACAAACCTTTTTGGATGTTCTGATCTTAAAAGGTTAAGGAAAACCACTTGGAGGCTGAATAATAAAGCCAGAGAACTATTCTTCAGGCTGACTGGGACAGCCGATCTGTTCAGAGGTCATCCTCGATTAATTTCTGTGAGGGAATTAATAGCTTACCTGCTGTAGCTAAACTAAACAAAACCTTGAGTAGAAATAATACGTGTAGAATCGATTCACTTTGACTACCCAATGGTGAGCTTACTTCTTCTAAAAAGGAAGTAGGTGAGCTACTTCTTTCTTCTCATTTCCCGGGTTGTAGCACTCTAAATTCCGACAATATTGTCGAGACCACTAACGTTGGAATTTAGCTTGCAGATTAATAAATCATGAGGTCTTGTGTTGGGGTTTATTCTCCTTCGCACCTAACAAATCTGCCGGTCCTGATGGTATTTGTCTTGCTGAGTTACGGCATGGATTTCCGCTTATAAGGGAACATATACTGCATCTGTTCCAGGCTTGCATTGCTTTTAGCTTTGTTCTCCCCAAGTCTTTTCGGCCTATTTCCATGTCATCAACCTTTCTCTCAGAGATCACCATTTAACTATCGTTACTAATCCGCTCAGTAACATGCAGCTTACACGGTTGGCAAATCCAGTGAAACTGCACTACATGAACTTGTAACTAGGATTGAAAGATCACTGTGTAATCGTGAGTTTCTTTGTAGGTACTTTCCTGAATATTGCAGGAGCCTTTGATAGTACATCGTTCAATACAATTACTAATGTCTGTACCAAATTTTGTATCGACTCTACCAATTTCAAATAGGTTGAATTTATGCTTAAACTCGCATCGTTATCTCCAAACTAGATGATAGTTCGGTTTCAGTCAAAGTTGCCAGGGGTTGTCCACAAGGGGGAGTGCTTTGACCTCGGTTGTGGTCATTTTGGTCATTGACGAGCTTCTTGTTAAACTTCCGGAATCTGACCTCATCGCTAAAAGTTACGCTGATGACCTGGTTCTGACAGTTTCTGATAACCATTTGACTGTATTATCTGATTTAACGCAACACGCACTTCTCATTGTCGGACAGTGATGCCTTGAACCCCTCTAAAACTGACTTAGTTGTATTCACTAGTCGTAGGACTACTGTAGGACTACTCTGGGAAATATCATCTGGATTACAAACTACAAAAATCCACAGAGATTTTTTGGCAATTTAGAAGAGCTTTTGGTAACTCTTGGGGCTTGTCACCCATGCTTTCTTTTATATACAAATCACTGGTTCTACCAATGCTAACATATGCATCTGTGGTTTGGTGCGGCCAGTAGTAAATTTTAAATCATCACTTGCTAAATTCAACAGCTTGCAAAATATCGTATGTAGGGCTGTTACTGGAACCATATCTTCGACTCCGCTTTGAGCTATGAAGGCTATTCTATCTCAGTTCCAGCTACAGTCGTTCGTTCTTAGCACAGCTTGCACTGCGTCGTTTCACTTGAAACGTGTTAGGGCGTGGTGCTTCTGGTAGTTTAAGTACGTACTGTTCTATTTCTCAAGCGGAATTAATCGCGGTTACTCGCTGCGCCATTACAGCTATTAATTACGCGGGTAATGGTTAACATATTATTTTCTGTACTGACAGTAAGTCTGTCCTCAACTCCTTAAATAATACTTTATCAAAACTGGTGAAAACTTGTAAGAATTTTATGAATGTTCTCTGCCGTAATAACAAAGCCACGGTCTTGTGGGTACCTATGCATTGTGCCATTGAAGGTAATGAAATCGCAGACAATTTGGTAAACATTGGCTCACGTTCATGTTTCGTTGGACCTGAACCTGCTGCTCCGTTGCCTCTTTACATTGGTAAAAAAATTACCAAAAATACTGCTTTACTTCACTTAAAGCAAGCGTGGTCATTCACCCCCACCTGCCGTAAGGCGAAATACGCTCTTTCATAAAGGATAACTAGTATCGATTCTTACTGGCCATGGCCATTTTAAGGGTCATCTCCATTGCTTAGGACTAGCCAGTAATGCCGTCTGTGACGAATGCTTTGAAGATGATGATGATAGCATACACTTCATTGGCAGCTGCCCTGCTTTCGACTGTATTAGATCTCATGTATTTAACTCTAGGACAATTCCTGTGCATCTACATAGTATCCTCTCTGCTTTGGTTCAAACTTCTCCAATTTGCTAAGGATGCAGAACGCGTATGCGTGATTTGATAGAATTCAATTTTTATAAATCTGATAAAATAATACAAATTTAATGTATCCAATAATATGTATAACAGTTTATACAAATTATAACAGTTTACATTAATTGCTTTTGTTATGATTTCCAACAAATTACACTAGTCCTTCATTTTATAGTTTATTTAAATAATTCGATAACAGATGTAACAAATGAAACAATGAATAGAATTCACGATTTAAAGATGCCGAGTATAACAGTATTGAAAATTATAACCGTTTAATTTTTCGAACAGTTTATATAAAAAGTTGTATTTTTTATTTATAATGTTATTTCGAACTAAGCGCATTAAAAACGATTTCGAAAAGTATCCCACATATTATATAAATTTAGTAAAATGGTATAATATACAGATTATATAATGGTACATCAATTGGATTATTATAATCCCGTGCCAACTCATTACAAAATCATAAAAATCCTTATATAACAAATTAAACAACTTTGTATACCGTATATCTAAGAATAAAAATTTCGTCCATTTATTTATTTCTATATACCATTTTATTAGGGGTTGGTGGTCCCTCGATTTTCAGTATAAAATAAACGATAATAGCTTAGCTTCTTAAAGAAATACTATTTATACAAATATATAGCAAAAAGGATTTGGGTTAGCCTATATTGTATATAATATGTATGTATAACATTCACAAATATTTTTATCAATTAATCACACAACACACATACATGTGAAATAAATTTTCTCGTCCCGATTATTTATCATTCCGTACTCAAAGCATCGACATTCAGAAATGTAAATAATCGACGGCAATCAAATCGAAAAGGTTGAATTTTTGCCGTAAGTATAGTATGAAGGAGGAAATTTATGGGTCAAGCATATCTAGTTATTCATTATAGTGTAATGAAGATCAATTCAACAACAACATATACATATTTGTTGTTGATGTCAGTGATTATTGATAGTTTGCAGCAATCCATTTTTTTTATGAATCACCGTAACCATCTGCCTCGACATTCTAGACTACTTACAATTTAAAACAATTTAAAGCATTGGACTGGACGGATAGGAAAAACTCATCATGGTTCATAAATTTATCCTGTTAACTCTCTAAGTGGCCTTTATTATTTGCCTTCCTGGCCAAGCAAATTGAAAAGCTGAGTAGTTCTGCAAGTTATGATGCAAAATACCGCTCTCAAAACGATGGCTGAATTATTGACAAAAGCTGTAAATTTTGAACAATCATGCGGCTGGCAACTTATTATTTGTTAAAACAAAGCTCATTTATTAAATTGTTTTACCAAAAGATTTAAGCTTCAGTTTCAGCTCTAAAAGCTCATGAATAACTAGATTTACCTCATTTTGGTATAACATATTGTTTTATTAGGAGTTTTAATATTTTGAGATCTAAAACAGATAATGTTGGAAATATAAAATTACCTAACGACAAAAGCTCTTTTTGTACCGACTGTATTTTAAAGGGTTGATAGTCCCAGTAAAATGTTGCAAAATAAGCTTTAAGCTTTTCATCTATTTTGTTTATTTCACAGTATATAAAAAGTATATAAAAATTTAGTTTAAGCTGTAAAAGCTCATGAATAAATGGATAAAGCTCATTCATAATTTTAATTTTAGAAAAGATTGCTTAGTACGAAAGAGATGTATATACTATTTACAGAATATCAAAAGTTCAAAGATTATATACAGATTTGAACAAAATTTTCCAAAAGCTTGATATGCATAAACATAATATGTAATACGCGAATGTTTTGTTGTTCCACTCCATCAGTATTCCATTCGGGACAGTTGGTTTCATCATAAATTTTCATTTTCAATTTTGATTATCTTGTTGCGGCACATACAATAATATAACATTTGATTGTACGACACATTTATTTAGCATAGCGCGATGAAAAGAGATTGGACGGGGCCTGGGGGGTAAAATATCCAAGAAAACTGTATAAATCAACGATTTTTATTTTCACATATTATGTGTCGCATCACAATGGTTAAAGAAATAAATTGGATGTGTGTCGCGTTTTACAATATATTAACTGTCAAATTTAATTGTAATTTATATGGCTCGATTTAAAATTTGGAGAGAGAGAGATAGGGAGAGCGATATGACATTTATTTTATGTATATACATACAACATAAACATAAACATAATAAAATTCAATTCGAAAATCAAATAATGAAACGAGAAGCTATAAAATAGAAAACAATATTTAAAAAAAATCCACTAAACAATAAACACTATGCGAAATTAATTTTAATGGCACCGCCATAAAATCGGATAATAAAACTATGTGTACGTATGATTAAAAATTTATTGGCTTTCGCATATATGCATACCGCATAAAGAATTACACATACCTGGCCATCATTATCCTTATCGGCTTTCGAGCGTAACCCCTCCCATATTTTAATCATAGTCTCATGAGTTTCTTTATTTTTTGCGTGCCCAGCTGGCCATCCTCGTAGCGCACATATTTTCTAGAATAACATAAATACAAAATTAAATAAATTAATAATCCCTTCGAAAAATAAATATTTCATGCAGGAAGGATATCAAAAAAAAAATTAAAATGGTTTCCTCCCCCCTCCACCCGGCGCTATAAAAATTTACAATCATTAATCATTTTTTTTTTACAAGTATCGTAAATTTCAGACTTAGTCCAATTAAGTGAAACAAAAAATTAAATTAAATAAGTTTTTTAATTAAAAATAAATATATTTTCTTATAACTATATACACACACATACATACATACATAATATGTATATATATATAACACCAATACTAGACTATAGTATAGTTACCTCAATGGCAAGTTCAAAATCCTTTTTATCGATTGTACCACTTTGGTTGACGTCTGAAAATATAATGAACAAGTAGTTTTATTAATATTAGCTATAACCGCACTTCATAATTTAGGATGAGAATTATCTGCCAAAACCCTAATTAAATATTTAACGTGACGCCAGACCAAAACTTCACCAAATTAATATTGTATTCCGCGAGGTTACTTCAAATTCGGAATTCAATTTCGGAATATAATTTCGGAATGCAATTTAGAAATAAAATAGAAATTTCGATTTATAAGCAAATGGAATTAGGAATAGGACGAAGATTGAAAATTAAGGAACAGCACTTTAGAACATGTTTTCGGAATGGGATTTCGGAATTAAAATTAGGAATAGAAATATGAAAAGGATTTAAAGAATTAAATTTACTCGAGTTTCGGAATAAGAATTTACCTAATGGACAACTATAGGAGTTAAGCTTGGAAATTCGGTATAGCGGATTCGGAATAGAGTTTAGGAATTAGAAACCCGTTCCTTACATGTTTATAACAATTTGAACCTTTAATCACACGAGTACTGATCAAATTTAATATCTGAGCATTTGAAATATTTGATAAGCTTTTTGATTTTAGATTGCACATATTTTAATTTTTTGAGCTTATTAAAATATATGACGTACCGATTTGAACACAGTAGCAGTACTGTTAAAAGCTTTTAAGAGCACGATAATTTTCAAAAAGCACGATAAAATTTTATTTTAGTTTTTTATATAAACTTCACTCAAGCAATTCTTGATAGTAAAAGTTTTTTAACAATTTTAAAATTTAAAATATCTACCATCTTGCTTTAAAGCTCTAATCTGTGAATGCTTTAATAAATTTCAAAGTTAATTTTTAAATTTATATGAAAGTTCTGAGCTAAAAAATGATTAACAGGAAACAATTTCAATTTCAAAGTAGAAAAGCTTTTACAAAGCTTAAATATTGCCAATAAAAGCTTTTAATTTCGATTTATGATTATTAAACAGCAAATTATGTATTTGATTTGAGAACACTTGGAATCAATTAAAAGCTTTCATCAACTAATTTAAGTTTTTAAAAAGCTTTTCTGCTGTGAAATGTTAAATTTGAGCTTTTCAATCACAAGAGTACTGGTAAAAATGTAATATATCCGACTTATAACTTAAATTGGTATGGATTGTATATTTACAATAAATTTCGAGAGCTTTTATCAGTAATGTTTAAAGCTTTTAAATATGATAATTTTCAAAATACGTAAAAAAAAATTAAAATTTTTTATGTTTTTTACAATTTGTGATGATTTAAATTATTTTAATTTTTTATATAAACTGCAGAAACTCAAGAAATTCTTGATAGTGAAAGCTTTTTAATATTTTTAATATTTAAAATATCTACCATCTTTGCTTTAAAGCTTAATTTCAAAATTTATATGACTGTTCTGAGCTAAAAAATTATTAACAAGAAACATTTCAATTTCAAAGTAGAAAAGTTTTAAAAAAGCTTAAATATTGCCCATGAATGCTTTTAATTTCGATTTATGATTATTAAAAAGCAAATTATGTATTTGATTTGAGAAAATTTGGAAACAATTAAAAGCTTTCACCATCGGGAGGTACCGGGTTCGAATCCAAATTGAGGCGGGATGCTAAAGGAATTCTTCATCCTTGATTACAATTGGAATGATGATGAACACATCTATGACCCTCTGTTGAGAGTGCAGAATCCATGGGCCGAGTTATCGTTCATGTCAGTGCAGGCTGGTATGGAGCTATACAAGGTGTAGATGGTCAAAACAAATCGGACTTGTGGCCGTGCGTCCTCGATTTGGCTGGCAAAATGGCGTAAGGCAAGGACGCAAATAAGAGAGCCTTGAGCCCCAGAACAAGTAGAAATCATAAAATTCAAAATTAAAAAAAGCTTTCACATCAAATTTAAGCTTTAAAAAAGCGTTTCTGCTTTGAAATTGAAAGGGTTTAAATTGAGCTTTAAATTACAACAGTTCTGATAAAAATTTAATATCTGAGCCGACTTATCATAACTTAAATTGGTATGGGTTGTATATTTACAATGAGTTTCAAGAGCTTTTCATATATTTCATGAGAATTTTGAGTTTAGATTGCACATATTTGACGTACCGATTTGAACACAGTAGCAGTAGTGTCCAAAGTTTTTAAGCTCACACAAAAATACGATAATTTTCAAAATACGTTTAAAAAATATTCAAAATTTGTAAGCTTTTTACAATTTATGATGATTTAAATTATTTTAATTTTTTATATAAACTGCAGTAACTTAAGCAATAAAGGACTTTAGGAAAACGAATTTGTAAATTCCTAAAATCTCATTTAGTATTATGACGACAGCATGGACAAAACTATTTGTAAGTTTAATTCTAAAACTTCTGGTTGGATTTTTAGTTTATGAGCTTTTAACGTAATTTGAGTTTTTATATAACTAAATCGATGTGAATTGGATATCCAATTATCCAATATTTCGAGACCTTTTTTAAATATTGGACGCGGGGATTGATTTTAAACTGAAACTTGATTACTGGTTATAAGCTTTTTATTGGCAAACCTCAAAAACATTTTTAGAAACATAATTTTAAAAATTTATGTACCGGTTAGGACAGAAATTCTATAAAATTAATCTCTTTACAATATTACTAGAACAAACAGTATCGGTGAAAGCTTTTGATAGTTTTTGTTGTAAATTCAATAATTATTTTTACTTCTTTCTAAAATAAAATTATGGTGAGCTTTTTAAAGTATAGAATTTAGAAAACGCTCTAAGGATTTAAAAAGTTGACATAACCTCTAGCATTTTTAAACAACCTAAGCTTTATAAAATATTTCCGTTTAACGATTGAAGAAAGCTCAACATTATGTACCTCTCATCTCAATAGATTTCATTTTACCTTTCATCTTAATTCAATTCTAACGGTGAGCTTTTACTGATTTTAATGATTTATTAGTTTTGTTTAAAAACAAATTTTGAGAAGCGTTTCAAAGTTTTCAATTTAGTAAGAGGATTTAAAAAATTAAATACTGTCTTATGTTTTAAAAGAAATTTAAATTTTATAAAAGCTTTTTGGGTTTATAGAATTTCTGAACAATTTTGGAACTATTTACTAGAGTTTCGTTCAAAAAGTTTTGATCAGACAAAAATGTTCAAATCAAAAATTTGTAAATTTTTTCCACTTTGCCCATTTCTCGTTTTGCGTACGTATAAGGGGATGGGTTACAGTAAAAAATTTGTTCAAACGATGAAACAAATTCTAAAATTAATGCCATATTCGATCCGATTACATCAATCATCTGTTATTCTGCCATTAACCATAATTGAAACATTAAATCAACTTCCCACATCCAACATATAATCTCGTCCCATGAAGACACAAAAAAAAATAAAAAAATTCACTTAAATTTATTTCAATCAATGATTGAATGGAAGTTAATACATCAAACTGATAACCGAAAATCAAAGGCGGAAAAATCTTTTGTGTTGTTGGCATTTTTAAATAAATAAAAAATCATCTTTCATTTTTACAACATACATAATAAAGATGAAAGCTTTTCTTTCTGCTTTTGTGTAATGCAAAATCTCACGTACATTTACAAAGGCTATATTTATTCATTAACTAATTATAAAATGAATACAAAAAAAAATTACTCACCAAAGAATACGTTGAAAACGTATAAAAGCTTCTTTTTGCGGAAATCTGAGATTGACATTTTGGCGGTTGATTTATATATGTACGAGACGGCTGAACAATCTGAAATGAAACAATAGAAATATTTTTCGTTACAAAATTTTAAGGAACATCGTTTGAAGAGTTTTACACACTATGTTGTAACAAAATATCGTTATAAAACCAAATTAAAATTCGATTAAAGGTTTTTGTAAAATAATGTCTTGTCACGAATACAAAAACAAAGAAGGAAAGAAAAATTTGGGTTTTGAATGTTTTTTTACTTCAACAAGATAAAGTATGTAGGTCCTAATTAAAAATCCATAATTTTGTGTTTTTTTTTAACAAGCATTTAGAAACGAAATGATTGATTTTCCAGTTCAACCAATTAAAATGTCGGGTGGGGTGATGATGAAAATTGATGGCCTATTAAATCTTATATAGCTAGGGTACAATTTGACGAGTCATTTATATACTCATTCACTGTTCAATCAGAAGAGAAAAATACATTTAAAGCTCTACACCACAAAATAAATTCGATATTATAAAGCTTTTATATTTTCATAAAACTCTATGATAATAGAGTTCTCGTGTAATTCAACTTCAAAGCTACGCAAAGCTGAATTTTATGATGGTAATTAATGTTGAAAACTAGGACCCCAGATGTTGAAGCTATTTTAATTGGCCGAAAAAGCTTTAAATCAATAAATTTAAAATTCAATTGGTTAGTACTAAAAATTTAACCTAACAAACAAGAAATCTATAAAAAAATCTTTCGCCTAAGCTTTATTATAATACATTGGAGCTATTTACGCAAATCGATATCGAATTTTTAAATTTTCTGAGCTTTTATGTCTACACCATTTTAATTATTGGCTTCAGTTTTAAAAACTTCTGAAATGGTATTTGGAAGAATGTTATTATAATCAGCCACCTTTAATCAAAAAGCTCATTGTATAACAATTTCGTTTGAATGGATAAATGAGTTAATGAATTTCCATTTTGTTAACTAAAAATATACCTCCAATTACATGTGTTTGGAAGCTCCGCAGGATAGGAAGCTCTATGGAAATTGCATGCGAATTTTTGAGCAGTTCCTTAATTTAATACATTGGAGCTTTAACGTTCGCAAATCGATATTCCGAATTTTAAAATTTTGTGAGGTTTTATGTCTCATCTATATTTCGTTTGTCACGTCAAGCTTTTTATTAAGCCAGGAAAGATCCAGATTTCGTACAAATAAATATATTTGATTTTTGAGCGTTTTTAATTATTGGTTTAAGGCAATTGGTTTAGGAAGAACGTGGTTATAATCAGCCACCTTTATTCTAAAAGCTCATCGCATAACAATTATTTTCGAACAGATAAACGAGTTAAAGAATTTCACTTTGTTAACTGCAAAAAATAAACCGTCAATTACATGTGGTTGCAAGCTCCGCAGGATAGAAAGCTCTAGACAAATTACATGCCAATTTTTGAGTTGAAGCTTTTATAGTCGCAAGTCAATATTCTCGTCTATATTTCGTTTGAAACTTCAAGTTTTTATTAAGCCGGGAAAGATCCACATTTCGTACAAATAATTATATTTGATTTTTGAGTTTTTTTAATCATTGATTTAAGACAATTGGTTTAGGAAGAATGTTATTATAATCAGCCCCCTTTAATCTAAAAGCCCCATTTTGTTAACTGCAAAAAATAAACCTTCAATTACATATTCTTGAAAGCTCCAAAGGATAGAAAGCTCTATACAAACTACATGTCAATTTTTAAGTAGTTCCTTAATTTAATACATTGGAGCTTTTATATTCGCAAATCGATATTCCGAATTTTAAAGTTTTGGGAGCATTTATGTTTCGTTTATATTTCGTTTGTCACTTCAAGCTTTTTATTAAGCCAGGAAAGATCCAAAATTCATGCAAATAATTATATTTGATTTTTGAGCTTTTTTAATTATTGCTTTAAGACAATTGGTTTAGTGAGAATGTTGTTATAATCATTGGAGTTACGTCTCATCATTTTATGTTACGTCTATATTTCGATTATCTCTCATTTTTAGCATTTTAATGATTGGTTTAACACAATTGGTTTAAGTTCTAAAAACCTCCCATTAGAATAAATGTTATTATATACAGCCACCTTTAATCTAAAAGCTCATTGCATAATAATTATTTTTGAATGGATAAATGAGTTGAAGAATTTTTATTTTGTTAACTGCAAAAAATAAACCTTTAATTACATGTGCTTGTGAGCTTTTATGTCTCGTTTATATTTCGTTTGTCACGTCAAACTTTTTATTAGCCAGAAAGATCCAGATCGTGCAAATGATTAAAATTGATTTTTGGACTTTTTTAATTATTGGCTTAAGACAATTGGTTAAGGAAGAATGTTATTATAATCAGCCACGTTCAATCTTAAAGCTCATCGCACAAAAATTATTTTTGAACGGATAAATGAGTTAAAGAATTTCACTTCGTTAACTGCAAAAAATAAACACATTTAATCCACATTTAATTCAAAAGCTCTTCGCATTACAATCATTTTCGAACGGATAAATGAAGTAAAGAATTTCCATTTTGTTAACTGCAAAATATAAACCTCCAATGTGCTTGGAAACTCCGCATAATAAAAGCTATATACAAACTACATATTTTTGAATAGTTCCCAAACCAATCAGCCAAAGATTAGGCTAACGTTCAGATATTGTTTTATTTCTAAACTAAATCTGACTAAATAAATTACACAAGATCCTCAAATCATTGGTTTACAAAACAAAACAATCACAATCCCAATGACCAATCAAAGACAACATATATAATCTATAATTTATTCATACGGGTACAATTTTTTAGTCACACACAAAAAACTAGGTCAAAGGTATCGAAAAAGGCAAAAATATCCACTCAAAGACATATGCTATACCATTAATCACAATAATATTCTATGTCCGTCTTCAATCCGATACCATAAAGGGTCAAAATAAAATAATTTTTTTTTGGGTATTTCAACCATAGAGAAACATGATGTAATGATTTGAAAGGAAACGAAAAATCGAATTGAAATGATCCTAATTTTGTTGAAAATAAAAATTCGACCGTTTTTCAAAATAAACTTTTTATGGAAAGATATACAAATACACGAATTGTATATAGGCTAATTCAGGGCCTGCGATTTATGATACATTAAGCATGACTATTGTTGACTTTATAAATATTAGGTCTAGTTTTTACATTGGAATGCAAAAAAGCTTTACGTTTTTCTTATTTGTACGTTTAACACCAGAACATTCTTTTATTTTTTAATTTAAAATTTTTTTTTCCAATTACAGGAAAACCTCGATTTACATATCCCCTATTTACGTTTTTTTTCGATTAACGTTCCAATACAATTTATTCTCATTATTCGTTGTAAAGGGAAGACGTACTCTGCATTTTAAAAATTGTGAGAGCTTAAATTAAAAAACAACAAATTTTTTTGGATAGGTTTTGTTTATATATATTTATATTTGCGTGACTATCATAAATTTGTAATCGTTCTAAATCCGGTAATCGCGGATACTAAATTGTGATCAGAGACGTCTTAAATTAAATTATGTATAAATAGTTACGTTTTTCATTAGAATTAGAAACATTCAGTAAAAAAATATAAAATTTGTGTTATGTGAAAAAAAAATTAGGACGTTACTTTTATTACATTTATTGATTTTCATTTTGTTTTTTTTCTCTTTTATATAAATTTAAGTCGCACGATTATTTATATTTTTGTCATTCTTAACGTGTCATTGGCTAATATGAAATAAAATAAACGCCCTAATTTGTATTTGCATTACTATTATGTATATTAATTGTCCTGAATATTAAATTATTTATAACATGCACATCAAATCGATTAAATTTTACGGGAACATACGTCACTTTGCTACGAATTGGTTCAGCGGGAAGACGTAATCTACATCAAAAAAAAAATTAGAGCTTAAATTAAAAATCAACAATTTTTTTCTTGATTAGGTTTTGTTAAATCTAGAAAATGGTAGTTTATTTATTTACGTTTGGTAATATTACCTTCAACGTTAATTTTCAACTGAATAATTGTGATACAATTATTCAGTACCTGAAGTTGAACGTTGGGCATTTAATTCACCAGTACGTCTAATCGTACCACGAAGTTTTGTGAGAGAACGATTCTCGAGGCTACTAAATTATGATCAGATATCAATTATATATTAAATGATGTATAAATAGTTATGTTTTTCATCAGAATTAAAAACATTCAAGTACAGAGTGAAAATATAAAATTTGTATTATATGGAAAAAAAATTAGGGCGTTATTTATTTAGTTCACCATTTTTTCAGGTAAGAATTTTTTGATTTTGTTTTCTTTTATTTAAATTTAAGACACGCGATTATTTATAGTTTTTTAGTGGCTATTGTGAAATAAAATAAACGCCCTAATTTTTATTTTCACAGCAAGACACAAAGATGGAACCGACCTCATCAGTCGAGGTATGTTATTAATGTGATGACTCATTTTGGCCTATTATTCATTCACCACTCTCGCCGAACGAACGGATTGCTGAAAAACGTGCCACTATTTGCCCTATCTACAAAAGTCATCTAAGATATTGTGAGCAGTATGAGTTATCGACTTAACTCGATGATGTCGTCGATCATTCGCGTATGCGCTACGGTTTATTCTGAACTGTTGGTTTCCTGCTCCCACACTTTAAAGCTTATCAATTATTCCGAAAATAGAGGAGAGTCAGTTTTCAAGTTGTGTGATAAATTAATTTCAATTTGGTACTCAAGTAAACAAGTAAAAACATATCGTTTAAGAAACATACCTGGAAGTTATTTATATTCTTTAGGATTTTGTTGTAGATACAAATCACTCTTCTATGTAATTTGGTTTGAAATAAATTGTGGAACATAAATGTGCAACTTTCTCACTTCATCTAAAAATATTGTATGAGTTTTGGACTTCGTAATGCTCCTAGTTCTTTCCAGAGACTAATGAATAATGTTTTATATAAGCTCAATGGTTTAAAATATTTGGTGTATTTTGACGATGTTGTTATTCATATGGTAAAACTCTTAATGATCACAACTAAAATTTAACAGAAGTATTTACGAGTCTTAGAAATTATAATCTTAAAGCAAATCAGGGCATTTAATAACTCTATCAGGTATTAAACCAGATCCTTCTAAAATTGACGCAATAAAGTACTATCCAACTTCAAAAATAACGCGGGACGTAAAATCATATTTGGGTCTGGTTGGGTATTACCGAAAATGTTGTCCTAATCTTTCTGAAATTAGTAAACCGTTGACTGATCTTTTAAAAAAAGTTGCTATTTTGGTATGGGATGCTTCCTGTGATGAAGCATTTACGAAAATGAAAGATGTTTTGATGAAACCTCCAGTCTTACAATTTCCCGATTATACTAAAGAATTCGTTTTTAAGTGCCATGCAAGCGATATTGCGATAAGCTCATTTTTATCTCAGGAGACAAATGGTGCTGATTGCCGAGAAAAATTATTCCACTATAGAACGGAAACATCAAGAATCCTTCATCAAGACTTACAAGATGTTAACTCAGATTACATGAATACGATCATAAAATTGTTCACAAAACGGGTAAACTAAATAGTAACGCGGATGCTTTATGCCGTATTGTGCTAGATATTCCCGAATTGAATGTTGTAATTCGTTCGAAACCTAAATTGTCTGCTCCACCTTTACAAAACAGCTTGTCTATTCCAAACAAACAAATTTCCGACCTCTACAATTCTAGAACATCTCCAAATTCTTCTAATTCTGTACCAGTTAATGTAGCAAGAAATATTTAATATATAATAAGAACTTAGATAGCATATTTTATGGATATTGTAACCTTTGCACACTTCTTGTTAGTTTCATTCAAAGAAAGATTCAAGAATAAAGCCATTGCAGTTTTTAAAAAAATGTTTTATATTTTAATTAATACGCCACATTTTTCCAGTCCCAAAAGTTCAGCGTGTTCTGAAATGGGCTTGTATGATCTTTATGGTGGATATAAGAGAACAGAATCGTGATACGCGGTCATTGTGGAATCACTTAGGGCTACATACTCTTTAAATCCGTCCACACAAAAAATTAAAATTTCCGACCGTATTAATTTACATTTCTCCCACTAGCAAACTTAATTAAAATAACAAGGGTGAAAAAATGACCAAACACCCAATATTTGACACTTATCTACTCGTCAAAACTAAATTTTTTATTTGGATAGATTAAATCGGCTAGGAGTAGCATTAATTTAAAAAAATTGTGTTTTTTCAAAAATCCACAACTATGAGAATTATGATCCGATTTAAATGAATTTAAATATCTAAACAAAACTCTAGATATTAGATTTTGTTCAGACAATAAAATTATACAGACATTGTGTTTGCTGGAAAAGCATTTGGTGTTGTAATATCATATACATAAAACAACAACAATTTAATTAAATATTTACTTAAGTAAAGTAAAACACTTGCTATTTTCACTTTAAATTTTATTTATTTTTTTTTTTTTAATGCAAAAAACTGGAAATGAAGTAATTTTCCTTCACTTCTTTAGAGTTTGAGATTTTTTTTTTGTTCATTCTTTGTTTTTCAAAGTATTTCTAATCTAAAAATTTTCTCTCTGTGTTTCATTTAATTTAATATATAAAAATATTAATAATTTAATTAAAATCAGACAATAACAACAATAGAAGGTACAAGTTTCTTTAATTTGTATGATTGATTGAATGGAATATATAAGGGAACGGACGAACAAAAAGATGGAAAATAAACATTTTCGCCTAGGTATGGTGTTTTTGGTCGAGAATTTAATTTTCAACATTCTGCACTCGACTTGAGCAAAATATTTGTATTGTAATGGTGATATCGTATCAGCCTACCGCCACCCACGCCTTAAAAAATATACGCCACAGATAATCAATTTATCCGTCGAATTCAATCCCCGCAACAAAATTTACAATCATTTGTAAAATAAAAAAAAAAGGAAAATTTTTATATTTTGGTATATAAAATAAACATTTAAATTTTCCCTCCGGTCCTGTTATCTCGAATTATATATATCTATACGAAAATAAGAGGATACAACGATTCTTATTTTCCCAACAAAAAAAAAAGAATATCAAATTTCAACAATTGAATTTTTGCTTCTGATTATCTTAAATCTTCTTGATTAATCTTATAAACAAAATTTTATTTTTCTGCTTGTTTATAATTTTATCTATTCGTCGTTGGTAAAAAAAAAAATTGTTTTTTATGAATTTTACCATTCAACGTCGTCTTATGGATATGTATAGCAGTTTAGCATGTATTCTTAAAAATATATTTAAAATTATTTTATCTCGCCTAAATCTTAAGAAATTAATTCGTATTTGAACGGTATTATGGCAAATTCACGTTTATCTCCCGAAAAATAACCCGCCTGCACGTCTTCCTTCCATCTTGCTTGACATCAACAACAACAACAACACCAACAAAAATTCTCTTAAAACTATGCATTATATATATATATATATATATATATATATATATATATATATATATATATATATATATATATATATATATATATATATATATATATATATATATATATATACGGAGGAAGAGATACCAGGAAATTTAATTCATTTGCATTTAACAAAATTTTCCAGCTTCCTTTTTCCTATACTCTTCAGACTATATACAACAACAGGAATATAGTATTATGCAGCACTCGTCAACTACACTGCAGAATTAAAGTTCTATTGTCTTAGAAATTTATTTTTTTGTGTGTGTGTGTGTGTATGCTGTATAAATAGACAAAATCTTTGCTCGTAAGGAATATATACGAATTGAAAATACATGCAGGCAGGCAAGAGACAGAGTTCGAAGGATACATGGCAATTTTTTTTATTAGGGTCGTTGATGATACATATATACACAAAAAGTGTTTTGTCGTTATCTTTTGATCAGGTAATTTATACCGATTTTTGTTTTGTGGTTGAATTCAAGTGCTGGTTATATTTTGTGATACTGGTTGATATATAGCCATATTTTTTATGGCTTTTGATCTTTTTGGTTCGTACTTTTAATGGGTTTTAGGGGTCTCTTTTAAGAGGTCAGTGTTATACCTAAATTTATTTGGTCATAATAAATAAATTTTAAATGATAAATTTTTAAGCTTTTTATACACAATACAACATTTGGAAAATAAACAAAATCGGCTTTAATTGTTGCCAGTCTAACAATTAACCAAAATCCCGTAATAAAAGCTTATTCGCCCAGCAATGAAACCGTACATGCTTTGAAAGCTTAACAGTAATCAAAACGTATTAACACTCTGATTGTATTTTCATATTAAATCGAGCTTTGAAGAAAAAGCCAATAAATGTATCTTAAGCCACACGAACTTATAAAAAGCTTTCACCAAACAGTCCAAAAATGAAATAGTTTGAGCTTTTAAAATTAAAAAGTCGTGAACCGAAATATTAAATCGAAGAAAAAAACCTTTTGTGGAGCTTATACTAATTTATTGACGAAAGCTTTTTTTAAAAGAGAAATTATTTGTTGAAAATATCAATTGGTTTTAATCTTTAACAAAAATTTTTTAAGTCTAAGAATAATTAAACAATTTCTGCAATAAAAGCTTAGTTGTCTAGAAATAAATTCTTACACGTTTTGAGAGCCAGCTACCATCCGTGATTGTTGAAATTTCAAATCGAAAAAAATTAAAAATTAAATGAAGGTGTTAAGAAAACTAACCAGAGTAGCATGAAAATTGATATTTTAAATAAAGAAAATTATATACAGAATTGAGTTTCGCTCAGCTTTAACGAGCGCAGAAAATAATAATAACAGTTTTTAGAGGCCATTACTGGCCCCTTACTGTATCATCAATTTGGCTCCAACGGTTTCGATCCTGAGCATGGTCTTCATACTTGTCTTAGACAATCTGAAGAATCCAATTCATTTTCTACACCGTGGAGCCATCTTCGGCTGAAGCACCCTATACAATATCGGGGATCTTCATCATAACAAAGGGCCTGATCAACGCTTTGTAAAGGTTCAGCCTCACGGCACTTGTTAGGTTTTTAGATTTTAGCAGTGGCCTTACAGAATACAAAGGTCGAATACCAAACGCTATCTACGCTTTAATACCCCCATTGTTATCATGAGTGATAAGGGAGCCCAAATATTTCAACCTCCTTACTCCCTCAAATGTGTAGTGGCCACTACTAAAACTTGGTGTGCTATTATCCCTATAACCAGAGATCATGTATTTTGTTTTGGACTCATTGATCTGAAGTCCAACAGAAGCTGAAAACTCTACAAATGGATCAAGTATTTCCGTCACTCCAAGATGACACTCATCATCAAACAAATCATTCTTGGGTCTGCCTTTCACTATACCTAAAGTCTGTTGAGCAGTACTGACAGCCAAGGTTTTCAGTACCCCCAAACGGAGTTCACACAGTCACACTGACAATTAGCTTCCTGAATGCTGTCGCTGACAAGATCCTAATATCGTTTCTTTTGATCTTCATTCATCAGACCTGCACGTTCGAAACGTTTTATGCGTTTCGCCGTGTTCCCAGACTTGTACGAAAACTTCCATCGTAGCTTTGTAGCGACCAAATAATGATCGCTGTCTACGTATTTGGTTGCTGACCGATAAGCTTTCACATCCTGCATAGCTCGAGATCCTAAAATTTGTTTTGTAATTATAAATAAATGTACCCATGAAAATACATTTGACATTCGCTTAAATATTAACCGTTGATATCAAATATCAGTTGGATTTAAGCATAATTCACGATGTTTTGGATTTTAAAACGTTTCTTACATATCTCAGTTCAATTTACTCGCCCCTCTGCCTTATATTGCTACTAATAAACAAATTGTTTTAAACAAAGGTAACAAAGGACGCAGGCTGGTGGAGGGGTATGGTTTGGATATCCTTCAGAACTAATCTCAGACAGAGTTCCTCATGAACAGGTATAAGATGTATTTGCCTGTGAAGTTAGCATTCAGGGAACCGCCACCTTGCACAGTTTTAGGGTATATATTTTCGGACAAACTTCACCCAGTGATCAGTCGTCGAAAAAATTAATGACTAACAAATTTTTATACTTCACAGAGGGAATCAATGCTTTCACTGCATTTATCTGGATGGATCTTAAACTCGCTGACATCAGAATTGCAACAGTAATCAAACCTTTTATGGTGGGTCTATAAAATCGTATAAACAAGTTAAACTAGCGGAAGGGCTACTTGGATGGTAAATGGCGGCTTGTCCTATGGTAAAACTTAGGAGAAGGTAATAAGGCCAAATCAGTAGAAAGGTTTAGGGCTCGGACTCCTGTAAGAAAAATCAAAAAATTTGCAAAAGAGAGTTAAGAAAAGCGGATAGGAAGTCTTGGAGACCCTTCTGTGATAAACTGGAAGAAATCACCAAGACTTCTCGGCTGAGAAAAATTCTCTCTACTAATTCAATAAGCCTCAGTTATTTCATTAAACTGGACTAGAGGGAATCCTTGGAGCTCTTCATTGAAACTCACTTTAAACAGAAGTCAAAATGGTGTGTATTCTGAAAGCGGGAAAAGCGTACATGCCTACCTAATGATCTAAGCCCTGTCACTCTATTATAGTTTCACTTGAACACCTTGGAAACCTGTTAGAAGTAGAACCGTACACTACCCTGTAAGCAAATTAATCATTCTATGCTTGCAACCAGGATTATCAACTCTGAACTGCGATATCTGCCATTAGAAGGCACGTAGTTACAAGGACATCGTAAGGAAGCATCCTATACCCCCTCTTCTTTCGAACATATTGATTTAGTTTTATCTCATGTTCAACTGGGAACTATATGTATGTACACTGCTAAACAAACTTAGACAATAATAAAACGCACGACTGGTGCCCAAATCCATTTTAGTTTTAAACATATAAACAAAAACAATAACGTGATATCGTATACGGCGGTTTAACAAAAAGTTATTTTTTTTATTACAAAAATAATTTTCAATAGCAACAATAACAATTTTGAGCAATTAAGATCGTATCAATTCGATTTTCCATTTCATTCGAAACCCTTAACATCATGCTGTATGACTAAAGTTACCCAAATAATAATAAAAAAATTGGTTATTCTTGACCCTTTACGGTATCAGATTGAGGACATTTACATTATTTTGATTAATGGTATAAATGTATACCACATGTATAGCAGAATGTCTCGAGTGGATTTTTTTTGCCTTTTACATTACCTATTGACCTATTTTGGGGTGTGTCCAAAAATTGTATCCAAAATATTATTCTAAGCAAACATACATTATGTTGTACTGATCAAAAAAATATGATTAGGATTGTTTGTATACATACACATATATATACATATACATATATCTCGGGTCTAATAGATTATTTTTTGTTTATGATCTCAAAGGCCATAAGTTCAAAGCAGGGCGGGAAACTGGTTCAAATATAATGAAAGTTTTAAATTTCTTTATGAATACTAAATGACGGGATTTCCAAATGTGTTAGCTAATCAAAAATGAGATTTATCTGTACTGGCGATTGGCTTCACATTCCTGAACCGAAGGTCTATTGTTTTTAACAGCAACATGAAATTTGATCAAAATTGGACAAAAACAGGGGGCATACCAAAAAAATCTGGCGATTGACCAGATTCCCAAACTCAAAAAAATTATAAATATTTTGTAAAATAACTTCTGGGTAGTTAGGACACGTTCCAAGGAACCAATTTATCAAAAATATTATAAAAATTATAAAAGAGCTTTCCTCGGTAGTTTAGTGCACGTTTTTGAGTTAAATTTTAACATAATGTCCAATATGGGACGAAGTCCTCAAAATGTTGCAAAGTTTAAGAATTTACCAACTTCCAAAATGCTCCAAAACAAAGGAATTCTGTCGAAATGGTAAAATTCAATCTAGATATCAATTTTGGTTTAAATTGAACCACAAATAGCCAAGTTCCAAAATACTCTTATGCTGGTAAGTAGCCAACCGATTCCCGAGCTCAAAAATATTTCGAATATTTCGTAAGAGCTAGGATTAGAACTTAATTAGCATAAATGTTTCAAACCAATTTAAACATAATTGTCCAAGATGCGGAGGACTTCTAGGAATGTGGCCAGCTCTAGCATACAACAACTTCCAAAATGCTCCATAAAAAAAGGAATTGGGTGGAATTGTATAATTCAATCTAGATAACAGTTTTGGTTCAAATTGGCCCACAAACAGCCAAGTTCCAAAATATGTTGGTGTGTGACCAATAGATTTCCAAACTAAAAAGTCGTATGAACATTTCGTAAGAGCTTGAGTTAGTAGCTTAGTATACTGTTTTGAATTAAATTTGGACATAATTGTTCTAGGTGGGACGAAGTTCGAAGACGAGCTCTATTAATCAACAACTCCCAAAACGTTCACTAACAAATTAACTGAGTGGAGATTCTAAAATTCCATCTAGATAACAATTTAGATCCAAATTGAGCAACAATAGCCAAGTTCCAAAATATGCTGGTAGGTAGCCAACCGATTCCCGAACTCAAAAATATTTTGAACATTTCGTAAGAGCTAGGATTAGAACTTATTAGCATAAATGTTTAAAAAAAATTTAAACATAATTGTCCAAGAGGCGAAGGAGTTCTAGGAATGTGACCAAGCTCCTAGCATACAACAACTTCCAAAATGCTCCATAAAATAGGAACATCAGTGGAATTGTATAGTTCAATCTAGATATCAATTTTGGTTCAAATTGAACCACAAATAGTCAAGTTCCAAAAGATGCTGGTGAGTGGCCAATAGATTTCCGAACTATAAAAACTTATGCACATTTCGTAAGAGCTTCAATTAGTAGCTTAGTATACTGTTTTGAATTAAATTTGAACATAGTTGTTCTAGGTGGAACGAAGTACTAAGAATGATGACGATCTGGTATTCAACAACTTCCAAAACGTTTCATAACAAATGAACGGGGTTGAAATTCTAAAATTCCATCTAGATGACCATTATGATTTTTTCTTTTAAATTTGAATTTCTTCTTTAGGACACTTCCCATTCTAGGATTGAATATTTTGACTCGCCCCCAGTCACCAGTCATAATTAGTGCGAACTAGTTGTCGCTAATCCAATTAGTGGAAATACGTCCAGATAATTTCCAAACGATTTTAATTAAATTTTATTTCCCGCCCAAATTTTGAGGGTATCCCCCCCCATATAATTTTTTTTTTTTTTTTTTAAAAAGGACTTGGCATAGACACTTTTACGGTCCATAGCCTTACCTTACATTCACACAACATTCATTCAATCCATTCATTCATCCCATTCACACAAGTACAGTATACCACCTGCGCATTGCATAGCTCCATGTCACCCTGTACAGTGACATGAAAGATGGGTCGGCCCATGAGTTCTACATTCCAACAGAGGGTCATAGATGTTTTCAATTTAATCACCGATCGTAATCGGGAGATGAAAAATCCCTTTTGCATCCCGCCTCTGTTGGGATTCGAACCCGGTACCTCCCGATCCAAACGTCGCAGCTTTAACCACTACGCTATTTGCTCGGTCCCCATATAATTACTAATCGAATAAAAATTTAATTATTTTTACAACCATAAACACAAACAGATGTAATCCTTAATCCGAAAGCTTTTTTTTTGTTTAAAAATTTATCTCATATCAAATCGATAGTTTTAAAAGATTATATAAAGTTTTTTTTTGTGCAGATTTGTTTGTGTATCGTAATAAAATAGCATTTTGATAATACGTGTTGCATTTATAGTTGCCACATACATACATAGAGTTTAGGGCTAGATTAATAGTGTCAAAACATGTATATAAAATAAAACGTGATACATGCTAACGAACGAACAAACGTGTACCGTGGTGGTTATTGTTGTTATACTTAGTTAGGAAGTAGGTTTTATCGATTTTAATTTTTTGTTTTTTTTGTGTATGTAAAATGTTCGTAATTTAAAGTTCCGCAAAAATAAAATCCGGAATTCTTATCAAAAAGTAAAGCATGATTTGTATTCGTGTGTTTCGTTTATAATTTATAAAATATGCATGTTGTAAATTACATATATGTATGTATACTGTTTTGTACATATATGCTAATTTTATTACTAAAGATGTACATGGAAAATTTTCGTGTGCTCAATTGTTTAGTATACAGTACGGGAAATTATCAACAACAAAACTTAAATGGATAATAATAAATTATTTTTAGTTTATCCGCATGTCATGGCCCCTAAATATACAACAGGATCTTATTGATTTTTCTCCACCGATAATATGGAGTGGTATTACAACATCATTTTTTTAAATGGGGAGAAAATATAAAAGTAACAACAGTATTAAGATTAATGATTACTTAATGATGCTCTTCACATATACATGTGTACCAAATAAAATAAAAAGGTATACGAATTTCATTTATCCCTTTGTTTGAACAATATTTACCAAATTTATATTGTTTGCCTAAATTATACGATACAACAAATGTGTCGTGCAGTTGAAAAATATTTTACGCGCCATACGATACGTAATTTTCTCTGCAATCGATTTAATTATAATTTATTTTTAAACCCAGTGCAGTTGATCTAGAGGTGGGCCTCAAATACGCATATTTCCAAAATCAAAATTATAAAAAATGTCTTCCGAACGAAGGAGATGACATATCTTTCGAAATTGCAGTCCGTTTATATATTCGGTTTCAGCATCTAGTTAGAACCAAATATTTTCATTTTTTTTAACGGAATCAGGACGTATCATATCCAAACTTAATATTTTTAATAAACATTTTCATCTGGATCTCAATTATCAGTCCCTATGCGCCGTGTACATTAAATGTTGTCCATAAATTTTCAAATAATATAATTTATTCCCATATAACATTTATAATACAAATTGAATAAGAAATGTGGTATAATTTATTAGAGGTTTCTATACATATATGCGAGAGCTTTCGTACAATAATGCTAACAAAACAATACAAAATATTTTTATGTTATGTGTACATACAGAAATATATAAATAAAAATCTATAAATAATTTATTATTTATTTGGGAAATTTATTTAAATTTTATTTGTTTTGAGTTAGTTATGTGCATGTAAATGAGACCCAGAATTGGGTATGTGTGTGTGTGTGTGTGTGTATGTATATTATGTATTAGGCATTTTGAAAAGAGATTTAAATATTTGATTTATTTAAGCGCGATTTTGTGTACAGGAAGGTTTCGTCGGATGGTCTAAATAAAAATACTAAAAATAAAAATACTAGCTAATATTTTTTTATAATACTAAATTGCAATAATTAAATGAGAAAACAATAGGTTTTGTACTTTTATTCATACCCCTGTAAAAAAAAGGTAACAATATTCAACAATAAAATAAAATATGTATCCTGTAATTTCCACAGTTAAAATACCAAATCGACTTTAAATACAAAATAAAATAAATGTTTTATTCCCAGATTTCCCTTTTGTATACAATCCCGGTTTTTTTATTTCCATTATACTTCTTCACTTTATGTATACGTAGATGTGGTGGAGGTTATTGCTGATTTAGATTCTGTTATCTCTCTAGAGGGAAATGTAACCGAACAAAAAATTTACCCTTACTATTACACACAATCGCATACCAAAAAACCAACAAAAAAAAAGGAGGAAAGATAAAGATTATATCCATTGAATACATATATAACAGTTAAACAAAAGAAAAATTTAAGAAAAACGGTTACAATGAAAAATGGGTTAAATGCCCGTGGGATATGCCCGTCAAGTTTATTAAAATATGTACTACTATTAATCCGTTAGGCTAGATACATTTTTGGGATAAAATCCATAAAGTTATAAATCGGTCATATATTAGTGATTTAAAAACTTGGAGGTTATTTTGTGGTTTATAGTTGGTTTTTTGAATACCCTGCTTGTTAAAATTCATAACATTGGATTATTTTTTGAAAATGAGGACAATTACGTACATATATACATTTCCACATATACAAGACATAAGACAATAACGATAGTATTTTTTTTTAATATTTCGTCTTTTATCTCCACTGATGATAAAATAGACAAAAGATAGCAAAACGAGCGTACAAGATACTATATACATATATGTACTGTACATATATAGACGAAAATTAAGTTTTATTGTTTTTCTTAACATACCAACTACTCTATCGCATAATATCCGAAAGCTTTTGCAATATACAATACATAAAAGAGAACAACGGGAGTCTTTTATAATACGATTATATAGTTTTTTATAGATACAACGAATTTTACACCTCAATGAAAAAATATATCTGCGAGTAATCCCATACACACACACACACACACACACACATTGAATGATTGATAAATGGAAAATTATCCGCCCTTCTCTCACACCTGTGCCACCGCCATTGCTGCAAGTCATTTAAATTAATGTATACTGTGTGTATGTGTTTTTCGTTTTTCTGTATATATGGATCAAATTTGCGGTAATTGAAAATAAAATTTTATGCTTGTCTATTCAAAAATATTATCCATTTTTTTATTATTAATTGTTTAGAGTGCGCAGCGTATTATTTTTTTCGGGGATTCAGCAACCCTTAAAATAATATAAAATGATAATACGTTTTAATAGTGAATTGCATAATTTATACCCAAAAGAGTCTAAAAGGCCTTTTCAAAATAATTGGAAAATCGATAAAACAAGGTCGTTTTAGTTTATGCTATCATATGTACAGAGTGAACAATAGTTAAAACTGGTGTTACTTTTCCGCGATCGGATAACAGGAATAATGATCGATATTTGATCGAAAAGGCCTTTTATTGTAAATTTATTTAGATTAATTCATCTAAAATAGAAGCTATATTAGTATAAACAACAATTTGGTATGTCTGTGAAGTTAGCGCGGTAAAGCATCCCGTAAAGGCCTTTTCAATTTAGTGGTGTGTTTCCATGCTAAAATTACAAACGACTCGCGTATCCCGTAATTAATAAGAAATTTGGTCGTTCGTGACCTACCTTCTTACTATAACTTTTACATTTTACTTAGGATGAATCGTTCCAAGCTGAGATCGGCCCAAGAAAATCCAAAATATCCTAAATTCTTGAAATTTGTAAATAAATTATAATTTTTAAAGATTGTACATCATAATTAATCTCGAACGTCAAACTTAGTTAAAATAAGGCTGTCAGGCGTCCGGTTTTCGGAAGATCTATCCTTCTTTGGAACGTGTCCTTCTCTTTCCTTTATTAACTAATTAGAAAACTACTGCAATTAAAACTCCAAGCATTACTTTTCTGAAATATGTTCTCAGAAACCATAAAATCAAATCAAATTTCTACAATAAGGTGCAAGATCAAGTTGAATACAAAGCAGACACTTGAATATTTCTAGTTAGAAAATAGGAGACATATTATAACAAGTTAATTCGTAACTTTGCGAGCCAAAAGAAATTTTGTTATTTGTACCAATTTTCATTTTCAAGAACGGACTGCATGCTTATAAGCGGGGCGCTGAGGACAACACCAACACGTGCCTTGGAGATTATGTTTCACTTTCTCCCCGTCGATACTTATGGTAAGCAGATGGCGGCGATTACGGCCACCCAACTATCAGCAATATCTCAGTGGAAATGTCTTCAGACAGGACACTCGACGATAATTAGATCGCTAAAGAAGGAAGTGGCGAATGTAGACTACGTTACACCAACATTATGCTTCGAGAAAAGGTTCCAAACTATCTGCCCCTCAAGAGAATTTTGGAGGAGCGGGTCGGTTTCGGAAACAGAAGCATTGCAGTTCTTTACGGATGGCTCCAAGCTACACTGTAAAGTACGAGCTGGCGTCTTCTGTGAAAAATTGAAAGTAGATATATCAGTTCGTCTCCCTGATCACTGCAGCGTGTACCAAGCAGAGGTGATAGCGATTGAGGAGTTCTTGAATTGGTTGAGACATAATGTGGTATCCTCGATTGATATCGCAATTTATGTGAACAGTCAGGCGGCAATCAAGTCGCTGGGTTCAGTTTCTCTGTCATCTATGATGACTAATTAAACTCTAAGACATGGTGGCGTTGGGTTACCATTTGTATCGGAATGAGATGAGTGAGCATTTCAATATTTAGAAAGCTTGGGCTCTCCAACTGCTACCGGAAAGGGCAAATTTGGGGAGGCCTATTAAGGCACTCAAGACAGTGCTTAAAAAGGAGACAGTAACCTCAGCGAATGAAAGGTGGATCAACACTGTCTCATGTAGTGTAGCAAGTCTGGCCAAAGCTGGACTTGAAACGCTCAAAGACACTGATCTCGCAAAAAGAACGCAGCCGTGAATTAAAAACGGTCGTGGGGATAATCACAGGACACTCCCTACTTGGCGAACATGTGATGAGGCTAGGTCTGGAAGCAAATGATTTCTACAGAAGCTGCATGAACGAAAAGGAGAAAGAAGAGACGATAGTTCACCTCCTTTGCTCATGTCCGGCTTTGTCACACAAAAGACATAAATATATATAGATTATCTTAATGGGCTGCCTCTCTGATCTCGAAAACTGTAAGGTGCTCAAACTGGTTCGCATATAGGAAAGTAAGACCCTGTGGTATCACAAAGGACCATCATCGGTCTAAGTGTGCCGTAGCAGCCGCTCAACCTAAACTAACCTAACCTAACCTTCGTAACTTTGCGAGCCAAAGAGAAATTTTGTTATTTGAAACGATTTTCATTTATTGGTTCAGATAAATGGGGACAAACATAAGAGAAATAAAAGTTGGGCCCATTATAATTGAAATTTTCTGGATTCAGTTTTAATTAGATTCCGCACATTTGGCTGGGCTCTTCAAGAGATATTTTGTGATTTGAAGCAATTTCAATTTTCTGGTTCAAAAGAGAGTTGATAACCCTCCTAAGTATTGGGAACCAAGAAAATTGAAATTTTCTGGGTTCAATTAAATTTTTAAGTATCTTCCTTGAAATTTTAAGGATAATTCGAAATTTGAGGGGCCTCCGATATTTTCAGTACTCGGGCCACATTATAGCTTTACAAGGCGTTGTTTTTCTCTATAGATACAGACAATACCGACAAAGTAAGTATCTGGTAACCAGTAAAATAAGAACAATGAATTGTAAATTTAGATAAGACACAGATAAAAGGCCTTTTCGCTGGCAAACGAATACATGACACAAGTATATGAACATTGCTTTACAATATCGATCGAAAGCGTGTTTATTCTTAGACGAGCATTTTATCTAAATATTCAAATTTTCATGAAACCGGGTTAAATTAAAAGATATTTTTTCGGTTTTAAGTCATTACCAACATTTCTTCACTTACTTATTTATGTAGATTGAGGCAGGAGTTTACCACTTATTAAATTAGTGACAGCACGGATGTGACGTACCTGGAAATGGAAAAAATATATAAATTAATAATCAGCCATTTACTTACTTCAAACCACTCATACATTTCTATATCGATTAGCATAAAAATTCAATTAAATCCAATCTTTTTTGCCACAAATGTATAAATTATGCTAATTTCGTGTATCTTTTGTAACAATTTATCTTGCTTATGCTCTGGATAAAGGTCTACACACTGATATACAACAAAACAAAAAAACAAATCGTATTAAAATCTAATTTATCCGAAATCCTCGCCGCAAATTAAACATTCATCACAAAAAAATTTTTTGTGAAACTAAATCATTCGATTAGAATCTAATACTACATATTTCAAGCAGCGCACACCAACTTGTTATTCTTGCTTCTAATCGAAAATATGTAGATAGACGGACAGAAATAATATATCATGGAAACGTCTGTTTCATTGACTTTTCTGCCCGAATACTAAGGGCTACGTCATGTGCTGTTTTGCAATTTCCAATCGTTTTACATTAACCATTCGCATTAAATGGAAGACACGACAAAACGTAAAAAATTTTAATAAACTATATTAAATTACCCGCTCGTAGTTAAGCTTTAAGCTAAAAAATAAAAATATAATAAAAATTTTCAATACCAAATTTTAGTCGACCTTTTCAACTATTCACATAGTAAAATGCACGAAAAACTATCTTGCCTCAGTGCCAGACAATTTTTCGTGTATTTTACCTTGTAAAAGGTGGCCAAGGTTAACTTAAAATTGGTATCGAAATTTTGTTTTTGCTAGATTTTGAGTTTTTTGTAACTCGGATTAAGCCCGCAGTTCAGGAGTTTAGAAGCTATCGATTTCATTTTTCTTTTATTATGGAATGATTTAAAAGCTTTACGCACCAGCTTTACAATATGTATGCAGTAAGAAAATATAATTTTGTAAATTAGTACAATTAATTAATCAAAAGACGAAGATAAGTTTATCTTGGTACTATTGATAAACGGTGTAAGGTTTGAAGTTCAAACCATTTGAATATATTAACACAGAATCCTCCGGCATGTTTGTATGTAACATGTATTTGTTTCTTGTGAATTGAATTTTATTATTTTTAAGACATAAATACATATACATAGACACGATAAGGTAACGACGAACAAGGATGATGTGGGGGGAAAAAACAAATTGTATTCAACACCCAAAAGCATAATTTTTTGTGCTTATATCTTTTTTTTGTGGCTGAGCTTTATAAAGTGCGAGGGGGAAAATAAACAGAATTTTTTTTTTTATTATGATTATTGATAATCTTATATTGAGTCTCTATATTATGTATCTCATCGGTGTATGTTTTGTATGTACTTATATACGCAACCAATGATGATAAAGATCTTTGTTGTGCTTTCTTTTGTTTTGTTATAATATACAAAAGCTTTCGATGTACTTTGATCGATTGTAATTTATATGCAAAAAGATTTTTATGTTGTTGTTATCTATTTATATCGTCTTGCGTGTTGATTGTCTGTGTACTATAGCATTTTTCGTTCTTATGGGATTTATGTTTGAATGAGGGTGGTGGTAGATACGATGCTATTCATTTTAACCAAAAGCTTGATGAGAAAATTTGTTATTAATTTTGATTGATGGAATTCGTTTTTTTTTGTATGTTGTGAAAAAGCATTTGGAGTTTTTGTTTTTGTTTTAGACGCTAACATATATTACAGAAAAGCACCGATTGAAGTTTGATTATACCATTTTTGTTAATGATGTCTTTACACAATTGAGTGTATGTCTTTCCTAATTGACCTATGATTTAGTTGAGTTAATTTATGTTGTTCACTTTGCCCGAAGACAAAATGTACAAGTGACCAAAGTGTAACAGCCTAGACAATGCCAACAATGCACAGCTTGGAGCCCATTAAGAATTAATATGTTTTGGGGCCCGTTAAGAAATCAAAATTAGAATTTTATTAATTATGCATTATAATCATAATTATGCATTATACAAACCTAAATGGAAAAGTTTGTTTATTTACGATTCTAAAAGTAGAGAAAGCGCCTCTCGTGGAAAAAATAAAAACAATACATACACGCAAATGATTTTTGTCATTTGGGCGGATATTCACTACATGAGGTTTGTTATCCTCCAAGCGTCAATATTCCAAAACTTGTTATAATTATAACACATAACCAAAATCTGAATGCTTCTAGGGCAATTAATTGCTGATTTGTACAATCTTCATTGTGGTGTTATTTGAATTTTTTTTTTCTGCATGCTATTCAAAAATTGAATTTTCTATCCTCGGTTGATGTATGATGTATTCTAGCCTACGTTGATGTATGAATTTTACTGAAGTAAACATTTTGGGCTAATTAATTATGAATGCATAGGGTAAATAATTGTAGTATTAAAAACGGTCTCGTCGAAACTCTGTCACGTCTTATTCAGCGGTTCTGAAATTGCCTCAAGATTTGCATCGGCCAAAACGAAACCTGAAGCAATTGTAATTAATATTTTATCGCCGTTGTTGGTTATCAGGCTTATATTGATCGAGAAAAATGTATTACGTTTTCTGGTGACAACTGCAATACCAACCAAGACTAGAGGATAAAATGTTTTCAATTCAACTATAGGTAACCAACTAATTGGTATAGGATGCCCAGCACACATTTTAAATAATTGCGTGTGCAACATGCACTCGCTGGTCTTCTGATTGTGATATTGAATCCTAATATACAATTATTTTGTCTGTATATACTTCGTAGACATGAGTACAAGAAACTCCTATATCATTCGAAATCAAAGTGGCTGCCTATATTTCTCCTTAACCGCATTTTACAAGTGAACATTGCATTAAAATCATACTTTCTATCACAAAATCGGGCGTCTGCTTTCATTAAAATGTTCTTTGAGAATCCTTTGAATGAATGCTACTTATGGTTCGTTCATTCCTTGATGTTCGTATTTCATTCGAAAATTGAATCGGTCGAAGAAGAGAACAATCCTCTAATGAAAATAAATTTTATACTTGGATCCGTTGAACATATACATTTCTACCTAATTTCTAATGTAAAAGCAATGATTAAACAGAATGATTAAATCCCAGATGCCAAGTTGCTTGCAATATTTGGAATTATGAACCGGCCGTTTAACTACATAAATATAAGATTTTTGAATGGATGCCCTTATACATAACACCCGACCCATACATAAATTTATTAAATACTTACTTATTTGGCCTCAAAAACTGGATGAAAAAGCAAAAAGTGCTGAATGAAATGAAAATTAAAACAAGCTACAGTAGAGTCGATTGCAAAGCTTCCAAAATTGACTTCTTATTTATAAAAAGAAATCAGAAACAAAAAATGAATATACATTGACATCAGGCGAAGCTGAAGCTTCAACTGATATTACAAACCAAATAATCGAAGAAAATCAGGTTGAGGATAGTAATATGTATTCAAATCCCTACATCATCTCCAGATAATAATGAATCATCCATCAATCGACTCTGCTGCAATCAAAACTGATGCACATTCGTCGTTAGAAAACATAAAGCTAAATATAATTGGAATACTTATAACTGGAGAAGTAGGATATCTGGCATAGCTCATTTCCCTCAAAAAAATTTGCTAGGTCTTGTAAACCTGAAAATTTAATTTTCTGAAAGTTATTACACAGCCATTACTAAATCTGGAATAAACGTTAGTATGGAGTTGTTTTGTTATTAAATTAAGTTGCGTTTATATGGGTATGGGTATGTTGGGTATTTTCGACCCCTAATACAAATTGTAATTGCGGTCAAAATGAGAACAGCAATTGACATGTCAATAGACAGACATCTCTAAAGAGATTTGGAAAATTAACACAGGAATTGACAGAACTTAATTATCAGAACTTAATTATTCAAAAATTCACTATCATTAAGAGGGCTCTGTGAGAACTTACGAGGTACATATAATGGACATTTGTCTGATGTCAAAATGTTAGCCGAGTATAAACCAGCCATGAGACAAATAATTGATCTACTCTAGTTTTAAAAACAAAAACTCAGATGTGTTATCAAAAATACAGTAGTCAGGGTGTCACACAGGGAACGGACAAACACTTTGTATTTTCTTTGGAATACACACAGTAAAGAAAATTATTGCATATACATATATGATTTTATACCGTTTGTAACATTTAGGCCCGTTGTATATTTCATCATTTAACTTAGTTTAGATCGCTACCTTGACGCGTTGCACATTTCAGCTAATAAAATTGGTTCACACTTACATTGATATTCCTATCTTGTATTTTTAGATTATGAATTAAATATAGAAAAATATGAATGTATGTGTGAGCAATATAGCTGAAAATTGCAAGGCGAAGACAACTTGAGCTATGTTAGTTTTCATAGTTCAAAACAAAATGCATAGCTCGGATTACTTTAGCTCAAGTGTACATCGGTCTATTAAAACTCTTTATGTTCAACCGCTATGAACATAGCTCAAATCGCTTAGCTGAAATGTACAACGGGCTTTATTCGGTTGATGCTTTTCCGTGAAAGTCAGGACCCATTTGGTAAACTTAACAATTGTTAGGTTAAAGTAAAGAGTCTCATAACAACAATAGGAAGTTTTAATTGATGGCCAACGTGAACCGTATTGGTGGAGAAAAAATATAAATTCCTTTATGGTAAGGTAAACACATACGTTTGAGATTTTTATTTATGTAGAAAAGGACAAGTACTACAATTTACATAAACTAAATTCGAAAAAATTATAAAATATTTGCAGATATACAAAGCCTCGCAGAGCTATCGCATGAGGTCCGAATACTGAAGATTTTTGTAACCAAGTTCTCTCAACGTTTAGTAGTAATTTCTACTAAATCCAGAAAATAATCTTTCTCTGGGTTTTCATAATTACGATTAATCAAAATACAAAATTCTCTGAGTTGTCATTGGAGTTTCAAAGAGTTACGGATCATTTACTTTTAACTTTAACTAAATCCAATATTGTTTTATTATCTTGGTTTCTAACTCGTAGTTTTCTAGACTGTGCCTACTCTTTTCTGGACCCGAAAACGAAAATTGCTTACTAATACAAAATATCTCTGAATTTTGTCTGGGTTCCAAACTTGCAAACTCTTTGTGAACCAGACAATATGACAAATTACAAAATTATTATGAAGTTCTAGGCTCTCCCAGGATAAAAAATGTTTCCTCAAATTTCTTGGTTTCCAACTCGTAGTTTTCTCAGGTTTGCCTGTCTCAGAATTTTTGGAGTCTACAAATGTATGAAGAATTTGATTAAAAGTTCAACTGAATCCAAATATTCTTTTTCTGGTCTTTCAATACGCCGTTATATTGAAAAAATCCTCTGGACCTCGAGGCGCGCACTGTTGCGTGGCGATTTACAGAAAATTTGAATTCACCCCACAAAATGTTCGTTTAGTTGGGTTTCAATACAATCGTCGTTTCGAAAAAGGAATTTCTTGCATTCGATCGTGCTTCGTGGTACAATAAACGTATTTGTAAGAAGATTTAAATTCTAAGAGGTTTGTATTCGCTTCGTTTGAAATGGCCAAATACAGTGAACCATTTTCTATCTGTACTTAAATTAATATTTGTTCAATTTTCTAGTTATAAATATTCAAGAATCAGCCATTCAAGGGTTGTTGGTTTTAAATAGTTTTGTTTTTCAAATGTTTAGTTATAAAATTATTTTAAAAAGAACTGAGAAGGACTTTGTTTGCGGGAAGAACAAATTGTGCAATCCAACCTTATTTATGGATAGAAACTTTAATTCGGTTCAAGCTAGAAGAATTTTTTTCAAAATCACAAAAACAAAAGGAGCGTTTGGACATTTTTGTTCATATCCGACAATTGTTCGCACATTGTCTTCCGATGTGTTATCAGAAAAAGTCAAATTAGATATGATATACCTTCTTAATCCTGCACAGCACACTTCGATCAAAAATGAAACGATCCGACATTAATTCATTTGGCGATTCATTACATAACGGTTGCGAGATTTGGCAGAATTTTCTAAGCGATGTGATAGATAAAAAACCTACGAATAAAGCGAATTCGAATATCAAACTTAAAGCGTATAGATACGGAAATGTATCTTCAAGCCTCAGACCAAACTACATACATAGTCGACCGAAAATATTGTAAATTATGCAAGCGTCATGTACATGATATCGAAGAATGTCGATCAAAAAATTGAAGAAGACACAAACTGAATGACAGTAAATTCGAGTAACATCAGTTGTCGCACACACGGTTTATTTATAAAAAATAATTCTTCAATTCTCCTCTCGCTTACTATAAGAGAAAAATTCTAAAGCAACGGCTGTATGATATGCTTGATAATATTATCAACGAGGAATATGATTCGCCTTGGGTGTCTGTTTTAAATATAACAACGAATTTAATCTGTGCGTTTATAATACTACAGAAAATTGAATTGTAAAACAATACTCGATCAGTGTTGCGATAAAACCTGTTTCATACTCCTTTTGTGTACTTCCCTGTCGGCTTAAAAAATGCCTCTGTAACCTTCGGCTGATTAATAAATTCAAAAATGCCCTCCCGGATGTCACCCTTATCGCCTACTTGGATGACATACTAATTTTCAGTTTCGTACGGGAATTATTTCCTAAAAATAGTGAACGCAGCAATTCTGAAGCAGGCAGATCTAACGTTATAGCTATTGGTTACGGGCGGTTCTGATGCTTTCAAGGGAGGGCGAGGAATTTACCAATGAATAGGCAAGACAACTTATACTATAGTTTCCACCAAAACCGTGGACGGAACTATTTGTATTACAAAAAAACAGTATACACGCTGATCAGCTCGAATAACTGGGCTGTTCATGAGCCACATAATGCAATATATCACCAATTGTTTCGGCATCCAGCAAAATTGTTAAAATCAGGGACAATGAAGTTCTATCGATTTTATTAAAATTATTAGATGCCAACTAAAACATTAATAAAACACGACTAGCCAATGATCTTCGAAAATCGAACGAATATTTGTGCTATTTTAAATTAAAATTTAAACTACCAATTTAGTTATGAAAACATCCAAATTATATTTTATATTTCAAGCGATTTATTTAATTTACACATCAATATGAGTTGCCATCTGGCTTCAAAAATATTATTTCATGCATAGATTCATGTGCTTTTAATATTTTAACTGAGTATGGTGGAGCATTTATAATAACTTCGGAGTTGGGGTTGCGATAATAACATGTTAATTCATTTTGATTACCAATTTGATTATCAACGATAAATTTGTACCCGATTGTATACATAACATTGGGTTGAACACGGATTGATGATCCCAAATTTATTAAAATTGATGTCCAGTTTGAATTAATCACAGGTTTATTTATATTTATATTTAAAGTTTTCTTTAAATCAATTAAATTGTTTTGGCACAAATACGAAATTGTAATGTTAAAACTGTTTAAAAGATTTGTTTTATATGAACCGGTATAATTATTGTAGCCATACATAGAAGCCAAGCCAAAAGAAAATCCACCGAGGATCATGTCAGAAGTGACGAAAAAATTGGTTACAAATTCGTTAGTTAGTACTTTTGTAGATTTATATGGCACAAAATTCAACCGTGGTGTACAATTAAATATTCCGCTTTCAAAATTAGCTCCGAATATTTTGTGGCCCTCAATCAGCAGGATATCACTTTCCGTTAATAAATGGGGATATCTTGTTTCAATATCTCTCATTTCCTTCTTCGACAGCGTTGGAAATCGAATTAATCGAACTAATTTATCGAATTTTTGACGGCACTCGGAAAATTGCATATTGTTTTGAATGCAATGGTGGTTCAACCAACGGACCAATGCATCCAAGATATTTAATTCAGATATTCCAGCGCCGACCTGGTCAGCTTTTAAAATTTCTTCAATCGTATCGGAATGAATTGATATAAATGTCTCTGCAGCCATTAACTCTTTTAAATTGAAAGCTGCTACTCTACGTTTAGCATTGTGTAAAGCAATTTGGTCCTTTGCCGCAACACAAAAGTTTAACAATTGGAAATTATCATAATCATATGAATTTTGCACAACATTGACAAGCCTTACCACTTTATATACTATTGCCAATTTCAACAATTCAAAACAATTTTCTTTACTGATATCAAACTGGTCAGTGTATATAAATCGTATGAACTGGTAAAATGTTTCATATCCATATTCAGTAATTAAAATTTGTTTTTTTTCACCGATCGTTAGCTCTAGCTGCTGTTGAAATACAACACTACGCTTCATTAACTCCAAAGAGTGAGCATGAATATGTTTGTCTTCGACGACAAATGTAACATCCGATAGGAACTTAAAATCTAAAAGTTCGCTAGATATTTCTTTCATTTTGAGTGCCGCATGATTGATTTCAAATTCCATATCTTTGAAATTGTGCACAGAGTTGACTAATCCCATCACTTTGTACTCTTTCGCCAATTTCAATAATATTAAAGAATTTTCTTCATTGATGTTACACTCGTCGGTGTAAATAAATCGGATGAACTGATAAAAGTCGTCATACCCAAAATCACTAATTGGAATTAATTTTTTTTCACCCAAATTTGTCTCCAACTTCTGTATAAACACAGCGCTTCGCTTCATTAACTCTAACGAGTGAGCATAAATCGGTTTGTCTTCCACTGAGAACGTGATATCCGATAGCGATTCTGAATTGAATAGCTTGGCCGATATTTCGACCATTTCGAATGGCACTTGATTGATTTCAAATTCCATTTTCGACGAAATTAAATTTGACTGACTTTTATTTTAATTTATTTAAAAATTTCTCGATTGTTCGATAACGAAACGATAAACGTGGTCTACTCAATAATCAATATGGCTGGTTTTAGAAATTTATTTTTTCTAAATTATTCTTTAGTTGGTACAGTTTTTTTGTATGATAATTTGTGTAATAAATTAGCTGACTGCCATCTATATTTAAATTGTGTGATCTAATTATTATGTTTAAGTTTGGAGCTCAACCTAAACCCAAGCTGAACTTGGGTTATATTTCACATTTATTTATAGAGTCGAGTCGAGTTAACTCTAAAAGGTGCACTACATATAAAGAGAGGCGAGTCGAAAAACAATCACAATTAAAATATGAACGTTATTTTCTTTCGATTTTCAAATTTTTATTTATCTCTTTTTCACTTGCCATCGAAAATAAAAATATTGGTGATATTTTATCGAATGAATTTATAGAAATAGAATCAAGTAGGCTATGATCACAATAGAAATTGCGGAATTGATTACGAAATAGAATACAATTTTGTTCGTGAAAAAAGAGACAAATGTCTATCGATTATCGAAAATGTGATGATAGAACATCCCAGCACAGTTAAAATTTTTGCGATGAATAAATTTTTTTAACTTTTCATGCGCTTTTTATTTCGATTGGCACACACACTTATTACAAAACGGTTGCGAGATTTGGCAGAATTTATAAACGATGTGATAGTCATCAAACCCACGATTAAAGCGAATTCGAAAATCAAACTTAATGCGTATAGATACGAAAATGTTTATTCTGGCCTCAGACCAAACTACATAGTCGATCAAAATTATTGTACATTATGCAAGCGTCACGGAGATGATATGAAAAAATTGGTACACTAAAAATGGTGATAAGCCTCCTGAAGTACCTAAGAATCCACGAAAGGTCAATTTTCAAATACAAACTGAATCGACAGTGAATCCGAATGATATTAGTTGTCGCAAAAACCGTGTTTTATAAAAAGTAATTCTTGGCTGTTGAAAATACAACAACGAATTTTGTCTGTGATATATAAGACTATACAGAAAATTGAATAGTAAAAAAAGCTTAAGCTGTCGGCTTAAAAAATGTCTCTGTAACCTTCGGCTGATCAATAAATTCACAAATGCCCTCCCGGATGTCACCCTTATCGCCTACTTAGATGACATACTAATTTTCACAGTTTCGTTCGGGAATTATTTCCTAAAAATAACTTTAGTAAACGCAGCAATTCTGAAGCAGGTAGATCTAACGTTATAGCTATTGGTTACGGGCGGTTCTGATGCTTTCAAGGGAGGGCGAGGACTTGACCTTTGAATAGGCAAGACAACTTATACTATAGATGCGGTAAAAACAGGCCGGCCACTATGCCGGACTTGACTTACAACAAAGCCGCCACAAAATATTAGTGGATTGGAATGTAACAGTCTCAAATACATCAGAAATTGCGTTCTATATCAAAAATATATAAAGTACCATTAGTTTCCACCGAAACCGTGGACGGAACTATTTGTATTACAAAAAACAGTGTACCGCTGATCAGCTCGAATAACGGGACTGTTCATGAGCCACATAATGCAATACATCACCAATTGTTTCGGCATCCAGCAAAATTGTTAAAATCAGGGACAATGAAGTTCTATCGATTTTATTAAAATACTAAATTACATAGGCAAAAATAAAATAGTTGAATAGTGTCGACTAATAACAAACAAAAATCGCTCCATACAAATCATATGAAAACTACTTTTTTTTTTGCATTTTTTGGTTTTAGATTTGTAATAACTTATAAATTAGGCCCAAAGACACTTTTTCATGTACCTGAGTACAAGGAACAATATATTTTCGTTCATTTTAAGATGAAAATTTATTCAATTTCCACACTTTTCATTCATGAAATTCAACAACTCTCAGTCAAGATTTTCATTATTTTTTTAGGGGAAAATATGAGAAATTAATAATTTTTGCTATTCGTGTCCATTATTATTCATATTAAAATGCATCTGTTTCACATTCGAAATAAGCGAGCTAACAGAAATCACTTGGTGTAAGTGACAGAGATAAATAGAATTTTTACAAAAACAAATGGAATGAAAATAGGTGGGGATTCTCAGGAAGAGTATAAAATACAAAACAAAATGTTTATAATTTACACACACATGCTTTCAAAAACTAAAATATTAACATAGGACGACCAACCAATGATCTTTGAAAATCGAACGAATATTTGTCCTCTTTTAAGTTAAATTTAAACTTCAATTTATGAAAACTTCCAAATTTTATTTTATATTTCAAGCGATTTATTTAATTTACACATCAATATGAATTCCCATCTGGCTGCAAAAATATAATTTCATGCATAGATTTACATGCTTCTAATATTTTAACTGAGTTTGGTGGAGCATTTATGATGACATCGGAGTTGTGGTTACGATAATAACATGCTATACTATTACTCATGTAATTGTCTGTATTTGTATACTTGTTTGGACTTATAACATACCTGATTGTATATATAACATTAGGTCGAACACGGATTGATGAGCCCAGACTTATTAAAATTGATGTCCACTTTGAATTTACAATATGTTTATCTAGATTTATATTGATAGTTTTCATATCATTTAAAATGTTTTTGTCCCAATACGAAATTGTGATGGAAAACCGATTACAAAATTTATCGTGTACTTTTAAAGGTGTAGCCAAGCCAATAGCAAATCCACCGAGGATCATGTCAGAAGCGACGACAAATTTGGTTTTAAATTGGTAATCAAAGAATTGTTTCGTGTATACCTCCGTGTATAAATATCGCATCAAATTCAAGCGTGGCGTACAATTAAATATTCCGCTTCCAAAGTCAGCTCCAAATATTTTCTGACCCTCAATGAGCAGTATATCACTTTGCGTTAATAAATGTGGATATCTTGTTTTAATATCATCCATCTCTTCGCTGGACATCGTTGGGAAACGAATTAATCGAATAAATTTCCCAAATTTTAGAAGGCACTCGGAAAATTGCATATTGTTTTGAATGCAATAGTGATTGAACCAACCGACAAGTGCATCGATGATATTTAATTCGGATAATCCATCGTCGACATGATCAATTTTTAAGATTTCTTCAATCGTATCGGGACGTATCGATATAAATGAATCTGCAGTCATTAATCTTTTTAAATCCTTAGCTACTTTACGTTTAGCATCATGTAAAGCAATTTGGTCCCTTGCTACAACACAAAAGTCTAACAATTCGAAATTGTCATAATCATACGAACTTTGCACAAAATTGATGAGCCTTACCACTTTATACACTATTGCCAATTTCAACAATTCAAAACAATTTTCTGTAGTGATATCACACTGGTCAGTGTAAATAAATCGAATAAACTGATAAAATGTATCATAACCATATCCATTAATTGGAATTTGCTTTTTCTCACCAACAGGTGACGTCAACTGCTGTTGAAATACAACGCTACGCTTCATTAACTCCAACGAGTGAGCATAAATCTGCTTGTCATCGACGATAAATATAACATCCGATAGGAATTGTACATTAAAAAGTTTGCACGACATTTCCTTCATTTTGAATGCTGCATGGTTGATTTCGAATTCCATATTTTTGTTGAAATTGTGCACAGCGTTGACTAATCCCATCACTTTGTACTCTTTCGCCAATTTCAATAATATTAAAGAATTTTCTTCATTGATCTTACACTCGTCGGTGTAAATAAATCGAATGAACTGATAAAAGTCGTCATATCTAACATCACTAATTGCAATTAATTTTTTTTCACCCAAAGTCGACTCCAACTGCTGTTTATACACGATACTCCGCTTCATTAACTCTAACGAGTGAGCATAAATCGGTTTGTCTTCCACGGAGAACGTGACATCCGATATTCTGAATGGAATAGCTTGGCCGATATTTCGGCCATTTCGAATGGCACTTGATTGATTTCAAATTCCATTTTCGACAAAATTAAACTTGACTAACTTTTATATTAATTAATTTAAAATTTTCTCGACCGTTTGTTAACGATAAACTTGGTCCACGTCCACTCAAGATGGCTGATAAGAAGTTCTAGAAGTGTGTTTTTTCTAAATTATTCTTTAGTTGGTACAATTTTTTTGTATAATAATTTTGTAATAAATTAGTTGACTGCCATCTATATTTAAATTATGTGATCTAATTAGTACGTTTAAGTATGGAGTTGAACCTAATTCTATGTTGAACCTGGGTTAGCTTTCACTAAAAACTAAAACGTGTCATCTTGTAGTTAACTCGACTCAACGTAATTTTTTTTATAGAGTCGAGTCGAGTTAACTCTAAAAAGGTGCACTATAATCGGAGGCGAGTCGAAAAACAATCACTAAAATATGAACGTTATTTTCTTTCGATTTTCTGCTGTCTGGCGAACCATTATTACCAACATTTTAAATTTTTTATTTGTGATTTAACCGTTTAATTGTTTCTTTCCGAAATAATTCAATATATAAATCATTTATGACAGTTTCGACTCGACTACGACATGACTCTGAAGAATATAAATACATGCACTAAATAAGATAACTCGGATTCTTTTCTTCTCTCAAATGTGACGAGCCATCTCTCGTACTCATCCGTCGGCGTTCAACTTTCACATTCATACATAACAACGGACCTGATCAACGCTTTGTAAAGCTTCAGCTTCACACCACTTGATAAGTGTTTAGATTTTAGCAGTAGCCTTAGAGAATACAAAGCACGAGTGCCTGTTGCCCCCCGCACTTTAATATCATAACCCACACTGTTTTCGTGAGTGATAAGAGAGCCCAAATATTTCAACCTCCTCACTTCCGCAAACATGTAGTGGCTACTGCTAAATCTGGTAGGCCATTGCCCCTATGACCATAGATCTTGATTGATCCTGGAGCCCAACAGAAGCTGAAAATTCTAAAAGCGGATCAAGTATTTCTTTTACTCCGTTGCTATGATATGTTCAACGAATTTAGGTGGATATACTATTTATTTATAGTTTCAATTTAAGGAAACAATCAAATTTTACATATCAAGTTTATTTTTATTTATTAATTTTATAGAAATACATTAATCGATATTGCTCTTTGGCTTAAAAAAAAAAAATTCGTACATGGTTTCGTCAGCTTCTAATATTTTAACCGAATTTGGTGGAGCATTTACGATAAGTTTAGCATGTGGTTGCCGACAATAATATTGCTCCTCAGGAATTTTAGTCACGTATTTTGGGTTGCATATTTTGTAACCGACTGTATACGTAAAATTAGGTCGAAGACGAATTGCTGAGCCCAAATTTATTACAACTGGTTTCGATATTTGGTCCATACTAAATTTATTTATATTTAAATTTATAGATGTTGTTATCTCATTTAATTCAGAATTATGGCCGTTAATTGTGATATTAATACAATATATGTCTGGGTAGTAACGGCTATAAATATATTTCGAGGCAAAAATAAATCCACCGAGGATCATGCAAGAAGTAACAGAAAGCTTTGTTACAAAGGTCGGGTTATTAGAAAAAGTCTTTAATTCATACAGATGTGAAAAACTGATTCGTGGCGTACTATCCCATAATCCATTTTCATAACCAGCTCCAAACAATTTTTGACCACCAATATTTCGAAAATCACTATTCGTTAATAAATCTGGGTATTTTGTTTCAATATCCTGCAGTTCAATGTTGGATAGGGCTGCAAAACGAATTAATCGAATCAATTTATCAAATTTTTGACGACACTCGGAAATTTGTATATTGTTTTTAACGCATTGATGGTTCATCCAACGGACTAATCCATCGATGATCTCCATTTCAGACATGTTATATCCGATTTGATTAAATTTTAAAATATGTTCTACGATATTTAGATCAAGCGACGTAAATGTTTCACAAACCATTATCTTCGGTAAGTTATAAGCTACAATGCGACTAACATAACTTAAACCAATTTGGAGATCATCCACAAGATGAAAACGTAACATCGCTAACTCATCTTTATAAATGTAATAGGCTTTGGAGTTTAGCACAAAATTGAATAATCCGATCACTTTATACATTTTGGCCAATTTTAAAAATTCTAAACAATTTTCTTCCTCGACGTCACAATTGTCAGTGTATATAAATCGTATGAACTGATAAAAAACGTCATACCCATAATCAGTAATAGGAATTTCTTTTTGTCCACCTATATTTGATTCCAGCTGCTGTTGAAACACAATGCTTCGCTTCATTAACTCTAAAGAATGAGCATAGATTCGCTTATCGCCGACGATAAATATAACATCTGACAGGAATGCTAAACCTAAAAGTTTGCTTGGTATTTCCATCATTTTGAATGGCTCGTGATCGATTTCAAATTCAATTTTATTGAAATTTTGCACAAAATTAACTAATCCGATTACTTTATACACTTTCCCTAATTTCAATAATTCAACACAATTTTCAGTACTAACGTCACAATCGTCAGTGTAAATAAAATGTATGAACTGATAAAATACGTCATAACCATAATCAGTTATTGGTATTAGTTTTTTTTCACCCAAAGTCGGCTCCAACTGCTGTATAAACACGATGCTTCGCTTCATTAACTCCAGGGAATGTGCATAAATCTGATTTTCTTCGATGGCAAATGTAACATCCGATAGCAATTTTTGATTGAATAAATGGCTCGATATTTGGTTCATTTCGAATGGCACACAATTGATCTGAAAATCCATTTTGTTTTAGAAACGCAAACGATTTAAACACTTGTACAAAATTGAGCTTAAATTTGTATTTATTAATTTTTTTTTCTAATTTTTAGCGGATTTATAAGTGATTTTCGTATGATTAAGTTTTAATTTAACTAATAATGTTAATCCCAAACGAAGAAAAATTGACATTTTATTTACCACACGATTTTTTTTGACTGATCGATGTTTAAGTAGGCTATGTGTGAAATGTTAAAATATTTTATTCCACGGATAATCGAATTGGCAAAATATATATACTATGTATATATTTATTGCTGCTATACATTGAATTTAACATTTACATAAAAAATTAGTAGATCATCTGATAATAATATAACCTAGGATGTTAACCTCAAAATATTCGTTTTGACTTTTTTAGTAAAATGTGTAATTGTAAATAAATTAACATTTACACAACAAGCTGAAAACCAAATTCAAATTAATAATTTCGTCTTTAATCTTTACACGCTGTACTCAAATTCTAATATTTACCACATATAATATAATGAAAGAATATAAATAAATATTTATTAATATGTATACACAACATTAAAAACTTCAATGTCTTGTCTACAACATTTTTATCAGTGTTAAACTGTTTAATGTTTTAATCGATTGACACACACCCTATAGATTTATTTTTTTAAAACTGGTTGTCTGCCATCTGTATATAAATTCGAATCTGCAGATCATGGGTGAATATACAGTTTTAACGATACGCGGCGCTCGCATCCGTTGTCGATAATGTTTTTTCATTGTTCATACAATGTATTTCGGTTAGTTTAGACAATAATTTTTTGCTGCATAACTAACATTTAGGCGAAAATTATCATTTTTAAGAAATCTCCTAAGTGATACCAGCATGCATAGCGGATACTTGAAACAATTACTTAATTGATCGATATGTGCCGTTGTCGTTATCATCAAACTCGATCATTATCATTTCTTATCATTTTTGTTTTTTAATTTGATTGTGTGAATATCCATTTAAAATACGATTATATTTAGCTAAATAATAATTCGCTTATGCCCATATCTATACAAAGATGTGTGTATGTGTCAGTATGAACGATATTTAAGATAAAATACATTTATCGTTTAGATCCAACTGGATTTAATTTTTCACGCATTTAAAGATTGGAACAATAATTACAATTTGATTTTGGTTATACATACAACAAATTATGTTTTGTTTGTTTTATTTGTATACTAGTATCGTACCCGGCTTCGCCCAGGTTTATTTTTAGTATCGTTATCTTAAATAAAACCAAATGCTATGATTTTTAAATAGAATTTGTACTTATTGAACGTTTAAACATTATCATTGAAGTATAGTTTACCAAAGTCAATCCATCAACGCCTGTGTATAAACAATATTTTTTGTTCACATATTTTCATCTGCCAGCACATAAGTTTTTAGGTGTCTCGAAATGCTTCATCTTTCAGGTAAAGCCAGTTGTTAGCTCTCAATTTTCTTTGTCACTCCCTATGAATTTGTAGGCGGACATGAGTTACATCAGGTGTTTCGATTTGTCGTGATTTGATGTTACTTTGTCTATTTGCTTCAAGACGGTCGAACTTTTCTTCAATACTTTCGATTTGAAATGAGGTTCTGCCTGTTTCAAGCTCTTTTTCTTTCAGAGCTTCTGAAGCATTTTCACGAATTGAAATCTAATTTATTTCTTTTGTCTATTTACATTTCTGTGAAATAAATCAAATCAATCTTAAGTATTTCAAGAATTTCGAAAATTTCATATCCGTTAAATTTGATCATTTAAAGTGGTTTTAAATTAAACAAATGTTCAAAATTTAAATTTAATAAAATTCCACTTCAAAATTTAACAAAAATTAATTTGGCAATTTTAAATTTGATACATAGAAAACCAAACATATTGAAGAATATGACATTTATGGTTAAATTTTGGTTGGCTTTTTCGAATTTTGGCCTAAACAAACTACACTACTAAATTCATTTGAACCCAATCAGTTACAAATATTTTAGTAGAGCACTTTCAAAACCATCTTTTTTGTTCGAGATACTTTAAATATTTGGCTACATGTTAAGTAGTCGTGTTTTTTTATCAAAAATTTTCGAGTTCGAATACAGTTCTGGATAAGAATTTTCTCGTTTATTTAGTAAAATCCAAATGAATTTAATTTTGTATCAATAAATATGATACATTTCATGGTAAAATACATATTTTAATTCAATATTTGCTGCGTTTTTTTTATTAATAGAACTTCAAGTCCTATATTGTACATCGGGAATAATACTGGGAAATTTTATTTAATTTAACCAATATATTTTATTTAAGTTCTATACTCAAAGGTTCTATGTATCTTGAATAAATTTCAACAAGCATAAAAAAATGAAAAATATTTGTTTAAAATATTTTCTTTTAAAATTTGCCTTTTTTCGAGTTCTCGTCTTATAATTTTATCGAGAACTTCAAAAAACCATTATTTTATCCAGAACATTGAAAAATAAAGTTAAATTTTATTTTATTTCGATAATAGCTTTGAGTTTATATAAATAGAGAAATCTTGAGCAATTACAATGTTACCTCAATAGATAGCGTTACATACACGATTTTGAATGTTTTTTTAATTTTTTGTGCATAGTATATTTAGGTTGCAAGCAGCGTACATAACATCGGGAGAATTTACCATAGTATAATTCCCGGTCTCTCGATCAATCAAATCGCTTAAAATGATATAAGCCCCTCCTACTTTTGCCATACTCGAGTTAAAAAAATTCTATCTTTGAGCAAAATGGGCCGCAGGGCTGCCAACTAAAACATAATTATTTTTTAAATTATGAGCAATTTTTTGAATATTGACAAAAGAGCAAACTGTAATACGCAGTGTAACATAAATGTACTGCATATTATAGTTTGCTCGTTTTGAATTTTGACGTCTTATTTGATTTGATTTTTCGATGCCGTATCACCGATAATTTTTGTGTATATTGTTTTAATTATATTTCGTGTAGATATTTAAGTTTATTGTAAAATTATGTAATATTATAATAAAATTAGATTTTTATATAATATAATTAATACATAATGTCAATTAAAATAAATGATTTTCAGTAGGTATTGTGAATTTGTGAATATCCGAAATAAACCGTAGCAGAGATAATAATCAGTCATGGAGATGAGAATCGTTTTGTATGACGGTATACCGATCTACCAGAAATCACCTGTCGTCATTTGATTAAAATTAATTATTAATGTTGATTTTTTGTCAGTAAAAAGTACAATATAGTTCCAAAATGTCTCCGTTTAATTTGGAATTGTGTTTTGTTGTTTAGTCGGTAAATCAGTCCATATATGGCGATTTGTATATTTTGCTCCATTTCATTGAATTTATCTGTTATTTAAAATCACCGCTAGAAATAATAAATTAAAAAATCTAAAATAAGACATGTTATCTCAAAACACACAATAATAAAAAATTTGGTATTGACACAGCCAATCTCAAATTGATAATGAAATGTTTAGCAAATCTAACAAAATGGACTACATTTTGAGCGAAAACAACAGCGCCTAACTTCAACTCAATACTATGGTAAATTCTCCCGATGTTATGTACGCTGCTGCAATGTATCGAACTTTACAGTAAGATTTTTTGCTGAAATATTTTGTTTTGAGTATCATTCGAACTTTAGTTCTTTTCGCTCTTATATACACCAAAACAACAACAAAACAATTTAAAAACTAAGGTAGACGAATGAGATTTTGTTTTTTTTTATCACACAGACAGGACTCGATTTTGATTTTAAAATCTTTGGAAATTTAACTTCGGAACTATCTAGGATTTTCGAAATATACATTTAAATGTACGTTCTTGTAGAAAAATATAACAAGTAGTTAATTAAATGAAGTTTGGAAGTGAAACGATTTCACGCATATTCCAATGTTTATAGGTTTTTCAGATCAAATTGAATGAATCGTTTATAAATTAACAGAAACCTTTTTCAAATAAAACGAGACCATTTCTAAATAGAATGAAACCGTTTTCAATTGGGATGAAACTTTATTCAATTAGAATGATACTAATTACAAATCCAATGAAACCTTATTTTATATTAAGTTGATCGCCTTTGAATCTAACACTTGAGATTTATGAAGATTAATCTGTAATAAACAGTAACATAGCTGTTTTCAATAATTTAAAAATCGACAAAATTAATTTTTAATTGGTATTAACAATACAAGATTAATCCTTATCGATCTGATAGGAGGACTCATTTTTTCATTTGTTTTTCGCTATTTGCAGATTTTCAGTTGCTGATGGTTTTTACCATAAAAATGTATAAACACTAAGACTTTTTCGTAATTAAAAACACAATAAAACTGTTGTCTATTGTAATTTTAATTATTTTGTTATCATTGTTTTTGTTTTTGCAACTTGAACTGTTTACAAAATGCAGGGGACAGTTTTCAAAATTTTTCGGGCAAAACGAGCTAACCGATAGAGATAAAATTCAGCAAGAATGATGAAAACGGGATTCTAAAATAATTTTCACATATGAAGTTCTGGAATATGGCCAATTAGGAAGGAACTTTGTTATTTCTTAACCGATTCTGACGGCGCTTAGCATGTACGATGCAAGTGGAATTCTAAAATTATTTTTACAAGTTCTGGAATATGGCCAGAAAGAACTTTGTTAACCGGTTATAATAGAATTCTTAACCGGTTATAATGAAATTCGGCATGTTCGAAAGTACTCAGGTGTTTCTTAAAAGATTTCACATCGTCTTCATCGTAATCGATTAATAAATAGCCAAGTTCCTTCTTAATTTTCTTTATTTCACATCTTCTGCTAAATATCATTTTAGAAACCCATTTTCATTTCACATTTCGAATTTCATCATAATCGGTTATGAAATAAATAAGTTCCTTTTTGACTGCCCATATTTCCATGTGAAAATCATTTAGATTCCTTTTGGCAGTGCACATTTCGAATTTCCCAAAAATCAACTAAAAAATTGCACTGCTCTTTAGTGTTTGGTGATATTCCAGAACTTCATGTATACAAATTATATTATTTAATTATTATAATCTCAATTTCATCGTACATGATGAATTTCATCATAATCGGGTAAGAAATTACCCAGTTCCTTCATCGACTTATTGCAAAACTTATCTATAAAACCGTACCGACCGGTAAGTGTTAAACATAAAGGTTCATTATGAAACTCGAAGAGTCCGTAGATGGCACTGAATTCACACTACCCCAATTCTGTTCTCTTGAACCCAATAAATTTCTGGCCATTGCTTTTATTTTTGAAAAGGCTTATTCAATTGGGTTCAACGTTCAACATGGAAGAGTACGGCGGTAGGAACCTTAAACCGTTTCCTGAGGTTTCTATTATATCCTTGATCTGCGCAGTTTTGTGCGTCATCCATTACAAAATAGAACTCAATTCATTAATTTTGCAGCGAGTTCTTCAATAAATTTGCAAAATTTATTTGAATTAGAGTTTGAATTATAGAGGTAGAGGAGTTTGATTTATTTTGGAACGGATAATGCCTAAATCTATAAAACTGCGCATTTCATGAATAAAATAAAAACCGCAGGAAGTCATTTAAGGTTTCTAGTATCTACCACCGTACTCTTTCATGTTGAACTCAATTGAAAAAACCTTTTATAGACCGTGTTTATAATAAGAAAGTAAAGCGAAGTCGGCTTGGTTGGACATTCCAGGTAAAAAGAAAAAGAGGCTCTTTTATTAGAATAAAAAACATGTACCCGTCTTAATTGTTTAGTAAGTTTACTTATTTCAAATCACAGTCATTAAAATTATATTTCTTGATATTTTCATTATATTACTGCTTGCTGCGCTTCGTTGGAACTTGGAAGCAAATATATAGAGATCGATTCTGGAATAATAAAATGCATGCTATTTTCTTATTTACCTGCTTTCTAAATGAATTTATTTCGAAAAAGTTTGGTATATCCTACTCGTCAAACGACATTTCGAAAGCGTCATCTATTAAAACGAAACTCTAGCTATAGTCATCTATTAAAAATGTACATATTTATACATAATTAAAATAATCATTTGCATTAAACGCTGTAGTTTAAAAGAGGTCATAGGATTTCTCAAGTGTGCCCAAATACCCTTTCCCTAGTACATACCTTTTAGAATTAGGCTGGGGTTACATTTGATATGAATTCTTACGAAAATTTCTTTTTATGAATTTGTACGAAATCATCAAAAGTAAACTAAAAGCTCGTCTAATTCGAACGAACCCTCTGAATTTGAACTGAATTTCAATAGCAACAAATTATTTTGTTTTTTGATCAGTTGTCGTTTGAATTATCGGAACACTTTTGGCAGACGTCTCCGATTCAAAATCGTCTATGTACTGTGCATTCTGAAAAAGGGCTAATTTCTAATTTTAAAAGCTATGCCCTTTTTCGAGGGAGACATGACTGCAAAGGCTAGCCAAATTATTTACAGTAAAAAATGGATTTTGAAAAATAAAATTTGTGGAAGAAAGGCGCTTTTTGTGGGACCGAAAACACAAACAGTACAACAGCAAGGGATGAAATAAAAATGATGGAGGAAATTTTTCTTAAATAAATTGAATAATTTAGACCCTTCTGCACAAAATCTGTGTGTGAATTTCAACATTTTCGGTTTATTTTAATTATTTTGCGGTGAGATGAATTCTCAAAATTTTTATCCAAATTTTATTAAAATTTGGCATATATTTTTTTGGATTTTGCATATTTTTTTTAATAAAATCGAAATTAATTTCTTGTAAATATTTCGATTGATAAAATCTGCGCAAATCTCAAAACAAAGTTTTACTACATACAGTACCAACAGTTCCACCATTCTAATCTTCACCAAAATTCTGAAGTGTTGTTCATTATAACAGATTTGAGGCTTTAAACTCTTGCAGATTTGTGTATATAATTTTGTTTCTTAAATACAAAATAAGTATGTTATTCAACCAGCGCAATTTACTCAAATATTCCTAACGAAATTTTGGTTTCGAAGCAACACAATCGCTCACCTTAGACGGAATAAAAAATTGGTACATAATAAAAAAATATTAATAAAAACTGAAATAAAAACAAAATTTAAAAAACAAAAGATAAAAAATTTGTTTGTATGTTTGTATAGTCCTATTCAGATCTTAAAAAAAATTTTTTTTTAGTTGTTCTGCGCAGCTTTCAGTGATGTAGAAAAATAAATTAATAGGTCAAAAAAAAATTGCACGCCTTTTGAAAACAATGTCAACATTTAATTTTGGTACGCACTAAGGAGAATAAATGACCAAATGATATTCGTATCGAACAAAACCACAACAACATAAAAAGCAAAATCGGTTATCAATTTAATTCTTAGTTTATCGAATTAAATATTAATTTCAAAAGTGTCAGTGATTATAAGTTAAATTATAAAAACATTTTGTGATTAAAAACGTTTCTTTTCTATTTAAATACAAATACAACATAAAAATGTAAACAATAAACATGAATTATTGTACTTAATACATCACTGTGTATCCGCCATATTCTTTCTGCGCGATATCTGTCAGAATTCCAGCGAGATTTGAAAACTACTATACCTTTGTAAGGTTGGTTATTTTGCTTTTGTTTTTTTCGTTTCATTCTATGTACAATTCTATAGTCGATTGTCGCGCTCTACAATTCGAGCGAGATAACATTGTAACTTTTATTTTATTATGGTAATCACTCTATATATAAATATATATATAACTATACACAAAGATAATAGTTAATTAAAACGTGTAGTTTAACATTAAATGTGTCATTCTCGATTAGAACACAGCCTTTCCCTTTAATTTTTGTAAAACTAGTTGTCTGCATTCAAATCTGCAGATTATGCGTGAAATAATTTCTTAAATGATTGCTAAAAATGCAGAGATATGCAATTAATGCCAACTAACAAACGAACCTAGGACGGCCAATCAATGATCTTTCATAATCAACGAATATTTGTCCTATTTTAAATTACATTTAAACTATCTAGTTAAGAAAACATCCAAATATTATTTTATATTTAAAAGCTATTTATTAAATTTACATATTAATTGATTAATATGAATTGCCGTCTGGCTTCAAAAATATAATTTCATGAAAAATTTCATGTGCTTCTAATATTTTGACCGAGTTTGGTGGACCATTTATGACGACTTCGGTGTTGGGGTTACGACAATTACACTTTATTTCTTTTGTTGAAGCGGCAAATTTGTACTCGATTGAATACGTAACATTGGGTCGAACACGGATTGATGAGCCCAAACTTATTAAAATTGATTTCCTTTCTGAATTGATCACAGGTTTTTTTATATTTATATTGATAGTTTTCTTTAGATTATTTAAATTGTTTTCGCACAAATACGAAATTGTGATGGAAAATCTATTAATAAAATCTCTAAATTCTACTCTTGAATATATCCTATGGGGATGCTGCACCTCAGCTAAGCCAAAAGCAAATCCACCGAGGATCATGTCAGAAGCGACGACAAATTTGGTTTCAAATTGGTTAGTAACTAATTTCTTAGATTCATAGGAATAGCGATTCAACCGTGGCGTACAATTAAATATTCCGCTTCCAAAGTCAGTTCCGAAAATTTTCTGCCCCTCAATGAGCAGTATATCACTTTGCGTTAATAAATGCGGATATCTTGTTTTAATATCACTCATCACCTCGCTGGACATCGTTGGGAAACGAATTAATCGAATTAATTTTCCAAATTTTAGAAGACACTCGGAAAATTCCATATTGTTTTGAATGCAATGATGATTCAACCAACGGACCAATGCATCCAAGATATTTAATTCGGATAATTCATACTCGACATGATCAATTTTTAAGATTTCTTCAATCGTATCGGAACGTATCGATATAAATGTCTCTGCAGTCATTAATCATCTTTTTAAATTCAAAGCTACTTTACGTGTAGCATCGTGTAAAGCAATTTGGTCTCTTGCTACAACACAAAAGTCTAACAATTCGAAATTGTCATAATCATACGAACTTTGCACAACATTGACGAGTCTTACCACTTTATACACTATTGCCAATTTCAACAATTCAAAACAATTTTCTGTAGTGATATCACACTGGTCAGTGTAAATAAATCGAATAAACTGATAAAATGTATCATAACCATATTCATTAATTGGAATTTGCTTTTTCTCACCAACAGTTGACGTCAACTGCTGTTGAAATACAACGCTACGCTTCATTAACTCCAAAGAGTGCGCATAAATCTGCTTGTCTTCGACGATAAATATAACATCCGATAGGAATTGTACATTTAAAAGTTTGCACGCAATTTCCTTCATTTCGAGTGCCACATGATTCATTTCAAATTTCATATTTTTGAAATTGTGCACAGTGTTGACTAATCTCATCACTTTGTACTCTTTCGCCAATTTCAATAATATGGAGGAATTTTCTTCATTCATGTTACAGTCGTCTGTGTAAATAAAACGTATGAACTGATAAAATACGTCATAACCATAATCAGTTATTGGTATTAGTTTTTTTTCACCCAAAGTCGGCTCCAACTGCTGTATAAACACGATGCTTCGCTTCATTAACTCCAGGGAATGTGCATAAATCTGTTTATCTTCGATGGCAAATGTAACATCCGATAGCAATTGTTGATTGAATAGATGGCTCGATATTTGATTCATTTCGAATGGCACACAATTGATTTGAAAATCCATTTTGTTTTAGAAACGCACACGATTTAAACACTTGGACAAAATTGAACTTAAATTGTTTAATAATATAAATTTTTAAATGATTTCAAAGTTTTAACTAATAATGTTAATCTCAACGAGGAAAAATTGATATTTCATCTACACTACCACACGATTTTAATTTTGACTGATCGATATTTAAGTAGGCTATGTGTGAAATGTTAAAATATTTTATTCCACGATCTGCGAATTGACAAAATAAATGTCTATACTATATATTTATTGCTACTAGAAAATACATAGAATATAAGTTCTGGGACAAACTTTTGAAAAAGGAAAATTAGTAGATCATCTGATAATATAACCTAGGACGTTAACCTCAAAATATTCGTTTTGACTTTTGTAGGAAATTGTGTAGTTAAATAAACGTTTACAGAACAAGCTGAAAACTAAATCAAATTAATAATATCGTCTTTAATGTATTCAATTTCAAATTTATCAATAAATTGTTGTACACGGTTGTATTCAATTTCTAAATGTCACAATAGATAATATTTTAACATTAAACATTTTTATATATAATCATTTATAAATGATTATAAATAAATATTTATTATTTTCCACATAACATTAAAAACTTCATTGACATGTCTACAACATTTTTACCACTGTTAAAATATTTAATGTTTTAATCGATTGGCACATAGCCCTAATTTTTTTTCTTTAAACTAGTTGCCTGCCATCTGTATTTATTCGAATCTGCAGATCATGCGTGTATATACATTTTTAACGATACTTTTAGTTAAGACACAATTAGTTAGACATCGATTTTTTGTTGCATAACAAACATTTAGGCGAATTAATAATAATTTTATGGATTATGAAATGGTTTTGTTTTGTAGTACTATAGAATTATTAATTTATGTAAAAAAAATAAAAATAAACTTTTGGCTTAACGATTTTGTTAATGTTAAATATATGATCAAATTGGTCGAATAACAGTAATCATGTCAAAGAAATCTCCCAGGTGATACCAGCATGCATGGCGATACTTGAAACAATTACTTAATTGATCGTTATGTGCCGTTGTTGTTATCAAACTCGATCGTCATCATTTCTTATCATTTTTGTTCTTTAATTTGATTGTGTGAATTTCCATTTAAAATATGATTTTATTTAGCTAAATAATAATAAATAACAATTTGCTTATCACGCATATACGTATTAAGAAAAACATATAAAGGTTGGTAGCGGATACATTTAGAAGCAAATGTACGGGTCGTTTGATGTTTGTGATTTGTTTTTAGAATAAAATTAAATAAATCAGTGTAAAATTTTAGCAAAGTATAATAAGCAATGCTAACAATTTAGCAATGTATAATATTTATTTACTATTTACAGATAAATTACAAAAGTAATTTATGCTTGTATATTTTATTATGCAATCGCCAATTATTTATTGTTGTCGACATTTGGTCGACCCAGCGATCCAATGCTATAAGTAGATAAAGTTCTAAGGTTACATACAGCAATTGATCAAATACTGCCAAGATTATACTTCAAACGTTTGAATTATTAGGATGCCATCTTTTGGAAGAATAAAATATAGTGTAGTAGAGTCATGATTTCGCTAGGCGTTTAACCATTGATTAAATTCAAAATTCCTCGCATCGTTTTACTGAACATTTTTGTTTGTTTGAAACTTGAATTATGAGGTTTGCGCATTTATAAAAGCGCTGAAGGAAGACTTTAGAACCAAAATGGCCGAATTTACAAAATTTGGCTGACAGTGTTGGCATATAATACGCATCGTTTAATATCTGTATATAAATATCTTGGATCAGATATGTGCGCAAAACTGTAAACATATTTGCGAATTGATAATTCTATTATGTAGCTTTGACCAGCAAAGGATGTTATTAATTGCGTTACATAATTAAATAATTAGAATACTGTTGCTCAAATTAAATTTAGAATTTACTAAGGCACCACTAAGGGACCAATTCTAATTTATATTAAACAGTTAATAGATCCGCCAAATATACTAACATTATATAAATAAGAAATTATATTAAATATATAATGTTCATATTGAGCAAATTTGGGCAACATTACTCAACTTCTAAATTTCAAAGCCAATTTTGTATTAAATTGTTGTCAATGGATTTGACATACACTATCACCCAGTTTAGTTTGTTACAATGTTGCGCGAATAATTGTATTTCTTAATCAATTCGGTAGATTATATCCTATATACATATTATTGTTTATCGGGATATTTTTTCCAGTTCATTAGGTTCTTTGATTATTCCCACACCGCTTATAAATAAATACATTCTCTGCGAAGTTTGGAAAGGCAAACGAAAACAAAAATCTGTATATACATACTTCACCGAACAAGAAATCAGCGCGTAATGAAAACCAATTACATTTATCACGCAAACTATTGCTCGGTGGTGGAGGGTCGAAATACATAAAACAAAACATTAAAATTATATTATGAGTTCTTGTTGTTTATGGTATATTGTTCACTTAACAGAATTTTTTGCCATTTTATTCATCCTTCGCCCTCATATTTATATATGTATATGTATGGGGCACAAAATTCGAATAATTTACGATTTTCACAAGCGGAATAATAATGCAAAACAGTTTTTCCCCATTTCCATTTCTTGTGTGTGTGTATACGTACACATATCGAAGGTATTGTTTTCAAAATTGTTGTGTGGTTTTGATATGGAAATGTGTCTTAAATTTTGATATAAAGATATATAAATAATGTCGAAAAGGCATCATAAAATAATATCCTTTTTTGCTCACTTTTGAATGTTTGCAACAACAACAACGTACAAATATACAAAAAAAATCCATCATTGTGTAACCGTACGTACGATGGTACATACATATATGTACGTATATATGATTGGAAATTGTGTCTCGTACATATCTCTATTTATTTCGGTAACAATAAATAATACAACAACAATAACAATTTATTTCTTTATGCTGATGAGGATGGTGTGACAAAAAAAGTTTTCATTTTCTTTTGTAAAAAAAGAAAACACAAATTAAAAATAATTAAAATATTTTGATACATTTTATTACCTCTTTGGAAACAAATAGTTCGTGCGGAGTTTAATTATTCAAATGGAACGATTAAAATTTTTTTTTTCGTTCTTAAATACAGCGACAAAAGAAATAAAATCGTCAAGCCGTTAAGAAGACATATTGAGATTGTTATTGTGCTAATTTTAAAAGATAATCTAAAGTACTGACTTCCTGGTTGCCGGTTTGCTCGAGTTAAAAATCATTTGAGCATATTCTCTTATAAACAGTGCGCCTCCGTTTAACGTGATCACGTCATTCAAATTACATGATCAGTTTCGTAATAATATTTACAATACCTGAGATAAGAAAACAATTAGCAAGAGTTGAGTAACTCAATATAGCTAAGTTTAACTGAGCGATATTTTAAAACTAATCTAATTTTGAGAAAATGATTCAGCATAGAACAAATCATTGGCATTTTTTTGCACCGGAAGATCTAAGTGGAGTAAGCCAAGAAATACTCCAAATTATGTACTTAAATTATAAGATTTTTAATAATTTTAGAATTTTAGGAATTTAGAGAATTTAAAGAGAGTTTATTAATAACATTGAGAATTTAAAGAATTTTTTGATGTTTAGAATATTAAGAATTTTTTTTTGAAATCCTTCAATTTCACGAACTTTAAACATTTTAATCGACTTTTTGAGAATTTTGAGAAATGAGAAATTAAGATTTTAAAAATTTTTTTGGATGTAAGATTTGTAAGCAAGAATTTAAATTTTTACGAAATTTTAAGAATTTTTATGGATTTAAAAAATTTTAACAATTTAAAAAATTCAAACAATTTCAAGAATAGCGCAGTAAAATTTTTAAAAACTTCACAAATTTTAAAAATTTTGTTAAATTTTTTAGAATTATGAGAATTAAATAAATTTAGTTATTTTTATAATTTGATGAATTTTGAGAATTTACATTTTTAAATGAATTAGAACATTAACATAAGAAATTTGGGAATTAAAAGAAATCCAAGTTAAGCTTTTTAAGATTATTTATTTTAGTTAAAGAATTTTCAGAATTTATATTTTAAAAATTGTTTTTGAAAATTATTATTTAAAATTTTTGTGAATTAACATTTTAGAATTTAAAGAATTTTTATGAATTAAAAATCAGATCTCCGAAAACGTTGATAATAATTATTGAAATGGTTTTCAAACGTTTTAAGAATTTAATCCTTGGAATCCTTGGAATTTTTTTAAAAAATTTTAAGAATTTATGTATTTTCAATAAATTTAGAATTTTTTATATTTTCATGAATTTTCATATTTAAATGAATTATGAGAAATTTAGAAATTAAGAGAATTCCAAGTTAAGATTTTTAAGATTATTTATAAAAAGTTAGAGAATTTTCAGAATTTAATTTTTTTAAATTGTTTTTGAAAACTAATATTTTTAAATTTTTGTGAATTAATATATTAGAATTTAAAGACTTTAAAGAATTATGAAAATTTTAAATATCTTAAGATCTCCGAAAATATTGATAATAATTACAAACATTTCAAACGTTTTAAGAATTTAAATAGCTTTAAGGATTTTATGAATGGTATAGGAATTTCCTTATAAATTTAAAGAATTTTATTTAAGAAATGCGCTTAAAACAGAAGAAATTAGAAATTAAAAATATAAAAAAATAACAGTTTAAGAAATTTAATTTGAAAAATTTTAAATTTTTAACGAATTTAGACTTTTTTATGAATTTAAAGATGTCAACGAATTATGTACTTTTTTTTACATTTAATAACGCATTGAAATTTTTAAGATATTCTCAATTTTTAAAAATTTTGATTTTAAAACTTTTAAGAATTTTGAGAATTTAAATAATTTAAAATTTTAAGAGTTTTCATTTTTAAAATGAATTTAAAATTATAAAAATTTTGGGAATTTAAAAGAGTTCCAAACAATTTAAGATTTTTAAGATTATTTATAAAAATTTATAGAAGTTTGAGAATTTAATTTTTTTAAATTATTTAAAGAGTTTGAAAATTTTTGTGAATTAATATTTCAAATTTTTTTATGAATTACGGGAATTTTATATATCTTAAGATTTCCAAAAATATTGATTGTAAGTAACATTATAAGTAAGAATTTAATTAACTTTAAAGATTTTTAAAACAGAAAAAGATAAAAATTTAAGGAATTTAAATAATTTAAAGAATTTAAAGAATGGAAAGAATTTAAAGAATTTATTGAATTTAATAAATTTAAACAATTAATTGAATTAATTGAATTTATAAAATTTATTGAATTTAAAAAGTTAAAATAATTTAATGAATTTAAGAATTTAAGGAATTTAAAGAATTTAAAGAATTTAAAGAATTTAAAGAATTTAAAGAATTTAAAGAATTTAAAGAATTTAAAGAATTTAAAGAATTTAAAGAATTTAAAGAATTTAAAGAATTTAAAGAATTTAAAGAATTTAAAAAATTTAAAGAATTTAAAGGATTTAAGAATTTAATTTATTGAATTTAAAGAATTTAAAGAATTAATTGAATTTAAAAAATTGAAAGAATTTATTGACTTTAAAGAATTTAAGTAATTTCAAGAATTTTAATAATTTAAAGAATTTGAAAAATTTAAAGAATTTAAAGGATTTAAAGAAAATAAAGAATTTAAAGATGAATTAAATTGTTTTATTAAATTATTTTATTTTAATTAAATAAATTCATGTGATTTTTAACAATTTTTGAATTTTTGGGAATTATTGAAATTTTGAGAATTTAAAGAATGTTTGGTAATAATTTTGAGAATACAAAGAATTTTAAAATTTTGGGAAGCTTAAGAATTTTGAGAGGACATTAACTCTCTAAATTCTTAAGCTTCCCAAATCAAATTCCCGAGCTTAAATATTTTAAAGATTTTAAGACAGATTTTATGAGAATTAAACATTTTAGAGTATTTTGAGAATTATTTTTTAAAGATACTTTTATTAATAATTTTGAGATTAAAAATTAAGATTTTGGAAATTTTATATTTATCCTTTTAAGAATTTAGGGAAATTTTTAGAATTATGGAGAATTTATGTATTTGTTTATTGAATTTTAAGAATTTTAATTTAAAGAAATTTGAGAATAAATTTTTTTGGAAATTAAGAATTTTTAATGAAAACAGAATTGGATTTAAAAAATTTAAAGAACTAAAATGAAATTTTTTTAAAAATTCCAAATTTTTTAAAAATTAAAATATTTTAGAATTACGAATTTTTTAAAACTTTTAATAAGTTTTAACTTTTAAGCATAAAATTCTGAAAGATTTTAGACTTAAGTTATGAGATTTAAAAAATTTTAAAAAGTATTATGAGAATTCAATTTTTTAAAATTATGAAATCTTTGAAAGTTTGAGAATTTAATGATTCAAAGAATTTAACGAATTTTGGAGAATTTAATTAATTTTGAAAATTTAATGAATATTAAATTTATGAATTTTAAGAATTGTAAATATTTATGGATTTTTTTTGAGTTTTACAAATTTTGAGAATATCAAATATTTTATTTCCAAAAATTTAATTGCATTTATGTAATTTGAATATTTTGAAAATTTAATAAAAATTTTATGAATTCTGAATTTCTAAAATCTTTACAAATTTTTGGAATTTTAGTGATATTAGAATGTTCATATGTGATAGTAGTGTGTCCAGATTTCGGATAGTTTTTTCGGATGATGTCCATGTCAGTTAGAAATATTTGTGTTTTAAGAAGAGAATGACCAAAGTTAGTTTGGCATACCTCATCGTATTTAGTTTTGACTACATATTTTAATAGACTTTTATTGAAGTTTATTGTTAACAATTTTTGTTGTTGAATATATGTATGATGCCACTCTCATTAATTTGTTCTTACAATTCAGGCTATTCCCCTAAAGTTTTAGTTAAATTTTGATCGATCATAATTTCTTTAGATCCATGTAAACGAGCCAGAAAGACAATTTAGCACAACATTCATAAATTTACGATTTCTACTGTGCTTTCGGTCCACTATCACGTCCCATTTTTATGTCTATGCGTTATTACGATTTTTTTTTTCTATACATTATTATTACGTTATACAAAAATTATCAACCCTCTCGAGTGACAATATACATATATACTTACATACATACATAGAATGGAAGAAAAAATGCTGATGATATCAAGGTTAGTTAGAGGCATACATCGAGGCGAAAAATCTTATATTCTCCCTTGACAACATATCAAAACATCAAAAGAAAGCTCATCGAGTGCCATTGGCTGTGTTTTACTTTTTTTTTGTGTGTTTGCTGTTATACCCATGCACGATTGTATATATCACGTAATAATCAATAATTTTTTTTTGTATATTCAAAATTTTTATTTTATTAAATATTTTATTTGTATAAGCGTTTAGCTTACAACAACAACAAAAAAAGTAAATTCTAAAACAGAAATGCAAAAACAAAATATTTTATTTATTTTAAGCTTTTAATATAATATATTTTTTTTTATGTTACAGAGCTTTTTTTGTTATAAATTTTTCTCTGATTTTTTTTTTATTATTCCAAAGTTGAATGAAGGCTGTATGAAATTATTAAATAACATTTTTTTTGAAATGCGATGGAAGTAATTTTTTTTGTTGTGCTTTTCAAATGTAAATTTGCAAACAAGCTTTTCATTATTAATGTTTATTTACAACACTGTGTTCATTTTGATTATGGACCAAAATATTAATGCTGGGGCAGGTTTGCATCCCCTATTGGATGTTATCGTTAAAAAAATATTAATGAAAAATTTAGATTGGGAATTATTTGATTGGTGTTTGGCCTGCCGATTAATTGGTTTTATGGAATTGCGTGTGGGAAATATCGGATTTTGATCGATTTGCACCATGTTTTGTAAAACATAATATTCTAAAAGTAAAATTGTATATCGTAACGTTTGTGTTTTGCTTAGAAATGTATAGTAGATTTTAAATTTAGTGCTTTCAAAAGTTCTCAATTTTAAACTTTAATGGAAATACTTTACGCAGAGCTTTACATTTTTTGTGAGTTTTAAAATTTTGAAACATTAACAAATTCACAATTTTATTAATTGGCTTAAAGCTATTGAATTTAGAATAGTCTGTTGTGTTATCTAAATATTTTGAGAAACTATCATCCATAGAACTTGAAGTGTAAAAGCTCGCAAATTTATTTTAATTTATACTTAGTAGATATTCGTAGTAACGGAATTTAATAGTTTCCTCATAGAAATATTAAAGCAGTTAATTTATGCATTTTTTACATCGCTTTACATTGCTTTAGAACTGATAGGAACTGAAGAAAAACCATTTTGATAAATCATACCAAAAAGAAGGTAATTAAAATTCTCCGAGGTAAAATTTCTACCCCAGCACATTTTTCACTTTTGCTTCATTAACCAAAAAAAAAAATGTGACAAGGACCACAATTCATTTTTACTCCAAAACAAACAAAAAAAAAACATTGGATGTACACGCAATGATAAATGATCGACCATAACTTTATGTATCCTAGAGATGTTGCTGTTTTTGTATTCTCGCCAGTTACTCATATCTGAAACACTAATCCTGCAATGTTATCAGATTATATGTTTATGAATTTTTATTATCATTTTGTTGTCTTATTGTTGTTGTTAATAAATCCAGCATTTTTTGATTCATTGTTTGAGCTTAACAATAAGACGACATAACATGCAAAAAAAAAAAATCTTCAGCTAAAATATGTCATATTTCAATTTTATTTGGTTTACTTTACATTGAGCAACAACAAAAACAATACGAACAAAGTAAATTGAAAATTTTACGTCTATAACACAATGGCAGCCACAAGTTGAGAGAGAAACCGTTTTTTATTGACGAATAACAAAATATATATAGGTTTGAGAAATAAAATTCTCGAGCGGATGAAAGTACTCGAAAAATTGTTCTTTTTTGAAGTGGGTTTTAGTGTCGAGATAGGTACATTTTTTTAAATATACACCGGCATACCCCACTTCAACCACTATGTGTGATATAAAAGGGTTCAACTATTTACTATTCTATGAAAAAGCAGTTTCTTAAAGTTCAAAATGTCATATGATTAAAGTTGCTCAAGTTAGTAGTAAAAATATAGAGTTGCTCAAAATTTTAAAAAGATTTCGAAAATTTCCATTTATAGCTCAATTATGTATGTAAAAATATACCATTAAACATGTTATTTGGATTCGTTTTATTCTGTTGCTTAAAATTGGAAATACTAGTTGCTCAGTTTTGGAAGTTTTCCCAAATGAGTTTTTTCCGTTGCTTGCTTACTTTTATCAAAAAAAATTTGTAGCTCATCATACAGTAAAATGTTGAGCAATTTTGAAAAGTTGAAGTTTGATTGTTGTTACTGTCAATTTTTAAGCTTAACAAACTACGAGATGCTAAAATTCGAACGAACTGTGTGGTCCGGGCCACCTAAACCTCGATCGCTGCTTTAATATTTTATATACATGTACAAAAATTGTATGTATGTGAGCAATGAAATCCAATTGTAATTTAATTTTGTGATTTATGTACACGGAATAAATAAAATTTAATTGTCCAATTTTACAGCATTACGCCGCGTAAAATAATTACGAATTATACAATTTTTTTAATTTAAAATATAATAAAAAATCATCATCACCATCCCTCCAACCAATTTTTAATGAGACATAATATTTTTATGTGCAAATTTAAACATCATCGCCCTGTTACCCCAGTGGCAAATTTCGCGTCACCTTTTATATTTTAATGTCAATATTATCTCTATTTTGTTATTTTAATGGAAATTCAATTAAATTTAATTCGTTTTAGTACTTAACACCTTTATCTTAAGAAAACACACCTTAATTTTACTATACAGAATAAGTATGTGGCAGGGGGAGGCAAAAAGGAAAAACTATCGTTGAAAATGCTAATAAAATTAAAATAAAATCCATTACCATGGAAAGTAAATGTTATACGTGTGTGTATGTGTGTGTAATTTGTATATACAATACAAGTACAATTAATTTTCATTTAAAATTCAAATTAAATTTTTGGATATATTTGTTTCTTCCGTCCCTACGTCTGTCAAAACTAAAAACTAAGTAACAGGATTGGTTTCGAATTCTGAAATGTCAAATTTGTGTAATTCGTGTATCGGATTTGGAGGTAGAGCATTGAGAATGCATTTCGAATTGCTAACGGGTATTTCAATTTTCGATATCGAATTTTTCGAAATATGTGATTCGAACCACTTGGAGTTCCAAATTAAGAATCAGAATGTGCAGTAGTTTATAAGTTAAGAAAGTATATCAAATTCGAATTTTTGTTTTCCGACATCGAATTTTGAATTTTCATTGTCAATTTTTCGAATTTGAATTTTGGGTGTCCTCTCCCGTATTTTTTTTAAACATTTCAATTTTCGGTTTCGTACGTCGGACTTAACATTAAAATCCAAAATCGTACGTGAACATTTAAAATTTTGATTTTTCCATGTCCAATTAAAACTTCACACTTTAAAAGCTTTGACAAAATTTTAGTGTGCCTTATATTTATGATACGAGCTAGATATAATTATTTTAAATTTATGTTTTGATAATTTTTTATTCACACTCCGGCACACCCTAACACGTGTACACAATTTGATTAGTTAGATTGACCTAAAATAAATGTCTACGATTAGATAAGAACTTAGAAAATACATAAAAAATTTATCAACGCATATTGATAATACGGATATCGTTACGTGATAAGAGATTGTGCCATCAGCGATCAATTAATCAAAATGGCTCTCAACATATACAATTAATGGTAATTTCTTACTGTCGGCTTTAAAGCGAAAACACTTTCCACCATGCTCCACATAAATTCCAGAGCAATAAAGACACCAAAATTATCCAAAACACGTACCAAAACCCATAATATAGTCAATTTAATTTAGACATCAATAAAAAATTACGAGAACACCAAGTTAATTTTAAGATTTTGTATTCTTATTCCAGCACGCATACACACTCACACGCATTAGAATCGATCTAATTTTTACGATGTGAGAATATAAACCGCACATCTTATCCCTTTTTATATTATCCGCATCGCACCCCGTCGAATAAATAAATTCGAACGCATACGTACTATATACCTACATGAATGGTATGAATCTATCTATGCGGCAACGAAATCGTATTTCCCGATTTTCTTTTATTTTTATTTTTTCACCCGAAATTCAATTGTAAATTGGAAAAATATTTAAATTAAATAAAAAACACAAAAATCATTTTTTCTTGTGGTTTAGTTTGTGTTTGGGGCCACCAACCAAGGTTTCAGAAAATTAGTTAACCATACAACCATTTTTAATTGAGTTGGAGTAACGTAGAAAATGGACTACCCCGATACGATACAATTAAACCATGTCTAAGATTTTCCGTGGGAAAATTTTTAATTATAATTTTTTTTTGATATCCGATGGTATATACATACATAATAGTGGAAGGAGCTTTTATAAAGCACCCACTCCTTTTGTACGGTGTTTTTAATTTGGCGTTTTTTAATTACTTTCAATCCTCAACTGATTGCTATGTACACACGTACATATATACGCTTTAAGTTCGTTTGGGTTTCTTTGTGTTCGGCATATAGCTTTTGTTTGTACAACACAGGCATAAGTAATTTACGGTTGGTATATATGTACACATATAAAATATAGGGGAGAGGGTGAATAAAGTAACTTGATATTTTATTTCGACATTAAAATCCCGCTTTAAAAATTTTACATTTTTCTGCGTAAAAATGCCAAATCACACCACCACCAACACCAACTGAGTTCCAGGTGTCAAAAAAATTTGAATTAAATTGCGTACTACAATAATTAGTATGACAAAACTTTTTCGAGATTACAAGTAACGCGGGAACCATGAAAATGTAATTATACGAAAAAAAGCTTTATATTAAAAAATGCTTTTGAAATTAAGCTTTTCAAAATAAATGTACTCAAATTTATAAAACTTTCGTTTATTCAGGGTTGAAAACTACTATCAATATATGTTAGTGTTAAATCTGCGGCCCTACTATCACTTTCGACAACGATTTTCGACGACGGTCGTTTTCCTATAGTAGGCAAAGGAAGAAAAAGGAAAACAATATTATAAATTTACTTTTGTTTACCTTTTTCTTCCTTTGCCTACTATAGGAAAACGACCGTCGTCGAAAATCGTTGTCGAAAGTGATAGTAGGGCCCCTGATTTAGAAATCTTCCAAATATTACGAGCTTTTAATAGTCATTCAACCGAACGCTATTTTTTGAGAATTGAAAGCTCATTTTTTGAGATTTTTTTTATTTCAAATTGAATGTCTGACTTTTAATTTTAAGGAACAATTATTGGATTCATAATAGATATTTTGTAAAATGAAAAGCTCGCCTCTTAGAAGTTTAATGTTTCGGTTAAAAATCAGCCTAACACCGTGATATTTGATGAACTTTTATTAACTGAGAGAAAGACGCGTTTAGGTTTTATGCGGTAATTTTCAAAAATTATATTTTACATAAAAGCCCGTTTTTAGTTCTTAAACTATAAATGGTTTTTGGGGTTTAAAATACAGGCTCCTAAAAAAACGTAAAAAATTGAATATATTTGCAATTTTTTTTTATTGAAGCGAATGCCTTTCTTATCTTTGAAAAAGCTATATGTAAAGTTTTTGAAAAAATGTAATTGTTATATGTTAATTTACGTACGAAAGCTTTCAAAAGCTTTCTGGATGCTAATTGTATTCTAATATGTAGTTATGTAATAACAAACTGAAATCCAAATCTTAAGGAGGTTCAATATCAATATACTCGTCGGATTAATCAAATTTTAATCATCTTTTGTGAATTATGTATGAAGTTCTAAAAGCACAAAATATTTTTAAATTTGTATCTGTCTATTTTAACAAAGCCATAATCTATATTGATTATGAAACTTATCAGACGGCAGCTTATTTGAAAATTAATTATGAAACAATTTAATTTCGAAAGCTCTGAAAAGCTTAGATTATAGAATTTTATTTTAATATTTCATATTTTTTGAGGAAACATTTCCCACTTATTTGCTTAATTATAACCATAATTATAATATTTTGAACAAAAGCTCGCCGCTATTTTGTTGGTTTTAATTGTCAATAATTGTCAATGAGCTTTTAAAAATTGTTTTTTCTTAAGTATTCACTAAAACTAATAAAATAATTATGTACAGTACAAATTGTGTACAAAACCATGAGCTTTTTAATTAATTAATTCGGTCAACATGCTTTCTACCACATTTCAAAATTTTATCTGAGCTTTAATTGCCTCCAGTTTCGATTAAAACGATAGTACAGAAAGTGGTCGAAACTCCTAATGTATTCTTAATGTCCAATCTCCTCCTCTTATATTGTTATTGTAATTCGAATATAAATTAAGCTTTTCACGTGAGCTTTGTTAAAAAATAAATTGTAGGTTAGAATTTTCTTAAATTATAAATAATATACAAATAATTTGTATATTTTTCAATAAAAAATCTATTTAAATATGTAATTTGATAAAGCTTCCAAAAGCTATTTGTATACTAAAATTTTATCCTGCAATATTAAATAATCACGTAAGAGACTATAGGGTCTAAAACCATAACTATTTTTTGTAGCAATAGAGAACATGATAAATATTTGAGAGCTTTAAAGCTTATATTTAATTAGACGGCAATCTATTTATAATCTACTCTCTTCTATTTGGAGGTCAAAAAAGCTCAAGTGCGAAATTAAAAAAATAATTAGAGAAAAGCTTCTGTACCTGGAATATGTTTTTATCGTTTTAAATATTTAAATTATTTCATAAAGTACGAAAATGAGCTTAAATTACACTAATTTAGATTTAAAACTCGAATTTATAAAAAGCTGCGTCTCTGAAACTTTACGAAGCAAATGTGAAGTATAAAGCTTATTAACCGAAAAATTATACGGATAAATATAGTTAATATGTGTTTCTGAGAGTAATCTCACTGAAAAGCAGAATCAAAATTAAGCTTTTAATGTGAGCTTTTGAAGAAAAAATCGTACTTAATTAAAGTTAAGAGAATTTAAAAATAATTTGTATATTTTCTACCTTTATTAAAAATTCTGTTTAAATAATTTGTAAAAGCTTCTAAAAGCTATTGGGATACTAACATTTTTATCCTTATGTATCAAGAGAATGGGTTTAAAAACATAATTATTATTTAGATCGTCCTACTTAATATTTGACAAGCATAACCTTATTTTAAAGCTTATATTTCATTAGATGGCAATCTATTAATAATCTACCCTCTTCTATGTGTAGGACAAAAAAGCTCAAGTAACGAGAATCTTATATAGAAAAGTGATATATTTTTATGAATTCTTTGTCAATGTTGTTAGTGTCAACTGCATCTGTACTTATAAAAGTTTATAATTTCGGAGCTTTGAACTGTCAATTTTTTCATAGTACGAAAATGTGGTTTATTACCAAATTTCGAGTTTAAAAATTAATACAAAATTGAGAATTTATAAAAAGCTCGCAAAAAGCTCTCAATTAAGCTTTAAAAAGCTCCTTCAATTTAATAAGTTATCGATTAAAATCATCACCATCTCACAATCTTTCTATCTCCTCTATACCATATATAAATTGAATAGCATTGTGGTTTACACCAAAACCATATTTGTTAATTTACGTAAGAAAGCTTTCAAAAGTTTTCTGGGTGCTAATTGTGTTTTAATATGTAGTTATGTAATAACAAACTGAAATCCAAATCTTAAGGAACTTCAATATTGATTTACACGTCGAATTCATCAAATTTTTGGAATCTCTTTTATGAATGATGTTCAAAGTTCTAAAAGCACAACATATTTTTCAATTTGAATCTCTGTATTAAATAATATGTAACAAAATTTAATGTTCGAGCTTTTCAGAAAATTAAATATGTCTTTATTAAATCTATATTGATTATGAAGCTTATCAGACGGTAGCTTATTTGGAAATTAATTATGAAACAATTTAATTTCGAAGGCTCTGAAAAGCTTAGATTATAGATTTTTTTTAATATTTCATTTTTTTTGACGAAAATTTCCAACTTATTTTCTTAATTATATCATAATAATACTATTTTGAACTAAAGCTCGCGGCTAATTTATTGGTTTTAATTATCAATCTTTGAAAGTTAAAAACGAGCTTTTAGTAAATAATATTAAATCAGATTGTAACGTTGTTTAGTATTAATTATCAAATTAACATTATACAAATTAATAAATTTGTTACAAATATTAAGCTTTTAATGAGCTTTATGTATTCACTAAAACTAATAAAATAATTATGTACACATCAAGATTAAAATCCATGAAGTATTTTAATTATACGAGTAAAAATATAAGTAATGTTAATTTATCACTGAAAAGCTTAATTTTTATAGAAGCTTTTAAAGCGTTTATGTTAAAAGCGACTTAAAATATTTAGCATTTCGATTCAGCTTATTTGTTTTATCTGAAGCATTCAATTCAAATTTAGGATAAAAGCACTAATTTGTATATTTTTCAATAAAAATCTATTTAAATAATTTGTAAAAGCTCCCAAAAGCTATTTATTTACTAAAATTTTATCCTGCAATTTTAAATCACGTAAGAGAGTGGGTTTAAAATCATAATAATTTTTTGTAGCAATAGAGAACATGACAAATATTTGAGAGCTTTAAAGTTTATATTTAATTAGACGACAATCTATTTATAATCTACTCTCTTCTATATGGAGGTCAAAAAAGCTCAAGTGCGAAATTAAAAAAATTATTATAGAAAAACTTTCGTACCTGGAATATGTTTTTATTGTTTTAAAGCTTTAAATTCTCGCTTTATTTCATAAAGTACGAAAATGAGCTTAATTGAACTTGTAAAAATGTTGCGTCTCTGAAACTTTACGAAGCAAATGTGAATTATATAGCTTATTAACCAAAAAATTATACGAATAAATGTAGTTAATGTGTGTTTCTGAAAGTAATCTCACTGAGAAGTAGAATAAAAACTAAGCTTTTAATGTGGGTTTTTGAAGAAATAATCGGGTTTAAGAATTTTGTTAAATTTATAGATAATTTAAAAATAATTTGTATATTTTTTACCTTTATTAAAAATTCTGTTTAAATAATTTGTAAAAGCTTCTAAAAACTATTGGGATACTGACATTTTTATATGAACTGCAACATTAAACATTCACATTTCAAGAGAATTGGTTTAAAAACAGAATTTATAAAAATATCGTCGAAAACTCTGATTAAAGCTTTGAAAAGCTCCTTAAAATTGATATATCATCGATTAAAGTCATCACCGTCTTACAATCTTTTCGAAAAAATGTGAAGTATAAAGCTCATAGTCGTATTCAAAAGCTTTAATAATTATATCGAAAAGTTATGACTAGACTTGTCTATTAAATAAACGGAAACAAAGTAGAATTCAACATTTCCATCTCCTCTATGCCACTTATGTTAATAACGAATATCCTTCCCAAAAAAAAAAAAACAAAAAGTACAAATAAAAAAGCTCGTATTACATTAATATTTAAAATGTAAATCCTATATGATACAAACATTTTTTTTTTCGTCTGTTTCGAAACGAAAGCTCATTAATATAATTTTCTTATGTGCTCTCTAATTGAATTAAAATAATCTTTAATTTTGCCTCTTGGATCTATGTATATATGTATATATTCGTCTATACTCGTACATAGAACGGTTCAAGTTGTATAAATACTTAAGAAAAATTAATTTGATTTAATTAAAGTTTTTTTGTTTTTGTACATATCCAATCAATCTATGTTACTAAAACACCTCCAACCACCTCTCACCCACCCCGTAGATCTATCCACTTCAATCATTTTAATCACTTAATTTCCACATCAACGCACACCGAACGAAATCATAAATGCCGCGGTATACGCATTTAGATAGATATGCCTGCGATTAATGAAAATATTTCATGTCACCCGAAAAAATTAAGACACCAAAATTATGGTATAGTAGAGTGCTAGTGCCGCTGTTGTTGTTGTTGTTTTCATTATCATTTAAATTATTATATTTTGTGTGCGTGAAATGATAAATTAGAGACGATTAATTTATGTTGTGTGTATTTAAGAAATGATGCGGTGGAGAACGCAGAGGTGGGTTGTATCGTTGAAGATATAATGTATGTACATAAAACACAGTTGTATACTAAAAACTCTTACCTGAATTAAAATATTTATTTATTGCGTGTAGAGAGAGAAAAACACGTTCAGGGAAAATTTATAGTATTCCAATTTAATTGTCACACTAAAAAAAAATTTTAATTTTCCAAAACACTTTTTGCACGTATTTTAAACAAAACAAAAAAATCACTCAATTTTTCACTAATTTCACGAGACAAACAGCAAAAAAACACTCAACTTTTATTTTATATAAATTATTACACTCGAAGCTTTTTACACAACTCGATAAACGGATCAAAAAACTTTTACACACCCTTAGTCGTCGAACGATAAACACGAAATGCAGAAATTTTGCGAGCGAAGATGGGTTTATATAGAATTTACGTTTCTACGTCTGTTGGTGTATTTCGTCGTTGTACACAAAAAAAAGCAAGAAAAAAAGCTTAAAAGCTTTTATAAACGGGTGCGAACGAGATAACTATATATATCGAGTGATGTATACATATGTAGTGTACGGGAGAGGAGAAATTAATTTATAATTTTTTTTTTTTTATTATTTGTGTAGTACTTTGAATTACTTTTATTATTCTTTTTAATTTATTATTTATTATTATTATTAGGATTGTTGTTGTTGTTGTTATCAACTATTGTTAAATTAATTTATTTTTATTTTATTCTGTGCAAATGCATTTATTATGGAATTATCATTCGTTTTTGGTGCAGAGAATGATGAGTGAAAATTTAACGACTTCTGTTCAAATTGACAAAATTTATGATATCTATGCTTGAATAAAATTCGTCTCTTTATATCAAGGGATTCGATGGTAATTCTGTTGAAGATTTTTATTTAATTTTTTAAACTGCCAATGGCTTTAGTCTTGAATCTTTCTTTATATACGAAACTAACTAAAGGGTGGTTAAATTTTAAGGGCCGATGTTGATTTTGAATAAAACACAAATTATTTAGGAAATTACTGTCAATGTTTTTTATTATGATAATATGGTATGGTTCAATTATGTATGGAACAAAATATCGGCCAAATGGCCGCCGCGTCCTCGGCGGCACACCTCCATCCGATTGTCCAAATTTTCGATGACGCTTAGGCATAATTGAGGTCCGTTAATGTGCCGAATTATCTCATCCTTTAGCTCTTGAATTGTTGCTGGCTTTGACATCGCCACCACTTGAGATAATACGGCCATTGAATTTGTCGCGCAAAAGAGCCATTGTTTCGTTAGCTGTGTGGCAAGTGGCATCGTCCTGTTGAAACCACATATCGTCCACATCCATATCTTCCAATTCGGGCCCGATGAAAAAATACGGCCCGATGATGGCGCCAGCCCATAAACCGCACCAAACAGTCACTCTTTGTGGGTGGATTGGTTTTTCGACAATCACTCTTGGATTATGATTCGCCCAAATCCGGCAATTCTGCTTATTGACGAATCCACTGAAGTGAAAATGTGCCTCATAACTGAAGATGATTTTCTTCGAAATTGTTGTGATTTCTTGCCACCATTCTAACCATATTGACGACGTTTGGAATGGTCAAGAGGCTTTAGTTCTTGAGTCAATTGCACCTTATAAGCGTGTAAATGTAAGTCTTTATGCATAATGTTCATCAACGACGAGCGTGAGAGGTGCAATTGTTGGGCACGACGACGAGTTGAGGTGGACGGCTCTTCAGCCACACTATCGCGAACAGCAGTAATATTTTCTGCAGTACGAGCTGTACGAGCATGCACTGGTGTTTTAAAATCTTATACATACCCGGTTTGCTCAAATTTTTGCACGATTATTCCGATTGCACGCACATTTGGACGATTAAATTGACCGAAAAAATCACGAAGTGCACGATATGCATTTTGATTTGAACGCCCATTTTCATAATAAGCCTGAATAACTTTAACGCGTTGCTCGATTGTGTATCTTTCCATGGTTCAAATTGAGTTAGTCTGAAATTGAAAAATGTCAAATGAAATGCAGAAAAAAACTTGACGTTTAGGTGTGGTTCACATTCAACATCGGCCCTTAAAATTTAACCACCCTTTATAAGAAGTGTGTAAAGCCTTCAATCTAAACAATATGTTATCTTAGTCCTCTTAGTCTATGTTAAATACTTATTGTTAGTATGCATAAATAAACCTCCATTTAAAGTTGGATGAGAGGGCGCGACCTTCAAGCATTTGATCCCTATAGCGGTTTACTAAAATCTGCTAATTCATGGCTTGTGAATCAAGTGCCATTTTCACTGACGATGGCTTTCTATTGCAAACATTGATTGTATAGTGCACGTATCGTCGTTTTTGTGTACGCTTTAGTAAGACTGGCACGGTATGCAGGTCTTAAATATTTCTTCAATGTGTTGGTCGATATGAGGCTACCAAAAGTAACGGCGTGCCAGTAGTTTCATTCGGGCCACTCCAAAGTGTCCATCAAGTAGTAACTGTAATATTTTTATGGCAAGTAATTGACTAGCGGTCCACCGAGAATGGCCGTCCTTTCCAAACAAATCACATTACCCGTGACAATCCCCGACCTGTTTTTGTCGCAATTGGAAATTACGACAGATTTTCGTTATAATACACCTCTACTTCGGAAGTAATTTGGAAAACGATTTCCTCTTGGGCAAAATCTCAGTCTGACCCCAATGGAACTTCTCCAAAATTTTCGATACGAAAGTGATTGGACGTTCACTTCCATCTAGATAAATATCGATCTACCTTCCTGAAAGCAGCCTACTTTCGAATTGGAATCAAATATTGATCTATGTTTATTTCTAGGTTGACAAGTGAAATTTATTTTTATCGACAAATGCGCCTTAAACACAGTGCAGTGTCCTAAACTAAACTCTAAAATGGCTTCATATACTTTTCACAAATAGTCTATTTCTTCTTGTCCCATATCTCTACGATGCTGAACAATTTATGCTGCTCTGCCGCTCCCCTCTCAAGTCGAGAACCGGATGCTTCGAACTAGTTCATTCCTAGTATATGTTAGGTTAGGTTAGGTTAGATATAGGTGGCTGTCCTAATCGATTAGCATAGACACAAATTGGTCCTTAGCTGTACCACATTTGAGCTACCTCCTCTTCACACTCGTTGAACCATCCTGATCTTACCAAGAAGCGACTTCCATTATCGCGATAAGTTCAGCTTGAAAAACACTGCAAAATTCGGGAAGATGAAAAAAGAGGTAGAACCCTAGTGCTTCACATAATACCCCACAGCCAACCGCTATATCCGTTTTTGAGCAATCCTTGAAGATGCTTATCGCCTCATTGTCCATAACCGTCTCATTTACCCAGCCCTCTTTGGTGGGAAACTCAGTTTGGAATATCATTTCAACAGATGGCGAAGTGATGTTTCCGGAATACCCCTGTTGCATGGTATGGATGAGTGCCCTATATTGCTACAGGTTCACATAGATATGGATTTGAGCCAAATGGCTGTGCAAGATGCAAGCTGCTCGGCCGCAAGATCCAAGGGAATGAGATGAAAGATAATCTCCAAAGTTTGGGTAGGTGTGCTCCTCCACTTATACATAAGCAGGTCGTTCTTTGGTCCAATTTCAGGACAATGCTAAATATTTTTGGAGGTGTAGAGCGCTACAGTAGCTTTCTTTACTGTTTCTAAGATATTTGGTTTCCAGTTTAGCTTGCTGTCCAAAAGTAGCCCGTGGTATTTCGCTCTATCCGTAAAGATCAAGCGAGCCCCATTTAATATTGGCGGGTCACACTGAGGAAGTTTATGCTTCCTGGTAAAGAGGACCAGCTCCGTTTTCTGTGGATTTGCGTTCAGTCCGCAACGAAGGGGGATACAAGTGTCCTTCTGCTCACTTATATACTGTCAGACGTCCCACCCAGATGAGTCCCACCCAGATGATGTCCCACATTTGATTTATCCAGTCTCTGAGTATTCCGCCTACCCCCAGACACGCAAATCATTTTAATAGAAAAGAGTTTAATCTATAGTATAGGCCTAACGTCTTTGGGATAGCAATGAGAGCTTTTCCCGCCTTAGGTATAAATATTATTTTTACTTCAGTCCATTTTCTAGGAATGTAACAAAGTTCTAAGCTACCTTTGAAGATGACTTCCAGCCAGGGTATGGTCAAGTCATTGTATCCGCAGGGATAATGCCATCAAGTCCTACCGACTTGTATGGCTTAAAACTGTTTAGTGCCCATAGGATTTTCCACCTATTTACTATATGAGTTACGGAATCTACACCCCTATTTATCACGGGTCTCTCCGAAGGTAGTACCGAGAACTCCGGGAAATGCGTTTCTAGTAGTAGCTCCAACGATTTCTCACTACACCATCCAGTCGTTGTAGATAACTCGGGATGGAAGGACTACAACTTAGTACTTTGCGAAGCCTGGCCGTCTCCGAGGACTCCTGTCTATATTACCACAGTAAAACTTCCAGGCCCTTGTTTTTGGCTGCTCTTAGCTTGTTCTTGTAAGTTTTGAGGACTTCCTTACGGCAGTCCCAATCTGCAGCACCATCTGTATTCCTCGCTTTCTTGAACAGTCTTCTGCATTCGTACGAGCATCTTGGAGTTCTCTCGACCACCAGGGTGGCCAAAACTTACCCAAAGGCCTTCTGATAGGACATGCACCTAACATATCTTTGTTAAAAGCATCAGATAGCTATGGTTACTAGAACATCAAGCTCCTGTGTACAGGTGGGTTTGGAACCGATGCCTGTAATGAGTTACCAATAATGATTCTAAAGCAATTCCAGTCCTAGTATGTTAAAACTGAGACTATATAGCACGGGCTGTATACTAAATTTAAGCTCTGAAAACTCGGCCTTACACTGGCTATCTTTAACGTTTCAGTTTCATAGCGGTTGCTTTCACCCACTCGAACACTCGTACCGCGATGGTACAGTTTATTCAGATTCCAGTTTACTGACGACTTATTGACAAAAACACAAACTATCGACACAGTTGACAAAAATTGTCATTTACACCGGTCATAACTTTTCAAACATCCCGCACAAGACCTTAATCATTCATTCGATGCTCACGACGCCCTCTGGACAATAAACGATATTCTTTGGCATGTGATGGTCTTCCATCTCTCCATTTCCGACGGTGAATATTTCGCGAATTGACCTTTGCGTGCTTTAATAAGTTGTGGCAATTGCAATAACTTCTTCCAATGTTGGGTGGCATAAGTGCAACATAATCACACCCCGTATTGGAACTAAATCGGCTTAAGTCAGTGGTTGTAAAACATATGAGTTACTTAAATTAATCGAAATAAGCGTGATTAAGTTAATGGCCTATGTAAATTAAATTATACGTAACTAGTTTTAACGGTCTTAGGCCAAAATCATATTTTACAAGTTTAAGTCAAGTGGCTTAACCCATAACAAATTTGGACGTGACATTAAATTAGTTTCGTCCAAATCTATAATTTTAAATGCATTTTTTTACTAAACCGACTTAAGTCAGTGATTTTAAGACAATACAAATTAAATATGCCTTCTTTATGTGGCTCAAATTATTTTTAACAAAACCCTAGGCCAACATATTATGTAACTTTAGAGACTCATGAAAAGTGGGCTTGTTTGATTTTGAAGTGGCTTAAATATGCTAAAACGAAAAGCGCATTTTTTTAAGTTAAGCTGATTGATAACTTCGTTTAAGTTGAACTACACATGTGAAGTAGTCGCAACGGAATTATTTAAGCGGATTTTTTGTGAACCGGCTTAAGGCAGTTTTTGTAAAAATCGTTGCCTATACTCTAATTGTTTTACGCAACTCAAACTGAGAATAGTATATTGGGGCAGTAAATGGCCGCAAGCGGTCTTGAAGTGAACAGGCTTAAGTCAGTCAATTTATTCATAATGGTTTAAAACGAAATCGAATTTTCCGTTAGTTTTAACGGACTTAGGCCAAAATCATATTTTTCAAATTTAAGTCACGTGACTTAAGCGAGCTTAAATTTATCATGAGATGAACTAGTTTAAATCATAATCCAGATTATAATGCTTGTGGATAAATAATTAACTGATTTAAGCCATAGGCAACCGTAAAGCCAAATAACTTGTAAAATTGCTTAAGGCAAGAATAGGTAGGTTAGCATGAAGTGGCTAACAATTGGCAAAATTATTGATTATTTAGAAGAAACTGGTTCAGTGGAAAGACGTAGACCGTATCAATATGTTCATCCAGTTCGTACTCCCGATTCAGTGGCAGCTGTTAATTCACAAGAACTAAACATTTCACGAACCACATTACGACACATTTTGCATGATCAACATTCTTGCATCCATACAAAATTCCACTAACTCAAAAGTTGAAGCCACCAAACTATTTAAATTGTCGTCGTTTTTACCGTTGAAACTTATTTTCATCTTAATGGGTACGTCAATAAACAAAATGGTCGAATTTGGGGAGCGGAGAATCCTCACGTTATTCATGAAGTAGAACAGCATCTTTCAATAATCACTGTTTGGTATGGCTTATGTATGTCGACGACCTTTGGTTTCAACAAGACGGAGCAACATGCCACGAAAATCGTGCAACAATCCATTTATTGTCGACAAAATTTGCTGATCGCATAATTTCAAGAAATTTTAAAGTTCCTTAGCTACCAAGAAACCCGGATTATTTTTTGTGGGATTCCTTGAAAGGTGGGGTTTATGCTTATATCATCCACAAACAATTCAGCTGAAATTGAGGTATTGATTCGCTTTTATTTGAAAAAGTTATCGGAAATTTTGATGTTGGGATGCAGGCCTGTAGACGCAACCGTGGTGGGCCACCTTTCATTATCAATAAAAAAATTTGACATTTCTTCCCAAAATATGTGTTTTATTTACGAATAGAAAAAGGACTAATGAGAGCGAAACATTCTCTGCAGGCACATTACTTAAAACGTGGATTACCCGTTTCGGTGTTCCAGCCATCATAGCTCGAATCCGAGTTATTTAACAGTTTAGCCAATCTTATCGGGTTTCGCCCACAGGCCTACTACAGAATAAATTTTGCGACCAAATCCAAATATCGTACATCACGCAGTAAAAAAGTCGAAAGAAAAAAAAAACAGCAAACAAGATCGCGAGCGTCTATTTTCGTCTTATATCAAAACCGCAACTAGATTGTCAATCATTTTTATCTATTTAGAACGTTGATGGTGATCTTAGAGTTAACTGCAAACTGATGACTCGATTCTAAATAATTTAATCTTGGAAAGATTAACACGAGGAGGCAACGGGGAACTTATTAGTATATGATGATGCGGCAACACCGAATATGGATAGGACATATCGATGCACATGCCAACGAACTAAGATCGTATATGGTGAAGATCTCATTAGAAAATTCAACAGTCTGTAAAATGAACGCCCTTATCGTAGGCGCGGATTTTATACCAAACATCTGCAGCACACCGTGGTCTCCGGTTGCATTCCAATTCGATGCTTTCAAATAATTTAGTGACAGTGACTTAACAAGTCGTCACGTCTTCTATTGATAGAAGGTAACTGCGGAGCCACCTATAAGAACAACTTACAGATCGGTGGTCCACAAACACACACGTTGAACGTGTGATACCTCTATATGCTTTTGTAGATGCATCACAGAAACCATATATCTGTAATCCTTTCTGTGTATATACTGCCCACAATTTCAGGCGTGGTACTGCAAGATTGTAAATTAATTTTTAGATAAAGCTCTGCAAAAGGATTTTTTTTATTCTCCTTCGGATTACGATTTAAGTCTTTAGTTAGACGCGTCAGGCGGCATCAGATGGGAGAGAAACATTATACTGTGCAATATTTTATCTCATCACCTCAAAACCAGAAGTTTATTTTGCAATTTCAGGAGATTTATATACATATTTTTCCATCTCGTGTATATATACAAACATAAATCCATAATCCACGTATCTTAAAAGCTGTAAAATAATTTCGATTAAATTAAAATTTATCATCTCTGTATAGCACGAACAAAACACTATTGTATATGGATAAATCCATTACCGACTGCAGCATCGCATTTATATAGCGATGTCATCTCAATTTCCCTCATAAATCTCGTATTTTTTCATTGACGTAATACACAGTACAACAAAAAAGCTCACATTTTTCAATCATACACCCAGTAAATTATATATTTTCGCAAACTACAAACAGGCCTTTTGTGTTTTTAGTGCATATTGTATAATGGCCCCGCTATTATCATCTAATCATGTTCCAAACAATAAATTGTGATAGTGTCGTTATTACTGTCAGGGCAATTTTCAGCTTATTGTTGTGTACATACATAAAAGTCACATTAAATTCATCTATTTACGTTCAGAATTAAATCATAAAAAATGAAAAAAAAAAAATTTTGTTATCGCATGATGCAGATGTATAGTGTATTATCCACTATATCATAGTGCCAAGTGTTTTATGATCCTAAGACAGAATACAAAATTAAAAAAAAAAAAATTATAATTATGTGTCTCATCATCACGTCAGACATTTAACGACAAGTACAACTCAATCTGCATTGCAGTGGTTGGTGGTGGTGGCTTTGTTGGTCGGTCACAATCACAAATCAAATATTGATTCACAGTCGTATATGGAAGAACTATACAAAAAAAACAACAAAAATTATTAAAAATTTCATCGATCAATTGTACAAAAGTGAATTACCCGTATATACACATATTCCTGGTACATAAATGGAAACGAAGGAAAATCCACTTGACATAGTTGGCACAAAACAAACCTAATCTGTATAATTAATTGATTTTTGTACAATGAACAAGAGGTTTATTTGGTTTTAAGTGAAATTATTGAATTACATTTCTACATAGATAAATAGAACAAAAAAAAGTTTACAATTGTTTTTGTGGGTGTGATTGTTTGTACAAACCCTAATATGCAAATACAGATGATGATTGGTATATGGAATCGGAAAAATAAATAAATTTTGTCTGGAATATAATTCTGGGGATGAGAGACCTACTCGTATGTATACGAGTATTTAAACCATGAACTAAAATTTAAATATATTCGACTATTATTATAGTTTGTAACACGAGATTTGAACCAAATGTGATGAGAAATGTTACAACAAAGGAGGCCAGCAAGGCAGCTGAAGGGTATCCTACCGGAAACCCATTTAGAGTACCTAGCCTTACAGCTATTTTATCGAAAAACACTCGCCAAAGCAAACGGTTGATAAAAACATGCTATGTAGTGCAGAAAGGTAAAAACTTGCAGGAAAGCGTCCGTTCTCCTCTTCTGTGGAATTTTCTAGTGACGAAAAACTGAGAGTTATTGAGCATCAGCCAACGTATAATCTGGCCTAAATAGCATCAAAACCATTTTCGCGCATATTTGAAAGTGTACAAAACAGAAAGTCTCGATAAAACGAATTTTTTTTCGTTAGGACAACAAAAGTTGGTGGCGGCTTGGTGTAATAAATTATTGCAGGTGATAAATTCGACTTTTTGGTATTTTTCGTTGACTTGAAATGGATTTTACCCAAAATAATTAAATTACACCACTTTACAATGTGTATGCATACCGTATAGTGTAAGCAGTGGCCAGTTCTGTCGAAAATAAGGTGCCAGTCTGTTGTAATTAATTATTACAGATGATAAAATCGACTTTTTGGTAATTTTCGTTTAATTGAAATGAATTTTACCTAAAATAATTAAATTACACCACTTTACAATGTGTGTGCATACCGTATATTGTAAATAATGGCCAGTTCTATCTAAAATATTGTGGCGGTCTGATGTAATAAACTATTACAAGTGATAAAGTCGACTTTTTGGTAATTGAATTTGATTTTACACTAAATAATTAAATTACACCGCTTGACAAGGTATATATGCACTGTATAATGTAAACAATGGCCAATCCTCTCCAAAATATGATGGCGGTCTGGTGTAATAAATTATTACAGGTGATAAAACCGACTTTTTAGTATTTTTCGTTGACTTGAAATGGATTTTATCCTAAATAATTAAATTACACCACTTAACAATGTGTATGCATACCGTATATTGTAAATAATGGCCAGTTCTGCCCAAAATATTGTGGCGGTTTGGTGTAATAAATTATTACAGATCATAAAATTGACTTTTTGGTATTTCTCGTTAAATTTCAATACGTTTTAATTAAACTAAGTTGAGTTTTCCATAAAATAATTACGTTTTATTTTTAGGCAGTTTCACTTTTCAGTGAACTGTTATTAATTTGTAATAAATGCTGGCCCAAGTTTTATCGATATCACAATTACATCAAAAGTTACAAAGTGGCGGTGAAGGTCACTTTGAAGTTATACTACTCACCCTTTTCTCGCCAACGGCAAGTGTTATAAAATTGGGACCTAAATAAATTACAATACTTTCAGTGCTTTTTAGACTATGATCTTATGACAACTCTCGAACTTTCTAAATTGCAAATTGTCTAAGTATGTCGGTACTTATTCGAGAGTAATCTGTGATGTAAATATTTCAATTTTCACCAATTACATTCTCCCTCTCCCTCTCCCTCTCTCGCCTTTCTTCATATCTCCTCTATGGTTTATGTTAACCGTGTCTTGCGAACATTTGGTTGATTTAAATAAATATCCGTCATAAAAATTACAATTGCTCTGGTGAGGTCCGAAAAATCGATCGTTAGCACAATGTATCTGCAACTCTAACCACCACTGATTAACGTTAGGCATAATCGTCACAATATGAATACGCTACAGACGTTGGTGGCTCTAAAGGAGAATTTACCGCCAGAAGTTCTGGCTCTGCGATGGCGGCTACTTGATCGATACTATTTATAAACAAACTTACATCTTCTAATGTCTACACACTTTAGTAACACCTTTTTGGTTGTACCAGATTCATAATAATCAATAATCTCAGCAACAACAGCACGCCTAAGCTATAACAGCCACTTAACCCTTCCGTGAATGCTGACTGATTGGATTATGCCGGTAGGGGTCACTGCAGGTAGGGGAAACAAAAATCTATATATGCGATTGCGCTTCTAATTTTGTCGGTGCCGGTTGTCAGTTGGTTTTTCTCCGTCAAATGAGCACGAAAGAGATAGAACTCGAAATTGCGGTGTTTCTGTTCGAGATGGCACCACCTAAGGCGTCATTCCTCTTGCATCACATTTGGTAGCTTATGAGAGGCGGGGGTCAAATCGATGAAAGAACATCATGGGCGATACGTTACTCACCTTCGAGAAATTGCACGCAGTCTTCTCTGTCAGATCGAGTTCAATCCAGATGATCGTGAGATCCTAACCGCAAAGGTAATTTTTTAATCGGCGAGCCACTAATCACACCACCAATTAGTTGCTCGATTTTCCAGCTCTCTGAACCGTAACCAACCAATTTACCGGATGTGCCTTCACTTCAACAGCGCCATAAATGGATTAAACCCAAAGCTTCGTTATTTGGTAGCGGACCAATTAGTTTTAATCAAAGAAGAGAATTAGCCACCTTCGAAATGGTTAGTAAGATCATCGAAACTTTTATGGGTTCATTTGGTCTAGTCCGATGCAAAAACATAATTCTCTACAGCGCCATCCACAATCAGGAAGTGGTTTATTCGACAAATCACTTAAGAGAAATTCACCAAAAATGACAAATCACCGATACAATAACAATTCGCCGAAAACGTCCATTTTAACATTTTTGTGGTTCCATCAGAGGCACCGATTAGACCGATGAAATCTCTTTGATTTTTGCTGTACGATTTTTCAGAATAATCAGAGGACAAATATTTCAGACATACATTAGGTCATACCAAACATGCTTGTCATAAACCACTAATCCCCAACATTTTCCAAAATTGAAATATTTTCCGGTGACTATGACCCAAATACTTTTTGTTATATACGTCATTAAGGTGTTCGCTTCCTACGGTGTTGAAATTCTCAAAATATTCGATACGATCAAAGTACATTTGATAGTTACATACGAAGTAGCTAGCCGTTGTCGGGTCGGGCAGCTTGTACACGGCCTTATTGATTATTCGATCAGCTTCTCGAATTCACAGTTCTCGTAGCGTGGATCATCGATTGCCAATTTCATGGCACACAAATCGATTATGTTGAATACTTCGCTGATTTTTTTTTAATTTACACGAACGATGATAGTCCATGGCTAGATATAAGATGAGTAATGTGTCTGGATCGAATGAAATCGACTAAGTCGTATACGTACGTCTTATCGATTTATTCAGATTTTTTTTGGCGATAAAATTTTGAAAATAAATGTTTGGGTAATCAGACAAAGACATTTAATCGTAGGTTTATAAATTACCTTTAAATAGTGATAATGATCCGAGGTCGTATATAACGAGATACAACTGTCCCAATAAAATGAAACTTTTGCATGCTCAACAACAGTGCTGAGAAATTCGCGTTGATCAGCACTCGCGGGTGTCATGTGTATCAGTTTCATCATAAATTGTTCATTTCCCACATAAAGCGTATAATCCCAAATCAGTTGTTCATCGATTATGATTCGATGGTGACTTAAATTTGCACGAAATTGATCAAATATCGAATTGTCCATAAATCCTAGAAATAAATCCGCGAGCTTAAATATAAATAACCATCTTATCGCTGTAAACAGCACCATAACGCTTGAATAAAACGAGCATCGTTACTCTATACTAAAATGACGCCAATCATACAAAATACGATGTAAACTCCTTAAATTTGTATTTGAATCTCGTATCTTCCAATGTTACCAGTTAATCAAGGTAATTTCGAAAAATAAAATTCGATATCGAATTCTGAATACCGAATTTTTAGTAAACGAATCTTACGCTCGTATTGCATTTTGAATTTTACGAGAGTTTAAATATGGGATCTGTCACCTGTTCAGAATGATTTATCTGGGTTTCAAACGGTCCACGATTCGAGAGACATGGGACGATTGGACCCTGAGTTCAAATTTTTTGGATTATCTATTATTAGTGGAAAAATTAAATTTCAAAGTGTCTGATCTCCGCATCTAGAACTTTTCTAATAAAATTTAGAAGTTTTCAGACCCCGGGGTCGAATATGGTTCGTATTAAAAATTTTAAAATATGTTGTTGAAAATGGTAAATCGACTAAACCTAAAGGAGTTTAAAAATCGCGCAGCTTTGGTGGCAACGCTTTTTATTAAATTTCTAAAGTGATCGGTCTCCGGCTTTAATGATCCCCATACAATTTTTTGAAATATGACTGAAAAACACCGAACAGAGCCTCGGGGTCAAGAGACCCCCACAAATTTTTGGAAAACCTGTCAATTTTTTGTTCATACTTTATTTTAAAATTTCAAAGGGACTAAGGTGTTAAGGGGTTTGGGCATTTTTTTAAATAACGGTAGGTTGCGGTATTTGCCAGCACCAAATATTTGTTGTACGCCCCTCACATAAAATTCAAATCAGAATAAAACTTTAAATAATTACGGCCATTAATTTTTTATTGCAATTTTAATCATAAAAATCATAAAGTTCATCCGCTCCGATATTATTCCTAAATCGATACTCGTATATATCGATCACCTTCCCCGTTTCCTTATGGTAAAAATCCAGCCGCGTTCGATCATCATTCATAATGAATTTATACTCCCCGAAATTGAGGAATGCATTCGTTATGAGAAAGATTCTATTTCGAAATTCAAATTCATGCAACTCATGCGCCACCATATGCTCCTCGACGAATCGCATAAATAGTTCGAGCGTATGGCCCTCCTCTTGTAGAGTGAGTGCTAGATGAGCCCGCTCGACGCTATTGAGACACCCAATTACCGCCAAATTATTTTCGAGTTTACAACTAATCATGGTTATATCGGTGTACTGGCATCGCGCGATACTATCCAACGTGTGTTTGGTGATTGTAAAATTTTTTAACGTTAATTTACCGATCGCCAGCCCATTAAAAATAAACGGATAATTAATTGGGCATCCATCGAAAGTGACATTAAAATATTTTGTGGCCTCGCCCAAATTAAGTTTCATCCAATTAAGAAAATTCTCGATGAAATTAAATTGATTCGTGCCAACGATTTCTAACGACTTAACATAATCGTCACGGAAAAATTCCAGACTCTGCTCAACTTCGCCACAATCCTCCCAGTCTGCCGTCGTCGTATCGATAATCATACGGCGAGCACCGTGTTCGCATAATTTTAGAAATAGTACACCACTCCACATACTAAAACCGGTACCATCGATGTAATAAATATCGGCCATTTTGTTACGCTCGAGAAACGTGATCAAATTTATGGGATCCGAGACATCGGCCAGTTTAATAAAATTTTGTTGTTTACCCCATCCCCGGAATTTCACAAAATAATCCATACGATCGAAATACATTTGATAGTTGCATACGAAATAGCTAATGGTGGTCGGATCGGGCAGCTTGTACACGGCCTTATTGATTACGTACAGCTTCATGTTGAATGTGCCGGATTTAATGTATTTTTTATTTGCCAGCAACGATTTGATCAGCTTCTCGAATTCACAGTTCTCGTATTCGTAGCGTGGATCATCGAACGCCAATTTCATGGCACACAAATCAAGTATGTTGAATACTTCGCGCTTTTTTTTTAATTTTCGCGTACGATGATAGTCCATGACTAGGTATAAGATGAGTAATGTGTCTGGATTTGTGTATGGCTTGTCGAAGCGTACCAAATTTTGAGGGGCCAAGTAGTCGAGCGCATATGTCACATAATACATGGATTTAGGCAGCGATTTGTGATCGGCATAAAATTCTTGTACGATGTCACTCGATACACGTTCCTCAAACTCAACCACTTTTAGTTCGGCCCGATCGAATGAAATCGACTGAGTGGTATACGTGCGTCTAACCGATGTTTTGAGATTTTTTTTGTCGATAAAATTCTGAAAAAAAAATGTTTAGGGAATCAGACAAAGACATCTTATCTTAGAATTATGAATTACCTTTAAATAGTGATAATGATCTGAGGTCGTGTATAACGAGATGGCACCGTTCCAATAGAATGAAACTTTTGCATGCTCAACTACAGTGCTGAGATATTCTCGTTGATCTGCACTCGTGGGTGTTATGTGTATCAGTTTCATCATAAAAAAATCAGTTGCCACATAAAGCGTATAATCCCAAATTAGTTGTTCATCGATTGTGATTCGATGACGTGTTAAATGTGCACAAAATTGGTCAAATATCGAATCGTGCACCATAAATCCTACCGTATGGGACGAATCATGTCCACGGCCTGTATAAAATATTATTAAACGCAAACCAATTAATAAATTATGTAAAGCACCACTATATACACATTATACTACTACATCGACTTAATATACGTACTCGGATCAAGAAGTAACCAATTTATCACCTCTGAACAATTTCTGGAGTCGGTCAATTCCATAACAATTTTTAATGCACTTGATTATACGCGATTCAATTCGAAACACTGAATGAAAAAAGAAATTATTGATGCGCGAGCTTGGCTCTATATATAGACATATCGAATGTATAAAAAAAAATTATCTTATCGCACTAACTGAATGGCATCAATAACGCTGGGTCGATTAAGACGAGCATCGTTACGATGAATATTATTGTTGTAAGTCATTGTATTGATATAGATAATAAATGATATCGAATTTAGAACTATGACTTACTTCATACAATTCGAACACGTATTTGCACAATTTAAGGTATTGTGAAATATTTCGAATTTATTTTTCGATATTCGAACTCGAAAATTTAAATTATCGAATTTCGAAGATTGATTTATGGAATATCGAATTCGAATTATGATATCGAATGTCCAACGTAAATTTCAAAATGGAGTTATCGAAATATTAATGTCAAGTGTCATTTCCGAAATTTCGATATCGAACTCGAATATTATTTTAGAACCAATCAAATTTTTTGAACTCCCTTACTGCGTTCCATTGAATGAATTTTACAGTAAATTGGCGATATTGGTTAACTGTAGGGACATTTTCATAAGCCAAGGGCCCAACAAATATTTTGGGGATATTCATAATTTGATCAATTTTGACTTCAGATTCACAGACAGTAATCACAACGAAATTAAAACAGCATTGTTGGACGACAAATTTTAATAATTCCATGCAACCGACCTTAGTTAGATGTTGTTTGTTTATTTCGAGAAGACGCACTTTCGACATGGTCCTGACTTTAATTATACGATAAATCGTTCGTAAGCCCTTCCTTTTGAATTAGGCGCGGACGCAGTTATTCATGTCTGAAAGTTTTTTTTTCCTGCTTTGTTGAAGTAAGAATCCGCGGTAAAAATCTATCCGACTCTGATTGATGAGTTAGATTTAACCAGATCTATCCAGGGCATATCGAAATTGTATACCATCCTCAATATCGTTGGTAGATGTTATTCGAATTGTATATTGATCGATTTGAGCTTTCATTGGTATCGATGGAGTACACTATATGCATTGACATTCGATATCAATCAATTCGAAGCCTGCACGCATTACCATCTAACCCAATACCTTCATCTTCGGCTAAGTCTATATACTATACTACGGTTGCGACCATTGCGGATATTATATGAACCTTCACAAGTTTGCTCCACTACAGTAGGTTACAGCTAAAGTAATTTTAACTGCCCCGAAATAAACTTCATGTGCCAATCGGTTGCTTCACAACTTCGACTACCACTAAAAAAGTTATATTTGTATATTGGTGGTACTGGCGGTGATAAAACCGGATCCACCGTTTGAAAATACTCAAAAATCGAACTATTTCTTGGGGTCGCACTTCATAAACTAGATGGTTCTGTATCAGATTGTATTTGGACGTTTACTGCGCATATCATCAGTAGATGCCAGGGGGCCTTCTTCGTATCATTGACTTACACTATTAATGGCGATTCACATGAAATGAGGCTGGTCGATCCGATATTCTTCCATTTATTCGTCCATCCAATTTTTTTTTGGCGATTCCTCGACAATAGCCACTTTGGAACAATTTAAGTTACTACCTTCTGCCTTTAATGCAATATGTTCGAATCGATCTGGTGGAACATCGAATTGCACATACGTGGTGATTTTGAGTGTCTTTGTTTTTTCTATTTTTGGCAGGACAATCAAGATCTTGCTCATCGAGTTACAGCTTGACTGATGCTAGGCCAAAAGTATCGAAATGTGATCAACTTACGAGTAGCACGGTGACTTCGTTACGGAATTTTATGCAGTGCAGGCTAGTTTTAAGTTAGTGTTGAGGTTTACGTGAGTTTTAACTACGGAAGTTTTGTGATCTGATGGGCGTGATACCGCATCGGCGGTGTGTGTTGAATATTCATTGAGAAATAAACTCTAAACGACGTGATTGTCGTTGATTGTATTCAATTTTTGATTGAAGCGAGTAGGTCAGATGGCAGAACACCATTAGGCGTGATTTTATCGCGTACACGAATTCTAAATCTCTGATAAACTTGTTAATAAAATGCTGAAACGTTTGAGCGGTATTTTTGATATCAATTGACATTCTGGAGAATTCGAATAGACGAAAGGAGTTTTTGAACGCCTTTTAGGTGCAACGGGAATTAAATGATATTACAAAATAAATGGATGCATAAGCCTAATTTCACCAGTTGGAGTTGGCGTATTAACTCGTACCACTAAAGCATTGATTGACAGGTGAGTTGCTGGATCTGCTGGATATTGAGGGAATGGGCGTCATTAATTCAACGACTATTCAACGCTGCACAATATTTGCTTGTAGAAATTCACTATATACCCTAGCCATTTTATATGATAAGACTAAATCTGAATTGCTCTTTAAAAATAGTTGGCGGATTGTCGAATGGTTTTAACAGTCTGCCACCGCGACTGTAACATTATTTAATTTGGGTTTTCCTTGTCAATTGTCAGTCTCCATCGCCGAGTTGTTTCATTCTCTCCTTGTGCTCTTTCATGGTGGCCGCGCTTATGGATGACAGGCGGTATCCATCGGAAGATACAACTGAACGACGGAACTGTTGTCTTTGCTTTTGTTAAGTTGGTCTCGATTGATGTATCACTTTGTTCCACTTATGGTTTTCTGGTGATTCATTGTCTCATATCATTTGTCTTCCTTTTTATCTACGGTTTTCACCTCTTGGAGTTTTTTGATTTGACGCCGGACTTGGAAGGCCATATTTATCCTGTTCATCTCGTGGTAGTTTGCTGAATAACAAAAATCAATCTATAATGTATGTCTGTATAATAATGTCAAGGTTACATCAAACATGTTTCCTAAGATGTTTACTGGTTTTGACTATAATTTTCAAATTTATGGTTGCATCAAACTGCGCATTAAACGCAAAAACCGCTCCCGTATTCTAATCATTCATACATAATGCAGACAACATAAATAAACGTAACAATCTATACCACTATATACATAGAGTCATCATATCAAACATTTTTGAATAAACTATCTCAAAAACTATAAAAACAATAAAAATTCTTCCAAATTTCTTCTTCCTGCTTGAAATACTATTAATGATGGTGGATATAGAGAATAGCATTAAATTCATACATCACAGTTATGTACGAGAGAAAACTATTTTTATTGTTCTTTTTTGGTAACACACTAAACGCGAAGAATAAAAATATCTGGTTTGCGGCTGATAACCATTGCGGTGGTAAAAAACTATTAAACTTTTTTTTTTTTTCAAATTTCAAAAAGCTGTAATTGTCTAAAATGGATTGAGTCATTCCAATGTGTCAGAATACTGCAGTCCATATAGATGTAGATAAGAACAGCAAACATGAGTTTCTTATGTAAATCCAATTATCTTATAATTATCTATATGAGCGCGCGTTGCATGCAACAGTTTAATCTGCCTTATATAATCATCGTCTGCCGCTCTCTCCAAATATATAATTAAAAATTCAACATTCTATAATGTGGCCGTGTATATATGTACATAAAAGATAAGATAATTCGGTTATGTCTTTCTGCTCTATTATCGTTGGTGGATTCATTAAAACAAAATAAATTTCGAATTTAATTTTGTATGATTGCAGGTTTTAAATAAAAAGCAATCCACAGCTTTTAATTGGCCATCTGCACAAAAATCATTTTTGAATTATGCCACTTTAAAACAAAAATTTTTTTGAATTGAACTATGTATTTATAAATCTACAATTTTTTAAATTTACAAATCTATACTTGACTAGGTGAATAGAATTTTTGGAATGGTGGAGGAGTCCACTGACTTCCTATGTCATAAAATAATAAATTATATTTTTCCTTCCCATATTGCTCGAACGATCTTCCATAATGAACTTTCTAAAAATATTTTTTTTTGTCAGAAAAAAAAATCGATAAAAACAAGCACACAAAATGCATGTTTAAATTATCTAAATGACTAAATCGAATAAATCACAGTTGCAACTATTGTTTTGTTCAGTCGTTTTGTGGTATTTCACTGTATTTTTTAGGTTTAAACCTATATTTCTAGTACGTATCTGTCCAATCATAGTCATTTATTTGACATAATAGTTACATTTTAAAAATTGTGATGATATCTTCTATCTTCCTGTACCATAAAAAAATTAAATATTATATTAAAAATATTTCCGTTTCCCATGTTGTTCGGAGGACCTTTCATAAAAATTGTGAAACAAGAAACATTTTAAAATATTTTGTATTTAATTTATCTTATGGCATAGAAAGTTTGTGGATATATCTTTGCTATCCCACGAATAGTGAATTGGTATGTAGATGATTTTAAGCTAAGCGCTGATGTTAAAATAAGCCATACAAAAATTGATCTGAAAGGTCCATCGAGCAATATAGGAAACACAAATTTATTAAAATATTTTATGATACAGGAAGCTAGCAGACTTGAACCAGGATTATAATAATAACATTTGATTAAATTCTGTTCAGAAACCACTTAAATTCAAGCAATATAGTTCTATTCTAGTTTGGCATATTCCAGAACTTACTCAAGAACTTCAACCAAAAGTCATTTTTAAATCTCATTTCTATCGAGTACGTCGAGTTTAGCCTAAATCGGCCAAGGAGTGGTTTAATTCCGTTCCAGTTGGTCATAGTGCAGAGAACCAAGTCCAAACACCGTTTTATAATCTCATTTCCATCGAACATGTCGAGTTTACCCTAAATCGGCCAAGAAATGGTCTAGTTCCGTTCCAGATGGACTTAGTTCAGAACTTAATCCAAAAATGATTTAAACCCCATTTCCATCGATTATGTCGAGTTCCATCATAATCGACCAAGAATGGTCTAGTTCTGATCTAGTAAGCCATAGTCCAGAACTTAATCCAAAAATCATTTTAAAATCTCGTTTATCATTACCCGCCAATGACCTAGTTCTGCTCCAATTGGCCATGCTGGCCAAAACGGGTTTTATAATCTCATTTCCTCCGTGCCAATTGGCCACGGCCCATAATTAAATCCAAAATTCATTTTATAGTTCCATTTCCATTGAACATGTTGAATTTCAACATAATTGGCCAAGTTCCAGTTGGCCATATTCAAAACTTAATCCAAAACCCAGTTTATAATGTCATTTCCTTTGTTCCAGTTGGTCATAGACCCGAAATAGATCCAAACATCATTTTATAATCTCATTTAATGATAACCGGCTATGGAATGATCTAGTTCCGTTCCGGATGGCCTTAGGCCAGAACTAAATTCATAAATCATTTTATAATATCCTTTCATCATTTTATAATCGCCATAGAACCTAGTTCCGTTCTAACTTAATCCACAACTCATTTTATAATCTCATTTCATCCGTGTCAGTTGGCCACGGTTCATAATTACGTCCAAAAATCAATTTATAATTTCATATCCAATGAACATGTCGAATTCCATCATAATTGGCCAAGAATGCCATAGATCTGTTTAAGTTAGCCATATTTAAAACTTAATGCAAAACTCAGTTTGGAATGTTATGTCCTTTGTTCCAGTTGGTCAGAACTAGATACAAACATCAGTTTGTAATCTCGTATCATCATAACCTGCCATGGCATGAACTAAACGGGTTCCCGATGACCATGTTCCACAAATTTGTCCACAAATCGTTTTATAGTCTCATTTCCTCTGGTTCAGTTCGACATAGGCCAGGTTTTAATCCGAAAATCATTTTAAAATCCCATTTAATCATAGCCGGCCATAAAATGACCATTGTCCAGAAGTTAATTCATAAAGCATTTTATAATCTCCTCTCTTCGGTTTTAGCTGGCCATAGTCCAGAATCTAATATAAAAATCGTTTTATAACCTCGTTTCCCCCGTTTCAGTTGGCTTTAGTCCGGAACTAAATGTAAAAGTCTATAGTCCCATATTACAAGTTTCATCATAATCGGCCATGGAATGTTTGAGGCTACAGCGCCAATTTATACCAAGAACAAAACTATTATTCAGAATTCAGGATAGTAATGGGATGAGAATATGGATGTATATTATTTTTCAAACTCCCATCACAACATAAATCCGCAATTAATTATCTATTTGCCAGCTTACAAATTTATTTCATTTTAATGAACCATCGCACCACTTTCATTCAAATAAAATAGTTAAAACGATAATAGCACAAGGACATAACGAAATTATCTTATCTTTTTTGTATATACACACGACCACATTATAAAATGTAGAATTTTAAATTATTTAAATTAAATGGTGAGAGCGAAAGACGATTATGTATGTATGTATATGTACATATAGCAGCTCATTAAACTGTTGCATTTAGATAACTGGATTTACATAAGAAACTCGTGTTTGGTGTTCTTATCTATATGGACTGCAGTATTCTATCACAATTTCATGAAATGACTCAATGTATTTTATATAAGCAACATACCAAGGCTAACAATTGATACAATTTTGTAACTGGTCCAAAATAAAAACATTTTGCTGGCTTGTTATTTTTCTCTATCTATATACAAAATTTTTACACAATCTTGACATTTAGCCAAAAATAATAATATTTACCACCATCATAGTCACCCCTCTTTCTCTCGGACGCCACCTGATTGCCTTATTTTTGTTCTTAATTTAATGTTTAGTGCTTTATGCAAAAATAACAATAAAATAAATTTTCTATATCTAATGCTGTGTATTGTTATACTGCCATTAAAATGTTTCATGCAGGAAGAAAAAATTACGAACAATTTTTATTGTTTTTATACAGAGAACAGTTTTTGAGATAGTTTGTTTGTATGAAAGTTACTGTATCAATTTAGTTGGAACTGTTGGTGCTACTTTATGTTGAGGACCAATAACATTTCAAAAACTAAAGCTTTTAAAATACAAAATTCAGAAATTATAACAAATACGAAAACTTTTGTCTACTACGTGGAAAGCTTAAATTAATCTCGATTAAAGCTCAAAGTACGACGATATTATATCAAAATATTCTATAAAGCTCAAAATTAATCAGATTAAAGCACAACACTTTAATTTTCGAAATAAATTGAAGTATTTGACGGTATGGAAATGTATATGGTGTATTGAGTTGGCACTATCGATTTAACGAATAGACGGAGCTTTTATACTAAACTTAAATATTAAAAGTTTTCAGAGTTTCAAGATAGCTCGCAAGTTGCGAGAGGTTAAACTAACTACTTTCGATAAATCAAAAATATTTACATTTTATACAGAAAGCTCATTTTAAGAAAGCTCACAAATATGAAAATAATTAAGCTTTAATTTAACTGTAAAACATTTAATTATGGCTTCCAAATATAAAAACAAATATGTAAAGCTGGGCATCAAAGCTTCGATAAAGGGCAGCACATTAAATTTCGCAAACTTCATGGAAAGCATAAATTAAACTCGCTAAAAGCTCTAAGTAATAAAATAAACCTATGATTTTTATATTTTATCTTTGAAAAGCTCAAACTTACTCAGATGAAAACTTATTGTTTCGGAAAATTTTCATGCACATTGAAATTCTTCGTATAACCACTTAATTCGACTAAAGCATTGCAGAAAACCTTTTTTAAAGTTCGATTATATATTAAAAAATGCTTTAGAATACGTCGAAAAGCTCAATTATAACCGCACCTGATAAATAGTATAAGCTCATTGTTTCGAAAAATCTTCATAGTTTGAGCTTTTAGATTTTAGTGAGTCGTAATTTAATCGGATCAAACTATTAGCGTAATAACTTAAGCTGTTAATCCCAAATAATTTATTTAAAATTAGTTAAAGCTCACCAAACACACTACCCTGGAACAACTAAAGGACCGCAAATCAAACATCAAAGCTTTCCATAAATTTAATATTAATATTAAAAATCTTCTTGGAAACTCTTAATGCAACTAAACCCCTGTCGAAATGCTTTTTTAATAGAATTTCGGTTAAACATAAAAAATGCTCCAGAATTCGTCTAGTTGCATTTCGATCATGATTTATTACGATTATAACGAAAAGCTCAAACAGTTGAATTATACTAAAGCTGCGGCTGCTAATACTTTTAAAAGTAAAAAGCTTCCAGAACTTCACGATAATTTATACAATATCCGCTCCTGATAAACCGTCAAATTTTTTGCTCCTGATGGAAAGCTCGTTTTAATTTCGGAAAAAGCTCAACCTTTTACAAATCGAAAGCACATTTTTCCAATTTAAAACATTGCAAGATGTGATAAAGTGTAGAATTTTATTCATATCCTTTTTTGAATTTTTCAGCTTTAAAGCTTCTGATAATACTTTTAAAAATTAAAAGCTTCCAAACATTTAAGATAATTTACACAATAACCGCTCCCAATAAACCGTTAAATTTTACGGTCCTAATGGAAAGCTCGTTTTAACTTCGATAAAAGCTGAACGTTTACAAATCGGAAGCAAATTTTTTCAATTATCTACAATATGTGAAAACATTGCAAGATAAAGTATAGCGTTTTAATTATATCCTTTTTTGAATTTTTAGCTTTAATAGCAGCTTTAAAGCTTCTGCTAATACCTTTAAAAATTAAAAGTTGCAAACATTCAAGATGATTTACACAATAATCGCTCTTGATAAACCGTCAAATTTTATGGTTCTATAATGGAAAGCTCGTTAAATTTCGATAAAAGCTCAACGTTTACAAATCGAAAGCCCATTTTCCCCATTATCTATGTAAAAACATTGCAAGATGTGATAAAGTATAGCGCTTTAATGAAGTACTTTTTTGAATTTTTAGCTTTAGTAGCAGCCTTAAAGCTTCTGCTAACACTTTTAAGAATTAAAAGCTTCCAAACATTTGAATTTACCCGAAAATCGCTTCTGATAAGCCGTTAAATTTTGCGGTTCTGATGGACAGTTCGTTTTAATTTTGATGAAAGCTCAACGTTTACAAATGGAAAGCACATTTAAAACATTGCTAGATGTTTTAAAGTATAGTGGTTTATTTATATATAATTTATAGCTTTAGTAGCTTTTCGGCTTCAAATTTAAAGAAATGATATTTGAGGAATTTTTAATAGGAAAATCAGCTCGCCAAGCCCTATCATCGTTCTAAAAAACATTAATTCGATTTAATGAGCTTTAAAATTTCAATAATACAAAACTTACGTGAAGTTACGTAGCTTGTCAAAGAGCTTTTCAGTCTTACTTAATTATATATTCATAACTTTTTAATTTCCAAACAAAAGCTTTGTAATAAAATTTCGAAATCTCTGTCTAGAGTTTATGAGCACATTTACAGAACTCGGACATATTAAACAACTATAAACGTACTATATCCAAGAAATAATTAATTTTTGTTGCTGTTGTCAGAATGTTATGCTATATGCCTAAATAGAATGTGAATGCGTTGACCAACTACAAATTTGCTCTTCGTTACAAAGTAAGAAATGAGTTTAACGGTTATATGTTTAGCTAATTTCACCCAGATGTCCTAGATTGACTAGATACTGTATATGTAACTATATAGACAATACAATAATGCAGCCAATATTATTTCCTGCCGTTCCAGTTGTCGAAATTTTATTGTATGACTCACACACTCCAATCGACTTTTTTTTATTAGTATATTCTAAAAACTCGAACCATATTTTCTTAGCTATTGTACGAACAACTTTTTACCATCCCTTCCCCCGTACCTCGATATTTAAGAAACTTTTATTAAAAACTTATATTTAACTTATATCTTCTTTTTGCTATACCATAACATTGATGTTATAGTTGTCGACTTTTTTGTCTTCTTTTTTGTGTATGTATGTATGTATTTTTGTTACAACAGTTAAAAGCTCTTTTTTACACAAAATAAAAAGTTAACTCATCATACCGTACGAAATTGAGAAGACACATACATTTACAACATGATTTATTGTTTGCGATGCTGCTTTCTTTGTGATTGATTTTGGCGGTTAAATTTTTTAATACTAAAATATAAAAAATGAGCTTTAAAACGAACTTTTAATTTTTGTATTTTTTTCTGTGTTATGTTCTTGAGAAATGCGGTATATATGTAAGTATCTATATAAATAAGGTGGAATGAGGTGAGGGTGGTTTGCATAGTGAAAACGAAAATGTTTTGTGTATAGCCTCAAGCAAATCAACAACATGAACAAAAAAATATATATTTTTTGAGCTTTTGTGTTTGTTGTCATAATTGTTTGGTTTGATTTTTGGTTGGTTGGTTGCCGAATAGAAATCTCTCGCATAAAAAATGTAAAAATTTGTATCCCTGTAATTGAATAATACAAGTCTGGCATATAATTAGGGCTTATGGTTACAAAATTGTTGCGGGTTGAAAAATGTGATTTGTATTATTTTCAAATATGCGAAGATCAATAATTTTTTTCACGTATCAAGTTTCAGGCTTGGAAATTGTCAGGCAATAACAACTGCCATCTGAAAATGTGAAAGGTCCTATAGTATCTATCGCGGAAAAAATCTGATTGGGCTTACTAAGTTCTCAGTTTCGATTACTGCTTATAAAGTTATAACTCATTGTTGTGTTCTTCCCCGTTTCGTTGATAATCGGTTCCAATGGTTGTTTTATTAATTCAGGAATTCCAATTCATTTGCTATGATGTTGCCCTTACCGCATTATCACTTCCAAATGTCGCAACTGCATGGGGGATGCCTTTTCGGAATACTTGTGAAACGCAAAAACTAAAGGCTTATGATCCGTAAATAGTGTGAGTGCATTCCTTAGGTAATGCTTGAAGTGGTTAGCCGAGAAATAAGCCAACCAGTTACTATATGTAAGAGAGCACGTATACTTACAGCCTCGTCATAAATGAGAGTGTTGCCTCATAGCACTCCACTCCATAGCCGGAAAAACTTGACTCAGTCCATTGCATCAGGAATGCCAATATGGCTTAGGAGCAAGAGATCAAACTGATCTCTAAAATAAGTCTTCCGGAAAGAGTAAAAGTACAAGACATGCTTAACACAGTAGTATAAACCCTGGCCATTTGATGAGCCTAGATGTAATCAACCTTAATGGTCGTCTATCAGGATATACGGAGATAGTAGAAACACTAATATGCGAGTATCGTTCATGAACTTTCAAGAGTGCAATAATTCAGGCGCCCGTCCTAGTGGCAGAAAACTAAACTAGAAGGACCCAGTGGCAATCGTTAAAAGTTGTCACTGTGAAAGCTATGACTTTTAGAGACTTACATGTCTCAAGGACTTGAGTTCTTCCTATAGCCAATAGGGAACGGACAAATGCTGGACTGGTAGCATCGCTACCAGAAAAACCTCATTGAGAACATGAAACAATGTTTCATGACTGGACCAAAAGATGGCAATATGATCGATTGGTATTTGATTTAATACTTTAAAATGTATACGCTTCAAGGAGAAATTCTAGTGTGGAACATGGAAAAAATGTTACTTGCTAATACCGACTACATACTTATCAGTCCAATTAAAACATTAGCATTATATGCTAAATGGTCGATATAGTCAGAGTATAGGCCAGAGTTGACCAAGGTTTACGAAACCTCTGGAATTATATTACTTGACGATACTTTTGTATCTAAATCCCACCTATATCAATGAAAAATTTGAAGACTGCTAGCACAAAGAACGGTTCAGGTAAGTACTCTAGTTTCAAAATCCCTGTCAAACTGGAACCAAGTAAAAACAGTAAGGTTGATCCTCAAATGACATAAATCAGGACAATTGTGAAATTCTCTTATTTATGCCATTTCTATAAATTTTGTAACTTGTATTTTACAGCAAAGGACATAACTTATTTTTCGTTCAACTGTTTTGCCATTCGGTTGACAGGTTCATTCTCCCCATACATTGTGCTATGTTGGTCCAATTGAATTAAATAAGTCTGACGAGTAATCTTGGTTGGGACATGAAGAGAGATGTTTTCCAGGATATGTACGGTGAGTTTGTGTCCCAGTAGCCCATTACTTATCATTGAAGCAACCAATTGTATTCTCCGGTTATTCAGTGTTGCAATTTTATATTTCTGACATCTTTCAGTGCAAGGTAGATGCCGAAAAATATTTTCGTGATATGGCATTTTGTTGTCATAATTCCAGCCATCTATCCGGGCGGTGCGTATATAACAAATAATTTTTTTGAATGTTTTCGATGCGACTGTTATGATTTTGGTGATAGGGAGACAACACTGGAACAGCGAATTCAATTTGGGACTGATATAGGCGAACTATACGTTTTTAATATGATACGAGGATTGCAAAGGGGTTTTCGTTCGAAAGAATAACATAATTTTGCACCAGTGCAGATGTATCTTCATTGCTTCTGATTACTTTGAATATTTTCATGTCGTCAGCATACATTGAACATTGAATAACTTTCGTCCTTGATGAGAGCCCTGTGGAATTCCAGAAGGTGCAGTAATTGGTCTAGATCTTACAGCACCAATTTGGATATATTGATGTATACCGTATAGATACAATGAAACCTATTCCACAAATGCATTGGAGAATCCAAACTTCGACAAGTTTTGAATTACTTTTATATGATCGATCGAGTCAAAAGCTTTGCTGAAATCTGCATATATAGCCTAACGACGTGCAGGTGTTGTTCGATGGATGGAATTGTTTTCCTGGTAAACTCGGTCAGATTAGTCGTTGTAGACCTTCCAGGGAGGAACCTGTCTTGTTGAGCTGTTGAGTTGCAAATAACCAATTCAAATAGTCTGGGAATTGACGACCACGATGAAATTTCCCTGTAGCACGAAATGTCAGCTCTATTTCCAGCTCTAAAGATCGGTGTAATTTTGGTGGTTTTCCAATGAGTAGAAAATTTGACAGTCTGAAGAGATTGATTAAAGAGCAGACAAAGCGGTTCAACTAGTTTAAGGTCGACCATTTTCAGAATCGTTGACGTTATCTTATCGGGACCGCAACATGATGTTAGTGAAGCAGTTCTTCAACTCAATTACTTTAGTTTTTTTTTAGTTGAAGCGATCAGTTATAACAAAAATGCCCGGATCATTAGATAGGATAAGGTCATGGTATCTACCGTGCATGTTAGGGACTTTGTTAATTTGATTCAAATTAGAATTAAGAATGGAGTCTATATGAAGTACATTTCCGGTTCGAATGTAACGTTAAAAGGAATATTGCAATTAACGTCGGGATCAAATCACCTGCGATGAGAAATATGTTTAAAACTTCACAATAATTTATGTATTTCTTGGAAGTCGTTTGCGATGAGGTCACAGTTAATTTTGTGCAAGCATAATTTTACACATATAGCAATTCCAATCCTGACTGGAAAACAGCCACAGTAGGTGTGTGAAGTTATCCCAGGATTCCATCCCAGAAAAATTAAAAATGTTCATCTGGTAATACAATTCTTATCCCATCCCAGGATTTTAACAATCATCCCAAAATTTGATATCATCATTTTAGAAATTTACAAACGACGTGTTAGCTTATATATTCTTGTGGTAAGAAGTAATTGACACAATACGCTCAGAAATTCATGTGCATATGGCCCAATACATCAAATTAGGAGTTTAACTACATGTTCTCGAGAACAATGATTACCAGAAAACGTTTCCTTTGTTTCCGGCTTGACATGATGTCCACTTGCTGTGATAAATCATTGAGCACCACCCGTATGTTGTAACTGGCGTAAATGGGCTCATATGTATATGGCCCCATATAAAAAATACGTATTTCTTATATGGGGCCATATATATACATATGAGCCCAATGCGCCTACTACAACATACGGCTGCTGTTGAACGAAAATTTATCACAACAAGTGGACATCATCTCAAGTCGAAAACAAAGGAAATTTTTCCCGGCACTCATGGTACTCGGGAACCATTAATTAAAATCCGCATTTCTTATTTCTGAGCCTATTGTGCCAATTACTTCTTACGACAAGAATATATAAGCTAACACGCCGTTTGCATATTTATAAGATGGTGTTATCAAATTTTCAGATGATTTTTAAAATTCTGGGATGGGATAAGAATCGTATTACCTGATGAACATTTTTAAGTTTTCTGAGATGGGATCCTGGGATAACTTCACACACTTAGCCACAGTTTGGTTCGGGATAGATGATTTAACGGCCATTAGAAATCCTCCTCCTGAAATTTTAGGGCTTGTTATAGAAGGAACATTTTTACCATTCAAATTCTTTCATCGTCGAGGAGCGACTGCATTGATCTCATATGATGAATGAGGGCTGCGTTGATTGTTCCAATCGATCCTTAGTTACTGCTGGAGATGTTATTGCAGATGGTTCTTGTGGTTACACTTTAATTGATACATTCGCTTGTGAGTTAGATGGTGTTTTTTTGGGCCCGAGGGAATATGGTACTGACCTTGACCTTGAATTAAAGAATTTTGTGATAGAATAAAAGACAATGGTAGTTAATTGAGCAAATATAGGAGTGCCTAAAGTAATTCCGGAATTGCGGTCACTTGATAAATTCAGATTCCTATACATTCATGAAATTTATTCATCATCCATCTAAATCTGGCTTTGTCATCGCATCTTAGATTATTCCTATATATATACAGATGCACATAAGGTACATCAACAAGAAATAAACAAAAAAAAACGAATTTAAACTTAAATTCATCTAAATTCCTTAATTCCATTATTTTTTGTTGTTGTTAACAGTTTTGAGTTATCCCAGATTTTATTTTATTTCGGGGTAGTAGATACCTCGTTTAAGTAAATTTAACAAAATTTTTTTTGCTCAGCCATATATATCCCAGATTATTCAGTCAATGTGTTCGATCGAAAAAAAATAAAACTTTCTGCTTACTTATGCGACGAACGAACAAAATGTGAATTGAGGATTTATACAATTTGGAATGAATTTAGTTTTTTGTGCTACACTACTACTACCACTATAATACTGCTGTGCAAATAATTTTCCTATTCATTTTCATCATTTTTTTGGGGTAATACAATATTTTTCTTGTACGTACACGATGTTGTATATAGCTTTAACAAGTTTTCTGTCTATACATGTACCTATATATCGAATATTCTGTATATTAGAGATTATACCTATCAAAGTTTTTTGTGTGCGGTATGTATGGTGTGTGTGTGTGTATGTGGGTTAAGACTTTTTGCCTAGCTACCTACATACCAGATACAGCACATTACATATGTACATATAGTGAAGGTGTTTTTAAAGGTAATAAGAAAATGTATTGTTATTGGGTGCAAAAAATTATCGTCATATGGAAACAAAGACGTGTACAAGATTGAATATTTGTTTGTTGTTGTTTTTGTTGGTATATTAAGGAACTGGAAGATCTTTTTTTTTCTACTTGTTAAATTATCTTTATTGTGTACATGAGATTATATATAGTGTAAGCTCATCAATATGCTAATGTGTAGTTTTTAAATTAAATTTATGCACTGGGGGTCTGCCGCATACATATATAGAGATAATCAAGGCACGCTAGCTAATTCTCAACTGTTTGAATGTAGGTATATAAAAGAGATAAGAAGTTAATTAAAATGCAACAGCGCAGCACCAAAATTATCGCAACAAGTTTTTTACAATATAGATGGCGCACTAACAATTTTTGGTTTTAAACGATAATTTTGAATCCGCATAAAACGAACTCGATACGTTTTGACAATTTGGCGACAAATAGTGAATTTATAATAGAATACGTAATTGTATTAACTTACGTAAATCAAATTATATTCGTTACAATTGCATGAAATCAATTTCGATTTCAAATTGACATTATTTTGAGAGTAAAGTTGTTAAAATCAAACTTAGAGTTTCAAATCATATTTTTAAATCCAGTTTCGGGTTTAAGATAATTCACAGTCCAGGTTTCAGAAATTTTGGAGCTCATCTGAAAATTAGGGATTTCCTATTAAGTCCTTAATTCCTAAAAACGAATGTTTTTTTTAGTGAAAGTGGCATGAATTCTACATTTTAAAAAATTTGAGCTTTTATCGGTCTTAATTTAAGCTTTCTATGAAAATGGTACAGATTTCGTTACATCGTGAATTCGGCTGATTTCGTTTAATGATAATGCATTGAAAACTTTTATTTATGATAATTTATGATGAACGCTTTTTTATCAACTAAAAGCTCTCTAAAGCTTTGTTGGTAAATTAATATTTTGTAAAAACCTTGGATTGTATTGAAAAACATACGTTAAAAATAATTTGAAAGTTTAATTCTATTGATTATTACAATTTCAATTTAATATTTTTTGAACTAAGCTTATTTAATCTTACGGCACTAAATTATTCTATACTTTTAAAAGCTTCATTCAGCGAGCTTTTGATAAGTTTTGGTCTTAAAATGAAGATCATTCATGAACGCTTTAATGATAATTTTACATGTTAAGATTTTAAATTCAAGTTTTTTTATAATTTAACCGAAAAGCTCGGGTATATCAGTTTACATAAATAGATGGTTACCTACTTTTGAAAGCTTTGTAATCTTTCTTAATATAATTTTTAAATTCGGAATGTCAGAGGTAGCCACTGACAAAGCATATGAAAGATCTTAAGGTTAAGAAGCGCTAAAAGGCTCATTTGTGTTTATGCAAAGCTTGTGTTTACTAAAGATTAAAAATATAGAGAAGCTCTTAATTTTAAACTTAAAATAAATTTAATTGCATGTCGTATCTTTAAACTACATTTATAATCTATAAGATTGATTGAAAGCTTTCGTTTGGAAAATAAAAGGAGTTGTAAGCTTATTCTAAGCCGGTTTAGATAAGTAGAAATTATGTAAAGCTTGGATTGATTTTAATTTTTAAAAAATATAAATTAGAACCATGAAATTTGAAAGCTCACTGTATGTAAAATGTGATATTGAAAGCTCTATATAAAAATGGTACATTTTTATACGGTGAGCTTTGAAAGTCTACAAATTCAACAAATGGATATTTCAGATTTGGTTCTATATTTACAGCATTGTTACAAATTAATTTGTAACATTAAAAGCGTCTGCCAAATTGACTTTCTTTGAAAAGCTTTTTGCTTTTAAAAAAATATTTTTTTTTTAAATTATGCATGTTGGGACTTTAAATTAAACTTTGTGCCAAAATTTTGAATTTCCTGATAATCTTTCGATTTAAGCTTTACTATTTTTGTAAGTTAACCAAAGGTTCTTTTATTCCACTGTAACTGGTAGTATCCAATTTTAGCCGCCAACCTTTACGTCACAGCCTTGGCATTTAATAAATAATAAATTAAAACTTATTCATACTCGGAAAATAAGGCACAGGGTCAGCAGCTTGACTTTGATAAAATTTAATTTTGAAAAGCTCTTTATTTTGAGGAGATTTTAATCCTTATTTAAATGTCAAAGCTCTAATATATATTAGTTGTTCAAAAAACTATCGTTTGAAAACTATTACAAAAATAAAATGTATGCTTAAAAGTGGTTTTAGAATTTACTGAAAAGCTCTCTTAATATTTTTTGTTAATTTAAATTTCAAATTTAATTGAAATATTTGTAAATATTAATTTAAACTAATTTGAAAGCTCATTATGATATTGTTATATTCGATACTGAAAGCTCAGCACTGTAGACTATAAGTGCGATTTTTTTTGTCACTTTATGAGCTGTTTTAATCTGAGATATCCTTAATTTTTTTTTTTTAAATTTAATGCTTTATAAAATGTTATAATAAAAGCTTTACAAATTAGAATTAATAAATGTTGTAAAAAATAGTAAACCTCAGTTTATATTTTTCAATTACTCTTCAAAATGGTTCTTTAATTTTAAAAGCTTCCGACAAATTAGTTAATTTTAAGTTTACTAGAGCTAATATTTTTAGCTTTTGGCAATTTAGTAAATTAATCCGTTTCAATACGTTTGGGTCAATAAAAAAAAGAAGCTTTTAATACTTTTTTTTAAATTTCTGAAAGCTGACAGTACATTTTAAAATTTTGTAACAATCCTTCGTGTTGAATATGAGTATATTCTGAAATCCATTTGCCATAAGCTTTATGGTTTTTGTAATAAGCAAAAAGCTCCGAATTTATAACGCTTGCTAAGAAGATACACTTGATTAAAGAAGGTACACTAAAATTAAAAGTATGCCTCTATTATATTTAAAAGCTCTTTTTATACACAGGGTAAACTAGCTTTAATTAATAAAATGCAAATTTAAATTTGTCAGAGCTTTCGCTGGCCTGTCTGCTTTAAAAATTAAATAAGTACCTTCCCGGGAGTGCTTTCAAACAGTTTGTTACGAGTACGCACTGATTAGTTAGTAGCAAACTCTTCTTTGTCGGTAATGACCGGGCAAACATTTTCTGTTCACCAAATAATTTTTTGTTCACCAACTTTTTATAGAATTATAAAATTTCAGAATAGTACTGCAAATATCTTCTCAAAAATGCTGTAAAATATCCTTCCAATGTTGTTGTTGGGCTTGGGGACCCGTAATCCAATATCCACTTGTTCTCGCACACAATCGATTTGTATTAGTAGTATAAAAGCTCCGTCGAGACACTGTGTGCACATGTATAATGACACTGGCCATGTATACATAAAAAATAATCGTCCAATTAAATTGGAAACGCTTGTAGAAATTTTATGATACATAATCGAAATTATTATGTTGGACTATCAATGAATTTCTCATCGTTTCCACATAATATACGTATTGTATGTATGCTATTAAGATGTTATGTATCCCAGAAAAAAAAAATGAAAAATCAATCGACATTAAATAGAACAATAACGGGGGGTTAAAAATCTGTTAAGACTTCCAATGAGACCGACCAAACAATAACGAAAAATGAAAAAAATTTTGGGATGGAATCATCATAAAAATCTTGAAGAAGATTGAAAAATTCATTGAATTCTCTATACATACCATAGTATGTACATATATGTATGTACGTTATGTTGTCTAGATTGCACAAAATTCAACAACAATGTTGGAAAATTATTTTAACTTACTTACGTTACGAGTATATATCAAAATGATGTTGCATTGGTTTTTCTTTAAGATGTGCGGAGAACCAACTCAACAATAACGAAAATTGCATTATTTTGTTGTTAAGGCGAAATTCTACTTCTACGGTTGATTAGAATAGAATATGATGACGAATACCTTTTGTTGGTTGGAAAATGAAAAACTGGGAAATTGTTTTTGAAGTACACCAGCACAGTACATCTCATACCCAAAATACCCAAAAATAAATTTTCTGAATCAAAATTCGACGAAAAAGTACAAAGTTTTCCAAAAACCTGGCAACTTACAGTTGTACATATGTTGCGTATTATAGTAACGGGTATAGCGAATGTGACGAACACAATAACCAACAGATTTTTGTCCCACACTCTAGATTGGTCTTATCACTACCAATGTACTTCTGAACTAATTTTAATGTTGCGCTTCCATTCTAATGGCATGTGGTGGAACAATCAATATAAAATGGCTAGAAATTTTACCACTCGACTGATGCAATTTTCCGATTATTAAGTGAAACCGTAAAGAGCTTCAGAAAATCGTCATCTAGTTTGGCTTAGACCACAACCGAAAGGGCAACGAAGACCATGTATATTCCTGACGTACATCCTTGGTGAGGTCCATCAGGTAATTTGAAACCTGTAGTGGCAAGTCGAAAGAGCTTAACTAGCCCTTCTCAATTGAAATGCCCTAGTCGTGGCCTGTAATTTTGCTGGCCGATAATTCATTAGACCTCAACCAGTTTACGGCCTCGTTTATCACAGTTACTTTAACTTCAGAAACCCTATAAAAATCGAGGAAACGGAGCTAGAGGTTAATCAGTTCACAAATCCTTGATTGACAACCATACGAGACGAGATAGAATAGTATTAGTAATCTCTTTGTCACATAGAATATATGAGTTCCCTGCGTTGCTAGGTCTACAGGAAGACATCAGGGGTCTACAGGGAGACATCAAGGGTCTACAGAGAGATATTTGTACCAGATGTTTAAAGGAGTCAGATGGATGTAGCAGATGGCCCCAAAGCCTGAATGGATGTACTTCTCAGTGCACCAGTAATTCGCACAAAGAAGCTTTACTCTGACTGTGATTGAATACTGCGGCATAGAGCCAGGATTTGGTTTGGGTTTCCAATATATTAGGATACCAATTTAATTTGCTGTCCAGAATGAGTCACAGGTTTTACCTGTAAAAGTTAAGCTTAATTTCTTTTAAAGTGAGAGGAACTATATGAGAAAGTTTTTATTTCCTAGAGAAAAGGACCAAACTCAATTTTATGTCGATTTAATTTAATGCACACAGCATTTTTCATAAGCTCGAGCACTGGGACATACTTGTCATTCTGGATTTTGAGTACTGGCTGGACTATCAAAGTAGCACATGGTGTGTTCGGATAGGCTATAGGTTAGAGTAGCTGCTAAAACACACTTAGACCAGTAATGGTCCATTATGATACCACAGGATTTTACTTCCCTATTAACTCAATAGTGGGACCAATTAGAACCACTTTACAGTTTTCGAAATCTGAGAGGCTGTTCATAATGAACCTATCCATATGTTTACGCCATCTGTGTGTCAATGTCGGCCATGACCATAGGAAGTGAACTAAAGTCTCTACTTCCTCCTCATCCATGCAACTTTCAGACATACTCTTTGAGCATGCTCTCGACGAAGTATTTGATCGACTTGTGTGCATTCTCACGACCGTTTTTAACTAACATCTGGTACAGGGATATTAAAGTATTCGCTGAATGTAGATATACTGAATGTAAATATTTCTGGGCAATTACCAAAAATATCGACCAGAAGAAAGTGAATCATTACTTCTAAGTCGCGTGTACGTCTCGTTCTCGCAGCGCCCCGCTTATAAGCATATAGGCCATTCTTTACACTTTTTCGATTCTGCTCCTTTATGTTGTTTTATGAAGAGCTGGCCACCAGATACACATTCCATACATAAGTATAGGTTTCACTATGGCGGTGAAAAGCTAGTGTACTAGCTTCGGGTTCAGTGGCCTTTTTCAGTATAGTAGCCTTATTGACTCTTTCCAAAATGTTAGGCCTACAACTAACCTTAATGCGCAAGATCATGCCTATAAGCCTTGCTTTGTCGGTAAAAGCTAGTCTAATGCCGTTCATTCTAGGAGGATTTACAACTGGGATCTTGTATTGCCTCGTAAAGAGTACCACCTCAGTTTTGGGCTTTTTGATTCCCAGTTCATATCTGCTACCCTATATCTTGTAATTATTAAGGGCGTATTCTGCATTGCTTTCTTAATCGTGCTTATGTATTTCAGAGAGAACTATCGCTACGTTGTCTACATAAGCTCAGCCACACTCATCCGGGGATTGCTGTTTAACTGTCACGTGATCCCTTTCTGAACTGTCACAGCCGACCATTTTCCTAGCCCTTGTCACGGACTAATTCTGCTCAGCTGTAAAGTGACCTCTGGTCACAGCCCACTTGTTCAGTATCCTGAACGACTAGCGGCGGTCTCTATAGCGCTGCTTCGATGGTGCCATTTTTTGGAGCCCCACCGATTCCCAATTCGAGTTCTCACTCGATGTTTTCGGCCATTGGAGAGTGCCAGTCTCATATTTTATATTTGTTTTGATCTTGGACATATTATTTTCACGAGTTTCGGAGAAATTAAGGCCCATCTGTGCAGAGGTCCGTGTACGTAGATAAGGCTACTTAGAATTAGAGGTCACCTGGTAATCAGAGGGCCCTCCCTTCAATAAAGAACGTGAACTTGGAGGCGGCGACATGGTGAGGCATAACGTGTGTTAATATGTGGCAAGCTCAAGAACATTTTTTTTTGAAAGACACACAAGAAATTCGCCTTGTTATGAGCTATCATCGATACTTTGGTTCCCCTACTCTTCAATGCATCCTCGAATTAAAATTCTATTAAAAAAAATGTTTTTTTTTCACAATTTCGCCAAAAACCTAAATCTTAAACACAACCACACGACTAAAAAATTAAAAGTCGCAAGTGTCACGTACACATATATGTTCTCTATATATGTATAAGTGGTTTTGCTTAAAAGATTACGATTAACTATGTTATGGCAATGCGACAATAATATTTGTATAGAAGAGAACGGGAAAACCCCATTATCATATTATAGTTTTTGGTACAGCAGAGCAACGTAAATCGGGAACACAAGACTAATGGTTGTTGGGAGAAATTTGATAGTTGAACAAAAAATAGTTTTTTCTTTTTTTTTTGTTAAATTTCCAGGAATCAAAACTATTTATGTACATAGGATAGCAACAACAAAGTATGTAACTGGATTGGTGGAAAACATACTGTGCGATTTCTCGTCGACTCTTGTCGACGTACATATATTCACACAACAATTATATTTTGGTATTCAATCTGCGAAATCCTATTAAATCCGCTGTATACCACTACATAGTACATAGTAAATTATTTGTAGTAGTTGTTGTTGGTTTACAAAAAAAAATGTATGTTTTATGTTTTTTATGGCGTTTCACCAAATATTTATTCACGTAAATATAAATATGTGTACAACATGATCCAGTTTGTTTATTCATTGGCATTAATTCAATGTTGTTTTGCTATGTCAATATTGGTCGATTTGGTGGTTTACTTATGCTCACGTTATTAATTTATAGTGTTAGACAGATCCGCAGACGTGGGAAAATAAAAATTATTAAAAAAAAAATTTTTTAGTGCACAAAAAATTGTTCGGTGTCGAAAAATTTATTTGGTGTCCAACTTTTGTTCGAATTACTTTCAACACTGCGGTCTCGTCGATGAAGTACCATGAATTGTGTTTTCTCTTGCCATTAGAGAAGCTTCGAACTGTCGATGGAAGCGATCGGCCATGTCACTGGCTTTTTGTTGGTAAGCCGTTGCCGTATAGCCAATGGGAGCCCAGAAATTTCGTTAACTCTGAGAAAATTTACCAGTCGCACGAACACTAGGATTTGAATTGTTACCTGACAGATACAGATGCGGGAAAACGAAAAAAAAATAAAAATATTACTGGTGCTCAAGAAAATTTTTGGTGCACAAAAATTTATTTGGTGCCCAAAATTTGTTCAATCCCGGCACATTTTGAAATTCTATAGTCAGTGGTTTAGGTCCAGCGAATTTTTCCACATTGGAGCATTCGGAAGCATACCTACCCAAGATTCATTTTCATTTAATCGTGGAGCTGTAACCATATATAGCAATCATTTATTGAAACAGAAGTACTCCTGAGACTACTGACTACGCTATCACATCACCAACTTTTGAGGTGAGGTTCCTAACTAAGTTTCACATCAGACGGTTATGGACAATGAGGCGCTAAGCTTCTTTACAGATGGCTTAAAAAGGTATAGGGAGGTCGCAGTGTTATTCAGTAGCAGATTGAAGTCATACAACGTCGCTAGGTTATCGACATCTTCTTGGAGTTTGTAAGTATCGTTGATGTTCTCCACAGTTTTGTATATTTTGAGGTCATCCGCAAACATTAGGATTTTGTAATAATGAATTACTGCAGTGATTTCGTTAATCAAAATGATGGAAATTCATGGGCCAATAGAGCAACCTTGGGGTACACCTGAGGTGGCAAAAATTGGTATATAGATATTTTGTTTCTTGTTTCAATAAATTGAACGCCGTTGGGGTATGATTTAAACCAGGCAATAAAACGTCTGCAGAAACCAAATTTATACAAGCTTTCTAGTGCTTTGCAATAACTGATGGAGTTAAAGGCTTTGGCAAAGTTTGTGTATATAACATCTACTTGCTTGTGATAAAATCGTGTTGCTATAGTGATATGTATCGGGGTACCACCGTCCGAAATGATTTGCAAAGTTCGAGTTCAAATCACTTTGGGATTGATGGAATTGACTTGTTTTGAATATCGGTGTCAGTCTTGTTGTTTTCCATGGAAATTCTCCTAATTTCAATGATTGATTGAAAAGTAGCCACATATCCAAGAGTATCTAGAGCCTAAATAAATATCATTCAGTGATATTTGGGGTATTTGTATGGACACATTGTTGTTGTTTTCGTCTGTTTGAATGATATTATCGATGTCTTCCGGCTTATAGACTGATTGAAAGAATTTAGCAAACATATTAGATATGACTTGCGGCGTAGCACGACAATTCCCAGAAAACGACAATTTACCGAAAACGACAATTCACCGAAAACACATTTCACCGAAAACGACAATTCACCGAAAAGCAATTCCTCGAAAACACAATTCACCGAAAACAACAATTCACCGAAAAGCAATTCACCGAAAACGACAATTCACTCGAATTATGAACTCGAATTATTTGATGGAAATGAGATTGTAAATAGATTTTTGGATAATGTTCTGGAATATAGCCAACGGGAACGGAACTAGGCCAATCCTTGACCGATTATCAAGGAACTGGAAAATTATTTATGGATAAAATTCAGGATTATTGCCATTTGGAACAGAACTAGGCCAACCCATGTCCACTTGTCAAGTTTCATGATAATCGGTCAAGGATGGGCCTAGTTCAGTTCCAAATGGCCGTATTCCAGAACTTCATCCAAAAATCGTTTTCTTTTTCGGTAAATTGTCGTTTACGGTGACATACTTTTTGGTGGATTGTCGTTTTCGGTGATTTTCGTTGAATGGTCATTTTCTGTTAACTGTCGTGCTATCATTTTCTAGGTAACTGTTAATTTCACGTTTCGATTTAAAGTTGCTCCAAAAGTATTTTGGATCATGCTTTATTTTTTCTTGAATACAAGAGATGTAATCCTTGAACTTTGTCAGGCAGTAGCTGTGTATTTATGTTTACTAGACTCAGAATAACATTTCAGTTTTTCTTTGTAAGCCTTGTCCTTCAAGATAATAAGTTTACCATCGTACCAAGGTTGATACCAGTTAGGTTTAATTACGCCAGTATGACAAATTGTATAGAATTTGTCTAAATTAACATTCAGATTACTGAAGTTCAATTCATCTTTCCAGTTGAAGCGTTTACAATCTAGAGTCACGTTGGTTGAGTCTGCTTTTCTGTAGTTGTAGAGTACGTTGTTTGGTTCTGGTGACTTTGTATGCTGATCTCGCTCTTCTTAATTATTTCGATAGATTTATGATGGATACCGTTGATACAGAATGGTGATAATGATTCGTTGATTTTGAACATTCCAGGCGTATTGGTAAAAATCAGATCTAAAATTCTATCTCGACCATTTCGATAATATCGCACATTTGGCTCATATTTGTATCGAGCATGCGGTATTGATGAAAAGACACTTACTTTCCGATGACATCAAAATAGCGCATGTTGACATAGTTCAGTGTCCTGCAAGTGAAGATCCTCCCTTTATGACGCCACAATTGTTATAGTGCTATTCGTACAGTTTTGCGAGCTCGTGGTACTGATATTTGATCAAACGAGGTTAGAATTTCGTAAGCTGGCTTCAATCGATCAAATAGAAATGTTAAGAATATGTTCGCGAACGCGTCTAATGACATTATATGGACCTTCGTAGGATGGTGATAATCCTGTGCGAACCTTGTCCGGGGTACAAAAATTGAGTCTTGATTAGTTGTTCGGGATGCTGTCGGAACAACATTTTGCATGGTATTGCGTAACTGTGTCTGGTGGTAGTAAAGGTACATTTCAGCTGGTGAGCACTTCAGATCTTCTTTCACTGTAGCTCTAACTCCAAGCAAAACAATGGGAATCTCAGAGCTCCAATTACTAGTATTGCCTCGTGCCATTAGCGCTGACTTAAGCTGGTGGTGAAAAGGTCCAACCATGCCATTTGCTTGAGGATGCGATAGACCGTAGTACGTATACGATTTGAGCCAAGGAGTTTAGTCAACTCAGCAAAAAATTTTGACTCTAATTGTGTTTCCTGATCGGTAGTAATAGTGAGAGGAAACCCAAATCGGGATACGTCATTATTAACAAAAGTTGAAGAAATTGTGGTTGCAGACCTGTATGGACACAGTAATCTTCCGGACATCTAGTTAAGGCATTTAGAACGGTATCAGATGAAGCCGTGTTTCTATTGGCGGGTATGCCTCCAAACGACTTATTGGCTAAGGAGCGTGAAAGTATGTGTTCTCGACGTGCAAATGGGCATAAGAGGGGAAATCATATTGTGGCTCGCACAGAGACCGTCAACTTGTGGCAGCACCGTTGGGAAAGCTCGGGAAAAGGTTAGTCCCTTCGGTAGTTAAATGGCTAGATAGGAAACATGGAGAGATTGCCTTCTATTTATGCCAGTTTCTGACGGGGCATGGTTGTTTTCGCGCTTAGTTATATAAGTTTATGCAAGATGATTCCCGATGGAAAACGGGAGAACGTGGAGCATGTATTTTTTGACTGCCCGCGCTTCGAGGAAGGAAAATTGGAACTATATATAGGTCTGTGGGAAATGACTTATCACTGTTAACAGTTGTTGATTGTATGCTGCATTCCGAAGAAATTTAGGAGGTGGTGTGTAAAATGAGTGCAAAGGTTATTAAGAAACTGAGAAGTCTAGAAAAAAATAGACTACATAGGACAATAAAGTTAGATGGCAACTAAGGCTGAGCCTGTTCTCGCGAAGTAATACATAGCAGTAGTTCCACGAGACAACGATAGGTATAAGAATTTGGGGGTGCCGTTTATGGGAACTTCCCATGTGCAACGATGTGACGGATGGTTCGACGAGTGAGGAGGAGGAATCTCAAATGTGTTACAGCTACGCGCCAGTCTGTGTTTATACTAGTCCTTGGGACAGTTATGATACTCTAACCTAACCTCCTCTTTTAGATGGTGTATGTCCAGATGCGTGCGACCATATACAAGGCTGCTTGTTGAGCCAAAATCTCGCGACGGTGCTGGTTATGGTGACTAAAGATTTGCAGAGGGTCTGGTGTAAATTTAAACTGTATATAGAGCGAGCCCACTAATTTTGCTTATTGCTCACCCAATCCTAGGTACAATTCTCGTATAACCCGCACCCCAAGCTGAAGTAAAATATTTTTTTTGGCACCAGTTCATGATATGTACAACTATATATATGTTGTATGTACAACATAAATTTCACGTTATAATAGGCAGGAGCATAAAAAAGCAAAACAAAACTACATAAACTGATTGCATGTTGTGTTTTATAATTACATTTCAATTTTATACCTCCACCTCGCCCCCCTGTGCACACGTAACATAAAGCTACCCAGTTTATGAGTTGTGTACATAATACATGCGATACATGTCGTTGTGGCATGCATTTTTATGTTTTTACAATAAAGTTTCATAATTGGTCATTTTAATGATTTTCGTCGTCGTCTGGACCACTAAAGAAACCGTCGCAAATGTATGGTGTTGGCTCTTAAAATTTGTCAAGCACCATCATAATTTTCTATTTGACTGGTTAGTATCTATATACATAAATGTATGTATAATGGATAAGATAGATATAAATTTAATTAAACGTCTCGTATATGAAAACTATATATATTGACAGGCGGCATTTTCCCGATTTTTCATTCACTGCAGTGTATACGAAAAAAAAAATTACAGGAAATACAGATTTTCATAAATAATATTTGTAAATCAAATTTGGCACTTATTGTAGTCATGTCATGCTAGTTTTATGTAATAGTTTGTATTTTTTATAGTTATTCTATCAAATAAAATTCAATAAAATTGAATGTTATGATTCGCATGCAATTCGTAATGAACATTAGTATGTACAGCTTATTCTACTGTTTTATAGATGTCGGTGCAAACAACTAAGAGAAATAAATAAGCAAAGACACAATATTTTAGCGTATACAATAAAATGTCACATACATAAGAATAGTAGAAAACATTTAGTAAAGATGTCAGTCAAAACGGTATGGTTAATATTTAGCACTCCACACGGGAAATAGGAAAACTAGACAATTTATTTCAGGTTTTACTATTCTCCGGGGCGGGCACGTCATTAGTGTTGTAACTATACGTTGGCTTGTATTTTTTTAATTTTGTACCGGATCACCAGCTTTCCAATGAATTCAGCAGAGTTTACTGACCAGCACAAATCATTATCGATCAATTTACGTATATATTTGTGAATAATCGAATTTAATTGCCACAAATTATAAAATTTTGAATTCCTGAATCACAAAAATATAATTTCATTTTCATTGGAATTGTTTTTGTTGTTATTTCTTCAATTGGCCTTTCGCTGTCTTATATACCCGCGTTGGCGAGCACCGCTCGCAGGCTTGTTATAAAAAATGACTTGCAACAAAAAATACGATTTGGTGAAATACATTAGGTATATTGTTTTCATTGATGTGTGTGTGTGTGTCTGTGTATACACATATATGTATATGTGTGCGATTGTTAAAATCAGAATACCATACAGATTGGTTTTGGATTTTTAATTGGTACGTTGAGTGGCAGCGATCGTTTGATATCTGTATCGAGTTTCGAGGCGAGGATAAATTAATTAAATTTGTTGCAACTCTCGCGCCCAGGTCACATGTGCTATACTGCGGTAATTATAAAGGTATGTGGAATTTAACTTTCGCGCTGTAATTGTCCTTGGCGTCAAATGGACTTTTGAGGATAAACTCGATAAACTCGGTTTGCATGTGATTATGATTATGTTGTCGATATTAGAGGTCAGGTCGCTTCCGCGAGTGATCGTACAAAGGATGGAACATGGAATTAAACTTGTATTGCTTGAATTCTTCATTGGGCGTATCACTCGATTATCACCAAAATAATTTCAAGGAATTATTTTCCATTTGGTTCGTATAAAGACTCAATTTACAATGACTTGGACGATCTGTGTCAACATCGACGCAGGACTTTGCGCATGGAGTGGACACTATACTGACCTGCTTGATGTTTATCATGCGTCACAGACTGTTGTTGAGCCACCTCTAATACAGCCTTTGGAGCTATCCCATGAAGAATTCACTAAGGCCATGTAGAGATTGAAACGAAACCGATTACCTGAGGTGGACTGCATTAATTCGGAGCTCTTGATATTTGGAGGGGATACTTTGTGGAACTGTCTTCTCGATCTTATTTGATTAGTACAGCAAACCGGAGACCTCTCAAAATGTGAGAATTATCGCGGTATAGCTCTCCATTACACAGCATACAAATTACTGTTTTACATTATATTGGATGGAACCACTTATTTAGCGGAGGACCTGGTTGGTGACTATCAAGGATGATTTCATCCGAATCGATTAGTTACTGATCAGGTGTTTTTGCTGCTGACGATGCTATCTAAAATTTATGAGACTTTAATCCCCGTTCATCAGATGTTCTTGGATTTCCGGCAGGCCTATGACACGATCAATCGAGAGAGTTTGAGGTCTGCCCTGGAATACCTAGGATTGACAACAAAATTGGTACGACTGTATAGGATGACAGTGACGCAGTCTCAATGCTGTGTTAAAGTTGAGAACAGGCTATCAAGAATTTTTGCAGTTAGCTCGGGTGTTCGGCAGGGAGATACTCTGTCCCCGATACTCTTTAATCTCATGTTGGAGTACATCTTTTGTAAAACTGGAACACCTCAGCGCAACATCTTATATCGCCAGTCCAATCAGCTGCTTGCATATGCAGATGACATATGCGTGATTGGACTGAATAGCAACGGAGTGAAACCAAAACGAAATAAACGAGTCCAAAACGAAATACTTGATCTCTGATTAAAGGGACAATGGGACACCAGTTTTTAGTTGTGGCTACTACACGTTTGGCTGACACTAGTATTGTGTGCGTTGAATATCATATGAATATAACAATAGCTTATGAATTTGACTGATGAAGCTAAACATCAAGAGATGGCAGGTGATATAATAGTATGAGGGAGATGGGCCAGGGCTACCTCAACTCAGAGATTTAAAACTCAAATGAAGGTTATTCAATTTCTGCTATTGGCGTATAGCCAAGTTTATTTAGTAAGCGACATAAAATCCATTTTTACCTCACCACCAATGTAAAATACTTACAACATAGAATTATTGCAAAATCCGCGCACCCAACAATAATTTCGTACACATTTCGAACAACAAAACAAGAACTACTAACTACATCAAAACACAAACCACGAAATGCAAAAGAAATAAAAACATTGTGTTAAAGAAGCTATAAATAATATCTTGAAATGATGATAAATAATAACAAAATCAATGACAATAGAAATCTTTAAGACCCTAAAAAAAAACTAAAACGAATCCAACAATAGTACACAACAATAGAAAGAAATACTTGTGTATTCATAAAAAAAATCTAAAATACAATTCAAAACTACATAATTGTATAAGACGAACCGTGTATAAGGCTAGGTATATCCCACTCTCGTCGACGACGACGACGATGACAACACGACGAAATGAAAAGTATTAAATATATAACAGTTTTGTGTTGTTGTTTGGGTTGTTGTTAAAACTAAAAACTTAAAAAAAAAAAATATTTTTATTAAATAAATAAAGAAATTGGAAAATATCACATACACATATGATAAAGAATACGGGAAGACAATGAAGAAGATCTCTTAACCTTATACCGAACGTTTTACAATGTTTAAACAAGACAAAAAATGAATTGTCATTTTTTATTGTTGTTATAATTTTTTTTAAAAAGTAAAATGACTTAACTCAAATTTGTCTAATTTGTTCAATTTTGAAGTGGGCTCATTACAGTATAGTTATGTACGTACATACACATACATACAATTCGAAATGTCGATTGAATTGAATTTCAATTTATGCAGACGGGCTACCGTTTGATTTGGAGAGTAATCTTTGGAATAGCTTTGAAGTGGTCGCGTACATAATAATTGGTTCGTTTGTTCAAGAAATCTGAAGTATTAATGCTGATATCTGATATTTGGATTCCAAATGTTCTAAATAATCTAAATTTTCTAAATGTTCTAAATATTTTAAATCTTCTAAATATTATAAATCTCCTTAATTTGCTAAATATTGTAAATATTCTAAATATTTTAAATATTCTAAATATTCTGTATAATCTATATTTTCTAAATTTTCTAAATCTCCATAATTTGCTAAAAATTCGAAATATTCTAAATATTCTTAATAGTCTTAATCTTCTATTGATATTCTAAATATTCCAAATAATTTAAAATTTCTAAATATTCTAAATATATTTTAAATATTCTAAATAATTTAAATTTTCTAAATATTCTAAATCTCCGTAATTTGCTAAAAATTCTAAATATTCTTAATAGTCTAAATCGTCTATATATTCTAAATATTCTTAATATTCTAAATAGTCTAAATATTCTAAATATTCTAAATTTTCTAAATCTTCTAAGTATTCTAAATATTCAAAATATTCTAAATATTCTGTATAATCTATATTTTCTAAATTTTCTAAATCTCCATAATTTGCTAAATATTCTAAATTTCCTTAATTTGCTAAAAATTCTAAATATTCTAAATATTCTGAATAGTCTAAATCTTCATTGATATTCGAAATATTACAAATAATCTAAATTTTCTAAATATTCGAAATCTCCTTAATTTGCTAAAAATTCTAAATATTTTAAATATTCTAATTCTCTCTAATTTGCTAAAAATTCTTAATATTCTGAATCTCTTTAATTTGCTAAAAATTCTAAATCTTCTAAATCTCCTAAATTTGCTATATATTTTAAATTGTGTCACAACTACCAATTTATAAAATTTGAGCAAATTTTATTTTTTCTTTCAGTTTATGTTTGAATCAAAAAATTGAGCCAAACTGAGCAACACGATAAATGTTATTCGAACAAGACACAAACAATTTCTTTACTAGTGTTAGCTATAAAATAGAGATGTTGCTAAGTAGGCTAAAAAATCGTACTTGAAGTTGCTCAATATTTTTTTGGGCTCAATCTGTCAAAATATTTCATAACATTCATTGATCAATATCCTCCGTTACGGTGATACAATTATAAAATCTGATTCCCGCCAACCAACAAGTTGTAAAATACAAATATGCTACAAAGCTTATTGACCTCCCGCTCAAATATTTTACTTCCTTAAAGCAATAAAACATATTTTAAAAATAAAAATAAAAAATTCTAAAATTTCATAACGTTCCGCGAGCCGAAAAGACTTGAGAAAACAATAAATTTCTTCAATTTCCAATTTTTTTTTTGGTTTTGGTTTTGGTTTGTGTTTGTTTAAGAAAACTGATGACAAAAAGGTGAACGTGATAAAAGTAAATAAACACAAAGGTATTATATTATACCAACAACAACAACAACAATAGACCGAACGTCTTGTAACTGAATTCTATGTATTATTATTGCGGACATTGTCATTTAGTATGTTTGTGCAAGTTCTCGTTTGATTCATGTTTCGATGTTTCATTGAATCGCGCGCAAAACGTTTTGTGCTTTTCGTGTTTTACAATCGAAAAGTACAAAAAATGAAAAAGTCGCGATTTGTTGTTGTATTTATTAATAATCCTATTGTTCTCCAATTGTGGAGTTTATTGGGCTGAATATGAGCTCTGTTATTAAATCTGTAGGTAAATGTATCTGCGCTGTGGTATACACACAACACACAATCGAGAGCATGATGTTTGCAGAAATTCATTTTTTTTTTTTTTTTTGCAATTAGGTTTTTTAACAGTAGATACAGTTTTTGTGGTGCGGAAGTAGCGTGTTATGTGTATACATATGTATGTATGTACTTATGTACGGCATATTAAAGTGAATGGCTTTCGCATACTCAAAATTATTATAGTTGCGGCGCGTATGAATAATTGCTGGCAAATTAATTACTCCCTTTCATATCTATATACCCATTAATCATACATATGTATGTATGTAGCTTGTAATCTGTGCCAAACCTTCAATGAAAGTATATATCGATAAATCATGAATGCGGTAAGTAAAAGTGTCCGGTATACCCATTAGGAAATTATATCATGAACTTTGTGGTGATTTAAGTAAGACATAATACAAAAATTATTTCCCACGATCCAATTTGGGGCGATGACAAAAAAATCGAGTTGGTCGATGACTGTGTTAGTTGTGGGTGGGGAGACGGTAAAGGATTTTCGATGAAGAACTCACCGGGTAGCTTGATAGTTTGACCGTGAACCAATTCAGCTGGTGAGCACTTCGACTCAAATTGGGTTCCTTGATCAGTGGAACGCCAAATCTTAGTACGTGGTGAGTGAAATAATCGACACAGGTGAGTAAATTAGTGTATCTATTGGATAGAGGAAGTGGTCCTACGCTATCCAAATGAATATTCTCAAAACCACCAGGTGGAATTTCGAATTGTCCAAGTGGCGTTTTTGTGTGTCGTTGAACTTTCGATTTTTGGCAGGATAAACATGATTGTGCCCAATGGGTCACGTCCTTGTTTATACTGGGCCAAAAGTAGCAAGCAGTAATCAATTTACGAGTTCTGCAATTTACGGGCGATTTATTGCCGATATATGTTTCGCAGTAGATTTCTAGTCCAAGTTGTTAGAAAAGCTCTAGTTGTAGTGATAAACTAGTGCGGCAAGCGGAACCAGAATATACTTGTTGTTGTCGAGCTAGTAAATTCGGAAGTTCCAAATCTGCTTTTTACGCTTGTGCGATCTTACTCCAGTCGAGGTGGTCTGGTGAGAAGCTGTCTGGGGGAATCAAGTTGGCACTTGTTGCCAGCTCCGTATCTTGCAGCTTCCACAAGTGTGCGTGTTACCTTCCCGTGGTGACCACCGGGCAACTATTACACCATGTGGTGTACTAGGCGAAAACACGGCGCTAAATAACTGGGCCGGGTTAAGGTGTTAATCGTACCGTGCTAATAACCGGCCAGGCTGGGGGCCCTGTCTAAAAACTAGCCCAGTCTCTAACGGTGTATCCGGATACTTGGCGCCCTCCGGATCATGTAGCCTTACCTGTGTATTGCGGATCTCTGCACAGGTGGACCTCCTTTCTCCGCTACTCGTGGGACCTATTATGGAAGATCCAGATAAAAAACAAGAAGAGACCGGTGCTCTTAAAAAACCGGAGTCTAGTACTGCGGAGACATCGGCCTTTAGGCCCGGTCTCCAACGTGCAATTAGGGGCATACGACCGAATGAGGCTGGCCCCTCGAAACCAAAGGGCAAAGGCACGAATGCTGGCCCTCCATCAGTGTCAAACTATCAGACCAGGAAGAGAGCCTGGCGCATGATCTCTAAGATCTGTAACATTCCGTTGGAGCAGAGAACGGATAGAGACAAGGATACGCTTGCGTGGGCAAGACGTATCACTGAGCCAAAGCAGGAGGGTTCCGTTGTGATCTCACAGCCGAAAAGGCAGAGATCTGATGATGAACCGCCTACGGAGGCTAAAAAGAAACGGGTTCCGGACAATGTTACCAGGCCCTTCAACGAGGTGCTAAAGGATCACCTGATCATGGCAGTCGTTGACAGGGCACAAGAAGATGGGAGCATTACGACCCTTAACTGGAGGAAGGTGGAGAAGACCTTAGCCGCCATCTTCCTAAAAATCATGAGGGAGAACCCAGGACTTGCTCCGTCCTGCCGAGACGGAGGGTGGCACCGGGGTCACATAAAACTGACGCCTGTGCCGATGAGAGGTCTGTGACACTCTATAAAAAGGCGATCGGCAGCCTGGGGGAAGTCTGGCCGGGGGCCAAACTAGCAGTGGTAACTAGGGAAGAAATTCCCTGCAGGCCAAGGGCACGAGCCTGGATTCCTGCGGAGCCGGGTGATCCTAGGGAGATCCTGGAAATGTTGAAAATCAGCAATCCGGATCTGCCAACGGCCACCTGGAAGATTGCCAGGTTAGATGAGGTTAAGGCGGAAACAGATCACAGATTGGCCGTCATAATCATCGACAGAGAATCCGTGGGTGCTTTGGCAAAATCTGGAGGCCTGGTCAGCTATGGATTTGGAGCGATTACGCTCAAAATCTATAAGCGCGATGAGGCTGACAGACCTGGGGCAACTGCAGCAGGTGGGGAAGCCACTAGTGGTGTCCCGCCTATTGCTGGTGACCCAGATGTCCAAAGCATCCCGGAAGACGCTCAGAAGACACTATCCCTGGACTCGGAGATATCGAGATCATTGGGACTACGCTGTGCGCTCCTACCGGACGAATCGACGTCAGAAGATTCTGATTCAACAGTGGTGGAGGTAAGCAATATCTAATGCTTAAGATCCTTCAGATCAACCTCCATCACTCTAAAGCCGCCTCGGCGGCCCTCCTGCTCAAAATAGAATCTTAGTCCATTGATGTTGTTCTGGTTCAGGAACCTTGGGTCAATGATGACCGGGTGCTGGGCCTCAGAACTTCCAAATATAAAATACTACACGCGAAAAATGAAGGTAAGATACGTTCCTGCATTCTCGCTAGAAATCATCTGAATATTTTTATACTACTTAATTACAGCAACGCTGATGTAGTGGTGGCTAGCATCGAGATGGATGGGCAAAATCTCTGGCTAATATCGGCCTACCTACCGTACGAGGAGGAAAACATACCACCAGGTAGGTTGGTTAGTGCAATAATGGAGGCTCAAAAACGAAAAGTAGGAGTCATCATGGGCAGTGATGCTAATGCGCATCACTCAATCTGGGGAAGTACAAATATCAACAGGCGAGGTGAGTTACTCCTTGATTTTATTTTAAGTACTAACCTAAATATATGTAATATCGGGTGCAAGCCAACCTTTATTACTAAAAATAGACAAGAAGTGCTGGATATCACACTTGTCTCGGATTTTATTAAGGAGAGGGTATTGAACTGGAAAGTGTCCGAAGACCATTCCTTTTCTGACCATTGTTATCTCCAATACGAAGTGGATACAAAACCTACTAGCAAACCACCCTTCAGGAATAGGAGGAAAACTGATTGGGATTGTTTCAGAACCATTCTGGGTAACTTATTACCGGTATCGGTTCCAAAACCTCCTGCATCTACACAGGAGCTTGATGCTCTAGAAGCCAAGCTATCTGATGCTTTTAACAAGGCCATGTTAGGTGCATGTCCTATCAGTAGACCCTTGGGTAAATCTCGGCCACCCTGGTGGTCGAAGGAACTCCAAGGTACTCGTATGAAATGCAGGAGACTGTTCAAGAAAGCGAAGAACACAAATACTGCTGCAGACTGGGACTGTTACAAGGAAGTCCTCAAAACCTATAAGTACGAGCTGAGAGCAGCCAAAACGAGGGCTTGGAAACTCTACTGTGGCAATCTACAGGAGTCCTCGGAGGCGGCCAGGCTACGCAAAGTATTTTGTTCTAGTCCTTGCATCCCGAGTTATCTACAACGACCGGATGGTTCATGGACTACATGTAGTGAGGAATCCCTGGAGCTATTACTAGAAATGTACTTCCCGGAGTGCTCGGTACTAGCTCCGGAGGGACCCATGATAAATAGGGGTGTAAACTCCGTAAGCCATATAGTAAGCAGGCGGAATATCCTATGGGCAATAAACAGCTTTAAGCCATACAAGTCGGCAGGGCCTGATGGCATTATCCCTGCGGATATCCAGCGAACTATTGACTTAACCCTGCCCTGGCTGGAAGTTATCTTCAAAGGCAGCCTGGAACTCTGTCACATTCCTAGGAAGTGGACTGAAATAAAAGTAATATTTATACCTAAGGCGGGAAAAAGCTCTCACTGCTATCCCAAAGACTTAGGCCTATAAGCTTATCTTCTTTTCTGTTGAAAACACTGGAAAGACTAATAGAGGCTCACATTAGAGGCTCAATCAAGCCGAGCGAGCTGTCGGAATCTCAACACGCATACCGCAAGGGACGATCGGTGGAAACAGCTCTCCACTCCCTTATTGGCCCGATTGAGAAATCACTTGAATATAAAGAATATTCAATTGTAACCTTCTTGGATATAGAGGGGGCCTTTAGCAACGTCAGACCGGGGGCAATCACTGGGGCCCTTGCGTGTCTGGGGGTAGACGGGTCACTCAGAGGCTGGATAGATCATATGCTTAGAGGCAGGATCGTGACAGCTTATCTGGGTGGGACGTCTGCCGCCAGATACGTGAGCAGAGGGACACCTCAAGGTGGGGTTTTATCCCCCCTTCTTTGGAACTTGGTCATAAATGACCTGTTACTAAACCTGGAAGGGCAAGGCTTCAAGGTGGTTGCTTACGCGGATGACGTTGCTATTGCGGTCTTCGGTAAATATCCTAGTACGCTGAGTGAGCGCATGCAGTGCGCGCTTGGCTACCCCTCTGAGTGGGCACGCGGCTGCGGACTGAACGCAAACCCACAGAAAACAGAGCTGGTCCTCTTTACCAGGAAGCACAAGCTTCCTCAGTGTGACCCGCCAACATTAAATGGTACTCGCTTGATCTTTACGGATAGAGCAAAATACCTCGGACTTCTTTTGGATAGCAAGCTAAGCTGGAAACCAAACATCGTAGAGAGAGTAAAGAAAGCTACTATAGCGCTCTACTCCTGCAAAAATGCCATTGGAAAGAGATGGGGTATTGGGCCCCACATAGTACACTGGCTCTACGTTTCAGTGGTCAAACCTATACTGCTGTATGGGGTTGTCGTCTGGTGGCCAGCGTTAAAAATTATGGCCAACCTTAAACTATTGATGAAAGTCCAAAGAACGGCCTGCTTGTGTATAAGTGGGGCTCTCAGGAGCACACCTAGTCTAACTCTGGAGATTCTCTTTCATCTTACTCCATTGGATATTGCGGCCGAGCAGCTTGCATCTTGCACAGCCATTCGGCTCAAATCCATATCTATGTGGACCTATAACATTGCAGGGCACTCGTCTATCCTATGCAACAGGGGTATTCCGGAAGCTTCCGACTACGCTATTACCTTGCCATCTGCTGAGGTGATATTCCAAACTGAGTTTCCCACCAGAGAGGACTGGGTGAACGAAACGGTTATGGACAATGAGGCGCTAAGCTTCTTCACGGATGGCTCAAAAAGGGATAAAGGGGTTGGCTGCGGGGTATTCTGTGAGGCACTAGGGGTTAACCTCTCTTTTCGTCTTCCCGACTTTTGCAGCGTTTTTCAAGCTGAACTGATCGCGATAATGGAAGTCATGGACTGGTTGAAGTATAATGTAATATCTACGAGGGATATTCGCATTTTTACGGACAGCATGGCTGCTATTAAAACGCTACAATCATACTCCCTGACGTCGAAAGTAGCCCAGAACTGTCTGGCATCTTTAAATGAGATGGCTGATCAGTTCAACATCCGCTTGACGTGGGTGCCAGGGCATTCCAATATCGCAGGGAATATAAAGGCAGATGAGTTGGCCCGCAGCACGCCTAATAACCCAAAGCAGGCGGGATATAAAGATACCGCTTGCTTCATGTAAACTGTTGCTTCTGGAAGAAGCTATAAAAGAAACGAACGTCAGATGGTCTAACGCCAGTTCGTGTGTAATAACCAGGCAGATCTGGCCTGGTCTTGACCGGTCTAGATCAGACCAACTGATATCGCTTCGACGACACCATATTGGTATGGTCGTGGGAGCTATAACGGGACATTGTCTCATTGGGATACATGCGCGCAGACTGGGTGTCCCAGCCCACGATTTCTGCCGCAGCTGTGGTGATGAGGAGGAGGAGGAAAATGTGCTCCATCTGCTCTGCACCTGTCCTGGTCTAGCGTAAAATTTATGGGGACTTCCCCTTTGAACGACCTCACGGATCTTAGTAAGATCGGGATCCGGGACTTTAAACGCTTCTTGGTAAGCTCACGATGGTTCAGCGAGTGAAGAGGAGAAAACTCGAATGTGGTACAGCTACGGACCAATTTTGTGTCTATGCTAGTCCTTTAGGACGGCCACCATAACCTAACCTACTCCAGTCGAAGTGAGTCTCGATTGTGGCCGTTTCGTTTGCTTGTCTTAGATTGCGTTCAGTTTTAGACTGAATTGCTCGAGTCCGAGGTTAGTGGTCGGTGAAAAATGGTGAAGTCCAGACCCTCGACAAAAATTCTGAAGTGTTTTATTGCTAGATATATTGCGAGTAATTCCCGATAGAATATGCTGAGTATTTCTTCTCGACATCGGAGAGCTTCAATGATATGAATCCCCGGGGCTCCCAACGCTTGTCGTTCAACTGTTGCAGAACTGAGCTTTGAGTCGTTCAGTAGATGCGCGACAAGAGTATTGTGAAACGTGAATGCGTGTTGACATTCGTCAGGCCAAGAAATTGATTGGCTGTTTTGGGCTTACGTTATAGTACTGCCAGGTGGCTGTGAATTGGTATATGAGTATTTTAGTTGAGATCTCGAACGACTTCGTTCATGAAGTCTGAAACGATGGCGTAGCATTCCGTAATCCAAATGGCATTCGAGTGTATTTGAAGAGGCTAAATGGTGTAGTGATTGCCGTTTTGAAAATGCCTTCAGCACAAGCTTGGAGAAAACTTTACAGCCATGCAATTGCGTGGAGAAGTTTTGAATGTGGGGTATCCAGTATCGTAACCGTGTTTAAACGCCGATAGTCCCCACATGGCGTATACTCGTGATCTTTCTTCTTGATCATGTGTAGCGGACAAGAGACGGAAGATGTCGATGTTCAACAAATTCCTAATTTCACCATGTGTTGAAATTCTGCTTTGTGACGCACCGGATCTAGTCCGCGTGGTCTTGATACTGGATGAGGCCACCTTCCGTGACGATGTGATGAACCACGTTGTGTCGGACCGTCATATTGTAATCCGGTTCTGTTCTAAGTACTGGGTATACTGTTTGACCAAAGTGCCGTAGCCGTTGTTGATGTTAAAGTGGATTGGTGTTGGTGTGTTAACACGAACGATTGTGGCGTTTTTCAAATCTCTAGTTTCATATCTAGTATGTGAAATCAGAAACCTGATATTTATACGACATTTGAACCTGTCCACGCAAGAGGCAGATGTACCAAGAGGAGACGCAATCCAACCAATGGAGCTTTCCATAAGGTAGCTGAACTAGGGGAGGAGATGGGCCGCCTTTTCCTGGTGTCGGACGAGGATTTTCTGTAAGACTCTGTAAGCATCTCGGAAACAAGTACCAGGGGAGGTGATTCTTATTCAAGAGTATAATCTTATTCAAGGAGTATAACCTAATATACTCAAGCAATTCTGGGAAAATCAGATTCTGTATTCTTGGAAAAAATAATTTAAATATATTTCTACTCTCTCAATACATCAATGGCGACATAACTGCTGTCAGCCTAGAGGTTGGTAGCTAAGTCTGACTGGTCTCAGCCTATATGGACCGCAGGACAAACAAACCTGGTTTTTGAAGCTGAAAGAAAGAAGGCTGGTGTGATTCTTGGATGTGATGCTAGTGCGCATCACACAATCTGCGGTAGCACAGACATCAACGAAAGGGATGAATTATGTTTTGAGTACTTATTAAATACTAATCTTTTGATTTGTAATATTAGGCAAGAACCCACATTTGTTGGTAAAAATCGGCAGGAGGTACTAGACGTAACCTTCGCCTCATCGATATGTAACATTCAGCTTTAACGTTAACTCTGCTACCCTGATGTCCTTAGAAATCCCCGAAGGACTAACTGGAGCATGAATAGGGAAACGCTAAGAGATTTAATAACGCTGGGGGCCCCTGGGGCCTACTATCGCTAGTACCTGCAACCAGTTCTTTAATGTTGCTTGCCCAATAGTTAAAATTCAACATAGTGATCCAAGGAATCAGGACCTACCGAAAGGGTTGTAGGAAAGCCTTTAATAGAGCCAAAAGTACGAAGTCTTTTAGTACTCTCGTCTTAGAATGATACTGTCTACTAATTAAACTAGTCTCAGTTATCTAATTAAACTGGACGGATCTTGGACTGTTTCTAGTGATTAATCTTTGAAACTTCTCATCGAAACCCACTTTCCAGAAAGTTTTGACGACTCCACAGAAACTAGTGCTCATCGAGAAGCATATACTTTGCGCATAGAAGATCGTAACTAAAAAACGGATCTTATGGGCACTTGAAGGTTTCAAACCTTATAAGTGGGCTCCTGACCGAATTATACCAGCGGAAATTCAAAACAACTCATCGATTATTTTCCCCTGGCTGCAAGCAATCTTCAAAATGTATTTAAAATTGGTCTGTATTTCAATGAGGTGGACAGAGGTCTGGGTGATCTTTATTCCAAAAGCGGGGAAAACCTCACATGGCTACCCAAATGACTTAAGACCCATAACTCTATCATCCTTTCTGTTGAAAACTTTGGAAAGGCTGTAGGATGTTTATATATGTGACTGGGCACAGTCTCAACATGCGTACTGTAAATGGAAATCTGTGGACACAGCTCTACATGCTCTGGTACGTATGATTGAGAAATCAATATTCTCGCAAGAGTTTTGTATGGTGGCGTTCCATAATATTGAGGGCGCATTTAACAATGTAAAGACAGAGGTGGTTCTGGAAGGAGAGTCACTCCTTGGGGTAGACTATCTTGTAAGTGGGCTAATCAATCATATGCTGGGGAGCAAGATGGTTAACTCGGAGCTAAGGGAATCCAGCATTTGGAGACGGGTGGTTAAGGGAACCCCGCAAGCAGGTGTCATGTCCCCTCTTCTCTGGAACATACAAACTAATGGGTTGCTGTTGGAGCTGGAGAGAGAAGGGATTGGAGTTATTGCTTATGCAGATCACGTAGCGATAGCTATCTCTGGAAAATATTTAAACACGGTTAAGGAGGTATCCAGAATGTCCTCCTAGTCATTACAAGGTGGGCAATCAGATATGTACTGGCAATAGGCTCGTCCAAAACTGAATTAGTACGCTTGGCCAGGAAATTATAGGATTTTGTCTCCTATTTACTTCCAGTACGGACTTATTCAAATCAAACACGTACACACAGCAATATTTTATTGTATATAAAATAAATTTTATTCTGATTTTGTATACAAGTAATTTATTATTATATTTATTAAAACTTTATAATTTTAATTCTTTATTTAATTAATTGTTTATTGTTTTAATTATTTATTTGTTTTTTTAATTATTTATTTTCACCACCGTTTGTTTACACATGTACGTTTTTGTAAAAACTCTAAATCGCAATGGACGATAATATTGTGTTCAACACAATAATAATCCACTGCACTACATAAGTGGAATGTCGACCGTCGCCGGCGCATGTGTTCCCTCTTCACAAAACGAAGACGAAGGCGACGTCATACAACAACAAAAACAAAACAACACAATGTGTTGTTTTGTTTTTGTTGTTGTATGACGTCGCCTTCGTCTTCGTTTTGTGAAGAGGGAACACATGCGCCGGCGACGGTCGACATTCCACTTATGTAGTGCAGTGGATTATTATTGCATCACCGAACATTGTTAGTTCGTGGTGATGTTGGTTGGATGGCGATGGTTTTACTATAAATGTTTTATAGTAATGGTTCGGTTATTGGATAGTGTTGGTTGGATAGATGTATATGTGATGGGGTTAGTGAACGCTTAATTCAAATAAGTTGGATTATATTTGAATTTCACTAATTGTTTTGTTTGTGGCAGAATCGAATATCGGTGAGTCGAATATTCGAGCTGCTACAGTACCCCCTCTCCAGATGAGAAACCATAGGTTTTGAGACGTTATACGTTGAACCGGACGGTTTTATATCGTTTGCTGGCTGATATTTGATCAGCCGTGTTGAGAATACCGTACGCCGGTTTTAATCTGTCGATTGAGATTGAGTGGTGTTTGTCTTTGATTGAGACAATGAATTGCTTGCGTAAGCGGCGTATAACTTTGTATGGCCCATCGTATGGAGATTGTAATCCAGTACGAACCTTATCAACCCGGACAAAGACGTAATCGCAATTGTTGAGCGATTTAGGAATGAATATGTTGCTTTCATTCGTTGGTCTTGTTGCCGTGGGGATAAGATTTTGCATGGTGGTGCGGAGTTGGTCGATGACTGTGTCGGTTGTGGATGGAGACGGTAGAGGATGTTCGACGAAGAACTCACCGGGTAGCTTGATGGTTTGACCGTAAACCATTTCAGCTGGTGAGCACTTCAAATCTTCTTTAACCGTTGCTCGAATACCAAGTAGAACGATTGGTACTTCGGAGCTCCAGTGAATAGTGTTGCCTCGGGCCTTGAGAGCAGCTTTGAGCTGGCGGTGGAAACGTTCGACCATGCCATTGGCTTGCGGATGGTAAGCCGTTGTACGTATTCGATGTGAGCCGAGGAGTTTCGTTAACTCCGAGAAAAGCTTCGACTCGAATTGGGTTCCTTGATCAGTTGTGATGTCAAGTGGAACGCCAAATCGTGATACGTAGTTTTGTATGAATGTGGTGACAATGGTTGCTGCAGACATGTCGCTCATGCAGTACGCTTCTGGCCATCGAGTGAAACGATCGACACAGTTGAGTAGGTAAGAGTATCCATTGGATGGAGGAAGTGGTCCTACGACATCCAAATGAATGTGCTCGAATCGACCAGGTGGAATTGCGAATTGTCCAAGAGGCGATTTTGTGTGTCGCTGGACTTTCGATTTTTGGCAGGATAAACAGGATTGTGCCCAATGGGTCACGTCTTTGTTTATGCTGGGCCAAAAGTATCGAGCAGTAATCAGTTTACGAGTTGCGCGGACACCAGGATGTGAGATACCGTGTAGTGTGTCGTGTCGAAGATGGTTCGACGTAGTTGCTCTGCGATGTACGGGCGGTTTGCACCCGTAGATGTTTCGCAGTAGATTTCGAGGCCAGGTAGTGTGAAAAGCTCCAGTTGCAGTGATGAACTGGCGTGACTTGTGGAACCAGAAAGTATATTCTGAAGTTCTAAGTCTGCTTTTTGTGCTTGTGCGATTTTGTTGCAGTCGAAGTGAGTCTCGACTGTGGCCGTTTCGTTTGCTGTTGTGCGTGAAAGTGTATCCGCGACAACATTTTCGGTACCTTGAACATGCTGAATGTCCGTGGTAAATTGACTAATATAATCCAAGTGGCGTGCTTGCCTTGGATTGCGTTCAGTTTTAGACTGAATTGCTCGAGTGAGAGGCTTGTGGTCGGTGTAAATTGTGAAGTCCCGACCCTCGACAAAATATCTGAAGTGTTTTATTGCTAGATATATTGCGAGTAATTCCCGATCGAATGCAGAGTATTTCTTTTCGGCATCCGAGAGCTTCTTTGAGAAGAATCCCAGAGGCTCCCAACACTTGTCGTTGTACTGTTGCATGACTGCTCCGACAGCAGTGTTTGATGCATCAGTAGTTATGCTGAGCTTTGAGTCGCTCAGTGGATGAGACAAGAGTGTCGTTCATGAAGCGCTGAAACGTTTGTGCGGCATTGCGTAATCCAAATGGCATTCGGGTGTATTCGAAGAGGCCAAATGGAGTGGTGATTACCGTTTTGAAAACGTCTTCAGGTGCCACGGGAATGTGGTGATAACCTCTGATGAGATCAAGTTTGGAGAAAACTTTGCAGCCATGCAAGTGCATGGTGAAGTTTTGAATGTGGGGTATCGGGTAGCGATCCGGTATCGTAACCGTGTTTAAACGCCGATAGTCCCCACATGGCCTCCAGTCTTGATCTTTCTTCTTGACCATGTGTAATGGACAAGAGATGGAAGATATCGATGTTCGACAAATCCCTAATTCCACCATGTGTTGAAATTCTGCTTGTGCAGCTTTGTGACGCACCTGATCTAGTCTGCGTGGTCTCGACACGGGAAGATGGCCTTCTGTGACGATGTGATGTACCACGTTGTGTCGGACTGGCATTTTGTAGTTCGGCTCTGCTGTAAGTAGTGGGTACTTTTTGAGCAGAGTGCCGTAGCCGTTGTCGATGTTAAAATGGATCGGTGTTGGTGTGTTAACACGAACCATTGTGGCGTTTATTGACAGCTTTGTAGCTGGGTCAATCAGCCGTTTGTGTTTGACATCGACAAGAAGTCCGAATTTGCTTAGAAAATCGGCGCCAATGATCGGACGATTCACTGCAGCTAGTATGAAAGCGTGCGTGAAGGTTCGTTTGAGTCCGATATCCACGTTAAGCAATTTTGTGCCGTACGTGTGGATGATTGAACCATTGGCAGCCGATAAGACTAGATTTGAATTTCGATTTGATAATGAATATTTCAATTTGTAATTCATTGCTGGAATAACCGAAAGGTCAGCGCCAGTGTCGACTAAGTAGGTGAGTTTGTTGTGTCTATCGTACACAAACAAACGTGACGTATAGGGTGTGTTTGTGGTCAGGGGAGGCATGTTGCTCTCAACCCGTGACTCTAACAGTTTTTTTGGTGGTCAATGTCCATCTTTACGGCGGCCGCGTAGGTCGATGGTTGCGACGTGGTGAAATTGCACGGTGGCGTGCATTTTCTGGCGGCTCTACCAAACTTTGTGTGGAACTAGCATTTACCATGTTGGTACGTGTTGTTGCTGGGACTGCGGGTTCTATTTCGTGAGGGAGCTCGTCGCCCACGCGAACGGCTTCGACCTCTAAGTAGCCCGTCGAGTCTAGACTCGATTCTCGACAGTCTTTGTTCGAGTGTGTTTGGTGCTTGTGTTGAACGGGGAGTTCTTTCTCCACTGCGTTCACGTGATTGCCGGTATGGATTATTGATTTGACTGACGCTTTGAGATGTGATGTTTATGACATCATACATCTTGTCGGCTATCTTGGCTAACGTTTGTGTCGTGGAGGATTCGGGCTGTGCTACCAGCGCTATGCGAATCAACTCCGGCATTTTACGTACCCACAAAAATTTAATGATATTTTCATTAAAATTATTGTTAGCCAGTGTTTGTATGTGCCGTAAAGCGTCAGATGGTTTTTGGTCGCCTAATTGCTGGCCTGAAAGCAATTGTTCTAGCTGACGTTCGCCCGATGGTGCTAGTCGTTCTAGCAGCGTTTGTTTTAATGTGTTGTATTGGTTGGTTGTCGGCGGATTGAGGAGGAGATCCGAGATCACATCGCACGTTTCTGGTTGCAAAGCTGATAATGTTTGCAGGTACTTGGTTTTATCAGCGTATATACCTTGCAGCCCGAATTGTATTTCGGCGAGCTGAAACCATGTGTTTGCTCTTTGTGGCCAGAAAGGTTGTATTGTGATTCGCTGATGTGATGCCGCGATCTCTACTTGTGGACTAGCGCCTTCAGGCGTGGTGTCCATGTCCTGTGATAGATGTTTTGCATCTTCTGTCATTTTGTTCTTTTGTTAACAACAAACCAATACAATAAAAAAATACAACAATACAAAATTTTAAAGCGGAATGGTTACCGTATAAAGAAAATAATTGACCAAAAAATGAAAAATTAAGCGGAATGGTTACCGTGTAGTGAATGGTTTGAAGGCCGGGATGCTTCTTCTTTTTATGAAGAGGGAACACATGCGCCGGCGACGGTCGACATTGTTAGTTTTTACTATAAATGTTTTTATAGTAGTGGTTCGGCTATTGGATGTGTGATGGGGTTAGTGAACGCTTAATTCAAATAAGTTGGATTATATTTGAATTTCACTAATTGTTTTGTTTGTGGCAGAATCGAATATCGGTGAGTCGAATATTCGAGCTGCTACAAAATATAAAATCGCGGTATCGCTACCTACTTTAAACGGCATAGGACTAGCTTTTACTGATAAGGCAAAATTTCTAGGTGTAATCTTGGGCAGTAAGCTTAGTTGGAAGCCTAACATCTTGGAAAGATTAAACAAGGCTAATATAGCTAAGACCTATACTATGTATGAGGTGGGTGTGTGGTGGCCAGCTCTTGTAAAGTAACCTACAGAAATGGGATCAAGAGGGTGCCAAGAACGACCTGTATGCTTACAAGCGGAACGCTGAAGACAACACCAACACGCGCCTTAGAGGTTATGTTTCACCTTCATCCTGTCGATATTTATTGTAAGCAGATGGCGGCGAATACGGCCATCCGGCTATCAGCCGTATCTCAGTGGAAATATCTTAAGACAGGACACTGGACGGTTACTTGGCTATGGAAGGACCTGGCGAATCCGGCCACCCAACTATCTGCTGTATCTTAGTGGAAATGTCTTCAGACAGGACCTGGCGAATCTAGGATACGCTCCACCAACATTATGCTTTCTAGAAAGGGTTCCGAACCACGTGAAGCATTACAGATCTTTACGGATGGCTCCAACCTACACGGTAAATTAGGAGCCAGAGATTTTTGTGATAAATTGGAAGTAGATATATCAGTTCGTCTCCCTGATTAGTGCAGCGTGTACCAAGTAGAGGTGATAGCGATTGAGGAGGTCTTGAGGTCTTGACTTCGTTGAGACATCATGTGGTATCCTTGATTGATATCGCAATTTGCTGGAATCAGTTTCTCTGACATCAAGAGTGGCGTTGGGCTGTCACTTGTCATTTCAACATTTTGGATAGTTATGATACAACTTTTCAACTGCTACCGGTAAGGGCAAATTTGGTGAGACCTATTACGGCGGTCAAGACAGCGCCTCAAAAAGAGGAAGTAGCCTCAGCGAACGTAAGATGGACTAACACTCTGACATGTAGTGTAGCTAGACAAGACTTGAACCGCTAGACACTAGTCTCCTAAACATGAATTAAACACGTTCGTGGGTATTTTCACAGGACACTGCCTATTTGGAGAACATGCGAGAAGGCTAGGTCTAGAAGCGGATGATTTTTGCAGCTGCTGTATAGACGAGGAGAAGGAAGATACCACTTAGTCCACTTCCTATGCTCATGTCCGGCTTTAGCACACAGAAGGCATAAACATATGGGTAGGTTTTAAGGTACATCCTCTTTGATCTCTAAAATTTTTGATCTCTAAGTAGCTCTAGCTATGTGGCTCGATTTACAAAAGATACCAATACGAGGTAGAATTTATCTCCAGTATCGTAGTATGTTGATGCGTTGACCAAAAATTTCAAAAATTCCATATACAAAACTCGAATTGTTCATTCGCCGGTCAAAATTATTTTTCCACGTTTTGACGAGGCTGACGACGACAAAAGCAAAACAAAAAACTTACCAACTTCTTTCAAAGTTATCTTAACAATAATTTATTATTATTATTACGATTACTTTTATTATTTATTAATAAATTTCAATTTAATATTTTTTATTGACTTCATTAAATTTTTGTGATTTCTTTCAATTTATTTACTATATGTATGCGCTTATATATTTATAGCAAATATGTATCTTCTTATTAAAGACAAGAAAATAATTGGTGAAGATATTATTGGACCATTCGCATATACTATATACATACATATATACTTTGCGAAACACCACCTGTGCGCGCTCTTATCTAAAATAGCTGTCTAAATCATATGCCCAACACTGTCTTATACTCTGGTGTACTTACATAGACTCCTTATCAAATTCATTAAAAACATGTAAATATTTTGTTGTTGTAATGCAACATAAATACTGCTAAGCATACGTACATACACACACACACACACACACACAGATACAATTGTAATAAAGTTGGTAATAAATTAAATCGTCCAAGTCGTTGATTTCTTACGATTCATACGAGTATATAGTTGACTTTCTTGTTTTTTTTTTATTTATTGTGAACGGTGGTGCCCGATTAGTCGATAGACAACACAGCATATACATACACACATAAAAAAAAATATTATTGCTTATTTAAGATAACAATAATGACCAATAGCAACAAAAACAACACGATTGATCATAAGAAAATACGTATAAGAAACCTTTCTTACGCGTCCACTCGACGTTTCTATATGGACTCATAAAATTTAATTTTTTTTTCCATTTTAATTGTTCTTAAGTACATTATTCATTATTATAATGACAACAACAACAATATACGATTTAAAAGATTTTTATTTTTTATTTTTATTAACTTTCAGATGAATGATTCATATTTTAACAATCGCACAGTAAGTTGATTTTTTATTTTTAAAATTTTTTTTTAACTGTTTAAGAATTTTAACATTTTTGTTTTTATGGGTATCTGATGAATTTTATGGTTTGATGATTCGATTTAAGACGAAAAAAATAAATAAATTTTAACACCTTCGCTAGTCAAATAAATCAATTTCGTTTGTTTGGATCTCCCGCGCATAATGATGGTGAAACGTGCTGCATGATTTCTCGGTTACTATGAAAGCTTTTAGAATGTTTGGCAGAAAGCTGATTTTATTTTTTATCCGAAAGTCAATCTATTGTTTATTGCCGATGTCAATAAAATAGCAATATTTTAAGGTTCTACAATTCAAAAGCTCACTAAATTATTTTCAGAAAGCTCTTCCTAATTTTTAGAAAATATTTTTATTTTGATACTTCTGACGAATTATTTGAAAAATATTTTAAATTCAGTTCAGCTGGTTGCGGTGGAATGTCTGTTAATTTTAGATAAGCTTTTCCTGAAAGCTCGATTTTTTTTAATGAATTTTATTTATTTGTTAGGCCCATTTTTCTAGAAAACATATCCTAAATATTCATATAACTAAATAACTTGAAGTATATAGCTTTCATTAACGGGGCTTTCTTAGCAACTATTGAAGCTTTAATAGGGAACTAATATAATTTATTTATCGGTACTATCTTGAAATATTAGGTAATGTTCAGTTGAACGATTTTAGAATTTTTAGCAAAAAGCTTTTCTGTCTAAACTTTTAAGAAAATCTTAATTTATTTTTATATCCGAAAGTTCAAATATTTTTAAAAGCTCCTCCCCACATTTCTAAAGATTTTCTCTAGGGAATATATTTTAACACCAAGAAACTTTAGATGAAATCTGGATTTTAAAACATAGCTTTACATTTTAAAAAGCTTTTCAGAAAGTTAAATATTGAAGTTTTTAATTGCTTCGTTTTTGTCAGTCAATTTCGTTAAGCTTTTAGGATAAAACTGATTTTATTCTTTTTCCGAAAGTTATCCCATTTGTCAATAAAATAGCAGAGATTAATAGATTGTTTCGTAAGTTTAAAAAGCTCGTTAAAATATTTTCAAAAAGCTTTTCGACATTTATTAAAAAAGTTTTTCTTAAAGAATTAGTTTTACACCCAGAAGATTTTAGATGAACACCAGATGTTAATTTATTTGACTTGTGATACCTGTTCAACTTTTCGTAAGCTCACCAAAAGCTTTTAATATCGTGTAATTTTTCAATAGAAATCTTTTAATTAATTAGTTTTTATTTTAATACTTTTGGTCGGCTGATAGTGGTGGACTGACTGTTAATTTAAATAAATAGTTTTGAAAGCTCGAAATAGAAGTTTTTTAAATATAATTTTAGGGCTCGGTTTGCCTACAAAACATTATCTTTTATTTTAGTATTTAAATAAATGACTTGATAAACCGAGCTTTCATTAACGAATATTTCAAAACACCAGCTGGTAAAAACATCGACAAATCAACATCGTTTTGATTTGCTCATTGTAGATTAAATGTGCTTGCATGACTTGGGTTATTAAAAGCTTTCGAAGCAAATGATGAAAATTTGATAATGAATTAATACAATTTATTTATCTGTACCGAGTTTAATTAATATATGCTGCTGTATTCAAAGCTTTTAAAATATTTGACAGTAAACTTATGACAGTAAACTTTCAGGAGAAAAATGATATTAATTTTTGTTCGAAAGTTAATCCAATTTTTGTTGCAATTGCCAACAAAATAGCAATGTATCAAGATTATTTCTAATATTCAAAAGCTCGTTAATCTATTTTCAAAAATCTTGTCCTATTTTATTTTCTCTGGCAAATTATTTAAATATATTACAAAATGTTCGGCTGGTTGTGGTGGAATATCTTTTAATTTTAGATTAGCTTTTTCTAAAAGCGCTAGGTTAATTTTTTATTACTATTTTATTTTGTCAGGGCCACAATTTTCTCGACTACATGCTCTTAGTAATTAAATAACGAAATAATTTGATGTGACGGAGCTTTCGTAGTAAATCGTAAAACTTTGATAACAAACTAATACAATTTTGTTCAACTGTATTAACTTTAAATATTAGTTATTGTTCTCTCGAAACCATTTTGAATATTTGGCAGAAAGCTTTTGTCTCTAAACTAAAGTTTATCTAATGCTTGCTGCGTTTATCAATAAAATAGAAAAGATTAAACAATTATTTTTAAAATTGATAAAGCTTTTGAAAATATTTTCAAAAAGCTCTTCGGTATTTTTTAAAACTTTTCTTCTTATTTTACCCGTAGAATGTTTTAAATGGATTTTAAATTAGTTGAAATGTGATACGTATTCAACTGTTCGTAAACTCATGAAAAGCTTTTGATATCGGGTGTTTCCTCCATTTTAACAAATCATATGACATGTAAAGCTTTTAATAAAAAGTTTAACGTTCAGTTGGTTGCGGTGGAATGTCTGTTCATTTGGAAGAATTTTTAATTTAGAAAGCTTCAGATCAATATTTTTAAGTGTTTTATTTTAATTAGGTTCAGATTCGTTTATTAGTGTTGTTTAGTTGTTTATTGTCAAATGTGCTGAGTTCAGTTACTAAAAGCTACATAGCAGATTTTAAAACTTTAATAGCAAACTAATCCCATTTTTGTATCTGTATTAGTTGTAAGTACTATGCAATGTTCTATTGAAAGGATTTTGAAAGTTTGAACGAATAATTCTAAAATTTAAAAATGTTCTTAAAGTATTTTCAAAAAGCTCTAATGCAAGTTTTTTTAAACCTTATATTTGAGAATTAATTTTAGCCTACAAAAATTAAACGTTAAGTATATTTTAATTTATATAAAATGTGATACGTGTTTAATTTTTCGAAAGCTCATTTTAATTCGTGTGAGTTGAATCAGAGCTTTTTATTAATTAGTATTTATATTAAATTTTCAGACCAAATTCTAAAAAATGTTTATAAAAAAGTTCAGCTGAGATATAATTTTAGTTTAATGTAAGCTTTTTTTAAAGCTCAAATTGAATTTTATGAGTGTTTTCCTTGTGCTTCCATAGCAAATATAAAACTGTGATAACGAACTAATACGGTATTATTGATCTGTTTTCACTTTACATAATAGGCACATATTGTTCAAAGCTTTTAGAATATATAACAGAAAGCATTTCTATATATTTTCAAAAAAACCTGATTCATCTTTTTTATGTGAAAGTTTATACAGTGTTTACTGTAGTGTATAACATTGTTAAATTTTAAGAATATTCCTGAAACTTAAAAAGCTTCGAATAATATTTTCAAATGGCTCAAAATATTTATCATGAAGTTAAACTTTTTGAAATTGAATTAAAACAATTTCATTTGGTTGGATCATTCGTGATGCTCAGATGTGATGCATAACTTGATGCTCAGAATCTTCCATTAACGAAGCTTTCGTAGTAAATATCAAAATTTATCTGAGTTATATCTTCAAATAATAGTTATTGCTGTATTGAAAGATTGTAGAATTTTAAGCAGAAAGCTTTTCTCTTTAAACTTTTTTAAATTACAGGGAAAAATTTATTTTATTTTTTAATCCGAAAGTTTATGCAGTGTTTACTGAATTGATTATTTCTGAAATTTATTAAGCTCCTTAAAATATCTTTTAGAATATTTCGCAGAAAGCTATTTTATCTAAACTTTTAGCATAAAACTAATTGTTGATTTTCCCGAATGTTGGTTCGTTTGTCAATAAAATAGCAAATATTATTTCTAAAACTTAAAAGCTTTTTAAATATTTTCAAAAAGCTCTTTGATATTTTTTTAAAACTTTTTTTTTAGAATTTTTTTACCGCTAGACAACATAAAACGGAAACTGAATTTTAATTTATTCGAAATGTGATAGGTGTTCAAATTTTCGTTAGCTCACAGCTTCTTTAGTCGAGAAGATTTTAAAATGAGACGTTTTTGTTAATTTGTTTTGATTTTGATACTTCTGACAAATTAAAAAATAAAATATATACATATATGTACATATTGAACCGATAGTATTGACTGGGTTATAAGCTTTTATGAAAGCTCTAAAATGAAAATTTTAATTGTTTTAATTTTGTTGGTGCTAGAGTTTTATAGATAATGTTGTCTTTAATTTTAATATTTATATAACTTAATAACTTGATATAATGAGCTTTCATTAATGGATCTTATTGGTAAAAAGCAGCAAATATATTTCGTTTGGTAATGAGCTAACCTTGATGGAATTGTACTGCGTGATTATTAATAATCACAAAATTTTAGTTGGATTATGTTTTAATTTATTTGAAATCATTTATACTTATTAAGTTTGTTATTTAAAAAATTATCAAGAAGTTAAGCTTTTTTGAAAGCTCGAGATCGATATTTTTTATGCGTTTTATTTTATTTTGGTCACATTTTACTAGAAAAGAATATCTTTTATTTTATTATTTATAAAAATTGATGTACTGAGCTTTGATCAAGCTCATTGACGAATAACGAATCTTTAAAAACAAAGCATTTGGATTTTTTGCATTTAAAAATGGTTTGTTTGCACCACATATACAAAAGAATACGATTACAGATAAAATAGTTACCTGGAAGCAAAATATTTTCGAGAAATGTGAGCCTTCTCAATTTGATTTAGTTTTAAACCGTTCAAAAGCTTCACGAAAAAACTTTAAGTTTTCGTGTAAGCTTTTAAATGTGGCACATGGTAAGACTAATTTGCATAAATAATATTTCGTATTTGAACTGATTCCAATGGCACGGCCAGTCTAGAAGAGTAGCTCAGTTTTTTTACTTTAAATACTAATGCTTTCACATTTTGTAAATCGATACATGTAGTCTACACATTCCGCAATAATATGTTAATTAACTGTAATTTCGTATAAAAATAATTGAGCTATTAAATATATTAAGTTACGTTTATACGCGGTAACAGTTGATATAAAGTAGCATTCAAAATAATAAAATCAGCATGAGACTTATGTAAATATTTCACTTAGATAAATAACAAAAATTTATATTATTTAATTAAATATTAGATACATAAATTTTATAATAATATTATAAATTGTTGTTGTAATATTGCCGTATGCCTATATGTAGAAGAAAATAATTTTTTATTTAAATATTTAAATTTCATCTTCATGGTCGCTTCTCGCGCGCTAATCCCTCAACAATGCAAAAACTATCGTCGCGATAAAATACATAATGAATTTATATTTTGTATAAAATTAATAAAATGTATGTTTAATTTTTTTGGTCTTACATATTTATATACACAACCCTAGTCGGACTAGTAGAATGGTGTACGATTTCGTATAATTTTTATATTGTGAGGGACAACAGCAACGTTTTAAAATAATTTTGTCGGATTTACGTAAACATTTTGTTTAACAATATGTTTGCAAAAGGAATTACATTTCGAAAAGCTCTATAATTGTGAAAGCTCCGCTATACGCTTCATTAATTATTTAAACTATATGGTACTTCGCGCTTAATGTCACCACAAATTATTCTAAGGCTCTAAGCTTTGAAAACTTTATATAGGTAAAACTAAGTTTATAGGTATAGCATGTTTTGAGTTTAGAAGCTGTTAAATCTTTAAATAGAATTAACTATTAATCAAGGGTGAGCTTTTAAATCAAAGGCACATTTCTCTCAATAAATGTGTCTTGAAACAGAAATAAATTATTTGGTTTACAGTAACAGTCAAAAATATATAAAATTTAGTTATGTGGAGCTTTTGAGCTTTTCGTTCTAAATTAAATTGAAACAAGTGTTAATTTTTTTAGTAAACAACGATAATTTATCAATTTTTTAAAGCTCAATATTTCATTTTGAAAGCTCACCTTTTTCAAAATTATTGGAAAATTCGTTTAATAAAATCAATGTTCTGGATTTAATTCAAAAACTGCAAACAGCAAGATTGTTAAAATTAAACCGCTCGTCTAACATTTTAAAGTATTCCTAGCCCGATAAATAGCAAACTAAGACAAAATACCGATTATAATAATAAACAAGACCGCAGTAGATCGTTAATTTTAATTAAAATAGCACATATTGTATTTGGAAGTCTCGCACATGTAAAAATAAATTAAAATTGAAATCGTACTTATACCCATAAGATGTTAATGCTCGCTCATCTTCTAAGTGTAATGATAAATTGATAATAAAATTGAGAAACGTTTATTGAACAAGAAATCGTTTTAATTTTTATTGTGTATAGACTTAACATAACAAAGATTAATGATTGGTGCGTAAATATGATTAGCCGCCAGTTTTATACATATACAAAATTTATTTATTTTTAAAACATACAAACAACATACACTATTTTATTGTTAAATCTTTCATTAAAACTAATTTATTATAATTTTTTTACAGTGAAATTTTTACTCTTTCCGTTGACGATACCACATACAATATATAAAAAATATTATTGAAACCATCGCCTCATCCATCATTAATTTCAAATTGCACTAAAATTAGAAAATATGTTGTTACGCCAACGATTACCTAAAATGGTGAGAAATATAAGAAACAAAAAAATCACGTTTAAACTTTATAAAAATTTTGTGTACTGCACACTAGAGCGCTTACCCCAAATATAGTTGTATGATCGATGGGAAACATATCAGCGATCGTTAATTTTGTCTCGTTGTAGTGCAGCTTAAGCTGAAAATAGCGATCGTTTAAATCATATTGCTGCGTCCGCTCCAAGTGATGTTGAATATCATGGCCGACTGAATGTATCTGAAATTATAAAAAATAAATTTAAATTAGAATCACATTTTCAAGCTTTTATAAGTAGTTAACATTTTGGTCAGCTTTCATCAGTAAAATTTTTTAAATTTGTGGATAGCAACATTTCTAATAATATTGCATCTTTAATTTATTTTAAACCGTTTTTAACTATTATTAAAAGTTTCACAATTAAGATTCCATATTCCATATTCCTGTCTTGATAAGGTTCGATTAAATTCGATTAAAAAGCTTTTCTTGATGTTGAATTTATTTTAAAATATCGAGCTCTCGATTATTGAGGTAATATTTCTTAGTGTACCTGGTTTTAAATTAGATATAAATCATATACAAACCACTTTTAAATTTGAAAGCTTTTATTCAGAATTTTTTCATATTAGAAATTCGAAAACCTCAAGATTCTCGGGATAGTAGATATGCACGATTTTGATATGCAAAATGTTATTAATTTTTTATGATTATAATAAAAGCGTTCGTGAACTTAAAAACTTAAGTACTAAAATAAGAGAGCTTTTATTTGAAGGGCAATAGTAGATTAGTAATGTATGAATTATTCATCATTTAAAGAATTTTTAAGTTTTCACAATAATTTTATACAGACATTTTCAATTGGTAACCTTAAAAATCTTAAATAATTTATGCAAATTTAACTTGCATTCAAATACTAACGGATGCAGTACAAATTACAAATTATTGAATAATAATTTTATAAAGCTTTCACAATAAGCTGAATTATTGAAGAGCTTTGTGATTTTATATGCATTTTATGAAAGCTTTATTATTTAGAGCTTTTAGTATGCAAATTTGTATGCCCATTATCCAAATGATTTATTAATAACTCAAATCATGTTTCTTCGAATTCCCTTAAGAAAATTTCTAAATTAAAATTTTTAAAGAGAGAGCTTTTATCATTACATGACATCAATGGTTTTTAAATGGTATTCAAAAAATTGCTATTTTTTCAATAATGTAGCATTTGCTGATAAAAGCTTTCTAGAATTGATACAATTCTTGCCTAGTTAAAACTACTGTAAATCAGAAAACATTTGTAAATATTAATAAGCTGAATTAAGCTCTCTTCAGCAAACTTTTGCTAAAGCTAGTTTATTGTGAAATTAGTAAGATACTGATGATGATAAGATTATTAATGAATTTGAAACGTTTTAATAGAGCTTTTATAATATGGTTAACGTTTAAACTTGAAGGAATTTTTGAAGCTTTGATTTAGAAAATTTTTCAAAAGCCCTAAACTAAATATTTTAATCAGCGAGCTTTTGGTATTGTTACATACACGTAGTTAATTGATGTAGATAGAAATCACTGGTTTATAGACTTAACATTTAAATTCAAGTAGAATTTTATCAAAAACCTTTAAACTCTTCAAAAAATTAAAGCTTTCATCAATAATTTCAATTTTTTTTGACATTAAGTAAATCACGCAAACTTTTTCGAGCTTTTATCTTCAAGAAGGCTATGCAAATTTGGTAAAATCTTTTTCAAACTAACAAAAATTTCTATTGTTACCAGCGTATAAAAGTATAGCAGTAACATATCAGTTTCATAATACTAATTTAAAATTGTAAATCAGAGAGCTTTTACCATTAGGGTGGCTAAGTAATTTTGGTTAAAAGTGTTGCCCAAACATGCTGAGTTTTCCATTATCACTTATTCCATACAAGATGAGATTTTATTGGTATTTTATAAAAGCTTAATTGTTTAGAGCTTTTTATCTGAAATGTGATGAAATTCACATTTAAATTTTTTAATAACTAAGATTGCCAAATTAAAAAATTATTAAGGTAGAGATTTTATCATTCGCCTGATATGGTCGATTATATTTCGATTACAAATCATATATGACGTAAATGACATTTGCTACATAAAGGAAAGCTTTAGCCAGAAAACTAAACCTAAATTATTGTGAAATTAGTAAAACTTTGAAAAATTTTCAATTACAATTTACGTCATTTAGAAGCTCGTAATTCAAATTTTCAAATCTGAAATCAAAGAGCTTTTTCCATAAGGGTCAAGCTTTTCATAGATTTAATACTGAACATGAGTAGATTACTTATTGTTTGAAGATCTTGAATGTAACTTCGTAAGAATCGTAATTTATGGTAGCGTAATTATTTAAAATAATTTTTATAAAATGGTAACCTTTTAAACGTCCTTTTAAAACTTAATATTTAAATCGAAGTGGAATTTTATCAAAAAGCTTCAAACTTCCTTAATAATGAATTATTGTAAAATAGGTTCGATTTATAAAACTTTTTTTAATCAAAGATTATGTCAGAGAGCTTTTATCTTCAGGACTGGTGGGTAAATTCGGTAAAATCTTGTCCGAACAACCAAAAATGGCCATTAGTACTAAAAATATACATAATTTTATAACTATTGAGCTTTTGATATTTTGTCAATTAAAAAGCTTTCAACAAGGAACTTTTGTTAATGCTAGACTATTGGGGCCTATAACAAGATTTTCAAGAACTCCTCAAAGTAATCGTGATGTAGATTAAAGAACTTAAATCACAGAGCTCTTATGATATGGGCTAGTAAGATTTCTATAAGCTCAATATGGATCATGAGCTTTAGTGTTCATTATATGAGTGATATAAAACTTCTTAAACAATTTTACAGTTTTATTTTATACATCAATCGTTTTTATTATAAGTCTCTGGTTTAATTTAAAAAGCTTAACAAAAAGCTTAATTAGAGCTTTTAAAATTTGGATTTTAACGATTCACAGTTTAAATTAGTAATTTTAAGCTTATTGGCCAAAGGTTAATTATATAGTTCTTGTTCCTGTTTGGTTTAGTAAAAGCTCTTTTTTGATGAACAAGCTTTTGTCGTTGGTATATTTGATTAATCTAGTTCAGATTGATAAATGTGGTTAGATATTGAAACCGATTAAGAATTTTTCCAGTAAAATTTCGCAATATTAGAGCTTTCTTTAACAAATTATTGTTAATTGTGTAGTTTTTCAGTTTTCCAGAGTTTTCCAAAGTTCTAGTAAGGGAAATTTCATTTTTTATTAGAGAGCTTTTGTCATCAGAACCATCTTGTACTGCTGTAACAGCTGCGACTGTTACAAATGCAGCTTTTATCATACAACTTTTAATGGATATTTAACCAACTGAATCGTCTGATGACTTTTCATTGAAAACACCAGCTGTTTTACAAAATGCGTAAACGTTAAAAACGATAAAAACACAGAACTGTGCACGATCAGACCACCGTGAAGTATACGGAAGAACAGCATATACCACTGAGACGTTAATGAGTAGTTATCATGATTCCAATAACTACCAATTTCTTCCGCCAATACAGTGCACTCAAACCATCGATTAATTAAAACATTTTAAAGCAGAGCTTTCTGAATTTAAAACACAGCAACGGATTTGTTTTTTTCGACGCCGGTGGCAACACCACCAATAGTCACAACTATCAACCATAACAATCAAATAGGAATTTGCGATCGCGACACTAATTAAAATATTTGAAAAGTTATTCAAATTAAAGTCTGACGATAAAATACGAATTATTAATGAATTTCTTGGCGAAGAAAATTTTCTTACGTACACAAATTTAATTTGATTATGGCCTATATATTTAGATAAGATCGGACTTATAACGACGTTCCGGAACAATAATTATGTATACTCACCAATTCAATTAACTGATGACTTTTAATCGAGACGACCAACACCTTTGTAGCATGCGTCGATCCAATCAGGTAAAAACTAATCCACGCATGCTGATTCAATCGATTGGATAGCAAACCGGAGAACACTAGAAACCACAGTACGGTCAACATATAAATGTCTCGGCACAAGTGAGTCATAATCTTAAACCAATACATACGATTTAGGCGATCGATTAATTTAAACATTTTGAAATATATTTTGATGAATCGAAATTTAGTGCGTTCGTCTTTAATTCGATCGAAAACTTTTAAATTATAACGTAGCACCGATACGTGACACGTCACTAAATTCAGTATGCAGTAATAGTCACATATATCGATTGCGACCGACAGAAATGAGAACAACGTTATGCAATGTAAGACACTTTGTGATAGATTTCTTGAACGTGCTACAAAATACACGAAATTCATGAGAATGAATGAAATAGCTGTACACAAGATAATCACGACACGAATTCGTAGCGCACGATAAAATTTAAGCTCGATCATAAAGCGCGACTCTAATTCCTCATCAATTTTTGAAATTTGATTGAAAAATGCGATAAATTCGCGATTACGTAGTAAATTGTTCACCAACACGATAATCGTACTTAGAAAGATCATGAATACACTACTACTGTTGATAAGATCGTTCATGTTATTGAATTTTAATTTTGTAATATAGCCTACGGTAAATCGTTCATTTAGAGCGAGCCACGAACCATAGATGACCATTGGAATTGTGTGTAGCACGAATTTAAATTTAGTCCAAACGAATCGTCGATCACTTTGATACGAAAAACTTGTCAGACCAAATATTTGGTGTACGAAAAATAGTAAACGATGTGACCGATGGAAATCCATTTTGGTATTTGAATCGCGTCTTGCTGTGTTTTATAAATATATGTAGAAACGTGTGAGAGAATTTAAGATATTATCGCATCGAATAATTAAGGGAAATTAAATCGTTGGTCGTCCGGAACATTGAATTTCCCAATACAGAGTGTGTGGTTTAAGCCAATCGTCTTATAAATAAATCATTTTTTTGTTTCTATTTTTCTATACACCTTTGGACATTTTCTCATACTCATAAAAAATGATTTTCCAATCATTAAAAATTATTTTGTTCTACATACTTTCTTATAACATTGCCGGCTAGAGAGAGTGTGTATACAATGTATATATGTATGTACATACATAAGAAAAAAAAATTATTTATGTTTTAATTTCAACATAAAAATAATAATGATAGCAATAGTAATAACAATAATCATAAAGAAGAAAATAAAAAAGGAAATTTTGTTTCGACTTTTATACAATTACTTTGGTTGTAAGAAATAATAAGTGGCCTGCATCATAACTCATTCACTCAGTTTAAGAGTATAGCATTGTAATCTGTATGTACATTAACAATAGTTTTGACGTAAAAGTGAAGAGGTTTGGACCAAATTTTTGAAGCGGTTTGGACCAAACTATATAAAATCGTTTAATTGGCATTCGAGCATTCGGTGCTAATGAATTAAATTTTTTCTCATGGGTCTGATCGTTAAATTGTCATTTAAACAACTAAATATTCGCACTCGAATTAGTTGGTCAAAGTAGATGAAATATGCGTCAGAATTTATTTGTAATTTTAATAATTTTACAAATTTATGTTTAAAATTGACATATTTAAATTTTTTAGTACTTTTAAAAATTTTAGTTGTTTCAGGATTTTAAATTATTTTTCATAATTTTAAAACTAAATTATAAATTTTTAAGAATTGTAAATTTTTAAGAATTTGATGAACTTGAACTTGAATTAATTAGATTATTAATTAATTAAAAAATTTTTAATAATTTTTTGAAAGAATTTTGTGAATACATTTTACTAATTTTGAAAATTTTAAGCAAATTAAACTATGGCATTTTATTTATCAAAATTCTTAAAATAGCTAAATTTTCTAATTTTTGAATTTTTTTAAAATTGATAAAAATTTAATGTTAAAATTTTAAGGGCTTTCAAAATACCAAGCAATAAATTTTTAAAACATTTTAATTAATTTAGGAATTTTAAAATTGGTTAAGAATTAATGAATTTTAAAAATTTAACAAATTTTAAAAGTTGTTTTGATTTTATGATTTAAGTTACAATAAGATAAAAGTTTAACTTGTTTAAACATTTAAAAAATTTCAGAATTTATAAATAAATTTAATAAAACTAAATTATTTATAATTTGTTGAAATTTATAATTTTTTAATTTTTTTTATGGATTTTAAGAATTCATATGTGTGTTTCCAAATGTTTAAGTTCATAAAATCATAAAACAAAATTTAGTTAAATCATAATGTAATTTTAATATTTTTAACTATTTAAAAGTTTTAAAAATTTAAGAAATTTAAGAATTTTGAAAATTTAGTAGTTTTACAAATTTTGAGAATTTAAAGCATTTTGGGAATTTGAAAAATTTTGAAATGTTTTATTCAGTTTAATTAAGAATATTGAGAATTTTAAAGAGTTTAGGACTTTATTCATGTTTTTCATAATTTTAAAACAATATTAAGAAAATTTTAAATTTCAACAACCATTACAAATATTTTGAGTTTTAAACAACCATAAAATAATATTTAATTGTTAAAATCACGATTTAAACAATTAAATATTTTTTATGGCTGTTTAAGAATTGTAATTGATTAAAAATTTCATGAACTTGAACATGAACACGTTAGATAATTAAAAAATTTGGTTTTGAAAATTTTCAGAAATTAAATTTTAGTATTACAGAATTTTTTTATGAAAAATCATTTCTGAATTTTTTTAACAATTATAAAAACTTAATGTTAAAATTCCTTTTAAGGGCCTTCAAAATAACAAGCAATAAAGTTTTAAGACATTTTAATTAATTTAGGAATTTAAATTTTTTTAACAATTAATGAATTTAAAAATGTTAAGAATTATAGGAATTAACAAGTTTCAACTGGGCTTTATCAAATTTAAAAAATTGAAATTTGTTATTGAATTTAAGATTTTAAATGATATTAAATGTTTTGAATTTTGGAAATTTAACAAAGTTCGAAAATTGTCTTGACGGTAAGATTAAAGTTACAATAAGATAAAAGTATAACTTTTTTTTAAATTTAATAAAACTACATTTTTTATAATTTGTTGAATTTGTTAATTTGAAATTTATAATTTTTTAAATTTTTCTATTGATTTTCAGAATTTACATTTGTATTTACAAATGTTTAAGTATGAAATTCATGAAGATGAATAATTTTAATAATATTAATCATAAATTGATTTTAATTTAACAAATTTTATCAATATTTAAAAAAATCATAATACAGAATTTAGTTAAATAATGATGTAATTTTAATATTTTTAACTGTAGGAATTTAAAGAATTTTAAAAGATTTAAATATTTAAGAATTTTATGAATTTTGAAAATTTGGAGAATTTAAATAATTTTGGGAATTTTTAAGTTTAATTTCATCAAATGAAGAACCTTTAAATATTTTAAGGGCCTTCCAAGTTTTAAACATGTAATTCTTAAGACATTTTAATTAATTTAGGAATTTAAAACTTTTTAAGAATTAAATAATTTAATTTTTTTTTAGAATTATAGGAATTATTAAGTTTCATCGGGACTTTATCAAATTGAAGAATTTTGGAATTTGGAACAAATTTTAAAAACTGTCAAAATTTTAAGATTAAAATTTTAAAATTTAAGTTATCTCAAAAAGCGAACATTAAGCATTTTGAAATTTTACGAATTGGCTATAAGAGTTTAAAGAATAAGGAATTTTATAGATTGTATGCTGAAATAACTAAACTTTTTATAATTTGTTGAAGTTGTTAAATTTGGAATTTAAATTTTTTTGATTATAGGAATTTAAGTGTTTAAATATGAAGTTTATGATGTTGAATAATTTGAAGAATGTTTATAAATAATTTAACAATTTTTTTAAATACTTTTTTGAAATAAATATAAAATATAAGTTTAAAATTTTAAAGATTTTAGTTTTATAATTTAAATAATTTTAATAATTTTGATAATTTTTATCAATTTATTATTTTAACAATTCTTTGCTAGTTTAATCATTTTTTTATTGGTGTTTTTGTTTAATTTTGAAAATTTTTAAAATTTTTGAAAATTTATATTTTTTTAAACAATTTTGATTATTTTATGAATTCAAATCAATAATTTTAATGACACTAGATACTTTTTAAATTCTAAAAACTATACAATTTTGAAAAATTAAAATACATTTTTAGAGAATATAATTGAAACAAATATGAAAATATGTCGCAAATAGATTAAATTTATATATTTTTTAAATAACTCAATGTATAATTATTGTCAAAAGTGGGAATAAAACAAGAAAAGATTTTTAAGAATGTTCAGAATTTTATGAATTTAAGTATTTCTAATTTTGAGCAATAGTTGAACAATTTTAATCGTTTCAATAATTTTTAAATTTCTAAACATTATTTTTTCAGACTAATTTTTAAGATTAAGGAGGGTTTAAAGGGTTTTTGGAATAGCGAATTGTAGGAATTGGATTAACTGTTCAAGAAATTTAATAATTTTAATAAATTTAATAATTTTTGTCATTTTAATAATTATATGTAAATACTTATATGAATTATAATTATTTGAATTGGAAGAAATATGTTTAATAAAATTAAATGTTTTTTAAGTACTTGAAATTATTAAACTTATCAAATTTTATTGAAGATTTTTAACAATTTTTTTAGAATTTTATAAGTTTCAATAATTTTTAAAATTTAAAAAAAATATATTTTAAATGAGTTTTATGAATTTTTATGAATTGAAGTGGTTTATACATTTAAGAGTTTTAAGGTTTTTAGAATTATTTTTATTTTTTTACATTTTTTTTAATTTTTTTAATTCAAGTAATTTTAAAAATTACAAAATAATATATTGTTAAATGTTTAATAACTCAAAATAATTAAATTTTAGGAATGTTGGTAAATGATTTTTTTTTTAAATTAAAAACTATCAATATGTTTTCTAAAATAGTTTTGATAAGTTTAGTATTTACAAATAAATATTCTGATTTTTGTAACTTTGTAACTGATTTTAACAATTTTGGAATTTTAGGAATCTATGGAGTTTTAAGAATTTAAAATCTTTGTTAATTTAAATAAATTTAATAAAATTGAAATTTTAATTTTATTCAAATTTTTAAAGATTTAGAATCTAACAATTATCAGACTTTAATAAAGTTTAATAATTGTAATCGTTTAAATAGCTTGTTATTGAAATTAATGAATTCCAATACATAAGAATTTCAAAACTTTTTTAAGTTTCAAATTTTTGAAAATTTCTAAGTTTAAATATTTATTTTCTTTTTAGGAATTTTAAATTTTTAAGATTTCATTTTATTTTTTAAACATTTTGAGCAACTTAAGAGTTTCAAGAATTATTTGGATTGTTAGCATTTTATTATGATGACGATCATTTTTTGTTGTTTAATTAAATAATCATATTAAATTTCTTTTTGATTTTACAGAATTTATTTAATCAGTAGGATTAAGTTAATATTTTTACGATTTCGTGAGTTTTAAGAAATTAAGAATTAATAGAATTTTAAGTTTTACTACATAAACAATTTTTAGAAATTTTTGAGTTATAAGAATTAAGGTGATTTTATGGATTTTGAATAATTTAATTTTGTAGGATTTAGTTATTTATTATTTTAGGAATATCGATAATAATATCGATAAAAAGAATTGAGGGTTTTAAGAGATTAATTTTTTTAAAGTTGCTTAAAATAATAAATAGTTTAAAGTAATAGTGTACGTTTTTTTAAAGTTTTCTGATATTTTTAGAATTTAAACAATATTTAAGGAATTGTTGTTTAATTTTTTTTAAGTATTTCACAAGTTTTAATAATAGTTTGAGAATTTCTTTAATTAAATGGAATTTTTCAATTATTAAATTTTTGGAATTTAGGTGTTTCAATAAATTTAAAAAATAATATTTTAAAAAATCTGCATTTAAAAATAACTAAAGCAATTTTATTAATTTTCCAATAATTTTAATAATTTTGAGAATTTTAGGATCTTAAATATTTTAAGAATTGAAACTTATGAATTTAAATAGTTTTAAGAATTGTAAAATTTTGTAATAACATTAAAATTATTATATAAATAATTATATAATGTAACTTTAACTATTTAAATTATTTTTAAAATTTAAACTCTGAGAATTTTAGTAATTTAATTCGTTTTTAATAACTATTGGTGCCTGGGAATTAATAGAACCTTGAGAATTTTAAGTGTTAGAACATAATAATTTGCTGCCAATTTTATTATTTATTACAAAAATTAATGTAATCTTATGGATTATTTTAGAATGTTTGATATTTACAGAAGTTTTAATATTTTAAAAATTTGAAGAAATAGTTTTTATAAATTTATAAATTTAAAAATTTTTAAAATGATTTTTTTATTGAGTTTTTTTATGTTTTGTGGTTTTTTGAAATTAGAAGAAGTTAAGAAATTTACAAAATTGTTGTAAAACTTTAGTAACTTAACTAGTTATTTTTAAGAATTGTAAGACTTTGTCAAAATAATTTTAGTACCGTTAAACTCTTTAATTGTTTATAATTTTTAGGAATTTTAACATTTTTCAAAATTTCATTTCAATTATTTTGAAAATTGTTAAAACCAATTTTTTTTTTAATTAATCCGTAATTTGGATAATTTAATAATTTTCTACTTGATTAAATTTCCCTAGAACATATAAGAATGATTAAAAAAAGTTTTAATAATTTTCTTCAACTTTATTAGTTTTATTGATTTTAATAATTTAAATAATTTTATTAATTTAAAGATTTTTGAAAAATAGTTTACCCTCATTATTTTAAAAGTTTAAGAAGTTATGAATTTATTTAAGAAATAGTTTTAGTAAAATTAAAGAAATATTTAATGCTGCAAACTTTTAAAAGTTTTAAATTTTTTATAGATTTTAAGAAATTTTAGGCTTCTAATAATTTAATAACTGTTATACAAATTTTTCGTTGAATAATTTTAAAAATTTTAATCAGTTCATTGTTCTAATTTTTAATTAGAAGTATAAATATTTAAAGAAGTTCAAAAATTCCTTTTAAATATTTTAAAGATACAAGAATTTTCAAAAATTTTGAAATTTTTCATAATTTTAAGGATTTAAGAGTTAATAATTTTAACTATTACATAAGAGAATTCTAATTAATAATTACGCTAGTTGGACTGAATAAAATTGATGGGCTCGTTGGTCCGGGTGGTCATACTTTACTGGAATGAGCTGGTGTATCATTAACTTCAATGGCATCTAATTATTATAATTATAGGATCAAATGAATTTGCTATTTTAAATTATGTTTTACAAAATCCGATTTCCCTTCATAAATTTACAATTTATTTTCCATTCGGCTAATTTTCATTAATTAATTTGTACAAGACGTAAATATACGTAAACGAAATTCATCTCCGGGGATTTTTTTATTTTTAACATTTTGCTAATTTTTAACATTATGGAGGCTCCAACAAATTAATATTTATTATACGAACTAGCTAGTTAGCTCACTTACGTATATGATCAACGCAAATCTACAAACATTAACAATTAAAAAATAAACACAAATCAACTTTTCAGATATATGTATGTTTGTTATGTACGTTCAGTCCACTAAGCTAAACCATTAATAATCAATACACAATAAGCAGCCCTATGGTAGTAATTACTGGAAGATATTTGCTTGACGGGATAAAAAAAACAAAATCGTAAATTATTTTAAATTATTTTGTTAAATGTAATTTTAATTAAATGATTTAATTTGAACAAAAAATAAATATATAATGTAGCCATAATGAAGATTTATTCGTTTTATGGGAGATCTTGATGCACAGTAGTTTATCTCATTGGAAATTTAATTTAACTACATATATGTATGTATGTATGTATGCAAGTAACTTTATTCATATAGCTTCCGCTTACGATTCTTGGGTGTTTTTGCCTTTTGTTATTGTTGTCATAATATTGTATACATAAATTCCCAAGTGCACTGTTATGTACAATTGTAACCAATAGTGCATATCGATATATTGCAAAACGTGAGTGACACTCAGGAACAATTATTTTTTAATTTTTTTTTATTAAGTTTTGTTTTTTATGTATTCAAGATTAAGGTTAGCAGTTTTCTTATAGACGAGTACACGGCTGATATTATAAAAAAAATCACAAAACAATGTTTTCTTATTCAAATCTTGTTTGTCATGTATATACAATTTTTGATTATAATTTGAAGAAAAATATTAAATCACGGATTATTTATGATCGATGTTGTTGTTGTTCGTTCTTACAACTTAATTTGCATAAAAATTTTAATAAGGAATTAATTTGGTTTGTGAACCGCAGTTGCATATATACGTATGTATGTATATACATATATGCAACACAACGATCGAGAAAAATCTCGTTGAAAATTTCTGGTACATTGTGAATCATGATTATAGGAAATTTATTTAAAATTTATTCTCGCTGGAATGCTTGTTGTGTATATAGAGAAAATGCATCAAATTTGAATATGAAAATTTATTTAATTTTTTTATTATTTGATTTGGAAAATTTATGTTTTGTTATATGTATAGTAATGTACATAAGTAACGGGATCGCGACATTTTTTGTTATTTTTTTCTATATGCAATTGAATAATAATATATTGTGTTTTATTGAATTATAATTACACGATTTATTTTTATTTCTTTTGCACAATGTATTGAGAGAAAATAAATTGTGTGATCGTGATTTGGTGGAAAATGGTAAAATTGATGTATTTCGTCAGAGTGGCGTACCCTCGTTTACTATTTCAACTTTTACAATTTTTAACTATTTATAAATAATTTTGACCTTAAAAATCTTAAATATTTTAAAAATTTTATGATCTTACAGCAGTTTGAAGATTTAAAAATATGAATTAGCGTTTTTAAAGAAATTAAATGGTTGAAGTATTTTAAAAATTTTAGAATTCATTTTTAATTTTAAGAATTTACAGAATGTAGGAAGCTTTGGAATTTAAAGAATGTTAATAAATTTGGACGAATAACTTGAATTAAATTTAACGAATTTTAGGGTTCGGAAAATTTTAATTAATTTTAGAATTAATAGAACTTTGAGAATTTTATGTTTAAGAACATAAAAATTTTTGTGAATTTTATAATATACAAGAATTAATGTATTCTTATGGATTGATGGATTTTGAAAAATTTAATATTTTTAGGATTAATGGAGTTTTCTTTATTTTAGGATTGTTGATAATAATATTTGTTTTAAGAATTTAAAATATTTAAAGTATTTTATGAATTGATGATTTTAAGAAATTTGAAATATTTAATGATTTCTGAGAATATTAAGAATTTTTAAAAGTTTGAAGAAATAGCTTTGATAAAATTAAATTATTTTTAAAACTAGTAAATTTTAAGTATTTATGTGTTGCAATAATTTTAAAAATTAATATTTACATATAAAAACAGTTTTAAAAATTATTTAAACTTTTAGAACTTTAAATGATAATTAAATATTTTAAGAACTTAAAACTTTTACGAATTTAAATAGTTTTTAGAGTAGAAGTAATAGTTAATAGAAATAATTTAATTATTTAATTTTTATAATAATTACGACTTTTCAGAATATAACTTTGATTGATGGTGGTCGTCATTTAGTGGAAAATAGTAAAATTGATGTATTTCGTCAGAGTGGCGTCTTCTCGTTTACAATTTTGTAATAGTCTGTAAGTTTTAAAGTTTTAAAAATTTCTAGAATTTTCAAAAATTAAGAATAATATTAAAAATTTTAAAATTTATGATTTTAAAGAAGTTTGAAGGTTTAAAGGTTTTCATTATCATTTTTAAGATTTCATTTTACTTTTTAGACACTACGCAATTTAAAAATGTTAAGATTTTTTTTTAATTTTAAGAATTAACAGAATTGATGAATCATAAGAATTGAAAGAATATAAAATTTTTTGAACGATTAGGATTTTTTTATTGAAGTATTAATAAAAAAATATGATGTGGTTTAATTATTTAATTATGTGATGTGATGGATTTTAAGAATGTTGATAACGTAATTCGTTTTAAGAATTTAAAATATTTAAAGTATTTTACGAATTGTAAGAATTGAGCATTTTTAGAAATAGGAAATATTTATAAATTTCTAAGAATATGAAGGAATTTTAAAAATTAATGTTGTCAAGAAAAAAACAGTTTCCAAATAATTTAAATTTGGAAAACTTTAAAAAATAATTAATTATTTTAAGAACTGAAGACTTTTACGAATTTAAATACATATGTAGTTTTAAGAAGTAAAAGTTTGTAGAAATAATTTAATTTTTAAAATGTTTACGTAATTTCAGTATATAACTTTGATCGTCTTTTGTGATCGTCATTTAGTAGAAAATGGTAAAATTGATGTATTTCGACAGAGTAACGTCTCCTCGTTTACAATTTTGATTTCAAGGCAAGTATTTAAGCTTTAAAGTTTAAAAGATCTTAAGAATTTAAAGCATTTTGTAAATTTGAAAAAAATCTAGAATTTTTAAAATTTTTAAATAATATTGACCTTAAAAATTTTAAAATTTATGATTTTGAAGAAACTTGAAGTTTTAAAGATTTCTATTATTTTTAAGATTTCATTTTATTTTTTAGACACTGGGTATGTTATATTTTTTTTTTAAATTTTAGGAATTTACAGAATTTATGAATGAATTTAAATAATGTAAATAATTTTGAACGAATACCTAGAATTAAATTTAACGAATTTTAGGATTTGGAAACTTTTAATTAATTTAAGAATTAATAGAAAATAAATAGACCTTCAGAATTTTATTTTTAAAAACATAAAAATGGGTGTGAATTTTATGAAATACATACAAAAATTAATGTGATCTTATGAATTGTATGAATTTTGTAAAATTTGAATGTTTTTGGATTTATAGAGTTTTCATTATTTTAGGAACATTGGTAACGTTAATTGTTTCAAGAATTTTGAAAATTTTAAAGTTCTCTGAGAATATTAGAAGTTTTGAATTTGAAGAATTAGTTTTGATAACATTAAACAGTTTCAAATTTTTAAATGTGTTCTGGGATTTTTGAAATTAAAAGAATTTAAGAAATTTACAAAATTGTTTTAAAATTTTCACTAGTATTTATAGTAATTAATTGTATTAATTGAAATATTTTAAAATTTAAATTTTTTTTTAAAGTTATTAAATTTTAAGAATTTAGGTGTTTCAATTATTTTAAAAATTAATATTTAAAAAATAACAATTTTTAAAAATAATTTAAATTTTGATAATTCTATAAAATAATTAATTATTTTAAGAACTGAATACTTTGATGAATTCTTTTAAGAAGTAAGATTTTGTAGAAATTTTTTTAGAAAAATTAAATTTTTGAAATTATTTAATTTTTATAATATATATGAATTTTCAGAATTTAAATTTGTTTGCGTTTTAAACTTTTAGAAATTTCTGGAATTTTTATAATTCTAAAAAATGTTGAGTTTTAAAATCTTAAATTTTATGATCTAAAAGAAGTTTGGAGATTTAGATTTTATTATCATATTTAAGATTTCATTTTATTTTTTAGGCATTTTGAGGATTTTAGGAGTTTAATGAAAAAAGAGCTTAATTAAACAAATTAAAATTTAAAAAAATGGAAAGTGTAATTTTTTGAAATTTTAAGAATTTAAAGAATTTATGAATCATAAGAATTTAAAGAATTTACAAAATTTCGAACGAATAACTAGAATTAAATTTAACGAATTTTAGAATTTGGAAAATATTTTAATTAATTTAAGTATTATTAGACCATGAGAATTTTAAGTTTAAGAACTTAACAATTGTTGTGAATTTTATGATATCCAAGAGTTTTAACTTAATAGTTTGAAAAAATAGTTTTGATAAAATTAAATATTTTTAAAATTTTTAGAATTAGAAGAATTTAAAACAAATTTACAAAAGTTTTTTAAAATTTTTAAGTATGTATTTTACTAGTTTATTGTTAGAGAATTTATAGATTGCGGTAATTTAATTATTCATAAATTTTTTTTTTTGATTTTTATTGAGTTTTAAGAATTTATGTGTTGCAGTAATTTTAAAAATTTATATTTACAAAAAATACTGTTTTAAAAAATAATTTAAATTTTGAGAATTGTAAAAAATAATTAATTATTTTAAGAACTGAAGAATTTTTTGAATTTAAATAATTTTAAGAAGTAAGACTTTTTATAATATTTAAGAATTTTCAGAATAAACTTTGATTGATAGCGATCCTGATTTAGTGGAAAATATTAATATTAATGTATTTCGGAAGAGTGGCGACTCTTCGTTTACAAATTTGATTTCAACTCAAGTTTTTAAACTTTAAAGTTTTAAATATCTTATGAATTTAAAAAATTTTCAAATATTTAAAATTTAATAAATTTCTGGAATTTTTAATAATTTAAAAAAAATTGCCCTTAAAAATTTTTAAATCTTTAAAAAAATGTATGATCTTGAAGTTATCTTGAAACATAGAAGTTTGAAGGTTTAAAGATTTTTATTTTCATTTTTAAGATTTCATTTTATTTTTTAGACACTGGGTATTTTAAAAAGATTAAGATTTCTTTTAATTTTAAGAATTTACAGATTTTGGAATCCTAATGATTTAAAAAATTTAAATAATTTTGGACGAATAACTAGAATTAAATTTAGCGAATTTAAGGATTCTTGTTGGAATTCTAATTAATTCAGATTTTTATTAGTTTCAAATTTTTTATTTTTTTTATAGTTTTCTAGGATTTTTGAAATTAGAAGAATTTAAGTTATTAATTTTTAAGAATTTTGGTGTTTAATAATTTTAAAATATTAATTATTTTCAAAAATTGAAGACTGATGATTTTAAATAGTTTTAAGAAGTAAGATTTTGAGAAATAATTCAATTATTTAATTTTTATAATTCTTTATAAATTTAGTGGAAAATGGTAAAATTGATGCATTTCGTCAGAGTGGCGTCCTCTCGTTTATAATTTTCATTTTAAGTCAAGGTGTACAGTAAATTATCATTCTATTGCTATCTGTTATAGGTTTGAGCTTTTTGAAGTTTTTACAAAGCGTTTTTATATATATAAAAAAACATTGTAATGGTCATGCACGTAGTTATTTGTTGTATAATTTAAAATTCCCTCAACGACTGTGAAATATTGAGCAACCCTAAAAATACATTTTACAATCCAAATTTTTCCTGTATACCTCTTATTATCTGGCCACTTGGGTTGGTTATAAGTTTAAATGTAGTAGAGCTTGTTCTATACCGCTACCAAAGCAGTCAACAGGGTTCTCTTTGGAGTCTAGATGTCTCGAATCGGTTCATGCAGTTTTTTAATCTTGATTAGCAATCATGATAAAAGTATTGCCCTCTAATCTTGAAATTGAAATTTATTCCACTGTTGCCTCGTAGAACTTCAAAAAATATGACCGCGGAATCAGTATGGTGAAACGTATCTGAGAAGCCATGTAGCAAATTTTCACCTTTGAGCTATTCGAATGTATCAGCCCTAGGTTTCTCTTAACTTTGGTAAATTAATGCGTTTATTTAGCCGCTCTACCGACAACCCATGAGGTAGATCGCTGAAAAATATATTTAATATTATGGTAAATCCGAGAGAGATAAACAGTCTACTTACCTCAGAGAGGATTCTTCGTTTGGTTAAGTATGTTACTCAGATTAATTTGAAACTGAAAGCAATCCTTCTGTGAACTCTAATATAACCCGATTCAGTTTCACAAATGTGGACGGTTCTATTTTAAGTTTGCTAAGTATGTTGATTTGTGAATGGTGGGTAGCTCGTGATCGGCATAAGCTTCAGCCCATAGGCTGTTAGACACTTTGTCTAATTTGCTGACCAGTATATGAATTAGCCAATGGTCCCAGAGTTCAGCCCTTTCGTCTAATGCCTTGAATTAACATATGATTAGGTTATAGATGGCTGGGACATACAATATTTGATAAAGGCTTGGTTGGTGTGTTTCTTGCGATCATAGCGGCTTCACAATTTTTGTAATACTTTTACATAGTTAGCATCAGTGATACTAAAATGATTTTGTAAGGCAGCAGCTTCGCTTCGCAGTGATGACTAAAATTCGTAATTATAAAACGTACAAGCTATTCTAGCTTAGCTACCGAAATACTAGTCGGAACTAGTCCATTCCTTGGTCGATTATTATGAAAACACTGAATTTCAGGAAATTATTCAAAATTTTGTTCAACAACCCTTTAACAATCCCATTTTCTTCCAACATACTGTGTTTCATCATAATCGAGGAAGGCATGGTTTATTTCCATTCTTGTTGGACATATTCCAGAATTTCTGCCAATAATTTTTTAAAATCCCATTTGCATCAAATAATTCTAATTCACTATAATCAGTTTAGGGTCGTTTCGGTGTATTTTGTAAATTGAGTACAAACTTGGTTTTCCATTATATAGAGCAATACAATTTAGATTAAACCCAACAGAGATGTTGAGCCCATTAATAATCCAATTTGAAAATTTAATGAATATTGCTCGACTACTGTACGAACATTAGTTGTAAAATAAATTAAAATATGCGCGCGAAACAAACAAATTACCCAAATTTGTAAATCTGCTGATTAATGTGCTTTCGTGTTTATAAATAATAAATAAACCGCGCAACAAAATTATTTAATATGTAGAGCATATGGTCGCGGTCTATTATAAAAAAAAACTAAACAAAAAAAACTAGACGTTCATTCAAATCAATCCGACCATTCAATAGTAGCACACACATATGTATAAGAAATAATTAATTCATCAAATTCCATATTTGGGCTATACAATACATTGTAAGACAAACGATCAACATTTTATTATTTTATGTTACGAGTCGATACACAAACCTTATAATTATTCTATTATGTTAAAATGGCATTTTCTTGGTTTTTTTGTTGTTGCAAAACTGGGATCTAACAAAAAAATTTCCATTCAATTAATCAAAAAAAAAAAAAAAAAATTGCCTTACTTTAATAAATTTAATATGCCGAGCAGTTAACAACAATTCATACTCGCGTATATATACATATATATAAAATCCTATTATTTACAATTAAATCATGTATAGACGTATATTATAGTACATACAACAACTATTAATTTGGATGTTGTTGTTATAAATCTAATTTTCTTAACAATTTTGTGTAAGAAAATTTCCTTTTATGCTCGCAACTTTGCTTATTTATTTATTTATGTAAAAAAACATTTAACAATAATCTGTATGTACAAATAGTATGTATAATGGAAAGTTGGCTAAATAAATTACGACGATGCGGCAAAATATTGTATTGATAAATTTATATTGATTGGAAAACAAATTGATGTGTTGTTGAACCATTTTGTTGATTGAAAAATTATCAATTGTTAATTCACGTTTGACAGTGATTTAATTGATAATTCCGGTGAATGGCCATGGTTTTTCCAACTCGATAAATGTTTGGCACTGTTTTTCTGAACGATTTTTACAGATCTCAAAATTTGCTCAAAAAGTAGCTCAGTTTTTTTTTTTAAATTTTACACAAATAACCAATGCTTGTGACATTAAAAAGTAAGGTACTTGCTGTATGAACAATTATTCTAAAAACTAAAATACGGTGCTTGCATTTTAATTATCATTTGCTAGAGGAAATAGCTCAAATATTGGTTCCTAATACATTTTAAATTTCTAGAAATTCTATGGAGAAAATTCTCGTAATTTGTTCTGAACAAATTTTAGTGATTTTGAAATTTGCTCAAAAAAGTAGCTCAGTTTTTTTTGTTAAATTCATGTTGTTGCAGTAACTCATTTAAATACAATTTTTGTAGTATATTTAGGGCTTCTTGTAATTTATTCTGAACAATTTTTTGTGATTTTGAAATTTGCTCTTAAAAGTAGCTCAGTTTTTTTTTGGTAAATTTCACATATACAACAAATACTTGTTACATTAAAAAGTAAGGCACATTAATTGCTTCAGTCGAGCTACAAACTCGAGGCCCAATTTAAGAAATGGCAATGTCGATCGAATGCAGGATCAATAATTATAGTGATTGATTCTTAAAACCGAAATATCGTGCTTAAATATCGTGATTACATTTTAATTATCATTATAAAGAAAAGTTAGCTCAAATATTGGTGCTCATAGTACATTTAATAATTTCTAGAAATTATATGAAGAAGACGATTCCGAAATTTTGAAATTAGGATAAGAATTTGTAGCTCAATTTTTATTTAAAATTGTATGATTGCAGTAACTCATTTAAAAACATTTTCTTTGGTATATTTAGGGCTTTTCGTAATTATTTCTGAATAATTTTTAGCGATGTTGAAATTTACACAAAATGGTAGCTCAGTTTTTGTTGTTGTTAAATTTCACATACCCAACAAATACTTGTTACATTAAAAAGTAAGGTACTTGCTGTATGAACAATTTACTAGAGGAAATAGCTCAAATATTGGTGCCTAATACATTTTAAATTTCTAGAAATTCTATGAAGAAAATTCTCGTAATTTGTTCTGAACAAATTTTAGTGATTTTGAAATTTGCTCAAAAAAGTAGCTCAGTTTTTTTTTGTTAAATTCATGTTGCAGTAACTCATTTAAATACAATTTTTGCAGTATATTTAGGGCTTCTTGTAATTTTTTCTGAACAATTTTTTGTGATTTTGAAATTTGCTTTTAAAAGTAGCTCAGTTTTTTTTTTGGTAAATTTCACATATACAACAAATACTTGTTACATTAAAAAGTAAGGCACTTTAATTGCTTCAGTCGAGCTACAAACTCCCAATTTAAGAAATGGCAATGTCGATCAAATGCAGGATCAATAATAATAGTGATTGATTCTTAAAACCGAAATATCGTGCTTAAATATCGTGATTACATTTTAATTATCATTATATAGAAAAATTAGCTCAAATATTGGTGCTCATAGTACATTTAATAATTTCTAGAAATTATATGAAGAAGACGATTCTGAAATTTTGAAATTAGGATTAGAATTTGTAGCTCAATTTTTATTTAAAATTGTATGATTGCTGTAACTCATTTAAAAACAATTTCTTTGGTATATTTAGGGCTTTTCGTAATTATTTCTGAATAATTTTTAGCGATGTTGAAATTTACACAAAAAAGCAGCTCAGTTTTTGTTGTTGTTAAATTTCACATACCCAACAAATACTTGTTACATTAAAAAGTAAGGCACATTAGTTGGTCAATTGAAACGGCATTTTAAATGCCTCAGTCGAGCTTTAAACTTGTAAGAAAAGAGCCCAATTTGAGAAACGGCAATGTTGATTGAATGCAGGTTGCCGAAATAATATTGATTGATTCTTAAATCTGACGTATCGTAGTAAAATAACGTGCTTACATTTTAATTATCATTAACTAGAAAAAATATACTTCAATATTGTTGCTTAATAGATAATAGAAAAACCATTCTGAAATATTGAAATTAGTATTAGAACTTGTGTAGCTCAATTTTTTTGAAAATCTATCTTGTTGCAGTAGCTCTTAAAATGTGCTCAAAAAAGTAGCTCAGTTGATTTTTGTTAAATTTCACCTACTCAACAAATTCATGTAAAAGTAAGGCGCATTAGTTGCTTAATCGAAACGACATTTTAAATGCCTCAGTCGAACTACAAACTCATGGTAAAGGAACCCAATTTAACGGCAATTATATGAAGAAAACGATTCTGAATTTAGGATTTCCCGGAATTTGTGAATATTTATAAAAGTAGCTCAGTTCTCTTTTGTTAAATTTCATATGTAGAACAAATACTTGTTTTATTAAAAAGTAAGTCACATTAGTTGCTCAATCGAATCGACATTTTAAATGCATCAGACGAGCTACAAACTTGAAGAAAAAAGTCCAATTTGAGAAACGGCAACGTCGCTCGAATGTAGGATCCATAATAATAGTGATTGATGCTAAAAACTGAAGTATCATAGTAACATATGATCGCGCGTACATTTTAATTATCATTAACTAGAAAAACTAGCTCCTTATTGTGGCTTAATTAAAATTATTAAAATTCAATGAAGAAAACGATTCTGAAATTTAGAAATTATGGTTAGAAACTGTAGCTCAAGTTTTTTTAAATTTTATCATATTGCAGTATCTCATTTAAATACAATTTCTCAAATATGTTTAGGGCTTTTATTAATTTGTACTGACCAATTTTTTGTGATTTTCAAATTTGCTCAAAAAAGTAGCTCAGTGTTTTTTTAAATTTTACATGTACAAAAACCTTCTAACAATATTTTATAAACCATACGGTATACATATCCTAGCCCTGTATTACAAATGTGCTCAAAATTAATTATGAAATTAATTTTTTATAGATCACAAGTTGTTGCTCAACATATTTTTTGTCAGGATCCATGTCGTAAACAAATGTTTAACTCATTAAAAGATGAATACAATTTTTTAATTTCCAAGATGGTAGAAAATCGATTTAATTTACATGAATTTTGTTGATTTATTTTTGAAATGTAGCTCAATTTGATAAAATTCGATATTCCGAAAAATGGTTGAAATAAAAATAGTCCTTGTTGCTCTAATCTGAAATTGATCATTTTCTCTAGTTCTCTGATCTATTAAATAAATATCCTAAACGATACTTTAAGTTACAGTATCTGTCATTAACATCACAAAAATATAGAGTTGCTCAATTTTCCTAGAGCAAATGAAAGCTCGCTTAGTTTTTTTTTAAATTTGTTATCTATTTATTGAAATTAAGGTTTTTTGTTATGATTCAATTGGAATGGCCAGCGAAGCCCTAAGAAATCGAATAATTTATTTAATAATCCGGTGAATATACTCTAAAACAGTAAAATTAGCAGCCCCATGTAGTAGTCCTTCAGTTAATTATTTCTTGATCTTTTTAACCACTGACTATCTAATGCAATAATATTGTGTAGCAATAAAACCTGCATGTATATTGTACCGCTTACGACACAAAATGTGATAATTTTATTAATTAATAATTAACAAGATTTGAACTAGATCAAGTTTTATTTTTATTTTTCTAAATTGCCTGACAAAATGTATTTTACGAAATATACAAAACAAACAAAAATTCCGCAACACTTTGGATACGTAATTACCGAATATCGAGATTTGTGTCACGACTTAAATAGGCTTCGCACTTAGATTTCTATAATATGTGCACAATACGAACAAAAGAACAATTTTAACTGTCACATAGTATAGCGAGGTATCTATATATAATAGCTCTCTACCTAGCTATATACATATGTATATACAACAAATCGGTTGAAATTTTTTAGATTAAATTAAAATAATTCAACATAATTTTAATTTAAAAAAAAAAATGTTTTTTGTTTTGTTTTGTACAAAAAAGCATATAAATGAAAATAATGTATAACCTCACGATTAAATTATATAAACAACAACAACGTCTTTTAAAATGTACAGCAAACAAGTATATACGAATCGGTAAATCACATGCCACAATAATTTCTTTTCGTTTGTTTTTTTTAATTTCTTTTATATCTTACACTTCTTATTTGTGTATTGTTAAAAAAAAAATTGCAAATGAATTGAAAAATTTAAATAAAAATTGCCTTGTCTTTTCTAATCCTTTTTTTTCGCAGAACTAACAGAAAAATGCCAAACGGAATTTTTATCGGTTTTGTTAAAAATAAAAACAAAAAATAAAAATACCACAAAAGAAATTCTTTTTCTTAATTTGCAAAGACAGTACACAATTTAACTATATAGTGGATGGTGCGCATCGATATTAGCAAACCAAAAATAAATTTTTTAAAGTGTTTTCGTCAAAATACTGTAAATTAAATGACTATGCTCTTTTTGAATTGTGTACTAAATAATTCGGCAATTTAATTTGCCTACATAACAAAAAACTATTTTAAGTATTTCGCGTAGTGGTCATTAACTCATCATAATGTCAATGTATCTGTTTTTTGGGAAACTAGCCAACTAATTTTGTTGCAACAAGGTGTCTTTATTTAAAAATTAACAAAGTGCCCCTTATTTGTTAAAAAAAGTCATTAACTGCAGATATCAGCATCATGCTAATTAAATTCTGATACACCAAAACGGGATATCTAACATGTTTTGAAATTCAAATTATTATTTGAATTTAAAACCAATTTGCCAAGCAAATAAAAAATCATGGGAGTCTCAACCTTTAAGCTTTATAGGCTGAGGTTATGAAAACGTACCGCAAAAGTTTAAAAGCTCTTTCTGAGACACCTTTCAATTTCAGATTTAAAATATACAAATTATCATTAAAATAACGCCCTGAGCAAGTCTATATTTATTCACAATATCAATAGCTTACTAAGCTGGTGTTTCGTCAAAACTTCCTCCAAAGCTCTTTCAAAAACTTTCAAATTAAATATTTATTCAACTTACGACGACATAATGAACAGAATACTGTAAAAGTTCAAATTGGCTTTAATTTAAATTACAAATTTCAAAACTTATCCAGAATTGTTATTTAAACTCAGAACATCAAAAACTACTGGAAGCTCACACTCTATTTAGGTATTATTGTTAGTTTTATGAAACCTTAATTTTAAAAGTTCAATTAATGACATCAATTTAAATTACAAATTTCAAAAACTTCAGGATTGTTATTCCAAAAATTAAAAATTTTCAAAATTTTATAAAAATTTGTAATTATTAAAATTTAAAATAAAATATTAAATTATTAGTTCTTAAACTTGTTAAAAATTTTAAAACAATAATATAAACCAGTTCAATTCTTAAAAATTCAATAATTTATTAAAATCCTTTAAAACCTTAAAACATATTATTATTTTAAGAATTTAAAAAATATTTAACTTTATTATAAAACTTTCTTCCAATTCGTTTGAACTCATTAATTTATTTAAATTAAGTAAAATTGTTAAAATTATTAAACATTATTGAAATTAATAAAACCATTCAAATTAGTTAAATTTGTTAAAAAATAATATAAATTACATTAATTATTAAACTTCCTAAAATTCACTATTTCTGTTCTTACAACTCGTAAATTCCAACAAATTTTACGCCAGAAATCTTAAAAGTTGGTATAAGAAAATAACGTAAATAATTTTTAAATTTATTCAAGTGTTTAAAATTGTGTCCAACTACAAAAAAAAAGTTAACTCTTAAATTTATAAGATCCTTAACTTCTTCTATAATTCTATTATTAAAAATGTTTTCTTTAAAATTATTGGTTCAAATTCTTGATTGTTTAAAAAAATTTAAAATTTCTAAAGTGACAATTTTTAATTAAAAGTGACAAAATTATAAAAACTGGGAAACTGTTTCACATTTTTAATTTTTAAAATTATTGATTTAAGGCCATAACTCCTCAAATTGTATAATTACTGAAATCATTTAAATAACTAAAATCCTTGAATAAACAAAATTATTAAAAGTCTAAAACTTTTAAAATTCCTGAAATTCCTAAAACTAAAAATACTAAAATTATTAAATTGATAAAAATTTGAAAATTTCAATAAATTATAAAAAATTTAGTTTCATAAAAATTATTTATTCAAATGCGTAAAATGGTTAAAAAACATTATTTTTATTTTTATTAAAATTTAAAAAATTATTTAAATTCTAAAAATATTTAAAGAAATAAAAATTCTTAAAATTATTTAAATAATCAAAACTACTCAAGGTATACCTTAAATACATTTCTGGAATGCATACAATTTATAAAATTCGTTTTAAAATCGATTAAAATCTTGAAATTAATAACATATATAAATTTCTTCAATTTGATAAACTTGTTAGTTTGTATAATTCTTGAGATTTTTAAAATTATTTAATTGTTAAACATTTTAAAATTTCTAAGTTAAATAAAATGTCTTAAGAATTCAATGTGTAAAATTCTCTTAAAATTTTAACATTAAATTTTTATTAATTTTAAGAACCAGAGTTTAATAGAAATTAACAGAAATTTCTTTCAAAAAATTATTACAAATTAAATCATTTTTTATTTATCCTTTTCAAATTGATAAATCTTATTAATTATTAAATTTGTTCAAGTTCAAGTTCATTAAATTCTTAAACATATAAAATTTTTAAAAGAGTCATTAATTATTTTAAATTGTTTAAAACACAAAGTGAAAATTCTTTAAATTTAAGTTTGGAAAATTCTCAAAATTTTCAATATTCTTATTTAAATTGTTTAAAATGTCAGGATTACTAAAACGCTTGAAGTTTTTTAAACTATTAAAATTGTTAAAACATTTAAAATCCCATGGAAACCCCTAAGATTCCAAAAGTCTTAAAAATTCTAAAATTCTTCAAAATGTTAATCCTCAAATATCTTAAATTGTAAAATTTTTTGAGTCAAATTAATAAATTTTATTAAAATTATTTATTCAAATTCTTAAAATTCTTAGAAATAATTATATTCTCAAAGATTTAAACATTAAAATTTGAAAATTAATTTATTTTCTAGAAATATTTATAAATAAAAATTCTTAAAATTATTTAAATAATTAAAACTTCTTGTACATTTTACTACCAACGTTTCTGAAATGCATACAATCCGGAAAAAGTTATTCCTTTTAAAATTCATAAATCTTCAAAATTTTTAAATTTTTAAAATTTGTTAAAGTCCTAATAATTATGAAAATTTTAAAATCGTTTAAGATCTTAAAATCAATTTTATATTTAAGATTCTTCAATTTGATAAAGTCCCGCTGAAACTTGGTTAGTTCCTATAATTTTAAATATTTTTAAAGTTAATTAATTCTCCAAAATTTTAAAGTTTCTATGAATGAATTTTAACATGATATTTTTATAAATTTTAAAACTTTTAGAAATTGAAAATTTGGATTTTTTAATATTTTAAATAAATAAAATTCATAAAATACCAAAGTTTTATTTCAAAAAAATTCAAAATTTTTAATTTCCCATAATTCTTTAAGAATGTTATTAAAAATTATTAATTTCATAATTTAAAAAAAATTTGTGAAAGTTAATTTTAAATAAAATTTCTAAATTCTTACAATTGTAAGTTTTTTGACGTTATTAAATTTATAAATTGTATAAAAATTATTTATTTAAATTCTTAAAATTCTTAGAAACAATTATATTCTCAAAGATTTAAACTATTAAAATTTGAAAAATAATTTAAATTCTAAAAATACTCACCTAAATAAAAATTGTTAAAATTTTTAAAATAATTTAAAGTTATAGTATATTTTAATTCTTTAATTTCTGGAATTTCTATACATAATGTATAAAATTTGTTTCTGTAACTTTTAAAATTTATAACATTTTAAAAACCTAAATGATTCAGAAATTCTTAAATTTAAATTTATAATTTTGACATTTTTTAAAAATTATTAAAGTTCTAATTAAAGGTTTGAACATTTTAAAGTTGTTTAAAATCTTAAACTCAATAACGTATTTCCATAATTCTAATTATTTTTGAAATTAATATATTCTTAAAAATGTTAAAATTCCTAAATGAATTAAAATTTCTTAAAAATCAGTGTTAAACATTTAACAGGTCTCTAAATTTTTAATTAATTTTAATAATTTTCAGTTTAATTTCTTAAAATTTTCAAGATAGTTAAAATTCACAAAGTTCTTTAAAAAAATTATTAAAAAAGTTAAAACTTTTTATTTATCAAATTTATTGGCTGATAGGAAGGAGCTCTGCTCTATCAACATACAACAAACTTCTATTATATAAACAAATATTAAAACCGGTTTGGACTTATGGTATCCAACTTTGGGGTTGTACCAAACAGAGCAACGTGGAAATCATCCAAAGATTTCAAAACAAAGTATTAAGGAACATCGTTGATGCACCATGGTATGTTAGAAACAGAGACCTCCATAGGGACCTTAAAGTGGACACTGTTTCAAAGGAAATTCAAAAAAATGCAGTGAGACATAGGCAAAGGCTCGAACAACATGTTAACACTGAGGCAACTAAGTTGTTAAACAACACAGATATTGTACGCAGGCTTAAACGAACTAAACCTTTTGAGCTGGTGTAATTGCTAGTGTAAACAGCGTAATGCTGATGTAAAATCCACAATAACGATGTGGTTTAATTCAATTTATCAGACACTATGGAACACCAGTGGGAAGAAGCCATAGATTAATACAACATAGTAAATTAAGTTAGAATAAAATTGCTCATTAGTCCAGGTGACTAGATTGTAATAATTGTTTATTTAAAATATTTAAATAAAATTGAAAAAAAAAAAAAAAAAAAAAAAAAAAAAATTTATTCAAGTTCAAGTTCACTAAATTCTTAAACATTTACAGTTTCTGACTAATAATTTTTTAAATTGTTTGAAACACAAAGTGAAAAAATTTCTTAAAATTTAGATTTAAAATTATCAAAAAATCTGTAAACTCTGGAAAATTCTCAATATTCTTAATTAAATTGTTTAAAATGAATCAGAATGATTAAAATGCCTGAGTTGAAATAGAGAATTAAAAAATTTATGAAAAATAAGTTTTTAAACCTGAACATTTCATGATGAACCCCTAATTCTGTAATATAATTTTACAAAAATGTTAAATTTAAGTAAAACTAAATTCTTACAATTATAATTTTTGTTTGATGAATGTTTGTCTAAATCGCATTATTTTAAAAATTTTGCCTCAGACTAAATCTAATTCTCAAAATATGTTTAAAAAAAAATATAGGATTCCATGAATTCTAATTTTTGATTCTTTGTAAAATTCTAAAAATTTATTCAACAAATCGTTGAATATTTTTGAAAATGTTTGTATTATTTAATTTTTATTTTTGAAAATAATTATACATTAAGTTATTTAAAAAAAATCTAAACTATATGCGACATATTTCCATTTTTGTTTCAATTACAGTCCTTTAATATTTATTTTTATCTTTCAAAAAATGGTGTAAAATAATTAAATATTTTCAAATTTTTAAGAAAGTAACATAAATTATTTAAGCTAGCAAACTTACACAAATTGGAAAACAGTTTCAATTATTAATTTTTAAATTTATTAATTCAAATTAGGTGAATAAATTTTTATTATTTATTTTCTGATTTAAAACATTTAAAAATTATTTAAATTTTAAAATTTTTTAACTACATACAAATTATTAAAATTATTAAAACTCCCTATATATTTTAATACCAACTTTCTTGAATGCATACAATCTGCAAAAATTATTCTTGAAACTTTTATAATTCGTAAAATTTCAAAATACTATAAGGTTCAGAAATTCATAAAATATTTACAATTTTAAATTGTTTAAAACACAAAGTTAAAACATTTCTAAACATTTTGTTTTAAAATTATCATAAAATCCGTAAGCTCGGGAAAATTTTCAAAATTCTCAATATTCTTTATTAAACAATTTAAAATCTCAGAATTATTAAAATGCCGGAAATTATCTAATCCATCAAAATTGATAAAAAATTTAAAATCCCAGTTAAATCCCTAAAATTCAAAAAGTCTAAAAAATTGTAAAATTCTGGAAAATGTTAGTCCTCAAATATCTTAAATTTTTAAACTTTTTAAAATACATAAAACTTTTAAAAATTCCATACATAAAGTTCTGCATTAAACAACATTTCATGGAAATTTTCTCACGGAATAAAGTGTTAAATGATGGACACTAATTTAGAATAAATTTTGTTTAAACTACTAAATTTATTAAATAATAAAATTCTGTTAAATTAAATTCTTATAAATTCCAGAATTACAATTTAAAATTATAAAACTACGAAAATTCGAAAAACTTTAAAAAAAGTTTCAATAATTTTGAAAAATAGAGAATTTATAAATTAAAAAACTAAATTTATAAAATTTCTTAAAATTCATCCTGAAAATTTTATGAACTCATAATTCTTAGTAACATAATTTCATAAAAATTTTGTATATAAAATTTTTAAATTCTTAGACATGTAAATTTTTTGACGTAGTTAAATTTATAAATATTATTAAAATTCTTAAATTCTATAAAATTTACGAACTTTAACTATTAGAATTCATAAAATTCAGAAATTTTTATATTTTAATTTTAAAATCCTGACAATTTTTAAAATTGGTTTAAATTCTAATAATTCTGAAATCTTTAAATGGTTTTAATTATTAAAATCATTAAAGTATTTAAAATTCTTGAATTTGGTATAGCCCCGGATGAAACTGGTTAATTTCTATAATTCTAAATATTTTTAAAATTCTTAAATCAATGTCTTAAAAATTCAATGTTCTACATTTAGCAGGCCTTTTAAATTTTTATTAGTTTTTAAAACTTTTAAAAATTAGAAAATGTAGCTGTTCCAAAAATTTTGATAAATAAAATTTTAATTTCTTTAAAAGTTTAATTTCTTGAAATTTTCAAAATTGTTAAAATTAACAAAACACTGCAAAAAAATTATTAAAAATTAAAAAAATTTTAATTATCAAATTTCTTCAAATTTTACTACATCAAATTCTTAAACATTTACAATTTTTAAAATAGTCAAATTGTTTAAATTTAAGTTTAAGTTTAAAATTATCATTAGTGTGGAAAATTCTCAATATTCTTAATTAAATTGTTGAAAATCTAAGAACTATTAAAACGCCTGAATTTCTTTAAACTATCAAAATGATTTTAAAACATTTTCAATTAATTTAAATTTTTAATGATTTGTTTAAAATTCAACCAGTTTTAAAAATTTATACAATATAATGCAAAAAATTTGTTGAAAAATTCTTATAAATTCCAGGGATTCAATTAAAAAATAATAAACTTTAAAAATGTCTTAAAATTCATCCTGAATATTTTATAAACTCATTTTAAGAACTCAAAAATTATGAAAATGTTGAAAATGTTAAATTTCTAAATTCTTATAATTATAAATTTTTCGACGTAGTTAAATTTATAATATTTAACTATTTGTCTAAATTCTATTATTTTAAAAAATTATGCTTCAAAAGTAATCTTATTCTCAAAATTTGTTAAAAAATAAAATATGATTCCATGAATTCTAAGTTTTAATAATTCAATAAATTTAAATATTATAATTCAAGAATTTTTTTAATGCAACTCATTATTATTTATAAATTATAGTAAATAACATTTTGTGATATAATTAAATTTCGATAACAAATTTTAGTCGGCTTTGCCAGGCTCTCATATAGTAAAACACACGAAAAATTGCATCTCACTGATTCAAGACAAATTTTCGTATGTTTTACAATGTGAGTGCTTGGAAAGGTTGATTAAAATTTGATATCGAAACATTTATATATTTTTTAATGTTTTTTTAAAAATTAAAGCAACGAAATGTATGCGGTTTACTAAATATATTTATATGTACCCTGGTTTCGATAATATAGTCGAACGATACAATAGATACGAGCTAACTCAGCAGTTTCGTAATTATTATTAATTAAAATGTAGCAATTATTTTGCACAGTGCACGTGTGTGATACTAGCTTGGTTTCAATTAATTCATACAAAATAAACTATGAACATGCATTGCAAAGCACGTTCCATAAAAAACACATCAATCGCAACTAATTTAATTTGTGTATTTGTGTAATAATTTTTAAAAACATGTTCTTGTTAATTTTATTGGAATTAAATAAGAAAATCAATTGTATTCTCATCTAGTATTAAAGGCGCACCCCTCTACAAGATATTAACTTATTAAAAATTTCAATGTGCCCCCAAAAAGGTATTTCTCATTTTACATCTGCGCTGCGTTACCAAATCAATATATCTCGATAAATTTGAAAGTGTCAATTTAAAATTAATAAGACTTTGTTCTGCATAAAATTCTTATCTCGGTTTGTTCTTAAAAACCAAACCACATATACAAAAAAAAGTCTTAATTTAAATGAACTACAAGATTACTAAGATCATTTGTCTTTATGTTTTTATTAAATGCACAAATTTACTTATATTTTTGTCGTTTTCTTTTCCTCCAACTTAAGATTAAACCAAAGATTGTGAAGCTGCATACATACATTTATACGAATTATTTTTAAAAACAAAATCTCTTATCTTAAGTAATACAATAAAATCCAATTTTTTGTTTTTTTCTGGTTGGAGGTTTTGTCGCATTATACACTAAAATGCAAAATTATGATGATCCTAAGCGACAACGAAAAATTACAACTCAATTAACTCAGATTTAAGACTTAGAAATTATTTATACTTTCAAGAATATAAATTAAAAACGATGATCTGCGGTTTTGATTAAAAAAAAAAAAATCGTTCCGGTTGCTGATGCGAAATGCCCACATTCACAAAATGTATTTATTACATCTAGATAATGCGGTGCAAGGTGAATGCAAGGTATATAATTCGTCGTATATCGAATAGCTGATAACAACAAACCGTTCGTGAATTAAAATAAATTAATGAGCTGCTTTCCATTCGTACCTACATACATATATACGCGAGTACATATTATGTAAGTATGGCAGAGCTAGATAGTATACGTGAGATTTGAAAAATATCCATAATATTAAAATGACTTCCGCGAATGTGAATTCGCGCGCTATAAAAATAATTAAGTTTTATTTTTAAGAAATCATTAAAAAAAAAAATTATTTCTTTCTTCCAATAATATTCTCGTTATCAATACGAAACGATTTATGTTTTATTGCACGCAAATAACACATCAAAAATGAAATGTGTGTGTGTACATAAAGTGCAGTACGTGAAGTGACAGGGTTAAAAATTAGCCATGGTATATAACGTATGCTGGCCACTGTATCTCGTATCTGAACGATGGGAAATAAAAAGAATTAAATTGTTAAAATTTCTAATCGGTTATTTCATGCTCGTCCGTCCCATCAAGTGTACGTGCTTGCATCATACAATTTATTGTGTATTGTAAAATGTGTAAAAAAAATTATTTGCAATCGAATGTTAAGGTAGACTGTTCGAAAACAAATACTAACACACGTTCTATTAAAATTTCTGTTATAGTGGTCGGCCCGCGGAGTCAAGGGGCTGACATTGTTGGGCAATTTTTCAACTTACTGAAAAATTTTAGGGATTTTAATTTTGATATATACGAGTACATATAACTGGACATTTTGATCATTTGAAATTATAATGTGATTGGACCACGGGGTCAAAGGAGCCTCCATACAATTTTTTTGCACAGATCAAACACATTGGCTGAAAATTTGTATTTTGCAGTACGTATCTATATTGGCATTTTAAAACGATCTGACTCTGAAGTCACGTGGCCCCTTCACGATCATTGGACCTCTTGGCCATTGCAAAGAGTCAATCTGATTATATAAGCTGTGCTAGCATTACAAAAACATTATTAATATCTAGATCGGAATAACAATCGCCTACAAAAGCACTTCTAAAATCTGCTTAATTAAGACCAACTAAGTAATCTATAAGCAAAGCCCCATATCGCACACAGTGGACGATGTAGGTGATATGCCTTTCCAAGTTTAAAAATAGCAAGGATCCTATCTCGATGAAATGGCATTACATCTACAAGAAGACTTGTACAGATACCAAGAGTCGCGAATCCCCTACGATTTCCAAAATTGAAATATTTTTTGAATAGCTTAGACTTAAAGACATCTTGGTATGTGCGCAATTATGGTGTCCCTTTCCTTGGAGGTTCCCCAGAAAATTAGGAAAATTCATTTAATCGACATATACATAAGGTCATTCCTAACATGGTTTTTCTTACTCCCCAAGACCCTACTTTTCCCAAAATTGGTTTATTTTTCTGATAGATTAGACATCTTGGTATATGTATCATTATTTTTCCTACAAAATTTTGTTGTCCTATAGATAAAATTCGTTATATCGAGACAATTTGTATTGTATACACTAACATATACTTATGAGCGAAAATTGTTTTTGTTGTATTTTAGTACAATTTCAGGACAAACTTCACCCGTCTATATAGAATTGTGAATTTAGTCCTAAAAAAAGTTTTAATTTTTTTTTTAGGACAGTTTTAGGACAAAATTCACGTGAATGGTTTCTGTATCCATGAAGAATAATTTTTAAGAAATGCTGTAAAATAGGCTTTGCTGATAGAATAAAGGTGTGTAAGTGATGCAAGCAAAGAATCGATGAAATAGCAAGAGGCGGAGTCAAAGACATAGCACATGTAGCTGTACATTAAGTTTGGCTAATGAAGCTTTTAGACCACAGTGGTCGCTTTTTGTAGTTTTCAGTTCAGGTGATATTTCCGGGGAAGTTTGCTATCCAAAACAACGCCAAGGTGCTTAACGTGCTCACTTCTAGTAATCGTTCTCCCAAAAAGAGAGGGAACTAGGCCCAGATTATCCGCCCACAATAGCGTTATTTGATTATGCGCCCACAATATCGATAAAGCATATTGAGTTATTAACTGCGATGTTTCTCTTGTGTATTAAGGCTTAGTCAGATTTAAACAGCTCAATTTCCTAATTTCAAAAGCTTACTATATGAACTCTGTATCCGATCTACATTTTCAAGCTTTATTAAACTTAAGAACATTTTTAAGCTTGTTGGAAAGTTGTACAAAAAGCTTCTAATTTTTCGATCAAATTTTTTATTTATATTTACAGCTTCTAAAGTTTGAAATTATTTTATCATTTGAGCACATGTGTAGTAAAAGTTTTCAGGTTTTAGTAAATATTTCAAATTATCTTGATTATCGTGTTACGCATGGTTTCGCGTGATGGTTTCCGCAATAATGTGAATATTAATAAATAATTTGTAAGCTCAATTGTTAAAATGCGTGACCAAATCTTTAAGACATGAATCCAAAAGCTCAAATATTCAAATTAGCCTAAAATTTATAGTTTGAAGTCATGGCTTAAAAAAGCACGAGTTGATAATTAGTACGGGAAGCGTTTAGAAGAAGCTTTCAAATTTTTATATCCCAAAAGCTAATTGCACAAGTTCTGCTTCAGAACTAAATATTTTGAATTTTTTTCAGTAATCCCCAATATATGTATGCAAATCGAGAAGCTAATTAAAGCTCTCCACTTTTAATTGAATAATTAAAAGGACATAGCCATGTTGGGTAAGTTTAAAATTTTAAAATTTTTCGAACCTAACTCGCATTCTACGAACCCAACTTTGGGTTTTCAAAAAGTTACTGAAAATGTTTCAAATTGTGAGCTTTTAAAAGAACTTTATTAAAAAAGCTCAGCCGAAAACTTTTGGGAGGAGCTTTAATGTTTGTATATCCTAAAAGCCCATTTAAGCTCTCCACTTTTAATTGACCTATTCAAAAACAGTTTAAAATTGTTTTAGAAATTTTAAAAATATTGAGAACCAAATTCGGATTCTACAAGCCTAACTGTAGGCTTTCAAAAAATTACTAATTAATTAACAAATTCAATTCTAATTAATTAATTGTTTCAATTTGTGAAAAACTTTTTTGAAAAGCATAATGTTTGAATTTTAATAGAGATCTTGAATTGCGAGCTTTCATATTTTGATATACTAAAAGCTTAGTGCGTAAGTTCTGCTGTAGAACTTAATTTTTGGTATTTTGCTTCAATAATTCCAATTTTATGTACACTTCTTGAAGCTCATTTAAGCTATCTACTTTTAATTGACCTTTTAAAAAGGCAGAGCCATGTGGAGAAAGTTTTAAAATATTTTTAAATTTTTTTAAAATATTTCGAACCTAATTTGGATTCTACGAGTCAATTTTTAGGCATTCGTAAAATTACTCAAAATGTTTCAAATTGTGTATTTTTTTTTTAAAAAGCTTGATTATTGATTTTAATAGAGATCTTGAATTGCTAGCTTAAAACAAGTTTATTTAAAAAACACGAGTTGGAAATTTTTGCGGAACTTATAAACGGGGCATTCATATTTTTATATTCTAAAAGCTAAGTGCATAAGTTCTGCTTCAAAACTTAACTTTTTAATTTTTTTCAGTAATTCCAATTATATGTATACAAATCAAGAAGCTCATTTAAGCTGTCCACTTTTAATTGACCTATTCAAAAGGCATAGCCATGTGGGGAAAGTTTGAAAATAATTTAAAATTTTTTAAAAATATTTAAAACTTAATTCGGCTTCCACACCCCAATTTTGGGCTTTTAACAAAATACTGAAAATGTTTCAATTTGTGAAACACTTTTTTTTAAAGCTTGATGTGTGATTTTTAATAGAGATCTTGATCTGCAATATTTTACAAGTATTTTATTTAAAAAGCATGAGTTGAAAATTTGTGCGTAACTTTTAGTAGGACCTTCCATATTTCCATATCCTTATAGCTTATTTAAGCTCTCTAATTTAATTGACCTCTGAATTCGGATTCTACTTGCCCAACTTTACGCTTTCATAAAATTACTGAAAATGGTTCAAATTGTGAATTTTGTTTTTTAAAGCTTGATTATTGATTTTTAATAGGGATCTTGAATTGCGACTTTTTAAAAGAACTTTATTTAAAAGCATGATTTTAAAGTTTTTGCGGAACTTATAGAAATAGCTTTCACATTTGTTTTTCCTAAAAGCCCATAACAGCTCTCCACTTTTAATTGATCTATTAGAAAACAGAGCCATGTGAGGAAAAATTTAAAATAACTTTAAAATTATTTTTAAAATTAATTCGGCTTTCAAAAAATTACTGCAAATGTTTCAATTTGTGAAAAACTTATTTTAAAACCTTAATGCTTGGTTTTTAATAGAGATTTTTATTTGCGAAAGAAATTAATTAAAAAAGCATGAACTGAAAATTTTTGCGGAACTTTCAGAAGGAGCTTTCATATTTGTATATCCTAAAAGCTCATTTAAAACTTATTTAAAAGCTTGATGTGTGGTTTTTAATAGAGATCTTGAATTGCGGGCTTTTAAAAGTACTGTATTAGAAAAGCACGAGTAAAAAATTTGTGAGTAACTTAGAAGGAGCTTTCATATTTTTTAATCCTAAAAACTTCTAAATTTTTCATATTTTTCTTTAAAAATTCTTACTATATGTGCAAATCTATTTTTAATTGACTGATTAAAAAGACATTGCCATGTGGGGAAAGTTTTAAAATTATTTAAATTTTTTTTAAAATATTGAAAATCTAATTCTAATTCTACGAGTTTAACTTTGGGTTTTCAAAAAATTACTGAAAATATTTCAATTTGTGAAAAACTATTTTAAAATCTTGGTGTGTGATTTTTAATAGAGATCTTGATTTCCGAGCTTTTCAAAGTATTTGATAAAAAAACACGAATTGCAAATTTGTGCGGAACCTTTTGAAGGAGCTTTCATATTTTTATATCCTAAAAGCTAAGTGCATAAGTTCTGCTTCAGAACTAAACTTTTCGTATTTTTTCAGTAATTCCAATTATATGTACAAATCATGAAGCTCATTTAAGCTCTCCAAGTGGGGAAAATTTAAAACAGTGGGGAAAGTTTTCAAAGAAGCTTGATGTGTGACTTTTAATAGAGATATTGATTTGCGAGCTTTAAAAAGTATTTTATTTAAAAAGCACGAGTTTTTTGCGGTACTTAAATAGTAGCTTTCATATTTGTGTATCTCAAAACCTAAGTGCATAAGTGCTGGTTCAGAATTAAACTCATTGTTTTTTTTCTGTTATTACAATTATATACATATATACAAATTTTTTTAAAATATTGAGAACCTAGTTCGAATTCTACGATCCCAACTTTTGGCTTTCAAAAAATTACTGAAAAAGTTTGAATTTGTGAAAAAAACTTTTTTATAAGCTTGATGTATGATTTTTAATAGAGATATTGATTTGCGAGCTTTTAAAAGTACTTTATTAAAATGGCACGAGTTGAAAGTTTGTACGGAACTTTTTGTAGGAGCTTTCATACTTTTATATCCTTAAAGCTAAGTGCATAAATTCAGATTCAGAACCAAACTGTTTGTAGTTTGCTTCAGTAATTCCTATTACATGTATATACAAATCGAGAAGCTCATTTAAGCTCTCCACTTTTAATTGACCTATTCAAGGGACATAGCCATATCTGGAAAGTTTTCAAATATTTCTTTAAATTTAAAAACTATTTTGAACCTAATTCGGATGCTACAAGCCCAACTTTGGCTTTTAAAAACATACTGCAAATGTTTTAATTTGTGAAAAACTTTTTTTAAAAGCTTGATTTAAAAATACTTTATTGAGATGATTGATAATTCAGACTTAATTCTTGAGCTTATAGGTTTTAAAGCTCAAGAATTGGGTCTGAAATTTAAATTATACATTATACTTATGTTCTACTAAAAGAGTATAGAGTTGTAAGGATATTGGTAATTGAGCATTTAGGTTAAGTTGCACGTACCAGCGCACAATTTCTACAAAATAAATTAATTTTTCAATTCACAGTAAAAGCTGATTTTCCACCATTTTAAACCAGTTAACTTGATTTAATTTTTTTTGTTCCTGCGCGCTTCTTCTATAGATCGACGTCTGATCTTATAACGTGACAGTACAACTTTCATCATTCCTATACAACCTTCTGTTTAATGTTTAATTTAATATTATTTAATGATACTAAAGTAAAATGAATTAAGATGTTGCTCATTGTAAAAAATAAAATATGATTTCCGCCATACCTTACCTAAAAACGGTATAACAGCAAAAAAATTGATCTTCTGGCTGGCTGGTTGGTAAACGCCCATTTAAAGAATTTTTTTTATTTTTAATATATTTATCGTCTTAAATGATATACTTATATATAAATGCATATTTTATATTAAACAAAAAGCAAATACATAAACGTACATAAATGAAAATTATTTTATTAATAATTTTTTTCCAAGAATTATAATTTATTTTTATTGAATCTTAGGAAATGTAATGTAATTTTTTTTTGCTGCTGATACTGCTGAAGCGATTGATGTTCAGATCGACACATAAAAAAAGTGAATGGGATTAAGAGGCTTAGTTTTTTTTTTTTTTTTTTTTTTGAGAGGGAGACGAGACACAAAAAATTGTACGGCAAGTATAATTAAACATAATTTAATTATATTTTATAGATTTATATATCTCTGTATGTTGAGTGAATTTTTATTTTTAATTAGATGAATTTTATTTATTACCAACATACATAATGTACTCGCGCAGTACATATGTTATATAGAACGTGTGAATTGAATTGATTACATATATAAAGGTTTTGACCATACATATGTGTAAAAAGCTAAATTTACAAATTATGGAAATTTTATTTAATGTACCTGAGCGCCATAAAAATTGCTTAATTAATAAAACAAAACAAAAAAATTATGTAATCGGTAATGTCGAGTGAAGATTTTTATATGTAAACGATTGTCTCGCACAGCAATCAATGAAATTTATACAAAATATAAAAATGAATAGGATTGATTGTGGTCTCTTTATATACATATCGACGTCTAATGGCGAATTGAACTTTCTTAAAAAATATACATATATACATAATACATTTCAATAGATTCAATTCTGAATGATTTGACAACCATGGTTAAATTTAAATGCTATATATGTGCGCGATCTTATTTGCCTAAGTGGCCCATATATAATTATAATTAATGATACCTGAGGGTCAATTATATAAACAACACCAAACATAATGATTTAATTGTATATATGTACGGTTCATGATCGATTTACCATGGCTTCAATATGCGACTGGCGAATATATATGAGAAATTTAAAAAAAATATTTTTTTTGTAGAGTCGCGACTAATTTAAACGCGGTTTAAATTAGATTAGTAAAGCAATCGTCAAAGTTTGAACAAATACAACGTTTATATATAGAAATGTGATCGCATACCAAATAATGACAGTGAAGTTAATACTAAAAAAATAACAAACGATTACACTGTTAAATTGGAATTTTATTTATACGAAAATTTGAACTTGAGGTGTTTTGTAATTTGTAGGCATATTCGAACCAGGGATGGGTTTTACGTATCTGTTTTCAAAATAGGCTAGGTTAGAAAAGATGACATTATTTAACAACTTGGGAAGACAAAATTAAAACTAAACCAGTCAAATAAGTTACCTAGAATTTTGTCCAAAATTGTATCTTACCAGAAATAGCGACAATACTTTTGCTAAATATAAGCACATCAAGTAAGATAAATTTCCACAATGTATTATGATGCCAAGTGTTGTGGACTCAAGAGCCAGGCAGTGGCTGGTTAAGAATAACTTACATATCACATCAAATATTACGTGCCCCTCAGGTGTCATTCTTATGGAATGCAGTGACGTAACAATAAGAAAGCAAACCCCGCATGGCGAAAGAGCCCGCAACGTGGATAATCTTGTGGTCTTTGTGCTCGTTCTCAGTAGAGGCCCGTGGTACTTAAACCAGAGTATGAGCAGCATTTTAATATTGAATTTTAAAATTAAAAATGAGGAATCCAGTCGATGGGCAATCGACATTATGTAGATACGCCGAAGAACATTGCGAAACACATAAATTAGTTAATTAAAAATGTAATTTCAATTGATGGCAGACAAAGTAAGTTTTTGATTAGATTAACCAGGCACTCCCAGCACCCAAAATTAATATATAATAAACCCACAGTTCAAATAGAAATCTTCGTAAAAACTGGCTTACAAAGGTTAAGTATCGCACACCAGCACAGCTTTTAATTTTACCTATATTTCACCCTCAATAGATGTAACCTCCTATAAGTCCTCTAGATATTTATTAGGGAACCCCAAAAGCGCGAGAACACAAGTAGATTGGTTGCCTATATGCTTAAAACTGCAACTGGCGCCAAGTCTTTGCCTCCAATTCATTGACACGATTCAGCTGTACAGTTTTGCCCTTATTAAGCTTTTCATACTGTTGGGATTTTATTCGCGTGAAGTTTGTCCAAAATTGGTCCTAAAAATACAAAAACAACATTTAGGATGAATTTCACGTTTCTGATAAAAACTATGAAGTTTGTCGTAATCCGATTCACAATACAACAAGTTCCAATGCAATGGCGTTAACTAATATCGTTCTCCTCTAAATAGTAACATTATCAAGGCACGCCCAGAAGATCAGTGGTCACCACCAAGTAAATTGAACAACAATTAGATTTGTACATCGACAATGATGCTATTCCGCCAGAACACACACCGAGGAGGGCAGTAGCACGATTAATGCACAGAGAACATTTTTGAAATATAAACCAGGCATTAATCGCCAGACTTTCTCACGAGTTCATGGAAGGTTATCTATGATAAGTCCACATGTCGCAAATGGCTGATCAGCAAGATTTTTCTATTTTATATTCGCGGGTCAATCTGAGGGTGTCTGTATGTCTTATAGTAAAGAAGACCAACACAGATTTGAAGCCTTACCTTTTTTAGATTTAGTAACAGGTAAGTAATAACCAAATTCCAAGGAAGGGGAATAAAACCTTACTTTGATGTAACAGAAAGGCCTTTCTAATGATTTTAATAGAATTTAAGCTTACATATATTTAGTCCGCCCTTCTTTATGCTAGCCAGCGTTTGACAGTAAAACCTCATTGATATGGACATTTCCGAAATTTAAGGGAGGTGCGGTAACTATAAGGCGTTCTCCACCTTCACCCAGTTTAGGGGCATTGTACCGCCGCCATCCTGTGCCATTTCTATAACAGCCATTACCAGCTGCTAATTCAGCACCTCATTAAAGATCCTAGTGACAGGTTCTGAAACGTTTTTCTTTTAAGCCTTCATTTTAGTCGTCAATTTCATTAACGCGCCATTTAGGTTCAACCATATGTACCGCAACTGTTAATACCGGTAAAACTGACGTTAAAAGCTATAATTGAAGTAAGGAATCCAAACCATCAATTTCAAAATCCGCACTAAACATTCCACAATCGATCAAGTAAATCGAATCACAAATATTGTTGAACAGGTGCTGGAAGAGTAAATCCCCCTATCTACATATAATAAGTTGTTGCTTTGTAAACAAATCTTGAAATCTGTCTAGACTTATATGGAATACAACTCTGGAGCTGTATACTAAGCAAAGGTTTTGCAATCATAAATTAGAAATAAGTTTATCATAAAAAATTCAAAGTGACTTTGAGATTATTTGCGTTAAGTTTGTCTTAAATTTGTTCTAAAAATAAAAAAACAACGTTTTAAAAAAATTTAGGACAAACTTCACGCCTTACAGTGATTTGTACAATTTTAGAGTTAATAAAGAATACTTTTCTCCACTACAGTTGTACCGGATCTCGAAGAGAGTCCCCTTGGAGTGCACAGTGAAATCTCATTGTCCCGAACATTTCCGAGTCAATAGATCGCGTTTCCAGATAGTCACCTGGCACCGTCTAAGCGCATGTATAATGCAGCTCTTTAAAGAGCCTAGTGACAGTTTCCTGCAATTTTTTCTTTTAAGCCTTTTCGTCCTCCTGATATTTCTATACCTTTTAAACTGCGGGAGCTCAGATAAATCACCTTGCTTCGTCTCTAGCCCATGCGAGAGTCTCATTGTCTCTATCCGTCTTTATAGTTCCAATGGAGTATTATCCAGCTTGGGTAAAAATCGCCAAGATCTCCTTTACTTTAATAGTGCCTTTGCACTTTGTCAAGTAATATCATTTCTTTAAGCATTTCATGTTGGTTAAACAGGTAAGTTATCAGACGTTAAACAAAATTATTGACTTTGGTTTTAAAATTATTACTAACAATTAATAAAAAAAATTGAAATATTTCAAAATACTCTCTGTTTAGTTATTGACCGTCAGACAGAACTATCTTTCGATGAATGATGCAAAAAGATTTCTATATTTCTTAAGTCAAGCCAAATATCACAATTTATTTTGACGCAAACGTTCTACCCTATATTTATAAAATATTAATTAATAATCCACCACAAGGGTCTATTTATTAGCAACATGTTTATCTTAAACCCTATATACATATATGTACATATATGTACGTATATAGTCAAAATACAAACAGTATTATAATTTTCTGTAATAATCTACATATGCACTTGATTAAAGGACTATAATCCACACGCCACAATCGTAATAAAAAACAACAACATATATGTGTATATCCCTATTAAGTATTATCACTTCCGACCCTCATCCGCGCGACATATATGTTACAATTTCCAGCCCCTTGTATTAAATTATCTTCATTAATTTTTTATTTCGAGATACAAACAAACCACAAATTCCCTGCCCTTATATACGCATCTAACATACATAAATACGAATACAATAAAAAACCCATTGAACTTACAGTTTGTGCACATCTGTATATAAATAATAAAAAAACTATTATTGTTAGTTTTTGTTTTGTGTGTAACAGATACATGACAGTTTTATCAATAAAAAAAAACTATATTCAATGAGTTGTAACACATAAAAAAAATAAAATAAAAATTGAGAGCTGCTGCTAAAAAATAGCACGCGCACATGTACTATGAAGTGTTTTTTTAAAAACTAGTTAACTGCAAAAACATTATTTTTGGGAATCCTAATTTAAAACCTGTAGTTCTAATTACAAAAACATATTAGATCAAAATAGTTGTATTCTGCTTTAATTTAAAATTATGTCAGATAACCTGTTTTGATGTATCAGAATTTAATTGACATAAATTTGGTATCTATAGATAGTTAGTTTTACTAACAAACAAAAGAGGACTTAAAATATCCATTCACCTGTACATATTGAACCTTCTTGACCAAATTAAAATTTTTGGCTGCCCTACAAGCAATAATTCGTTCGGGCGAGAAGACATAAAACAGTGCGGATGAAGTTTTTACTAAATTTGTACTAAATGACGTCATTTATAGTTAGTACACTTTTAGTAAAAATTTCACTCCCCTATATAGAAGAATAAAGTTTCTCCTATTTTTTATTGGCCGAATTTCGTAAGAAGAGGGCAGTTTATGGAATAATTTTTTTTGAAATTGGGTGTGACCGCACTAGGGCTGATTGTTTCTTATTAGGCCATTATGTCTTCCATTTTCTGGCCGCACAACAGATTTTTAAGTTGGATAATTCATATCTAAATATTTTAAAAAAGTCCTAAAAAAGCTCGAATTACGTTACAAGTCGGCACAACTTGAACAACTTGATTGAACAACTTTTAATGAAATTGGCCGTGATCGCATTTGAGGTGATGGTTTCTAATAAGGCCTATGTTTCTCCATTTTCTGGATTAACAACAGATTTTAAACTTGGATGTTTCATATCAAAATATGTAAAAAGTCCGAAAAAGCTTGAATTTCGGAAAAAGTGGGCAGTTTATGGAATAATTTTTAATGAAATTGGCTGTGACAAAGGCTGATATTATGATATTTTTTGTTAGGCTTGTTTCATTATGTTCTCCATTTTTTGGCTGCACAACAGATTTGTTTGAACTTGTAAATTTCATATCCAAATATGTAAAAAAGTTCGACAAACCTCGGATTTCGATAGAAGTGGACAGTTTATGGAATATATTTTAATGAAGTTGGTCGTGACCGCACTAGGACTGATTGTTTCTTGTTAGACCATGAAGTTTTCCAGTTTTTGGCCGCACCGAAAAAGCTCGAACTTCGTAAGAAGAGGGCAGTTTATGGAATAATTTTTAATGAAATTGGCTGGGACCACCCTAGGGCTGATATATATTATTAGACTATTGTGTTTTCTATTTTCTGGCCGCACAACAGATTTTTACCTTCGATATTTCATATTGAAATATGTAAAAAAGTTTGAAAAAGTTCGAACTTTGTAAGTGTTCGGCAGTTTTTGGACTAGTTTTTAATGAAATTGGCCGTGACTGCTCTTGGGCTTATATTTTTTTGTTAGGCTATTGTCTTCTCCATTTTCCGGCCGCACAACAGATTCCAACATTGTTTGTTCCATATTCCAATCTTTTGGGATCGGAAGCATTGGTTTTTGGTGGCGATATAGAGTTATAGCCTTCTTGAATTTGCCAACTTTGCGTTTTTTCCTATATAACACCATTCCTGGGAAGTGTGGTTTAATTTGTAATTTGTGTTGGTCGTTAACAATGAAACATTTATATATTTCAAAGCAGTCGCCTTGCCCTGCTATATTATCAAAATTCGTGAAACTTTTCCATTAAAAAAAATCAAGTTTTTTCGCCACAATAATTTTCTGGAGAGTATTTCTACCGCAATTCTTTGATTTTTTCCAAGATGGTTTCCCCGTAGTTCCTCTAAATCAACATTACTAGGTTATTCTTTATCTCTCGCTTTTATTCTTGGTGTATTTGAGGCGGTTGTTTCCGATGTTTGCTTTTCTGGAGCTCTCATGCGATTTGACGCCGTTGGATCTCTCTATTTGAGGTTTTTGAAACAAAAGTTGTGTGCTAATAACCAAAAACAAGTGCTGAACTGAACGACGAGATTCAACGCTTCGTTAATAAAATTGAGCTGTCACTATGCCAAAATGTGATGAAAAATTTCGTCAAACCAGACGAAACCAGTGCCATCAATCACGAGGCGGATTTTTATCGGATATTGAGTTCCTACTATATATAACCTTCTTGTTTACAATCTTCATTACACTAAAAACATCAGTACAATTCAAATGCACTACATTCTGAGAACAAAGCCAGAGGTGGATCAGCTATCCTCATAAAAGAGTATATAAAACATAACCAAGAACCAAAAGATGAGAACCTTTCCATGCAAGTCACAACAATCAAAATACAATTAAGCAATATTAAAACATGCAGTATCTCAGCAATATATTGCCCTCCAAGATACAATCTCAAACAAGTAGATTATACTAATCTTCTGAAAACGCTAGGAAGTGTCTTTTTAGTTGGAGGTGACTATAATGCAAAAAATATATATTGGGGATCTCGGTTAACGACCGCTAAAGGGAAAGAACTGTTCGCAGCAGGCAAACAATTAAAATGCGAGTTTCACTCAGGCGGTACACCAACCTATTGGCCTACGGATACCAGTAAGATTCCAGACCTTATAGACTTCTTTATTACAAGAGAGATTTCAGATAATTATATCCATATAGAGAACAGTGAAAGTCTATCATCAGATCATTCACCAGTTATTATGATACTTAACCAAACAATTATTTTAAAAGAGAGCAACCCGAAATTAACGAGCTTCTAAACCAATTGGGATCTCTTCCAAACACAGTTAACAGAAAGAATTAGTCTGCAGAACCCAATTCAGGGACCAGTCCAAATAGAAGACGAATTAGATAAGCTCATCCATAATATCCAATGTGCTGCGTGGGAAAGCACTCCAAATAATAGGCAGGAAATGAAACGCAATGCTAGCTATCCAGAGGAAGTGAGAGAATTTCTTAAAAATAAAAGAAAAGCACGGAAGAATTGGCAAAAACATCGAAATGCTGAAAATAAAAGAGTATTTAATCATTGGTGTAACAAATTAAAATACCTTATAAAAGACATTAAAAATCAATCAGTTAATAAATACCTCAGCACTCCAACTGAGCAAAAAGATACTGATTATTACAACCAAGAATATTAAAAGACCTAAACTTCAGATTCCTCCAATTAAAAATAATAACAAAAAGCAGATTTGTTTGCAAATCACCTTGAAGAAACATTCCAACCTTACCCAAAACAAACGGAAGAGGAAAATATTACACCAAAAAATACATTGTAACATTGAAAGAACTAAAATGGGAAATCAAGAATAATGTGAATGCGTATAAGGCTCCAGGATATGACCTTATAACAGGCCAGATAATAAAACTGTTACCGGAGAAAGCATTGAGGAAACTAGTGCATATAATTAATGCAGCATTTCGACTAAGATATGTATACCAAGACAATGGAAAGTTGCAAAAGAAATTAGGATACTTAAACCGAACAAACCTCCGCATGATAAAGCTTCATATAGGCCATTTTCTCTGCTACCAACATTATCGAAACTATTTGAAAAGGTTCTTCTTAAAAGACTAAAACCAATTATCGAAGAAACGAATCTTACCCCTTCACATCAGTTTGGATTTAGGGAAAAACATTCTACGATAGAACAAGTACATCGAATTACTGATGTAATCGAGAAATCACTAGAAAGCAAACAAATATGCTCAACTATATTCCTTGATGTAACGCAAGCATTTGACAAAGTATGGCACCAGGGGCTAGAATTCAAACTTCATCGAGATCGTCCGGAGCATTTTTTTCAAATTTTAAAATCATACATATCAGAGAGGCACTTCCGAGTAAAGTATGAGAATGAATACTGCCAACTAAAAAGAATAACAGCCGGAGTACCACAAGGGAGTGTTCTTGGGCCAATCCTATATCTCCTATATACTAGAGATATATCAATTACAGAAGAAACAATGGCGACTTTTGCCGATGACACGGCAATACTTGCAACAGCAAAGAACATCAATGACTCCACTAGTAAATTACAGAGGGCTACTAACCTGATATGTAATTGGACAAAGAAATGGCGAATTAAATTAAATGAAGCAAAATCAATCCAAGTGAACTTTACAAATCAAAAAGTTAACCATATACCAATAATGATAAACTCAATAGTAGTACTCCATGCAAACACTGCCAAATATCTTGGTATGACTTTAGATGCTAAGTTTAGATGGAAGGAACACATAAAAAAGAAGAGAGAAGAACTAAATATAAAATTTAGAAAAATGAATTGGCTCCTAGGGAGACAATCTGTACTATACAAACAAATTCAGAAGCCTGTATGGACATATGGTAGCCAACTCTGCGGATGTGCCAAGAAGGCAAATATCAAAATCATACAAACAGTTTAAAATAAAATCCTACGATGTATTGTTAATGCACCTTGGTACATTCGAAACGACAACTTCCATCGAGATCTCAAAATTGAGCTTGTCGTGGATGAAATTAAGTATCATGCAACAAAACACCTACAACGTCTGCACCAGCATCAAAATCTGGACATATGCTGTATTCTGACTACAAAGAACCAAACCACTGGATTTATCGCGAACAGGAGGTCAATAGACTTACTGTGGCGAAAAATCTGAGGGAGGAGTTACACGAAACTGGGGATAATCACTTGATTACGCCGACTATCCAAAATACTTTATTATGCAATGTAAATTACTAAATGGGTACAAGACTCAGTCGTAATTAAGTAAGTACAATTCAAATAAACTATGCGTTTTTTATTTTAAAATAGGCGGTCTGATTGCGACACCTTTTATTTGAATAAGAAATCTAGAACACAATGGCCTAACCTATAAAATATAAGCCCAAGTGCGGTCACGGCCAATTTCAATAAAAATTATTCCATTGAAGAATGCTAAAAGTGCTAAAGCTAAAAGTTACGTCAAAAATGTCCAATCATGGCATTTGAAATTATCAACGGCAAAGAGAAAGTTCATCGAAAAGGATAATAACGCAACAACAGTTTGAGGATTGAATAATTCAATTTTCCAATGAGCAAAATGTATTAGTGAAGACAAATTGACTTGAATGGAGAGTGAAGGGCTAGAATTTAACCTACACTTAATTAATTGTAAGAATCACTTAGAATCAAGTTTCTGTTATTTCTCAAAATTATGGTTAGATCGTGCTTGAACACTAAACCAGGCATGACGATGGTTGTAAATGAACCATACATGTTATATGTTCACACCAGAAATTTATTCAATAGCTTCGCGCATATCCATCTTAATAGTTTAAATCGGGTGTATTGGAAGCATTGATTTTTAGTCGTTCAATCAGTCAGTCCTAAGTCTAACAATTGAAATTTTTCCAAAATTCTTCAGTTTATTAGACTGTGAATTTGTTTTTAGTTCATTGTGTTGAGTTCATAATGTATTCTAGGGAATGTACGGAAGCGGGAAATATTGACAATTAGAACTCAATTTGTTAGAAACCAATCCCAATAAATGAGGTTTGCTAATTGGTTAAAAAGTGGACATTTTTAAAATGTTTCCAAATAAAATTCAACTGGCACTAAAGTTATAATCGCTATACGTACACAATAATGTCTGCAATGTGCCAACTGATTTTCATACCTAACCAGAAAAAATATCAGAAATTAACGCCAAAAACCGTCAACGCGATGCTCTGTATTGGACGATAATTGGTAAAGAAAGCACATTGGCACGTATACCAGACGAATAACCTTCAGAACCTTCCACTTACGATTTCATGCTCGGACTTTTAATAAAAACATTAATATTTCTTGCATTTATTATTTTAACGAAAACATACATTGATGCTCGATAATATATAGGCAACACTTTGCATGTGATTTGCGAACGTTGCCTTATACATATAATGGGATGAATCACACATCCGCGCAAATTTGATTAATAAATATCGAAATAGTGTGGCAACATACGCACACAAAAATATTTAAATTCACCATACCGACCAAAAATGTATGTAAAAAAAATAGAATCCACCATGAATAACCAATTGACCGTATATACACAACAACACCACCACCAGCAACAACAAACCGCACCAAAAGAATGTTAAAATTAATTTTTTTTTATAAAAGTCGTGTTAAATTTAATTTTCGATTCATTTAAAAAAAAATTTGTTACAAATACATTTTGGGCGATCATTGAAATCACATCTAATAAAATCACATCAAAATAACTCCATACACATACAGTAGGGGAAATAAGTATAGTACTAACGAAAATATGTTACGTACGAATATATTATTCGACTACTGTCCATATATAGTACATAGATCTATTATATGGGGAGCACATACATGTGTACATACAACATTGATTGATTTTTAATCATTTTGCCCCCCGAATTAATTCCCAAAACTATCATTCCAACTTTGTGCGCGCGGTTCATATGGATTTTGTTTATTAAAATTCTTGAGAATTTAACAACGTCTTGATTATATATATACATATGTATATATATAAAGAACAATAATAATAATAAGAAGAAAACGTATAATTCGTTTATATATTATTCCAATTTGTGTGAGAAAACGAAAATTTCTTTTAATTAAATTATTATTTGTTATTATTGCAAGACGCGTACCCACATGGTTCTCTCGCTGAAGAAAATATCATTTTTATTATTTATACATTGGTGTTATATTGACTTTTAATTTGAATGTAAATAAGCTTTTATATATAGTTAATAACGTATAAATATAATATTGACTTCAATCAGCTCGAGAATTTTTATATAAAATTTCGGGTTCGTTTCTTATCCATTTGCAAGTAAAGTCAAGCCTTTCGTTTTTATTGATTAAAAATTTAATTTTTATTTTATTTTAGTACATTGTTTTGTTGTTAAATTTATAATATATAGGTTTTTGATCGATTAATTAGAATGCATTACACGGTCTGAGAAATAAACTGGATGTCACAGAAGAATATATATATACGCGCCTGCAAAATTCTAATTAAATAAAATATCAGTTGATGTATTAACTCAGTTTTAGTGACTTACTGTGCTGAATATACTCCTATAAGAAGTAGAATTGAATTCAATATGTACATTCTACATAAATTGTTCTTTGAAAGCTGAACAGAAACCCTATTCTGTACACGACAATAGGTATGTTTTTTAACTGGCCATTGCACTCTGCATAGCTTCATTGCTAGTCGGTACTAACATAAACGATGAGTTCTATATGAGTCCCACAGAGATGAAAAATCAAGGATTATATGGTTCTCAACATGTATGTGAAGCTATTCCCAGATTTTATCAGGCGCAACTCTAACATTTTTGTACCACACGTAATGTTGTCTGAAGTTAGCTCGCAGCCATCAAAAGAACTATTGCGCCAATTACCAATATTATTAACCGTGATGAGTTGCCTCAGCCATTGTTCCGCCTGGAACTAGAACCAAATAATAAAAAAATCAAAGAGAAACATGTAATATTTGACTTAAAATATCTACTGCATAGAAGAATTACCATTGTGGAACCCAGAAAAAGAAGTGAAGTGCCAAGAGTATAGTCATACTAAAGCATATTGCACTTTAAGCGATGTTTGTGTTATCTGTGGTGAACTCCATAACTCTAATGCATGCAGCAATGTAAAAACGGAAGCATCAGTGAGAAAATATAGCAACTGTGGCGGAAATCACACTGCAAATTATAGAGGGTGTCGAATTTACCTAGAATTGAAAAGAACAATCAATCCAAGGCAGCGAGCAGAGCAACGAATGTTCATTCTTCCACTGCACCAACAGTACGCCCAGAAGTTTCCTATCACAACGCACAAAGTAATCAACCAAAAGCAACTGTAAACAGTAGTAATGTGCATCAAGAAGTTTCATACGCAAGTATCCTTAAGGGTACCACTAATAAAGTGCAAGCAAGCGAAGAAGTTAACTAACATGATGCAAAGCTCCATGGCGATGATGGAAAGAACCATCAATGATGCAGGATATGAACGAGTTGATGCAGTCGTTATAAATCAAAAATGACTGTCCTGAAAATAGCCGTATGCAATGCAAACGGCCTAGCACCACATAAAGAGGAAGTTCAAGTATTATTCACCGAGCACAATATTGGCATAATGTTAATATCAGAAATACACTTCAAAAATAACTATTTCAAAATTAATGGGTACTCTGTTTATGGCACAAAACACCCAGATGGGAAAGCCCATGGAGGCTAAAATGTACTGATAAAAAGAAGATTCAAACACTATTAATTTATAAAATATGAGAAAGAACATATCCAATCAACGTGCATTTGTAAGCAGGAGTGATCTGGAAACTGTGTCATATCAGCAATGTACTGTCCTCCAAAACATGCTATAAAAAAACTGTACTTCAAGGATTGTTTCAACCAGCTAGGTAATAAATTTCTTGCGGGGGATTATTTCAACGCCAAACACATTATAGAAGAACAGTCCCTGGATTACTTATCTACCATCGATCGTACTGGCCCACAGATAAAAAGAAAGATCCTGATTTAATTGACTTTTGTGTAATTTAAGGCATTCCACGTATACATGCTATAAGGCCACCGATTGCTATGATCTGTCTTCTGATCACTCACCTGTAATTGTAAGAGTGAGCACCGGCGTCGTAAGAATAGAAACACCAAAACGACTTACAGATAAACAAACTAGTTTTGATCAATATAAGAGGCTAGTCGATCAAAATTGTGTACTGAATATCCCTCTTATCACACCAGCAGATGCGGCGGCAGAAAATCTGAAAGATGTTCTGGCATTATCAGATGAAAAGGCTACACCTATCTTAAATAGTACTGGAAAAGTTAATAAACTGTCACATAATATATAATCCAGGTAAAGCGGAAATTTCGTCGCCGATGGCAAGAAACAAAATCATCGTTGTGGAAATCCAAATCAAATGGAACTATTTAGACTCTAAGGGAGAACAAAACCAGAGCGCCCAGAATTATTTAAATTTATTCTCGGCAACCGAAAGGACAGATTATTCTTTGTGGAAGGCAACAAAGAAGTTAAAAAAGCCAACAAACTCGAATTACCCAATTATTAATTACTACCAACTGGAAATTGGGCGAGAAGTGATGAAGAAAAAGCCAATGCTTTTGCTGCTAATCTATAGATTCGTGCTATCCGACCAACAAATAGATTCGTGCTATAACTAATAGATTCGTGCTATCCGACCAAATGGATGATGGCTTGTCCTTCAAAGCCATAAAATATAATTGGAAAAAAGTTCAAAAAAGTCACCAGGAATACTAATAACATTCATATTCAACGCAATCATGCGGACTGGTTGTATTCCTCAAAAATGGAAGATATCTTTTATCACAATGATACATAAAGTTGTAAAAAATGAAACACAGGTTTCATCATCTCGCCCAATAAGCTTGCTGCCTAAAATCTCAAAGTTATTAGAAGAACGCCATATTATTCCAGACCATTAATTTGGGTTCCGAAACCAACATGGTTCATGTACCACAGGACGCTCATGTACCACAGGACAAGTACACAAAATTGTAAATGTAATCAAAAACACCTTCGAGGAAAAGAAATATTGTTCTGCTGCCTTCTTGGACATTGCACAAGCTTTTGATAAAGTTTGGCCCGATGGGCTAATATATAAAATTAAAGGACTTCTACCGAAGAAATTTCACTCAGTTCTGGGAAACTATCTCCTTCAATGGCAGTACATGGTTAAACAAAATAATGGAACTATTCTTGTTTAAATAATATTAACTCAGGTGTTCCATAAGGCAACGCTTTAGAACCAATATTATACCTGCTGTACGCAGTTGACTTACCTGTTACCCACATAGCAGTCATATCTGGTGTCTTACAATAATCTCGAAACTACCTCAAAGGAATTACAGAATGATTTAAACAAAACCTAGATATGGCTGAAGACAAGGCGCACTTGCCCACCGGTGGAATTAAACGATATAAATATTTCTCAACAAACCATGGTTAACATGGAAGAATCATATTGAAGCAAAACGCAAACAAATAAACATAAAATTCTCCAAAATGTATTGACCGATGGGAAGAAAATCTCAGCTGTCATTATTAAATAAAGTTTTATTATGCAAAATGATAATCAAACCCTTATGGATACATGGTATTCAGTCATTGGGATCCACCAACACATTACCAATGTTCCGTGGTATATTCGAAATAGTAATATACAACGATGATCTTGGAATTAAAACTATTAAAGACCCATTAGAGAATTCAGTTCGAAATATTACTCCAAACTAGAGACACATCCCAATGAATTGGCCAGGGACATATTAAAACAGCCGCGATTTAATTTACAATTGACAGCCAATAGGAGTTGAAAAATATTGGCTTTTATCAGTCACTTCTGTATTCCAATAGATTTACGTAAACAAATTTTGGTATTTCCGACCATCAACAGCTAACTATTGACTATATACGATCATATGAAATAAGCCCAACGTCGACCAATAGTTGGTGAAATTCGTAGCGTGGCAATGTTTGTAAGTAATGCCCGTGGGGCTGAGAATATCTTAACATATAACTTTTAAATTTAACTTTAACTTTTAGTCTGATAAAACAAATTTTAAAAATTTGTCGCATTTGTCAACAAATTACTTCCAAAAATTTGTTTTTAATCGTGCCTAAATAATGCACGGGGCTGCCCAATATTGTACTACAACTTTATTTTATTTTAACTTTCCGTCTGGTTGTATGTCGAAATCAAAATTTTGTCGTATCAAGCTACGAAAATCGTAAGAGGCGAGTTTTAGAGGCGACCTTTTTAAATTTTCTCAAGCCAGTAGGTCAAATCTGTTGATATATTGTGGCTTTTACACTTGTGCTATACTTGAGTGGCCCTAAATAAACCATGCCTGATGCGTTGACAAATATACCTGTGACAAAGCACACCACACAAGCTCTCTGAGCATGACAAATAAGGTTACTTATGTAGCCATCTCAATTTACAGATCATTTTAACACGATCTCGCTTCCCTGTGACATTTAACACTAGATCGATCAATCCGGCTTCCTATGATATTGTTCCAACCTGCTCAATCCGGCTTCCTATGATATTTTTTCACACATTCCTCAGAATACACTCCTGGATAGAATTACCTGCTCAATTATCTGAAAACAGACTCACAGTCTGAAATACTGGTAATTTCGCAAAAATTTCAACATTCATAAAAACTCAGGATTGATTGATCCAGCGCATTACATAATCAATGTTTCGAATACACCACAGCTTTAAAATATTAAGGCGGTACCTGATGCTCTTTAATATCATGTTGGAGTACATTTTTCGAAAACTGAAACACTTCAGCGCAACATCCAGTTCAATCAGGTACTTGCATATGCAGATGACTTGTGCGTGATCCGAACACTTGATTCATTTGTAGAGTTTTCAGCTTCTGTTGGACTCCAGATCAATCAGTAAATGCATCATCTCTGGATATAGGGACAATAGCACATCAGATTTTAGTAGTGGTCACTATTTGGGCCCACTTATCATTCCCGATAATCGTGATAGCCGGCAGTCGTGCTTTGTATCCGCTTTGGTCTGCTAAAATCTAAAGACAAATCAAGAACCGTGAAGCTGGATCAAAACTTGCTCAGGATCAAAACCGTGCCATGTACCTTGAACATTGTTTTATTATTAATAAATAATAATAATATTCAGTTTTTAAAGGCCATTACTAGCCCCTTGCTGAGTTAACTATTTGGCTCCAACGGTTTCGATCCTGAGCATGGTCTTCATACTGTCTAAGACAATCTAAAGAGGCCAAGTCGTTCTCTACATCGTGGAGCCATCGTCGCCTGTAACGACCTCCGCGCCTTACCTATGGTGGCTCTCTTTTTAGAGATCGCTGCACAATTCGTTCCGGACCAGCATTCAGAACGTGACCGAGCCAGCGTACTCACTGTGATCTTACTTCATGTACAATATCGGGGGGGAACTTCCCACACTGTTATCGTGAGTGATAAGAGAACCCAAATATATGAACCTCCTCACTCCCTCAAACGTGTGGTGGCCACTACTAAAATCTAGTGTGCATCCCTAGGTATTCCAGGGCAGACCACAAGCTCTCTCGATTGATCGAGTCGTTGGCCTGCCGGAAATCCAGAAACACATAATATTTAGATAGAATCGTCCGCAGCGAAAAGACCTGATCAATGACTGATCGATTCGGACGAAATCCTGCTTGAGCAGCACTGACAACCGAAGTTTTCAGTACCTCCCAGACAGAGTTCACGCAGTTAGACTGGTAATTAGCCTCATCAATGTTGTCGCTGACAAGATCCTGTTATAGTTTCTTTTGTTCTTAATTTATCAGACGTACGATCCATTTCGCTGTGTTCCCAGACTTCCCAGACAGATCGCTGCCTACGTATTTGGTTGCTGACTCCACAACCCGAGCCCGTCCTTTTGCTACTTTAAGATCATGAGCAATTGCAAAATTCATCATTCCCTCACCACTATCGGTCGCAGTTTCGTGTCGGGAATACGGACCTATGTTTCGTGTCGGGAATACGGACCTATGTTTTCACCCAACTAAAGTCCCCAATTACCATTCTAACATCGTGTTCGGGTCTAGATCCCCATTTATTATTAATATTGTGTTTAAGCTATTTAACAGAATTGACACCCTTCTTCCACGTATGCTCTTAGCTATTACAAGTATTCACCATATCTAGAACTGGAACTAGTCTGGGATGAAACCAAAATCCAATCATAATTCCATTCTAATTTTAATGAAACATTTCAAACATTCACATATAATGTAACACATAATTATGTACAACATGAAAACATAATCATATTTAATATCTCATTAAATCAAATAATTTCACACAATTTATACATACATACATACATCCAGATATGTAAGACGTATCATTTCAAATTATGTGCAATTTAGCGATCATTTTTCTTCCTAATACATATAATTCTTCCGCACATCTTAAAAAAAACAAAAAAAAAATTAAATTTCTTTCGACTCGATGCACCATCGCGTTATGTTGTTATACATTTCTTTGTTCGAACACAACATCTGATGTATGTAGTTTTTTTTTGTGCTTTTCTAATGGACACGTTTTCCTCATCATAACACAAGAACTAAATAAATGTTTTTTGTTTTCTAAGATACTAGATATTTTGTAGCGCACACAATACACCAAGATTTGTATGTTTATATATGTCTTTTACGCCGCGCGCAGAAAAAATAAAAAAGTAAAATCTTAAAGTACATGAGTTGATTAAAGTCAATCAATTTGAAATTGAACGAAGTAAAAATTTTCTTACACTTAAAGATTTGAAAAAAAATGTGACAGAAATGGTTTCATTTTAATTTGTTCAAATGTCAGTAGAAATTTGTATCCAGAGTGAGAGATGCGATAACATATTAAAGCAAACAACAACATCACAGATCACAAATCTGTATATATACGTATATCTGTATAGCTATAGCGAGCTAGCTGGATATATATTTGAAAATCGTTTTAATTTTGCTGCAATCAACATGATTTCTGTGAAATTAACCAGAAAATAAGAAAATTAGCATAATTATTTCTGGTCGTCTATATGTTATCCGATAACTTTGTTTTCATGTAATTGTGGTTTAGAAAAGATGTTTGGTGAGAAAATAAATTTATTAGATAATTAGATGTTTGCATATATACTTATATACAATATTAAGTGTGGCTTACCGGTGGCGGATAATATATAGATGGATTTTTTGCCACGCGAATTTAGAAAGTAAACTTTGTAATTGATGATCGATAATAATGTATACAATAGTCAGTTCAGTTTTATGAAATTAAATGTTTTGCTTCTTATCGCAGAATGCTGGACATGATAGATACAAATAAAATAATCTGGTATATATGTAGTGTTTACATTTGTTGGAGGTAGGAACTACTGGACATTAAGATTTTATAGGTAAGAATATAATCGTTTTAGCCACAATAGTAGTTCACTAATGAAAGCTTTTACAATTTTGTGCAGTTAAAAGAGCTTTTCAACTAATAAAAGATATGTATGAATTAGAGGTCCATTTTAGCTAATCTTAAATATTTGAGTGAATTGTGTACAATTTGCATAGTTAGAGCATTTCACCTTATAGGTTGAGCTTTTCGGCCAAACAAATTATTTAATGAAAAAAAGTTTTAATTCGAGGCAGATTTAATATGCTTTTAGACCACAAAAAAAGGAAACTCAATAATATTATTTGAACAATGATTTGAAATATCGTACCGCAACCTGCATATTAAATTGTTACACAAATTTACCATTTTAGCTTTAACGATTTTATTATCAAAAAACTTTTATTAAGAGCTTTAATTGCTTTTTGAGCTTTAATTAAGTTCGTAACATAATATCATAGGGGTTAAACTAACCTAATTCCATGTAACTAACATGCAGGTCACTATAAAAAAACTATAGACTTTCACTATGAAAAGTTGAAAAGCTCGTATTGCTTAGATCCATCTCGTTAATATATAACCGACTCAACTGTCCCAACAAAATTCTCAGTTAATAATTCTAACATAATATTTATAATAATATTCACTAAATCATTAAAAAATTAATAAACAATACTAAATTATTCACAATATGCATATTAGTGCATAATAAGTAAACATCTCGATCATTCACAATAATCCAAAAAATTACCATCGATTTTTCTTCGAAAAGTTAAAACTGAACTAGATCTTAAACCATGAAACTATTCTACCTAGTTATTTATAGTATTAGTTCACAATCAGAAATAATTCACAATATCAGTTAATTAAATTCGCTTTCTATTATGTATACACAATTTTAAATTTAATTATTTATTAAAATTAACAATATTAGAATATTTTATGAATATTTTATGAATAATTCACAATAGACCCTCAATCTATAGTATAGAATAAGGTTAAGTTCGGCCAACAAAACGACATTTCGTAGATTTTTACCGAATTTCACAATATTAGGATATATTCAGATGTATTAGGATATACAAATTAATTTATGTAATTCACAATATAGCCTAGAATAGTAACTTTAACAGAATATGATTTTTTTAGTCTTCATCCGATTAAATTCACAATAGTATATAAAAAAAATAATTCACAATTTGAATATCAATCATATTTTGATTTATAATTTCCAATTGATAATAGTCACAATAATCACTATTCGGTGCAATTTTGTGCATTCACAATGATCATTTACTAAAATTTGTAGATATTTATTAGCTGGTTATTTACAATATGTTTATAAAAATTCACAATTAGTCGATAATAATTTACGATCTATAAAATTCACAATTTCCGTTCAAAATTATAATAATTCACAATCTGCATTTAATTCATATAGATATAAAGTAGCTACCAGAACCAGATATTTTACAATTAGTAGGACCATTTTCATTTAGGATAGATCTACCACTGATCACGTGTATCATTTCTCAGTTCTTAAAGATTTATTTTATGTCTGAACTTACATAAAGGTCCCTCACTGTAAGAGAGCATAAGTACAAAATGTCTAATCTGCTGCCTAGTCGATGAAACCAAACACAACTAAAGTTTTAAAAAATTCAAACCATTTTCCGAAAACATTAGGTCAACCAGTATAGGGGTCAAATCTGATGGATTTTTGCGTGTGTTACGTGATTTTGGACGAATTGTTTAATTTTACACAGTCGATCCTATTCTGTATTCTGTAGTATTCTGATGGACACCTCTATTCCACCGCCATGGTACAAATTTCCGGTAATGGGGTTTAAAATCATACCACATTCAAATTTTCTGACTAGTGGAGAGAGCACATGAAATATTTAAGAATGTAATTTGTATTATTATTTTAGTAGTAACTTCACAGGTTTAAAATGCTTTTAATTCAAGTCACTGCGCCCTTTTCCAACTTACCTGTGATTGGATCTTGGTGTCAGGAATCTCTGATATATAGAAATACTCGGAAATTGTATCATTAATAATTTTAACGGTGCGGAAGGGAAGTGCAACCGATGCTTAGGCTATATAGGAGAATATTTGAAAAAAAATCAACAGCCGCCATTAATTAACAAAAATATTGTATTTCCTCATCTGGACAAAGAATGTAATTAAAGCAGTAAATAATAATTTTTTTTCTAATAAATGGGTGGCTGCATATCTCCATTAATTGCACACCCACAAAATTACCCAATAGCTTCTATTGACTTTCCTTCTATAGAAAAACATAAACATTGAAAAAAAAAAGTAATAACCGTGCAGCTTTTTTCTTTTCTATGTTTTTGTTGTATTGTAAATCACCACTCTATTTTCTAATGTAGTGTACATATGAAAAATATCGTGGGAAATTAAATTTTCTACAATTCGCTGGTTTGTTTTAATTTAATATTTTTTTTTTTTTTTTTTTGTATTTTCATACGTTTGATTGCAATTTTATTTATGCTTACTTTATGTATTTCAAATAAATAAGAAAAAATTGTATTTATGTTTATTTCTTCAGATTATGTAATATTTTACGGAAAACAAATTAAAACTTTAAATTTTGCGGTGTGCGGACTCAGTGTGTAACGACGACAACACTGTGCTTCTGCTGAATCAACATTCGTATATTTATGTATGTACATATGTACAAATGATAATAAAAAACTCATAAATTTTAAGTTTATTAAATAAAAAAAAAGAAATCCATCAACTTTTATATACACTTTTATGTACAATAAGATGCTGAAATTGAAGGCGCAGGCATAATAACAACAAAACAAAAAAAAAAGTTGCATTCGAATCAATCAACCATCGTAACGAATATAATTAAGAACTTATTGATCAATTAATGTCATTCAAGAATATTTATTTTTTTTATTATTATTATCGCATACCAAATTCAAGTTATTAATGATTTTTGTAAATAATATTATTTTTTTACCGGAAATATGCGACCCCAGAGCGACGATGTCACCTAGCAGCGATCTGGTGTATATAATCGCGAATATAATTTTTTCGCATTCCCATGGATACTTTATATAAATATTATTATTATTATTATTGAGTAATGGACTTAATTTATAAATATATAAATTTTTATAAATTTGCACAAGTTTATTACGAAATATCGTCACGAATACGAATTCAATAATTTTAATTTTATGAAATTGGTTTAAATTTAATTTGATTGATTTTTTTTTATATATAATTTTTTCGTGCTGTGATTGATCGTATCAATTGATATAAGTATATAGTAAATAATGTATATAATTGCGGATGGCGCCTGTATTGTTGTAATTCGAGTTTTGGTTAAATAAATAAAATTTAGTTAATAAGTTGGCCACTGTGCCAAGCGGCGCCACTTGTAAATTATTTTTTTAAATACTAATCGCAGCAGTGTGAATGGGATGAATGGTTTGAATGAATCTTCCATGTCACTGTACAGGGTGACATGGAGCTATGCAATGCGCAGATGGTATACTGTACATGTGTGAATGGGATGAATGGGTTGAATGAATTAGTGTGAATGTGGGTATTGCACCGTGGGCCCATTAGTGGCATTGAGTGCTGGAGTAAAATCCGCCCAACTTGAATTTAAAATTTTTAAAAAATCGCAGCAGAACTATGTATTTTAATATGTTGGTTACAAATTGTGCCGTATACAGCGCCACTAGTTTAAATATAGTTAATAATTTGACCACGATGGCGCCACTGATGCGGATTTTCCATAAACAAAATAGGGGAAAAAATTGAGTAAACTCGTATCTACAATAACTGAGCGGTGGATTTCAATATGTTAGTTATAAATTTTAGCCTATGTGGCGTCACTGTTTCGAATCTGTAAATAAATTCAAATTTATTGCAATTAAGTTCTTTAGCAGTGACATTTTTAACCAATGGAGTTTTGCTAATATAAATAAAATTTAGTTAATAATTTAACCACGAATGGCACCACTGTAACAAATGCTATACGTTTTGTTATATCGTACGGTTACGATTTTTGGACATATTGTATAAAGTTGTGGAGTAAAATGATATACAACTGACCCTGTGCATGTTCCAGCTCTTTCGTTATTTTACCACAAACCCATTCTCCAGGAACTACCTGAATTCTAATCTTTCACTTTAAGTTTTGGTGGCTTTTTAAAATTGCGATCCGTATCCTGGTTGCATTTACTGGGTAATGTTGTTATATTCTTGTTTACGATAGTTATTAGTCGTGGTTGTAACTGCCTAGAATAGTTAGGGAATATAGTTCTGGTTATGATCGTTGAAAATACTTTTTTAGGTAATCTAATTCATTATCCCGTGGTGTAGTCCTCAGGTTTTGTAACGCTTGTCTATTTGGACGCCCATTTTGTAGTTGCACGACTCATAAAGCCTTTGAGTAGGCGTTTACTGTCAGTTTCACTGATTAGTTAACGTTATAGTAACCAAGCACGAGGATTTCTTTTATCTTGTCAAAGGATGCTTGTATTTTTTTCAATAGCTCTCACAGTGGTTTCCGAACATACTGATCTACATTTTGATAAGTAAGTTAACGTTGAACTTGACTTATGTTGATTGGTGTATTTATATTTTTGGTTTTATGCCATCTTCTGATAAAATGTGCCCCAAGCATTTAACTGATGTAAAATTAATTTATTTGCATGTAACTTTGTTTAGTTTAAGGCCACTATTCGAAAAATCCGATATTTCGGATATTTTCTATTATACCATGCATTACTTGTTGAAATCCTTCGGGTGCGGATACTACTCCAAATGGTAATCGTAGGCACGTATACCTCCCCCACGGTGTTACAAATGCTAAGTATTTTAACTCCTTTTCATTGGCGGATTGTAAAATATAGTTCGCGTTTTGCTAGGGTCTCGAACGGATAATGGCGTCAAATTTAATCATTTTATTTTTATTCATTACGACGGGTGGTGACACCATTGGTGTTGGAACAGTAAATTTTTTTAGTATACTACCGACTTCTCCATATTATGTCTAATCCCGCTTTTACTTCTTCGTGCTGTGATTGATCGTATCAATTATTATAAATATATAATAAATAATGAGTTTTAGTTAATATTAACAAAATTTAGTTAGTATTTTAACCACTGTATCAAGTGGCGCCACTAGTGCGGAATTTTCACTAGTCACGTGTACGATTTTTTTTATAGTTAAATCGTAGCATAAATGACAGAGCTGTGCATTTTAATATGTTAGCTACAAATTGTACCGTAACCAGCGCCACTGTCTCAGACCTGTAAACAAAAAACCTTTAGTAATTATATCCAAGCCATTAAAACAAGTAGATTTCTTAGCCACTAGAACTTTTGAAATGTAAATAAAATATTATTAATAATTTGACCACGAATGGCGCCACTGTTGCGGGATTTTTGTATGTGATGCGTTTGAAAAAAGAATCTTAACCGTAGACATTATATTTTTGTAAAATCGCAGCAGAAGTGTAATTTAATATTTTAGTTCAAAAAAACCATAAAATAGGTCACCAAATCCAGGTGAGTTATACAAGCAACCTGAAAGCTTTCAATATGAAATTAATTCCAAGCTTTTCCATGTTTTCTCTGACTGTAATATCCACTCAAGCCAAAAAAAATATTAAGTAGAAAAGAAAATTCGTATTAACCGATATTTTTAATTTGTCTAATTTTTATAGTATGATTGGATTCCAACAGGTTCTGAAAGTTATTCAAAATTTAGCAATTTATATTGTGGTAAAATACAACTGAATTTAATTTATCGGTTAATATGAATTTTCTTTTTGAATAACCAACGCCAAAACAAATGTTCAATACCCTCTATGTTAGTTTAATTTTTCATAATAAACAATCCTAATAATAATAATAATAATCAAAACTCAAAGTAGCAAAATATTTAATAGATCGGTTATTATGAATTTTTGTTTAAACGGGATTCTCATGGTTATATATGTTCATATATATATATAAACATATTGAAACCTGATTAGTTTGCTAAAATTAAAAATTAAAATTGTATTAACCGCTATTATACAAATAATAACATCAGTTAATATGCAGTACTATGATTTATAATATCGGTTAATACGAATTTTTTGTAATCGATATTTCTTTTTGTTGTGTTTAATAATTAGCCAACTATTGAAATCAGGTGGGCTTACTAAAACTAAAATCGTATCACATAATTCGTATTAAGCGAAACATTTAAATATCGGTTAATATGCAGTTTAAATCTACCGTTAATATTAATGCAAACTTATTTATTAAAGTTATAAAATATCAAATTTCGGAAAAAATTTGTGTTACCAGTTAAATATCGGTTAATACGAATTTTTTTCGAAATTTTCTAATTCATTCTACATTTGGTCTCACCGGTTCTAAGGTTTGCCTATAGAGACTAGAACTCTGGAAACCGTGGTTTCATAAACGAAGACCGGAGGTTCAATTAATTTTCGCTTTGTATTGCCGCTGAAATGATTTAAGCAGCTGTCCGCCTATTTCGGACTGCCGGATCGGATCGTCAGTAATCGAAGTACGGTCTTCACCTCTAAAATGTTTGTAGTTTAGCGTAATAGAATCCAAATATATGATTAAACCAAAATTACCTTGATTTTATATCTTGAAGAAATGAAAAGAAGTTGGATGATATTATAGAAGAGAATAGCATCGACAACGATTGTGCCCTGCAGGATGATTCAATGTCTGCTATAACCAATTTTATAAATGCATACTTATTACTGAAATTTGACTCTTTGAAATAATAAAAGCAGATCATGACACCCTTTTTGTCAGGAGTCACTTTCGACTATAAGCTGTTAAGAGTTGTGCTTACACTTGGAAGTGAATTTTGGACACTGATCCATATGTCATTATACAATCTACGATTAGTTTTGCGAAGGGTCAGTGTTGATCAGACGATCATCCAGGAGTAATAAATATCAACAACAGCTAAATGTGAATGCGATTTACACAGATTTCTGAATAATTTGAGATGGTTCCGCAACTCTAAATTTTTTTTATGTCAAAAGTTCATTTGTGTCAGCCATCCATGTAATTGTATCGAATCACTCAACCAAAAATCGATCGGCATCCAAACAAATAAATCAATAATCACGAGAAGAAAACTACTTTGCTTGCGATGTACACAATTAAGAAGGGAAATTGTATTTTTTTGATTTGTATATTGTGCAGCAGCAAACAAACAAAAACAAAATAAAGTTGCTGTACCATTGGAAAATAGTTAATAAGAAGGTTGATTATTGAAGAAATCTAAAACTATTTGCTTCGATTTTTTTTTTTAAATTTATTTCCAATATGATTATGGGTATGGTGGATTGGTAAAATACAAAATTGATAATTGCATTCGATAGAGTAGTTAAATAGTTATTTACTATATTATGGAGAGAGAGTCTGGTAACAACAACAACCACTAAACTATTATTATTTACTAGAAATATATAGAAGGCGTGTCTCTTATACACAGTCGATTGAGTTAGTTAACTTTATAGTTTTTGGTTTTTGTTTGCTTCTTGCGCGCTCAAATCATTATTAGATTGGACATTAAATGAAATGCAATTGGTTCAAAAACTATAAGATTTAACTGATCTTTTGTTGTTGTATCGTGCAAATATAAATTTTTTGTTTGTTAGTTTTGAACTTTGATAAATAATAGCTCGAGTAAATAGAATTAGAAATAATAATTTTTTTTTGTGTTTATAGTTTGGTTTATATGTATATAGTTTGGTTTTGTTTGATTTCAATCTCTCACAACAAAATGATTTATGTTTTCTGTGTATTTTTATATACAGTACATAGTATTATTGTTTTGTGCGACATTGATAGTTACGTTTTTGTGGTTTATGTTTAAAGTTTTAAATATATTATACGAACTGCACCTATTTCAACAAAAAAATTGAAGCAAAAGAGGTCAATATTTACAGAATTTTGATTTTGTGGGTGATCGCGTGAGAAATTCATCGCGATTTAGGTGTATCGATGGTAGTTGGTTTCAAGGACGTTATGACTACAATATACTCTAATTTTGGTAAAATGTTAACCGAAAATTGAAACATGCTATTTTAATTTATTAGTTTTAAGCTCGCATCCGTCAAAATGGCTATACAATCGTGGCAAAATATTTCAAACATTCATTTATAGTTAAAATTGGATCCAAATCAGTGTTCACATGCGGAAGCTGCTCAAATTAAGTTCTAATTTGTCGATGAAGACTGAAAGCTTTCTGAACTAAAAGTTGTTTTGATTATATTATGCTAAATACATTACGCTGTTTGAAAGAAAATGATAAGCACTGTAACTATTTTTAGAAATCGAAAGCTTTGAAACTGCGGCTAATAAAAGCTCCGGTCATAATTTTTTAAAATATGGCTGCTTATTTTCTCTAACATATTTCTGGGTTAGATAAATATTTCAGAATTAAAGCTTTTACAGAAATGTCACATTTTTATGTGAAAGCTCAACTGAAACATATCATCAATACTCAATACGCGTTTATTATAAACTGTGATCGGATCTAGATCATTCGTACGAGGGCAGAAAAGTTTTAAACTTGAATTATAAAATTCATTTTTGTTAGGCATTTGAACATTGTTGACCATTGAATAAACGCTCCGATAATATTTTTTTTAATCTTTGAGTTCGAGGAAGCTATTGTTTTAAATGGTTTAAACGCTTCAAGTTATGGCTTCTTATCATGTTTTATAATTTTATACATTCTAAACAATTGAATGAAGGTATGAATATTTTCACCATAAAAGCTTTAGGTGAAATATCTCATTTTCAGGTGACAGCACAATTCAATTATAAAGTTTTACTTACGGATTTTCAAGGGCATTAAAATTATAGTCGAACAAGATCAATTTCCGATTAATATCTGCTCAGACTAAGTTTTAATTTGGCCTTAAATCCTGAAAGCTCTCTGAAAAGTTTTAAATAATGATCATAAACATGAAACCAATTCAACTATTTGAAAGCTTCGTTAACATAAGTGCGGGAAATGAAAGCTCCACTTTCATAGGTGTAACCACAGTCATATTCTAAATTCCTCATTGAAAGCTATGTGTATACTGGCTTACTTTCTGGTGAAAACTCACCTAAATGAATTCCTCAAATTGGCTATTTCTTATCGCTTCAAAATGCTTCAAACTGAGTTTGATATAACGATGATTGCTGAAAGCTTTCTGTACAATTCTATCCTTTGATTTTAAACGCAAACAGAAATTCGAAAGGAAACTTATTAAAACCTTACTTTTTAACATGTTAAAGAATAAAACTGCTGATAACAAAAGCTCTCATCATAGGCCTTGGAAAATTTATTGAAGTATCACAAATCACCCAAAGCAATTTTGAACGACAGTTATAATATTCAAAACGGGTTTCGCCGTTTAAAAGGTAATTCAAAGTACTAATTAATTGTTTTCAAACATTTGAAAGCTTTTAGCTGCAAATAATAAAACTTCAGATGATAGTTTTTGTTCAAACTAATTTTCAGATGAAAGCTCACCTAAAATATATTCTAAAATCGGATCAGGTTTTAGTAGTCAGTTGATCATAAATAAATTGTTTCCAGATCAATAATTTTCGGTCGAAAGTTCTTCAAAGTATGATATACTTTGACGATGAAAATTGAAAGCTTTCTAAAAACTTTAGATTATAAATTTAAAAAAAACATCGTTCTTTGAAATCTAATAATAAATTATTTTACACAAATTTTTGTATAATTGAGAGCTTTCAGCTGCGAGTAATGAAAGCTTCAAACATAGGCTTTACAATGTATGCCGCAATTCAAACAATGTATTAATTTTATGATAATTTTATGATTCATTTATAGTTAAAATTGAATCCAAATCCGTATTCAGATGCGAAAGCTGCTCAAATTAAGTTCTAATTTGTCGATGAAGAATGAAAGCTTTCTGAACTAAAAGCTGCATTAATTATAAAATGCTGTTTGTAAAGAAATTATAGATACTTTAACTTTTTGTAAAAGTCGAAAATTTTAAGTTTCGAATTATCAAAGCTCCGGTCATAATTTTTTAAAATATCTCGTCCAATTTCCTCTAGAAAAGTTTCTGGGTTAGGAAAATAATTTAAAATTAAAGCGTTTACAGAAATATCACATTTTTATATAAAAACTCAACTAAAAGATATCATCAATACTCATTAAACGTTTATAATAAATTGTGATCGGATCCAGATCAATTAACGATGAAATTCGAAAGCTTGAAAAAAAGTTTCAAACTTAAATTATGAAAATCATTATTGTTAAGCATTAATTGTTGAACATTGAATAAAAGCTCCGATGATATTTTTTTTCAATCTTTGTCAGAGTTCAAGAAAGCTCTTTAAAATTTGATTATTAAAACCAACATAAACAGTGAAAATCTATTATAGACTAATTTTTATTCATTTGAACCCTTTGAGTTGTGGCTATGAACTTATAAATATTTTCGACATAAAAGCTTCAGGGGAAATATCTCACTTGCAGGTGAAAGCACAACTAAAACTTCTTAAATTAGCCTAGCCTTTCAAGGGTAAGTTATCAAAATTATAGTCGAACGAGATCTATTTCCGATTAAAATGTGCTCAGAGTAAGTATTAATTTGGCCCTAAAGACTGAAAGTCCTCTGAAAAAATTTAAATGTTGATCATAAACATGAAACCAAATTCACTGTTGGAAGGCTTCGTAAAAAGTATAAAAACTCTATTTTTTAAATATAAGTATGAGGAACGAAAGCTCCGCTTTTATAGGCTTAACCACAAACATATTCTAAATTTCTCATTGAAAGCTTTGTGTATACTGCTTGACTTTCCGGTGAAAACTCACCTTAATGAAGTCCTCAAATTGGCTGGTTCTTTTCGCTTCAAAATGCTTTAAATTAAGTTTAATTATAACAGTGATGACTGAAAGCTTTCTGTTCAATTTTAACTTTTGATTATTATAAAACCCAAAAAGATATTTGCAAGGAAAACTTATTAAAGCCTTAGTTTTGAACATGTTAAAGAATAAAACTGCTGATAATAAAAGCTCTCAAATGCACCCCGAGCAATTTTGAGCGACAATCATAATATTTAAAATGACTTTCACTTCTTAAAAGGTTATGCAAAATTACTGTTACTAATTAGTAAATATTCGAAAGCTTTTAGCAGTTGATAATAAAACCTCAATCTAATTTTATAAAAGCTCACAGAAAATATTGGTTCAGACTTTAAAGGTCAGTTAATCATAAATTAATTGTATCCAGATCAATAATTTTCTGTCAAAAGTTCTTCACAGTATAATTTAATTTGACGATGAAGATTGAAGGCTCTCTGAAGACCGTAGAATAAAAATTTAAAAATAAATTTCAATCTTTCAAAATTAAAAATAAATTATTTTACACTAATTTTTGTATACTTGAACGCTTTCAGCTGCGAGTGATGAAAGAACAACGCTTACAGTAAAATTTTGATAATTCGAGACAAATATAGGTAATTGGTTTAAAAGAAAGCCCTTGGTGATGTATTTTACAATTAAATGTAAGCTCGACTAAAATATATCCTCAAATTTTCATCGGTAGTCTCTAAAACAACAGTCGAATGTTAATCAATTTTGAATTCTTGACGTTTGAAAGCTGTTCGGAATAAGTATTAAATTGATGATAAATACCGAAAGGTCATGCTTCGGTCATGTTATTTCAAAATTAAAGCTTTTAATATTTTATCTCAAACTCATATTGAAGAACATTCTTAAAAAATGGGTTAATCTTTAAAATTGTATTTAGAATTATAATCGGATCAGTTTTGGCCCCAAAATTGTTAAATTTAATTTGATTTTGACAATCATGGCTGAAAGCTTTCTGTACAATTTTAAACTTTGATTATAAAACACAAAATTTTAGCCTTTTCAAAGTTTGTCACAGTTCTTTCTTTAAAGAAAGATGACCTTGAATTAAAATATTCAAAGTGAATATTGCTGTTTAAAAGCTAAGGGCAATAAGAGCACCAATCATATGTTGTATAAAGTAGGTTGAAAAACTCTTTTCAGAAAGACTTTGTTAATATATTTCCAATTATAATGAAAGCACAATAAGAAAAAATCCTCAAATTTTTCTTTTTAGGGTTTGTCTCAAAAATTACTGAAATTACGTTTAAAAGCTGTTCAGAATAAGTATTAAATTGATGATAAATACTGAAAGCTTTCTGAATAATTTTAAACTTTTTTAAAAAACAAACAAAATAATGGCAGCTTGAAAGGTATAGAAAAACGATTAAATTTTGAATAACATATATTTTAAGCTGCGGGTAATAAAAGCTTCGGTTACGATGTTTCAAGATAAAAGCTTGTAATGTAATAGCTCTATTTCATATTGAGGCTCAACTGAAGGATATCTACAAACTTAATCAGTTTTAAATGGGTTAGTCAAAATTGTTCTAGCTTAGTTTGATTTTGACGATGATCGTTGAAAGCTATCATAACATTCTCAAAGTTTACCATAGATCTATAAATCACCCAAATCAGTTTTAAACTTCAATCATAATATTCAAAACGAGTTTTGGTACACCATTATTTAATTCTAACCAAAAATAATTTGAAAGCTTTCAGCGCGGATAATAAAGCTCCAATCACAGTTTTTCTAAATCTACCGGAGGTTATATATCTTCCTATCACATATTATTATATATGAATATTAATAAATATCTTACGTTCAGGTGAAAGCTTAATTAAAAGATATTCACAAATTTACTCAAACTTTCGTGGGTAAGTCCTGAAAATTCTAGAATGAAAATTTGAAAATTTGACGAACTAATTTTTGAACATTTTAATTTTTTGAGTTGCAGGTTATGGAGCTCCCTCTTTGGTTTATCGAAATATCGAAAAAATTTCGAAAAGCTCTCGGTTAAGTGTTATAACTCTATTTTCTTCAAATACATGGTGAAAAAGTTAAAGCTTTTGGTATAAAACATCACTCTCGCACAATTCCAATATTTCAAGAAAAAAGCTTTATTAGGTTATTTATTTTCTGGTGAAAGCTCACCTAAATGATATCCTCAGTTAAGTCTTTCATCAGCAGTTAAATATAGTTTATTTGGGTTCAGATCAATAATTTTCGCTTGAAAATTTTGCAAAAACCTAAAAGCTCTGTGAAAAATTTTAATTTTTAAATATAAAATTCAAAATTAATTTCGTTGTTTAAAAAGAAATAAAAAATATTTTTACACAAACTTTTAAACATATGAAATCTTTTAGCTGAGATTAATGCAAGCTCCGATCAAAATTATTTTACGAAATACGTTTTGATGAAGTATTTCACGTTCAGACAAAAGCTTAACCAAAAGACATTTTTTATTATTCTTTTAAGTGTTTGGTCTGCAATTTAGTCTGATCCAAAATTATTTTTTAAAGTTTGAGTTTGAAAGCTGTTTGGAGAAAGCATTATTGACGGTTTAATTCTGAAAGCTCATTGAAAAGCTTTAAAATTAATTATAAAATAATAAAAGATTTTGCAAATTGAAAGCTAACGAATCTTATTTGAACTATATTTAGGAAGTTTGAAAGCTCTAAACTGCGGGAAGTAAAAGCTCTGGTAATCATATATAAAAAATTCGTCTCAGGATTGTTTTTAAATTATGAATTATTATGATATTGATTGATATTGTATTCCAAATAATATTTTTGCTCAAAATAAAGTTGCTCAAGTATTATTTCCATGAGAACTACAGGTTCTGTTATTTTTATTGAGCACGCATTAACCTGATAGTTTGTTAACCTGATAGGCTAAGCTATAACATATTATGATTTTTATAAATTAATAAGAGTTTGTCTGTTCGCCTTTAAAGAGTTGCTCAAAATTAATTTGTTGGTTGCCCAATATACATACATATAGAAATTCGTTAGTCTATTTTAACTTGATTATTGGTAAACACAGAGTTGCTTAAATATTAAATAATTTGGATAATAAATAATTAGAGGGAGGTGTTGGCATTTTATTCGATATAGAAACTGTTTTTGTTCAAATTACAAAATTTATTTGGCACCAATTGAATGTTTACTAATTGATCATTAAAATAAAAAAAAAAACATCTTCCGATACATACACAAAACAATAATCATAAATAAATTAACATTTGGTAATTATACCCAACACTACAATTAGCATCCACATATGTCTTATGGTAAACAAAAAACAAACAAAAAAAACCAAGAGTCTGCAATTTTCTCCGATTTGTTTATAAGAATATTCAATTGATAATTTGCATATACACAAAATGTTTATTATTTTTTTTTAAGTTTTAAATCGATGAACTCGGAATTGGAATTAAATTAAATTGATTTAATAAAAAAAACATGATAATTGAAGTTAATGGCATTTGACTTGCGGACAAAGAAATGTTGTTATTATTTTAATGGAATTCAAATTAAAATTTTATGCAACGTCTTAGTGTTAAACAAAAAAATTATTTCCCATATGTGATAGTCCTCACCAAATCGAGAGTCTCCACTATAAGAGATAACGCACACACGCTCACATACATTTATTCCAATTACATTGAATTTCAAGATTTAATTGAAGAAAATAAAAATTATAAAAAATATCGGGAAAGTATGATTGAAGTGTATATGATATACCTGTTATACGCACACTTATTTGTTTAATTTATGTTAAGGTTTATTGATAAAAAAAAACGAAAAAAAAAATATGTTATTGGTGGTCCGTGTATAAGATATGTGTGGCGACGTAATGACGAACATATATACGTATATTGATAAGACGCGATACGTATGTACATATACAATAAATATTTTTTATGCGTACAAAATACATTTTTTAATGTAGCAACGTCATTTATATTTCATTTCCGGAAGTAGACGCGGAATGGTACGCGCGGCGCGATAAAATTTAACCCTTTTAACCACAACTGACATAAATTAGATAATTTTTATTGGATTGTCGTATAACTATAATTAACATTAACAGCACATCATTATTATTAATCTATATAGTAATAATGACTGTTTATTATTATGATTACTATTATTATTATACCCATGTATACTCATCATAAATAATTATGTGTACTGTGTTGTTGACTTAACGTATACATAAGAAAATGGCAATAAAGCGACACATTGATAAAAATCTTAATAAATTTTCTTAGCACTCTATAATTATTATTTTTTTTTAAATTAATTATTTAAATTATTGTTATTATTATAGCGAATTAAAAGACACGTTTAGTATTTCAATTAACTGAACCCGCAAGCAGTCTAGAGATTGTTAAGTTTTCGATGAACTTGTAAACTGGATTGTAGTTGGTAAGATCGCGTAAAAAAATTTCTTTCTCATTTATTTTGATCCGTATGGACAACCCATGCAACATTTCGATTTAAAGCAGTATTTAAAACTGTAAATGATTTTTTGGAGACGTGCACATCTCTTTTAACTTCCAGTACAATAAAATATTTAAAATTATTTTTCCTTCCCATATTGCTAGACGGACCTTCCAGAATGAAATATGTATTTTTTTTCTTTTCTTCTATATAGAAAAAGCAATGAAGAGATTGTCAAGTTTTCGAAGATTTTGTAAACTGGATTGAAGTTGGTAATTTAGATGATCGCGTAAGAAATTTGTTTCTCAATTTTTTCATCTATTTACACAACCCACGCTACGTTTCGATTTAAAGCAGTATTTAATTATTTTTTTCGATTCTAAATATAACGTGGATATGTCTATTAACTTCCAGTACAATAAAATATTTAAAATTAATTCTTCTTCCCATATTGCTATATATCTGAACGATTTGGCTTTTCAATAACTCGGTAGCACTCTTCCTGAACTTGAATTCGTTTTACCATGGAGTGGGGTGTGTTAAATTTTATATATTGTTGTTTTCGGTCAATTAATAATTTTTTAATGGTTAAACATGACGCTGAAGTAGATTGATGGTATTTAAAATGATTAGTTTTCCTAACGATAATCTCAATCCATAAAGTTAATTTAAAAAATTCAGCATTTTATGAAAATCCAAAGTGTTTGTTAAAAAACATCTACACTTTGATGCAAAATCAGAGGATACAATTTGGGCCAAAAATTCATAATTTTATAAAATTTCATGGTTTGCCATTATTTCAGAATTCGAAGCAATTTCTGAAAAAGATGGAACTTAAAAATTCGATAATTTAGGGGGCCCGGGGTCCCAGGGGTGATGCTTGATGCTAAGATGCTTGATGCTAAGATGCTTGATGCGATTTTCTAGGCGGGCCACAATATTGACCACTGACCAAATAAGTTTTAAGTTTAAGTCAGTACATGAATAAAGTTCAAATAAAAAATTTCCCTATACAAACTGAAAGTATAACAAGTAGGTATGGGGAGTAATCCCCGGGATCCCTGGATCCCCGTGACCCCCCCGTGAATCGAAACATGAAATTAACGGTTATCCAGAAAATATGACATTTGAAGAACAAAAGTTTTGTGATCCGCAAGTTATATCTAAAATGTTTGCCAAATTCTTTCAATCAGTATATAAGCCGGAAGACATCGAAAATTACATTCAAACAAGCGAGAACACAACAATGTCTCACATCAGTGTGGGTTATCACCATCAGCACGATTAACGTAATTGAAAATCACAAGCAAGTACATATTATATACACAGATTTTGCCAAAGCTTTTGACTCCATTAGTCATTGCAAAGCACTAGAAAGCTTGTAAAAATTTGGATTCTGCAGCCGTTTTATCGCCTGATTTAAATCGTACCTGTCCAGTCTCGTTCAAATGGGAAACAAAAGATTTTTACCAATTTATGCCATCTCAGGTGTAATTTATTCTATTTGTTCCAAATCCAAAATTCCAAAATTTCAATAATCACATTTATTTCAGAATTCGAAAAAATTTCCAATCAATTTTATAAAAATTCCTTTTACTTTGGAATTTTACAAAAATCCATAGTTGAAAAATTAAATAGTTCAGAAATTCGCACCAAACCAAACCATTTAAAATTTATAAAACTTGATCAGATGTCAAAATTTCAACATAACATTCAATAATTTTAAACATCATAAAGCTTTAGGTGGAAAATATAGTTCATTATTCGAGAAGGAGGAATCCCCAGAATTCAGAATTCGTTACTTTTATATTTCAAAATGGTTTAGAAATAAATTACATGTTAATCGTAATCAATAAAGTTAATTTAATAAATGTGGAATTTTATAAAATTTCCCAGAATTGGTAAAATTCCAAAAAATTGACAAAAATTTTAAAAAATATCCGAATTTGTCGAAGGAATTCTATAACAAGCAAACATTTTTCATATGAATGAAATATTCTTAGAATTTGATCAAATTTCAGTTTTCGACATGTGTTAGGCATGAGTTTTATAATGTTGCCTTAATCCATAAAGTTAATCAAATATTTGACCAAAATCAATACTTAAGAGTTTGATAATATCTCAAAATTCAATGAAAAAATTTCAGTATTTAAAAAATGTCAACAATCCTACTAATTGCATGATAAGCTGCCTCAAATATTAATTTGGTGTCACAATTTGGTTTCTCAAATTCTTTTTTTTAAATTCAAATGTTAAGTCCAGTTAAAATATTTGTTAAATTTTAAGCAGAATTTATACGAAATTTGAGTAATTTATTCAATTTAACCCAAATCCAGAATTTTAAATTTTCAAATGCTGCAATTATTTCAGAATTGGAAAATTTCCAAGAAAATTCCGAACGATAAAATAAATAAAATTTCTACGATTTGTCGCGGCCAATAGTTTCAAAAATTTAGATTTTAAAGCGGCAGACTTTATTGAAGCTAGGGGTTTGTTGGTTGAGCATTTTTATAAACTGAATCAAATTGCAGAAAACTTATTACGGCGTTATTTTCTATTAAGCCATTTTCTAAAAACATTATGCCGGCTGGTACAATACTGAGATAATTTCTAGTGTATCTCATATGTTCGATTCGCATACGAACTTTAATTTTCGAGGACTTTGCACAGTTTATTCAAATTCGAAGTCACACTCACAAGAGAAATGCATTCAACTGTTCAGTCAAAGTTCTTATAGAACAGATAAGTTTCAACAGCCCCCAATCAAGCATTTCAACCGTTTGTCTCATTCATGTATTATCACTACCACTATTAATTCTCCAAACAGATTCAATTTATCGTCCTTGGTGGGTTCCTAAGTGAAATTCTTGGTAAGGATGGTGGTTTAATTGAAGCTCAAGCATTATGAAGCACATGTATCAGTTCGAAGTTCTACAGTGACAATCCATTGACGTATAAATAAAATTTACGACAAACAGCAAGCTTTTGTTACTAACTGGTGAATTCCTTCCAGCATCAGTCTAGCCAATCCATCATTTTATCCTAACGAAATATTTTTGCTTCTAAGAACTGGAAAATACCCTAATAGGTTGGGTAGTCGCAGGTGGTAGTTCAATTTGTTTACGGAAGCATTATAACTTAGTGGCCTCCGATCCTCCAGTTACTAAATGCCAAGTTCATAGTGAGGATTCCGTTTTACTATACAGTATTTGACAGCTACTCAAAATCTGGATATTCACACAATTATCTATTGATGTGTGAGGCTATTGTTCAGAATGAATTATTTTCTGTGTTTTTTCGTTTTCGATCTCAAGAGCTGATGTCTGTAAAATTTATGGGCAAATTCTCTTACGTATACTGACGATCAAAATTATCAGTTTATCTATAGTAACGATACGATCTTTTTGATGAGCTTCAAACATTTCAATTAAAGACAGTGACTTATGGTACTACATCAGCGTCATACGTGGCCACTCGTTGTTTACACCAACTTTCATTTTATTTTCAAGGAACCGAACCACTGGCTAAGTAGTGCAGCTATTCATGAATACATTTTACGTAGACAACGGGCATGAATTCTAAAGAAGAAGCAGCAATGTTAAAATTTGTAGTCACATCTATTTTGCAAAACGATCAGAAGAAAATTGTGAAACTTGGTATCTCATTCATTCTTATCTCGTAGCGAAAAGGCTCAGTGCTGTCATTTATGTAAGATTCTCAGCTGTCGACGATTGCTCAATTATACTTTAATGGGTTCAAAATCTCGAGGTGCTCCATTAAAAAAGAATTCTTTGCCTTGCCTCGAATTATGTCCAGCGCAACTTTTAGTCTAACTCATGCAGAGGATTAAAGGTATTGTCAACTTTAAAGTTGAAACATATGTGACAATGCAAAATGCAAAATATTATGTCCTTCGATTCATCTACAATGGTCGTTCGAAGTAAAGATGATCTGAACTTTTTGAAGCACAAGAAATTAGCAATAATTCAACTAGTTCAATCCATCTCATCGTTTAAATCATTATCGCTATTCATGGATGAGAGAAAATAAATAGAGCTGGTGGTCGCTTACAATTCGTTATCCAGCCACGTTGCCAAGCAGTCATTATTTTACCACCACACTAATAAGTTTCATTCACAGCAATCACCAACATGTTGTGCCACAATAATTATTATCGGCAGTTCGACAAGCTTACTGGCAAGTAAATGGAAAACAATTGGGAAACATATATATAGGCAGCGTGTGATATGTTGTCGAGAGAGGCCGAGATTTCCAGAACAGTTAATGGTAGACTTGCCGTCGGAACGGGTCAATTCTATAATGTTAGCATATATTATGCAAGGCTATTATGCGTGGCTAGTACTTAAACAGCATGCCAATTCAATTACTACAGAAGATAAGATTATCTGTCTTTTAACTGGAAACAAAATAAATAAATTTAATGTTCCTTCCCATATTGCTAATCGGACCTTCCAAAATGAATTAATGCTTTTTTCTTCCTTTCTTAGTTTAGCAATGGCTTGGATCGAAAATTATGTAATCTATGATCACCGATCTGGATTACTTACGATCACGGCTGTTTTACTCTACTTACGGATAAATGTGCGAGATCAAATCAACACTGCGGTTAAAATTGTATACGATCATGCGGGCGATCGCTCCAAAAGGGTTATCCACACGAAAACATGATATTTTCTCAGCACTAAATTGAAGTATACATAATTTTAAATATATAGGCTACAACAGATACACGATCATATAAATCAAAACAATACACAACAACGAGTACAAACCAAACGATTTTTTTGTATGCGATTTCTTTCATCCATCCATCCAATTTTATTTTATTTTTATTTTTTTCAATTTTAATTGAACAGATCATGAACTTCTTTATTAATGTATTTGTAAAATTATTGTTTTTATTTTCCATCTCTAATTTCTTTAAACACATATATCAGTTACTCATAATAATAATTACCGTTAAATAATAATAAAAACCAAAAAGCAACAACAAATTTATAATTTTAAGAGCAATTTCTTTATTTACTTACTATCTCGAAGAATAATGAGTTGAATTAATTAATTTATTTGATTTATTCATTTCTATAGCTAATTAGATGATTAAAATGTGAGTTGGAAATTTATTGTAAAACGAAAAAAAAACAGACTTGATTTTGACTTTGGTGGGAACTAAATATCAGAAAAGAAATCGATTTAAAGATCATCGAGGAAATGATCTAGTGGACGGTCCGAAGTTTTAAATATTTATACTTTTGGCATCGTGGAACCGTCCTCTAACTTCCTTTATCGTAAAATAATTAAAAACAGTTTTGTTTCTGTTTTGCTAACAGGACCTTCCAAACATTATTTTAATAATCGCATGATGGGCAAATCGTATCAAACAAATTCAGTAGTCATTTTTCATAATATCTGCGGTCATGAGAAACCATCATGACTTTAGAAAATACTGATTCGTAATGCACGTTACAGCCCAAACAATTAATCTCGTTTAAGATGAACAAAAAAAAAAAATCGACCGTTACAAATTTCCTTTAATACAACAACGGAAATGTCTTTTCAATGATGCAGCAAATTTTGTGTTTTTTTTTACATACAGCAGCCGCAATACACTTGTATCGTTCAAAACAAATTCAATCACCTTAATTCTCTATCGCGCTATCTATCTCCCTCTCACTTTTTATTTTATTTCGATCAATTATCCGCGGCTTAAATCGTTTTAATTGATTTTAAGCTTGCTTTATCAAATTTTCGATCGGCTTAAATTGGATCATTAATCGGATGATACCTTACCTATTTTCCGATCGATTGGGTATCCACCCTCCTTTTTTTAAAAAAATATTTAAATTCAAAAGGGTTCATTGTAATCAAAGTAAATTGAATAACAATTGGATTAAATTAAACATTTTTTTAAAAGAAGGGGTGCAATCCTGCATATATGTACTTCCTAAATTTGTGACAGATTGTTATTTTCATCTGTTTAAACCAACCGAGGGGTGAACCTCGTATACAAACAACACTTGCTGATTCAGTTATATTTCAATCCATCTCTTATAAGAATTCCATATTATTATTTTTCATACGATGTTAACATACATAACAATGTTGCTGATGATGAATGGATGGACAACATACGGAATGAAAATTATTTTTACACAGTTTGTTGTTGTTGCCGTGCTACAGATGTTCTATACAAAATGAAGCAGAAACAAAAAAAATTGTTATAATTGGCACCAGAACATAAAATATTTGCGAAATACTTCTTCTTGTGAAAATAAATTTTGATAAGGAAGTTGAGTCGGGTGAGGTGAAACCAATTTAAATAATAAATTAAGGAAATTCGTATTAACCGAACTAAGAACTTACGAATTTCTGTTCTTTTCCAGTTTTTCACTAAATTTCACTATATCGCCAATACATATATCTCATTTGCCGAAATATAGCTTTAGCACAGCTATTTAAAAAATTCGTATTAACCGATATATTATATTTATCGGAACAAAAATATCGGTTAATCCGAACTTTAGGCTTTTTTTTCGAATTTATATTTGATTTGGTTTTTGATTTTGACAATATCGGTTATTACGAACTTTTTAGCGACTATTTACATTTTTTTAAACATCGGTTAATAGGAAGGTTTTCCTTTTTAATTTGTTACTATATTTCTCTAATTTACCAATACATACCCTTAATTCATCGAAATATAGATTTGCGTAGATATTTGGAAAGTACGCATAAAGCGATAAATTAAACTAATCAGGAAAAATTATCGGTTGATCCACATATTTAAAAAAATTTTGTTATTAAATCGGAATTCGAATATTTATTAATGATAAATTGATTGCTGTTGATTTTGACAATATAGGTTTTTACGAATTTTTTGTCGTATTATGCAGCTTTCTATACATATCTACTTTATCGACTATTTAAATTATTTAAACATCAGTTAATAAGAATTTCTGTTCACTTCTAGTTGTTCACTAAGTTTCACTAATTTACGAATAGATATTTTTAAAATTCGTATTAACCGATAAATTATACTTAACGGAACAAAAATATCGGTTAATACGAATATTTACATTTTTATTTTATTAAATAAATTTGAATTTGAATTTTCATTGATGAAAAATTGCTGTTTGCTTTGCTTCTTGATTTTGATAATATCGGTTATTACGAACTTTTTACCGTTTGCAGCATACCTCCAGTTATCTCCATTTTTTGACTATTCAAACTGTTTAAACATCGGTTAATACGAATTTTACTTCTTTTCTAGTTTTATATTTAAGTTTACTAATTTACCAATACATATCGCTAATTTGTCGCAATATATGTACATATATACCTTTATTGCAACTATTCAAAAAATTCGTTTAAACCGATAAATTATATTTATCGGAACAAAAATATCGGTTAATACGAATTTTTAGATTTTTTTTGTTTGTAGTTCGAATTATTTATTGATGATAATTAGATAATTTGTTTGGATCTTGATTTTGGCAATATCGGTTATTACGATTTTTTTTTGTAGCATTACTCAGTATAACCCAACTTATCTATTTATCTCTATCGACTTGGCCGTGATATTAAACGTACATGTTATCGTAGAATAATTGAAAAGCAGCTTTTTACATTTTTTAAATATTATCGGATTATATGATTTTTGTAATATCGAACTTTTTAATTAGCAAACTAATTGAACTTCATTATTTTGACCATGAATACGATAAATAATGACTTTTTTTATAAAAGATAATAATAATGTTTAACTTATAATATCGGTTAATATGAATTTTTATTTGTATATTTGCTTGGATGTGCGCTGCGGCCTTTCGTACTTGCCAATTAATGTTTGTAGGTTTTTCTCTATATTAAAGCTTTTGGAGTATTTTGACACATAATGGTATCTACTATTATATTTTCATAATATCGGATAATACGAATATTTTGAAACATAGTTGATTGTGATGTTTAAAACTTAACTCCGATATAAAGGAAGTTCTCGCGGTACCCATTTTTAAAAATTATCATTTTAATCTGGTTATAAATATCGGTTAATACGAATTTTTTATTTTATGGTCGTGAAAAAGTTTATTAAAAATTTCTATCGGTTAATATGTAGTTTCCATTTTATTTTTTAATTTGGTGTTCTATATTGATGTTTTTATTCAAATCATCGGTTAATACGAATATTTTGAAATATCGTGGAATTTGGTTATTTGAACTTGGGCATGATAATATTGGAAGTCTCATGTCGTACACATATATTTTTTAAAATATCGGTTAATTCGAATTTTTTTTATGTCGTTGTGAATTTTATTAAAAATAGTTCGCCTTAGAAAGGCGTATATAGTTATTGGTAAACAAAAGTTAAATAGTTTTTAATAAATAATATCGGTTAATATGAACTTTTTAGATATTTCTGGACCAATTAGGTTTTCCTGCTTAATTAGAATAAAATGAGTTAAAACTCGATTATTTCGTAATGGCCGTGAAAGTGCCTTAATAAAAAATTACTATTTTTTAAATATCGGTTAATACGAAGTTTATAAATTGGTACGTTATTTATGTAATCTATCTATGTCACGTGTTGATTAATCAAAGCTGATGAATAAACTTCTTATAACTTTTTGTGTTATCGTTTAATACGTAGTTTTAAAAATTCTTAAGGATAATGGAATTTAAGTATCTCAACATCACATCTAAAAAGTAGCGATTGGTACAAATCATTAATAAACAAACATGTATTTAAATTTTTGTATTATATCGGTTATAATGTAGTTTCAGTTTTATTTTTATATTTGATGTTATAAAGGAATATTCTTAAACAGTTTAAATTTTTTCGATTTTTTGTGTATCTTATCGTATAAAAATTAAAAACCAACGATTTAATTTTTTTAAGATAATATCTGATAATATGAATTTTCTTTAAGTGTACTATAAAGAAATTTTCTAAAATACGTAGTTATCGACAAATTAAATAATTAAGTTTTTCTCTTAGTATTAAGTTTATTAGTGGTTTATTTTTTGGTTTAACAATATCGGTTAATATGAATTTTTATTTTTAGTTTCTTAATCAAATTAAATTTTAGTGGTCTTTTCTTTTATTTTGAAATGTGGGCATGATATTAAGAACCAAAGACTTCTTAATATTTTTTTTTTTTTTTTTTTTTTTTTTTTTTTGGGGAAGGGGGAAAATCTTGAAAGAGACCCAATGTGGGTACTGTGGGACTCACACCCACTAAAAACCTCCTCCCTTGTTAGTATTAAAACTAGTCTTGATAGGCTAACTATTAATTTTCGTGTCAGTTCTTATTAAGTACTAAATAATTTTAAACAGTTGGAAAACTAATTAGTTTTCCAGCGCTACTAAAATTTTTTAAATTTAACCCAACTCTAACGGGTTGGTCCGTTTAAGTCGCCTCACAACATTTTGATTGTGAAGCAAACTTGAGGCTTCCACATTAACGTGTTGGTTTAGCCGAACTATATGCTTTGCAGCAAATTTCTTTATTTCCTCCACTACTGATGGGATTTTGATGTCTCTATGAATATCAGTATTGCGAACATACCAAGGTGCATTCAGTATATTACGTAGTACTTTGTTTTGAAAAGTTTGGATACTTTGAAGATTAGACCGCTTAGCACAGCCCCATAGTTGAATACCGTATGTCCACACCGGTTTTAAAATTTGGTTGTAAATCAAAACTTTGTTGTATATCGATAATTTTGAGCGCCATCCAATTAGCCAATACATATTTCTGTATCTGCAATCGAGCTCTTTCCTTTTTATCTTGATGTGTTCTTTCCATCTAAGTTTTGCATCTAGTGCCATTCCTAGATATTTTGCTTTGTTATCATGTGGAATTACAACGTCGTTTATTTTAACAGGAAGGGTTTCGATTTTCCTATTTGTGAAGTTTACGTGGGTAGATTTCACTTCATTTAGTTTAATTTTCCATTTATTGCACCAATTACAGATCACATTAACAGCTGTTTGTAGTTTATCCGTAGCTTCATTGATGTTTGAGCCAAACGCCATTACAGAAGTGTCATCTACAAATGTTGCAAGCATTACATTATCTGTTTGTGGGATATCACTTGTGTAAATCAAGTATAGAACTGGGCCCAATATACTGCCTTGGGGTACTCCTGCATTAATTTCTTTTAATGTAGAGTATTCATTTCCTTGTTTCACTCTAAACGATCTTTCAGATAAATATGACTGCAGGATTTCTACATAACCTTTAGGCAAAAAGCAATTAAGTTTATGAATGAGACCTGGATGCCAAACTTTGTCGAAGGCTTGCGCCACATCGAGAAAAACTGTGGAGCAGATTTTCTTTTCTTCGAGTGTTTTTTCTATAACATTAGTAATTCGGTGAACCTGTTCTATGGTAGAATGTTTTGCACGGAACCCAAATTGATGGTTCGGAATAATATTACAACATTCTATTATAGGCTGTATTCGATTAAGCAATAGTTTTTCAAAAAGTTTAGACATCGTGGGAAGCAGCGATATCGGTCTGTACGATTTAGCTTCATACGCAGGTTTTCCAGGTTTATTTATCATGATAATTTCAGCAACTTTCCATATGCCTGGGACGCACCGTAACTTTAGGGCCGCATTCATTATATAGCTTAACCATGTTAAAGCTTTGGATGGGAGATTCTTTCATATGTCTGCTGTTATTAGATCAAAGCCTGGAGCTTTGTTCAGTTTCAGATTTTTAATTTCTTTCTTAAGCTCCTTTACTCGAATTTGAGGGATGTTACTTTCACGACTGTTTTCTACTTGCTCCAACACAAAATCAGAGTCTATATTATTAGGCGTAAAGATTTCAGCAAGATGACTCCCGAATTCTTCAGCTTTTTCTAAATCACTCCTCGCCCATGAGCCATCAGCTTTTCTGATAGGTGGCATGTGAGAAACCGGTCTTTTCACATTACTTGTAGCTTTCCATAACGAGTAGTTTGATTCTTTAGTTGTAGACAAGTTTTCCATGTAGCTAACAAAAGAATTTTCTTTTAGCCTTTTTATTTCTCTGGTCAAAATCTGTGTTTTATTATTTAGGATTCTCTTATCATCAGGGTGACGTGACTGCTGCCATTTTCTTCTAGCTCTGCGTTTCAGTCTTAACATCTCAATGACATGAGCTGGGTACTTATTACTAACGTTTCTATGCTCTACCACTTTTGAGTTGCTCCATGCTGCGTTCTGAATATTCAGCATAAAGACTTCGGCCGCATGCTCTAGCTGTTCAATATTATTTAGTGGAACTGATAAGTCTATTTTTCCAACTAAGTCTCTCTCAAAGCCCAACCAATTTGTGGATGAATTGCAAAGAGTCGGCTTACTTGCTTTTTTGACAATTTTTTCATTTAACGTTAGCATAACTGCAGAGTGGTCAGAGTTGAGGTCATAATTTTAATCAATGCTAATGAAATTTTCAGCTATCCTCTTTGTTATAAAAAAATCCAGCAAATCAGGAATTTTGTTTGTATCAGTTGGCCAATACGTAGGCTTTCCTGTTGAATGATAACGGCATCCTAGATCTCTAATTGCTTCTCGTAGTTGTCTACCTCTTGTGAGCGTTAATCTGGAGCCCCAGTCGGTGTGTTTAGCGTTGTAGTCACCTCCAAGAATAAACCTATCTCCGAACTGGGCTATTACATCTTTGTATATTTCTTTTGTAATTTTTGGTCCGGGCGGACAATATAATGCACACACATTAAACTTTTGTTTGGCTGAATTGATTGTGACTATTGCAAGTTGCATGTCTGGGTTCTCCACTTTTCCAAACTCGTAATGATCTATGTCATTCTTCACAATTACAGCACTGCCTCCCATACCGTAATTACTTGGGTACGCTGCGTTATATACTTTATAACCTCGAAGACTTATTTTATGTTGATTGTTTAAGTGCGATTCAGATACGAGACATATATCTATATTATGGACATGAAGAAACAGTTCAAGCTCAAGCTTTTTGCTGAGAATACCATTGGCATTCCAGGTAACAATTCTAATTTTTTTATCTACCATTATTCGACGTACAAGGCATGTTGTTTGTATGCTTAACAGCATACCTGCTTTCTAAGCTGTCTAGTCTTGACGTAATTTTATCCATCATGGAAATCATTCTTTCTATGAAGCTTATCATATTCGTATTATCATTTTCTTTCACACTATCCACAGTACCAGGGCCACTAGATGCGGTTTTCACTGCATCAGAATAGGTGAAATCTTTAACTGTTTTTGAGGTAGCAAGTAACTCGGGCTTTCCCCTCTGATTTTGCTTCGTATTTATATTTCTCTTTTTTTTCAATTCCTTGGCTACCAAACAACCACGGTAGCTGTCTGGGTGCTCTTCATGGCAGTTTGAGCACTTGGGTTTGTTTGTTTTCGGAATCGTGCAGTCAGCCGTTAAGTGCTTACCTGCACATCTGACACAATTAGCTTCTCTTTTGCAAAATTTCACTGTGTGGCCGAAGCGTTGGCATCTCTTACATTGAGGAATTTCTCTGTTCCTTCTTTTGGCTTCCATTTTAACTTTCATATGAAGAATATGTCTAATATCAAATATTTTCTTACTATCCTCCATGTTATCAAAGGAAAGCATAAAAAGTGGTAATGGAACTAGTTGGCTTCCATTTTCTTTCACTTTCTTCGTGACATTAACCACATTTATTATGTTGAACCCTTTATTACTAAGCTCTTCCTTAATCTCATCGGGCTTACAAGTCGGATGGAGTCCTCTTGCCATTACTCTAATTGGCCTGGTGAGTTTATTTTCATAAGAATGCCATTCAATGTCAGTCTTATTAAGCAGTTCACTTAGATTTCTGTAATCGTTTTCATCATCCACGTTGATCTTAAGTTGCTTATTATTCAGCAGCTTTATTTCATGTTTAATGTTTTTTTCCCTCAGCATTTTTTTCACTACGTTGAAGTCATCTACGTTACTAAGAATTACCGGAGGAGGTTTAACTTTCCTTCTTGTAGGCTTTTCATTTTGGACAGATTTTTACTAGTATTTTGTTCCTTATAGGTTGAGGTTGCCCGTTATTAGTTTCCTTCTCTGAAGTACTGCTGTTAACTTCTGGTGAGCCGCTCGCTTTTCTTTTCTTATGATTCTTTTTTGTTTTCTTCAAGATCCAATCAGTTTCACGCGTAAGTTCCTCCTCATCAGTAACGTACTGAGGATAAGTTTCAACTTCCATTTCGTTGCCTGATTCATTTCGTTGCTGAAGTTCATACGAAAGCTTGAGGTTATCAGCTTTCAACTGAGCAATTTCTTTTTTAAGCTCTTCAACAATCAGCTCCAATGCACTAATTTTATTGCTTTGTAGCAGAGTTTTGTGCTACATTTACTTTCTCCTGAGAAGTCACAGTCTCATTTAATTCAATCCCATCAGCTTGGGAAGATTTCACTTTTGAGAATGATTCACTTTCACTGTCACTACGATCCTTTTTGTTGAAAGGATTAGACAGATTTTCAAGTTTCTGATTTGTTGTTTTTATAATTGGTGATCTTAGTATACCTTTTCTCTGGAATGGATTTTCATCATCCTTATTACGCAATGGTTGGTCCCCCCCAGAATCTGTGGGACCGGCCTCTTTGAAGGATGGATTCACCAGATTGTCTGGCTTACCATCTGGGGTAATAATTCCTTTCGTTTTACTCATTGCAGTTAGTTATATCGGGGTACCACCCCTAGTTGGTTTAGGTCCACGGGTGGTATTTTATTTCCGACCTACCCGCCAGCAAGCCGGTGAGGGCATTCCCCTATCCGCCACCTGGGGACGCGCCCGATGGGAGATCCCAACAACTCCTCACGGGTCTTAATATTTAATACACATATTTAAAAATTTGTTTTAATTATCGGCTAATACGAATTTTTTAAATGTCGTGGTGAATGTTATAAAAAAGTTCTATCAATTAGGTTTCTCCACTTAAGGAGGATAGAACAAGAACCACTAATTAAAAAACATGTATTTACATTTTTGTATAAAATCGGTTAATACGAATTATTTTAGTATTTTTAAATTACCGCGGTTAATATGGGCTTTATAAAATATTTCAAATATGGCGGACCAAATGTAAGTGTATTTATTTATTAGGTATCGTATTTTTATCAATAAAATTATACTTTAATGAAAAAACAAGTTGTGTTTTTTAAATTAATTATTTACTGATTAAAAATTATAGTGAGCAAAAAAATACTATATAGGTAATACAAAAAAAAAAACAACACAAAACTAAAAAGAAAATCATGACAAGAAAATTGATAAGGCAAGTATGAATTTTTAACAAGATACACACAATTTATTCTCGTAGCTTCAATTATATTATATGTACATACGTACGTATATCTGTGCAATGTTGTTATTATTGTACATACAGTGTAATGTATAACCTAACATTGTCGAGTAGGAATTTTAACGTCGTCTCGTTTTTGATAACAAAAATGTTTATAAAAAAAACAGAACTTGGATATTTTAAATCTGCGCGCTGTTGCATGCATGTATAACAAGGAAGTTAAATAAATATTTCAACACATTATCTGACAAACAAGTTGAAACTTATTAAATTATATTATTATTAATCTAATACCGATTTAATTTATAGAAAATTATTATTATTTTATGTTTTTTTTTTTGTGTTTAATTGAGAAAACCATGTTTAAATTGGTTTTTAATCAACTTATAAGAAAATTGGTTTCTGGTACGGTAAAAATAATATTTATAACACAGACGAAACACTCAGCTTTATATACATATAAGATAAAATTATGAATTTATTTGACGAAGAATTTTAATTGAAAATTGTTATGTGGAGTGAGAAATGGATGATAATTTTAAAGATGTGTTTTTAGTTCCCATGTCGTGTATCAATTATGTATATACAGATTTTATAATGAGAACGTGTGCCTATATGATAGTGTGATACTGTGATCCCACATTGTTCATGAAATGGATCCCTGCCTATGATGGAATGCTTGAATTCTAAAGCTTAAACGTTTTTGCAAGAATTTTAAGCTTTAATCGAAATAAATATTTTTTGCATAGTTCGCGAAAGCTTTGAAGTAACTTTTTGAAATTGCCAATACTTTTATTTATAACAATTCGTGATTAAAGCTGGTTTTGTAAATTTGAAAGCTTTAATTTACATTTTAATAGTTTTATCTAAAAGCTTATAATTACCATGATTTATCACATGTTTCAATGTTGTTGCACATAAAACTAAAAATCAAATTATTATTGTTGAACTTTTTCATCTTATTTAAAATAAGCTTTTTCCATTGTAACAATAAAACTTTTTTTGTAAGTTGCCAATCTTTTCTATTTATCAGCTCGCTTTTTATTTTAAATTTTAAATCGGAGATATTCTTCAAAATATATTCTTAATTCCTAAAAGCTTATTCATTCTGTACAATATTTTTCAATGCCTATTATTTGGATTTAAATATTTATTTGAAACGTTGCGCTTTAGTTGCAATTAAAACTAGAGTTTGAAACGTGCGGATCGATTGAAAAATTATAATTTTTTAAGTGAAAGTGTGAGCTTGCAATGAAAGCTTTTTTCAACCATTAAAGCGATTGCATATGGCCGAACCTTAAGTTGGGCTTAGGGTTTTTATTAAAAATAATTTGGCTCTTTTATAGACGAACTCTAGATTTCTAGAAATATCTCAGTAATTTGAGCTTTTATCGGCCTAAATTAAGCTTCCGACGAAAAATGCACAGATTTCGTTCAATCGTTAAATCAATTGATTTAGTTTTAATGGTAAAGCATTGAACTTTTCTATTTATAATAATTTCTGATAAAAGCTCTTGTAGCTTAATATATATTTTGAATTATTTAAATTTAAAAGCTTATCAAATGAGATTTACTTTTGTAAAATGCTATGCTTAATATAATATTTTTACAGATAATTGGTATAATGTGCTGTCGATTTGAAACCATTGAGCTTTTATTTGATTTATGATGAGGTGGTCGTGTAAGCACCTGGATTAAGGCTTTTTATATATAACAATTTTAGTATAACCCTACTCTTTGAGTTTTTCATTATATTCGTAAAAGAAGATGATCAACGTATTATAAAATAACACTAAGCAAATTCTAGAACTTTTTTACATTTAACCGAAGTACTTTTAAAAAGCATTTAGCCAGAGCTTTAGTTGAATTAACAGAATTAACTTCTAAGAAGAATTTTAATAATGATATTATTTCGTTTGAAAGCTTTGATTGTTGATGTTTGGGTGAGCTTTTAGCGAGATTAATTTATGCTTTCCATGAAATTGACCAAATTTTTTGTGCAATCTTTAATAATAGCTTTTATGCCCGTCTTTATATATTTTTTTATTATTTGGAAGCTTTGGTTAAATATTTTTACAGTTAACCTGCAATACGCTATTTATACAGAAAACTTTCGCTTTAAAAACGTTGAAATAAGCTCTCCGCCTAAAGTGTAATTGTTTTCGATTAGTTAGTTTAATCCCTCGTATCTTTCGAAACACCTAAATTTTTTGAAAGCTTTAAATATAAGCAGATGTTTAGTAAAAAGCTCTTTTTATTGTGCCATCTGAATACACCAAATAAATTTCCATATCGTCAAATATTTGTAAATGTTTTAAAAATTAAAATGTTGAGCTTTGATTTGAATCAGTTTGAGCTTTTCATCATTAATCGTAAAGACTTATGATCAACGTGCATATGTCAATGTAATTAGGCGAAATCTGGAACATTTTGATATTTTATCGAGGTACTTTAAGCTTTTATTGGGATTAATTTAAGCTCTCCACATATTAGACAAAAGATTTTTACATTTTAAGTGTAAGCAGTGGCTCTTTTTCAACCGTTATATCCAATTTTTCATTTAAATGCGACACATACCTTTTCAGTGGTTTTATTGGATTGTTTCTGTTCTGTAGCAGATCCCTTTGATTCAATGACGACTTACAATTCTCTAGTAAGGTTTAGTGAGCTTTAATTAATTATTAATCAATTCTACCTTTCGTTGAACCTGTTGGGATAATCGTTAGTAATGTTTTTAATGGTTTTGTTTTCAAACTTTCTACCAATTATTCGTATTAATTACGAGGTGTCCATTCAAACTTTCGATTCCACAAAACCAACAAATTTCTGATGTACAAATTGTGCAACACAACATTAAATTCTACGAACGTTCCACTTCCCACCGCATCGTTTAGTTTACAGACCGTTTTCATTTTGAATGAAGAATATCAATTGCTTATACCTATACCAAATGCTATAATGATTAAAATCTAATCATTTGAATAAACAATGTTATGGGGCGAGCGACATACACTACCAACTACATATGTATGTACATAACATATATAGAAAGTAGCTAGATAATCAGCGCAATTTATCTTCGAAACTCATTAGGCATGAACATGCTGTTAATAGATCTGAGCGGGAATCTTTAATTCATTTTAAATTTTATGTTTTTAGTTTTAAAAAAGATATTATTAAAAAAATATAAACCGTAAATCGACTACACAATATATATTATTTTAATTCAAGTGCAATGAACCAAAACACTATATACTGTATCATTAGTCATGTAATAAAAAAAAATTATAATCTGGGCCATTACAAAACCTACCTCAAAAATATTTATTACATTCAAGTATATACAACGTCTCGATATAAGCGCGAGCGCATAAAACTAATTTATTTAATGACATCGTACATGATAAAAACTAAGGTGTTCAATTAAAAATTATTAATATTCATAAATGGTAAAACCACCTGCTGCGATTTTGGCAAACATATCTTGAAATTTGCATATATTATATTATCTACTGTGCAGTTTGTTTACGATATTGTGATATTCGCAAATATATAAGCTGCGGTGCAATGGCAGCAATAAAAATATGTTTTCTAATTAAATTTCGATTAATACCAACAAAAAACAAAAACAAAACACAAACACATTTCTCCTCCTCGATTTAACTATAAGATGAATATTTACGGTAATGTTATGGCAAATAAATCCAGTTTTGTATATATACTTACATACGTATAATTGCGATATTTGAAAGGCATGGAAAAAACCAAACTGTTTAATGTTGTTTACTTAATTAATTAAATTACAATTAATTAGTAATTTGTTATTAGCAAATTATACAAAATATTATGTATATGTACATACAATATATATGGAGAGTATGTAGTATGGCATGTTATGTTACATATATACATACTTGGTTTTTGTATGATCTTCACGTATAACATAACGAAAATTTTGTAATGCAGACGTGTTTCGTATCATACCTGAAATAATTATGGCAGACACAAAATGTATTCTATTTCGTCCATAATTTGAAGTGATATCTACATTTTTCATTGTAAAAATAATTATACGTACAGGAATACCCCGTTTAACGCAGCCAAAATTTATACATAATTATGTTCCACAACCATTCACCAGCTTGATACATAAAATATATTCTACAATATCTAATGGTAATATAATAATAAAATTTACTGGAACAATTTCTTATTAATCGAAAAGGTACCCAAAAGCAACAAACAATATACTAAAACACCCTAGGACCCATTTTTGGAACGGAAATGCATTTTTAAATTAAGTTTGTTGAACATACGTTCCACAGTTAATTTCTCTTTGAGTAAACTGTCTTTAAATTTCTTTTTTTTATTCATTTTCATGAGTATAAACCTAATTCGGAACATAGGTTCCACATTTCTTTTCATAAAAAACACAGAATCACCATGTATAATAGACTTAAAGCCCTTAGCTTCCAAATTTCATCAGTTTCAAGCTCTATTCTTAACATTTCCAGACACGTTCCACACTTTATTTCTGTCATGTGTATAGTCATTTAGACAACCTGTCAAAGAAGGAAATATTGGAGGACGTACAACGAATAGTAGTGCAAGTAAAAATGTTGGAACATATTATCAAAAGGGAGAAAATAGAAAATGAACAAGGGGTCAAATAAATAAAAAAGGCCTTCCACTTTTTATGTTAAACTTTAATAATAAAGGAAAGGTAGAAAATATCTATAATATAAGCACCACTAAAAAAACTGGCCTACTACCTGAATGGGTTCCACATTTTTTTTCCAAAATAAATAAATAAATTGGTTTCAAGCCTTTTACTTCACATTCTAAAAGTCCAATAAGAGTAAAATTTCGTTTGTTGAAGACACGTTCCACACTTAATTTCTGTTATGTATATAGTCATGATCATACGTGAAGGATGGAAAACTTTCTTTAAATCCTATTCTTTATTGCGTTCATTTTCATGAGTATAAATGTTCTGAAATTCGATAAATATTTTCCACACATGTTATAATTCGTCAATGATGGTATTCTTTTATCAGAACTGTTCAGCAAGTTCTATTTTACTATATCGCTATGTAACGGTTTTGGTTAAGTTTCTGGAGTAGATTTGAAACTGAACATAAGTTCCACATTTATTTTTATCTAAAAATATAAATTAAAAATTCCTGGGCTCCAATGTTTGAATCCTAACTGAGTGGATTATAAAGCTTAGTTTTGAAATAGTGCTTTCCATTTTAAGCTTTGAATTCAAACATTTAATATAATAACTCACAAAAGATTTCAGAAAATAAAACTCTTACACCTAAACCTTTTTAAATTTGTTAGTTATTTTTTGTATTATATGTAAAAGCTCAATCATTTTATTAGTCTTCTTCTCATAATTCGCAAAATCGTAAAGAACTATAAAAGCTTATTTTATTTATTAGCTTCATCGTAAATATTAAGTATTTAACAAAAAGCTTAATTATTTAGAATATTTGTTTTAAAAAATCTGAAAGTTTTTTTATTATCAGTAAAATTACGTTATGGGTCTTCCCAGAAAAGCTTTCCGAAAATTCAACTCAAACACCTAAACTTTTTTAAATTTGTTAGTTATTTTTTGTATTATTTGAAAAAGCTCATTCATTTTGTATTATATGTAAAATCTAATTCAAAAGATTCGGCTTAAATATTTAGTATTTAACAAAAAGCTCAACTATTTAAAATATTTGATTTTAAAAGTCTGAAAGTCTTGCTATTATCAGTAAAATTACGTTTTTGGTCTTCCTAGAAAAGCCTAATTTACTGTATTAAATTTTTTTGAATTAAAAAGTTCAAACAATTGCAACACTAACATTTCAAATTAGAGCTTTATACGATTTTATTATAAAGCTCATAAAAAGATTTTTTCTATAAATTTCCAATTTTTTTAAAATAAATATAACATGTAAAAAATATACAAAAAGCTAAGTGTAGAGCTTTTCATTTTCAAACCATAAATGTTTAGTATGACTGACTATATGCAAGATGCTTTAAAGCTGCTATAAAAATTAAGTGGAATTTAGGAAAGAAACCCAACTTCCATAAATCGACTTGTTAGACTATGATTTAATCCAAGAGCTTTTAATCATTTTGAACAAATCACGCATACATTTAATTTTTTCGTTAGGTTTAGGTTTGGATTTGGATCGTAGAAGGATACGACCGCCTAATATTACATTTTGGCTAAAGTGTACTCATGGTTGTTGTGGGTGGAGCCTTGATATTTTAGACTAATTTTTGTGAACGAATACACAATACGACTTGGCTAACCAATTACTACTGTATACATATTTCTTTATTAAATTAATTTATTTGCAGTCTTCTTCTTATTTTTATTCAAATTTTTTTTCTACTTCTTATTTAAAATAAAACAAGCACTTTAACATTTTGTTAACATAACATTATAACATATAAGTTAAAATATTACAAGAATAAAAATTACGTTTAAAAAAAAAAACTATATGAAGAAAATGAAGAAGTTATTTTATATATTTTGGAGCGTAGGTATATTTAAATGTATATAGCTCTGTAAGATTTATTTTGCATATGCATCTATAAATTGAATCTTCATTTTGTGTATTATATGTGTTCATGCTATATAGTGTCGACGATTTAATGAATTCAATTAATTCAATAAAATTGTGCGTGATAAAATTTTTTTTTGTCACCTCCACTACTATGTTATATAGGTGAGTCATTTTCAGCTCGAAGGGTATTTAGAATACAAAATCAGATATATCTCTGAAATATATATAATATTTAAACATTATATGTATAGAGACATATTTATCATTCATCTGCGCGAATTGAATGGATATTGAATGTGTTGTATACATTTCTGCGAACTCTCTATGCATATAAATAGTTTATGCTGGGACCTTAATGAATGAAACGGTTATAAAAATATCCAAAATATTTCGCCCAAATAACACAAAAAAAAAAAATAAATTAAAAAAATTAAAATTAAATAAAAAATAAAATCCGAATATCCAATATTTTTATTATTTTATTCGATTTGGTATGCACTAATGAGCGGTTCAATTCAAAAGAAATCCCTAAAATCTCGATGAAAAAAAAAAATCAGAGTTGGGATTTTTTCTTAATTTTTTAACAAAAAGATAAAGAACATATTTTTTGTGTGTTGTGTATGGTAACTATACATACATACATAAGAAACGGCAATCAAATATCAAGACATGTATCGAAATGCAATAATAAATTGGTTCCTGTTGGTCCCCTCGACCAAAAATAAAATAAAAAAAATTAAATTGACGCAGAGTGGTTTAATTTGTTAAAAAATCTAATTATTTGTATTTTTTATTTTAAAAACAATATTTTAATTACTTTTGGTTATACTATAGCATTGGAAAATAATGGTGATTCAATCGCGATATAAATTGCAGTCATTAAAAATTTTAATAGTTGGTATTATTAATGTGTTCACTTTTACTGGGCTATAAATACCTGATTCCTGTTCGTATACTCATCATAAAGTTACAACAAAAATGTTAAAACCCAAAAAATAAAGTATTCAAATTGTTTTCAGATACGCTAAAAGCTTTCCCAATTTTGGAGCTTTTCTAATATTATTTTGCAGTGGTTTGTACCATTTCAGTGCTTTACAAATTTCATCTAATAACTTCCAATATAACGTTTCAAATTTAACCGAAAAACTATAGAATCATGATGTCAAAGCTTTTTTCATTTTATCCGAAAGCTTTAATATTTTATCCGAAGTTTGCCGTATACGACCATACGAATATTCCATTAAATATAACTAAGCATTTGAAATATCACCGAACTTTACAAGTTTTTGCAAAAAGCTCGCTGTTCAGTTTAGTTATGTTGGTTATTTTGTTCTCTTTTAAGTCTCTCTGTTTTAAAAACAAAAGTTGGAAATTTATATGACCCAGACCGAAACATTTCCAAAATTTACCTGCAAGCTTTTATTGTCAGTTAAATGATAAGCTCAAAATGAAATTTACCTTATTATAAATATGACAATCTCGTGAGCTTTTCAAAATATATTTGTAGTAATGACATAAGCGGTCTATTTTTTTCGCAAGTACATTGTTATACAGCTTTTAAAACGAAACATGTTCAATTTTGGATCTTTACACAGATACTATAAAGCTTTCCATTTAATTTAAGCTTTTCAATTTTACAAAATTTTTCAAACATAATTTAGAACTTCATGGACACTTGCTAAATGATCTCATAAAATATCAAAACCAATGGAATCTGAACCGTAATAGAATATTTCAGAGCTTTCCTAAGATTACTTGAAAGCTTTTATTTCTTTTGAGTGATGAGTTCAAAAGAGTTTCAAAATCTAATTTTGTCCATTTAATTGGCCTACCAAGTTTCGGTGCTCATTAAACATTTCTAGACTACGCTGCATATTCTCTTAAATTTTCCTTCTACTTGCGGTGATTTCACATATTATATTTTAAAGCTTTTTTATGAAATAAATGTAAAGTCCACATATGATTATAGAGCTTTCAAAATATTTTATCTAAAACATTTAGTATGTGTTCAATCTCAAACTTATTTTTGAATCATTGATAATGACCGTATCTATTGGCATCTAACATACAACCAGCACAAAATTACGATTACAGAGCTTTCTACGTTCTATCCAAAAGCTTTTAATACTCATTATTAAAAAATGGTTTATTTTGTGTTGAACTAGTTATAAAGCTTTAAAATAGACTGAACACTTTTTAAATTTTACAAATATATCTTGAAAGCTTCAAATTATAAGTAAGCTTAATATATTCTCGCGCTCATTTAACCCTCTAAATATTTAAAAAAAATTTAAACTTTATAATATATTTAAATTTTATATTTGTAAGACTAGATTTAAGAGCTTTCGAAATGTTACCTGAAAGCTACACATATATTTGAATTCGTCAATAAATACATCCGTACCTTTGACATTTTGAAATAGTTATAATCTCTTTGTATTATAATTCAACAGGCTATAGCTCCATTACTAAATTAACTAAATTAGTACATTATTAAATGTAAAGCCATGGAAAAGCTGAAATTGAATGATTTCAGAGCTTTTACAATTAAGCCATGCGCTTTCGCATAAATAGAGGAGAATTTACCGTACGATGTACGAGTATTCATTTACTTATCGAAAAGTTACGCGAATCAACATAGAAAATTACGAAGGCTTCAAAATTTTAGTTGAAAGCTTTAAATCTGATTTAAATAAAGAATTTAAAATATAAGTTTGTTGGGACGTAAATAAATGCAAATTTTTAAAATTTTTAAGTATTTGAAAGGCTTTTGCAAGATCTGGAAGCTACCAACACGAATTAAATTTTGAGTAGAACGTTTGCAATTTGCAAATAATATCTTCGTAAATTAACAGATAAATTGAAAGCTTTATCAATTTTAGAGCTTTTCTAATAAAGTATTGAATGTGTCGTAATATCTCCTTTATTCAAATGCTTCGTACCATTTCAGTATTTCCCAAAAGCTTCCAATATAATGTTTGACATTTAACTGAGCATCGCATAGGCAGATTGTTTCTTACAAATATAGTGGTAAAGCTTTCTACATTTTATCGAATAGCTTTAACATTTTATTCGAAGTTTAGAGTATATTAACGCTTACGACTATATGTAAAATATGAAAAAGCTTTTGAAATTTTACTAAACAATTTTATCTTAATTTCACAGCTTCACAAGTTGCGCAAAAGCTCGATTTATTCTCTTTTAATTTTTCTATTTCAAAGAAACAACAGTTTTGAAATTTAAAAAAACTAACCAAACAAATTTAGAGGTAAACTTTTATTGTCAGTTAAATAGTGAGATCAAAATGAAATTTAATTTTATAAGTATGACAAATTTCTGAGCTTTCGAAAATGTCTATTTTTAAATAGTCTATTTTTTCGCATACACATTGTTATAAAGCTTTTAAATAATTGTGTAAATACATTTTAAGCTTAGAAACCTTTCTGGATGATTACAGAGCTATCAAAAAATACCTTCTAACTTTCAAACGAATAAATAGTGGGTCAACGTATACTTTTAACTTTTTTAAGCCTATTCAAATTTATTGGTTCACAAGACTGGCTTAGAATCCATCAAATGGAATTTTGAAGTTCTCCAAATTTTACCGTAAAGCTTTAGAATGAATTTGGTTTAATAATTTCAGAGCTTTTACTATATTTCTCAATAAAAATAATTAGTTTTTAAGTGCTTTCCAAATAAAAGTTTATCTAAAATCTTCCAATATATTTGTTTGAAATTTAACTTAACGTCGCACCGGTATCAAAAATTTCAAAGCTTTTCAAATTGTACATTCAAGCTTTCATTGAGATTTAAATGATGAGCTCAAAATGTAATTTAAATAGAATATAAACATCTGTTTATCATTTAAAAAAGTTAACTAAGCCAGACAAATTTTGGTATTTAAAATCTACCTGAAAGCTTTTAATATAGGAATTAATCATCTATTTTTTCTTAAATACGTGGTTATAAAGCTTTTAATTCTAGACTGTTCAATTACTGAACTATACTTGTTTGCTGTACCCGTTTAACTTTCTTAAAAACAGAACTGAACCATAAAAGCTCATTTCAGAGCTTTCCAAATATTACTTGAAAGATTTTATCATCTTTTCAAAAATTAATACAAATATGGTTTGAAAATATAGAATAAAAACTGGTTTATTGTTGAAATGATTTACTGAACTGACAACAAATGATTTTTATGGTTTCTAACATTTACATGAAAGCTTATTTTTTACAATTTAAGCTTATTTTTTTTGAACTGATATAAGTCTTTTAAAATATTGAATAATATGTTAATTTTTATTTCTACTTGCAATGGTTTCAGAGCTTTAAAGTTTTGCGTTTGAATTTTTTTTATAAAATGTATATCTAGTCCACGTATAGTTAATGGATTGAAACTCAATACGTTGTACCATAAACCCTTGTAAAGATCAGTACAGTTTTTTACCAATAACTCAAATATGATTTTTTGTGGAAAAAGCTCGTGTTTTACTCTTTTATTGTATTTTAAAATAGGTGTTACGTTACAAAATTAAATATGCTACCATCAGATAATTTTCGAGATTTCTGAAATCTACCTGAAAGTTTTTAAAATGGAAAAATCTGTTAAGCTTTCTGTTTATAACTAGTTATAAAGTTATCGAAAATAGTCTGTACAGTTTCTGATTATTCCTTAAATTTTTATTATTAAGCTCTGTACGACAGTTTTTATTCCCGAGCTGAATGTATCCTCACTTTCGACGCTGTCAACATATTGTAAAGTCTTTCGAAATTTTACCTGAAAGATGCCATTGCGAATTTAATACTGTGCTTTACATATATATAATTCGTCAATAAATTGATTCGCACAGAGTACCCTTAATATTTTTGAAACAATAACAATCTCTGTGCCAATTAAGTAAGCAGCTCTAAGATGGTTATAGAGCTTTTTCAAATTTGGCCATAAAGCTTGAAATATGGTTTATTTAATTCATGAGAGCAATGCTCATTTTTAAATAATTATAATTCAATTAAAACTCATCGAAAAATAAATAAATGATTCAGAGCTTTTTAATTTATCTAAAAGCATTACGTAACTTAACCATACGATGTATTAAAGTAAATCTCAGAAGTTGTAAAATCGTTATTAATTTTCGTAACTAGCACTGAAATTTTCGAAGCTCTAAAAAATTTAGCTGAAAGCTTTTAATGTGATTTAAGTGGTAAGTTCAAAATGCCTCTTTATTGGGACGCAAATAAGTGCTACTTGAATAACTTTGAAAAAGCTATAAATATTTTAAAGTTGATGAAAGCTCTGAAAAATTGTAAAGGATTTGACATATTACTAAATCTTACCAGCGGTGAGTTTATGGCACCAAATATATTTTATTGGACTACAAATATAGTTGATCGGCTCTAAATGTGATTTATTGGTCCATATAAATGGTTGGGCTATTACAAATTTCTACGAGTTGCAATGAATGTGATTTAATGAATTCAGAGCTTTTTAAATTTATCAGCGCGTGGCTAAAGAAATAATTAATTTTTTGGGTACTTTAACATTTCAACAGAACATTTTTGTTTTATGTTGTAAAGAATCCATTTAGTAATCTAATTAATTTTCATTACTCAATTACTAAGAGTTGAAAATGAAAAAAAAAATTGTTACGATTTTATCCCATAAACAATTTTCCCAAAACTTAAATCGATCCCATTATTAAAAACGCCGATGTCTTTCACCAAAAAAATGTGCGTTAATTATAAAAATTAAAAAGCCAAAAAAACAAAAATTTAGTCTCTCCAACAAAAAAAAACCACTTTGTGTACTACTTACAATTTACAATATATGTCTGTTTCGCAAAAGGAAATAATTTAATTTCATTAAAATTTTCGGCGCGATACTCTCTTCTGTAAATAACCTGTACCCTTTTCAACGAAACTTTATTTATTATACAAATAAACTGAATTTATTTTTATTATTGTTGTTATTTTGCTAATTAATTTTTTTTTATTTTGTTTTTGTTCCAAAAAATATATAAAATCGTTGCATACAAAATAAGATGCGAAACAAGAAGAAGCTGTATAATATGTATATGTATGTATTGTACTTTGTTCGCAGATCATCAAAATCCGTAAATGGTACAAACAACTTAAAATAATTTCAATTTAAAATTAATTTGGTGTCATTAAGGGTGGCAGGCTGTGGCAATTTTATTTTTATATCTACATTTCCTTTTTAAAATTTTTGGTTTTGTTTTGTTACGTTTTACATGTAACCGTATAGTGTAACGCATTTAAGACATGTTAGATTTTAATTACTCAATTTAATTGCTAATTGGTGTAATATGTAATGTGTCAGCAGCGGAAAATGTATTGTATGTTAACACCAAAAATGGTATGCAATACGCATTTTGGCAATAAAGTATTTAAAATATCGGTTAATACGAATCTTTTCAAAAATTTTCAATTTTATAACATTCCGATCACATAAATATAGAGGTTCACTTTAATATTACCGATATATTTAAAACTGCATATTATCCGATACTATCGGTTAATACGAATTTGTTGGTGTGGTTTCAATTTGAATAAATTTATCAGATTTGAATAGCTATATATGTATATATATTTATTATTTACACATTTATTACAATGAGACAAGAATTAACAATGGCCACTTTAAAAAAATGCGTATTAACCGATATGTTAAATTTTTATTTTTTATATCGGTTAATACGAATTTTTGAACTACATATACATATGCATATTAATTAAATTAATCAAAAGCGTGAGAAAACATTAAATTATCAAATGTGTATTCAAGTCTAAATATCGGTTAATACGTAGCCATAGTATAATACAAGTTTGGGGTGATTAGAAATTTTACAAATGACTGTTTATTGCGTTATTTTAAAATAAAAATGTATATGTATGTAGCAAAAATTTTAGTTCACATTAAAAACGTTCACCGGAAAACTTGAAAAGCTTTTAAATTACCTGTGGGTTGTTCGATTACATTTGAAAAGCTCAATAATTTCTTTTTTTGGCATGAGAATGAAAGATTTGTATCCAGAGAAAAAACACGGAAATTTAGATTTAATTTCATATAGAAAGCTTTCAGATTAATTTTATAAAGGTCTGAAATCAGCTATAGGTTATGCGACCAATTATATATATTCTGGTTTTTTTGGTTAAATCAAGTCGCATGCAGATTTTAAAAAAATTGAAGGCATTCCCAATAATTCATTGACACGCAATACCTATACACTGTTAACCAATTACCGAAAGAAAAAATCAATAAACAATTACTCAACATCCCCACATGTGTATTAATCGATGCTGGATAATTGGGCATCCCATGTCGCGCGCGTCTTTATTATCAGAAATTTTCGGCATTCACCAAAATTTACACACACATACACACACACACACAAAAATATATAGAAATTAATTTATTTGTGCTGTGTGGTTGAAATAATTTGGTGATAACCTATTGAGTTTCAAACGGAAGCACCGATCGATTATATTACCGAATTTGTGTAGATTTTTTTCTTTTTTCAAACCCATAATAGTTGGTGGCCCTGCTGTGTTTTAACACATTTAAGTAATATTCTCCGATAATTTAATTTTGAAAACAAAAACAAAAAATATTATGTATGGTTTATTAATTTTTTAAATATATGACAAATATTTTTTTTTTAAATTTATTCACATTTTGTTTTTTATACTGAAACTGAAAATATCAATAAATTAAAATTTTTAATTAATTTGATTCTTATCTTGGATCCCATACACATGCACACACAGATACATAATATAAAATAAAGCAAAAATTGATCATTAATTAATAAGAAGAAAAATGAAATTCCCCAAAAAAAACCAACAAAACCACAGAACAAAGAAATCGCTGATCGTGTGTGGTTTTAACATTTCGCACAATTAAATTGGTTGACATGTTTTGTAACATGAAGTCAATGACAAAATACATGCAGACTTGTACAGCGCGCATACGCATATAACTAAGAAAAAAATATACACAAAACTGTTTAAAATGTTAAGAAACCAAACAGATCTTTGTCATATTATGTTAAATCTATCGATCGTTGCAAAATTGTGTTTTTCTTTTAAATTTTATCTGCGCTGGATCTTTTACTGTACATTTAAACGTGCATACATAATTGTGGTGGTGTTCTTAATACACCAAACATTAAAACTTACCCGGAGCTTTAAATTACATAATACAGATCTTTTAAATATTAAGTTGTCAAAAGATTTTGTATATAATTGCATAACTCACGTATATTAAAGCTCATAAAATAATTGGTGAGCTTTGATAAATTTCTTTGTTTATTTCCAATTTGGGATTTATTTTTTTGAAACCTGGTTTCAATTAAAAATTTTGCATTGAGCTGTTCGTAATTTTTTTTGAAAGCTTTGGAAAGTTTCAACAACTTTTGAAGATGTTTTTTTTTATTGTTTTAATACTCCAAAGCTCCTACAAATCAAGCTCCTACAGTTAATGCACCTTTAAAATCAGTTTTAATGAGCTTTTAAATTTTTCGGGTAATTTTGATTAATTTGATTTTTAATTTTGGAGTTTGGTTTTTCAAACCTATTAAATTTTATAATTTCAGTTAAAAGTGCCCCAATAAGCTTACTCCATAGTTTTTTATAGGTCTTACTTTAACTTGCCCGTGATAGTTTTAACACAACACGTCTCGGATCTTAAATGTTAAGACCGACTTGTATTTAAATCTCAAATGCTCACTTTTTTACTGAACACAAAACTGGAAAATAGTATAAACAAAAATTTCGAAAATAGTTGCACTTATGTACAATAGCTTTAAATAAAAATTAGAAAGCGGAGCTTTCAAAGCTTGAATTGACATATAATTTAATAAAGCTGTAAATTAAATTAACAAATTGTCCTATACATTTACATCTTAACTGAACTGTTCACGTTTATTTACTGCTTTAACATCCGGTCTAATTAGCTTTTAATTTTTTTGGCGCTTTTGTATTAATTAATTTTTTAATTATACATTTGGAACTAGAGATTCCCTAAATTATTAAAAGAGTTTGAACGAGCTTTTTGGTTATGAACTTTCTTACATATAATTCTTGATTGTTATCGCGAATTGCTTTACATATTATGTAGAATTTAATTGTTTTAATAATATTTAAAAGCGTTCTTTCTCTTAACATTGCCTTATTGTGCGGCTCAACTTTTTTCTTACGTCTTATACTTAATCGATAAACCTCTTTATCTCATTTTTAAGCTTCACAATGCATTATATAGACATAAAGTTAAAAACTAGTGTTCAGCAAAATAAAAATAAAAAAATATATGAAATTGAAAAGCTCACAATATTTATTCGGTATTTTATACGAGCTTTACATTTCCTGTTTTAAACAGAAAAAAAGTAAATATTAAGTCAAAGTGAAGCTGAAGATTAATAATGTTTAAAACTTAGATTTGATGAGCTTTTAAAATTCCGAGGCTATTTTATTTAAAATTTTTTTTATCTTTTATTTTAGATTTAAGAACATCAATCGTGATTTTAATTGAACAATTCTTAATGAGCTTCGTATAATTTTTATTTTTATTAAACGATTCTTAATGAGCTTTTCAGGATTATTTTAAAAATTTCTGTGTGTATTAAATTTTTTTATGGATTGCATTTGAAATTGAGTGGAGCACATAGAAGTGAAGTTTCTTGCTTCCATAAACTTGCATTTTTAAAAGCTTTGAGTATGTGAAACCTGAAACCCTTCTAGTAATATTTTAGAGTACTCTTACATTAAGTTGATTGCATGATAAGCGTAACATCGCAAATTTTGGAATAAATAACATTATGTCCGAAATTTTTGCAAGACTTAAAAGCTCTGTTTTAAATTGAACATAGAAATATTATAAAAAATGTGAAATAAGGTTACAATAAAATTTTTAAAATAATTTATACATACTTTTTAATTTTTTTTGAAAGCTCTGTTTTAAAATTTCAAGCTTTTAACTCAATTTTGATGAGCTTTTCATTTGAACATTTTTGATCGATTCATTTATAAAATTTCATTTTAATACTTCAAAATCTCAAAAAGTCATTATTCTTGTTTTAATTAAAAGCTTTTGAATAAGCTTGTTTTTTAAAAGTTTGTTAATATTCATAATTGTTTAAACTGTTTTACCCATTTTTCTTCAGTAGAGGCTAATTTCAGCTTTACCATAATTTCTAATGAGCTTTTTATTTTTTGGGGCGTTTTATTATTTAATTTTTTAATTTCAAATTTAGAACTAGAGATTTTCGAAATTCTTTCAATTGAAATTATTAAAAGATTTTCAGCGAGCTTTCTTGTTATGATTTTTCTAATGTATAGTTTTATATTGTTATTGCGAATTGCTTTGCATATTTTGTAAAATTAAGTTGTTTTAATAATATTTAAAAGTTCTTTCTCTTTAAATTTACGTTTTTGATCGGTCCATCTTTGTACGTCTCACATTGAATCCATAAAGCTCGTTATCTCATTTTTAACATCACAATGCATTATATGGGCATATTGGTCCAAATACTAGTGTTCAGTACAATTTAAAAAAAATTGTATTGAAATTGAAAAGCTCACATTATTTATTCGATATTTTTTAAGAGCTTTAAATTTCCTGTTTTAAAAGGGAATAGCTAAATATTAATTCAAAGTGAAGCTGAAGTTTAATAATGTTTAAAAGTAAGATTTTTAGAGCTTTATTGTTTTCGAGCCTTTCAGGCTTATTTTAAAAAATTCTGTTAGTGTTAATTTTTTTTATGGATAGCATTTGAAATTGATTTGTGGAGCTAAAAGTTATAAAATTTTGTTGGTTTCACAAACTTTGAGTTTAAAAAGCTTTGAATATGTGAAACTTGAAAGCTATAATAAAATTTAAAATACTCTTATATTACGTTGGTTACATGATTAGCCTATCATCGTATGTTTTGAATTAAATACATTATGTCCGAAATTTTTTGTTGAGCTCAAAAGCTCCGTTTTAATTTGAACATAGAATTATTATAAAAAAATGTGCACAGTAAAATTTTTAAAATAACGTACATATTTTTATAAAACTTGTTTTGAAAGCTCTGTTTTGAAAATATATTGCTTTAAACTCAAGTTTGATGAGCTTTTTATTTTTACATTTTTTGTTCTTTTTGATCGATTCATTTTAAACTTCAAAATCTCAAAAAGTTATTATTCTTAGTTTTAATTAAAAGCTTCTCAATGAGCTTGTTTTAAAAAGGTTGGTTTATGTTTAATTTTCCACCGTATTATACAAAACAGAAATTTGTGTGTAGTAAAATTTAGAAAACGAGTTCTATTTAAATTCTAGATTTTTGAATGTTTTATATAAAATTTTATAAGCTTAAAACTCATAAAATTCCCAGCCTTTTAATTAGCTAAATAAAATGAATGATAAATGGAAATTTCAAATTTGTGAGCAGTTGTTGATAGATTAAGAACCTTAACGAAGTGAGACTCATCCTTGTGGTTCTGGTTGGTCCTTAAAAAGCTCATACAAAAGTTTAAAGATGTGCTTAATATATTTAGTGGGAATGAAATGCCAAACATTAAAACCCCATTTAGAGAGACAGTTGTATTCAATATAAATCAGTTCTGAAGAGCTTTTCAGCTCTAGAAGCTTTTTTATTAATTTAATTTTAATTATCGTTTTGGAATTTGAGATTTTCAAAAAATCTATAATTTTTTTTAACTGTACTTTTTGATGATTAGTGCGAATTAAGTACAAGATTCATGCATAGGAAAGAAATATGTACAATTTTTTAATTTTACAAATTTGAAAAAAAACCTTCTCATAAATGAATGCTTCTATAACTGAATTGTTCACACGTCTCGGACCAAATATGTAATTCAAAAATTATTATTTTTGAATCTTCCAATTTCAAGGACAGTCTTAGTTAGGCAAAACATCAAATCTAGGTGTATATTCTATATTTCTGATTTCCTAATTTTTTGATTTGAGAGCGCTTTTCATGTCAAATTTGAATGCTTTCGTGTAATAGATTTAATTAAAAGCTTCAAAGCTCCTATATTTAATATTTATTGAACTTTTATTTTCAGATTTATTTTTATAACTTTTTGTTTGAAGTTTATCACAAAAATTGAAAATTCCAAATCCAAGAATGAATCGCAACTGGTGACAAAAAGCTTTCAGACTAAACATTTAATTTTGCTGATAGAACGTTTCAATAAATTATACAAAAATTAACATGTAATTCTTAAAATTTGTAGAGTGGTCGATTACGCGTCCTAATTCGATACGCACATATCAAAGAGATCAATAATTTAACAGTTCAGTAATCTAAAAAATGTATTTTTGGTCTATAATAGAAAAAAAATCTATCAAAACTAATAATTTTATCAAATTTTGAATTTTAACTGCAATGGCGCCGTAAATGACAAATATTATAAACTTTGATACTTCCGCTACTAATAAACCATTAAGTGCGATGACAAATATTTACATTGCACGATTAAAATGTAGGTTGTCTATTTACTTAGAATTAAGACGGACGCAAAAAAATAAAAAATTGCTTAATGGTATATTCGCGCCAACTTTGGCGATCTCATGCGAGTACACAACGAAATGAGTACAATAGTTCAACTGGAAATATAATTTTTTTTGTAAATCACCTTGATTGATTATCCGCGCATATATATGTACATATAGGAGAACCACGCACGAAGAACGATAAATTATCAATCAAAGTCTTATTTCAAGATCAATATTTTAATAATAATATCCGACACACACAGACATTTATAAGATAAAACCCAGAATGTTTTTTGTTTATCCGCGCATTGTATACTCATATCTCTTTATTAAGCAATTTAATTGACAAATCAAGAAAATCACACACAGACACACACATACAAAAAAAAAAAGATTATTTCGGTAATCAAACCATGCTGAGGTACCGCATGGTGCGTGAATTGAATAGAGTTTAAAAAAAAAATTCATGGTAGAATATTGGTCTTGGCTTCCCTTGACTTTGTACAATTTTGTAGTTGCTTTTTGTTGTAATTCTCTCTAAAACTAAATTAATTATAATTTCGATTTCTTATTTTATTTTATATATTTTTTTTTTAAATTAAATTGAAAGGTTATTGAATGATTGACTAAACTATAAATCAAATTAAATTAATTTAATTTTGTATAAAATAAGAAACTAAAAGTTTTATTTGAAATTTAATACTCGCGTTTGTATACAGACATATGTGTACATGTACGAGTATGTGGACGTGATGTGAACTCTTCTCTAGCTTATTGGTTTTATTGTATTTGGTGGTTGCTTTGAATTTTTTTTGTTTTGGTATTTTAGCAAGGACCACACAAAAAATAATTGTTTTTTTTTTCGTTGGCATTAACATTATATACGAAAGTGTTAACATTAAATATTTATTTGTTATCATTTCTCGTCATTTCTCGATGAATATATTTAAATTACTATACTACAGTAGTATTATATAACCTTGAGATGGTAAAGAATGCGGTGAACATTTTGTTCTCACACTTAGTGGTATTTAGCTGACTTTGTATAAAAGTATAGTTCATGTAAAAACAAAAGATTTAATTTGCAAATTCAGGAGTAAGAAACGAACCTATTTTAATCCAACAATAACATTTAATCAATTTTATTTTTTTCGTATTTAAATATTGAGCAACTTTTATATTGAGGGCTGCCAGCTTATTTTATTAGATTGAGCTACTAAATTATTTGCTAAGATTTAAGATTGAGCTACAACTGCTATTAAATATCATTTTTAGCTACTCGTTCCCCACATAATATAGTTGACCAATTAATTAATTTTGAGCTACTATTAATACAATTAAGAATGGAAATATTGAGCAACTTAACTGGTGTCCTTTCTTTATGGATTCTGAATCTTTCAAATTCTTAATCTACTTAAATTTAATAGCAAATAATTTGATCAAAAACTGCCAGATCCCAATATTGAGCAACAAAATTGTTACTTTTTCCTACTCGTTACCTACAAATTAGAATCTGAACATATTATGTAAATAATATTCCCATGTGGTGGTCAGGCTGCTGTGTATGCAGGGGATAAATACTGTCCCTTAACTGCGTACAACTTCAGCAAGTGCTCACACTGGCTCTTCGTGATGGCCGCTAGAAACTACTCTGTTACAGGAGAAGGCTAAAGTGTGAGGGCTTTGGTCCTCCTACAGGTAGTTAGTGTTGGGTTAACAGGCCACCTTTCAAATTTTAGTGTTACACAACCTCAATATGAGCCTCGGATATTTTTGGATTTACAACAAAGACCTCGGACACGATATAAGGACAACGATTTTAAATTTGGAACATGGAAAGTGCTAAGCCTAAATCGACCGGAGAGCATCGATCAACTCTTTGAACAAGCATCTAAATATAAATTCTACCTCATAGCGCTGCAGGAAACAAGACTAATAAGCAATGGCATTGCCGATTACAGTCGCAACGGACTAACTCTCTGCCGCAGCAATAACATGAATTTGGCGGTGGTTTCTTGATTTGCCAACAATCGGATTTGGACACTCAGGTTTCACTTTAACATAACATTTGTGAACGTTTATGCTCCTACTGAGGAGAAACCGGAACAAATCAAAGACGCTTTCTACGATGAGCTTGAAACCGTCTTGACCAAAACTCCGCAATATGACATTAAAATTGTTTTGGGCGATTTCAATACTCAAATTGGCAATGCGGGCAGCACTTATCGTAGCAGAATCGGCCCATATTCCTTGCACTCTACCTCAAACAACAACGGGACGCGCACCACGGAGCTAGCTTTGCTCTACAGCTTGGTGGACGCCAGCACATACTTCCCACATAAACGCATACATAAAGCCACATGGAAATCTTACGACGGGACAACGGTCAACCAAATCGACCACATCCTCTTGTCCATAAGGTATTTTTCCAGCTTCAACGAAATCATTACCAAACGTGGAGCTAATATCGACTCGAACTACCTGATAGTTGCTGAATTAAAATGTCGCCTCTCCTCCACGTACAATCATCGTTTTCAGTATATCACTCGTTGGAACTCAGCGACATTGACCAATGACCAGTTACCAGGACCGCCTTCAAAACTACTTTATCGGGAATCCTGAGGATAAACCACTTCCTTACTCCGATGCCTCAACGTCCACCATAGGCCGAACTCCATCCAGATCTAAAAATAATTGGTTAGACGATGATTGTCTAGGTGCCATTCGGGAGAAAGATCGCGCATGTCAAATCTATCTCAAAGAACCAGACTATCTCACAACGCCTACATGACTGCAAGGAAATTTTTTAACCTGCTATGCAGACGAAAGAAACGTAAATGGCCTGAACAAGACGCGCTCAACATCCGGAATTCTAGCCTGAGAAACAGATATCGCTGCATAAGAGAACCAGCTACCGACGTTTATCCGCGTAGCAGCACTATTCGTAACTAATCCGGTGAATTATTGATGGACACATCTGATAACGAATATGTAATTCGTCAGCTTAATATAGCGCAGCGCAGCTGCATATATTACAAATCATCCCAGTTATTAGCGTACGCTGATGATATTTGCATTCTGGGCCGCAACAACATTTTTCTGAAAGAAATCCTCCTTGGAAATGACAGCCCAACATATTGGCCTTCAGATCAGTGAAGCGAAGACCAAATACATGGTGATTGCTAGAAGGCAGCCACGTGAGGATTTTATTTCTGGAGACACACAGTATGAAAAAGTTGAATAGTTCAAATATCTAGGATGCCCGATCTGTGAGCAAAACTCCGTTTCTGCAGTTCCGCAGTAAGGCTTAGATGCCTCGGACACGTTCTTCGTTCGCAAAATCGAACTACCAAACAGGCCTTAGAGTCGGCACCATCGAAAGTAGGACCTCGCGGGAGACCACCTACCCGGCGGATTGACGACGTCTCGGGGGACCTGATAACCGAATGGTCATCGTGCCTGGCGTTCTCTTGCAGTTGACCGAACTATTTGGAGGAGCATCGTTGGGGCGGCCAAACCCCTCCAGCGTAAATAAATATGAAATATTCCCATGTATCGTAAACTTTTCAACCGACACAAATATTCATTGATTATATCCATATTTTGAGCTACTTTTAGTACATGTATAGTATAAGAAACAACGTTGCTTTCTAAACACAAAAACTGTTTTATTTTAATTATTTATAGATTACATTTCATTCTCAAATTAAATTCTATTAAATATTGAGTTACTAAATATTAAGAGAATACCACCAAAGCTTTGAATAAAAACCCAATTTTGTCGTCGATAATTTTACTCAATTGTATAGCTTTTAAGTCAAAATTAAATAAAGAGTAAAATAATGCTTATTTTTGAGCAACTTTTTGTTTTAATTTTGTTCCTTCAAAATTTAATTATTGAGCAATTTTTTTTTATATAGATGCCCGCATGGGGTGGTGTAAATAATTTTTATTTTACCAAATAAATGGTAAATATTGCAAGATTGAGTTACAAGAACAATTATTTATTATTTTAAGCTACTGGTTTTGAACAAAATATGACAGATAGCAAATAGCACTTTCCGCTTTAAGGCTAGACATTTATTTGAGTCAAGTCCGTAAATCTGATTATAATATTGAGATACTAGTAATACGGAAAAAATATGGGAATATTGAGCAACATAAATGGTATTCCTATGGTTTTGATTCTTGAGTGCTTTAAATCATTAATTTTCAAAGTTTTTTAAAGCAGTATTTTGAGCAAATGAGTAAATTGATTTTATGAAAATTTTGAGCCACTTGTAACGTACGGGCACAATATGGAAAACACTCAACTGCTAAATAAGAAAATTATTTTATTTTAATAACGTAGATTGACATTTCTTATCATATAATTTTTTTGAAATTTTACTTTATTTTCAATATTGAGCTACTAAATTTTATAATAACACCACCATTATAATAACACCAACGAAATTTTGAGCAACTGATTTTGGGCAATTTCGCTATACAATGCTTAAATGTCATATACTTTTTAGCACAGTCATAAGATTAAATTGAGCGAGTAAATTGGTTTCTGGCAAGATAGAACATAACATTGCAGATATTGACAGAAAAATATTTAAGTAAAACGCTAAATTTCTATATTGAGCAACAAATTGTTTTTTAATCATTCAGTGCTCATATACTGTAACACATTTTGCATCTAACCTTATCACGAACATTCAATTTCACGAACAAGATGTTCGAGACTATTAAACATTCCTTAGATTGCTTAAATTTAATACATTTTGAGCTACTTTTAATACAAGTGTAAGATGGGAAGTCGCCTAGCTGTTTAAACACCAATACTTTTTTATTTTTATTGCTTAATGGTTAGATTTCGTACTCAAATTTAATTTTCTTAAATATTGAGCTACAAAATTTTAAGAGAACACCTGCACCAAAACCTTAAACTAAAATCCATTTTTGTCATCGATAATTTTAATCAATTGTTTTATTTAATGTTAAAATTAAATATAATGCAAATTATTACTTATTTTTGAGCAAATTTTTTATTGTTGGCGTAAATATTTTACAGTTTACCTTAAAACGATAAAATTTGCAAGATTGATTTGCAAGTACCTACCAATATTTAATATTTTGAGCTACTCGTTTTACAAAATATGAATGATAGCAGTCAGTATTGACTTTATAGGTCCTCCTATATTTGTGTCAAGTCGGTTAATCTGATAAATTTTATATTTTGACCTACTTTTAATACAAGAAAAATATAAGAATTTGAGCAACAAAATAGGTATCGGTATTCCTATGATTGACGTTCTGATTCTTGAATAGCCTCAATATACTGAAAAATATTTAATTTTAAGTTTTTAACAACTTTTTTGATTTAAATGAGTAAATTTGTTATACGATAATTTTGAGTTACTTTTAATACACAAACATAATATGGAAAACATTCAAGTTTTCTAAACATCAAGTTAATTTCTTTTTATTTACGTGGATTAACATTTCTTACCGAGACGCAAATATTATTTTTTCGGTCATTTTCCAAAGATTACTTTTTTCAAAATTGAGCTACTAAATTTTATAATAGCACAGCCAAAATATATAATTAGAATCTTCGCACATCGATTATGCAAATGTCCGAGAAGTTTTTACGAATTATCTTACTAAAATATACCTGAATAAGACGGAATTTTATTTAATTTATTTAATAAATAAATCAATAATTTACAGATAAAAATAAAACAGAAAATTCTGTTGAGCTGATCCTAGAGATTTTGATGGCGTGATAGAATGGGAGGAAGATCCATTCTCAATCATGAAAAAGTACCTTTAATATATTTTAGCGGATCAATACCAAACTACAAATTTGGTTAAACGATGGTAATTACAGCTATTCTCACATATACAATGATGTAAATCTAGATGAAGTATCTGAACACAGTAAAATTGATATTAAAGTAAGTGACTCGTCAGTTAATGCATCATTAGTTTTTGATCAAATAACTTTCGAATATATCTCGCTATGGCCTGCATTAAGTGCTGTAAATGATTCGTCAACACCAATCGTAATTGAAGTACCTGCTGACCAATTAATTACAGATAAGAATACGTTATTATATCTTAAGTAACGCTTTGTGACAACAACTGCAAATTTATTTTACAGGAGATACTTTATTTATAGTTAAGAAACTGTTATATGTTTTTTTTTTAATTTTAAACAAAGCATTTCCGAAGATAAAACTAAATTGAAAATCCCCAAAGTATTTAGCCAGATAATAATAAACGAAAATCTTGCAATGTGTCAAAGAATAACCCGGGTAGTCCTCGCAATATAGGAGTTTGGCGAAAAAAGAAAACGAATAAAAACGCATTGCAAAAATTTATAAATTCGAATGCCCTGATACAAACAGAAAGAATAGACAATCAAAAAAAATTACAAATCATGGTTTTGATATAAAAATATTGAAGTTCCAGGTTTCACGAAAATTGGCAAATGGCAATAACTAATAATTTCTTATGAAATGCTTAAAATCGGGAATAATAAAATCAATTATAGAGCGTATGGTCAAACAAGGCAACCAGAGCAGGAATATGCCGTAGTAGGACCATTTAAATTTTACCTAGATGTCAAAATAGCCAATTAAATAATTTTAACATACGACCCATTTAATCCAGAAAGGATTCAAAAATACTTATTGGAAAGTGCAAGAAATTTTGCTTATGAGTTGGACAAATTTTTTCAAAGGCCAATTACTAATTCAACTGTGGCATTTTAATGATATACGCAATTGATTTATGTTGCTCGTAACGATTACAGAGACCACCTAAACGATTATCTGGTTAAAACAACCATGTTTTGATGGCCTTGAAAGTCAAACCAGTCTTCTTTGAATGCAGCTCCTGTGGTCGGGAAATTCATGAATCATGTACATGTTTTGTTTTGATTCATTTTATTTTAATATTTGTTATCTTGTTTCCTTTTAATGAATTGATTTTTCCTTACTGATAAAAAAAATACACAAAATACAAAAAAAAACCCGTTATGATTCACAGGCTTGACGTGGTGACGCGGCTTGAGATTGATTTAGAAAAAACTTGAAATTTCAAATCGTAATTCAATGTTCACTCAATCAGATTAATATGATCACAAATAACTTGTAAGACTAAACGAAAATTATCGGTGACTTTTTTTTTATAATGAAACAGCCCACTTCTATTACATCATCTACATGGCCAATTGGCAAAATCTCTAGGATCAGCTACACAGTATTTTAGTTTAACCAAATTTGTAGTTAGGTATGGGATATGATTTATGAACCAAGTTGTAAGACCCTGACAATCCGCTAAAATATAGAGAGTATTTCTTCGTGATGGGGAAGATCCATTTTATCACGCTACCAATATGGCCAGTTGGCAAAATCTCTAAGATCAGCTCCACAGAATTTTAGTTTAACCAAATTTGTAGTTTGGTATGGAATATGATTTATGAACCAAGTTGTAAGACCCTGACGATCCGTTAAAATAAAGGGAGTATTTTTCATGATGGGGAAGATCCATTTTATCACGCCACCAATATGGCCAGTTGGCAAAATCTCTAGGATCAGCTCCACAGAATTTTATGTTTAACCAAATTTGTAGTTTGGTATGGGATATGATTTATGAACCAAGTTGTCAGACCCTGACAATCCGTTAAAATAAAGGGAGTATTTTTCATGATGGAAAAGATACATTCTATCACGCCACCAATATGGCCAGTTGGCAAAATCTCTAGGATCAGCTCCACAGAATTTTTTGTTTAACCAAATTTGTAGTTTGGTATGGGATTTGATTCATGAACCAAGTTGTAAGACCCTGACGATCCGTTAAAATAAAGGGAGTATTTTTCATGATGGGGAAGATCCATTTTATCTCTAGGATCAGCTCCACAGAATTTTAGTTTAACCAAATTTGTAGTTTGGTATGGAATATGATTTATGAACCAAGTTGTAAGACCCTGACGATCCGTTAAAATAAAGGGAGTATTTTTCATGATGAAGAAGATACATTCTATCACGCCACCAATATGGCCAGTTGTCAAAATCTCTAGGATCAGCTCTACAGAAATTTATGTTTAATCAAATTGGTAGTTTGGTATGGGATATGCTTTATGAACCAAGTTGTAAGACCCTGACAATCCGCTAAAATATAGGAAGTATTTTATCATGATGGGGAAGATCCATTTTATCACGCCACCAATATGGCCAGTTGGCAAAATCTCTAGGATCAGCTCCACAGAATTTTAGTTTAACCAAATTTGTAGTTTGGTATGGGATATGATTTATGAACCAAGTTGTCAGACCCTGACGATCCGTTAAAATATAGGGAGTATTTTATCATGATGAGGAAGATCCATTTTATCACGCCACCAATATGGCCAGTTGGTAAAATCTCTAGGATCAGCTCTACAGAATTTTCTGTTTCAATTTTTTTTATAAATGCACATACATACAAGTAAATTGTTAACTTATTTATTAAATAAATTGCTTCAAATTTTGAAATTTTAAATAATTTTAAATTTTTTCTCTTACACTTAGTATATTTAGTGAAAATATATAAATTAAATAAAATTCCGTCTTATTCAGGTATAAAATATTTACTTAATATTTTAGTAAGAAAACTCGTAAGAACTTCTCAGACGTATTATGCAATGGAATAATTTAAAATGTAATATGAGCAACATATTGGGTCACTTTTCGTTATACAATGCTTAAACAATCACAGTGCAACGCATCAAAAAGTGTAAACACTTTTTATGATTCACACTTTTTAACCCAATTCTTTCAAAACTTAAAACACTTTTGACACTTTTTTATATTGTCGCACTTATATGACCTCTAAAAATTGTAAATTAAATAAACCGATCACCTACGTAACGTAAATAGCTAATATATACCCAAACTACGTACAAACAATATGCTAATTAGACGCAAAATTAAAAAAAAAAAAAATACACAACGAACGTCTCTTTAATATTCTAATATCAAAAATAAAATAAATTTTCAAGTGAACAACAATCCAATTACATAAAATAGTTTAACGAATTTATTTTGTATTTTAGTTTAGTATATAGAGGTATATATAGAAGCAACACAAACTTGTGTAGCAAAAACAATTTTAATTGAGCGGCTAAATACAAAGTATTTAAATTAAAATTTCAGCATCAATGAACAACAAATAACTTTTTTTTTTGCGTTCGTAAAAGACAAGAATTATTTTTATTCTTGTTAGTTTCTAACAAAACTATAAATATCAAGTCACACTAAAATAATAAAAAAAAAATCCAAAATTCGAAAGATTTTAACTTACTGATAAACATATTAATTTATTTTATCGATTTGCAAATTTTTATCTAAATTGTAATATTCTGCTAAAGAGAGACCTTTAAACAACATATATTATAGCAAACAAATCTCGTTCGTGTTAAATTAAGACAAAGAAATTTTGAATATATATGTCTATAGACGTATGTATGTAAGACATTATAAGACAAAACCTATAAAATAATCATTATAATGATGATCATGATCATTAATTTTAAACGACGATCGTCGCACAATGATGACATCATTTTACTTTTTTTGTAAATAATTTTTCGTGGCTCTCGCGCACGGGTAATATGTTTATTACGGTGGACTATACCAAAATAAATTTCACCTTGAAACATAAACGAAAAAATTCAGTCTGGTGACATCGATTTAAATAATTTTAATTTTAATTTCGCGTTCATTATTGTTGTATATTTATAATTACAACCACGCCAATAAATTACTAGAATGCGCCCGCATCCCACGAATTGTGTAGCCGCGCGCGGAATAAATTTAGAAAATGAAAGCATTTTTTTTTTATTTTGTTGGTTTTGTGTTATACCTCCAATATCCAAAATTTGAATATTCATAAGGTGATCACCGCCGCATATAGTCAATATTCTAACTAATTTGTTTTGTTGTTGTTGTTTTTTTCTAATTAATTTAATTTGATTATTAGATGATTGTTCGAATATCTATAATCCGGATTAGCATATGGATTATAAAAATTTTGGGATTTTGCAGATCGGTATATTCTATTTACCTAATTATGGCGTATTTGTTTTAATATAAATTATGGAAGACATATTTTATTTTGGTCGACTACTCAGGTCATAAGTCCGAAAAAGTAGCCCCCAGCTAAAACGGTGATTTGGCCAAATTGATAGACTGTTATATAGAACCTAATGATGTCAATACAAAACGATTTGAAAACTAAGACTTTTAAAATTTATGCCTGGTCTGATCCATATACAATTGGAATTATTGATTGGTCACTCTACCACTACAGCTCCAGCTGCATATTTTCAAGATGTTACAATATACAGATTATCCAGATAGTCAGTATTTCTAATACGGAGCTATTAATTCTGATTTATTAACATCTATTAAAAATTAGTGAAGTTTGGCTTAGCGTTTGGCCAAGTACGCCATCCGAGCAATTTAATTTCAAAGGAACTTACAACAAAATCCATCAATGATATGCTAGACATCATATATCGCTAAAATCCGATGAGAAATAATAAAGTTCCATCTTGAGCTGTGATTTCTGGCCAAACATTCTCGCCAATAATGTTAAGTTCAATCCAAGTCCATAACGTCAAGGCAATTGTTTAATCACATTCTAAGGATAATTAATAGCGTGGTCCATAAGTACCTCTGTGCTCAAAATCGAGCCAAAAATATAAAAGTTAAATTTTATTCAAATCCAATAAGAATTAGTCAACTTTCAGATAGCGACATGGCATCTGACCATTTTGACCAAACATGGCATCTGAACCATTTAATATTAAAGGAACTTCCAAAAACATACATCAATGATGTTCTGTAGGCCAAATGTTGTTAAAATGCCATAGTAAATAATAAAGTTCTATCAGGAGCTGTGATTTCAGGTCAAACATTCTTGCCAATATAGAGAAGTTCAAACTAAGCCCATTAAGTCAAAGCAATTGTTTTGGAAACCAAAGAAGATGGCAAATGACAAATTAAATAATATTCTAAAGAGAATTGATAGAGTTCCATGTGTGGCTGATCCGTAAGCCACCAGTACCTCTTAGATCAGGTGTTCAAATCTACTAGCTTCATGGGCGGAACTCATATTAAAATCGAATTAAAAATATGCAAAATATGCATGCCATCCGGACCATTTATTATTTAAGGAACTGACAATAAAATCCATCAATGATGTTCTATATAGAAAATATTGTTAAAATGCCATAAGAAATAATAAAGTTCCATGAAGCTGGGATTTCAGGCCAAACATTCTTGCCAATATAGTAAAGTTGGAACCTAGTACCGATTGCAAATAATAAATTTAATTACATCCCAATGAGATTGTTAGGCCGAATTCATGTTACAATCAAGGCAAAGTTTATTAAAATCATTATGTTAAAAATATGCCTTAGCGTTTGGCCCAGCATGCCATCAGTGCAATGGAACTAGCAATAAATTCCATCGACGATATTTTATAGATCATTATCGTTCAAAACCGATGAGAAATAATAAAGTTCCATCTGGAGCTACGATTTCTGGCCAACCTTGCAATCTGGGCCAATTTAAATAATAAATTCCATATATGGTTAGCAATTCAGTCAGTCTTATTCCATGGCAAATAGGTTCAAAGTTCAATGAAACTTAAATCTCACCTTCATGCCACGTAAAGTGGTTTAGACTTTTAGAGTCAGTCACCCGGAGAATTGTAACTACTGATCTGAGTACATTGTGATGCATAATGCGCTGCAAATAACATCGATCGCTCGCATAACCAAACAGTTAAGCTTTCTATTGATTTCATTTCCAGATGCAATTGGCAGACTGTACCTCTGTTCCATGGGAGTTGGATTTATAATTAAATCACTTTGAATCGAGATGCCAAAGCGGTACACCAAAAGACGTGCTGCTTGACACCAAATATAGGAGCTTACTATAACATGTTTACCCAATCTCTTTGTATCACTTGTTTTGCTCAACATACTGGTCAAATTGTGGTTGATTTGGGCCACTTCACCATTGGCCTGTGGTGAAGCCGCACAGTCATATTGTAATGTGCCGTATTGCTATCCAAATGATCAATTCCTTTATGCTCGCGGCGTATTAAAATTATTTCCATTTCAGCAGGCCACTTTCATGAGTTAAATGCATTCTTGATACCTAATCCTACCACCTACAACCAAACAATACTTCTTGCACCTCCTTGAAATTATCTCAGGATTTCATTCTAGGATTTTTTACATTATACTATCACAAGCTTTCTCGTCAACAAAAAAATATACAGTTGGTACCAAAATACTCATCTCGGACTTTTTTAATATGTAAAATTTATTTGGTGGAATATAAATTCTTCTTCTCATTGCGATTAAGTAAAGGATCCTGTAAGCAATCATTACGCCAGCTCTGATAATTTGTTGACCGTTGGAATTGCCGCAATATAAATAAATGTGCGGCACCTTTGCCAACTTTTCAAAGAAAAAGAAAATCGAAACAAATCGTTTATAAAATTAATTGGAACGGCTAAAAAATTATCTACGCTAGCCCAGTGGTGGCCATAAAAGTCTTTAACTTAATCGCTATGAGAAAACAGCCATCCTTTTAACGACTTGCCATTTGTTCAAACTTTCTGAGCTGGATATCTATTCCCTCAAAACACCGTTTCCTTTAAAATCAATTTCATCCATTTCTTCCTTTAACTCGTTTGCTTCTTCAACAGATGATGTCCCATACGACACAGTCAACATATCATAATGACGAACTGATTTAGAAGTCTTCATTATTTACCAAGATTTGTTGGTACATCTATTCTGTATCAGCTGCATATACTTTGGCACACTCTCTGAAGCACAGCAATATTGATACTAAGGAAAATTGTAAATCCAGTACTCCAGTACATGGCAAAATTTATTCCGCAAGAGGTGATCACGTTCACTATTGCTATCAGTAATACGGTTTGCAGAGCTTGGTGGAAATAGGTTTTCCGCTATTTACGATTGAAAAATATATTTGCGACCAGTTACATATATTGAGAACAAACTGGTCATTAAAACTAACAGTGTTAACATTTTCTCTATGCCGATTACTTTGATCAGTTTGGTTTCAAAATTATCAAAGATACTGTCAAAAAATAAGAAAATATTTTTGGTTCAATCCTGTGTAGCTGTTAAGTATTCCGGTCGTCACTTATAGGTTAAATCAATACTTCTGTTTATAAAATTCTTTGTATTTTGCCGGATGAGCGCGAACGACTTGAGTGTCAGTTTGTCAAAATAAGAGTTATTTTCAGACCTGGACATCAAGTGCGGTTGATGATCGAAAAGGGTGGTTCTAACCAGCTACATTAATTATGGAACGTCAGCACAGCACAAATTATGGAATGTCGCATTTTTAAGAATGAAGTCTAATATGTGTGGATTTCGTTGGGTTTTTAATTTTTTCTGTGCTAACGGCTTCCATTTGGATTTTTAGCATTGAGCATATTGACCTACTTCAATTTAATGCAATAATATTCAGCAACATTCTGGAAAAATTAGCTGCTGCGTTATCACCTTCTAATGTCATACAATTGATGTTTCAATTTAAATTTTAAAGTAAATATAGCAAATCTGAGCTATAGTTTCCGGTAGCTTGGACTACATTTTGTATCGTTTAAATAATTCTGTAAATTTTAGCTCAAAATATACAGTAAAAATATTTTCAAATTTTGAGCCACGTAACTTAACTTAACTATTGAGCTACAAATCTCGAGGAACATAATGACAAAGTAGAACATCCAAAGTTGAACATACTTTGAAATATCAAAGTTGAACATCCAAATTAACTATTAATTGCGAATATTAGAGTCTTGTTTTGTTCGTAATGTTCTGGCAAATAAAGGTTTTGGAAATAAAATCGTGGCATGATTCTTGAACAAGACTGGATTGAAAAATATTTCATTAACCTCAAGCATAGCTTTAAACAGGCTATTCTCAGAACACAAATATGTCTTCGATCGGCTAGATAGACTTTTTTTTTAATTTTCGACATTCTACGTATTCTACGTACATATTAAGCAGAAACTAAGAACATTGAGCTACTTAGATGTTTTCTAAATATTGCTCAACATTTTGAGCTACTGTGTTGACTTATGTTTCGCACACTGGGCTTAAGATTTTATTCGTATTAAGGAATTATTGAGCTATGAAAATTTACAATTTGTTAGAAATTGAGCAAATTTAAGCCGGAATTTGATTTTCAGAATCAGCTTGGTTTAGTAAGCCTGGGTGCATATAACTTTTAATAAATATCATTTTGTGCACAAACTAAAAATATTGAGCTACTTAGAATTTTTACAATTAATATAGCTCAACATTTTCAGCTACTTTTGCAAACTTTGGTATAAGCAACTATATACATTTTGAGCTACTAGTTAATTTAAGATCCAAATATACAATTGCTGGTTGTACAAAGTATATAAAAGTAATTTCGAACTTTGAACTAACTTTCATCTTCTGCTACTCGTAAATCCATTGATTAAATCATTCAAGTTACATAATCTACCTACATACCACTCGCTCAAAATCATTTCAATCCTTCTGTGTATATATAGGTTTGACAAATTAAAACATTTCATTTTATTAATAGTCAACTTCTTATATAAAAAAAAACTTACATATCTCGTCGAGAATACTATAAATACACACACACACACAACACAAAAACATATAACTCCCACAAAAATATTTTTATTTACTCGATTTAATAGAGTCACTTAACGATTTTTTTATTTTATGTTTTGTGTATATATCGAAAGACTGTGCGGTGAACACAGAAATTTTCGTAGTCATCTTTAAGATATAACACACAATAAATATATGTATATGTATATATGGTACATAATATAAGAAGAAAACAGTAACAAACATATTACATCTCTTGAATTAAAAAAAACAGAAGAAAATGTACAACAAATCTTCTATAAAGTTATATTTTTTTCTGATATACCGCAGGTATGTTTGTATAGAGGGTGGTTCAACATTTTTGTTTGTTTGTTCAAACATCTTTATGTAATGTACTCTGTCGTTGTCCATCAATTTGGGCTCCCACATATTTTAGTGCCGAAACCATCAATTTTAAAAACATAAATTCATTGACAACAAACAAATATAAAATCGTTGAAAGGTTCGACTGCAATTTGGTATGGAAATTTTTTTTAGCTCTTTACTCTAATTCATAAAAAAAATCCACAAAAAATTCACGGTTCAAAATTTTGACAACCTTCCAAACACTCACATAGCAGAACACACGAAAAACTGTTATGCGCTGATACATGAGAAATTTTTGTATGTTTTACTATGTGAGTGCTTGGAAAGGTCAACCAGAATTGGGCATCGACACATTTTATATTTTTTTGCTATAGTTCATAAGTAATAATGAAAAAAAAATGTTCGATACCAAATTTCAGCCAATCTAGTCTGGTTTAACAGTCACAGAACGTATCGTGATTTTCTTAAAGTCAGTTCCGGATGTTCCGATTGTTTATATCTGATTCGCATGCTGTATGTGCACATTCAACCAAATCTTAATGATGTATGTATGTAATGTATGTAGTTTGAGACATCATAGAGACAATAAATCAAGCAAAATTGAAACATTCTCGAGGTATTACCAACATCAAGCTGAGATCACGGGTAAACAACAGTTACATAATAGATTTGGCTGCTTTGATTACGGAAACATTCACCTCTAATCTACAACCGCAAGATTTGGAAGCAACAACTTCATTCGCATAATCTGAATTGGGTCATATGAAATTAATTCCAAAAACCAAGATCATTCATCCAATTGGAAAGTGGTTTTATCTGCTACACCATGCACTTCTAAATGAGTCTAGTTTCCACTACCAACTTACGTATGGTGTGTGATGGCTCCGCTAAAATGACATCTGGAAACTCATTAAATTATGAACTTTTCTTCGGCCGTACCATATAGCAGGGTATCTCATAAATACTCTTGAGATACAGGAAGTACAAATACATGATTTTCGCCGATATATTGAGAAGATGTATCTTCAGTTGTGGTCATCTATCGTTTACTTATGTTTTAGCAACATTTTCATTACATAGCCGAACATATTAGTGAAATGTTTTGGTTTATAGTTACGGAAAGGGTCTACCAATCATGTAGAATATAGTTACGGAAATGGTCTACCTGTTGATGTGAGATTCGAAACTGAGTTTCCCACCAGGGATGACTGGATTAATGAGTCGGTTATGGACAATCAGGCACTTTGCTTCTTCACGGATGGCTCAAAAAGGAACAGAAGGGTTGGCTATGGGGCGTTCTGTAAGTACTAGGGGTAACTTCTCTCGTCGCCTTCTCGACTTTTGCAGTTTTTTCAAGCTGAACTTATCGCGATAATGGAAGTCACGGACTGGTTGAAGTATAATGTAATATCTACGAGGGATATTTGCATTTTTACGGAGAGCCAGGCTGCTATTTAAACGCTACAATGACACTTCCTGACGTCGAAGGAAACCCAGAACTGCGCGACATCTTTAAATGAGATGGCTGATTAGTTCAACTTCAATATCGAAGAAAATGCATAGCCAGATGAGCTGACCCGCAAGGCCACAGCACATTTTATATCACAAATTAGGCTGGATATAAAGATACCGTTTGCGTCATGTAAATTACTGCTTCAGGAGGACTCCATAAAAGAAACGAACGACAGAGGGTCTAAAGCTAGTTCGTGTGAATAACCTGGCAAATTTGGCCTAGAATTGACAAGTCCAGATCCAGCTAACTGATACCGCTTCGGCGGCACCATATTAGTATGGTCTTGGGAGCTAAATCGGGACATTGTCTCATTAAGGTACATACAAGGAGACTGGTGTCGAAAAAGTAACTGTGCTCTACCTGCTCTGAACCTATCATAGCTCAACTTCTCATTTGGACGACCTGACGGATCTTAGTAAGATCGAGTCATCCTAAGGTCATCCACATCGAATTAGTAGGAGCCTTGAGTAGCGAATTTTTTCTCGCTGCACTAAGACAATTTGTTTCGAAAAGAAGTGTATGCACAGATATATACTCTGACAATGGCACAAACTTTGTTTGTACAGTCTGAAGCTATAAATTGACGCCAACATAAATTGTCTATGTACCACTATGTAACACCTTTGCACTTTTACCGATAAATTCTTGCCTTGGTTTGACGCACTGAAGAGAATTGATACGAGCAAAAATCAGCTGTTTAAACTGTCCATAATTGTTGGGTTTCGGGATTTACCTTTTGAAGCGCTAAATATATTAACGATGAATCACAGTCTTCTGCTTGTGACCCAATCGCCTTAAGCCCTCAAATTATCTAAAGCTCAGTCGCTCATAGCTCAAAATATTGACTAAAATTTTGTAGCTCAAAATTATTAAAACTTGTTGCTCAAAAGACAAAATATTTATTGCAATATGTTTTAAACAATCATAAAAAAATCAAACTGTATGTTGCTCAAATACTAGGCATTTTCCAATTTACAGCAATTGAATTTTCGAATTATGTTCCATTAGTGTTAATAGCAATGGGAAGAGTGTTTTTTTCAAGCCCTTAAAAAACCAAATATGTATGCATTTTAATCGAACAAATTCGTGGCTCAAATTTATTAAATATAATATGTCAAAATAGTTTTTAAATTTCGTTTAAATGTTTTAACAGAGATAACTTACGCTTCAAACAGTTAAACAATTTAAAATATAAGTAGCTCAATATTTATCTGACGAGAATATTGCTCAAAAATATTAGAATTTTCTCATAAATTAGTTTCATTGATATTTATATAGAGAGTGATCGTACTATTGCAATGCAGGACTATTATATTTTATAGTTTTTATTTATTCTTTTTAATAAATTGTTGCTCAATATTTTGAATTTTTTAATTAATTTAAACTTTAATTAATCTTAAATGATTTTCTCACCAATATACTCGATCCTCAAAAGCAGAACCGACAAGTTTGACGAATTTTTTTTTGTAGCTCAATTTTTTACAAAATGTTGCTCAAGTTTTATTGCTTAAAATTAGTTATTATTTCTACAGGAATTTTTTCATAAATTAGTTTCATTGATATTTATATAAAGGGTGATCGTACTATTGCAATGCAGGACTATTATATTTTATAGTTTTTGTTTATCGTTTTAATAAATTGTTGCTCAATATTTTGAATTTTTTAATTAATTTAAACTTTAATTAATCTCAAATGATTTTCTCACCAATACAGTCAATCCACAGAAACCAAACCGATAACTTTTACAAAAGTTTTTTTGTAGCTCAATTTTTTTAAAAATGTTGCTCAATTTTTTTTTTCAAAATTAATTTTAAAACTTGTTCCAATATATTGTAGGATTATAAGTACTTTGCAAACAGTTTATACACGTTCGAAATACATGTTGCTCAATATTTAAAGTCAAGCAGCTCAAATACTTTATATATACTTAACGTAACTTATTTTAATCAAAGTTTTACCAAAAAATTAGTTGACTCATTGCAGTAATGTGTATTTGATAAGCAGCCTGCATGTGTGTGCAAATGTATTTCATCATCCGCACCGTATATCATCACACGGTTCGTAAACTTTATCGACAATTATAATTTTTTAACACCTTTGATATATTAATTCATTGTGTATAATAAACCAATATAGCTATATGTTATGCTTATTATTATTCTCTGACAATCTCAACGGTGTATGTTTGGTCTGTTGACAACATAAAAACAGACAACAAATTTTTATAATTCACCAACCATATAAGTAAATTAAATTAACTCACGCACAATTCAAATAAGGGTTAATTTATTTCAACAACTTTTATTTATACATTTAAACATACATATGAGGTAATTTCTACATTTCAATCAAAACTAATTAAATTATCAATTTGATTAACAACAACAAAAAAATTGTTTTAAACGATTGTATGTATGTACATTAATCTACATACATCGATTGTCGTTGTCGTGATTGTTTAAAACAATTTGAAATTTTTTTTTTAACAAGATTGTCACAATTTAAATTTTATTTATCTTAATTAAATTACGACTTTTGTAGATAACATATGCGCGGTTTAATTTAATTTTTGAGATATGCATATATAGAAAATTCTAAGCTCACGAATTAAATTTAATTGATTTTCAATTCAATTTTATAGTTTTTGAAACAGGTAACGACGACACTGACAATTTTTCTATTACATAAAATTGATTTTAATTTGCATAATTTAAAAAAAAAATTAAAAATATGTCGTCTGAACCATTGTGTGTGTGTGTGTGTATACTCTAAAATGTAATTTTAATTTAATTGGCTTCGTAATAAGTCGTAATTTGAACGGTTTCTATATACATTAAACGTCTAATTTGGGTTAATCATCCCATTCTGCATCGTTGCGGAATGAAAGACGTTCGCTATATGTACATATGTATGTACATGTAATCACGAAACAGTAAAATGCGTGTGACATATAATTTGTCAGTACAATTTTCAACTGTAAACACAATGAATGCTTTATAATTTTCCATGTTATTGTTATATGCTTTCAAATTACATAACATTATATGTTTTATGCTGCAATAATAAATATTTCGATTGAATGACAATTTTTGTATAAATTTTATTAAGGAGGACAGGTGAATACTGTGTATACGCGTCATGTGTTGTTAAGACATAAAATAAAATTTGCACTAAACGGATTGTTACTGTGAATTTTACGTTGGTATCGTTGGTTGCGCAACTTGAAATCACCCGACCTTGGACGATATTCAGAACCAGAATACAATTTGTTAAAATTGCTAGGTCACATGACTGAAGATTTAAAGACAAATTCGCCAGGAAGGATACTATTTGCCATATCATGTGGTAGTTAAACAATCGAGGACATATTACAGAGGTGTGAATTGTGTTAGGCGGATCACAAAATTGTATTTACAGCCGAGATAGAGAAAATATTCCATCAAATGTGGATACGAGAAGAAGACAATCGGCAGATAAAATAAAAACTTATGGGAAGACTACGAAACGCAATACTCTAATTCCTCCAAAATTAGATAAGAAGGGATTTTTATATGGATTAGAGCAAACTCGAGAGTTGGTAGCGCATATTATTGCTTTATTAGCCAAAGGGTAATAACAGTTTCCTGTTAAGAAAATGGACGCTAAATGAGCCGATGTTACTGAAGTCGATTACAGACGAGCTGCAGGAAATATCAACACGCAGAATTTCAGTACGATTTCTTCCAATTCAAGGTAACGTTTGAGAGTCGAAACACACATACACATGAACATATTTCTGCTATCTGAGGCGCCAAGACTGTTTGATTCCTACTACAATAGTAGTAAAAATAATGTTGCAACGATTATGGCTGGAGAAGCACGATTTGGATGACGAGCTACAATTTGCATATTACAAGAAAGCTGGATTATAATTCGCACGGAAATGCAGATGCTCGAGAAACGGAAAACATATCGGTGTTTGAATCCGCAGTAAGTTAACCTAGACTGGAGATCAGAGATGGACGAGCTAGATTACGCCATGTAATCTACTCGGTTTTCGACACGTAAAATAATTCGTAGATTACTTGGCAATATTTTTTGTCAACATCGACAATTAAGTCAATGTCAACAACCTACGATATTTTAACGATTTGAAATAAAATGCGCCAGTGCGCAGTTCTATTTTGTAAAAGAGCGATTCAGTTAATTTTCCGAATATTTTTGGATAGGTCGAAACCGGTCGGCTTAGATCTTCTGAGATAACCTTGATTTGATTAGTCTCCTTTATAGCGTCTTTAGAGCAGAGCTTTGAACAGGAACTGAAGCGGAACATTAAACCGCAATTATAACCGATATATTTTCCGAATTGTAAAAGATTTAATAAACAGAAACATCCTTTTTAACTTTCTATCGCGGGCACAAACATTTTTGTTGATTATTAAGGCTTGGGTTCCAAAAACATTAGAATGAACCTGTTTTGTTACAATTTTGCATTAATCTTAATTTGAAAGAGCAAAATAAAAGATGTAACTAAAAATGTCAACCGGTTTTAAACCGGTTCCGTCCCGGAACTTAACCGGAACAAAAATAATTTCCTAAGACCGGCGCAGGAACCCGGAACAAAACATTTTTTGGAACTGAATCCAAAACCAGAACGATAAAAAAAATCGTTCCATGCTTATAGCTTAATCAGGCAATCATTTTACTGCTGAATCGTGTCAACGAACTATAGACAAAATACACATTCGACTTAACTATATGAAGGATGTGGCAAAGACTTGGCACTTGGGTCCACAACTGCAAATCACTTGCAATTATAACTCTTTTTTCCAATTTATCTAATTTGAAGTGCTTATACATTAGCGGACGCATTGTCAGTATTTATGATAAGATATATAGCTTTTGACCAGCTAACCTATTTTAGATCCAATTTGACGTACCTCTCGTCATCCATCAAAACATATTCCTAAAATTTTGTCAAAACTTATTAATACCGACACACACACGGCCCATTTAGCGGACAAGTTGAACTTTTTAACGAAATGTTATTTTTAAAAAAATTTAAATAATATTTAAAATAAAAAAATTCTCGACGCCATACTCACATAGTAAATTACACGAAATTTTGTCTTGATTCAGTGCTGGACAATTTTCCGTGTGTCTTACTATGTGAGGGCTTGGCAAGTACGATAGAATTTTGGTGTCGAGAATTTTTATTATTTTTTACTCCACAGATTACTCAACTACTATTGTTACAATTTCGAATATCAGTAAATTGTGATATTTGAGCTGGTACATGACTCCCTTCGCAGACGGAAAACCATATCATTTAAGGTTATTATACTACAAATCGGACGGTTTTATATCATTTCGTGACTGATATTTGGTTAGCTGCGGCGTCTAACCTTGTATGGTTCTTCGTATGAAGTTTTTACCCCAGTTCGAATTTTATTAATCCTGACCAAGACGTAATAGCAGTTGTCGAGTGATTTTGGAACAAAAATATCAATTTTTTTACCGATACCAAGTAAAACGGCTGGTACTTCTGAGATCCAATTAATTGTGTTGCCTCTAACCTTGAGAGCAGTTTGATCTGTCGGTGTGAGCGTTCGCCCATGACATTGCCTTTCGAGGAGTTTCGTTAACTCTGAGAAAATTTTCGAAAACTTACTCTTGATTTTTAGCAGGATATGACCGTTTCGTTGTTGATCTGCAATAACGTTATCGGTACTTTGAAAATGCTGAATATCCATGTTAAATTGCCTAATATAATCTAAGTGGCGTGATTGCCTTTGATAACGTTTAGTTTTAGACTGAATTGTTCGTTGAATCTAACCGAAAATAGTTCAAAAATTATGACCCTCTAGCAGACTAAACAGACGAACAATGATTGAAATCGAAAGTACAGTAAATATAGTGTCCTATAGTTTTGGTAGTTTGGTATTCTAGAGTCTCGGCTTCAATTCCCGATGGTGAAATCGAGGTAGTGTGTTTTTAATGTGTATAAGTATGTGTATTTTTCCGGGCCTTTCATCGTGGGCCCATTGGTGACATTGAGTTCTGGACTGATCCGCCCAATCCGACCGCTCTTTTTGGAAAAACTTAAAATGCATTGAAAAAAATTCTTTAAAATTGCATTGATCCTAAAAAAATTTGGGATTCGTAGTTTAGAACTAATTCTCAAAATCACTCAAGGAATTATCTCCACTATCGACGTTGTCTACATTGTCGACGTTGTCTACAGGTTGTCGACATGTCGTCGTAGAACATAATAGGTGACGCGTAAATGCCCATCACTGCTGGAGATGGATGGTGCGGTACTATTGGTCAAACTAATGAACTCAGTTAACACTAGCAACAAAATCGTCTGATTCACAACTGATATTAGATTGTCCACCAGGAAAACGAAGCAAATTGAACCGCTATGGTATTAGAACTGACCAACCCAAGTCAATGGTTTCACGTGGAATCGGCCAATAATCCAGGCGAGAATCTCCGGGCTATAAATTGTGATCCACAGAAATTCGATTCATTATTCAGCCTTATATCAGAGCAACACAAATGGCGAATTAAAGTCTTCCAATTAACAAAAAATCTACATTAATAACCTATTGTCCATTTTTAGATAATTCGTTGACTCTCAGAGTAATTGGAAGACTGGAGCGTGGTGATTTACTATTTTACCTTCTGATACGTGATCACTTGTTAATTAACCATCTTTTAACATTAATGCCTGAACCAGACCTAACCCTACACAAACAAAATAAACTTTCTCGTTAGTAAACATCAGAAGTCAAACAGCTCCGCGTATATCATGAGAGACAAAAAATGTGTCGGAATCAAAATTGTCAAGAAGCATCTACCAAAGTGCAAATTAGGGTAAACTACGAGTTAATGAATTCGATTTTAATAATAATCAGTTTTTAAAGGCCATTGCTGGCCCCTTACTGAGTGAATTGAGTGGCTCTAACGGTTTCGATCCTCAGTTGGCTCCAACGGTTTCGATCCTCTTCATACTGCCTAAGACAATCTGAAGAGGCCAAGTCGTTCTCTACAACGTGGAGCCATCGTCGCCTGCAACGACCTCTGCGCCTACCATATGATGGCTCTCCTTTCAGAGATCGCTGCACAATTCGATCCGGCTCAGCACGCAGAACGTGACCGAGCCAGCGTACTCACTGAGATCTTATTTCATGCACAATATCGGCGATCTTCATCAGATCTCTGATCTCCAAATTGTACAGAGCTCCGTATGTACCATCTATTTCGCGTTTTGGGCCGTAAATCACACGCATGACTCTTCTCTCAAATGTAAGGAGCCATTTCTCGTACTATTATATCCGTCAGCGCCCAACTTTCACATCGAAACATAACAACGGGCCTGATCAACGCTTTGTTAAGCTTAAGCTTCACGGCACTTGATAAGTGTTTAGATTTATCAGTGGCCTTAGAGGCTACAAAGAACGACTGCCAGCTGCCAGCCGCACTTTAATATCCTAAATTAATATCCACACTGTTATCGTGAGTGATAAGAGGACTCAAATATTTGAACCTCCTCACTTCTTCAAATGTGTTGTGGCCACCACTAGAATCTGGTGTGCCTTTGTCCCTATAATCTGAGATTATGTATTTCGTTTTGAACTTATTGTCCATCTGTATATGCAAGCACTTGATTGGACTGGCGATATAAGATGTTGCGCTGAGGTGCTTCAGATTTACGAAAGATGGCGACCTAGCATCTCCCTGCCGAACACCCGAGCTAACTGCAAAAATTCTTGATAGCCTGTTTTAAACTTTAACACTGCATTGAGACTGTGTTACTGTCATTCTACACAATCGCACAATTTTTGTTGGCATACCTAGATATTCCAGCTCAGACCACAAACTCTCTCGATTGATTGTAACATAGGCCTGCCGGAAATTAAGAACCATCTGATGTACGAGGATGGAAGTCTCATAATATTTAGATAGAATCATCCGCAACAAAAAAACCTGATCAGTGACTGATCGATTCGGATGAAATCCTCCTTGATAGTCACCAAATAGGCCCTCCACTAGAGGGGTGATTCTATCAGCAGTTCGTATATGAGGTGAATCAACTACAGTCTGTGACGCATGATGAACACCAAGCAGGTCGGTAAAGTGTCCATTCCATGCTTCGATGTTGACAGAGAGGTTTCGATCCCGGTCCCAAATGGCAGTTGACGCTGGCTTGAAAGTTTTGTGCAATCTAGTAATTCCTTTAAAGAAATTACGTGAACTGAGCTCATTGTTGAGTTGTTGTACTTTCAGAACTCCGACCTTCCACCATTTATCGTCTATCCGCTTAGCTGCCCTCCTATAGTAAGAGTAGCCTTGTTTTTCCTCGCGATTGTGATACGTTATTGCACTTCGCTATGGGCTATATTTTGTTTCACAACTGCAAGTCGACACTCGTTATCAAACCAATCTTTCTTGGGTCTGACTTTCACTATACCTAAAGCCTGTTGAGCAACACTGACAACGGAAGTTTTCAATGCCTCCTGATATCCTTTCTTTTGATCTTCATTTATCAGACCTTCACAGTTGAAACGTTCCATGCGTTTCGCTGTGTTTCCGGACCTGTACAAAAATATCCGCCGTAGCTTTGCAGCGATCACATAATGTCAGTTCGATTAGTCCTACGATAATATTCATCCAAATTCCAAACAATCACAAAATAGAAAATATAACAAATTAGTTTATATCTTAAAATTAACACATGCATTACACACACACACACACACACAGATACTGGTCCTTTAATTTAAAGTCAAGCCACTTGTATTTTATATTTTCTTAATAAAAAATAATAAAAAATTCTTTTATAATAAAATTTATTTAACATTCTGTCATCATCAACCCTTTCTCATAATAAATCATTTCGAACAAAAAACTCAATGTTCTACCTTGTATATGTATGTACGAGTATTCAAGATTTTATAATTTTTAATAAGTCATAAAAATTTTTGTATATTCTTATTATACATTAAGTAACGATAAAAATCGATTTCGTCCATCCATCCACATCCATCCTCAAAATATAATAATATTCAATTCAATCCATCCGTCTAAATTTAAGAATTCATTCATTCATTAGGGAAAAAAAATTAAAGTTTTATTCTCCGGCACTCTCGCATTTTGAGTCTCGTCGCGACTCGTCTCGATCGATGATACTTTTATCTGATCGTTTGAATTTGATATAAATTTAAAAAATAATTTAATGGTTTCCACCAAGAGCACCGAAAAATAAAAAATAATTCTTATATGAATGTACTGTACATACATACAGATATACGTTGTACTGTACCATCAAAGACGCGCGGTTTATATAAAATCAACAGGTGGGCTATATGATGAATTAAAAATTAAAAGTCTTCAAATAACAACACAACACAACAGCATACAAGTAATAAACGATTTGGTTGTTGTTAAGCTTCTATTGGCTCAATCATTTATATTTTTATATGAGAGATACACAAAAAGGGTTGCTACATAAATAAAAGGGTTCAACACTCAGGTATTTTTTTTTTTTTTACCAATTTATCGGTTTATGTTTATGTCATCAAAATTATTTTTGTGGTAATTATTTTTCGAAAATCAGGTGGGAAATCGTCATATACCTAATGTGACTACTTACATATGTAATATTAGATTTGATCGATGGATTAATATATGTTGTGTAGCCACCACCTGAGGATTTTGGCCAGGTGATGTTTCATTTTTTGATTAATTTCAGACACATTGGTTTTACAGCTGTAATACGTCGTGTAATATTATATTTTGTAATTGGTTGTCTTCGAAACATAACTAATAAGTATATTGATTACTATCAGATGGTTAATAAACGATTGATATTTTTTGATTAGTCCGGGGAATAGCACTTCCTGTGAAGATTCAGGGTAAAATATCTTTTCTGTCATGTTCTATGTTCGATGTTCTATGCCCTATGTTCTATATGTGCTATGTTCTATGTTCTACGTTCTTTATTCTATGTTCTATACTCTATGTTCTATGTTCTATGTTCTATGTGCTATGTTCTATGTTCTATGTTCGATGTTCTATATTCTATGTTCTATGTTCTATGTTCTATGTCCTATGTTCTATGTTCTATGTTCTATGTAATATGCTCTATGTTCTATATTCTATGTTCTATGTTCTATGTTCTATGTACTATGTTCTATGTTCTATGTGCTATGTTCTATGTTCTATGTTCTATGTTCTATGTTCTATATTCTATGTTCTATGTTCTATGTTCTATGTTCTATGTTCTATGTTCTTTGTTCTATGTTCTATGTTCTTTGTTCTATGTTCTTTGTTCTATGTTCTATGTTCTATGTTCTATATTCTATGTTCTATGTTCTATGTTCTATGTTCTATGTTCTATGTTCTATGTTCTATGTTGTGTCCTTCCACTTTATGGAAAATTTTACGAAATGATCTTGTCTTAAAAGCTTCGAAGATTCAACTTGTGGAGGAATTAAAGCCAAACGACCATCGTACGCGCCGCCAATTCGGCGAATGGGCTGAATCACATATTGATATTGATGTTGAATTTTCATTCAAAATGGTTGAATGGGTACGTAAATAAGCAGAATTGTCGCATTTTTAGTGAGGATAATCCTCAAGCTTATGTCGAAACACCATTACATCCACAGAAAAATACTGTTTGGTTGCGCTTTATGGGCTGATGGAGTTATTGGTCCACATGTGTTCAAAAACGATGATGGTCAGAATGTTACTGTCAATGGTGAGCGGTATAGGAACATTGTTAGACATTTTTTCGTACCTCGATTAGCAGGCATTAGATCTTGCTGACATGTGGTTCCAACAGAACGGAGCCACATGCCACACAATTGTCTACGTCGATAAACCAGAGACAATTGAACACCTGGAAATCAACATTCAAAGAGTTATCGGCGAAATACGGCCACAAACCGGATCTGAAACTTCAGAAAAATCATATTCTCAAATTTATCTGGTTTATAAACATAAAATATTTGTTCAAAGCTTTTAGTTCAGTAAGCACATTTGTTCGTAATAATGAGCTGTAAAGCTTTTCCCGATACTTCAATGAGCAATTTATATTAGTTTTTCACTTCACTAAAGCTTTAACTAGTTTGCCTTAAAATGTCTTAATTTAGTATTTTCATAATTTCAAATTAAAAAATTTACAAGCTTTTATAAGCTCAAACTAAAAGCTCTCGATATACCTTTTATTATTATTTAGAATTAATTTACAGAGCTTTTCTCATCAATTTATGCAAATTATTATTTAAACAAGTTATACCCTCTTCAATTATGAGCTTTCCAAACAAACCCTGAAGTTAGGCTGAATAATGCGCTTGAAGAAAACGAGATGAATTAATAATTGTTAAAATAATTTCTCTGAGAAGAGCTTTTTATATTTTCAACACTAAATATTTTTACGGTATCATTACTTAAATTTTATTCTATTTAGAGAGTCGAAGAGCTTGCAAATAATGTCAATATTTTAAAATTTTTAAAATACTGAAGTCACTTTTTAAATAGAATTTTTAATATAAAAAATGCTTTTCTGAAAGGCTGTTCTAATACAATAACCACAACTACATAGATGTGTTAGTGTGAAAATGGTGGGTTTATTGTTTTAAGTAGACCTCTATTATTAGACATGAAACCATCAGCCATAGATGAATTCAATATTTCCAATATTGCTACTTTACTTGTGTTCAAAAATAACCCTTCTCCACTTTTCGAACAATCTAAATGATTTCCTTTTGGAATACAATACCAAGCATCATCAGTATGATAAAGCGTCCGCAAATAAGGAAGAATTTCTGTTGACCCCCAAAAACTAATGAGTATTGGTTTCAATTGGTTTCCATTTGCAATACAGACAAATGGTGGAAGTACCATACATTTGAATCGGTAAACCATTCGATCGCTTTAGGATAGACATTAAATTTTCTAAAACAACTCAAAGTAGCCAAATTAGCAGACAATATATATCGAATATATCAAACAGAATGAGCTTTTAAAGCATTATGGAGAATTTTTGGATAGCTTTTTTTTATAAAATCTCATGAACTTTGTGTTCATTTTAAACCTTGAAAATTCGTACTAAATCAATAAAATTGATTACTTAAAGTTCAGGTACAAAGCTTTTCGGTGTAATTTTTTTTTAAAATTTTAAACAAGAGTTTTTTTCATGTAGAAGAGGGTATATTATAAATACATCGCCTTCTAGTTACATATTCATTCATAAGCTTTTCGAGGAGCAATTGGTTTCATTTTTAAAAGCTTTCAATTATTTTTAATGTTCAACCACATCGCTACAAATAAAAATTAAAACTTTGAGGGAATATTTAATACTACAGGATTAAAATTTTAGTATCCAAATAGCTTTTGGAAGCTTTTATCAATTATTTAAATAGAATTTTAAATGGAAAATATACAAATTATTTTTGTAATATTTATAATTTAATAAAATTCTTAAGCACGGAAATATTTTTCAACAAACTTTAATATTTATTTTAAAAAGCTTAAAACGAATAAAGATTAGTATTTGTTCTAATTATAATAATAATAGAAGAGGAGAAAATGAAAAATTAAAAATACCTCTTGAGTTTTCTGGATTTTGGCATTAATCGAAACTGGATGCAAAAAAACTAAAATTTTTGCGAGCTTTTCAACAAATATTATTTTTTACGATTGTTAAAAAAGATTAAATATTAAAATAAATATCTATAATATAAGCTTTTCAGAGCTTTCGACAAGCTTTCATTTATAATTAATAATAAAACTTGTTCAAGCTTTCGAATGAAATGAAATTGTTTCATGATTAACTTCCAAATACTATTGTTCGACTTTTACTCTAAGCTTGCAAAATCGTATTGATACGCTTCTTAGTTGGTATGGCTTATAATAAACCAAATTAAAGATGCTTTTCACAACTTTTCAAAAAGCTTTTCTAGAAGCGTTATTCATAAAAGAGGTTTCTAAATTTTTTTGAATTCGATTTGTATGGAAGCTCCTCATGATTTGAATATCAATTTGTTAGACATAACTGTTAAAATATAATAAGCATCCAAAAAGCTTTTGAAAGTTTTCCTACGTAAATTTACAAATATATTTTTTTACACCACCTGGTGCTATTCGATTTATTTTCAAATATTTCACATTCACATTTTTTTTAAGCTTTCATTTGATAAGAAATGTGTATTCACAATAATACACACATAAGCTTTCATTTGATAAGAAATGTGAATACAATTTTTTACGTTTTTGCATGAGTCTGTATTTTATTAAAAAACAATTGGTATGAATCTTAACTGAACCATTAAAACTTCTAAGAGGCGAGCTTTTAATTTTTCGTTTTAATTCTTACGTTTAATGAGAATAATCATTAAACCATAGTCATTTAATTTCATATAGAAAAAAATGTGCTTTTAAATTCTCTAAAGCTTTTAACTTTAAAATTTATTTTACTCAATTAGATGACTTCGTTTCGCGTTCAAATTTTTTAATTTCAATAATTATTGGAATAGTTGCTCCTTGCAATTTGGAAATTTGAGAGCTTTTTGGAAATATTTGTTATCAAGTATATTAAATTAGTTTAATTGATTTTATTCATCTCGATTACAAGATCAAATGTCCACTTTCATAATTTGTGGAAGGGTCCTAATGCACATACAACACTAACATCTTAATAGTGGTTTACAAACCTGAATAAGCGAACATTTAATAAACTTGAGTACATTTTTATTAAAAAGCTTTTACTCGTATAATTACGATTTAATGGTCCCCGCGTTACTTACAATCTTGAAATAGTTTTGTTGTAGGAATTATTGTAGTACACATTTTACATAGATGACAAAATATATAAATGAGCTTTCATTTAAAAACTTTCAAAACGGGTTTACATTTTAATTATTAATGTAATGCAAGCTTTTTAGGGAGGGAGGGATTCAATTATTAAATCTTTTCAATATGAATATTATATGAAAGCTTTAAATTTCACATTAAATATTTCCTTAATTTAAAAGTTTAATTTGATATTTTAAAAAAGCTTTTATTTACACAATGTAAAATAAAAATTAGTTTTTTAAAGTGGCTAGCACGGGAACTTGAGCAGTCTCATCAGTGTGCCATTGATTTCAATTATCATTCGATATTTTCTATTGAAAAACGAAATCTTTCAAATCAAAAAAAAGTTAAATTTGAATTGAGTACATAGATTTACTGATGAAGCTTTTATAGTTTAATTCAACACTGATAGTTAATGTTTTTTGCTGATTTTTCCAAATAAATAAATTAAAAGCTTTGCATGGAGTTTTAAATAATTAAAACATAAATAAATATTTTAATCCAAATTTAAAGTATATTGAAAAGTTTAAAGTCAAAATTTAGTATTAAAAACTTTGTGCAATTGTTTATTGAAAGCCGTCCATCAAAATCAAAGTTTAACAATATATTGGGTACAAATGAATGTTCATATTACGTTTGTCAGAGCAAAATAAAATCCTGGACCATTGGTTATAATGCTTATAAAGCTTTCATAGTATTTAAAGCTCACCAAAAATAATTAGCCCCTCAAAAATTATAATACGAATATACAGAACGAGATGAATTGAACCGAATGAAAACATTCATAATTCCCTAAATTTAAACTTTTTATTCAAGATTTTAAAAAAGCTTTTATATGTACACTTACTTAGTTTATCAGTTTTCGTGAATGATTTTCCAATTTTGACACAAAAGCTTACTCAAATTATAATTTTTAGTCAAATTGTACATTTTTCAAAAAAAAATTAATTGAAAGCTCTGATTATGCTTTATCCCGATTATATTAATTTAATTAATTTTAAATATTATTTTTGATTTTCGAAAAGTACGGTATAACGCTTTTAATCCCCATCAGGCAGTGAAGATTTTGATCGAAAAATGAGAGCTTTTGGTGAGTTTTTTTTAAAATTTTCAATTTTGTTTTAATTTTAAAATTCGATAGTTTTTAGTGTAAATAAAGCTCATTTTTGTACTGTGTACATCAAATTAATATACCATCGATAACGAATAACGTTTTATCAGCAATCAACTTTGGGCTCGAATGTATTTAAATTATGGCTTTTACAATGCGGGAGGTACACCCATCAAGCCATTATCTAGATACGCTTAAATCCATAAATGAACACCGAAATCAAGACACCAACTACAATTTTTATCATTGTATGATACTCTACTGAAGAAGACATTGAAGTAAAACTATATCCAGATGAATTTATAAGAACGAAAAAAAAATCAATTCTGTTTATATTAAGAGACGGAACAGAACACAACTATATACATATACAACAACAAACATAAAAAAAAATAAAATTTAAAAGATTCACAAAACAAGAACAAGTGGATTGAAAACAATAAATTATCTGTACACACTCAACGAAGACTGACTTCGCGTATAGATATATGTAGCTAACTGCATACATGTATGTATATATAGAGGAGATAATTGTCTTTGATTGTTATAATCTTTGAAATATTTGTATGTTTTGTATACAGTGCAGTATGTACGGTCGAATTGATCGTTTGTAAAATGTAAATTTATGGTTTAAACGAAAAACAAAAAAATGGCAAAGTATTTGATTTAATCACCATTTGAGGTTTTTTGTGAATATTTTGTGATATCTGATGAAATAAAATGTGCATGGCAAGATGTGGTATGTCTTTTAAAAAAAAATACAACATTTTTGTGTTATCAGCATTTTAATTAAACAAAAAGTTACATTTAATTAGGAACATATACATTATACATCGATATTATTTTCAAAGTGATCGAAAAGTTCCTTGACTCAGCTCACAGAATGGTGTTGAACAAAAGGCACACAAATAATTTAATTATTTTAAATGATCTGCGTATAAAACTCTATATAAGCTCTATATATATTATGTATAGACCCAAATTAAATATAAATTTATATCAATCGAATTGTAATATGTATTGTAGTTCTCACTGCCTGTGTCAGATAGTGTCAAGTCATTCTTAATCCCCTATATTATGTATATGTACGTTTTGTTTGCGGTTACAATGGTCGCGCATACAAATCAAAATAATTCCCTATAAAATCGCTTTATGTTGTTGTGAACCCATCAAAAGATTTTGTATGTTGTATAGCCATCAACAAATAACCGACCGACGAACAAAAAAAATTAAATAATTTTCTTATTATCCTTTTTTGTTGTTGTTGTTCGATATATAGTATATAAAAAAAAACTATGAATTTTTAATTAATTTAATTATAGTTTTTAAATAAATATAAAAATTCTATATATGTTCATATACATAATATATATAAAAATATATAATAATCATAATTATATGAGTTTTGTTTAAAAGTTATCATTAACTTAACAAATTTTATTTTTGTTGTTTTTTAAATTAATTTAATTTTATTACACCCGACCTTACTATACACATATTTCTTTTTATGGATTTTATTATTTGTATATTAAAAAAGGTGTGTCTGGTAGCAGAACAACATATAAATTCGAACAGGTGAACGTAAATCATAATCATTCTTACTGCTACTACTAATCAATGATATTTTGTAAAGTGAAGGAAATCCATCATAAATAACTACTGGCTGAGCTTTTAACAAAATACTGCGTACCCACAAGTAAATTGTTAAAATTATTTATATAAAACGATTGTACTCGATTTGGAAAGCTTTCATGTGAATTTTTAAAATAATTCAGAATTTAAAGCTTTGTACGTTTATTTGTTTCATTTGTGTAATTGGGACTATGTTTGGTCAAAAATAAATTTAAAATATCATTAATTGGTAAAAGTTGTAATTTCTATAAAAGCTTTCTAACGAAACCGAATCCTAATGTTTAAACAACTCAGTGTTTGATAAATAACTAATTGTTTATTTAAAAATATTTAAAATAAGACAAACAAAAGCTTTCTTAATATTTAGAGATGTGTTGCATGTAACTTCTTTTCTATACCGTACAGTTCAGAAAACAAAACAAAATAAATCGTAAAATAAATTTGACTATTAAAAAGCTTAAAGCTTTTTTGCAAACAAAAGTCTTCCCTTCGCAATCATAAAATATTATTTTAATGCATAGATTAATCAATGGAGTTTAGACAAACATAAATTGACAAATCTTTCAGAAAAACTGATAAATTTAGCTTTAGATCATGTTTGGACTCATTACCCAAGCTTTAACTGCTAAAATTATAAATTCATTTTCAAAAGCGGCTTCATCAAATTTATGTATGGGAAATTACTATTTCATGAAAGCTTTTATGTTTCAGAAGATATAAATATTTAAAAAAGCTTTTCAGGGAGAATTAATCCACATGGACTATAATGTTGGGTTTGGAGCGTAATGATGGGTTTAAAGCTTTTAGAAACGAAATTTGAAAGCTTTAGGCATCTGACCTTTGTGGTGGTTAACATCTCAAAATCTTTGTTTGAAAAAAATCTCTCCTGTTAGTGTCATTTTGAACAAACCATTTTAGCTGAAAGCCATTTACTTGCATGTAACATCAAATACTCACTTAGAAACTTCCTACAGCTTTAAAACCATTTGCATTTCTTTTGGATAGTTTTAAAGCGATTTCCAACATTTAAGAAATGTTTAGGAATAAAACTAGTTATGAAATTGTTTACATATTTGGAGAAATTAAAAATTTGCGTTTTGTAAAAGCTCTTATTTTTGAAAAGCTTTCGAATGAAATTTAATTGAAACGAACGAAAATGTGTGTGAATAAGCTTTATATAGTTTTATATTTTAAGATTACGTAGATTTATGTAGATACAAAAGCTTTTGAAATATTTTAGTATTAGATACATATGTAAGAAGCTTTTGATCATAATATTTATTGGACATCGTTACTGCATCAAATTTAAAATCTGTTAAATTTCTTAAAATAATTTAATTTGAATTAAACTTAAAGTTTATCCAAAAGCTCAATTCAATTTTTTTTCAAATTTACCACTAACCGATGAACCAATTCGATTATGTTCAATGGAATTTTTAAATTAGTTCGGAAATATTCATGAAATTTAATCGTAAAGCTTTAGCAATTTATCAAAATTAAAACAGTTGTGCAATTGGAAATAAATTTGGTCAAAATAAATCAAAAATAATGATTTTTTTGTTTGGTTAGAGATCTGCTTTCTCAATTTGGAATTTCTGTAAAGCTTTCGAATAGTATTCAATCCAAAAGCATCAACAACTTAGTATTTTATTAACTATTAAATCCTATTATTTAAATATTTTACAAATGAGCTTTAGACTTTGTTGGTTTTGGCTTCACTTCCCAAAAGCTTTAGATTAAAAAAGATTTAAAATATTTAAAGATTTAAATGTAACTCGTTTTTTATTTCTTAGTCAATAGAAATAAAATTTTAAAATTTTTACTTAAAAGCTCTTTAAAAGCTTAAATATATATCAATATACAAATTATTTCCGGATGCCCGAATTCATTATTTTCACCTAAAGTTGAACGTATAATTTTGTACCCTAAAGTACCATTCTTTAGACAAGAACAATTTATTGTTAATAACGTGCACGGCGATTGTTATCAATTTAATCATTTCAAAAGGTTTAAAAGCTTTCTAAAAACCAATTTGTTAAATCGATCAATCTTTTAAGCATTCAAATTACACAGCAATTATTAAAATATTAATGTTTTGACCGGTAGTTACTGCTTCCTAAGACAGATTTGTATTCATTATTTCAATCAAGATCCACTGCTGAGAGAGCAGTGGATCTTGATTGAAATAATGAATACAAATCTGTCTTAGGAAGCAGTAACTATCGGTCCAAACACCAATATTTTAATAATTGCTGTGTATTATTAGCTTCGTGCGTTTTGGTGGCAGTATATAGTAAGGAAAACCTCCGCCAAGCAAATTCTCTAGAATAGTCGCAGAAAACAATTTAATAAAAAAAACAAAGCTTTCGAAATAGTTAGGTTTGGCTTTTAGTATATGAAGTTGCATATTTTATTTCATATATTTGATTCGCTTGTGTTTAAAATAGAACTTTCCCATTTTTGTTTTTATTGAAAACTTTTATTATATGCAAACAGCTTTCGAAAACTTACTATCTAAAAAAAATTATAGTTCATGAAAACAACTGCAGGACATATTTGAGAAATTAATTGTAAAGGCTTTATTTATTTAACAAATTCCTAAATATGCTTGTATAACTAGAATAGAAGTGCTCTATTCCTGAAAAGTTTAAGAGAGCTTAATCTAAAGAACAAAATGGTTATCATTGGTTTTTTACAGCTTTCCAATTTTTTTCTCATCATAATTTAAAATTTAACAGCTCCTTTGAAATTATATATATAAAAGCTTCATAGCAAAATAATTTTTACAAATGTGGTTTGTAAAAGCTTTAGTATTTTAGAAAGCTTTTAAATATGCTTAATTATATAGAATTTTCTTTCTAATTCAGATATGGTCATGAAATTTAATCGTAAAGCTTTAGCAATTTATCAAAATTAAAACAGTTGTGCAATTGGAAATAAATTTGGTCAAAATAAATCAAATAAACAAATTTTTTTGGTTGGTTAAAAATCTTTTTCTTACAATTTGTAATTTCTATAAAGCTTTCGAGCGAAACTCAATCCAAATGCTTTAACAACTTATTGTTTTATTAAGTATTAGTCCTATTATACATTTTTCACAAATGAGCGCTATACATAATTTGTTTAGGCTTGATTATCCAAAAGTTTTAGATCAAAAAAGCTTTTCAAATATGTAACTGGTTTTTTATCAGGACAATTGAAAGTTAGTTTAATTTGTTTAGTCAATAGAAATCAAATTTTTAATTCTTAATAAAAAGCTCTTTAAAAGCATAAAGATATATTAAAATAATAATTAGTTCAGGATGCTTAAATTCATTCTTTCCATCTATAAAGTGAACGTATAAGAAAGGTATAAGAAAGCTTAATCTAAAAATCAAACTTGTTATCATCGGTTTTGACAGCATGCTGTTTGCTGATCATCAAATAAAAGCGTCCTAGCAAAATAATTTTTTAAAATGATATTTGAATAAGCTTTATTATTTTAGAAAGCTTTTAAATGTACTTAACTACATAGAATTTTCTTTCTATCACTTCAAGTTAGTTAATTGGAATTTTTTTTTTTAAATATAATCGAAAGCTTTCATACTTTTAATAATTATAATTTAAAATTTAAAAGCTCTTGTGACATAATATATTAAGCTTTCATTTGTTTTTGGACAGGCAAAATTTACATGTTTATTTACAGGTAAAAGCATTAACATTTTAAAAAGCTTTTAAAAGCTTCTCTGAAGCCGCGTTGTTTAATTCAGTGGCCCCCGTACCCTAGTATTGTGGCCACCGGAACAATCAACTTCTCTGTTATTAACACTTTTTCGCCCGTTCAGCTGTATGTAGAGTCATGTGGCTTTAATGATTTTTTTACTAATGTTCGTTGGTTGAGTCACGAGGAAATCGTTTAAAACGATTTAATGGTCTGTTGATAAGCTCTTGTGATACAATATTTCAAGCATTGATTCATTGTATGTATTATAAAAAAGCAAAGCACGATTTTAGTCCAAATAAAATTAAGTTTCGAAAGCTAGATTTGAAATGATCATTTAGAACATTTTATATGAAAGTCTTGTGTAACTTTCCGAAAGCTTTGGAAAACCATTGGGTTTTGCATGAGATACATATAGAGCTTTTATAATTTTTTTTTAAACTTTCTATGGGAGAATTAAAAATTGTCATGATGAAATTGAATATATAACCTCTATTTAGTTAAGATGTCGAACACCTTAATTATCGTAACTAGAGCAACAAAACCATGAAACACCAAATACGCAAACTACATACATACATACATATTATACAATTTAGTGGCGGCTTCTGAAATGCTAAAATATGTAGTTACATTTTAAACTAAAAAATTTAATTTAAAATGACATTAAGTATAGTTTTGTGTTTTGTATTTATTTAATTTATTTAAACAGTAAAATTAACTTTCATGTATTTTGTCATTTTAAGTTTCTATACAAACATTTTTCATGATTCCAAACTCTGTAAAGGTAAATACTCTTACAACAATTTTCTTTAAATTTTTATTTTTATTTTTTTGAAAACTAGAACATGTAACTAAAATAGTTAAAACAAAAAAAAAACTTCAAACGTTACATTTTTAGTTTTTAACATTTTAACGCATGAAAATTGCACGGCGATGTTTTGTGGAAAATTGTCTTACCTCAATTTCGTGAGAATTTTTAAGTTACGAAAATTGTTGTATTTTCTGTATATGTGTGTGTGTGAGTGTGTGTGAGTGTGTGTGTGTTTACGCGCACAGTATAGAAAGAAGATGTCTAATTATATAAAATTTAACAACAAGATGCGGGAAAAATAAGAAAATCGAAACAACAATGGGATTGATTTAAATTAAATTAATTAACAAAAAAAAAACTAGAAGAAAGTTATATAAACATACATGTATGTATGTATATAGACGTTAAGAGATGTTGAAAGTCGAACAGATTTCACGTCATGATTAACGTTTATGTGTCTCAACATCCTCGGAACGAATCGTTGCATATATTGTGTCATCGTTGCAATGTAAATATAATAAATTTAATAATAAATTACAAATTGCAATCATTTATCAACAATTTTTTTCGTACTGATCGTTTGATAACAACAACAACAAAATATACAAAATATATATTTCTTACCCCGAGATAAGATCTTTAAAATCTGTTGCCATTTACTTCATCTTTTTTTTTGTAAAATTTTTTTTTATTTTTTAATTTCTTGAACAAAAGGTGACGACAATGACAATAATTTTTAATTCAACACCCGAGCTATTTATTTATCCCCCCGCATTGTGGTCTGTGTATAAAATAAATATTCAATAAATTTTTTTTTTTTATTGGCAAGGTCCACTCAACAACATATTTTTTGTTTTTGGTTTCACTGGAGGCTATTAAAATAATGTACATCTGAGAGCTTTCTGCGTTGCGAAGGGGTGGGTGACTAATTTATCGAATTAATTTTAAATTTAATTAGCTGGGAATTTATCAACGCAAATCGATTTAAATGTTTTTTTTTTTTGGTTTTGTTAATGATCGTTGGTTCATGGAAAATCAACCAAAATTTTAAGTAACTTCCGTTTGATGTATGTATGTTTATAGGTATACAGAGTTACATACACGTTCGTTCGATCGAGTGTAATTTAAATTCAAACGAAATTTTTATGGTAAATTGATTACTCTTTTAAAAACCAACAGAAATTTATTTTGTTTACTTTAGATACCTAGATTTTATAGCTATTTAACGATGATTATTTTAATCAATTTTAAATAAAACGTGATTTGTGGTTTTGTATATATATATATAGCCGAGTACATAATCCAAATGGATAGTAATAATAATGAGATTCAACATAAATGGAATAAATTATAAGAAATTAAAATGTCAGCACATAGCATTATACGATTTATGGGTAAGCGACATTTTTCAATAATGACAATTTAATATAAAATCGATTAAGTTTAAACCGTATTTGGAGTCCAGCGATATTTTGACAGATATCGTGCAAACGAAGCGATTTCATTTTCAAAACAATATGAAAGTAATGTCAACTTTCGTTTTCATTTTATGACAAGAGCTTTCGAATATTAAACAATCGAAAAGCTATCTGTGCTAATTGAAGTATAAAACAATGTTTAAATTAAAAATATTAAATTAACCTGTAAAGCGTACATTGGGTAAGCTTTCAACTAAGTTAAAAGTCCACCAGTTTTCTAAAAGTTAAATAGTTTTGATAATATTGTAAATTGTCAATATACAATATCTAAATTGTATAAAAAATTCTATTTACAAAAAAGCTCTGATTAAGCTTGCTTATATAAATGATCCCAAATTATGATTTTGAGAGCAAATTAGAGCCGTTATAATTTTGAAATTTTGTTTCTGAATAATCAAAGCCTATCAATTTTGTTTAACCTTCAACAAATCATATCTAGAAAGGGTAACGAGATAACTTAACCCAATGAAAAAATACCTTATATTTCCGTAATTTAAAATTTCAATTTAATATTTTAAAAAAGCTTTTAAGATAGCCAATGATTGGGTTTAATTTAAAATTGGTTTTTCAACGTGGCTAGAACGGAAACTTGATCAGTCTCATCACTGTGCTTTCAATTTTGATTTTAATTGTACTCGGTATTTCTTATTTCATCACAAAAGCTTTCAAATTTGAATATATAAGATATATTTACTGATGAAGCTTTTAAAAAATAATTCAATAATAATTATTCATTGAAATAAATTAAAAGCTCAAATAGAATTTGCGTGGAGCTTTAAATAACCAAAACATGTACAAATATTTCACTTTTTTTAAATGTAGATCCAAGCTTTCATAATTCAAATTTGAAGTATATTGTCAAAGCTTAACGTCAACATTTTGGTATTGAAAACTGTGAGCTGCCCAACAAACTCAAATTTTAACAATTTTTTGGGCACAATGAATGTTCATATTACGTTTGTCAGAGCTTAGGATTTGGCCATTTTTTTTGGCAAAAACGCTTATAAAGCTTTCACAGTATTAAAAGCTCAGTATGAATATTTAACCCGCCAAAAATAATATTACGAATATACAGAACGAGATGAATTGAACCGAATGAAAAAATTCATAATTCCCAATATTTAAAGATTGTATTCAAGATTTTAAAAAAGCTTTCATATGTACACAAAATAGTACCAAAATCTAATAAATTTTTTTTTTTTAATTTTAAATTGAGTTTCTCGTTAGAAACGCTTAATAGTATATTTATATATGCACCTTAAACAACGAAAGCTTTTATTAAATAAAATTTTCTTATATTCTAATTTTCAATTTGAGTAGGTTGCTTAGATTCCCTAAAAAGCTTTTTAAATTTGAATAAACATCGATTTTGTTAATCAACAATTTTTAAAATTAAAGCTTAGTTTGTCAGTTTTCGTAAAATTTGTTAAATTTGACAAAAATCGTTGAATAATAAGTTAAAGCTTTTAGAATCTGGATTATTTTCTCTAGAGTTCTGAGCTTCTATCATTTTCCGTTTTTCACAAATCTAATAAAATTGAGAATTTTGAGCTTTCGATAAAAAATATAAGCCATGTTTCAAAAACTTACTAAGATACTTTAAAAGCATCTAAGTCTATTTAAGATGCTTTCGTTTCTATGTCTCAAACTGTATTTTTAAACAATTTGTTAATTTTTCCAAAACATTAGATGAAAGCTCTCGTACTTTCGAAGTGATTTTTATATCGATTTGTCAAATTTTTAAAATTATGTTTGTTTTTTTAAAAGTACGGTATAAAGCTTTTCCTCCCCATCATACATTTCTGCCTCAACTTTTTTAAAGTATTATTTTTAAAAAGCTTTGCCAAAAAAAAATATTATTTCTCGTTTTAATTAAATTATAGATCATCCATTAAAAGGTATCGAATTTAGAATTCCTTAAATATTATTATGTTATTTTATAAAACTATCGAATTAAGCTTTTTCATAAATTTTTAGTTTAACTGGAATTAAATTATTTTTATAAATTCAAAAGATTTTTAATTTGATGTAGTCACGATGTTGCAAACAAATATTCGAAATAAAACACACAAAATCCTAAAATATTTGGAAAGCTTTATCATTATTAAACTTTAAAATATGAAGCCTAAAAAAATTAATTGTATAGTGAAAATTTAAAATTTGAAAATCTCAAGCTTAATCATTAATTTTTTTATACATTTCGACTAAATTTCTCTCGAAAGCTTTTAAAAAGCTCGATCATTTATCTTACATTTATTTGATCAAATATGTAGTTAATACGTAATTATTTTTATTCCTTTTAATTTGTAAAGCTTTGGAAATCATTTTAGAACTTTTCAAAAGAAATGCAAATGGTCTTAATGCTTTCGAATTATTAAATGATTTGTTCAATATATTTTTTTAAATAAAAACTTTGATATGATAACCACTATGAATATCTAAAGCTTCCAAATTAAGTTTCCAAAAGCTTTAAAACGAACACTATCTGCCATTGAGAGCTATTTAATATTTAGTTTAAAAAAATTTAAAATATTTAAATTTTAAATTAAATTTTTGGAATTTTCATAAATTCTATAATTATTCTGAAAATGTGAAAGTTTGAATAAAAATTGCATCCTTATCTCGTTGCTACTAAATTTCAATGTTTCTGAGAAGTGCATTTAGCTGAATCGTTATTTGTTTAAAATTAAAATTTTTGCAAAATTTCAAATTTTCAAAATTTTAAAATCTTAAATTAGAAATTCTCGTAAATTTTACAATTTTGAAAATTGTATAATATAACGAAATAATATTTTTTAAGACTTAATTAATTTTTTTACTAGTGATTCTCAAGTTTCAAATTTTTAAAATATATAATTACCGAAATTCTCTTAAGTTTTACTATTTTCAAAATTTGAAATAATAACTAATTTGATATCATTTGATACCGGAAAAAGTTTGTAAATTGTTGAGTTCCTTCAAGACATTGAAAACTAGCAAATTTTCTAAATTTACAGAATTGAAAAATAAATGAAAATTACTTATGCAGATTAGAGAATTTTGGAATATTTTGTATTGTATCACACATAAATTAGTTTCATAGATCTCCTAAACACAATTATCTCACCCATATCGATAATTGTTTGTTTATAAGAATTAGTCTTTCAGATAAAGCACAACATAGCTCCAAACCATATCTGCTAAATTAGCTGTGTAAAATTCTCATAAATTCCGAATATTTTATAAAATTTCTGATTAAAGCTTATCTGGGGTTTATAGAAATATAAAACTCAACAGAATGGCGGAAATAAAATAACATGGTCTGCGAAAATTTTAAATTATTCGGGCTTACAAGAGGAACACTGACTCGCCGAAAACCTCCGCCTCTCAATATTGTGATTTACGATTTAAGGTTTTAGACCCTCGATGGGCTCAAATTAGGGTTATTCAATTGCCAACCAAAAATTTACACGAAGACCAAAAATTATCATCACAAATACCTGCGGTTCTCGCTGTTATACGTTTAAGGATTATTGGAAAGATAAACACAATATAGGCGGATAAATTAAACAAAATTCTTTGCATTGTGACAAATAAGTTAAAATTCTTCCCCAAAAACAAAACTGTTCTGGCTGAGAAAGAAGATTCTACCAAATTTAAAAATTGATAGGATAATTGCCCTTTAGGGCCCCAAGCACATATTTAGTTGTCTAGATTCCGGATAGAGAAGGACTAGGATAAATAAATTAAATTTCCTTCTATAAACATAAAATTATTTTATGGCTTATCAAGGGAACGCCGCCCCAAAACTCTCACTATTGTTATTTATAATTTTAGGAATTGAACACTCGATATGGCCGAAATAAAAAAAAAAAAATTCTGGACTCAGTTATCACTCCAAATGACTCGTTATTTAAATTTGTTTATTGGAACTTATAGTCCAGTACCACCAGCAAGTAAACTTACTTTGATGATGCAACTCTAAGTGCAAACCTAAACCGAAAAGCGAACCTTAGCAAATTCTAAAAGTTGGATCCACGGGATGGTTGAATAAAAGATCCGGAAGAGTTGATCCAACTTGCCTTTAAAGACATTAAGAAATAACCAGCGGTCTTATTTTGGAGAGTAAACAGACCTGGAAAATAAATATTTTAGAAAAAGTCAATCATTTCTGTTGAAGCGCCAGTGAAGTGATCAGATCTATTCTGTGGGATTACAGCTCTGGAGACGAGCTGTAAAGATCACGGCAGTTATGAACTATGAATTGTTGAACTGATGGTTCAAAAAGGGGTGTGAGGATAGGGTGTGGAGTGCTTTGTGAGACACTGAAGATATGCCTCCCTTTTGGGCTGAACTTACCGCTACCTTCATGAGGTGGAGGAATGAATAATATTCCAAATGACCTGAAATTATAGAATGAATAGCGGGTTTTAAGAGACTTAACGTCAAGGGTATTCGATGCTTCATCGAAAGGTCAAAATGGTATGATGAGTAGGAAACAGAAAATCTTAAAGGTGCCAGTACCACTACATTCAGTTTGTGTCGATATGTCAGTCTTGAAACAACCATCCAAGCAAAATTATAATTTCCTACAAAATTATCTGTCCGAGCCCGTTGGACGCAGTTCCGATCACTTTGAATAAGGAATAGATCAAAATGTCTAGCGACATGAAGCTATATGTATACCAAATTTTAGCTCTTTGCGATACTAAATGGAAAGAAGGCACTACTCGAATGGAAACCAATAAGTAGCAGAATAATAACAGCAAAATTCCATTCGAAAATAAGAAACATAACAATCATGCAGTACTATGGACCTACGGAAGAGGCAGATGACATAACAAAAGATAAATTCTACGAACACAAGGAACAAATAGTACACACCGCGCAACGACATCAAAATTGCCCAACGAGATTTCAATGCTTCAATTGGAACATGTCGTTAATCATGGGTAAGTAGCACTAGTTGCTTCACGAAACAATGGAGATAGATTCTACGACTGGTTGTGCCACAAACCAGGCAGCAAATTCCCAAATAAAGAAATACACAAATACTCTTGGACATCACCAGATGACAGAAACAAGAACCAAATGACAATGAACTAACTGGTTAATAAAAAATTTCTAACCTCCCTGCAAGATGTCAGAACAATGCGAGAAGCAGATGTACACAGCGACCACCAACTGGTCAAACAAGTCAAACCATCCGCTCTAAAAACACACATGAAAACATATCGGAGGAAGTGTAACATCAACAGATTGAGAAACACACCGACACAAATAATACATCCAAAGAAATGCTCCAACTCAATCTAGCAAGCAATGAAACCAGTTCCAACATCGATCAAAAATGGGAACAACTAGAAGATGCCCTATATCAAGACTGCTCACACCAATGTGCTCGGCTTATCGAAGAGGTTGAAAAATTCGTCTACCTTGGTTGGACTGTAGCCAAAATAGGCGGCACTGAAGAAGATATATCAGTCAACGCATAAACAGAACAAGAAATACTTTCAACATGCTCCAGAAGATCTGGAATGCGATGGTCCTGTCAAGGAACACGATGTTTATGGGTGTGAAGCAAGGAAATACACACATAGAAGATAACAAATAGACTCCAGGTGTTTTTGAACAAATGCCTGAGATGATAAAATGCTACTGGCCGAATACCATCAGCAATATGGAACTTCTGCGGTAAACAAAGCAAACAAACATTGAGACTGAAATAAGGAAGCACAAGTGGAGATGGATCGGATGTCATTAGAGTGGAATTCACAAGGACAACGTAAAGTGGGAGGACCAGCTTATAACCTGGAAAAGAACGATGCTAGCCGAAGCGAAATAACTCGATAAAACATGGGGAGAGCTGAAAACAATAGCCCCCAACAGAGTCAGATGGTCCAGCCTAGTGGACGCCCTATGCTCCTAATTTGGAGACAAAGGAAAAAAAACATTATCAATTTTGCCAATGACTTTAAACGTTATTCTCACAGTGGTACTGCTTGAGTAGAAGGAATACAGTACCCGAAACGATATACAAAAACATTAACAATTTCATGATTTCAAATTTAGGGGGCCTTTTCCAGCAATCACGAAGTAAAACACACGAAAAATTTGTGTTGCATCAGTACTAGATGATTTTTCGAGTGTTTTACTATGGGAGTGCTTGGCAAGGTCGGCTAAAATTTGGTATTGAAATTTTATTTTGGTAATTTGAATTGATCTTACATAGTAAAACAGACGAAAAATCTTCTTGCATCAGTCCTAGATGATGCACAATACAATATTTGTTTGATGTTGATGGATTCACGTTTTTATAAATAAATTTTTTCTCTGATGGCGGAATTCTCAATATGACGGAGAAGGTTATGAATGATCGCGATTCAACAATTTTTAGGATTGAATTACTCATCCGTGTAAATATAGTGTAAAATTTCTAATTCCCATCAAATACCCGATCATCATTCACGTACAAATAAAATAATTAAATAAACGTCAATCTACAAAATACCTGACTTTTTCCCTTTTAATGTTTTTTTATTTTTTTTATTACCACAAAGTGTTTAAGATTTTTATCTCAAGAGATTTCATTTTATATTTATTATTTTTTCATTATGCGATTTTGTGTCTTATAGATAAAACCGTAAAGAATACCATATAAAATGGATAAGATATGGAATTGTAATGCGAATAAAATCTTTGAAAACCGAAAGTAAAAAAAAAAACAACGTAACACAGAGAAGAACATAAGAAAATAATATAATTTGACCGGATGTTGAATGAAAATGTTCTGCGCGATGTCTCTTATGTATTCGGTTATATACATATGTATGTATAGAGGTAAGATACTTGTTACTCGACGTACCTTTTGTAATAATATTTTCGCCTGCATATACATACATATATGATGGATGATCAATGCACTTTATGATTGACTGGTGTATACGACAAAAGGCGCATTAAAAATACGCGCGACATACACACAGAGAGCACGCATCGTTGCAAGTTTGTTGCTGCGCGGTCTTACATATTTTCATGAGACGATATATTTAATTTATTTCGCTTATAAGAAATATTTATTAATTATAAGTTGAAAACAAGAAATATTTAATTTTTTTTTTTATTATATTTGTACGATCATGAGATGATGAAGATCGTTTAATGTGGATTTCCTGTTGTCTTATGGAAACGAATTTTTTCTTTTTTCAACTCTCTTATAAGTTAAAAGCTTCGGCTTGTACATTCATATTTTATACCAATCGTATATTGCTTAAAGGTAATAGCGTGAATGAGAATTTATCAAAGTAAATAATAAAGAAATGTTTTTTTTTGTTTATAACAAATAAGTCGCGAACTTTAACGTAAATGATTCATGCGCGCATATTATGGGTTTTAACTCTGTGTCCTCAAGCAAACAAAGTGTGTGTTGATTGATGGTGAGAACAAAATATATGTACATACATATATACACATATTTTTTTTAAGACTTCTTCATAATGAAATTAGCCATTATTTTATGCAAATTTTTTTTTTCACGCGAATTTCTTTTTCGCATTTACTGTGAATTTAGTTATACATGATTAATGCGAATTGGTTGTAATGGATTGGGAATGTGTGCTGGTGTGCATGTGAATATTTGGTTTGGAGAAGGCGCAAGAAAATATAGTGTTAAATAATATATACAACCACCCATGGAGATAAAATACTAAATTATGTTCCACAAAAAGGAAAACATATTTGTGTACATAAATTATGTTCCACAACATCCGTACCACGAAAAATTAGGTTCAACAATATCATAATCATCAATTAACTTTTTTTATATAGGTTTTTTCAGGGCTTTTCTTAAGTTCAACAAATTTTTAAAGCAAAATGTTCTAATTTAATCAAAAAGCTTTAAATCCATTCACATTCAGTTTTGGAAACTTTTTTTTTGACTTAATTCCTTTTTTGCTTTTTCATATACAATGAAAGCTTAACAGTAAAAATTTCGGATAATAAAGCATATTTAAAATCCTTTTAAAATTGTAAAACTTTAACAAATAACATTTCAAATATATTTTGCTGGAAAGCTTTTATATAATACAATATAAAAATTTGCATACTGTATAATACAATGGAAGCTTAACATATCGTGTGACAGGAGCTTTCAACTTTTAAATTATATTTATTAAATATTTAGGAGCTTTTGAATCAATAGTTAGGATTTTATTATTGTTAAAAGCTTTTCAAAATATTCAAACATTTACAAGTTATGTTTTCAAATATATTTTGCTTGGAAGCTTTTATATTATATAATGAAAGTTTTACTTGTTCATTATACAGCGAAAACTTAAAATAATGTGTAATAAGAGCTTTCACATATTAATATATAATTATTAAAAATATGAAAGTTTTTGAACTCATCGTTAGGAATTTTTCCCGTTAAATTTATTTAAAGCTTTAGAAGCAGAATTTTAAATAATTAAGCACATTTCAAATCTTTTTAAAGCTTCTACAAATATTTTGCTTGCCACCTTTTATATAATACAATGAAAAAATATTGTGTCACAAGAGCTTTTAAATGTTAAAATAATATTATTTAAAATATGAAAACTTTTGAATTTTATGTGAAGAGTTTTTTAAAACTTTAGAGACAAAGTTCTAGATATTTAAAAGCTGTTTAAAATAGTCAAGCTTTCACAAATAACTTTTTCAAATATTTTTTGCTAAAAAGGTTTTATGTAAAATAATGAAATAATTGCTGGTTCATAATACAATGAAAGATTAAAATATTGTGTCACTAGAGCTTTTAAATGTAAAAATATAATTGTTTGCCGAGCAAATATCGCTAATTAAAGCTAGCATGGATCTATCCTATGTGCAGATGATCAATGTTCAGCTTTCAAAGGACAATAACCCCACTAGTCGAACAGTTTCTAATTAATGTGTGTAAGTGTTGATAATTTTTTTATAAAAACATGAAAGCTTTCGCAATAAACTTACTTAAAGCTTTAGAGAGAATTTTCTAGATAACTAAACACATTTAAATTTATTTAAAATAATAAAGCTTGTACAAATTATGATTTCAAATATATTATGCTTGGAATAAAATACAATGTTCATTTTGCCTTAAAATATTGTTTCACTAGAGCTTTTAAATTGCATATTATAATTAACCCAATGTTAAGAATTTTTTCCATTAAACTTACTAAAAACGTTAGAGAGAAAATTCCAGCTAATTAAGCTTATTTAAAAACTTTTTAAAATAGTCAAGCTTTTACAAATATATTTTGCAGGAAAGCTTTAATATGTTCAATGAAAATATTGCCTCTTCAAAATGCAATGAACGCTTAAAATACTGTGTCCCTAGAGCTTTTAAATGTTCAACTATACTTATTAAAAATATAAGAGATGTTTCCTTGCTTTCCACAACCTAGTTGTTGTCTGTAATTTCTGTTTGAGAGGTGTTCGAGACCTGCCTTTTCCAAATCCAGGTTCTTAGTATTATCAATTTATTAAAATAAACACCGAAAAATTGAGGCATTGTGTTATTTATGATTCTTGTGTATCAATGGCTTCGTTTCAGTTTTCAACAAATTCTATTCCGAAGCATAGTCACCGATTCCATCATGAAAAACATTATAACTTCTTTATTCTTCAACGGATTCTAATAAAAATTGTTATCCATATATATTACGCAACATTAATATAAGTTTATTTCATAAAGTAGCTCATAATAATCCCGAAGGCTTATAAGTATATGTTCATAATTTCTTAAGCGATCCTTATAAATATAATTATTCACGTTCAATTCACGATACAAAACACATTAAATTACAGTTTTAACTTTTTCAATATTTAGACTTGCTAATGAAATGGTTGCAGATAATCGGCCTCAATTTAAATTATCTCCTCTTGAACAAAAGTCGATAATAATTTGTATTCGAACCTGTAGTAATAATGAACGTGAAAATTCACCTGGGATGCAAGAACCTTTTTATTTAGCAATGGATTCTAATGAAAATTGATACCCACATTCGTTTTGCAATATTAATATGAGTTTATTTCATAAAGTAGATTAAATCTATCTCTAACCCTTATTTTAGCTGTAAGCATAAGTTATAGACATTTCCCCATACTTTCTTAAACAATTGTTAATGAAATTCGGTATTAAAATCGGATATCGGTTTAGTAAGTTGTTACCTAAGCCAATGTTACATGCTCACTAATAAACGGTAAAATAAACCAGATTTTCTCATTAAAATGTATCGACATCAGTTAAGACCCGAGAATCCGTTTATTATTCAACGGATTTCAATGAAAATTGGTAGCCATATTCCTTTTTGCGATATTAATATGAGTTTATTTCATAACCTAGCTCAAATACATCATTACGACTAATAAATATCTTTTCATAGTTTTTAGTTAATGTTAATGTTAAGCCAACGATTTTAAAACGAGTTTCATTCATCAATACGCTAGATTAAAATATTTGAAATGTACAACTAATCAGGAAATTTTAATTTCTCATAATATTAAAATTTTATACCTTAATTCGTTTCGAAATTAAAGTATGAGTTTATTTCATAACTTTGCTGAAATCATGCTCTAAAGCTTGTTTTGGCAATTTTAACATTTCTCTATAATATATTGTAAAGTGTATGCGAAAAATTCCATTGAAATTCTGTATTAAAATTGGATACACCTCGCATATAACATTGTGTATCTTTGGTGGAAACAAACCAGTTGAGGTTGATCGAAAGATTTTATCTAAGCCAATGTTACAAGTTCAACAGTAGCGACAAACAAAATATTATTAAAGGCATAACTAAAAATTTTAAACATTGAATATTTTAGTAAAGGTTATTTGAATAACTAGCGTAAATCAATATTTTTGAAAAATATGTTAAAAACCAAAATTTCTTATTAAAGCGTATCGAATTCAGCTCAGATGCGAGAACTCGTTCATTCTTCAACGGATTTTAATGAAAATTGGTAGCTTCATTCCTTTTGCAATTTTTATATGAGTTTATTTCATAAATTATCTCAATTCCATTACTAAGGCTTATAAATATTAAATTATAGTTTTTAGTCAATAGATACGTTCAGTTCACGATTTTAATACGAGTTTCATTCATCAATACGCTAGATTCAAATGTACAACTAATCAGGAAATCTTAATTTCTCATAACAATACCCCCAAATTTATTTTAATCCGTATATAAGTTAATTAAATATTCATGACATGTTAGATAATAAATGATCCTTCTAATCGACATCAGACCAAATCGAAGACTAAATTATTAAAAACCGAATCATTCAACATAACAAAAAAACAACATAAAACAATATCTATCTACCTGTGTGCTCTCTCTCCTTCCCCCTCGACCATAACAACAAACCTAATCATTAATATTTTTGTTGGTGCTTTTGTTGTTATTATTGTACGAGAAAGCATAACACAATAACTACTACGGTGGCTAACATCATTTGATTATGATTTCCATCCTTTTGTATATTATGTATATTAAAACTATAAACTTGTCAATTAATTTAACCATCTTATTTATAGTGGTCGGAATAATATGGTGGGACGTGGAGGCAGGATCTTACAGACGTTATACGTATATACATGGAGGTGCGCACACCAAAACGAATTTATAAATAATAACAATAATAATAATAATTTTCTAATGTGATTTCAATCATTGATAAAGAAAAACGTAAAAGACGTTGCTCAACCGAAATTTGGTGTATAAGAAGTTCAAAATATATAAAAAAAGGAATTCTGGATGAAAAAATATATAAGAAAACCAGATTTTTTTTTTTTAAAATACGAAAACGGACAAGAAGATGAAGAAGTGGATGTAAATTATTCCAAAAAAATTCTTTCACTCTCACAAGTCAGTTAATATTTAATGAGGTTGATAATACAATGATCCTTTACGATTTGGTTTATTTATAGGTCTGTTTGTTGTTGATGTTATTTTTGTTGGTGATGGTGGTGCTGTGTAAGATGCGATAAATAAAATTCTTATGAAAAGTTTATTTCGTTAAGTTATTGTTATTTGATTTATTGATGCCATGAATATATTGGTGGTTACCAACTGGGCGCACACGCAGTACATTTATATCCCATCTATGTATCTGTATATACCTATAAGTAATGTAATCGATTGGTTAATTAAGCGTAGTGCTTTCCTTGTGCATAGTGCATTCATTTGTAAAGTACCGCGCAAAACTCGATAAATTGAACACTGTGTCACTGAAGAAAATCTTGTTCTTGACAAAAATATTTTAAATTTTATCTCCCATACATTTTGGTTCGAAAACGCATCTTCGTCCCACATACGTACAACAAACCGACCGAATCGATGTTTTCTTAAAAAAATAAATAAAAAACAGTAACAAATTTTAATTGAAAAATTAAGAATTTTTTTTTTTTTGGATAAACACACAGATACATGATTATATGTTCAAATAATGGTTATTAGCTGCGGTGTAGGTGGTCAAATGGTTTGTTTGTTTATAAAAATCGTTTAGATTTTATAACATGGCTTTTATAATCATGATGGGTGGTGCTTAAACTCAATTGATTTTCGAAAAATTAAAAATCGTAAAAATTTTTTTAAATGGTTATAGTTAAAAGAGAGAATTACATTTATCCATAGTATGGTTGTTGATGTGCATCCCTGCAGGTGCTGAATCGAATCGTATATACATTTTTATATAATGTATATATACACATTTATATAAACGGGAGAAGTGGAATGAACCTTGAAATCAAAGATCCATAAATAATTTTTCGTCGTTTTTTTTGTTGTGTTTATTGATTTATTGGAGATTGTTTTGCGCACAAAATGAAATTTTCTGTTTTCCTTATTTGAATTATGGCACCGGATTAGCATCTCCTTAAATTTATTACACACAAGTAATTTGAATATATAATAAATGTATATATAGGTACATACATCTTGTACGTATGTTTTGCATACGATTTTACATTCATTAAAATTGCATAAATGCACAGGTGACAGTATCTTAAAAATTCCATCGTTTACTTAACACAACTGAAATGCGTATAGTGTACTTACCAAAATCTGTTAAATTCATAAATAATATTGCTTGCGAGACATCCTTTATTTTTATAACTTTGTGCTTTTGTTCCACCAAATGGTGAATGGTGGAAGTAGTAGTTCTAAAATTTCGATTACTACTGGGTCATGAATGAAACTAATGTTCAAATTGATCAAAGTACTCAAGCACCAAAATTCACTCGTATTCGTTAAAATTTAGCCAAGTTTTTTTACTTTTATGATTCTAACTATTTCATGAAAGAAACTCGTATTCAAATCGACCAAACTTTTTGAATATCAAATTTCGCTAAATTTTTTAAGAGCTTATGAAGCTCTGCTGATGGTATATTTTTGAATTTCGTTTTAAACTATTTCATGAAAGAAACTCACATTTAAATTTATCAATGTCTCCAAATACCAAATTTCACTAAAATCCATTGAGAGCTAGTTGCAGTGGTGAACAAAATGTTTATAATAAACTTTACTAAAAGCGATTTTTAGTATTTACATTATTGTAAAGGGTTTAAAATTTATTAGTTCATTGCAAATAATTTAGTTTGAAATCAACGATTTCGGACTAAGCTTTTCAATACCATACCACATTAAATGTGTTTTTACATTAAAGGTTTAAATCTAATATAAACCGCTCTTGCATCGTTTGCCTCCAAATTTACGCCACTAATCGTTCGAAACCATCATTGTTTTGATATCAAATTAAAGCACTATTGCGATTTAGATAAACAAAAGCTTTCTGGAGAACCGATTGTGGTGAGAATGTTTTCCGAGCGATTATCATATTAGACAGCTTTGAGAGCATATAAAACAAATTGTGTGAAAATAAAACGGATTCTTACAGATATAATTGAGTTAATGAACTTGAAAGCTCTACAGAAAGCTGTGCTCATTATAAGATTCAGGTTAACATTTTGGATATAGGGACAATGGCACACCAAATTTTAGTAGTGGCCACTACACGCTTGAGAGAGTGAGGAGGTTCAAACATTTGGGTTCTCTTATCACTCAGTCGCTGGGTCATAGCGGACTCAGTCAGGGGACAGTAACGGCCATTAAAAACTGATAACTTTTATTAACACTTTGCATAACACGGACCTTTAACAAATTTTTATAGTTAATTTTGGAAATTTAAATCAAAAAACTCTTTGATAAAAATTTATTTGAAAATGAAAGCTCTCCGGATAAAAATGTTTGTATTACACGAATTTCAAGAGCTTACGAATTATTTCAATTTCATTCCTCTTTCTAAACTGAAGCTCAATTAAGTGCTTTGTGGATCTATTGATATAATATTGACACTAAACAAGTGTTGCAATTAATGTAACATGTCAATATAAATCTTTATATGAAATTGAAAGCTTTCCGATTTAAAATTGTGATATTCCACGAATTTTGAAAGCTTTAGAACTTTTCCAGCAGAATTGTGATTTTTACGAATTAACGCTACGATTTAAACTAAGTAGCGCAAATTTGTTAGTTTTACATCGTAATTGATCAAATCAACAATCAGGTATTGTACGTCTTCTCTCCAAATCAAATTTAGGCCCAAACAAACTTTAAGAAAATATATAAATGCCATAAGTTCGTTTTTTAAATTTATTATGGAAGATTGAGCTTCTGATGGTCAAGGCTGGTAAATAAAATGTTGACAATGGACAAATTTAAAATTCGGAACAACCCATGAAAGCTCTGAAAATAATTTATGGAGTTAACTCAAAGCAATGAATGCTATTTTAATAAACGAAAGTGTAATTGAATTTCGATTTAACCGGATTAATGCTTTACTTAAAACTTATTAACATAAACTGTTTCCTACAATTGACTTCAAAATGTGCTCTTATATGAAAGCTTGAGAATTGAATGAGCTGGAAAATATTTTAATAAATCTTCATGCGAAATTGAAAGCCTTCCTATTTAAAATTGTGTTATTTCGGGAACTTCAAGTGCTTTTATTCCGTATTCACGACAAAGATTCACAGATAATATAAATTTTCCGAACATGTGTAAAAGCTCTCGGAATAATTTGAGTGGTCAAATTGAAGCAGTGCCGATGAAGATAAACTACAGCTTTTTGTAAAACCAGATATTTTGTAAATACTTTCTGAGGGATGAATATAATAGAAAGCTTTTAAAATCATTTATACATCAAAAAAATATAAATTAATTGAAATGCCAATACAATTGTTTGAGCTTTTATGCTCTTTGAAATAGTTGAAAGCTGGTGTATAAAATGTTGGTACTAGAAAAATGTTGCAGTTCAATAGCAATACTTTGATAAATATTTATATCGATATGAAAGCTCTCCGATTTGAAAACAACGAGATAATGTGAGCTTTGTCAAATCTCAAACTGTTCCACTTGAATTTCGATTTCATCGTTTTAACCCTACACAACTTTTAAATTTAATTTAAGAGATTTTGTTCAAAATACCCGAATAAATGCTCTCATAATACAAAAAAAATTATTTCATCTTAAGTAATATAAAAGCTCCTACAGACAGATATATTTAGTCATTCACAAAAAAAATGTTTAGGTTACAAATTTAAGTTGTTTATACTTTTTAAGAGCAAACCATTTAATAAAAATGAAAATTTAAAAGTACTACCATGATTTAATTAGTTTTGGAGGTTTGAGCTTTTATTGGTAATATTGACACTTAACAAGTGTTGCTATCAATAAAATAATTCAGTGCACCAATTATTCTGGATTGAAAGCTTTCCGATTTGATATTGCGATAATTCACGAATGCTACAAGCTTTCAAATTATTTCAATTTAATTTCGATTGCATTTAATAAACACTGCTTTAAATGTGCGTTTATAAAAACTCGTTAGATGTCCAGCTTTTCAAGACCAGTTAAGAGCCTTACTTTTACGCCGAAATTATTCAAATTTGAAGTTACATTTATTGGTGTACTCAGCTGAAGGAAAGCTCTTTACAAAACTGCTATGACTAGCTTTTTCTCCAAATTCATGTCCTAACGGACTATTAGCAAATTGGTAAAAAGACACGTTTTTAATTTGTTTTAGAAGTTTGTGTTCCAACTGAAAGCTCTTTTTCGCCCAATATAAAGCTTTTTTCAAAAGCACTTCAAGAATTTTGTACAAAATTCAGATTTTTCTTATTACGCATGAGAGCTTTTAGACAAGTTTATGTGGTGATTTAAAGTCTTTCACATGATGCTATTGAGCCCCGGATAACTTTCGCTATAAAAAAATTTGCAATAAATCTAGTATTTTACCAAGATTATAACAATTTTAGAAGTTTGAGCTTTGAAATTTTTAAAAACTGGTGCATTAAATTTTGACACTAGATAAGTATTGAAATTGAAAACCAATAATTTAATAAGTTTTTACTTTAAGAGCTTTTCAACTATTCACCTGGATTTCGATTTCAACGGTTTAACGGTAAGCTCTACAATAAGTACATAGCTTTTCTACAAAATGTGCTTTTGCCAAAAAAGTTTTGAACATTTTTGTATAGCACTGTACTTTCATAACTCATAAATTGTATAGTACTGTACGAAGCTTTAGGAAAGCTCTGGTAAACAGTAAAAGATTGATTTCTCCAAATACATGGCCGGGATTTCCAGAAAAAATCATAGTTTTGCGAATTATTGAAAGCTGTTCGATTTAAGAAAATTCGATTTCGTTATTTCAAAATTCCAACTTGAAAGCTCTCTTGATAAAGAAAAAAAAAATTATTCTTAAATTGTTTTAGGTGCTTTTTTTAACTTGAAACATTAAAATGATGTTGTTGAAGCTTGTTAGTAGACCTGTAGCAAATTGATAAAAAATTTAACTTTTAAATATTCAAAAATGTTGTTTTTTTGAGCTTTTAGTGCAACTTAGAATATTTGAAAGCTAGTTGATACAATTTTGACGCCAACAATTATTTCAATCAAAGAAACCCTCCAGGTAAACATTTGAACTAGATATTTGGTTAATATAATTCAAAAGCTTATGAAAAGCTTGGATAAATAATAAATGCCTTATGGTTTTGCCCACCGCCGAAAATTTCGATATCGATCGTCGGCGACTTGTCATAGCTGGTAGGCATTCTGTTAGTAGGTGTTTAACTCTGACAAGTATTTCTATAGATATATATGTATATACATACACATCCCCATTAAAATCCAATAACGCAATAAAATCCGCGTATATAATTCCATTACATTTAATACTCTTGTACACTTTTTTGATAATGTTACATTCGCCAGTATATATTGAATATAAAACACCGAATTCACAAAAAAAAAAAAAAAACTTGCAAATAATTCATTGGAACAGGCAGAAGGATGAATTGGTTGGTATATATATGTACATATAGAAGAAAAGAAGAAACAACGAATCTCGAGTATACAAGAATTAAAATTTACGAAAAGAAAACAACAAAGACATAAGAAAAGAAGTTAAATAAGAATTATAATAACAAAAAATAAGATCTTGGTATTTCTCTTCTTATTTTTTTCTCATGACTTTTTAATTTTTTTTTTGTATTTTGTATTTTGTTGAAACAACACACAGCAACAAAACAATCAAGTCGATGGGTATATACAAAAAAAATAAAAAGAGATGGTACTAGTCTACCTTGCCAGCAGCGTATTTAAAGCACCTGTAACAGCTTCAGGGCTTTTGATAAATGTTTTTATTTTGTTTTTAATTTTATTTTATTCTTTGCGATATTTATTTAATTCGAAAGGATATAAAAATGCACTTCTTGAAGCAGCCACACTGATATATACAAGTTTTTGTTGTCGAATTGCAAATTTTTATAGTAATTCTGTTACTTAAGATTCATTCGCTTATGTACAATATATAGATGTATATACATGTATGTACGAGATTTTATTTATTTCTTGTAATGTTATTTTGTGCTGTGCTTTTTATTTGATTGAGATGATGAGGAAAAATTATAATGGAAAATTAAAAAACAAAAAATAAAAAAACACAGGGTGATTTCGGGTGCAGTGCGTATCTCATGCGCTGGACTTACATACATATACAATACACAAAAAGCAGTCCATTCAAAATTTAAGTTTTTTTTGTGTGCTTGGTGAATACGTTTTATGTGCATCTTATGTTCGCGCAGTCATTAAATAAAATAATACTGGTGCAGTATTTGTGATTTTTATGAGGCATTTAGCCGAGTTATGCAGTAATATAAAAATCATTGATTAAATTTTATGTTAGCTTATATATTTGTACATACCTACGTATACATACATTTGAAATGGATTTATATACATAATTTATTATGTTGTGTGCAGCATTTCTCGTAATCTCTTAGTTTATAAACTCCTTGAACTGAAAATATGAAATTATTCATAATTAAATGATTTCTCTTCTTATAGTGTATAACCAGCACATCTCCGCCCGATCCCTTGTACCATATATATATATTTACTGTGTGCACGATTTATAATCATAATTCTTTTGAGCGCACACACAGCACTGAAAGATATAATAAAACGAACAGCACAGCACACAAAAAAAAAAGAAGTTTTTTTTTTTCCAATAATTTCGAGATGGTTGAATGGGAGTTTTCGCGTTTTTGTTGCTGCGCGAAGGCCAAATATATATTTGCTTTTATTTTAGTATATAGTTTTGTGTATACAGCTTTTTTTTTTAATTTTTATGATGATGGATTGAATTCTAATTAAAGATAATTATTTCCTTTTTTCATGCTCACTATGCGGGATGTTGCAGAACTGATGGATTAACAAGTTGGTGCTAGTTTTTAATTAGAATGAATGGGGCCTATATATACATTTAACATATATATTTATAAATATGCGAGGATTATAGAGTTGGTAATTGATTTTAATCGAACGTGAACGAAATAAGTGATTTTATTGTTTTACTTAAGTTTTTTTTAATTTTGTTGCAATTCGATAAATTTGTAAATAAAATTTGATGAGGCGCAGTAAAACAAAATTTTATTGACTCGCTTCCTCAACAGAAACCATTGTTGTGTTATGAATTACGTATATTTGAAATAATTTCTCCTAATGACTTCGTAGCATTTATCATGCGATCAAAATGATAGCAATCTGACAATAAAATTCAATATTATGAATTGGTTTTTGACTTTACTTAAGTAAGATAAGGGTTTCTATATAGCAAATAAATTGTTCCAACATGCTTTGCCCTTTTTAATTGTAATAGGAGCTTTCACTCCTACTTAATAATACTTAACAGTTTATTTATTATTAAAAACAAAAAAAACTAAACCAAAAAACCAAGGAAATCTAACTTTTTTCCCAAAAAGTATTAAATGTATTGTAAAAGCTTCAAAATTCCTTTGAAGCTTTATTTAAGTATTTCTATTTTCTGAAACTTTCTAACCACTTACGATGTGATAAAACATTTTAAACCATAAACGATAAGAAATATTTTTGAACACCTTAATTGTGTAAATAAATAGTTTGTGACGTGATTACTTCCAAAATAGCTTTTGTATGTCAAAAGTATGTCAAAAATTAAAAAAGCACATCAAAAAGCTCATAAATATAAAAAAATACTTAGATCTTGAAATCTAAATGTAAAAAAAAATATTCCATTCCACCAAATCAATAGGATGATTTAAATCGAAAGCTTTTAAATTTGTGAAACGTTGCGTTCAACATCAATGTCAAACATTCGATTTTAATAAAAACTTAAAATTTGTATGTGAACTATTAACACAACATGAATGACTCAATTAACCAAAAGCTTCAATAAATTTGTATAGCTTTTTAAATAATTCGCTGTGTAGCAGTATAAAACATTTATTTAGAGTAAATAGGACTTTTCAAATTTATTATGACGCCAGATGAGCTGGCTTATGTTGTTACGCCACCCGTGCCAACAAACTACTAGGCTGGGGCCCATTTAACAAAGCCCATGTCGCCCTCCACTTGTAAGTGGCCTTACCTGAGCATGTGGATCTCTGCGCAGGTGGACCAATATTTCTCCGTTACACGTGAGACTACAATGTCAGCTAATTTAAAAACAACTAAAAACACCGAGACCGGCACTCGTCAAATGCTCCAAACATCCAAAGAGAATTTCAACCTTAAAGATGAGGCTCCCTCCACAACACCAGAGGGCGCTGGCGCCAAAGCCAAAAACAATCGGAACCCAAAGTAACTCCAGCACTGCCGACGCCTGCAGATCGAGTAGCGTCCCTAGAAATAGTCGCTCGGCGCTCCTCCCAAGAAAAAGACTCCTCACCAGGCGCCTAAACATAACTTGTAGTGCGATATTGTAAAGGAGCGTGCGTTGGTGCTAGCCGTCAGTGACAGGAGTCATGAAGATGGGAGGATCACGCGCAAAGCGCACTGAACTCAGATTTCCTTAAGGTTCTAGGAGAGAATCCAGGACCTCCTCCATCTTGTATAAATAGTCGGTATCAAAGGCGGCAGCGGGGAGTGAAAAGTGTTAAGTATGTTCAACATGATAACATGCTAAAGATCATTCAAATCAACCTGCATCATACAAAGGCGGCATCGGCTGCTTTCGGGTACTTCTCAGACTGGCTGGATCAGAAATGGACGTGGTCCTTATTTAAAAATCTTGGGTGAACAGTAACAAAATCTGTGGCCTAAGATTAAAGAGGTATAACGTAATATACTCAAGCAATTCTGGAAAAATCAATCCTGCATGGTCAGGCAATGAAGAGTGGTGGAAGAACATTCCTTCTCTGACCATCTCCTTTAGGAATCCCAGAAGGACAAACTGGAGCAAATATAGGGGAATGGTAAAAGATTTATTAACGCTGGGGAAACATGAGCCTCCAGCGACAGTGGAGGAACTGAACTGCATAGTGGACACTATCACTAGTGCCTGCAACCGGTCCCTTAATGCTGCTTGCCCAACAGTTAAGCCCAGGGGCAAGCAAAAACCAACATGGTGGGTCAAGGAATTGGGGACCCACCGAAACGCTTGTACGAAATGCTTTAATGGAGCCAAAAGTACGAGAGAGACTCAGGATTGGGACTCTAATTTTCAATTTTCAAAAAATTTACGCCCTACGACAAAATCTTCTAAATCTTCTAATCTAAAATTACTACATAAAGCCTGCAAAAAATTCAAAAATTTTAACTGTCTTATATTTTTTTGGAATTAGCTGATTTGGTGTGATAGCCCTCGTTTCTTAAGAATCTCCCAGGATCATTATTTACAATTTTATTTTTTAAATTTGAAAAATCTGTATGTTTTATGTTAGCTTGTAGCTATGTTTACATGTCATGCAGCTTAAAAGTTAAACTTTTATAAAATGAAAGGTCCATACAAATTGATTTAACTATATTAATAAGCTACCTACGAGATAAGTGAGACCAAAAGCTTTTAGATAAACTGAATATTTTCATAATTTCTGAGCGGTTTTAAAGCTATTTGAAGACCGTTGTCTGAATATTTTTTCGGTAACAAATATAAGTGAAAAAGCTAACACACATTTTTTGTTTATTTCATTTGTTAAAAACTATTTGGTTTTATTGAAACAATGACCTTAGACATAGATTATGAACTTAGTCATAGATCGCGAGAGCTTTAATTAATTAGTGATAAAGTCAGTCATTCAAGTGCATCCTTGCATTTTGAAGCTTTACAAAAAAAATGCATAAATAAAAATATGACGCATCGTATGTTATATTTCTTAGATTGTGATAACTATTATGAGCTTTCCATTATCCAGATAAAAATACAAAATTGTTTGAACTAATTTTTTGAATAAGCTTCCAGGTAATTACACTTATTTCCTATACTCTCATTAAATCTTTTTGATAGGCTTGTACAAATGTTTGGCTTTTCGATAAATCTTTTTTTCACAAATTATTTTAAGTAAAGCTCTTTGTTAACCTTCAATATTGAACGCTTTAATAAAATCATAGTGAGAGCGTGATTGTGTTCATTATTATAAATTTTAAATATACAAAATAGAGCTTTATAGTTTGAGCTTTTCTGGCTTACTAATTTTATGAACACAATGACAGCTCTTACTACAATATTATTTTATGGAAGCTCAGTACAATGCTTTACTTACAAAAGTGCTTACTTACAAAAGTGCTTTACTTACAGGGCTTTACTTACAAAAGGTTGTTTATAAAAAGGTCTAATAAAAAGCTCAACATTTTTACAAGCCTATCAAAATATTTAATAGCGTATATCAAATAATTGTAATAACCAGGAAGCTTATTAAAAAGATTTGCTCAATCCATATTGTATTTTTATTTGAATAACGGAAAGCTCATAATAATTATCACTAAGCTCTATTATTTATATTAAAAATGTATAATAATTTTTAATATAAATATAGAGCTTTCTACTTTGAGCTTTTCTGGCTAACTAATTTTCTGAACCAGAAAAATTTATTTTGTTTGTAGTTGTGTTTATAATTATGAGCTTTTTATTAGTAAATTAAAAAATGTTCAACAGTCAGCTTTTTTGATCATATTAATTGGTACAAACCAAATTATTATTTGTTCATTTATTATTCGAACATAAGCGAATACATATATCCGTACATACATAAGTGTGTTTAAATATTTTTCAGAAACATCTCTTTGGTTTCCTCTAAGCTTAAGGCATTCATTTTCAATCAATTCTGGTGTGGTAAAACTATCATGAGCACAATTTTCCCAGCAAATTATTATACATTTAATCAGCGAAATAACAACCAGCACAGCCTTTGTGACATTCAAATTATCTCACAATATATTTTCTGGGTGTAATTACAAAATTGTCCGTCAATTAATTGTGATTGGTTTCGTCCCCGATTTCTGATAATTTATAAAATCGAGGACTTGACGTGTCAATTCAATTTTTTCAGTCTTATCGTATAATACAGTGCGTGTTAATTATATTTACGAGCACAATGTATGTATATTTAAAATTATCAAATCAATAAAATTTTGTAAAATCCACTTGCATGTTTACCGACTGCGCTATTTATAATCAATTCCACCTTAATAACAACACTTCTCATAAAATAAAATAAAAGTTAAACATCGTGATAAAAATCCAAAATATCTCCTCCAGCCAGATATATTTATGTACGTAATCATTCCACCAGTTCAAAAATAAAAATAAAAATTACGAAAACCAAAGTAATTTGAGGTTGATTGAAAAACAAGCAACACATAAAAACGATATGTGTAGCACAAAAACAGAAAAGCTCTGAAATCAATTCCTTTAGGGTCAATAATTTAGTTTTTCATGTGATTATACCGCACAGTACATCATAAAAACGATCGCTAAGAAGTAATCAATCAACATAAAATCGATTAACAATCATCATTATACGATTTTATGTTGTATGTGTGTGTGTGTGTATGTGAATACTACTATATGCGCTCATCATACGATAGTTGTAATGTTTTAATGATTTGTAATTTAGTTTAATTGTTTTCTCCCTTACATATATATACATATGTACATATACGTACATAATTTACGTAACATTTCCGAACAAATAAAAATAAAAATTAATTTATCACTGTCTGATGACATACCCGCAAGAGATAAAACTCCCTTTTTGTGTAGAGGTGCGCTTAAACATAATAAAAAAGTACAAGAAATCAACAAATGCAAAACAATTAACCACTTCTAGCGTAAGTAAATTTGCGGTTAATCATCATCTTCATCTTCATCATTCTCGTTGGAAAATCTATATAGACGACTTAATGATAATTAACACACAAATATGCCAAAAACTAAAAAAAAAAAGGTTTTGAAAGCTTGCAGGCATTTTGTAGCATTATACATACAAAGCTATATAAGAAATTTAATTATTGTCAGTCGAATGAGTTTATTTAATTATTTTATAATTTTTATTAACTCAGCATCATAATCGATGTTTAGTTCAGTATATTATAGAAAGATGTTCAAAAGAATTTTCTCACTATCCATCATGAAACTTTTTTGTTTCTACATTAGATGGTTATTATGACAACGATGATCATCATTCTAATAATGTTGCTTGCTTTGTATACATATTATGCTCTTTATATATATATAAATTTTGATTTGAACTTATGATGGCCTATGAACGGTCACCTGTATCTCTCTGCTTACATACACACATATACATACTATATATATAAACACTTTACCATTTTCATGTTTAGTGGTCATAAATTCTTATATTTATCGCAGCGAACCATAATGCAATGATGACGACGATTACGATGAAGAAATACAATATAATATTAAATGTCTTAGAGTTTAATTAGTCATCACGTGATATGAGTATATGATTTATCAAGCCGTGCACAACAAAAAAAAACATAATGAAAAAATATGGAATGTAGACACATTTATGCGTTTCTTTTTTATACGTCATAATGATGTGTTGTTGAATGATTTTGAAAAAATTCACTTCACGCGCCAAGCAGGTGTTTTAAATATGTTAGGAATGCTTCTAATTAATTTAGTTTAGGTTTTCCAAAGATTAACAATATAAAAAGGCGAAATAGATTGAAATAATCTATTTTAAAGCAAGCTTTTAAGGAGCTTTCATCCAGAGCGGGGCTACACTAATTGGTTAAATATTTAAGTTCAATTGTTGATCTAAAACCATCAACAAATAAAAATTTAAGCTCTACAATATTTTTTTATAATCTTTAAAGCTTTTTAAAAGTTTGATAAGCTTTTGTGTGTTAAATTTTGCAATGATAGAAAATATCTGGTCAGAAGAATTACTTTTAAACTGCGAGACAGCTTCTAAATAATAAATAGTGTTTCTAACGAGCTTTTATTATTTAATACCATGTTTTTAAATTGGTTTAACATACAAACTAATAAGATAAATAATATACTGCCAAAGTATTTCGAAAAGTCTAACCAATTTTCTTAATTTACCAATTTTCTAATAAATAATTTGGCAAAGCGAATTTAACTTGTTTATTAAAAAGCTTCTCACAATTCTTTCCACTACATTTAATTACCATTAATTATGAATTTCAGCTTTTTAATCTTCGATTGAAACAAAGCTTTTGGATATGCTCAACTTATGATCACTTATGATAATGCGTTAATGCAAAGCTCATACAATTTTAAAAGCACTCAAGTTCTTAAAATATACCACCATCAAATTATTGATTATGCGACACTACAAAGTATACAACTTATGTTAAAACATAGAATTTCCCAGAAGCTCTTACAGAACTTTAAAGCTAAACTGTCCCAAACAATTTATTACTCCAAAGGAACCAGTCAATTAAATTTAAATGAACACACTTTTTTAACTGTTTTGTTGATTAACAATAATGTTGGTAAAACCAGCTATTTGGTTTAAAAAAGCTTTTTGATACAAAGCTTTTTGATTAGATATACTCAAACAAACCAATATTATTTATTTTTACACGATTAAAAATGTAAATCACTTATGATAATACGTCAATGAACAATTTTTAAAAAAACTCATACCATTTTAAAAGCTCCCAAGTTCTTAAAATATACCACCACCATGTTATTGATTGTGCAGCACTATAAAGTTAATAACTTATGTTGCATCATAACTTTCCCAGAAGCTTTCACAGAATTCACTGGTTAAACAAGCTTTTTGTTCGGATTAAAAGTAAATTTATGAGAGCTTTAATTTAAATGTAGTTATTAATAATTTGCAACCATTTTTTTCAAAATTAATTCTGATATAGTTTCATCACATTATAACATACAAACAATATAAAGCTTTGCAACTTGAGTTTATCGAAAGCTTTATACTAAAATCAAACCTATATCAGTTTGGAAAATGTTTCTTTTCATTTAAACTCTCATTTATTTCAGAAGCAACAAACACTTTAAGATTAACAAGATAATTTATAAAAAACTATCGTTCAATACAAGCTTTCATAGAGCTTTCAAATAAGAAAGCTTTATTATTAGTTTACGAAACTTCAATTTTTAAAAATTAAACACAGATTTTTTAATTTTGTCCAGTTACTTCAAAATCTAAAAAGAAAGTTTTTATATTTTAGAGCTTTTACAATTTAATAGGTTTTTAAAAATAGCATTTAAAAGCTTTAATAGAAATTAATATTACAAAATTGATTTGTGCTTTCAATGATTTAAATTTGATAAAGTGAAAATTTCTTCGAATACGTCAGATTTAATATTAATGATGTGCAGCTGACTACAGTGCTCGATCAAAAACTCAATTTTTTTTACGCAATGTAAAATTGCTGGCAAGATAAGCGTGCAACTTTATCTTAAATACAACAATCAATTTAACGTATATCATAAATTTTTGTGCACAATCTTAATATATAAAAGCTCCACACTTTGAAAGGTTAGATGTTCTATACTTTATCTTAAACATCGTAAGTTAAAATGCTTTTAATTAATTTCTATTTAATGATGATGATTGTGAAGTCATAGAGTTTTAAAAAATGATTAAGCTTTTACGGATTTAATAAATTTATCAAAGCTTAGAGATTTTAATGTTACTTGAGAAACTTAGCTTTAAAAACTTTCCAACATTACGAAGGGAATTTTGTGTTATTTTTAGATGATATTGTTTGGGAAGTTCTAGATCATTAAAGACGTCAAAAAATTTAAAACCAATTGGCTTTTAAATGTAAGGAGCGTTCGTTAATTAACAGGCTTGTTGTTAAGGTAAATTTTAAAATTGTTGAGAATTTAAAAATGCACTTGTGAGTAATTAAGCATTTTATAGATTAACAAAAGCTTGATAACCGTAATATAACAGAAAACTAAAATTTTATTAAATAAGAGCTTTTAAAAACATTAATACGACAATGAGACAAAATTTTTTTTTAATTTTTTACAAAAATTGGTGTTAGGTTTTTTAAAAACAAGTTAAAAAAATGAGCCAATTAAAAGGTTGAGCTTTCAATATCAGGGTACATCAGTTAACACCAATATAAAAGAAGAGAGGCTCAATTAATATGTACTACAAATCTAGACTAACGAAACTTGAAACGAAAATAATTGAAATTATGCTTTCATATCAAAAAATACAGAGCTTTTAGTCCAACTCAAAACTCTAAAGATTAAATTTTTGTTTTCAATTGATTTGAAATACATAAAATAGTAATTAATCGTTTAAAATTAAATCAAACTTTCATACAAAATTATAACAGAGCTTTTTATTAATTAAATAAACTAAATTTCTGTACAAAATTAAACTTTTAAATGTTGGGGGCTTCTTACAATTTATTATACCTAATATGTATAACTAAAAAATCTTAGAAAAAGTATAATTGGAATAACTGCTTAATCGAGCTTTCATACAGAAATGATATAGAGCTTTTTTGTTCAAATATACGTTATGTTGTTAATAAACATTAACTTATAAATTGTGAAAATTTGAGCTTTTTTGATTGTAATCAAAAAAATGATTTTAGAGCTTTCATACAAATTTATCAAAAAGCTTTTAAATAATATAAGTTCAGAAAAATTTAATGTAGTTTTATAAAAGTGCTCTTCATTTATTTAGGTATTGTCTAAATGTAACGTTTAAAAGCTAACAGAAATTAATATTACAAAATTGATCTGAGCTTTTAATGATTAAAATTCGATAAAGTGAAAATTTGTTCGAATACATCAGATTTAGTATTAATGATGTGATCAAAAAAAGTTTTGTTTTTTTTACGATAATGTAAAAATGCTGGCAAGATAAGCGCGCCTTGAACCTTTATCTAAAATACAACAATCAATTTAACGCATATCATAAATTTTTGTACACAATCTCAATAATATATAAAAGCTACACACTCCATAATTTCTTTTAAACTTTTTTTTTCTTTTTCATTTCTAATAATATTTCGCCACGGTTTTTCTTCTTCATCGTCGCCCAAGAAAGATGATAAATGATGATTATGTAGAATGACAATGTTCTTCTTGGTTGATGATTTGATTTTTCCTCTTAATCAAAACAACAACAAAATAAAAGCTTGGCTACATAATATGGAAAGAATGTGGTGTGCATGAAGAGAGTAAAAAATCATCATCTTACCATTTAATCGCACTTTGTCTTAAAAAATAAAATATAAATGGACAAAAGAAATAAAATTCGCGATAAGAAATGAATCTAACGGTTTTATCACGAACATATGTCTACGTCAAGTGAACATATATATACACATATATAAGAAAATGGTATATGGTCTTAAGAAAATTGTATGTTTTTGATTTATGTTTTATGACTTCAACTAGGTTTCAATTTTGGTAATGACAATTATGTGAGATTTTTGTGTTCGCATTGATTCAAATGGGAGATATGATTTTTTATTTCGAATTAAAATTGACATTAGATTAGTATTAGAAAAAAAACAAACAATATTTTTATTTTTAATTAGATGGGAACATAAATATGTTTTGTATTTCATTTATATTTGTATTAGTTATATAGATTGGAATTGGTGATAAGATATTTGTGAATGTAAACAACACGGTCAATTTATGCATAAGGCATTCATAAAAACCACAACAACTCAATATAAATGGTTACTACATACACTTGATGTAATCCTTTTCCTGCAAAAAAGCAAATCGCGTGATCTAAATTAGTTCAAAGACAGACCTAAATGTAATTGACCTATAAAATAAATATAAAAAAAAATGTGCCATAGGGGTACAAAAAACTATAAACACTTTTTTTGAATGGAAAGAGTACAACAATAACAGCAACGCAGACGAAAACCTGAATAAGGAAATTTTTTTTTATTTATAATTTTCTGATGCTCGAGGGTTTGTATTTTAAAATAAAAATATAAAACAGGGAGAAATATAATGATGGGAATTACTACTGTAACAGATGTGTGCAACTAGTGCAACTGGATGAAACTGGTTTGGGCCAGCCTATTTAGGGTTTTGGGCGCGCGTGCCTCAAGTAAATTGATATATCAGGTTGCAAAATCCATTCGGACCGCGCACGGGGACAATACACTCCAATTAATTTTTCAAGTTGGCCAATTTTGTGATTCGACCAATTCTATATAACGCGATATATATACTCAAACCAGCAAAATTATTATAAATAAGTTGCTGCTGCAAACATAAAATAAACTGCAAGTTCTTCAAAAAGAACACAATCTTCAAGATTCTCGATATGAATGAATATAAAATGTAGAAGAAAACAAAACAAAACAAAAAAAAAATATTGGAAGTATAAAGAAAAATATCTTCAAGAAAATGTATAAATATATATGTATATAGGTATATACAAAAGAAGAAATCAAGACAACAAAAACAACAACAGCACAGCACAAACATCTTAAAGTCAAACAGGTTCTGATGCGTGTGAAAAAACGAGATATGTGATGAGATTTGTATATTCTTGTTCTCAACTTCTTCTCCCGTTTAGAATTTTTTTTTTCGGTTTTTTTTTTTTTTTGGTTTAAACCTACAACAACAATAACATCGCGTCTTTAAGATTTCTTATATATATATACATACATACATACATACATAATATAGGTTTTGTTCGAGTTGATTAGTACTTAGTGAATAGAGAAATTGGAAACCTAAAAAAAAAAAATTTAATTGGGTATGTCTGTCTGTCTGATTGGATATTAGTTAGGGACAAATGATTACAATCTTACCAATATAGCTCGATGGCTCGATATTCATAACGAAGTAATGATTCATTAGGTTATATATTATTAATTAGACTCGCGGGTTCACTTGTCCTATATGTATACGACGATGTACTCCCGATTATGATTCATAATTTTTTTGGAAATTACCATTGCATTCGCCTGAAAAATTTTTATACTCATTCCAATCTCTAAAATCTTTACCTTAAATTCTTATGTATAAAGACATGAATATTTCTTTTAATCATCATCATCAATGATGATCATGATCATGATTAAAAGATCATGTTGATGACGATTATGATATTCATCGTAATGGATTTTGTGTTGTGTATCTATGTACAATATTCTGTTGTTCGGTACTGTACCACCAATATTTTTTTAGATTGGTTGCGCGCGAGATGAAAATCTCAAAAGGTTATAATCTTAGAAGAAGTTTTATGTTTTGTCGATACGTCGTATATATACTCTAAAAATATATGTGTATGTATGTGAATAAACATATCTTATTTATATTTAACCGTTTGTGCGTAGTACTATAAAGTTGGTGATATAAAGTTACATCTTTCAAGGTTATATGATGGGTACGTCGTGTTAATAAGAATGCAGGCGCTTAAACAAACAAAGCTGTGTCAATATTTGTTCCGCCAAATTCTATCAGAATTTTTATTAAATTGAACTTACAAATCAGAATAATAAAGAATGATAGCAAAATCTCGGTTACTTGATGCAAAATTGAAGCTTTTTGTAAGACATACACGCAAATTTTGTTACTTTGCACCAGTGGAAGGCGACCAACTGTACACATTTTTGCGCAGAGCCCTTCATGCCACCATTCAGAATCTTGAACGAACCTTTGCAAAACCAAGTTCCACTAACGACGCAACGAACATTTCGATAACAATAAGAATCTTACTATTTACTTCCAAAATGTAAATAGAATGTCATCAAAAGCAGTACAATTCCATAACTTTGTGTTAAAAACGTTGTTTCCTGTTTAAATTATATGTGAGACGTCCCTTAACAAAGAGATTCACAGTACAGATGTAATCGCACGTCTTTGTGGAGCAAAAAAAGGCTGGCGATGGAGTACTCTTCCAACTTATCCATCGAGCAAGGATGTGTTAAAGCAACGATCAACAAAAAGATAAAGTACTTGTGCGTTGCATATATTCCACCGCAGACTCATCATTATCATCGTATATTGTATTCTGCGATACTATTCGACAAATTAACTACTTGGCCAACCAAACTGACACCATTTTAATAACGGGTGATTTTAATTTACAATCAATGTTATGGACATATGATGTAGAAGTACGTGAAATTCTTCTCCTTAATGTGTTATTGGAAAGTGAGGGTCTTTTCATCGATACCATGTTAGATACAAATATGAGCCAAATGCGTGATATTGTAAATGATCGAGATAAAATTTTAAATGTGATTTTTACCAACTCGCCTGAAATGTTCAAAATCATCAATTCATTATCACCTTCTGTATCAACGATATCCATCTTAAATCTATCGAAATAATTATGAAGAGCATAAATAGTCACCAGAACTAATACAAGTACAGAAAACCCAGACTCTATATTTTAAACGCTTCAACTGGAAAGATGAATTGAACTTCAGTAACCTGGATGTTAATGTAGACAAGTTCTCTTCATTTGTTTTAAAAGGAATGCAACAATTTGTCTCTACTGGCGTAACTAACCCTAGCCGGTATCCCCCTTGGTACGATGGGAAACTTATTAACTTGAAAAATCAAAAAGAAAAGGCTTACAAAGAAAAACTGAAATGTTATTCTGAGTTTTGTAAACATAAATAGACAATCTGTAACCAACGTTTCGAAAGCTACATTCTGACAAAATCCTTTTATGGATTACATCACTTGCATTCAAGAAAAAATAAAGCATTATCCAAAATACTTTTGTAAATCATCAAACTTAAAAGGTTTATCAAATTTATTTAACTCACGAATTTAAATTCACCTGCATTCGTCAAATTCAAAAAAAAAAAAAAAATTTAATTAAATTAAAATTAAATTCTCGAAAGTCTTATACACACTAATTTTATTAAATCAAAAACTTCACCAAACTTATAAAATTCGTAAATTTCATTTAAATCAAAAATTTCATTAAACTATTTTAGATTTATATAAGTCTTAAAATTAACAGAACTAATTAAATTTTATTTAAATTTTAAATTTACAAAATTGTTTAAATTAAAAAATTAATAGAATTCATATGCCTTCGGAAAATGTATGTTTGTAAAATTACTGAACACCAATTATATTTTTAAAATTTAAAATACTAAATTTGCGTTGATAATTTCAAAATTTTAAATCTTAACTTATGTTTTAAAAACGTGTTAAATGATGAATTTTGTAGCGTTTAAAAGTTTTAATTCTAGATATGTATGGAAAAAACTATACTGAAAAGTGCGAATTCTGAAAATTACGAAAATCTTTAAGATCAGAAGACTTTAGTCTTACAAATTTTAAATTCAAAATTCGACATTTATGAAATTTAAAGATTTTGTAATCAAAGCTTGTAAATACACATTATAAATTCACGCATGTTGCACATTGATACTACAATTAATTTTACGAATTATATAAATTTAATAATTTTTTGACTTTAACGAAAATGAACTTTATAAAATTAATGAGTTTATTGAACCATATAAAATTGATAATTAATTTGAATATTATTCAATTTTATGAATGCAGAATTGGAATGAATTGGAATTATTAATATTTTTTGAGTTATGAAAAATGAATTTTAAAAATTCAGTATATTTTCTGAAATTCAATAAATAGTATACATTTTAAAAATTCAGTATATTTTCTGAAATTTTATAAACAGTATACATTTAAAATAATAAATAAAGGAATTTGATATTTTCATTTCATAAAAATTAAAAGTTAAATACGACGAAACTCCCCAAAGTCCACATAAAATTCATTAATTCCATAAACTTTCAATAAAATAAAAAACTGTAAATAAAAAATTAATTTAATTCATAAAATTTAATACAATTTTAAAATGTATACTATTTATTATATTTCTGAAAATATACTGAATTTTTAAAATTTATAAAATTTTATAAAATTTGTATAGTTAAAAATTAATTATTTTATTCATAAAATTTTTAAAGCAATAAAATTAATTTATTAAATTTCATAAAACTAAAAAATCGTCGATTTCGTAAAATTAATAATAATAAATTAAAATTCAGTTCAATTAAAATATTCAAAATGTCCAACTAATTCGCAGAGTTTAATATATTTTTAGAACTCACAAAATGTCAATAATTCAAATTCACAAAATTTTTTTGCATTCATAATATAAATGAATAATATTCAAGTTGAATAACAATTTTATATTAATCTCTTTAATTTTATAAAATTCATTTTCGTTAAAATCATAAAATTGTTAAATTTATAAAATTTAATTCAAACAAAACATTAAATTGATATTAATTTTAAATTGAAAATATTCGTAAAATTGCGTTAAATCTATAAAAGTCATAACATTTATTTAATTTTTTAATTTATGTAATTTGTACAATTCAATTAATTAAATATACAAAATTCGTAAAATTTATTAAACTCACAAAGTTCACAAAAATTTTATAATTCATAAATTATGTTCATTTAGATTCATAAAAATTAATTCAATCAGAAAATTCATCTACGTTAGCATATTTCATCTGAATTTATAAAATTAAAATTTTTAAAAATTCTAAATCCCTTAGCTAAATAGATTTCAAAAAACAATCGTTAAATTCATCAGCAAGCATACAATTCATTTGAGTAAGCATAAAATTCATTTATAGTCATCTTAGATTTTAAAATACATTTATTTTTGAAAATTAATAAAAAAAACATTATTAAAATTTGTCTGCATTTATAAAATTTACAAATAATAAAATTTAAGCAAATTTGAGTTTAAAAATTCTTAAACATTTTCGATTAGATTTGTAAATTTTCATCTCAAATACATTTATTTCATAAAATTTATAAAATTCATCTGCATCACCAACATTCAGTAAATTAACTAAATAGAATAAATTCATAAAATTAATTTAAAATTTGCATAAGATTCGGCCAATTTATAAAATTCATGTAATTAATAAATATTGCAAAATTTTGAGTTCAGTAACATACGATTTTTGTTAAATTAATAAACTTCCTCTACGTATCTGAACGTAAAATAAAAATCTTCTCACAAAATAAATCAAAATTTGTTGAATTGATTTGCATAGGTAAAACTCATCTATAAAATTTATATTTGATAAATTTTTAAAATTCATACAATTCGCCTGCAATATTCATATAATTCATTAACCTTTTGAAAATAATAAAATTGATTAAATTCCTTCAATTCTTAAAATTTATAAAATTTATTCTTAAAATCCAAAATTTTCATAAATATTTAAAAATTCATGAATTGCCTACAACTCGAAAAACATTCATAAAAATTTATGAAGTTAACAAAATTTATTTAATTCGAATTGAATTTGAAAATTTAATTTATAAAATTTTCATCTAACCATGTAGATTAAAAATTTTTGATTTTTTTGAAACCCTTCGAAAAATGTTAATTTAAAATTTATTATTTTCTCCAGAATCATCAAAATTGACAATTTTTTTATATTTAGAACTAAGCAAATAGATGAGCAATTGAAATTTTTGAAATTAAAATTAAAAATTTTAACTTTGAACTTTGAAATCCGAAGCTAGCTAGAATAAATAATTTAAAATTGGCAATCAAAAATTGGAAATATTAACAAACATTTAGAATTTAAAATTTTAAAAATATAATTTCAGTTCAGCATTTTTATATTTCTGAATTTTAAACCTAAAAATTATGAAATGAGAAACACAAGTATTTAAATATTTTAGATATAAAATTTTAACAAGTTTTGGGAAAATCTATTTCTGATTTTGTTACGTATGACATTTAAAAATTTAACAAATTCCTGTATGTTTAGAAATTTTTGTAAAATTTATAAAAATAAAAAATAAATTTCTAGTGGATTTATAAAATTTATATTTTGTTACGTTCATAAAAAATTTATTAAATAAATAAAATTGTTTCAAAAAATTCGACTCATTAAGATCCGTAATATGATTTTTATTAAATTTATCAACTTATTAAATTTATGTGTATAACTAAGTTATAACCTTTATAAAATTGGCCTGCATTTATAAAATTTATTAAATTTTTTTAATTCTTAAAATTTATAAAAGTAATATAATTTATAAAATTTATAAAATTTATTCATAAAATACAAAATTTTCATAAAAATTTTAACAATTTAGGAATTACGTGTAACTCAAAAATTTTCATAAAAATTTATAAAATTCATAAAATGAATTGAATTCAAATTCAATTTTCAAAATTCGTTGAATTCATGAACATATCACCTCAATTCATAAAGTCCATAAAATTCTTAAATTTTGAATGGACTAAACATTTGTTCGTAAAATGTGTAAATCCATACACCAAAGTGTATTTTAAATTCCTCTACGTTCAGAAATTTCGTAAAACTCATAAAAGTAATCTGCAATCATAAAATTCAACTATAAATTATTATTATTATTCAACTATAAAATTCAATAATAAATTAGAATATATAGAATTTAAATAATTTATAAAATTTCAAAAATCAAAATTTTCAGAAAATTTAAAAAATTCGTAAATTTTATATAACTATGGCCAATTTTAATGAAATTTATTAAATTCACGAAAATCCGTACACCAAACTACATTTTGGTGTGCAAAAGCACTCTAACCGTCGCAAAACATAATCAGAATCACGAAACAAATTTAAATTGCCGCAAGCTTGGCATGAAACGGTATAAAATCATAAAGCACAATATGTTACCAAACTCTGACGTGATGTCAGAGAAACCAAAACTATATACATACATATATGTATACACTTTATTGAGAGCGTACACAGTGCGATCGTTTTTGTGGTCCATTGTGTGTCCGATTAAACTATAAAACTATCAATTCATAAAAAAAAAAAATTAAAAATAAATTCTCCAACTCTTTATAGAATTGTATATTTATGCTGCTCAACTCTCATCGCATCACTAATCATAAAAATGTACATAGTTGGTATATACATAACCGTCGATGGTAACAAAATTGAATCATAAATAAAAACTAATAACAAACTATCTTTCTTTTTATTCTCTCACTACATTTCCTTCTCATCTCATATCTGACCACAAAACCACATATTGTGTGTAATACGACCATCTCATTCATTATTCTCTATATAGTTTTGTCTCAGTTTTGTTTGATAGTTTTTTTTTTGTTTACTATAAGCAGTAGTTTTTTTATTTTATTTTCTCGTAGTTTGTTTTGCTTTCATCATTTCGCTCCGCCCAAAAATTAGCCTGGGGAAATGCCGGAGGATTTTTCCAGCAGTTGTATTTTGACTTTCGAGTATAGTGTATCGTGTGTGTGTCTGTCAATAAATTGTTTTTATTTTTTTTTATTATTTAATTTAATTAAAAAAAAATATTTATTTTGTTTTTTTTTATTTTCTGGTCAAAGAGAAAAACTATATTTTCATGTTCGCAGCATGTTCATTAAGTTAAGTTGCGCGCGCAGACAATAATTTTTATATATACCGTCGCGGATTTTTGTATTTTTTTTTTTCTGTATTACATCGATTTATTTTATTTTTTGTGATTTTTGTGTGTGAGAAAATTTTTGTGAATTTTCCCGTTTAAAAAAAAAAATTAAATTACGAAATGCCGGTTAATAAAATGCGCTGATGTGAATAAACTTTTTGTTGTGCTTTAATTTAATTTAAAAGAAAAAAAATTGTGCGGTGCTAATTTTTTTTTGTCTGTTTGTTGAGATTATGGTGGTGTGCAATATTCGGGAAATTGAAAATGAAAATTTATCAAATAATTTATGTGTTTATTCTACAAGTCGATCATGGTTTGGAGTGATCTGTATAAATTTTGTTTATATGTAGTGACCAATAATAGTGTGATTATATAGTGTGCATTATAGTGTGAAAATTTTATAGGTATATAGGCTATTATAGTGGTGGAAAAATTAGTGGTGAAAATTTAGTGAAAATATATCGAAAATATTATGATTCTAGTGATCAAGTGAAGTGGCTCGTTCGGGATTAAACAAACAAATTTTTTTTTTATCATACTACCTAGAAATATTTTGGAATACAAGATACGTCACATAGGAAATTATAGATCATCACTCCAGAATATACATATTAAAAAAATGGGGCCTAGCGACTTTGGTTTATTATGGACACTAGTCGCTATGCTTCTAACAATGTTCGCATCAAATGTAATTATTTTTTTGTTACTTAAATATTATTATTATCTAAAAGTGCATAGAATTATATATTTAATCCAAACTACTCGAAAACTATATATTGCGTGCTTAGCGATTAAAATACACAACAAAATATTCTATATCCGGTCGAAAAAACAAAACTAAAACATAACAAAAAATAAATGTTCGTTGGTTCCATGCGATAAAATTAAATAAAAAAAAAAATTAATTTCTATCCACTTTACTAAACGATATATAAATGTACATATACATATATTGAGCGAAAGGGTTAATTTTTAAATCTCGATCGCTTTTTTTTTTGTATTTTGGGCCTGCCAGATAATTGAGATCATTTAATTTTTATTTTTTTTATTTAGAGATTTTCTACGAAATATTTTTAAAATGATTATATGCGCGGTCCTGTAATAAAAAGTCTCGCGATCTTAAATATATTATGATCGCACACATATGGCTAGTAATAAAATAGAACGACACATGTGTCTTTTTAAAGATTATCTTCGCGATCATGAATGATCGCGATTAATAAAAAAAAATGTTTCTTTTAATGTTATGTTTAGTTTTTATGTGATCGTTCAGCTAGTTTATAAGAGCTGATGACAAATTATGATATATACATAAATTGTATAATTTGTAAATGATTCATAAAAATGTATGAAATTTACGTAATAAGTGATCGTGATTTATATTTTTTTTTAAATTTATTACTATAAAAATTAATTTATACGATCTTGATAAAAATGTCTAAAAGATCGCATGAAAAATCAGCTGATCGCGAATTATTATTTTTTCGCTGCGGTCAAGTGATCGAGACTTAAAAAAAATGTTCAGTTGTCATTTAAAGATATAAAGTGTCATCCAAAATTCGATCTCTAAATTATATCGATGATCGGTGTATATGTATTCGACACGATCACACTATATTGAGAAATGCAAATTTGAGAGATCAATCAATTAGTATGTAAATATGCTAAAGCTAAGAGTACTTACGTTATTCAGAAATCGAGTTAACTGTGATCGCTTAATTATTAATATTGGCCTATCATTAAAATTTTTAATATTAATGAGATATTGGTATAGATCGAGTATTTTTTTGAGAATATGATCGTAGGGACTTAATGGCCACAATTATGAAGGAAAAGCAATGTTTGTGTGTATTTTCTAAAGTTCAAACTGTTTCAAGCCATTTTTAATCTCTGCTAAAATTTTAGCTCGATAAACGATTTTTAAATTCTTTTGAAAAATTTTTAAAAACTCGAAAAATAGAAAGTTTGCATTAAGCCATTTACTTGAGTGATTCATGTAAGATTAATAAAATTGTAAAAAATTCAGCCGCTATCTTCGCCCAATATGATCGACGTATTTTGTCGTTAATTTGAACCGAATGACTTAATAATGACTATACTTTGTCAAACTGAAATATTTTGAATGATTCATTTCACAGAATTTTAGATCATTCATCAAAATATTTGCAAAATTCAGTGGTTCACATTACCTTAAATCGTTAAGACAAAACCTAGATGCATAAATTTATAAATAAAAACTCGATAAATTACCTGCAACGTTACACAATTAGCTGCCTGTAAATTTATTGTTTTTTCTAGTAATGTGATTCGCAAAATTTATTTGATGTGAAAATGTTTTGTTTATTGCCGGACTCTTTCAGATTTTAGTTTATGTAAAATTTAAATTCCCCCAGATGATTTCAGAACGAATCATGGATTATTATTCTACTCGCATTGTGGTTTCGAGGTTGTGGAATATAACATTCGATAAGCTAATTTATTTTAAACAAATTTCTATTGACAAATAAAACTTTAAAAAAATTTCTAAAATTGAGGAAATCGCCTAAAATTTAAATTTAAATGAATAAAAATTGTTCAAGGTTCCGATGAATTTTTTTTTAGTATTATTCTTGAATCTTGCACAATTTTTAAAACAAAATTTCCAAAATTTTAAAAATCATCTGAAATACCACACACAATTTTATAAATTCCATAACTCTCAAAATATTTTGAATTTTCGCAAAGAATTGCTAAAATTTATTTTCTAGGAATTATGTACAAATTTAATTTTAAGAAATGTCGACAATTTAACGAAATCGGGAATTTTTCAAAACAACGATAATTGTGCTTTCTAACCAACGAAAATCTCATTATTTTTGCCTATAATGCAACTAATTTTATAAAATTCGTAGTTTTATTTAAAACATTTACCGAAATTCTCCAATTTTCTGGAATATGAGAAATCGTCCAAAAATTAATTTAAAATATCAATAAAATTTGATTAAACCAAAAATGTTTTAAAATTTAAAATAATATTTTTTTTAAATTCGCAACAGTTCTAAAAACATTTGAAACGTCTACAATTTCTTTATGTGCTAAAATTCAACGAAATATTCAAAAATCGTGTATAATTATAATTCTAAATTTTAAATTTGTTATTTGCAAAACTTCATTTGGAGCTTTGGAAACCATTCAACAATTTTTATAGTTAAGTTAAAAGTCTTAGGCTCAAGATGGTCAGTTAGCACGGAATTTTTTTAATGTAAGTGTAGGTACTATATTTTACTGCCGACGATGTAGCTTAAATTCACATAATCTAAAATTGTGACTGACTTGATAGACGAGATAAAATTGCAATAATTCAACTTATTTAATTTTATTCATAAGTCGTTTCGTAAAATTTTAATGGTTCACATTACCTTAAGTTGCTAAGACAAATATCTTCATACATAAATTTATACAAAAACCGAAAGGAATCATGAACAATTTATTTCGTTTTCACTCGATAAATTATCTCTAACGTTACACAATTTATGTTTTGCCTGATAAACACGGTACTGTATTCAAGGTGTGTGTCAATTTCAAATCGGTATTCTATTTCGATGGAAACTATTGAAATTCGATTTTGTAATCAGAATTTTAAAATTAATCGAGTTTCATCGTGGATATGTGGAGTTTCTAATTTAATTGATAATTTTCAAATTAATTTTTTAATTTCTTAAAATTTGCGAAAAATCTTTTGAAATTTGAAAAATTGTATAAAATTAATTAAAAATATAATTAATTAGTTGCGAATTTCCGTATAATGTTTCTAAAATAAAATTTAATAAAATCTTGAAAATTCGACGAAATTTTTAAAAAATCGGGAATTTCAATTTTCAAATTTTTTTATAATTATTGCCAAACTACAATTTTTTCTGGAATTCTACAAAGTTTTTAAAATTCGCAAATTTATTTAGTTGGGAAAATAGTAGGGAAACTCATGAATATTTTTGAAATTTAAAAAATCGTCTATAATTTAATTAACGTAAATTTGTTGTTAAATTGGCGTTAAATTGAAACGTTCAATTTTAAAAAATTTGGAAAAATTTTAAAAATCGTTCAAAATTTATTTTTCAATGAAATTCAGATTTTTTTTAAATCTTAAATGTGAGAGAACATTTGAAAAAATTTGCGATTAATAATGTTCCAGAAGGCTGGACAAAAATTTAATTTCCAGAATTAATCATCAATCCCAGAAATAAATCTCAAACTTTTTAAAGACTATCTTTAATTCAAATTGCAAAAAATATTCCGAAACTTCAGTTGAAATCTCTTAACATTTTATAAATTTCTGTAAAATTAGAAAAATTTTGTAAAGCTCTCAAATTATTTAGAATCTCTAAGATAAAATAAAATTTATCCCGCATCACCTTGTTTTGCGTTTAAAGCGAGTGGTGCTTGGCTAAATAGAAAAAAATCAAATCCCAAGAAACAATACGTCGGTGATTGTTTTTTTATTTTTAATTGGCATACGTGAGGATGAATAAGAACCAGGAAGCTGATTGACGACTCTTAAACATCTTTCACCTCGTTTGGCGTATAGTAAACGGAATTTTACGCCCTTGGATCAATCCGTGTGTCATCTGAGCTGAGTTCAAGTATTCTTCGATTTAAGCCATACTCCATTTTAGTTATTTACCTAAACATTTATTCAGGAAATCGAAACCGCAATGATTGCGTCATCAGTAACGAGACGACGATGAAAAATGAGTCACTGTGATTTTTTGCACCAGTGACTGGAATTAATTTTCCAAAGCGTACTATTCACTCAACTTTTGGCACATAATCATCAAGGCTCAATGTTCTTTGTGACTCTGTCACACAGTCTTTGGGTTGCTATACAACCGCAGTTTGATAATATTTCCGTGTTGATACATTCGTATCACATTTAAATCAAATCAATTTTTTTAAATGCGTCATCATAAATGCGAAAGGTCTCCTTCGAATAGTTAAAACCTTAAAATTATTCTCATGTCGATTATTGTGTAAGGATTGATTACGCCTTCCGAAAGCATAGAATGAAAGTTCATGTAGCACGAATTTATACTAAATTTTACTTCCAGCGTCATCATAACCTGTTAGATAGGTACATCGTTTTAACTGGGAAAAATGGCCAATAATCAACTTCTGAGTGCAATAATACTAAAATTACATGAAAAGCTTGTGTCATATCGGTCTGTCACTCTTTCGGAAAATGTACCAACTTAAAAGGTTAAACCAATTTTAATTAAACAGATTTTTGGAAAGAAATCTAACGTGTATTAAAACAAATGGAGACATTTAAAGTAGTTGTACGATTCGTTAACGATTAATTCGTTAATTCTGCAAAATTGAAAGAAATGAAATTAAATTAAATTGAACGTAAAAGCTTCAAACTGCATATGTTGCAAGCCTAATTTATGCTCCATAATATTGGTTGAAAAACTTCCGCAAAAAGTTTAAATTTTTTAAAAGCTTGGATTAATTTAAAATAATTTTAAATATAAATTATAAGTGATCTGAAAGCTTTGTATGTCAAATTTGATACTGATACCTCAATAATAAATTTAGTACAATTTCGACAGTGAGCTTTGAAAGTTCCCAATTTCGATTTATATCATATTTAAAATGTCACAATTCTAATGAATTTGTTTTTTATTTTAGAAAGTTTCGAGTTTTAATTTTTTTTAACTGTCAACCTTTTAAAAATAAATTAATTCTCATCTGAAAATTCCAAAAATGTTACTAAAAAGCTCGGTTTATTTTGCATTTGGTAAATTATAAATTAAAACTGATTTGAAACTTTAAGGTTTGAAAGTTCTAAAAGCTCGACTTATATAATCTTTAATTTTGGAAAGCTCTAATCTAAAGTCGTTGCACGAGTAGTTTTTGACAACTTAAAAGCTGTTTAAGAAACTAAAAAAAAAGCTCTCAAAATATATTTAGTAATTTAAATTTATTTAGTTTTGAACTGCTCTTCAATTGGTGACCTAAAGCAGTCCACATAAAAACGATCTAGTTTTAGTCACCTCCTCTGTAATCTTGGCATTTCTAAACTTAACCGAATTAATAAATATTTTGATTGTAAAACAAAAATATGAAAAAACTTCTAACACTACTGTACAAATTTTAACTCTTCCAAGTCACCTTACTTCGTATACTATCTAGGGTATCTCACATCTTCAATTTTTATCTATGCACTCAGAATTGAAAAACCATGAAATTTAAAAAAAATCCGTTTAAGTATTCTTCTCCGAACCAAACACATAATGTTAAACTTGGCAACACTGTAATTTAATTATTTCGAGCAGAAAAAACACCGAATTCACAAAATCTGCTACTCTCCGGAAAATCGAGTTCTTTCAACAGAGTATGTGTACAAAAACGATACAAAACTATTAAAACCTACTTCGGTATTTTGTTCAGAATTTTTAAATTACAGTGTTGCCAAATGTACGATTATGTTTTTGTGTGTTTAGACAAAAACTATCCAGAGTATATTAAAAAAATCAACGTATTTGAACTCAGACAGCATCTAGAGAAAGAAATTAATATATATATTTACACCACAAAAACTGTACATATTTTTGTACCAATCATGCCCTCTATATACATACCACTAAAATTTATTCAGCTCACACTTCCGTTATAAACCATCACACAAAATCTTTAAAATGTATTTATATATGTATATTTATTCGTGCGCACTCAACTCTCATAATCCATCTTCCAAACTTTAATCTCTGTTACAATTACGATATCTATGTATGTACATATTGTGTGAAGTATCTAACAAACGAACAACAACAACAATCATATTTTTGATATAAAAATGCGATCGCGTCTTTTTTTTATTTTATTAGAATAGAAAATCTAGCCTAACCTTTGTGTGTTGTTTATATCATCATCTGTGTTGTATTATGGTAGAGTAGATATTTCATATCTGGGTTCTATGTGCCTTTTTTTTTTATCCAAACTATTATACTTGCATAGTTTATTTGATCGTGATTTTCTATTTTATTTTATATTTCCATCATTTTGAACTTTTCATAATCTTATTAAATTATTATTTTTTATTTTTGTTATTATTATAAAGAAACTAAAACACAACAACAACTGTGTGTTTAGTTGGAAAATATATTAGATTAGAGCCCATCACATTGTTTCGTATATCGCGCATACAGCACATTGCAAAAAAAAAATGAAAATTATTAATTCAGTTCGCACACGAAAAAAACAAAAAAAACCATAAAGACGATCAAGACGATGAAGAGCGCCTGCAAATATTTCTTCACGTACTATACCAAGTACAAAAACGTTGAGAATTAATTTTTTTTGTGTAATGTTGTGACGGTTTTTAGTGGTGCGGTTGTACGACGATCGGTACGATACATGTATATATGGAAATTGATATTAAGACGAGAAGAAGTTTTTTTTTGCACACAAAAAATTAACTTTGCGTGACGAACTGTATATAGTTTATGCTGCAACATAACAAACAAACAAAAAATTATGTAAAATGATATAATTTAGTTTTTATAGTTTTATGTTGTTATTAAATTCATTTTTATGGTTTTTTTTTTCTTATTATTGTTATTCCCTGTTTTTTGTAAAAAAAATAAATAAATTTTGTTGCACAATACACAAAAAACTTTAATTCGCAAATTAATCAAATTTCAATGGAAAACATTTTTTTTATGTAAATTATTATCAATTCCATTTGGTTGTGCGCGCAACCGACGACGGCTTTGTGTTTGTTTGGGGTTGTGATTTTAGTTTCATTCAAATTTTTTTTTTTGTGCTCTGTAGTTTTCGGAGTCATTCATTCATTAAAATATAAAAAACAATAACAATTTATTTTATAGTTTTTTATTGTTGTACGTATACACCCGAGGTATTGATAAAAATCGAAATTTTATTTTAAAATTTTATATACTTATAGAAGGGTTCAAATATATAGGATACTTTTATGGTATGTATATAGGAAGTTGGGTGTGAATTCGAGGATGGGTATACACAGTTGTAAACCAAAGGAAATAATTTGTGGTAAATTTTTTTCCTTAACAAGTCAATAAAGTTGGTTAGTTTCTTCAAAAGTGTATTGAGAAAAGAGGAGGGGTTGCGTGCTTACTCATAGATAGACCTCGGAAGAAAGTTTTATCCGCGGTGGCAGACCTGATTTGCAGGAAAGTCCATACTCTTTGGAAGCCGTCCCAACGAATTCTGGTGAGAGGAGGAGGGTCAATTTTATTGCTAAACAACAAACGATAAAGTCAGATATGAACTGATCTAATTTTCTAGAATTTTATATCTTTCTGGAAAAAATCCAACGTATTTGAAAACAAATTAGAATAGTTCGCCGATTAGTGAAAGTCAGGGTAGCCAAAAAGTCTCTTTAAAAGAGAATATGTTCTCTTTCTTGTTTTTTGTTTATTATCTTTGGTTCTCTTTTTTAATTGTAACTTGAGGAATCAATGGTAGGCAATTTTCTTCGATTACTATTGGGCCAAAATTAAGGCTGCCAGACGTCTCATTTTGAGAAGAACTGTCCTTCTCTGGAATAAATTTTTTTTCCCGTAAATAATGTCTTTTTCTGTTCTTTTTAAATACATACTTTGAAAACTAAACTACTCTAATTAAAAACTATGTGGTACTTTGGAAAAATATGTTCCTAAAACCATAACACAAAATCAAATTTCTCCAACAAACAACTCTTGAATTTTCTAACTGTTAAATTGGAGAAAAATTAAAATAAGTACAAATAGAAAATGAGTCCACAGATGGGCGAGGTAGATTTTTTTAAACAGTTTTAAAGGCCATTACTGGCCCCTTACTGAATCAATAATTTGGCTCCAGCGGTTTCAATCCCGAGCATGTTCTTCATACTGTCTAAGACGATCTGAAGAGGCCAAGTCGTTCTCTACACCGTGGAGCCATCGTCGCCTGCAACGACCTCTGCGCCTACCATATGGTGGCTCTCCTTTCAGAGATTGCTGCACAATTCGTTCCGGATCAGCAAGCACAACGTGCCCGAGCCAGCGTACTCGCTGAGATCTTACTTCATGTACTATATCGGGGATCTTCATCAGATCTCTGATCTCGATATTGTACAGAGCTCGGTATGTACCATCTATTTCGCATTTTGGGCCGTAAATCACACGCATGACTCTTCTCTCAAATGTTAGGAGCCATCTCTCGTACTTATCCGAGGGCGAGGTAGATTACGCCATGTAATATACGTGGTTGTTGACACGTAATACTTTTTTCCAGGTTTTTTCTCAACGTCAACAATTAAGACAATGTCAACAACCTACGATATTTTTACGATTTGAAAAAAATGCGCTAGTTTGCAGCTGTATTTTGTGAAAGGGCAATTCAGTTAATTAATGAATTATTCAAGTTAAATTGGCAATCCCAACTTCAGGTGATACCTTGGTAGCAAAATATTATTCCATTTGGAAAGCATATTTTCAACCACTTTATTGCATCCGCTATTCTTTTCAGAATTCTCCTAACTACTGCCGAATATTTTTGGATGACCCAAAAGCCGATGGACTTGTAAGTGTTAGCGGGTATAGCAATTTTTGCGATATTATTGATCGAGACTCCATAAGCGGGTTAAGTCGATCGATAGATATGGAGCCTTCTCGATTTTGGATTAAATATATCGCTTATCAGGGCATATTGTGGCGTAGCTGGAACTAGAAAGCGCATACTATTTCGTAGATGTTTAATAACCTGATCGGAATCTGCTGGTTGTTGTCTCGTACTTCCATAAAAAATTCGCCTGGTAATTTTAGTGGTTGTTAGTTCCACTCCAATATGAGTGCGGGTGATAACTAGTATGTCCAGCTTAGACTGTAATACTGAACTAAATAAACGATCTACAACAGTTAAAATGTATGCATATCCATTTGATAGAGGAAGTGGTCCAACTTGTCCAAATGAATGTATATTGATGAATGAATAACGACCAAAAGTCTGTTTAAATTGTCCTAATTTCTATTTCGTGTGCCTTTGAATTTTAGATCTTTGTTAGGCTAAAAGTATAACGATCCGTTTTTAATTTTCTAGTTGTGAGACGAGTAGAACCAGAAACAAATTTCTGAAGTTCCTCGTCAGGCTTCTATAGTTCTGAAATCGATTAGAGATCTAGTATTTCTTTTTATTTAAATGACCAGCTTGTCATGAATTTCTGCAGGTTTGTTTTGTAACTTATGAAGATTAAGTGTAAATCGTAAATTCTCAACCTTCTAAAAAATATCAAAAATGTGTAACCGCTGAATATTCTTTTTCGGCTGGTTGCAACTTTTTGGAGAAATATGCTAGAGCTGCCCTACATCGGTATTTGAATAGATGCAAGATGGCTGTAACTGCGGTTTTCGGGTTATAGTAATTCTGAGCACTACGTCATCTAAAGGAAAACCCAAAACTGTTGCATGAGCAAGCGCAATTTTATTCTAAGCGAATGCCTCATTATACTCTTCTGACCAAGCAAAATTTCTTGGAGCTTTCTGAGTAACAAAACTAGATGCACTTGAATCGGCGATTACAATTTAGCTAGTTTTGGTACAAAGCGATGGTATTAATTAACCATGCCAATAAATTGTTGAATTTGTCGAATGGATGTAGGCACTAGAAATTCTAATATAGCTTCAAATGTTTCCTCAGATGGGAATATTTCCTTAGGGGTAATTTTGTGACTTAGAAAGCGAAGAGCATTATCCTTTTAAACAGTAGTTGCAAATGCGATTTGTGCTCTTCTTCTGATTTTGAAGCTATACAAGAATATCATCTATGTATACAAACACGAAATCCAGTTTTCTAGCTACCTTGTTCCTGAGCCCCTGAAATGTCGTATTAAATGATATGCCCTGACTAACGGTCAGGAATGGTCACGGTGTTTAATCTTCAATAATCACCACAAGGTTTCCAATCAAGTTGTTCCTTTTTTCTAACCATATATGTAAAGGAAGACACTGGAGAACGCAATGGTTGGCATTTTTCCAATTCTGCCATACAGCTCCTTTGAGACAACACTGAAAAGATTAGTTTCGCACCAATTCATTGTGCCTTTAGAAATTGAAGTTTTATTAAAGTTTCCGCACAGTAGGCGAGCTTACATATTCATAACAAGCAAAAAATCTTATTGCATTAATTAATTTGCATGTTCCAGTGCAAAACAGAGTTGGCAGCCCAGAGGAATACGAGTTGAAAATCAAGAAAATGAAAATTTTCTGGATTCAGTCGGACTTTTAAATAAGTGCTTGAGTTCGCACTGTTTCAAAATAACGGATGACATTCGAGTTGATTGGAAATTTGATCAATTTATCATTTTCGAATTTGTGTTAACTCAATGTTAATGGTATATCCCGATGATTGGTCGATGATTTCGGATGAATTTATTTGATCATGTCGGATGATGTTGCCGTTTTCAAGCAGGCCAGTTGTCTTGGTAACAATGCCCGAAATCCATTTAGGACCAGGTGCGTAGTTTAATACCCATGACAACCCAGAGCTGGACCGTATCAATTGTTCTGCTCAATTGGATGATGGATGGAAAACTGCGACAAACGTGTAATGTAAAGGCAGTAAGTACCGTTATCCCTTACGAGACTTGTAGAATACCGTGCGTAGCAAAGTCAGAACGCAGATGATACTGGTGGTGCAATTTTGAGTAAGAGTCTACCAGAATGATAAATACTTTAACTGGAATGGCCCGGCAAAATCGGTGTATTCTCTTCACCAACGCCTTTTTGGTTCGTTACAGAAATGTATAAATGCTCTAATGGTTTTTAACTCGACTTAATGGATCGAACAAACTTTTTCACGTTCTCGAACCCATAGCTACTCCACCACTTCGATGCTGATTTGTGGGCTGAAGGCCATTCGCCCTGCTATTCTTATTCCCCAGCCGGTCAGCGTCTTACAGTAGAATGCAATCGAGCGCTCAATATAACTCGCAGCTTATGTTAAAAGACCACGTCGATGCCATGTTGGGATCATAGGTGCAACAATAATAAGAACTAATGTCTAGCTCATTCTTTCATGAAGTTCATCATCGGAAGTGGCTATAATACACGCATGACGCCTGAAATCATAAGAAGTAAATTTGTAAAAGCCGTATAGACTCCGAAATGAAGGTGTTTTATTTTAAAAGTCGTTTTGGTTTGAACCCGTGTGCCTTCCATGTGAACCAAATACGTTCGTCAATAGTGAGTTGCACACAGTGAGCATCATTGAGCAAGGATATTAATCGAAGACCGCATTAGCAACACCATCTGCGTAGGCAACCACCCTGAAGCCTTGCCCTTCCAGGTTTAGCAACAGGTCATTAATGACCGAACTCCAAAGAAGGTGGGATAAAACCCTACCTTGTGATGTACCTCTCGTGACCAGTATAAGTGAGTTGCTGATGGAATCGGAAATGAAAGTTCTTTGTGTCGCCCATTCTTGAATTTACGTCTTCGGCACTCTTCTATTCGATTGGTGCGCGAAGAGACAAGATTTACAACATGCGGTTTCAACAAGATTTTCTCTGCACAAAAAGTCGCATATTGCATCGAAAAATGCTAAACGAATTTTTACGACGAAATGATTCAATTTTTATGAAACGAAGTACGACCACAAAATTCTCCAAACACAGTGGAGAACACATGTTGTATATTTCTCCAATTTGTCTTAATTGTAGCACATTCAATCTCCTGGCTGGAAATTACCAATGGCTTGAACCAGTCGAGATCAATGATATTGGTTTTATTTGCGGTGATCACAGACTATCTGGTTCAGGTCTTATTGAAAATCTCACAGATTTAATCCAGAAAGTTGAGGAATTCCTTCCAGATACATGTTCGGGCCGACATATTCCCATAAATATGGCGAACCTCTTAGTTTAATCGGATCAGATCTCGGGGTCTAGGAGCCTACTATACATTTTTTTAAGATAGGAGTGAAAACGAATAACTAAATTTTCCTAGAGTAAGGGGCTGCCTACAATTTTGATGAACAATGATTTCTGTAAAAATTCCAAGTAGCCATGGAGCCGAAGCGCCCACATACAGTTTTAGTGAACATTTATTTAATACACAGAAAATCATACAAAAGCTATAGTATCTTTACTTGTTACCAAAAATTAAACTTATCTTTATAACATTTAATGCCATCTATTACGCAATAGATTAACTATAAAAATGGCCAAACAATTATTCTATATGCCTTCGAATTGAGTATTTGATGTAAACGAATTCTGAAAAATATAATTGGTTGCTAAAAATCTTCATACAGATAAAAATGTTAATTACTGAAACAACAACAAGTATATTTCTTATATACATTCTCAAAATATTCATGTGATTTATTGAAACACGTTTTGAAACGTGCAAATCATTATGTTGTGCTATACGCTCATCTCGCCACATACATACACAACGAAAATTGAATGAAACGGATTTTTATTGTCTTATACCAACGTCTTATATATACGCACCAAAGATTTTCTCTTTTATATAAATACTTAACTGTATATACATACATACATTTTAGTTGATAGATGGATTATGGTAGAATTTTTTGATTAAAAATAATTTTTATTTTATTTTATATATTTAAGGAAATGATTAATTATCTTAATATATATTTTAGAAAATATAAAATCCAATTAAAATTATACCAACCTCTTAAGTCTGATCGAAGTGTTTTTACGATCTTCCAACCAGTTTTTTTTTTGGAATTTATTTTAAAATAATGGAGAAAGGATTTTTTATTTAAGATAACAGAAATTGAAATAATTTTTTTGCTTATACACTTATGTATGTATGGATATATGTACATTTGCGCGTTCTTATCATATTTGTGTGTGTGTGTGTGTTTCTTGTTCGAATGGATGATTTATTTTTATTATAAGAAATATTAATTGGATTTTATATTGGCAGAGAAATTAAGTTATTTATCCAAAAATAGTTTTTCACCTGTCCTGTCTGTATGTATGTGTGTGTATCACTAAATATAATATAATGTCTTTCCGATTTGGATAAATTACTTACTTTCCGCTGTCTGCACCGATTATCCTGGTCGGTCGTCCAATATATGTACAAATATAATGTATACAAACCGCGGTAACCACATAAATAACCAACATACATATATATATATATATATATATATATATATATATATATATATATATATATATATATATATATATATATATATATATAATATATATATATATATGTATACACATAATACTCTTCGAGACGATAAAATAAATTAATTTGTTGTTGTTGTTGTTTTAGTTTCGTTTATCTTTATAGTTTTTTATGTAAATATGTAGTGTACAACAACAACAACAACAACAATAACAAAATCTTTACACACTATTGTTAATTTAAAAAACGATACAACAAAATTCTAATTTCTTATGTTGTTTTGTTGTCTTATCCTTTTTTTTTTTTTTCTTAACGTACATACATAACATAAATTATGTACAATGATTTTTTTGTTTTTATCGGTAAGATATGTAACAGTAGTATTGACAGCGAGCATATAAGATGTATGAAAGTTTTATGATAGTTTGAATAATAATAAATATATTGAGAATTGTTTTTAAAGATTATAATCTTTTGAATATATAGAAATAAGAAATTTATCTGGAATAAATTAGTTTGAGATTAGCTTCCGGGAGGGAAATGTGTCGTTAGTAAGTACGAGTATAACCAAAAACTCTTTCGTTCGATTATTTTGCAGCGGCTTGACATCACATTTAGAATTAATATTGTAAATTTTTATTCAGGGCTGTACGCTTTTTAGAACACATCATCAGTTTTATGAGCTAGAGATCTGAAAATGTTTAAGAATCTTTAAGAATTCTAAAAATTATGGATTTAAGATTTAAGCACTTAAAATTTAAAGAAACTTCAAAATTTTAATAATTTTAATAATAATAATAATAATTTTAATAATAATAATCAACCGTTAATGAATGATTTTATAATGGTTTTAAGTTCTAGTACTTAAAAATTTAAATAATTAATTAGAGCATTTCTAGAATTTTATAAAATTTGGAAATATAAAAATTTTAAGTATATTAAAATATAATTTACATAAAACATTGAGAATCTCTGGAATTATAAAATATTTCAATTTTACGAGTTTTAAAAGCTTTAACAATTATAATTAATCTACAAAATATGGACTTATGCAATTGAAAATTTAAAAAGAACTGGTCAATTTTTTTTAATGTTTTTACAATTTTTAAGAATTTAAGGAGTTTTGGAAATTATAATTTTTAATATCGTTAAAAGTCATAAGTAATTAAATTTCAATGAAGTTATAAATTACAAAAATTTTAATAATTTTAATTTTATAATTTTTTTTAGAATTTTATAAATTTTAGAATTCTGAAAATTTGAAATATTTTATTTAGTTTATAAATCTAAAAATTCTGGATTAAGGAGTTATGCACTATAAAACATAAAAAAAAAAAACCTTAAGAATATTTAAATCAATTTTAGATTAGATTAGGTATTTTTAAAATTTCTAAATTTTTAATGAATTTTAAATTTAAATAATTTTAATAATTTAGAGAATGTTAAGAATTTGGTTAATTGTGAAATTATGGAAATTTCAAGTATTTTAAAATATTAATGAATCACTTGGTTATTTAAGATATTTTTAGAATTTTAAGAATATTAAAGATATTTTAAATTTTATGAATTATAAATCATTACTTTTATAATTTATATAGAACTTTCAGAATCTCAGAAATTACTAAATATTTCAATTTTATGAATGTCAAATCTTTAAGAATTCTTAAATTTATGGATTGAGGTTTTATTTCGGAATTTTAAGAATTTTTATACAATTTTTAAAAATTTTAACGGTTGTAAATGTTTTTAATTTTATTATGAATGTCTAAATAGTTAGGAATTATAAATATTCTAAAAATTATTGATTTAGGATTAAAGCACTTTAAAATTTAAAAAATCTAATTTTTTTAAAATTTAATTTTTTTTTAAGTATCGGTGAATTTTATAGAATCAATTATTTTGAAAATGTATGAGTTTTAAGTATACTAAAAATTTTAAGTAGTTAAATAAATATTAGAAAGAGTATAGGAATTGTTAAAATTAAATTTTTTAAAATTATTTTTCGATTTTGTAAAAGTTTAGATAATTCAAAAAATTTTAATTTTTTTTAAATATAATAAATGTTAAGAATTCTAAGTTTTCATTATTTCAAAAGTTTATAATATTGTATGTATTTCAAAACCTCAAGAATTGTCAAAACTTTTAATTTTAAAACGAAATAAATTTTAAGAGTAATGCTAAAACTGGTTTATGTATTTTAGAATTCAAAGTATTTGCGGAATTTTAAAGTTATTTAAATACAATTTTAAATGTTTTCATAAAGATTTTAAATATTTTGTGCATATCAAATTACTTTAAAAGTTTTATGAAGAGCGTTTTTTATAGAGCGTTTTTAGAGAGCAGAATAATTTTTAGAATTCATATAAAATAAATAATTCAATAATCAATAATTTTTATTATTATGAATATTTTAAAAAGTAACTTTTACAAATAATTTTTAGAATTTTATAAATTTTAGAATTTTAAAAAATTCAAATATATATATTGCTGATAAATCACTTCGTTAATTTAGGAACATGTTTTAGAATTTTAAAATTAAAAATATTTAGAATTTTATGAATTTTAATTCATTGATTCTATAATTATTAAATATTTCCATTTTATGAATTTAAAACCATTAAGAATTTTAAGAAAGAATATTTTTACTTCAGAATTTAATCAATTTTTAATAATTTAATACTTTTTTTTTTTAATTTTATAAAAACAATATTGTAAACCAATTATAGAATTGAGACATTTACAAATCAAAATGTTAAATATGAATAAAATAATAAATTTAAATATTAAGAGAATGTTTAACATTTTTAAAAACTTTGAAAATGATAGAATAGCTACGTTATTTTAAATATTTTTAGAATCTTTAAATTTTTTATTTAGTTTTAATTATCAAGAGAATATTAAGAGTTTTATTATTTGTGAGATTTTGGAAATTTCAAATCACTTCGTTATTTAAGATATTTTTAGAATTTAAAGAAAATTAAAGATATTTTGAATTTTATGAATTTTAAATAATAAATTTTTATAATTTTATATATACTATCATAATCTCAGGAATAATTAAATATTTCAATTTTATGGTGTAAAATATTTAGGAATTTTAAATATTCTAAAAATTATGGATTTTGTGAACTTTTTTTGATTATGTGAAAATTCCGAAATATTTATGAATTTTAAGCATATTAGAAAATTTAATTAGTTAAATATTAGAAAATATTTAAATAATTTTAATTTTGAGAGTTTTTAAAATTTTGGATAATTCAAAAAAGTTTCAAATTTTATTTTGAATGTTGAAACCTTAAGAATTGGTAAATGTTTTAATTTTAAAAAGGAATAAATTTTAAGAGTTTAAAGGGAATTTGACTAATATATTGATGCATTTTAGAATTTAAAGTAATGCGGAATTTTAAATTTATTTAAATACAATTTTAAAAGTTTCAAGAATCACAAATAATTTAGATATTTTGTGCATTTAAAATAACTTTAAAAGTTTTATGAGTTTGTACGGAGCGTTTTTGGAGAGTAGAATAATTTTAAAAATTTAGAATTATTTTTATTATTATGAATATCTCAAAAAGTAACTTTAACAAATAATTTTAATTATTTAAGAATTTTTAGAATTTTATAAATTTTAGATTTTTAAAAATTTTAAATGATTTATAATGTTGATAAATCGCTTCGTTATTTAAGGAATATATTTTAGATTTTGGATTTTATGAATTTTAAATCATTATTTCTATAATTTAAATAGTAACTTTCAGATTCTCAGGAATTATTAAATATTTCAATTTTATGAATTAAAGAACCGTTAAAAATTTTAATAATTCGAAAAATATATGGATTGCTGTATTATTAAATGTATATTAAATTTCTGTATATTAAATATCATGAATACAAACGGTTTTAAGTGTTTTTCAAATTTTGAAATGATTTAAATTTTTAATTGAATATTAAGTTTTTTTTAAATTGTGAGATTTTGGAAATTTCAAATCTCTTCGTTATTTAAGATATTTTTAGAATTTTAAGAATACTGAAGATGTTCTGAATTATTTCTATTATTTTTATTTGAACTCTCGTTGAATCTCAGGAATTAATAAATATTTCAATTTTATGAATGTGAAAATTTTACGGAATTTGAAATATTCTGAAAATTATGGATTTAGGATTAAAGCAGTTTGATATTTAAAAAAACTCATTGTTTAACATTGAATTTTTTTAAAAAGAATTTTCTGAATTTTTAAAAACAGTAATTTTGATATATATGATTTTTAAGCATATTAGATACTTATAGTAGTTAAATATTAGAAAGAGTATAGGAATTATACAAATTAAATTTTTTTAAATTATTCTGCGAATTTTTAAAATTTTAGATAATTCAAAATAGTATTAATTTTTTTTTTTAAGGATTTAATTAAAATAAATTTTAAAAATTCAATTTTAACACAACAATTTGAAAAAAATTAATTTATGAATTTTAAAACCTTGCAAATTTCAAGAATTTTAAGAAATTTAAGGAATTTTAAGAGATTTAAATTTTCAAGCATTTTGAAATTTTTTCAAAAATTTCAGAATTTAAGAATATTTAAAAAAAAATTTAAAATTTTTATTGTTTTTCTAAAAAATATTTAGTTTTTTTTATCTTAAGAACTTCTCATTATATTGAGATTTTATAAAACAGAACCTCAAGGAATGTCAACTGTTTTAATTTTAATAACGTTCGTTCTAAGGATTTTAATAATTTTAATATTCATAATTTAACATTTTATAAAACTCATCGAGTTTTGAGAATTTTATGAATTTAAGTATTTTTAGAAGTTTGAGAATTTAAGATATTGTTAAGTTTCATGTTAAAAAGTTTTAAACTTTTACAAATAAGTTAGAAGAGTTTTATATAATTTTAATAAATTAATTTTTTTGAGAATTTTTTAATATTTTAAATATTTTATAAATTTCAAACAGTTTGAAATATTTAAATATGTAGAGATTCCGAAATTTTTAAGTACAAATTTTTTTAATCTTATGAATTTTAAATTTTCAATATATTTTAAGTAACGTCAGGAATTCTTGTAAAATGTTTTAAAAACGAATTAAGTGATCTAAATATTTTTTAGAGAACATTAAAGCACTAGAGATTTTTAAAAAGTAGAGATTTTTAAAAAGTTCCACAATTCAAAAATATAAAGAAAGAATTCTATTGATTTCAACTGAATTATTAAAATATATTTTTCAGATTTCAAAAATTTTGTAAGTTTTAGTTTGTGGATTCAAATTTTTAAGAGTTTCATGAATTATAATTATTTTGAGAATTCTAAGAATTTTTAAAAATTTGAAGAACTTTGAAATATTTAAACAATTCCTCATTATTTTTAGAATTTATTGTTTGAGAATTTTAAGCTTTTTAATTGTTAATAGATTTTTATGAGTTTAAATATTATTTTAATTTTTAATATAGTTTAAATATTTTAATTTTAAATGACTAATTTTAATTATTTTGAGAAATTAAAATTTTTTAGAACTTGTATGTTTGATATTGAAACTGGAACATTTAAAGTGTTTGTAGAAGTTTTAAATTTTTAAGAAGATTTAGAATTTAAGCATTTCACAATTTTTAAAAATTCAATTTTAAATGATTTAAAATTTCTAAGAATGTACAACAATTTTATAATAAAATAATACAACAATTTTAAAAATATTAATTTATGAATTTTAAGAGCTTACGAATTTCAAGAATTTTAAGAAATCCTGATTTTAATTCTTTAATTCAGAATTTAAGGATATTTAAATTTTTTTAAAGTTTTTATTGTTTTTCTAAAAAATACTTAATTTTTAATCTTAAGAACTTTTCATTATTTTGAGATTTTATAAAACAGAACCTCAAGGAATGTCAACTGTTTGAATTTTAATAACGTTCGTTCTAAGAATTTTAATAATTTTAATTTTTTTAAGAACAAGAATTTTGGAACTTCTATAAGTTTCAAGATTTTTAAATGTTTATTTCTTCTTTACATATTTGAAGATCTTACGAACATCAAAAAAATTTGGAATGTACACAACCTAACGCAGAACCAACGTTGTTCTCCAAACTAGGGTCGGCTATACTTTTACTATTTATTCTGAAATTCCTAGAAATTAAAGCTCATTTAAAATTTGTTCTGTAACCTTAATATAAAAAAGAAATTATTCAGGGCTGTAGTCCACACTCAATTTTAAAAATATTTATCTCAATACTTATACAGTTAGCAGCTGTTTGGGCCGTCATCTTTGTTTCTTATAGGATTATCGATCACAATTGTATGTTGCTGTGTTTGTCGGATGTTATGTGGATTCTATTTAAATTCGATTTAATCGTTCCGCGGGACACAGTTTAAAAATCACTGAGCTAAAATGCTTAAATCTGTATTTTAAAAAAAACTGCATCGATTACCCACTGAGAATATTTTACGATAGTTTTTTTGAGTAAAATAAATTTTTGTGTAGCCCGCATCATAATGAATAAAAAAACACAGTAAAATATTACAAATTACGTGAACAACAAAGGAAATGGAACAAGTAGGAAGTGGCTTTTTTGAAGAAAATTGAATTATTTTTTTGATCTGTTCTGTGTGTGTGTATGTTGTGTGAAATTAATTTGTTTTTAATGTTTTCATGTATAAGATCGCATGCGATGCTAGACACCTGTTTAAGCACTTTGCCCAGTAATTGACAAATCGTGTTTTTCTGCTGTTATGTGACCTTAGTTAAGGGAGCTCGGATTTCCTAGCTGGTATTTAAATACGGTTTGCTCCTTAACAAAAATGGATTATCCGAAACAGCTTAAGAGTATATCTTAAATACACTGCCATCTATAGAGTAATATATTAACTATATAAATAGATTTTTGGAAATTAGGCCCAGATCGTAGCCCTGACCACATTATAATAAACTAACTAATTTTATTGTGTATATCAGTTATGTATAGATATATATTTTTACATCTTAAGCCGATCACTTTCCCATGGAAAACCCCTTTCTATTTTAAACAAAATCAACACCCAATAAAAACGAAGACAAGAAAAAAGTTAAAATATAATTCTTGTACACAAGCTATTCTTATTGTATATACGTATAGATCATCGTATTTATACGTTTATATAATGTACAGAAAGAAAAGAATGGTAGGTATTCCGATTTAATTAATAACTTAATTTACATAAAAATCAAGTTCAGACGATTCATTAAAAATGCAATCAATTCAATATTTTTTTTCTTTTTCTATTCAATTAAATTTACATAAAATTTCAAAAGCGATATAGCAGCTATGTAGGTATGTAGATATATACACAGCCAAGCCAGACTATTATGAGATTAACACACAACACACAATATTATGTTGATTATTATTAACAATGTTATATACTAATTTTAATAATAATAATCATCATCCGAACGTAATGGGTGGCCGTTTAGTTAAGAAAAAAAATGCAAAATAGTTTTTATCGAAAATTGTTTACCAAAACCAATTTTTTTTTTGTTGTAAAATCGATAAAATTGTCATCAAAAAATGTGTTAAAATATTCCCACAATATCAAGAATTTTTTTTTTTGGTCCGCTGGTTGGGTGTTTAAATTTATGGTGCGCTGATTGATATTTGATAGGTTAGAAGCGTTGAAAGGCACACACCATTCCAAACACACATTATTTTATTATGTTTTATGTGTTTTTGGTTTCAGATAAAAACTATATATACGCATAACGAGATAATATTATAGTTTTAGAAATTAACATACATATTTTTGAAGAGAATTGCTTCAAGGGTATATATTGTCCAAAAAATGTATATTATCCAACGCACGCACAACAACAAATTCCGTTTAATTCTCGGGTGTTTTTATATCAGTCTGGTACAGGAAACAGATTTTTCATTTTTTTTTCGGTGATACGTATCACTAAAATTTAAATAAATAGTTTTTTAAGTAGAATGATAAATTGGTAACTTGGTATACCAAAAACGAGCAACGACATAAATATAATGGGGGTCACATTAATTATTTGACACATATTTAAACTAAACAACAACAAAAAGTCATAATATATCCGCATCATCTTCATCGGATATGAAGAGTTTCTTGACACCAAATTACGGTTCAAGTGTAAATTATATACATACAATACGCGATTAGCCTAATGATACTCGCACGATTTAGATATAGATTAACCGTGCGGTTCTATTTCCGGTTTATTATTAATAATAATATAATTGTGATGTAGGTCAGTACACCGCGCACATATGTACATAATATACGTAAGTATATATTTCGCGGCCATATTGTGGTATAATAAAAACGGTAATTAAATCATGTACGAAACCAAAAAATTCTTTACCATAGAAATCTTACAAAAAAAACATTCTTATTTTCTTTGTATTGATCTTTAACCCCGAGACGTATACATATTTAAACACATACAAACGTATATATAGAAACGCAATCGTCCGCCCAATAAAAGTTCAAAATTTATACACACACACACACATCTTTTCTCGTCTCATTATTTTTATATTTTTATACAAATTTCTTACGCTGCCGAAATCGCTTTAAAAATAACTTTCTTATAGACATTATTTTTCGTGCTGTTGTTGTTGTTGTTATTGTCATTTTTTGGAAGCCGCACATAAAAGGATAGGGACTAATACAATATTTTATACAACTTATATAAATGTATGTAAGAGGTATTTGTGTTTATTATAATTTTCGTTTCGTTTCGTTTTTGTTGTTGTTATTTTTTTGTTATGTGTGCACGGATTAACAGCAGACAGATTTCTTCGATCGCATACGTACGTTAAAATTAAATTCATTAAAATTGTTGGCAGTAAGAAGATGCGGCGTACGAAATAAATAATATAAAAAATATAAGAAAAACGCATCAGCGCCAACAACCTGTTTTCTAATGAAATTATATTTTATTATATTATATAAATGTATGTTCGGATGAGTATATTGGATGCGAAGAGGTTTGCGATTTTTTTTTTAGGTTTTGGGAAATTATATTATTATATTATTTGCAAGGTTTTTGTTGGTTGTAAGTTTTAATTCTTTTTTATTTTGTGCGAACAGCTAAAATAAAGTTTCGTTATTTTTATTTTTGTTGCTGCTCTTCGCGTAATTTTTTTTATTATAGTTAATTTTTTTTTCTTTATAATTCTTTAAATTTGATGGGAAGAAAGTTTTTATGTTCTGTATAGTTTTGGTGTACATTATTATTTTTTATTTTTTGTGTTTAGCTTTTGTATGTTATGTTGTAAGCTTTTGTTTGGATTTGTGGATCAGTGTTTTTTGGTTACATTTAATATGTGTTTTTTTTTAAATTTTATTATCTGGACAGTGTTCTTTTGGGGTGATATTCGGGTCAAACAGGTGATATATAGTATAGTGTTGCAATACTGGTTGGAGAGATTTACAACGCTTTGGGCAATAAATCTTCAAAACGATTTATAATACATAAAATACAAAATTACCATCAATTACCGAATCGAACACTACTATCTAAGCATATACAATAAAGTTATAAATCATTTTAGACTATATTCGATAATAGCAAATAGTCAAAAAAACGAGAGTTTTGTTATTTGATCTCGATATGTTAGCTGACGAGTGGGTCACAAACGTTTTATATATTTATACCTATAAAGGATTGTGCGCGCTCCAATTGGGATCTGAAATTCGATCGCAAAAAATAAAAAGATCAAATTGACGTGCACAACTTCTGAATAGATCAAGAGTATGCTTAAACCAATTTAAATTAAATCTACCTGGCGCTATTTATACAATATATAGTATATACACAAAGTATTTTTAAACATGCATGAAGAATAAATAACGACGAACAATCAGGCACATATTATGTTTATATATATATACATATTATAACAACAAGTAAAAACGTTCAAACGATTAACTTCTTGATAAACAACCAATAATTTCTTATTAAACTGACATCAAAATCATGAATTTTATTTTATATATTTCGAAAATAATTTAAATAAATTATATCGATTTTTCAAGCCAACAAAATACATGCAAAAACAAAAAAAACTGACAACAACAACAAACTAAAACGAAACAATCAAATAAATGCATCAACTTTGTGTTTGTTGTGAAATTATTGTATGTGCAGTGTGCATAGATAGGTACTTGTTGTGTATCTAGCTATAGACATTACAATTTACAATATTTTTTTTTTGCAATTTACATGACTTATTGTAAAATTGATGATAGATTTAAATTACAAAACAGGTATGTACATATGTATATAAGAGCTGCGCATCCATAAGATTTATACATATAAATGTATAATACTTTGTAAAATGTCAAAGATATTTTTTACGATCTCTGTCTGTCTCTCCCATTTGGTATGCGCCTGGGTTAGAAAATATTATGCACTAACTCAAGCCTGTGCCAAGATTTTCATCAATCAAAATAATTATTTACAAAAAATAAAGAAAACTTGTTTTTTTTTCAAATTACTTCAAAAAACTTTTTTATTGTTGATCTTGTTCTGCCACTTATTATTATATAAACGAAACGTTTAAAAATAAATTACAATTAAAAATTATTCCTAATGCGTTATTGGAAATAAATATTTTCAATTTTTATTTAATTTATTTATATTATTTCATATAGCGTACACACAAGAACACACATAAAGATTTCGAAAGAAATTCTTTTGATATCGATGGGCGCCATTAAAAAAAAAAAAAAAATCGAAAAAATAAATAATAAAATTAAATAATTTACAGTGATTGACAAAACGAGTGATACAGCACACGCGCGGGTATATTTCGACCAATAAAATAAAAGTGCAATGAACTACGAGACGTACGCATAATAATAATATCCGGTTTGTAATCAAGACATCAACATTTTAACTATTCGGTAACCTTATACGCATAACATCCACTATATACATATTACCAATTCAGTTCAGACTAATTCTTAATCCTCAAGACGTTATAAAGTAAAGTAAAATTAAAAATAATAAAATCTACAGTACAAGAAAAACTTAAAGAATTTTTTTTTGTTAAATTTATATAAGAGGAACAAGTTCAACATACAACAACAACAAAAACAACCACTGGTAAACAAAAAACGAAAAACTAACAACAAGTATTTCGTGATTATGTGACTTGACCAATAATTAAAGATTTGTTGTGATGTTATGAGGAAATGATTTTTATTTTGTGTAGTTTTAAGTTTTTAGTACATCGTCGACGGTTAAAAATTAAATAATTTTTTGTTTTTCTGTAAATAAAATACCGTTTAATGATTCTATTAAAAAACCATGTATGTATATATGTACATACTTAAGTCAAGCTATACATTAGTTTAATTTAAAATAAAATAATTGGTTTAATTTTATTTAATCTGACTTAAGTCTGACCTGATTTTTAGCTCACATAGATATTTGGTTATTCCGATTCAAAAATCATGAAATTATTTTATTTGTGGTTCACATCTTTTAAGTCATTGACTTAAGTCAGTTCGAACTTAAGCTTGACTGATTGTGGGATGAAAAGTTGAATGTATGGTCACTAGAAGATCGCTAAACTGTAAAAAACGCCCGAATTGATTAAAATTTTCTCAAAAGTTCAATAAAGCTCAATTTCTTTCCTAAAGTTTGTTAATCTGACTCCAGTCAAACCTGATTAGTGGTTCACATATACATGTATGTATATATGGTGTAGAGCGGATAAACAATTCATGGAATTATGTTATTTGTGGTACACATCTCTTAGGCCTATGACTTAAGTCAGTTCGAACTTAAGATAGACTGATTGTAGGCCGAAAAGACATGGGCTCCATGTAGAAAGTTTCAAGATTGTGAATAGGTTCCGATTGGATGAATTAAATTATTTTCCTAAACTTGATTTTTGGATTACTGGCCTTTACAAATAATTAAAGTTTTTAAATCTGACTTAAGCCTAACCTGATTTGTGGTTTACATATACATATATATATATATATATATATATATATATATATATATATATATATATATATATATATATATATATATATATATGTATATGTATAAAGCTGAGCCGATTTACATTTCATCCAATTATTTTATTCTCTTAAGTTCGCATCACTTAAGTATATAACTTAAGCCAGTTCGAACTTAAGCAAGACTGACTTTGGGCCGATAAGCTTAACATATGGGCACTAGAAAATCGCCAGATTGTGAAAGATAATTAATTGAAATGTTTATAAATCAAAAAAGCTTAATTGTTTTCCTAAGTGTTGTTTCATAAGCCATTAAGTATTATACAACTAATAAAAGTTTATTATTTCTGATTTAAGCTCCTTACCTGATGTGTAGTTCATATGTACCTATATGTCGTTGAATCGAGTCACAATTCATGTAATTATTTTATTTGAGGTTCACATTTTTAAAATATATAACTTAGTTCATATAATTTAGTATATAATTTAGTTCAAACTTAAGCATTATGGATCGAGAAGCTAGATATATGAGCACTATAAAATCTACCAACTGTGTAAAATCCTAAATTAGTTTCCTAAATGAATTTAAGAAATTTAATCTGACTTAAGTCTAATAATTTTATTTGTGGCTCACCTCTATTATAAATGACTTAAGTTAGTTCGAAATTAAGCCAGACAGTAAGCTGGAAATATGAGCACTAGGAAATCTCCAGACATTCAAATGGCTCCAATTACAAGATTTTTTTTTTTAATTTAGAAATTTGCAATTATTTTCCTAAAGTTCTCCTGCAGTCAGTTAAAACTAAAGCCAAACTGATTGAGAACCGAAACCTGAACATCAGAAAATCGCTAGACTGGGAAAGATTCCAAAATTGGTTAAAATTATCATAAAATTTCAGAAAAGCTCCTAAAGTTAATTTTATTTTAACCACCAAAATATTATACAACTATTTCAGGTTCTCCAATCTGACTTAAGTCCAACCTGATGTGTGTTTCACCTATATGTGGCAAAGCCGATTCAATAATTCATGCAATGATTTTATTTGTGGTTCACAATTTCATATCTCTTAAGTACTTGACTTAAGTCTGTTCGAACTTAAGCTAGAATAATTGTGCGCCATCAAGCTGGTCGTATGAATGCAAAAAAATCTACAGACTGTGAATAGATCAAATTTGATTCAGTTTTCTTGAAAGCTCGGAAAATGTCAGGAAAATTTTAGTGCAACTTTTACATTTAATCAAACCATTAGACATGTATGTCTAAAATATGTAGATATCAGGTTACTCGATTTTCCGAGAGTTTCTTATTTTTGTTTAAGGTACAATTCTGAATTATAAAGATTTCCGGCTTAAGATAATCGTTTAAGTAAATATAATTTAACTTTAATTCACAAATACATAAATCAATTGATCAGTCAACTGACTCAATTTAATTAAGCCGCCAATGGATCTAAAAAATTTGTTTAATCCGCTCAATAGATAATACATCTTCAATATATTTTTTAAAATGTTTAAGTCACGTAATATTATGACTTATGACTTAGGTTTGTTTTATTTCAAGTGGAGTAAAATAAAAAAAGAGTTAACCTATTTTTCTTTATTTTAACATTTCTGGTTTAAACTTTTTACTACTTATTAAGTAACATTATTTTTGTAGCTCGTATATTTGGTTTAAAGCCTCAAAAATAATTCGTCTTATTTTAAAGATCGCCAATCCGTATCAGCTAATCAATTTAGTCATTGATTGATATAAATATAATTTAACTGTAATTCAAGAATACACAAATTGATTTGTCCGTTTAAGTCAACTGACTTAGTTTACTTAAGCCACCAACTAGTCACTAAAATTAATCTAGTTTAAAAAAAAAAATATTTAAGTCAAATAATAATTTAATTTATGTCTGTTTAATATTAAGTGGGGTGGCATAAAAAATGAGCAGACTTCAGTAAGTTGGTCAAGTGCAGCAGAGAATCTGTATTGGCTTAGAGGGGTTTTCTTTATTTGGAAATTTCTGATTTAAGCTTATTGTTTAATTGTGTGACTTTACGGATGTCAGGTTTAAAATATCAAAGATAGTTTGTTTCATTTTAGTTTAGCTGTTTAAAGCTGGTTCACAAAGTGATCTATCTATTTAAGTCAATTGGTTCACTTGATTAATGAGTGATCTAAAATTGAATATCCAACTAAGCTGGTTCACATTCACAACAAATAGAAACAATATTTTTCGATACTTAGAAAATTATCATTAATTAATTAGCTTACGCCTTAAGGGTATACAAATAATTTAGATTTTAATTCTCACACAAATTAATTTATCCGTTTAAGTCAATTTAATTTAATTAAGCCACCATGATTTTTTAAATTAGTCCAATTCACTTAATTTAATTGGTTTACATTCACAACAAATAACATATTCGTAATATTAAAAAAGAAACGTAAGTCACATAATATTATGACTTAAGTGTATTCAATTATAAGTAAGGTGAATTAAAAAATTAGCTAGCTTTACTAAATTGACTAAGTGCAGCAAATAAGATTTAATCACATCAATGGTTTAAATATTTTTTTTTACAGTTTTTGGCTTAAGCTTATTGATTTAAGTTACACGTTTCAAGTATCAAAGATATTTCGTCTCAGCATATTTATTATTATCGTGATAGCTTAAAGCGACGGCCAGCTTAAGCTAATCGCTTAAGTCACATTCATTTTATTACTATATATCAGATATGAATTTAATTTTACTTAAATTCACTAATACCAAATTGATTGGTCATTGTAAGTCAACTAACGTAAATGACGGATGTTAACATAATTTGATTTTAATTCATCATTACTAAATTATCAGTTTCGTTAAGCTGGTTCACAACTAGACTTATCCATTTAAGTCAACTGACTTAATTAAAAAAAGCCGTCAATTGATCTCTAAATTTAGCATAATCGGTTCAAATTCACAACAAAATTAACTTTTTTAAATACTTATGTCACATAATATTATGACTTAAGTCACATGTAATTTATTACGCTATTATTTATTTATTTTGTATTTTTTTGAAGTATCAATCAAACTTAATTATTGTAATTCAATCAAAACATAAATAAAAATTAACATACATACATAAATTAACATTAGAAAACGTTAGATCTAACGTAAATATATAAATTATCAAATTAGATAAAAATCTACAATTAAATTAGAAATAGTTTTTTTTCTGCTCTCTTTCTTTCTCTCTCACTCGATTTCTAATTAAAATGTAATCATTTCTTGTTGTATTTTTGCATTTTTGATATTCGTGATTAAAAAATGTATGTAGTTAGTTTAGTAGTAAAACTGTCTAACTATATTATTGTCTTATATATATAACACAAATTAATAGAGGGGAAGTTAACAATAGATAAATAAATATAAATAGTTTTATAATAGTTTATTAGGCTATTATAAAAATTTATGTATGTATCTATATAGAAGAAAGATAAATTTTTGGAATTTCCATTGCGAAGACTCATGTAATCTGGTATTAACTAACTCTGGTGTGTGTGTGTGTGTGTGTGTGTGTGTGTGTGTGTGTGTATGTGTGTGTATGTATTCCGGGATTTGTAAGAAATTGATTTAAATGATTTAAATTCCAAAACTGAATATAAATACAAAGAAAGCAACAAAAACACAAATCTTATTATTATTATTATTTAAGAAATTTATTACTTTTGCTTCTGTTTCTTGGCTTTAACAACAACTAACTATATTATTTATACGTATGTATGTATGTATGTATGTATGGATGTAAGAAACTCTAAAAATGAAATAAAATTATTGCTGACTAATTTCTATAATTTTAATTTTATTATTTTTTGCTTCAAGGTATTATTATAATCATATGAAGAGTAACAAATAAGAATACCGATTTCTTAAGAACAATACTCGTATACATACTTATGCTATATAGAGTGGAGATATGGTTTTATATTATGGTTGGTTTGGATTTATATTATTTTATACAACAAATTGCTATTCTTATAATATATTCTATGCTGAACGAGTATTAAAATAGTTCGAACATTATTTAATAACTTAACTCTAGATTCGTGTGCAATTTGTTTACATATATTGTGTATTTAAGTCATATGACTTAATTATAGGAGTTTATTAGTGATGCAAGTCATATTAATATATTTAACTTAAGTCATTAAATTAGTCACAATTAAAAGAATTACGTATTCACTTAATCCTTGTGGTTTAATTATTTATGTAAGTCATGCGAATTATTAATTAATTATTTAAGTCATGTGACTTAAGTCATGTAATTTTAGTATTTAATTTTTATTTTTTATTGGGGGTTAATATTAAATAACTAAAGTGATATTTAATGGACGTCCAACAAAACAAATAATCATAATCTTCTGATCGAAATACTCAATCAATTACCCGTTCAATCGATTCGAATTTACATATCCACACACCAATTAAGTTGAGCTAATTAAAAGTAAATTACAACCCGTGCGCTGCACATTGTTATAAGACAGACCGACATTATGTGTATAAATTCCGACTGAAGTAGTAAAAAAAAAAATTCTAATTAAATTTAAATTAATCATCAACAAATCCACATGTCGGTTTTTTCATCATCGGGTGTATAAATAATACAATAAAAATTAAAATGTTTCTGCAGCGTCTCAAATCCGATGTAGCTAGATACCATAAAATTTAACAACGTTATAACTTCTTTTCATATTATATATCAACAAAAAAGCGTAATCATAAATTAAAAATTTTTTAGCAATTTTTTTATTTAACATTTAATTTATAATTTATATATAAAAACGTTTAATTTTAGTTTTGTATTTATTTTAATTTTATTTTTTCTGTAAATTTATGATCGATCGTAATTTGAATTTTATTATATTTTAAATTTTTTTATGATTTTGCAAATATATATATATATTATGTCTGGGCTGGTTGTTGCTAAAATATATATTTATATTTGACGGTGGTTTAAGCACCTATCATGATTGTTAATTAAACTTTTTTTTTTAAAGAATCACATCAGGTTAAACTATTTACTTAATTGATTTATTTTTTATATCCTTGTCCGTATTAAATATTTATTAATCTTTTTTAAAATCAAAGCTACGAAATTGTCTTGAGTAAAACCTTAAGCTCTTTTAAAGGCTTTCTACCACCTAGCCATTTATATATGCTTTTTCGGCTTATTTATTCAAATTGGAAATTTGTTACTTTAATTTGAACATTTGAAACTTAAAGACTATGAATATTTAGCTTTTCAGAATACTCGTGAAGAACCGTCAAAGCTCTAACATAATTTACGAAATTTAATTTATTCAGCTGTGACTTTTTTTTTAACTTATATACATATTTTAAATTGTTGCTAAATTAAAAAAAATGCAAGCTAACTTTCTTTTTTTTTCATTAGGCGAAGTTACGAGTAATGAGCTTTTTCATGTTTTCCCTAACCTTGGATGTTCATATCTTAAAGATTTTTTTAAAAGGTAATCTTTAAATGGTAAAATCTCAGTTGTTGAAGCTTTAGGAACTTTTAGGGAGCTTTTATATAGTTAGTTCCTGCGAAGTTAGTTCCTGGCAAAGTGACTAGGCACACTATGTTGTTTTTGAAAAATATTATTTCCAAAATGTAAATTACGTAAACAAGAGTTGTAAAAGCTCTCATTTATATTTAATATTCAGCTTTTTCTCATTGTTCAGGATATTAATCTTTTTAAATGCTATGAGAACGAGTGTCTATTAAAACTATAAACTAAGATCTTGTTTCTACCTAAATCTAAGCCATACGATCTCTAAGCGTAGGAAAGGTTTGATTTCCTATTAATCGTCTTGTGTGTAAAGTTAAAAAATAAACATTTGTTTGAACATTAAAAAAAGCTCTATTTAATTCAAGCTTTTTCAACAATTCCATGAAATTATTTTCATAGAGCTTTTAGATAACCATTTTAGTTTAAAATACATAGTTATATGAAATGAGCTTTTTAATTTTATAATTCATAAAGAAGCTTTAAGTTGGTGCTTAATATTGTTAGAAATGAAAATAACAACAATAAGTTTTATAAAATTAAAAGCTTAGATGATAAAACAATGAAAGATATAATGATTATCATTTAGAGTGAGCCTTTTTATTTCATAAATAATTTGCACAGTATTTTAATCAAAAGCTCATTTAAATGCTATTAATTTAATTTAAAAAAAGTGAAAAGTTATCTTTTTTGTGTTTTTTTGAGATGTGATTATAGATATTTGTGATAGATATTTTTTATATTCATCTTCATATTTTTGACCTAAAAGCTTAAACCTTTTTGTTTATTTCAAACAACTGAATTTAAATTTCAAATGAGAGTTCAAAAATATTTCATAATTGTACAAAAGTAATACAGTAACATAGTAATAAATGGTGGTGAAATATCAATTAGCCGTCCAAAGCTTTTTGAAAACAACTAAACTTTCGAATTTATTTTAAAATTTAAAAAAAAATGTAAAAAAAGTTCAGGAAATTCTAAATTTATTACAACCTTGATTTTGAACACATTTTTAAAAATAATTTTTAAAGCGAGCTTTTATATAGCCCATCGTGATTCATTTTAGTCAAGTTGTTTCTATTGAGCATTCCGCTTAAGTTACATCAAGATTTAAAATTAAAATTGACGATTTTAATTTGATCAAAGAACACAAGTACGAATTTTTATTGAGTAGAAGTGATTCTGAACTGATTCTGAAACACATTATACAGTGTTACGTCTTCCATTCGGCCGAAAATGGAAGCTTTCGTTATTGCCATTTACATATAACCTTTAAAAAAATTATCAAAGTTGTAAGATATTTTATTTACAAATTCTATCTTTCTCACTGAGCTAAGTAAGGTGTAGTGAGCTTTATGTTTAGAAACTAAACTTCTTAAACCTATTTTAGAGGCAATCTTATTTGTTGAAACTTTTAAAATGTATAAAGAGCTTTTACTTGATTCAGTTAAAGAACGCTTTGTTTTATAAAAAGCTTATTTCCAAAATAAGAATTACGTATAAAATAGTTTTAAAAGTTCGGCAGAAACGGAAAACAACGATTTTGTTTTTAAATTTTAAGCTAAAAGCTAGCATAATTATTTGTTTGACGATTGAATAAACTTTATAGAAAAGCTCCTTCTAAACTCCTGGTTGTAGCAAAAGTTTTCCAAAAATTCAATGTTAATTATTTTTTAAAAGTATAAACAGAATCTTATAAATTTAAAAAAATCAAAATGTTGATTATAAAGCTTTTTTGTTTTTAAATGCAATTTTAAGCAAGCTTTTAAAAAGTTGATTGATTTTGACTTAAGAAAAGTGCTTTTAAGTTTTCCCAACAGTAACATTTAATTATTTGGAAGGCCCATTAAATAATATGAATGCTTTAGAACTAAAACCATTTACTTTCTTTGAGCTTTCCGCAATATGAATACAACAAAACGAAATTCTCCTCAACCGTTGTACACCCATATGTTTTTCGCATTCAAAATAAATTATTTCATGCAAATTTAATATAATTTACTCAGCACTGGGAAAGGTGAACGGGTGAAAACTATTTGTTTATAGACATTTTTAGATCAGACCACTTAGAATATAATATACTGTCATTTCATATGGAATACGCGCAGATCCAAAAATTATTTCTAATGCATGTGTATTGTGTACATACATTATGATTTCTCCAAAAAAATGTAGCGGAACTAATCAATGTCATTCACTCGAGTACGTAAATTTAATTTTAAACTGAATATTTCATCTTTCATGTATGTATATGAGAGCACCTATTTCAAAATCAAACCTTCATTTAATAAGTTTTTAGCTTTTATTGATAAATATTTAATAGTTTTGATTCAAAATCATTGTATAACTCTAATGTATGTATGATTGATTTCGTTAAAAAAAAATTACTTGTTCCATTTTAGATCAAACTATAAATGTTTAGATTTTGTATTTTTGTATTTTTTTTTTGCTAGAATGTTAAAAAATCTAACCCAAATAAACACACTAGAATATAAAATTTGTTGTTTTGATTAATGTATTAATTTATTTGTATTGATTAGTTAAAGTTTTGCCAAGAAACGACATTTCACACGATTGATTCCAAAAAGTAGCTCGCTCATTTCAACTCTGCGATTTCAAAATCGTTTTTTTTATGTTGATGTTTTTTTGTTAAGCTAAGTTGATTCAATTAATATAACGTGTGTGTAACATATAATAAAATAAAATAAAAATTGCGTGTCAAACGAAATAAAAAACTATAAAAAAATTGTCCAATCTTAAAGTTTAATCGTTTAATGTATAGGTACAGAAGACATAATAAAAAAATTTGCAAAAAATTGTTGTCTCCTCTGTATTTTTAATGTTTTACATTATTCTGGTGTACATACACACATATCTGATACAGTTGAGGCACCGTAATTTACCGCATTCCGTTACCAACAACTATTTTGCATTTATAATCCCATCAATTCTATAAAGTCTTCTAATCCATCCAGGTAGATAATTTTTGCAAAAAAAAAAAAATCTTTTTGTTTTGTGACTGGCGTTCTTTAATGTGTCATATATACATTTCATACTGTCCATCATATACACCAAAACCTTGCAAGACGTAGAAACAAAAACAAAACAAAAAAAAAATCTAAAACTTTAATCTTACCACATAAATACAAAAGAATCGCATTTAAGTCAATCAATCAATCATAACGCTAAAATCTAGCGAAGAATGGCTGCGCGGAACAACAACAAGAAATCGTGATTTTTTTTTTGCTTTTCATGTACATCGAAAAAAAAAAATTAAATGAATCATATTGAATCAAAATGTCTGTCTGTGTATGTCTACCTATATATATGTTTCTGTGGTGGTTCAAAAAATATATATTTAAAGCTTTTCTGGTATGCGCGTTTCGTTCAATTCCAGAAAATAGTAATAAACCAAAATTGAAATGTGTCATGAAATTTATGTGTTGTTTGTTACCTAATTAAATAAAAATTATTTAGAATTACTTTAGAAAAACTATTGTGAACCGTGTTTAAGTCACATGGATATCATATCAACAATAACATAAAAATGGGCAAACCACTTAAGTTATTTCATATTTTGCTATTATTGTATATACAGCTAGCTAAAAATTCAATTATGAACAGCTAAGCTCAAAATGTGAATTTATTATGAGTGTATGCTTATCGTTAAGTCATTTGACTTAAGTGCAAATGATTTTTCTATCGTGCTAAATCATCTTTACAACTCCAATATGTTTTAACCTTTAGTTAATTAGAGCTCAATAGCACAGAGCTTTTAGCTTTTTTACATCAAAATATGTATGTACAAACATTTAATCAAATTTCTTAAAACTTTTCAAAAAGCTCATTTAAATTAAAACTGAAAATTCTTTGAAAGCTTTATTTGACTAAGGTGTTCTAGATGATATATTTTATTTTCTACGTCTTGGTATTCTTATCAACGGAAATGCATACCTTTGTAGGCACCACTAGCTAAAAGCACACCGATTTTTTCGATCCTAAACGAGAAAGCTTGGTATTAAAACTATGTATTATAAAGCTTCGAGCTTTTCTTAGACCGGTTGAAAAAGCTCATTGTAATTAAAACCGAAAAGCTTTGACATTTTCGAAAGCTTTGTTTGACTAAAGTGATCTAGCCGTGATATTTTATTTTCTACATCTTAATATATTTTTATCAACTAAATAGTTTGCAAAACTAGCTAAACGCTCACCTATTCTTTCGATACTAAACTAGAAAGCTTGAAATTAAAACTCAATATCACGGATCTCTGAGCATGTTTGCATCGAGAAAGCTAAAACTCAACCTCTCGGATCTCTAAGCATTTTTGCATCTGGATATGTATGTACAATATTTTAATAGAATTTGTCAAAACCATTGTAAAATATCATTTAAATTAAAACTGAAAAAGCTTTGTACGCTTTATTTAACTAAAGTGTCCTGGATGAGATATTTTCTTTTCTTCATCTTATTGTTTTTATTAGTGAAACCTTTTGCCTTCGTAGGCAAATTGATTCTTTGTAAAAGCTTTTTAAAAATAAATATATTTTATAAAATTGTTAGATTTTTAGACTAAATAAAGCTTCCAAAAAGCTTGTGGATACTGATATTATTTTGTATGACAAAATCGCTTAAACCGTACAGCAAAATTATTTTCCCACGTTAAATTTTTTTAAAAGTATAAAAGCTTAAAATTAAATCAATTTTTTTCTAGCGAGCTTTTATTTTAAATTTTATTCTCGTTGTTGGATTCAATATCGAATTTTTTTAAATCTCTAAAGCCCTAATTTTGAGCTACACAAATTAATATTTTAGCAACTGTCGCATTATAAATATTGAGCTACTATACATGTTTATATGTAAGAGTACGTTTTTGTTGCCGAAAAATTGAACTACTCAAAAATATATGCATTTTTTTATATAGTTAGGGAATTCCCTAGCTTCCTAAGATTGAAATTTCAAATTTAAAAATATTTAAATTAATTGCTCAATATTAGTGAACTGAGCACATCTAATAGTATCCAAAGTCATGGGTATTACAATAAAATGGGGTCATAAGCTAAATATGTAATAGTAAGTCCACTAAAATTATTGAGCACCAATTTGTTTAGCTCAATATTATTTTTAACAAGTAAGTCTTTCAAAAAATAGAAACATTTGAAAAATAAATTATTAATTTTATTAAATAGTTGCTCATATATTAATTTTGCAGACGTTTCTAACTCACTATTTTAAATAATAAAATGACTTGGTCGCAAGTAATCTGGTGTAGTTGAAGAAAAGGTTTTCTTACCAACCACTTCAATGGTGCAAAGTTTTCTGAAGATGTATATTGCTAAGTCGCAAAATAATTGCTTAAGTGAATTTTATGGAGGTTTAAGCCAACTACTAAACTGGTTCACAATTTTAAGTACGTTTTCCTAATAATGGCCTTTTTGCACAAATCAAACAAAACCGAAATAAATAACATAATCCAACCCACTTAAGCCAAACATATTTAAGTCAACTGACTTAAGCCGAATAATAAATTCGTATGCGCGGGGGACATACATTAAATAAAAATCCATTCAAAAAGCATACAACCAAAATTGTGATACAGTTGGATATTCCAAACAAAAATTTTTTATCAATAAATCGAATCTTGCTCGCTATACGTCTAAATCATAATAAATAAAAACAAAACTATATAACTTAAAAAAAAAAATTAGGTGCAAATTATAGATTCGTTTTACAAACCCCAAAATACAATAATAAGAAGATATAGTAAATTGTAAATTCATCATTCTCATTGACAGAATTATAATTCTATTTTATTTTATTTTGTTTTGTTTCGTAGATGTCTTATCTAATTTATTTGATCATTTCCACAATTATTATTAGAAAAATCTAACTAAACCACAACAACAATAACAAAACTAAATACATGACATCTAATACACAATTATCATTATTTTTTTTTTTTTCATCTTCTCCTCGGATCTATCTGCGGTGTACACCAGTCACACACATACTCAACATTTCTTTTGATCCATCTTTGTGTATAATGTAGTTTAGAGCTTAGATATATTACATAGTACACACATACACACATATATTATAAGATATTAAATAAAAATCGTTTGTTGTGTATATTTGTTGTGTTATGTTTAAACATTGTGATGATATTCCAAAAGATCAGATCGATCGATAAAAATTATTTTTGAATCGAGTTTTTTTTTTTTTTTAGTTTTATGCGCTAGTTTTATAGTTCTAGAGATTCTTCACGAGATTGTAATCGAAAATATTATATTTCTATATATTAAAATATAATTTGACCATATTATGTAAGACAGTTTGTTGTATGTGTGTGTGTGTGACGACGGTGATCAACAAATCTTAAATGCTTTCTAATACCCGATCGATTTTTTTAGTTAAGTTTTTGTTTCTATCAAATATTCAAAATGATTAGATTCACCGTTATATCTAAAGTAATTAGAATTTTATTTTTGTTTTTAAATTTAATCGTCTTATTATTTTATGTTCTGTTGAATGTACATATCTCTTTATATATATATACTGATTTGAAATGATCTGTTGGATAGCTTGTGTAAGTTTCTTCGTTGTTGTTTTTTTTTGCTCAAAACGTCGATATAAAATTTAATGGTAATGATAGGAATTAATGATCGATTGTCAGCGCGGCTGCGATTTAAGATGAAACGGATGCGCATGCGCAATTTAAAATTTATTCCATTCACTATTTGTTATCCTAATATGATTCTGGACAACAAATTTGGTCAGATCTAGAAACGTATTACGATAAAATAGGTCCAGGTTACAAAGTCGGCATTCAAAATCATATAAACGACGTTCTTCTCAAGTGGCACCACAACTACTTTCACTACTTTTTATTAAATTAAGTAAAGAAAACAAACCAATAACTCTACCAAATGTCAAAATTATGATTGGGAATGTGTCGATCCCGATTCGTTTCCTGATTACATTCACACTTGAGAACCAGTTAAGTCATCTTAAATTATTTAATTTTTACAAGTTGGTCACTAAATAAAGGCCTTTAAAAAAAATCTAGATTATATGACGGTTATAAATTAGACTTCGACAACATGTTTTTTTTTTTAAATTTATTGTGACTTAACTGGTTCACATTTTTTTATTAAAAATTAAAATATTTAGGTCTAAATTTCTGAAAATAAAACGCAAGGCTTATCTCAAACATTGACTATTAAAGTATGGCTTAACTGGTTCACACTTTTATGAAATTTTAATTCATTCATTCATTAATCAAAAAATCAGACTGAATTTATTGTTAATTTCTGTTCTCGTTTTTCTTACTTAAATGGTTCATTACAATGGTAATTGTAATCTAACAATTTAAATATTTAAATCAAAACTTGCTACAATTACTTAAATTACAGACTTATCTGATTCTTGCAAATTTCATTTTAATCGAAAACTTTAATATTTATGACTTAAGAAAATTAAGCACAGCCTAGTTGCTCAAATGTGGGGTCCTTAATATTGACTTAATAGATAAGTGGAATTAAAATGTGGATATTTTTGTGGATGACTTAACTGGTTTACATATTTAAAATTAAGTTAAATTTACTTAAATATTGTATGCTTAAATTAAAATATTTAAGTCAAAACCAAACTTAAATGTAAAATTAAAATATTTAAGTATAAACTTAAGAAAGTTAATTGTTACGCCAAGTTCTAATTTGAAGTCTTTAACACTGCCTTAACTGGTCTTTAACTGGTTCACATTCAAAATTTTAAATGTTAAGTGAACAAATGACTTAACTCAACATTCAAGAATAAGTGAGTGACTTAACATAGTCTCTCATAGCATCTCACAATGTACATTAAATAAATGTCTAAACTCTTGGGCGTTAATAATGTTTCAAATTTTAGCAGCTTGACTTGGCATTTTTAGAAGATACAAATTATTCCTTAAGCAAATGACTTAACTGGTTCACATTTTTAAAATTTAGTCGAAAGTAACATAAAATTAAAAATTTAATTCTAAATTTATGAAAATTACGCTAAGCCTAGCTCAAATATTGAGTCTTGATCATTGGCTTAATTAGTTAAGTAATATAAATAAAATTGAAGTTTGGCAATATGGCTTATTAATTTATTATTGTAGGATTTAAAATTTAAAATTAAAATATTTAGGTCGAAACTTAAGAAAATTAAACAAAGCTAAAACAAAAGTCCTGAACATTCACTTAACTGGTTCACATAAGTGTGTCCTGTTTAAATGACTTAACAGTAATTAAATTGAAACATAAAGCACTCAGTGTCTAACTCTAATTTGAAGTTTTTAACATTGATTTAACTGGTTCACAATTAGTATGCTCATTAAATAAATGGCTTAATCCAAAATAAATTACATTCAGCGTTAACCTTGGATTGAATTTGGCAATTGAACTTGTTATTTTTAGTAGATATGCCCAATAAAACAATGGCGAATCTTAACAAAAATTACTTAAAGATCATAACTTAACTGGTTCAAATTTTTAAGTTTGATTACAACTTTGTTATTTTCTACATAAAATTATCATTTATGCATGTTTTAGCCAAATCTGATAAAAATTATAATCTCAGCTAAACCGAAATCTAGAATATTGAGTCAACTGGTTCATATTAATCGAACCATTTAAATGCAGCTAACCTCATATTTGATTTCTTGAACATTATGACTTAACTGGTTCACAATTGGATTTTACAATGTTAAGTTACTTAACATAAGTGAATAATTTAAATGGTAAAAATTTCGAATTAAGCTGGTTCACATTTTTTACTTAATTATTCATAAAAAAAATTCTTTCTGACATTGCTTCTTAAATTTAATAAACCAATACTTTCACATAAGTTAATTTCAAACTTACATTTATGGTTTGCCTAAGGTGAGCTTAACATAATTGGTGCTCGATCAATTTGAAGCATTAAAGTTTTAGGAAGACAGGTATTATGGAAGCTTTTAATAAAAACTCATCAACTGATAATTTTGATATCCTGGTTTAAAATCACAACTACATCAAAATGAAATTCCTTGTTTGTAGTAAAGCCTTTAAAAACTTTATTCCTGGAATTCATGGAGAGCCTTTAACAAAACCTCAATACCAAATTTTATTCAAAAAAATATTTGGAGAGCTTGTTGTCTGATAAACATGCTTTCTAGGCTACCATTTAAAACTGCTAGAAAGAGTAAAAACAACTTTAAAGCTTTCCTTAGATTAGCTGTGATCGACCAGTTTAGAGCAATTATTATTATTAAACAGTTTTAAAGGCCATTACTGGCCCCTTACTGAATCAACAATTTGGTTCCAGCGGTTTCGATCCCGAGCATGGTCTTTATACTGTCTAAGACAATCTGAAGAGGCCAAGTCGTTCTCTAAACTGTGGAGCCATCGTCGCCTGCAACGACCGCTGCGCCTACAATATGGTGGAGTTTAGAGCAATACAGTGTAAAAAAAAATTCTAAATTTCTTTATGTAGTATAAAATATTTGTAAGCTTTTTAAATAAAATTCGTTTGCAATTTAAAAAAAAAATGTTTTTCGAAGCTTAAAATTTCAATCGTATTGTAAAAGCTTTAAAAAGACAATAGTAATCGTATCTCTCAATAAAAGCTTTTTTAAACAAAACCAATAAATTACCACATGTAGTAACATTTAAAAGCTTTCAATCATAGGTTGAGCTTTCATGAATAGTAAACATAGAATTCTGTAATCGCAATGTCAAAAATTAAATGACTTAACTTAAAAAATATAGTGAAAATAAAAAATAATAATAAAATTGGGCGGATTTTACTCCAGCACTCAATGCCACTAATGGGCCCACGGTGCAATACCCACATTCACACTAGCATTCATTCAACCCATTCATCCCATTCACACAAGTACAGTATACCACCTGCGCATTGCATAGCTCTATGTCACCCTGTACAGTGACATGGAAGATGGGTCGGCCCATGAGTTCTACATTCCAACAGAGGGTCATAGATGTTTTCAATTTAATCACCGATCGTAATCGGGAGATGCAAAATCCCTTTTGCATCCCGCCTCTGTTGGGATTCGAACCCAGTACCTCCCGATCCAAACGTCGCAGCTTTAACCACTGCGCTATTTGCTCGGTAAAATATAGTTTAAGTAGCAGATATGCTGGATACAAATTATTACTGGAAACCACTTAATTGGTTCACAATAATAAATTTGATTAAATGTATTTTAGCTTTAACCTAAAACCTAAGCCGGGGTCGAGTATAATGGTTTAACTGACTCAAATTTTTAAACCATTAAAATGAAGATAATCTCAAACTTGGAGTCTTGAAAGTTATGACTTAACTGGTTCACATTTCGGTTTTACAATGTTAAGTAACTTTACTTAAGTGAATGACCTAAACGGTTAGAATTTGGAATTAGGCTGGTTCACAATTTTACTTAATTGGTTCACACAGCTATTCGTAAATATTTATTTAAATTATTTTTAAATTTAAGAAACCAATACTTTTACATAAGCAGGATACCCAAATTATTAGCTCGAGAAATCTACTTAAAATTGTAATGTCCCAAATTAATCGAGCACCAATTATGTTAAAGTAAAAGATCGCCTAAGGCAAATCTTAAATGTAAATCTTTGAAATTAGAGCTTTACATTTAAAATTTTCCTCAGGCGACCTTTTACCTTAACATAATTGGTGCTCGATTAATTTGGGACATTACAATTTTAAGTAGATTTCTCGAGCTGATAATTTGGATATCCTGCTTTGACAGCTTAACGATATCCAGGTTTGAAAGCTATATTATATTAAAATCACAAATGGAACTTTCAAAGCATGGCAGAATTTAAATTCCATAGTTTGACAACAAAATAAAATTTTATATTAAAGCAATTAAAATGTTTATGCCTGGAAATCATTGGAGAGCCTTTAACAAAAGCTCAATACTTCACTTTATTCAAGAGTTTTTTGGAAAGCTAGTAGTTCGGATAATATCATTTATGATACCATTTAAAACATTTTAACTGTTAGGATGAAAAAAACTTTAAGCTTGCCTTAGATTAGTTGTGATTGATCAGTTTAGAGCAATACAGATTAAAGAAAAAGCTTTAATAAAAAAATATATTTGTAAGCTTTTAAAAAAAAATCGTTTGCAATTTATAAAAATATAAGATTTGTCGAAGCTTAATATAGTGAAAGCTTTGCAAACACAATAGTTAATATCTTTATAAAGCTTTTTTAATACAAACTAGTAAATTACCACATAGTAATATTTAAAAGCTTTCAATCGTAGGTTGAGCTTATATGATAGTAAACATAGAATTATGTCGCCAGTGTCAACATTTAAGTGGCTTAACAATGACTTAAAAATATAGTTTATGTAATCATTACTAGAAATCACTTAAGTGAATGACTTAATTGGTTCACAATTATTAATTAGATTAAATATATTTTAGTTTAAACCTAAAACAATAATAATTAAGCCTGATTTGAAGTTTTAAATATTATGACTTAACTGGTTCACAATTGTTAAGTTATTCTTCCTGACTTGTGTAAATGACTTAAACGGTTAGAATTCAGAATTAAGCTGGTTGTTATGTTGACATAACTGGTTCACATACACACACCTATTCGAGTAAACAATAATAAAATTTATCATCGATTATATGCTTTCAATTTCAATGGTTCACATATTTTAATCCGGATGACATAACTCATAATACAAAGCCGCAATATTATTATTAAGCTGCATAAAATTTTCCCACACTTTGTTTGGTCTCATACATCGCAGACAACAATATTTCACCTGACAATAAATACACAAATACACATACGATATTATTCAATCAAACCACATTATTAATAATGTCATTAACTCTTGCAACCGTGTATATATGTATGTATACACTCGATTGCCCCAAAATGCGGATATCTATTTCCGTCCAAATCAATACTTTTATATAAAGTTATAAAACATGAGAAACTTGTGATTGGGTATAAAGCTTATAATTTACAACATTTTAACGACCTTAACAATTTTCTAACATTGCAATCAATTAAATTGATGCGGCGGTGCGGTAAAATAGTAAAATCGAGAACACTTTAAGTTCGATTAACTTATGGGTGTATGATGATAATCATGAAGATCGTTAAACGAAAAACAAACAACATTTCATTATTTACAGGTAATTTATCAACTACTTACAATAAAAATGGCGGATCAATTTATATTACGTACATTTAAATTTTGCGTCTAGACACTAACACTTCGTACGTACGATTTAACACAATATTTCTCACATTGGATTGGTGTTCGCGGCGCGGTTTTTTTTTGGTCAAAAGTCTTAATTTATATAACTTCATTAAAATTCAAAAAGTGTATTACGAATTTTTATTTGGTGTGTCTGTGTGTGTGTGTGTGACATTTTTTAACAAATGATTTTAAAAACCAAAAAAAAACGTTATATTATCTTGGTCCGCGGACACATACATATATATACATACCTATATGTAAGAGCATTACGTATCAAATAATTTAATGTTTAAAAAGAATATCATCACTCTTGGGAATTCATTTGATTTGGTTCGTCTTAAATTAACACTCTTTCGTAGAATATATTATTGTGTACGCGCACATAAATTATTTCTCAAATTGATTGATTGATTAGTAATGCATTGTACATATAATGTCATCGTGGCTATATAGAACTTTTTACGAGATCATAAAACATAAACCTATACATTATTTTTTTTATGGTTTTTTTTTTAATTGTTTCGATCGAGATTTTTTTTTTCTAAATTTTATTCGATTTTTTTATTACACACGCGATCGATCGTCTTATATTTTCTATACACACACACATATGCACACATATGTTTTTCTATAAAGAAAATTGTTTCTCATTGTTTTCTAATTTTTTTTATATAGTTTTTGAATGATTCTTAGAAACTCTTTATCTATTATACATAATTATTTGATTGTAAAAGTTTTATAGGTTTTCTGATCCGTGTTTGTAATTGGGACGGGAAATAGTGTAGACAGCAATTTTATTGTTCACATAGCTTGAGGTGTAAATATTTAAAAATTTGGGTGACCAATAACGATGTTTGATTTAATTCGCAGCTATAGATATATACATGGTTTGTTTCAATTTTCGATTCTAACTTTCTCATGACATAAACATATATTTAAATTGTCCCTAGTTCTTAAGTAATAAATTTCTCTCAAATCTACAAACCGGTTCATGAAAGAAAGCCACATTTAAATTGACCGAAGTTCTTAAATATCAAATTTCACTTTAATCTGTTCAGAAATGATGAAATCCTCCAGATGGCAAATATTTGTCTTAAAGTAGTGTAGCCATTTTATTGATCACAAACTTTCATCAATAACGATTTTGGTTTATATGTATTTAAAATTGGATCTTTTCATAGTTTTAAATTTTTATTCGAATTTTTGATTTGTTCATTTTCATGAAAGAAACTCATATTTAAATTCCTACTAATGATTTTGAAATTACGATTTTAACCGGTTCAAGAAAGAAACTAATATTTAATTTGAAAAAAGTCTTTAAATATCAAATCTCACTCCAATCTATTCAGAAATGATAAAGTTTTATTGATGGCAAATATTTATTAAAACCGGGGTCAACAATGTTATGAAATAAACTCATGTTCAAGTGGACCAAAGCTGTTAAATATCATATTTCATTAGGAAATAAAATTCAGGATTTTATAGCGCATGCCATAAACCGATCGTAATTTTATTTCGCCAATGAATCCAGATACTTCAATTTAGACATATGCTTTTACGGAATGACTAGCTTATCTAGATTTTCTAAACATTTCTCTTACTTGCCATATAAACGTTAAACTTTTCTCCGGATCGAAAAACATATTTTAAAAGCTTTCGATGAATTTAAATTGATAATTTGGATATCGTGGTTTCAATTCTCATTTGACATCAAAGTATGTTTTTATATTAAAGCTTATAATCGTTTTAAATTTTCCGCTTTGAAAATTTTTTTTTCAAGAACTCATCGGAAAGCTTTCAATTAAAGCTTAATAACAATTTTTTGCGGCCTTAACCCATATTAGATAGATCTCATATAAACAAAGTTCTTTGGGTTCTACTATTTGACATTTAAGAACTTTGATCAGAGTTTTAAAATTCAACAATTTTTCAAACAATTTATCCCTAAAAGCTCGCCTAAGACATTTTGTTCTCAATCAGTTTGCGGCAATAAAGCTTTTAAAAGATTTCTCGAGCTGATTGATATAAAGACAGGTAATGTTAAAACTGTACTTTGGTTTGAAAGCTCAATTATAAAAATCATAATTAGTACGGAATTAAAATTCCTTAAATATTATATCAAAAAGAGCTTTTATATCATAGCTTAAAAAAGTTTTAGATTTATCAAGCGTAATCAAGAGAAAACTCACAACTCTAAGTAAATGAGAGGTTTTGGGAAATCCAGATATTTGTTGGCTTTAAAATCATATCCGATAGCAGTTATACAACTTAAATGTTAGAAAAGGCAAAAACCACATTAAAGCTAGCTTTATATTTGATGTGATCAAACATTAGTATAAGATATTTGTAAGCTTTATAAATAATATAAAAAATACATTTTATGAAAGAAACTCATATTTAAATGATTCAAATTTCTTAAATAGCAAATTTTTCAAATTCCTACTAATGATTTTAAAATTATGATTTTAACCGGTTCATGAAAGAAACTCACATTTTATTTGACCGAAGCCTTTAAATATCAAATTTCACTCTAATCGATTCAGAAATGATAAAATTCCGGAGTGATGATAAAACAATCTCATGTTCAAGTGGACCACAGCTCTTAAATATAACATTTCGCTAGGAAGGAAAAAATCCAGAATTTTATGGCTCGTTTTGTTTTTCAAGATAGAAAACCGATCGTAACTTTATTCAGCTAATAAATCTTTTTAGATACTTCAAGAGTCGGTTAATGGTGGTATTCTCATTTCAAAGCTTCAAATTTAGAAATATGTTCTCACAATGATTAGCTTATTTAGGTTTTCAAAAACTTCCTCTTACTTGGCATATAAACGTTAAACCTTTTTCCAGGTCGAAAAACATAATTTGAAAGCTTAGAATTCTCAACCATAAAAATTTCGAAAATATCTTTCGAATTAATGCAAAATATAAATTACTTAAATATGACTCAAAATTGGCTTTTATAATAAAGCTTATAATCGCTTTAAGTTTAGTGCTCTGAAAAACTTGTTTTCCGAGAACTGATCGGAGAGCTTTCAAGTAAAGTGCAATAACAAATTTTATACGACAGCTTTTTAGAAAGAAATTTGTTAAACATGTTTTTCGGTTTAAACCCGTATTAGGTAACATTTAAACACTTAAACATCTTTGGCTTCTACGATTTGAAATTTATCCGTAACTGATGTTATCAAAAATAAAAACCGTGTAAAAGCTCGTCTATGTTTAAGAAACTTCTTGAGCTTATTGATAAAAAGACGGTTAAAATTGAAACTTTAAAATTACTCTTAACTGATAATTTTGATGTTCTGGTATGAAAGCTCAATTACAAATATCATACATAAATCTTTCAAATTAATGCGGAATTAAAATACCAAAAATTATATTTAAAAAAAATCGTTTATATTAAAGGGTAAAAGCTCAGCTGCAAATTGTGAACGAGAGCTTTTTGGAAATGCAGATGTTTGTTGGCTTAAAATCATATTAGATAGCATGTAAACTGATGTTAGAAAAGACAAAAAAAAACTTGAAAGCTCGCCTTATAATTGAAGTGATCGAACAGTTTGGGGCAATACAATTTTACGAAAGCTTCTCGAGCTGACATAAATGCAATAAGTAAAGTTTCCAAAAACTATTCTACATAGCTTCCTGGCGTCATCATTACAAATTGGCAAATGATTTAATACCTTTAAGTAGTATAAAATATTTGGAAGCTTTTTAACTAATATTACTCAGTAAAAATTTTTTTTTTAAACCATGAAATAAACTCACCTTTAAATTGATCGAACAACTCACCTTTAAATTGATCCAAAACTATTTAGAAATGATAACTCTACGATGGCAAGTTAGTGTTTGTCTTATGGAAGATGCTCGCATTTAATTTTTCTATGATCGTCTACCGATCTTTTAAATTAAAGCTTAGAAACGCTTTTGTATGAAACTTTATAAAAGCTTTCATATTGAAGTTTGCCATTGCTTTTAATTTTCCGAAATGAAAATTCGTTTTCCTGGAACTTTTCGGTGAGCTTTCAACCAAATTTTATACGGGAGCTTTATATACAGAAGATTTGTAAACATTAGTTTTGACTTAAACCTCTATTAGATAGCATTTAAAACACTAAATCATAATTGGATTCTACGTTTTAATTTGAAATCTTTGACCCGAGCTTTTTATATTCATTAGATTAATATATATGTGTATAAGCTCGTCTTAGATAATTTGGGCTGGATCACTTTGAGGCAATACATTTAGGAAGACTGTTTAATATGAAGACAGGTTAAATTTAAGCTTTTAACAATAATTCTTCAACTGATAATTTTGATATTCTGGTTGAAAAGCTCAACTATAAAAATCATAATTAGATATTTCAAATTACTGCCAGGTTTTATATTAAAGCTTAAAGCAGCTTTACCGAAAAAAGCTTATTATTTAACGATAAAGCTTTACCATTTATTGAAAATATTCACAACTTGCTATGAAATCCTTTTTTTGAACTCATTGGAGAGCTTTTACTATGGTGTTGGAATGGTGACCACCATATAACATCCATTTGAAAGCTCGCCATAAATGTTTTAAAACTTTTCGAGCTGATATAAAGAGAAGCATTTTAATGTTTTAAAAATATTTATTTTATCGATCTGATCATTTTTTTAAATATAAAAAGCTTAGTTTTTCGGATATTTTTGAATTTTAAAATCTCAATCAGAGAATAGTAAACAAGGAATTATGTGACTGTCTGCCAAAATTTGAATGTTAGGACACATTAATCGGCTCAAAACCCAACTAAACTTCATAATGGTTTAAATAAAGTCACTTTGATTTACATCGTTTTTATATAGGAAAATTATTAAGTTACGGTTCACATTCGACTTAACTTAAGCCGGTTTGAAATAATATGAGTTTACAGCATAGGAATATTATTTTCATGACTTTTATAATTTATTAGGGGTATTAAAATATTGTTTATATGCCGTAGTTTAAGTTTGGCTTACCTTAAGCTACTCGGTTTATTGCACATGCATATAAAACACACCTCTTCGTATTTTCTTATTATATGAACGTATGTATACATATGTATATACAAATCGAAATCTAATTATATCGTATTATAACATAACCTCTAATTTTCATGGAATATAGCTTTTCAAATATCATTTCCCTTATATATTTTCCTACATTCCACCGTGAAGTGTTTCGTTCGTAGTTTTTTTTTTTTTTTTGCAATTTTAATCGAAATTTTTTTTTTTTAATAGAATTTAAAAAAAAAAAAATTTTTATTCTACATATATCCAATTAAATAATAATATTATTTTTATTTTTATTGTGTATAAGGAAATGAATTCACATAACGTACCGAGAGTCTCATACACTATCGTATATAATAATAACAATAATTATTATTAGTTTATATCCATCTCTCACTCTATTTTCTTATGTACATATATACACATTTGTTAATAATTTTTTTGTAGTGCTTTTCAATTACATTAAGCCAAGTACAGCAAAAAAATTGTGTACGTAAAATAAATTATATTATTTTATATTTAATTGCATTTTTAAATGACTTTTTTCTTTTTTTTTCTGCTGTACGCTGTGCTGGTCTTCTGCATTCACCTGCACATGAAGACGCAAAATACATATTTTCTTAACTTTTAAGTACAACATTTTTTTTTTGTTGTTTGTAATATCATCTCAAATTAATAAGAGAATTAAATTTTTAATGTTACGATTTTTTTTTATTGTTGTTGTTTATGAACTGATAACAAATAATGTTAATTTTTTGAGTTGTATGTTTGTTTTATGTACATATGTATACGCGTACATTGTTTAATGGGTGGTCTTTTAATTTAATTTAAATTTTTTTGATTTGTCTCTTTTAGGTAATGGCCGCTGGATATTTTGAATTGCAAATACTAGAAATATCGAATACAAATAATCATCTGCTGACTGGATATTGTTGTGGTGTACCGTTGGATAAGAAAAATAGTAAAGCAACAGGTAAGTTTTCTTGAACATTTATACATAATCGGAACCTATACGAAACTCAAATACCATTCAAATATGGATTTATTCAGATTTCAAGTCTTATGTAGAGCGTAAGGCATTCAGTTATATTTAAAAAAATTATTCCGGAACTAAACCTTGAACGGAACTTATGTACAATCAAAAACACACAACCTTGATTTCACCATCGGTAATTGAACCGGAGACCCTCGAATACAAAACTACCAAAGCTACGACACTACTTACTGTGCTTTTGGTCTCACTCATTGTCCGTCTGTCTCGTCTGTCACAGGGTTATTCCTTTTGAACTATATTCGTAACGAGAGGGCTATTTAATTAATTTACGATAGCGAATTTTATATGTAAATGTAGAAAAAAATGTATGTCCTCCTTTGATGGTCCAAAATTTGAAGGTGGATTATCGTTCCATAGTAAGACGAATGTAGATAACCAGAACTTGTCCGCTACATGTGCCAGACTGTTCTATTACCAAGTTTTGATTAAATTTCGTGAATATGTTTTGATGGATGACGAAAGGGTACGTGAAATTTGATTTGAAAGAGGTCAGTAGGTCAAAAACTGTATCTTACAAAAAATAATAACAATGCTTCCGCTATATATCAGCACTTCAAGTTAGATAAAGATGTAAATAGAATTATAATTGCAAGCGATTTGCAGTTGTGAACTCAAGAGCCAAGTCTTTGTCACATCTTCCACAGTTAAACATCGAAAGTGTACGTAAAAGAATGACTAAAGAAACGGATTTTGTCTTAAGTTCGTTGATTCAGCAGTAAAATGTTCGCCTGATTAAGCTATAGTCGCACTACTCTAAAGCATTGAACAGATTTATTTTATCGTTACGCTTTTGGATTCAGTTCCAAAAGATGTTCCGGTTTTGTGCTCCGGTTTAGGAAATTCTTCTTGTTCCGGTTTAGTTCCGAGCCAGAACCGGATTAAAACCGGTTAGGAATAAAAATTAACTAACCATGTAATGATGGTATGTTGCTTTGTGTAACATTGTATTGTTGCTAAATTGCAATTTTAGAATTTCTAAATTGTATATTGGAGTATTGTGGCAAGGTTTCAGGAAAGCTATAATACAAACGATTTTACCGATCGATTCGGTCACCGAATAATTGATTTGAGCTGCATTTAGCTTGTGCGAAATGTACTCGATCGGATGTTCATAACCAGTCGAATCCGTTTGAAAGAAAATACTACCTACGCCAACGGCAAAGGAAAGGCTTGCTATAGTCGGGAGTGGCCAAGATATGTCCATCGCTCGGATTATAGCTTGCGTCAGAGGAGAAATTCGTCTAATTTAGAGGAGAAATTATTGGGCACCTTTCACTCTATAAAGATATCCACGCTTAATATTTATATATTGGTCCTCTAATTTTTTTGGTAGTTTCGATTCTTTCAATTTTAGTATCAGTATTCTAGAAATTGTCCAAAAGAAATTTTTGACCATTCCGTTAATTGAAAATTCCATGTTCTCTCTACGGAGGACCGTGAAAAATTAAATAAATTTATTGCGAGTTTTCCGTCTTTCACCGAATAGGATTAGTTAAAACTATGTTGTTATCGCATGTTATCGATGAAGGGGAGGCAAGGCCTCCCCTGCCGCGGTACTGAGCATCCAAAAATTCAGACCATAAATAGAGTCGAGTATCCGTTTACAACCTATACACTGGTTAATGTCTCAGCGGGACATATCAGGACGTCTAGCACGGTGGCGCCTTGAATTGCAGATATAGAATCGATAAATATGGTGCCGGATGCTTTATCAAGGGCATTCTGCGATGAACTAGCTTCTCGTGATCATCAGAAAAAAAACCTGAAAATCTTGTGCAACCATCGGCCGTTGGTAACAATTTTCTATTTAATTTGAATAATTCATATGTTTATTCAGCTGGCTTAACTGAATCTTTTACAAAACACTCCTGGGAACTGGCGCTTTTTATTTCAAATCGCTAAAATATCGTAGATTGTTGACATTGACTTCGTAATATTTTACGTGTCGATAACTGAGTAGATTACACGGCATAGTCTACCTGGCCCATCTCTGCTCAGAAGTAGAACTTTATATATTCAATGAACGTTTATACAAATTCGGAAGAAAAACGGAACATCTACGAAACTCAAACACCATTCAAATATGGATTTATTCGGATTTCAAGTCTTATGGAGAGCGTAACCCATACGGTTTTATTTAAAAAAAGATTCAGGAAATAAACCGGATCTTAAAGGGAGCTGACTTAAAATCAAAACCTCACAACCTAATCTAAAAACGGATCGAACTCAGAAGTAGAAGTTTATATATACAGGTAACGTTTATATATACAGGTAATCAAATATGTCGTAATGTAGTTCGTGAAATGTTTCACAAACAACTGCCACTGCATCAGGAATGCGAACTGAATGAACATATTGATACGGTCTACGACCTGATCCAGTTTCCTCAAGACGATAATTTTTCCAATTACACGCTCAGTAAGATGTTATAGGATTTGTTTCCTAATTAATGTTGCTTGTCCAATTCGGACTTCTCAAGTTAAAACACCAAAACACAATAATATTCAATTAATTAATTTTGTTTGATTTGTATACCATTTATTTTTTATGTACACGTATTTTATTTATTTATAATTTATTTATTTATTTATTTAATTTAATTTATTTTAATATTTAATTTATATATTTATATATATATGTATGTACCACCACTCGCACATGTGACATTTGCAAAAACTAAAAACGCAATATGGATGACAATATTTGTGTTGTACTGTTTTTGTTGTATGACGTCGCCTTCGTGTTCGTTTTGTGTTGAAGGAACACATGCGCCGGCGACGGTGAACATTGCACTTTTTGTTAAGTGTTGCATCACCGAACATTGTTGTTCGTGGTGATGTTGTTAGATGGCGGACTTGTTTTACTATAAATGTTTTACAGTAATGGTTCGGTTATTAGATAGTGGTGGTTGGATAGATGGATATGTGATGGGGTTAGTGAACGCTTAATTCAAATAAGTTGGATTATATTTGAATTTCACTAATTGTTTTGTTTGTGGCAGAATCGAATATCGGTGAGTCGAATATTTGAGCTGCTACAATGTCCATGTTGATCAAAACTCTCACGTAATTTACGAAATGTTTTTCATAAATTTGGACAATGGAAATTCGTTGTTGTGTTGTTAGTAACTCTTATGATGATGTCCATGTCGACCAAAACTTAATTATTTATCAACTAATTCGTTCCAAGCTGATTAGTTGAAAGCTACTGATAAAAATGTGGGCAGGAGACTTCGAACAGTATTACTATATATTTATGCGGTTAAACAGAAAGAACTTATTTAAAATTCATCTTATACAATTAGGATTCACTCAGTACTAGGAAAAACAAAAGCTTTATTTAGAATTTAATAAACAAATATGGAATATGGAATAAGCCAGTAAGATAATAAGACGACCATCAAATGTGGGACATACATTGAGACGAAATTGCAGGAGCCCTTCGAAATATAGTACATTTGGCAACCGGCTTCTCACCACACTACCTCGTTTTCGAGCAACACAAAATTCACCATGGATCAACGTATTCACTCTTGAGAGACCTCAACTGTCTTGGCGATAACCATAGGTATGTGTAACGAACAATGCCGAGCAAAACAAATCAAGATATAACCTTCCAGCAAGACCAATGACTTTTATTCCTGGTTTTTATCTGAAAATTCGTCCAGAGCAACGATTCAAAACAATTTTCCGGAAAATTAGCGCACAAGTTCATAATAATAAACAGTTTTAAAGGCCATTACTGGCCCCTTACTGAGTCAGCTATTTCGCTCCAACGGTTTCGATCCTGAGCATAGTCTTCATACTGTCTAAGACAATCTACAGAAGTTCATACCTGCTATAATAGTAAAAAAAATTGGGAATGTTTCTTATGAGGTTATCAACCCATCTGGAGCGTCACCAGGAATATACCATGCGAAAGACATTCGATAGATTCGAAATAATTCATATTTGTTGATCAAATTTGGTCACCAGAATCAATAGCTTTGTTCGGTAGACAAAATAAAAAATTCTGATTGTTAAAAATTCTTTGATCACTTTGATTCATTCTTTCATTCTTTGATCTGGATTCACAAAAGATTCTCCATTTTCTTTAAGATGGTTATAAATTTTGCGCTTTTTGTTTAATTATATTTCCGTACAATGAAATACGGTTTAGACAGCTATATCATCAATCCAAATACTGAGTACTTTTTACATTTTTTCAATAATCAGTGCACGGGGATGGGTTGCATATTTTGCGGATATCAACGATCCTGCACCATCAGCACTTCTAATATCCTTTTCATTTTTCTAATGGTGCGAACTGTTGCCTCATTTAAATTTAGTGTTTCTGCAATGTGTGATGCTTTTTCTCCCTTTAAAAAACGATCTGAAATTTGTTATTTTTTTATAATAAAACCGTGTTGTAGAAGATTTTTTGCGACTTTTCTATCGTGTTGGAGTGAAACCGTGATGCAAGATACCGTGTAGGAGGGTTAATTCGGAAGAAAAATGGAACCTATACGAAACTCAAACACCATTCAAATAAGAAATTATTCAAATTTCAAGTTTTATATAGAGCGTAGTCCAGACAGATGTAGTAACACAATTGATTCCATAACTAAATCGGACTTTAAACCGAACCTATACTTAAAATCGAAATCACACAACATAATCAAAGTCATTCACCTGATAAATTTTAAATCAGAATCGTTGTCGGAAATAATTTATTGATAAATGAAATGAACAAACATAACAAAATTGTTTGACCTCTTCGCGCGCGGATTTAAAACAACGGTAATCTTGCAGAAAAATGCGGAAAACTAATTTGTAAACATAAATATGTTTTTGTTGTTTTTTGCATATCATGCTAATTTCAAATTCTATTATAAATTTGTTTTTTTTTGTTTTTGTTCAGAATAATAATTACAAATAAATTTTCCAAATGACAATAAATTTCGTCATCAATATTAAATTATTATACCTCAGCGCTATATACTCGAACTCTATTCCATTCGTGTCTTTTGAGATGACAACGCAATTACAACAACAAATAATTTTATTTACCGCGCGCAGTCACAACAAATGAATTAGTTGCAGTTTAAACGTTTTGAGCAAGAAATATAAAAATATAAAAAAAAAATTACAAATCCATTAATTTGTGTTTATGTATCTACGACTTGAGATAATACACATAAAAGCAACAACAACAACAAATATCATTCTTAAGACGACCATGCGCGATCTCATCTCCATGTACATTATAAGAAAACAAATGACTTTGGAATAAATATTTTATTGCTTACATCGCGCGGTGTAATTTAATATTATTTGGCGATGCTTCAATGCCAGATGTGAGGGAGGTCTAATTTCAGAAACGCTTTATATGTCGTGTCCTTCAACGAAACAAGTGGAAATAGGTAGTGCCCTATTCAGTTACCCAAATTTTCGAAATAACCAACGTTTTGAAAAAAACAGTATTATTTTTTCTTGGGTGCTGCAGGAGTTATATTTTTAAATCTTAATGATATAGTTAAAATTATTATAATTTTCCCATCCATTAACCGAACATCATACGCACAAATGCATTTCACTAAACAACTACAGCAACAACAAAGAATTATCATAAATAATTTCTAGAACATAAAACATTATATGTGCATATACGATTCAAAACATAAATTTAATAGACAAGAACATTTATATGGTAACGCAACATAAATCTTTAAGTACGCGTTATGAAATTTAAAACGGTAATTTATATACCTTAAAGCTTACCAAAACCACAAAAATAAATTAAATTAAATTAATTTTAATTAAAATTTATGTAACATGTTTTACAATAAAAAAAAAAATGTCAACCAATTTAATTACGAACGCACACACACATAATACATAAACTATACCGTACCATCATCATACATAATAGTACTTCTTATCACGTCACGTGCATTGTATGTATAATGCCGGTTGGATGACTACTTCCGTTCTGCTTTCTAAATTTATATTTCTAGTTACTAGTTTCGAATTATTAGTTTTTAGAATTTTTTTTTTTTTCATATTATTTATGGCTTATTGTAAATTTGCATATAACCTCTATGAGTTAACCTTTTTGGTTGTTGTTGTTTAAGATTATTTATGGTGTCTAGAGTGATAAAAATTGTCAAAGTAGCGTATGCGCGGTTGTAAATCATTTATATAGATGGCCATGGAAAAATGTGAGATGTCAAAATGGGTGCTTTGGAAATAAATTTTATATATTCATAAATTAATTGGTATATAGGGTCTGTAGAAAAAATCGACTGGTTCACACTTGTAAACAGACTTAAGAGTTAAGTAATCATTATATTGTTAAACGTCAAATTTATAGCCCAAAAATATCAAAATTTAATGTTTCCCATAAGTTATGTAACAAAACACTTAAATATTATATACATATAATGTTGTTGTTGTTATCAAAATTTGTTGTTGTCAATAATTTGTTGTTGTCAACAATAATTAGTTTAGGTTTTCATATGCCTTAACATTCACAAAATTCGCATAAATTTATCTAGGCAGTCTAAGAATAAGTGGTTGCTTACCCATATTGTAGCTTTTAAATTATTCTTAAGCCTGGCTTAAAATTATTCTTAAGCCTGGCTTAATCGAAGCAATGACGCAAAGGCGAGCAACCAGCATTTTGTTAGGCGCAGTTAATTAGTAAATTAAATTTGCGAAATGCTATGATTAAGCCATTTCCATTTCTTAATTTAAGCCTTAAACTTACGAATCATTTTTATCAATTCAATTGAATAAGGCTAAGAATCTAGATCCATCTGCTTAAACCTAATTAATTGTATGCCAGGCTTACATTAAACCATTAGCTTACGACTAATTTGTATCCGCGATTTTTACTTAGATTAATATTAAGCTCGGCTCAATTTATGCCCAGTGCTTACGAATAAAATTATAAATACAATCAACTCAACAGCCATAAATTATAGCTAATCAAGATTGTAATGAACATGAGTATATGCTTATTAGCCAAATTTAAGCTGATATCGTATATCAATCAAGTCAAGCTTAAGCTCAACTTGAATCTTCAACTTACTATTTTAATCAATTCAATTTAATGCGAGGATTAAATCAATAATATTTTATTTGGTAATAGTGTAGCATCTAGATCATCAGCTTTTGATTCTAACGTAAATAAGTATTAAACTCGGCTTAATTTAAGCGCTGCACTTACAAATGAAAAAACTTATTCAATCGCAGAATAGCCCTAAACTATAGCTAATCGATATGTTAAATTGATGGTTTAATCCAGGTTGGTATCGTTTCTTGATTTATGTTTTTGTTTAAAGCCTAGTCAAACATATTTCTTTTGAGATTTGTTCTAGAACATGGCCAAAGCATTATACATGAAAATATTTGCAAGTTGATCCTAATTTCTCACATTTATGAGTTCAATCTTAAATTAATGGTTATCCCGGTCCAGTAACTATACAAATTTCGCTGAGCATCGACTTATATTATTAATTTGCATCGCTTATTATAAAATTAATTTGCATCTCTGGCTTAATTGTAGCTTTGAACTTATGACACACACACACATTATTTAATCATTATCAAATGAAAGTCAAATTACGGTTTATCCCGATGTCATGGTGCTGGTTATAATAATAACATCTTGAAAGGCCATTACTGGCCTTTTATTACTGTACGCCTACCATACAGTGGCTTTCCTTTTATTAACTTTATGAACTTGATTTCAAATTAGATTAATGTCAAGCTCGGCTTAATCTAGGCTTTAAACTTACGACATATTTTTATCGATTCAATCGCATCGGAACCAAACTACAACCAATTGAGATGTTACGTAGATCTACTTTAAACCAGGCTTAGATTAAGCCATAAGCTTAGGGTCACTTTTTTCCAATTATATAAACTCTATGTTGATTATGGTTTGTGCTAACCACGGCTTAATTGAAGCTTTGTAATTACGACGCATTTTTATACCTTTACGATCAAAATAAAACCAATTTGGAAACCATGGACTTGAACCTACTTACCTACAAGCTCGGCTTCATCTAGGCCTTAAACTTACGATATATTTTTATCGATTCAATCGCATCAGAATCGAATTATAACCAATTGAGATGTGACATACATCTATTTTAAACCAGGCTTTAATTAAGCCATAAGCTTAGGGCCACTTTTTACCAATTATATAAACACTATGTCGATTAAGGTTTGTGCTATCCTCGGCTTAATTAAAGCTTTATAATTACGACGCAATTTTTATGTTTAAAATAACTTTAGTTTCGCTCGTAAATTAGCCTAACGTTATTTAAAAAACCTATTTAATGTTTTGTTAATAAAGAAAATTTATCTAGAATACCCTACAAAAATATAATGTTGTGCTAGGCAATTGGTTAGAAAACCATTAGATTGGTATTTTTTTTTTTTATCTTTTACCTTTCGCACAAAAAAATCATTAAAAATCAACAATCACTTTTCATCTATATAATAGCATTAATCATTGATTCACCTATCACCAAATAGATTTATGGCACTCCGGTTTCGATCGTAAAAAACCTCTCAGTTATATAAATATTTTTTATATGTATACACACACACACACGCCTCGCGCAAATATAATTTCACACAAATTAATGCACATAAAACCATCGTTGAGTAGTTTTGTACCAACAAAAAGTTATAAAGTTTTTAAAAGATGTCAAATATAGTTACATACAATATTATATATGTATGCATGTATATATATAAAACTGTTTCTCGTTTTTATTATATATATATAAATACATAAATACGTATGTACATTTCTTAAGTCATATTCTTAAGAAAGCAGCAACAAAAGTGGAAATAAAAATATAAAAGAATTAAAAAAAAAAAAAAATATTTTTGTATAAAATTCCCATGGATTTTGATTTGTTTGTATGCAATAAAAATTAGTAAGCGCGCTTAGGTTTCGATGACATCGATTTGACAGCGTAATAATTTCGGGTGAATTATGCCAGATTGATTTAAAATAACTTTGTCTTTTTATTTATTTACAGGATGTTCACCGTGTTCGACAGCATTTCGGTTATGTCTGAAGGAGCATCAAACAACGCTTACACCAGAATCGGCCGTATTCACTGGATGCTCGTTCGGTAATGCCAGCACATCGGTGCTGGGCGGATCTAGTTTTGTACTTTCAGATCCAGAAGTTGGTACAATTGTGCTACCATTTACGTTTAGTTGGACGGTAAGTCAATTACTTAGTTTATTTCTGTTATGTATACATGTACAATACAGTACACAGACACATATATATGTTATTGAGTTCAATGAAATTCAATCAAACGAACGAACGGCTTGATTGAAAGTGAATTATAAATAATTTTTTTAGTTTTGTGAAATGTCAATAATATTTTCATATATAAATAAAATTCAATTAAGTTCTGAATATTATACAAACGAGTACATATCTATACGTTAGTTATAATTCGCACGTGAATTTACTGCTAATTTGGTCGATATATAGTCGATACCTAAAAATCGTTATCGCACATTGTATTTAATCTTAATATACGTGTAGTTTTGATTTTTAAACGCCATCTGTGTATATTGATCTCTTATCCATCGCGCGTATATATTATTGAATTTATATACATATTTTGTTTTCATGTCACACAAGGTGGTTTTGTATGCTGAATACTTGATTTAATTATCGCATTGCATAAACATTGTAATCTAAATGGTTGTCATGTATTTTATATGCTGACTTTCGATCAGGTTTGGATAATAAATATTTTATTTGTAGCTTCGGATTTATTTTTAAATTTATAATTGAAATTAATTGTTGCATTTGTAACATGATCGATATTTGCAAAACTAAGAATATATCTCGTGATCATGAAGGACTACTTGAACGATCGCGATCACTGATTCGTATAGACAATCAATCGATGACAAAAATGAGATCATACGATCGCGATCTTCTTATGGACAATATACATGGTTTTGAAGAATTTACTATCGTATATTTAAGATCATGTTTGATTACTGTCAAGACAATTATGAATTGTGATCTTAATCAGCTACAAAAAATACGACACAAAATCGTATTCGATTCAGCCGGAGTGATAAAAAGATCGCCAATCTGAAACCATCTATCGCATTTCTAATAAAATGCAATTGTTTTGTAGATCGCATGCAGAATGATCGAGTTTGATCACGATCAAAATAGACAACTATCATCGAAATATTATCAATACCTGAAATTTGCAAATAGGCACCGCCTTTCATCGAGCTTTGGCATTTTATCACTAAGCTTTCGAATTTCATTATTGATGAAACACAAAATTGTATTCGATTCAGCCAGTGATAAAAACATTGCCAATCTGAAACTATCGATCGTGATCGCAATACACAGAAACTCCATGGTTTTGGTAATCGCATGCAGAATGATCGACCTTGATCACGATCAAAACAGACAACTATGATGGAAATATTCTTAATAACTGAAATTTACGATTCTGCATCGCCTTTCTGCGAGCTCTTGCATTTTATCACTAAGCTTTCGAATTTAATTATTGATGAGGCACAAAATTTTATTCGATTCAGCAAGTGATAAAAACATTGCCAAAGTGAAAGCATCGTGATTACAATTCTCAGAAAATGCATGGTTTTGTTAATCGCATGCAGGACGATCAAGCTTGATCACTGAGCTTTCGAACTATGATTATTGATGAGACACAAAAACATATTTGATTCAGCATGTGACAAATGGGCAATGGTATTATTGACGAGACACAAAATCGTTTGATTGAACCAGTGGATCGGGGTCGCAATTCTCACAAATACATGGCTTTGTAGATAGCATGCAGAATGATCGAGGTTGATCACAATCAAAATAGACAACTATATGATAGAAAAATTATCAATAACTAAAATTTTCCATTCTGCACCGCCGTTCTGCAAGCTTTTCAGGAAAATATATAGACGAAATCGCCAATGTGAAACCATAGAACACGGTTGTAATTCTCAGAAAATCCATGGTTTTACTAATCGCATGCAGAATGATCGAGCTTGATCACGATCAAAAGAGACAATTATGATGGAAATATTATCATTAACTGAAATTTGCCATTGTGCAACATCTTTCTGCGAGCTTTTGTACTTTTTCATTGAGCTTTCAAAGTATTTGCATGATTCAAAGTTCTTTTTCAATAACTTTAATCTTTTAACTATTTTACAGAAACTAAAAAAGCATAAAATTAAATGTTTAGTTTGACTGACAATCGGCTTTTAAAAAGTAATATTCATCGAGCTTTTATATTATTTCGATGAGCTTTCAAATAGTATATAGTAGTTTATTCAATAATCTAGCTGAACATGATATAAATTAAACTGTATTAAAACATCATCTGGTATTATTGAGAGTGATAAATAGAAAGCTTCGAGGGTAAACTTTGATGAGCTGAAACAAATGAGAGAGTATTTTAGTAAGTACTTTCTAAAGCGCCAAAGTAGAATTTAGTCACTTCCAAGCCCTAAATAATTACGTCTTAAAAATACTCACAAAATGAGCTTTTGTATTTTCATACGGAGCTTTCAATTTTTATAAAGTCTTTACGTGTCTAGAATATCAAAATTGTGCACGTTTCTTTAGAGTAAGGATCGCGCTCAATTACTAATAATCGAGCTTGATCATGACAAAAAAGACAACTTTAATCACTCGATCGGAATTATTGTCAATAAATGACAGTACCATTTCTACAACATTATGCAAAGTTTTGATTTATGGACAACACCATGAACACGAGCTTTTGTATTTTTATACTGAGATAAATTGTGCACTGTATCATTCAAAAAATGATTAAAATTGTACATTTAATCATCACAATATTCACTAAAAATGTGCGATTTTAGATAGTTAGGATCGCCCTCCATTACCAATAATCAAGCTTGATCACTATCAAAACAAACAACTGTGATCACTTAATCGTTGGAAATATTTTCAATAACTGACATAGCCATTTCTTCAACACGGTAAAACGTTTGTTGTTTATTAGTCTTGATTTAAGTTTTTAACTAGTTAGCACCACGAACACAAGCTTTTGTATTTTTTCTATGACCTGTCGAATTTTTTATAGTAGTTTATGATGCAATATCGTAATTATGGACTCCGTATCTCAACAATCAAGTTGGGCATAATATAGTTAAATATGTTTTCCGAAAGCGATACATAGAGAACTTTGTGTGTGTAAACCTTTATGAGCTTAATTAAATGTGAGAGTGGTTTGAAGTAAATTTAAAATTTTGACATATAATAAATTGACCCCTTCCAAATCCTAAATAATTACCTTTTAAAAAAATACTCACGAAGCGAGCTTTTGTATTTTCTCACAGAGCTTTTAATTTTTATAAAGTCTTAAAGTAAATTGTGTACTGTGTCTCCCAATTACTAATAATCGAGGTTGCCCACTATCAAAACCAACAACTTTGATCATCTCAAAATTAGGTGTTTTTGAAAATTAAATTAATAGTAGCAAGTGGGAGGTAGGAACACAATATGACCACGTTCTAAATACTTTGCATAATCAGACCAAATTTTAAATTTTAAAATACCAGGAAGTAAAGGCGGAATAGTTTAGAGTTAAACAATTTTAGGAAATCCAATTTTTACAGTGGGAGGTCTACCGTCAAATATATGAAAAAAAAAATATTCAATGAAATTTATCTCTAAAATTGGACTATAAATTATTGTTGCGTTTCTTGGTTTTTAATTTCTCTTCCGGTGAGGCCACCAGACTATACAACAATTTACCATAAATCTTATAATCTAAAAAATAAAAGAAAAATCGAGGGAGAGAGCGAAACCAAAATCCGATCATATAATTATAACGTATATGCCACGGAGAGCTTTCTTATATAAAAAATCATTTCCCACATCACATCAAGTAGGTTTACTACACAAATACCGTTTAAAATATTATATCTGTGTTAAATATGTATATATAAAATAATTTAATTAACGCATCTAACTAATAATAGTTTACGCTCGTGTGAATATTAACTCAAAAACTATATATTTACATGATTAATTACAATTCGTTGATGATGATGATGAACATGATGATTATTATTATGATGATGACATTCAATTATTATTAATTAGGAGGAATATACATATAGACGTACATAAAACACATAACAATATTACAATTAATACCAATTTATGTATCTCATCCGGTTTTGGTTATAACTTTAACTAGTTGATGATAGTTTTATTATGATATAAATATTTTAAAAAAAATTTACTATGTATGTTTGGCACCCGCTAAAGTCGATTTGAGTGTGCGGTATAATCGGTCGCATAAACGTTTATATACCTGTATATGTGCACACAAGCATATACATATATATACATAAGACAATGACACCCTATATCGCTATATTACTCTCGGTACGTACACTCGATTTAAAAATAAAAATATTATGAGAGACACGATTTTAGCACTTCCAGTATATATACGAAAGAATTGGAAAAACACGCAATTCAAATTAAAACTACTTTAAAATTACACAAAAATATATAAATAAAAAACATAAAACATAGCTATACATACATCATATTCGTTTAAAAACGAATATAATTTGCATATTTTGTGTATATACGAGCTTATAAAGAAACTATATACTCGTATCTACATACATATATATATACATAATCTTAAAGAAAATACCTGTTGTGAACATTTTTAGTTTTTTTTTTGTTGTTGTTGTTATTTTAACGTGATTTCTTATATACAAAGTCAAAGTCTTATATATACATATATATGTATGTACATACAGTGGAATGAAACATGATAATATTTTTTTTTTAAAGAATTACCATCAAACCATCATCATCATCATCTTCGTTTTATTTTTTAGCGATGTTTATTTATAGCCATTAAATATTAGAAAAGAATCTTCTTTGTCTTAAAAATGAAAAAAAAATTTTTTAAAAAACTTTTAGATGATCAGTTGTATATTGGATTGGCACGTAAATATTTCTAAAAAATTAACACGAAAAAAATATTTTAATGTCGTGGCAGGTCTAGTTTCAATATCGCGAAATATTAAATTATTTCTACTCAAAACGGGCTGGAAGTATGAGGTATGGGTATGGCTTTCATAAAATACTGCCCGAATTATATTCGAGTATCGACATTAGAAAAAACTTAATTTTAGGCGGGAGACTTGCTGTTCTGAATTTCATAAAAAATAAAATAAAACAAAAATTCAATGTTTGTGATCGGCAAAGGAGTTTGGTGTTGCCTGCTTTATCATGAAGTCGGATGGCCAGTTCCATGCTTTAAATTAAATAAGATTTTCTGATATTGCCAGAAATGAAACCATAACTCGAGACAAGCCAATCAAAATATTTATGTTGTATAATATACTTATGCACATTCGGTGGGAAATTGATTAAGCACGAATTAAATTAAAGCTTCCAATTGAGAATTACTTATGTATGTATGAATATAAAATCATAATTTAACATTATAAATTTTATATTGTTTTTAACAGTTCTATGATTTCCAAATAATATTTTATAATAAATATATTGTTGTATTACCATAAATGAAAGCATAGAAATTTTCTATTTATATGTTATTGTTGTTGTATGTACACATAAATAATAATGAGATATATGTAATTCCAATTTTGTTTGTTCACTTGTCGATACCAACTGAAGATTGTGTCAATAACACAAAAAATATTGAAATTTGGTTAAAAAAAAAAAATATATTTTTTACATTTACGAGTACGTACCAAAGAGACAATTGGTCAGGCAGTTGAACTCCAACAATACTCAACAATACTCCATTAATAATATTTCTTTCGTCGTCTCCGATACATACTATCTATACATATGTATGTACTCGTACATAGATGGTATTAGAAAATGTTATTTTATTTTGTTTTTGATCCTAATTGACATCTTATTGAATGTTTTATTACAACAACAACAAAAACAACAAAAACAAAAATTAATAATCGAATTGCAATATATGTTGTGCATATATACAACATATGTATGTACACAAAACATAATTGAAATGGTTTATCTTATTTCTTTTATTTAACGGATCTCTCGTATAGTTTTTTATATTTTTGTGTCTATTGACAATTGCTTGGTTGGTTTGCTATTATTTCAAAGGAAACAATAATTTTCTTTTCTACTTATATATACATACATACATACATAAATATATTATACAATAAAATTAAATTAAAAATTATGACAATATGTTCATAAAAAATTAGCATAAAAATAATGAGATCCATAAATTATAGTACACATCATCGATTGTTGTCCAAATATGATCATAATTTAAAAATGAATGTGCAATTATTTTTTTTTTTTTAGAAAGTGCGCTCGTTGCTTAGAATATTCTCCCACACATATACACACATAAAACAGAATATTAAATTAATTTTAACAACACCCTCCATAAAAAATTTCGATCACGATTTGATTCTTCGTACAATATCAAAATCATAAATTAAAAACAAATCTAAATAAATAAACAATAAAAAAAAAAAACTTGCATCTACAAAAAAAAAAAAAACACTTTAAATACAATAAACCGCTATATAGTGCACGATTTTTGATTTAATGTTTCAATTGTCAAAACATAAATATATTTTAAATGAGCTTTTCGATTCTTAATGTGTGTTGTGTAACAGAAATCAAAATCAAATACGCCATAAGGGAGTATTGTACTTGTGATTCAATTTTTTAATTTATTTTTGCATCTTGAAATATGGACCTCCCACTAGAAATTTGCCGGGATTCTCTTAAAAATAATTTCAAAATAAAATTTGGTCACTTCCCGATAAAATACAGCCAAAAATTTGGTGCGGACGCTTATATCCGCCATATTAGACGAATTACTTTCGTTATATATACATTTAATACTACTTCAAAAAAACTAAAATTTTATTTATATTTTTTTTTCAATGCAGTGAGCTTTTTTATTTTCTCACGGAGAGTTCGAATTTTATAAAATTTAAAATAGACTAAACACTGTTATAGCTGGAGCAAATATGAGAAGCTTGAGTAGCTGCTCAAAATAACATATTCCCGACCTTTTGAAAACATTGAAGCATTTAACAATTTTACGGAAACTAAAATGTTATTAAAATAAACGATCACACATCGAGCTTTCATATTTTTCAATGAGCTTTCAAATTGTATATAGTCTCTGAGATTAAGCAATATCGGGATTGTGAACTTTGTGTCATAATAACTTAGCTGTGCACAGTAAAAATGTAGCCAGAAGATATGAGCTACTACTATTGAAAGCGATATATATATAGAAGCTTTGAGTGCTAACGTAATATTGTTCCAAATATATAGTTTTGTAATTAAAGATTACTTAATAAATATAAGATTGGTTTTGTAGGATATTTGAAAAGCTACAAAATATAGTGTGATCACCTATAATACTTAAAAAAATTCATGAAGCGAGCTTTTATATTTCCTCGTGTTTTTGCGCATTTACATATATAAAGATTTTAATTTTATGTAATGTGATTGAAATTTGTATATTATTTTTCGGGTTGATTTCTTGCTCTCGCTGTGGAAATTAAAATTAAAAATAAAATAGGGCAGTCTTAGATGCAATGTTCACAATAAAAAATACAGCCAAAAATTTGGAGCGGAACCTTATATCCTCCATATAGGACGAATCATTTTCATTATATATAAATTTAATACTTCATAGAAAAAATAGATTGGTTTTGTGACTAGTTTTTGGGTAATAACCAGATAAGTACAATTATTATAAAATGAAAACTGGTTGAAAGCTGTAAAAGCTTCACCAAATATATTCACGAGCTTTTAAAAAAAATTAAACTACTTCAAAAAACCGAAACTTTATAAATAAAAGCTTTCAGATCGACATTTGTATTATTTTCAATGCAATGATACTTTTGTATTTTTCAATGAGAATTCTTATTTTATAAAATTTTAAATTGATTTAACACTTAATAGCTTCCGCACTTATGAAAAGCTTGTGTAGCTGCTCAAAATAACATATTTCCGAGCTTTTGAAAATATTGAACTTCTTAACAGTTTTACAAAAACTAAAATGTTATTAAAATAAATGATCACACGAGCTTTCATATTTTATATTGTCTTTGAGATTAGTGAATATCGTGATTGTGATGTCTGTGTCTTAATAACTTATCAATGCACAGTAAAATTATAAATGTAACCAGAAGACGAAAGCTACTATTATTGAAAGCGATATATATATAGAAAGCTTTGAGTGTTAACGTAATATTGTTCTACATATATAGTTTTGTAATCAAACATTACCTAACAAATAGAAAATGGGTTTTGTAGGATATTTGAAAAGCTAAGAAATATAGTTTGATCACCTCTAGACCTTACTAATTTTCGCGAAGCGAGCTTTTGTGTTTTCTCAAATATTTCCACATTTATATAAAGAATTTAATTTTATGTAATGTGAATGTGATTGAAATTTGTATGTTATTTTTTGGCTTGGTTTCTTACTCTCGTTATGGAAATTAAAATTAAAAATCAAAAAACCCAATCTTAGATGCAACTTTCATAAATTTTCATTGTCAAATCATAAGTATATTTTCATTGATCTTTTCAATTCTTAATGTGTATTCTGTAACAGAAATCAAAATCAAATACGCCATAAGGGAGTATTGTACTTGTGATACAGCTTTTTTTTGCATCTTGCAATATAGACCTCTCTTAAAAAAGATTTCTAAATAAAATTTGGTCACTTCCCGATAAAATACAGCCAATAGTTTTTAGGTTATAACCAGATTACTACAAATATTATAAAATTAAAACTGGTTGAAAGCTGTAAAAGCTTCATCAAATATATTCCCGAGCTTTTTAAAAAATTTAGGCTACTTCATAAAAACTAAAACATTATAATTTCAAGCTTTCACTTTGATCCACAGATCGAACTTTATAATATTTTCAATATAGTGAGCTTTATAAAATTTAAAATTGACTAAACACTGTTATAGCTTCCGCGATAAACGATCACAAATCAAGCTTTCATATTTTTCAATGAGCTTTCATATCTTATATAATCTCTGCGATTAGTGAATATCGGGATTGTGAACTATGTGTCCTAATAACCTAGCTGTGAATAGTAAAATTAAAAGTGTTTCCAGATGATGAAAGCTACTACTATTGAAAGCGATATACTGAAAGCTTTGAGTGATAACATAATATTGTTCCAAATATATAGTTTTTCAATCAAAGATTACTTAACAAATGTCAGAATTGTTTTGTAGACTTTTAAAAATTTTCACGCAGCGAGCTTTTGTATTTTCTCATTGAGTTTTACATTTTTATAATGTCTTTAATTTGTTGACTTAGTTTCTTGCTCTCGCTATGGAAATTAAAATTAAAAATCACAAAGGGCAATCTAAGGTGCAACTTTCATGAGCGCATCAAATATCCACCTGAACAAAATGTACATTTTCGTATATCATGTCTCTCACATTCGATAACAAAAAATCCAATATTACAAATAAATTTTATATATAAAGTTTTATATCAAATTCCTTGATGCATGTTGAACACTGTTTTTATGTTTTTTGCGCTCAGATTTATATAAAAATATGTATGTTGTACATATATCTTTAAAAAAAAAAAACATGTGCTCGTTGCTGATAGTATATTTTATATATTTATGATAAAAAAAAAATTATGTATAAGTATAAAATAAATAATCCACACAATTTATTGATTTCCAACCAAACAACAACCAATATTACAACGAGTATATCGTCGACGATAAAACAAAAAAAAAACGTAAATTTCATGTATTTTCTTTGGAACAACATGAAAAAGATAAATTAAGATTTTGATCAAGACTCTTTAAAGCAAGCAAGCACACACACAAAAAAAATATGTTGCATACGAAATTCTTCATCGTTTTTTTTTGTTTTGTATCCTATATACTTGACCGTTTATTTTTTGTATCGCAGGCTGCATGAAAAATCAGTTCACATACAAAATTATGTAAAAAATTGAAGATGTGCACTAGATGATATTTTAGTTTTTTTTTTTCAACATTGCAACTGGACCTCCCACTAGACGAAAATCATATTTTCTTCTTAATGATATTAGATTGAGTTTTTAGTTTTGTCCTCAATTTTTAACATGTAAAGTTATGTAAAAAAAAAGTTGGGCAGTTTTTTCCCACTAAAAAGTTAATACTAATTTTAAAAAAAAAATTAAAACTGGTTTCTGCTTGATTTGGCCACAATTTACAACAGTTTGAGTGTTTTATGGGAGTTCCAGCCCCTATAGTAAATAATACAACTGTTTTTTCCAATATTGCAACTAGACCTGCCACTAAGCCTGGCCTTATATTTTTACAATCAAATTTTAACAAAGAACACACTTCAAACAGAAAAAAAATTTGCATAATATAAAACGCGATACATGCTCTTGAGTTTAGATCAATATTAAATATTTACTTTGACACATACACCGTGTTTGTACGCAAAATGTTCAAGTGATCAGAATATATTATGTAGAATATCTCTATTTATTGTTGGAACCATTCATACAATTTATTTAAAAAAAACAGTGCCGTAATTAAATTACTGGTTTAAAACCTACACAAAGTTCATTAATTAAAAGCAAATTTATCTTTGAAATCCTTGCGGGCAATAAAAATTCCAAATTGATTGGAAATAAATTAATCGTTAAAATTGTATATGCAATTAATTAAATTTACGATGCAATAATTGATTAAGACGATGTGGAAAATTCGTTTTTATTTATTTATTTATTATTATGAGCTATACAAGAAATACGTGATATTATTTCCTCGACTGTACACACATTTATACAATAATTGACGGTTTCGCGCCTTTCATAAAAAATGTAGTAATTTATTTTGATTTTAATTTTTTTTTTTTGGTTTTAATACACGGTGGACCATTCGTGAATAGTTCATCCCACAAAAAAACTAAACTTTCACTGTTTGGAAAAATTATAGGTTTTCAATTTAGACGAAATAAAAAAAAACTATTTTTTGTTAAATTATAAATGAACAAAACAGTTTTAATATGCGCGCGGTCGTGAATATTTATTAATGATTAAACCGTTTAAATGTTGTTTTTTTTTTAAGATGTACATACAACACATAAATTAAATTTAATTGGTTTAATTTTATTATTAACTGTTGATTCATTAATTTAATTTGGTGAGATGTGAAAAGTGGCTAAATTTAGGTTTTGATAGTTATGCGTCATTTTTTTTATGGAGTATAGACATAATTGATTAATCAGATGCATGATTTTTAGATATTTTGGAATTTGGAATTTCAAGGTTTATTAATGCTTGAAATTTTTTCGAATATAAACGATTTTTAGAATTTTATTAGTCGACAGCGTTATATAATTGATTGTAGCGCTTCATCGAATTTTACGGGAGGACCCTTCGTTCAAAATATCGACTCCAGATACTTTCACATATCGCGATATCGTCCTCTACTCACTTGCCTTTTGGTGAGAAACAGCACAGATTAAAAAAGAATTAAAAATCATTAGGCTAATAAGGGATTTAGATAACTATATAGATCACGCAATTAAACAGAAATTATGTAAAACCTAAAACGCTTTACTGATTGTTGGATAAAAGCTCTAATGAATAAAATGGTTGCCAAATTTCAGTCAACCTTTCCAGCATTCACATAGTAAAACACACGAATAATTGTCTTGCAAAAGTGCTCGACTCTTTTTCGCGTGTTCCACTTTGGTATCGATTTTTTGTGTTTTTTATTTTTAAAATTCATCAATCACAAATCATTTACTATAATTTATAAAAAATAATAACAAAAAAAGCTCCGAGTCCAATGTTTTTATAAATAAATGTTTTGCTAGATAGTGAATAGGCACTCAATATGACGTGTTTGAGAAACTAAATAAATTTTCGAAATATGTAACTTTTAAAAGCTTTTTCGGGTAAATTACAATAAGCTGATTTATCAAAATTTAAATAATCGCCATCATTAAACTTTTCTCCACAAATATTTTTTAATGTTCAATAGAGCTTTTAATATTTATGTTTTTTAAATTGAAAATTACTACAATTTTAACTACAATTCTAAATTGTAGTTAATGCTTTGCATTCACAAAATCATGAATATACAATTAATTTATGAGAGCTGAAAGGCTTGATTTCTTTTTTTAAAATGATTATTGAAACGAATATGTATGAAAAGCGTTGGTACATTTTAAATAAAAGCTTTAGTAAAATTTTAAAAGCTCATACAAACTAAAGAAATGTATTTGGCTTATTTTATAACGTGAATTAAGAATATTTTGTTTAAATATATTTCTAGCTTTTAAGAAGCTTTATCTTAGCTTAAATTTTCGATAAATTGATGCGGTAATTAAAGATAATTTTTCACTAAAAGTACGAAGGATATTCCGATGCTTTATTATCGTGGATATATAAATAAGTGAATAATATTTTAAAAGCTCTGTGGTAAAATGATAAAAGCTTTGCTTATTAAAACGGTGATATTAGTAATAGTTAATACAGTTTTAACTTAAGCTTTTAACATTATTATCTTAACTCATTCTAAAGCTCTATCGATTTGAGAGGTATTATTTTACAATTTAAGCTTTTATCAATTCGTCTCAATCTCTAAAAAATGTAACAACCCGTGGTTTACAAACGAGAGTTAATTTTCGTTATAAATCACAAAACAGCTCGTAAGCTGTATAAATATCATGTGAATTTGGAAAACAAACAAATTTTCGAAATATGTATTTAAATTTTGAAAGCTTCTTAGATTAAAATTCAGTAAGCTCATCTACCGAAAAACCTTCGAAATAGCTTAAATTTTAAATTTCAGATCTTATTACAGTTTTTTCACAGATATTTTTGTTATGTTCAATAGAGCTTTTGATACTTATTGTATGTAAAAGTCTAAATTCCACAAGAATTTAATACAAAAACGAACTACATGCAATTCGAAAGTTTGATTTTTTTTAAATAAACGATTATTTCTAAAAATACTATGTAAGATGATATACACGAGCTTTATTAAATATTCAAAAGCTTTAGTAAAATTTTAAAGCTCAGACACGTTTTTAAAAATCGCATGGACTATTTTATAATAGATCATTGACATTGGTAATGGTTTATAATCATACATTTCCAAATTAGTGAATATCAATTTAAAGCTCTGTGAAAAATTGTAAAAGCTTGACCTATTAAAACCAAGATGTGGTTAACCAATAGGTAATACAATTTTACCTAAAGCTATAACAATTTTAGGAATTTAAGTATTCTCAACTTAATTTAACCTTTAAATTATAATAAGCTGATTTTAAACCGAATAATAATATGTATGATAAGCTTTACTATATTTTCAAAAGCTTAATTACAACAATAACAGCTCAGACAAATTTTACAAATGCGTATTGCATATTTTATTACGTTATTGATTAAGAATATTTTGTTTAAATATATTTATAGATTTTAAAAAGCTTTATCTAAGCTTTAGTTATCGGTATGTTGATGTGGTAATTAAATAAAGCAACCCGTGGTTCTTAAACTAAAATTTATAAATTGTATTACAAAAATGAAACATTAATGGTAACGCGGAAGGTTAAGTTCGTATGCTCTATGTTTATATACATAAATATATTTTGCTGGATAGTGAATAGGCTAAATTTGCGCAATATGATGGTCCGCATCTGCATATTATGAAGTGCTAAATTAATTTTGGAAATATGTATTTGAATTTTTAAAGCTTCTTAGAATAAATTCCGAAAAACGGAAATAACATAAATATAAATTTTCGCTGTCATTACAGTTTTTTCACAAATATTTTTTTAATGTTCAAAAATGTTAAAGCTCAGACACATTTAACACATGGCATGAACTTTTTTATAACGTGGATAAAGAATTTTTTTATTTTTATACTTACAGCTTTTAGAAAAGCTTTATCTTAATTTAAATTTTCGTGGAAATGATATGGTATTAAAAGATCATTTGATATTGGTACCGATTTATTATCTTAGTTTTCCAAGTTAGTGAATAATAATTTAAAAACTCTGTGGAAAATTAGTAAAAGCTTCACGTATTAAAACCATGATGGTAGTAATAGATAAAACAATTTAACCTTAAAGATTTTAGATTTATTATTTTAATTAATTCTAAGGCTTTAATAATTTTATTAATAAAAGCGTTCTCAGCATAATTTAAGCTTTTATACATTTATTTAAATTAATAAATTTTGGAATCGAAAAGTTCCTAAACAATAACCAGTGTAAACCCTCGCCCCATTTTTTTGGAAGCTTTAGGGTATTAGATAATACAAATTGGTTGTATAAAGGTTTTCGAAAGCTTGATTTTTTTTCGATCAGCTTAAGTTTTATTTAAATTCGTGATGGTTACGATTAGAATATTCAAAAGCTTTACTAAAATTTTAAAACTCAGACACATTTAACAGATCGCATGGACTATTTAATAACGTAGATTGGGGAATATCTGTTTTGAAATAATTATAGCTTTTGAAAAGCTTTTTTTAAAACAATTTTACCTAAAGCTTTAAATATTTTAGTAACTTAAGTATTCCAAGCATAATTTAAGGTTTCATAAATTTTTTAAATCAGTATATTTCGAAAATTAAAAGCTCCCATCAAATAGCACATTAGGATATAACATAATTTAAAATGAATGTATGACTGCTTCCGGTAGCTTGATTTTTTGTAAAGAATCTAACAATACTATATATGATGCGATTGAGTGGTTTGAAAATTCTTAGATTCTCTTTATTTAGAAGTTTAAGGATGTAATAGTAATTTGTATCAATCAACTGATAATAATTTGTTCGCGTTTTGTTAGGTAAATATAATTAAATTGTGTATATTGTGAAAAATAGTCGTTTTCCCATGGCATCAATTTTACATACCACACAAAGTAGGATAATAAATTTTCCGTATATATACTTACTTACATATGTATATACTTAAATCGAATCGTTGCTGCAGAGCGCACATAAAACACATTGATTGATATATGTGATTTGTGCGAATTGAAGACATCGCGTATATAATTTGAGTGACATCGCACGGTTAATTGGCATAATCTGCGGATTAGGATGATTTTCCATTAGGGAATTTTGTCTTATTAAAGAAGATGCTCGTTTTTTTATTTCTGTTAATTGGATTTTTTTTTATTATCAATCGCGCAATTTGCTTTAGTATACGCGCCCACTTGACAGTTTTTTTTTTTTTTTTCTAAATTAGGAAACACATATCGCATAGTATAGGTGATTTTTCTCCAAATTTCCATATTTAGATTGTTTTTTTTACTACTACATATAGATGTACATATATGTGTGTACACAACAATAATAATTAATGTGATAGAGATTTTTATTCCCAACTAGGGAAATTATAATGAGTAAAAAAAAAATAGCGCGAATTTTTCATTGATATAAAAATAAATGAAAAAAAAATTAAAAAGCATGTGGTTTGTCGTGTGACCAACACAATTATTTATTTTATATATTTATATAGTTTTTATCTATTATATATAAACCAGTATATATATAGTTTGTATATATGTATATATAGATACTTCATTAAATATTTATGTATACATATGTAAATAAAACATAAAATGCGCGCGCGCGCGAGCACTCTTGATTACATAATTATATTTCCTAAATGCGTGGGTGCGCGCGCTAAACATAACTAACAAATAAAAAATAAAGGAAATGCGATAAAAATAGTGTATTTATATAGTTTTGAAGCAGCTGATTATCAGCTGATATTATATAAGCCAAATATCATCTATTTATATATACATTATACTGCATACAAAGTGTTGAGAATAAACCAAGCATTTAGCAACAGAAAAAAATGTTTTATTTTATTGTGCATACGAGTATATAGCAGATATAGAACCGCAGACCTGCCCGATATCATTTTATAGCGATCAGTGTGCGAGGCGAAATAAAAGCAAATTAGCAAGAAATCATGCAATACTGTACATATACATACTATGTACATACACATTTGGATTGGATGGCAATGCATATAGTCAGTCGATTTTGTATATTATGTATAACGAAACGACTAATATATATTTTATATACCACAACAGCAAACGAATTAAAAAACGTGCTATATTGTTAAATTCCATTCTTTCTTCGCAAATAAAAATATATTTATCGTGCAGAATACATTTGTTGTTGAATAACTATATAGTATATAAGACGATATACTGAATTGTAATTATTGTATTTTGTCCCATCGAGATTAATAATGACAAAACGACTATTTTGTAAGACAACATAAATATTTTTTTTTTTTTTTTTTGTACCATATACGAAGGAGGAGGATATACGAGTAGTAATATGTTCATTAAAATTGGTTCGATCTCAATTTTATATCGCGCGCTATATACACTTTTGAACCATTATGACCCGAATCCTGTATACTGTAATTATTTCCTCATTGTATCTATATATGTATGTACTTATATATAAAATTTGTTATTTGATAATTTTTATATCGCAACTTATACAAAATACAAATCAATTTATCTTTCATCAAATTGTCATCTTATACAGCGCGGATATATGTATGTACGACAAAACAATATAATAGTCGACGTTGTCATTCAATGGACGATTATTATTATTATTATTATGGAACAACAACAAATACTAGAAATAAACAAATGTGGTTTTCTGATATACAAAATTATAACATTTTATCGGTATTTTTTGCATATAATATGTTGATTGGAAAAACACTTTGCGCAGCGGAGATTTGTTATAAATAAAAAAAGTTTTTTTTTGTTGGTTGTTAAAATAATTTGTTCTCGTTTGTTTGTTGTGTATAGCTATATACATAAAGTGTAACAATAAAATGCAGATACGTATAAATACGCGATGGATTTATCTCAAGTCATTAAAAATATAAATGTAATAAATTTTTGGTTAAATGTTTGGTGTACATATTTATTTATATATAGTATATAACCGAAATCACCTTAGTTTCTTGTAAAACCGCACATAAATTCTCTTGTGACTAAATATAGTCTAATGGCAGTGAACTAATTAGAGGGTAATGAACGAAACAATTATCGTCATCTCCGATGCCGCAATATCTACCTTATTCAAGACTTAAAAGCTTTTAATTCAAAACCAGTTAAGATTAAGAAAATGGGAAAATCATAGTGTTAATGAAAAATTTACATGACAATAGATCATGCCATTTAACAGAAAGCTTTTGAAAGTTTTAAACTATTTTTGAAAAAAACTCTTATAAACAAAATGTTTAAATTTTTTATTTTGAAAATCCCTGTTGATATGCAAATATGTTTTAAAATCCAAAAGCTGTCACACAACATCATGTGTAAAAGCTCTATTCCTAGAGCTTGATACGTTAATAAAAAAAGTCAAATACCTATTGTTCATAAACTACAATAAATAGATCATGCAATTTCACAGAAAGAAACTACAAAAGCTCTAAATAATAAATTACACGATTAAAAGCTTTTCATATTATTGAGGAGATTGGAAAAATCCCATTTATTGTGATATAACGTGAATCGAAAATAAAGCTTTAACTTATAAAAAAATAATATAAAGCTTTAATTTTAAGGAAAAGCTCTTATAAAAAATGTTAAAATTTCTTATTTCGAGAATCCCTGTTGATATTCAAATTTACGTTTTAAAATCAAAAACCGTTCACAAAACAACACGTCTAAGAGTTTACTCCTAGAGCTTGATATATTAATAACAAACTCAAATACTTATTGAAACGTTCACAAACTTCTACTAATGACAATAGATTCTTCAATTTAACAAAAAGCTTACGAAAGCTTTTACATTTTTCTCGACAAAAGTTTTTATGAACATAATGGTTAAAGAGCAATGTTTTTTCAAATTATTTATACTTTTTATGAAAAATGTATTGTATGTATGTATGTATAAAATGTATTTTAAGTAGCAAAAGCTCCAATAGTTTGAAATTACACGATTAAAATATTTTCGTATTGTGCATTGTGAAGATTGAAAAAATTGCATAAAAATCGATATAACGTGAATTGAAAAAAAAAATTCCACATAATTATAGCTTTCAAGAAGCTTTATCTTATCTTAAATTTCAATTGATGATAAATAGATTGTTTCTCTCTAAAAATTATATGATTATCTGACAATATGATATATGATTATCTGACAATGGTTTATTATCTTGAATAATATTTTTAAAGCTCTTTGGAATTTTTTTTAAAGCTTGAGCTAATAAATTTACGATGTGGGTTATTATAGTTAACACAATTTTAACTAAGGCTATTAAACCTATAATTTTAAATTATTTACATCTTTAACGATTTTATGGAAAAGCTTTTATTAACAAATATTTAAATTTCTTCTTACGGGAGTCCATCTTTATATTTATATTAAAAATATTTTCTTAATAAATACGAGTAGTCCAAAATTCAAACAGTCTCATAAAAGCTTCTGTATTTGTGGAAAGTTTGATATATATTTTTGTTAAATTGTGGCTTCCAATAATACGGTTAGGTCATGAATTTTAAATCATTATATGAGACTTGTGCTTTTAATTACGTTTAATATTTTCAAATAGTTTATATATTTAGAAGCTTCACTAAAGTATGTCAATTCGCCGCACACGTAAATCAGTTGTATCATAAATATGTGGTTTTGTATATTGATGTGAGCTACATTACACAATTAGCATATCGCCTAACCCAAATACAACCAAAATAAACTTATGTATTTAATGAATTCGCCATATTTCGCTTGAATTCGCCGCGGCCTAAAAATAACATCAGCCGATTGTTTAACACCTAACTAGCTGATAAATAATTACTACACAATAATTTGCTATATAAAATACATTTCAAAAAGAAAATTTAATTAAGATGCCTAAATTACAGCCGCAAGAAGCCTATTGTCAGTTATTGAACTATAACCACTAATTAATTAATTCATTACCAAATAAAAACCGAGAGTATTCAATGACATATAACCCGTCATATATAAATAATATATCATTATTATAATTAATTAAAAAATTCGAAATAAAACAAAAAGCTAATCAATCATCTAAGTATCCATCCCATATAGAGGCGATACCACCTATTTTTCTACTACACACATACAATTTTTTTTCTATTATTTGGTTGGTTTTTGGGACGAGAGTTTATCTTTTAAAGACGCGTACGCAATTAATTCATCAAAAATTGAAATTTGAGAAGTTCATTGAATATGTATTGGTACATAATATTATGTATATATGTATACGTATATGTTGTGTTGATACGATTTCGGTGAATAAATTATTTTTATTTTTATAATATATAATTCGAACAGCGAATATAAATCACAGATCCACAAATATGGTAAGACGATAAATTTGGTTTTTTGTAAATTTTTTATAATCATTTCTTCCGTGTATGGAGTGAGGTCGTGTGAGAAATATTCTAATCATTTATGTTTGTATACATATATGCTTATTTTATTGGAGGATATATACATAATATTATTATAATCCGCAAGGCTCAAAATTCGCGCACTCAAGATACAAATCGAAATTTATGTATGTATATAATTGTGTATTATAAATTAAATGTAAATCAATGTTATATTTATTATATGTATATATCGTGTAAAATGCATAAATACTGTTTGTGCTTCGGATTCATGATTTATCATATTTTTTTGCGGTTTTTCTGCCTTTTAAGATCAATTTTATTGATTTATATAAAATTTTAAAAAAAAATTAAATAAAAAGTATTTCTTCTATACATACATACATATGATATTCTTAAATAAACTTACTTTAGAGAGAGAGTCGAGCTTACAAAAAAAAAAAAAAAAAAAATTTAAAACAAAAAAGCCCCGACAAAAAGAAGACAAATGTATGTAATATTGAATTAAAGTTTTTTTTTTTTGTGTTATATACACTTAAGTGCTGAAAATCACACTCAAGTTCTTATATTTAACATACCAACTCCGTAATAACATACTCGATCGTATATGTACATAATAATATATTGTCTATACACACTACATACATAAATACGCGATTCATTTCCAAGTTTGTTGTTTTAAGTAAATTTATTTCAATTGATAAATTTTTTATTTTATTTATTTATTGGAAGTTTTTTAAACGAAATAAAATTTATTGATTTTTTATTATATATTTTATATATGTACGTAGTATGTATAATACCTCGTAAGGTAATTTTCTATTATATAGCCACGATTTTTTGCGCGCTATTCCTATAATGTTAGATGTGCGCGCGGTGCCGCGAAAACAAAACAAAACCGAGATTTTCTAATTTTTTTTATTTTATTTTATTAGAAATTGGAAACTAATTAATTTTAGACAAAAAGGAAATTAATTCGTGTGAAAATTTGTTGTTGAAAAATTGAATAAAAAATGTGGAGTGTTTAAATCAATCTGACAGTTTAGGGTTATTGTGATGCCAAACTCAATTAATTTGCTGTCGTTTATTGCCGTATTTAGAGAGATTCGTAAAATAAATTTTAGATTTTTAAATATGATTGGAGCTTAATTTCTGACAATCCCAGTAAAGAGCTTTCGATAAATTTCCCTCTTAGATGGATAGGTTTTGCAATTATTCAATCACATTTGTTGAAAACTCATAATTGAATTTTAGTAGAAATATTTTTAAAAATATTAAATGTTTACTGAAATTCTAATAAAACCTTTATGATTTCTACTCAAAAAATGAGAAATTTCACTCAATTAAATTCTAATAAAATTACTGATGCAACTTCTTTTCAGAATCCTACAAAATTTCATTTAACTTCGACCACTTTTGACGAAAATTATAATAAATATATCCAAGCAATCACAAGTTTATAGAATTTCACTCATATTAAAAACTACTCAAAAAGTAAAATTTAAAAATTTATTGAGTTCGACTGTTCTAGTGAATTTTATTGTAAAAATGTTGTGTGAATAGTTTGAGTGGAAATATTTAAATAAAGAATCTAATTAAAACATCAGTCAAATCCAATCGCGATTGAAAAAAATGTAGACGAGTGGAAATAATCAAAAAATTGGTTAAACTAAGCCGTCATAATATCATTAGAATTTCACTGAAATTCTGATTAAAAAAAGTATTATTCTTAAAATAAGTCAACGTGAAATTCTAATTAAAATTTCACTCAAAAATTCGATGTGACTAATGAAAATTTGATTGAAAAAATTTCACTAAAATTCTAATAAAAAACTTATATGACTTTTACTCAAAAATTTGATAATTTTGAGTGAAACTCTTATAAAAACCTTTATTTGATTTTACTGAAAAAATGTAAAATTATACTCCGAGTTTTAGTGGAAATATATAAAACAATATTAACCCAGCCAATCACAATTTTACTAAAATTTCACTCAAAGATTAAAAAAATTACTTTTCTTAAAATAAGTCAAATTTCATTCAATTCCGATTTGTGTTTTTTAAGTCTTCAATAAAATTGATCCTTGCATTCGACTGTTTGAGTGCAATTTTATTTAAAAAATAATCCAATATTGTGAAATACTAATTAAAATATCACTCAAAAATCGATCGTGACTAATTAAAATTCGTGTGAGTAGAAATATTTAACAAAATGATTAAACGTGATTGTTAAATGTATTAGTTTATTAGAAGTTCACTAAAATTCTAAAAGAAACCTTTATATGAACTTTACTCAAAAATTTGGTAAAATTTCACTCAATTTCGAATTGTATTTAAGTCGTGTTAAAATAAAGTTTTAATAAATTCAAATCTATTGAAGTCAAATATACTAATAAAACTAAAGATGCTACGTCTACTAAAATGTCCAGTAAAATTCAACTCACATTCAATTAAAAATTTGAGTGAAAATATTTTTAAAAAATGATTAAACCAAGCAGTCACAATTGTATTTATTGAGTTCGACTTACTTGAACAGTCAAATTTGATTGCAAAAATAATTTAATATTATGTGAAACTCTAATAAAAAAAACATCACTCAAAACCAATTAAACGTTGAGTGAAACTATAATCAAAAATTCACTCAAATTCCAAAAAAAAAAAAATTTAATTTATAGTGAATTTCTAATAAAAACTCTTAAATGATTTCTACTGAGGATATGATTTGTGGAAAATTTACTCAATCCGATTTGAGTTTAAGCCGTGTTTGATAAAAATTAATTTTTGAGTTTGAGTGAAATATTTTTTTTAAATAATTAAATCTGAGAAGAGAGAAACTATAATCGAAAAATAACTCAAATTCGATCATGTTTCGCAAAAATATTTAAGAAAAATATTAAATGATGAGTGAAAATCCCTTTATTTTACTGAAAACGTGTAAAATTTCACTCAATTTCGAAATTGTGATTAACTCATGTTGAAATAAAGTTCCATTATGAAATTCATTACAATTTTTACAAAAATTATTAAACGTTGAGCTAAATTCAAATAAAATTACTGAATTCGATTTATATTCAAAATTTCATATTTGAATTCAAGTAAAATTTTATTTTAAAAATATATCATCGTCGTCAGACACTAATAAAAATATCATTCAAACTCGATTATGTTTGAAATAACTTCATAATTAAGTTTGAGTGAAGTATTCATTTTTTGAGTAGAAATCAAATTTTTTTTTTGTTTGAATAAAACTAGTATGATTGCATTTTTCTGTTTTAGATGATAATTATGGTTTCCCATTCAATTGCGATCGAAATTTGGTTTTCCCATCATATTCACGATCATGCACCATGATCACTTTCCAATCGTGGCCAGTGATCTGACATTGATCGGGAGCTCATCGTTTACTATAATTGATATGTTTTAAAGAACGGCTGGTCTTGCCAATCGCGATCATGATTTAAAATGACGATCGTTTATATAGAAAATACATATTTGAATAATTTTCGAGGATCGCGATTAGACAGCCAAATCAATTGACCGATTATTTCAAAGACACCGTGCATAAACTATCATTCTGTAATCTATATGTAATACGAAAAATATATAAAATTTCTGCGATAATAATCACGATCGAATAGCGCGATATTATAAGCGCCACATTAATTTAACACTAATTCTTCAGCAATGAAATTTATATCTACAAATTGAAATCTATATATTCGCTTATCTCTCGTTTATATAGATGTGCACACATATGCCCATACTACATAATTTTATCATGTCACAATTCAATCCTTATGTTCGAAAATAATATAACTTACAGATAACAACAATATGTACAAGAATTCTTACATATTATATGTATATAAAATCTCAAGAGATCAAATCAATTACTATTAAATTGATAAACCAATTATTTCCCAATCAAAAAAATATAATCTTATGGTATATACAAGAACAAAAATATTAAGAAATAATTCTTTGTATATAATGTACATCTCTAGTCGTTGTTGTCGTCTAATTTGCTACAAAAATATTTTTAACGTTTTTCCGGGATTTTTTTGTTTTTTTTTTTCGTTTTTGTGCAGAAAAGGTGAAAATTTATAATCCTATTGTTATTTGTTTCAATAATATTTTAAGAATTTTTCCTCATCATCCCGAATCCTCTCTATATACCTATCCCTCTCTCATTCTAATCATAAAATTAAATCTCGTCATCTTGTTATTATTGTAAGTTATATGTGTATGTATTACATAAAATTGCAAGACGATATACGTTAACAAGCAATAATTTTTCTTACTTTGTACTTTGTATGCATATATACGAGTACATATATAGATAGCTAAAGAAGAATATTCGCTGCTAATCGGTGGAATTGGATAAATGGTAAAATGCCATATCATATAAACAATAAATTATTTTACACACAGCGAATGAAAATTATTTAGTTTGTGTTGTAGAATAAGAAAATATCGTTTTCAATTTCATCAATTTTTCGCATCGATATTTTCTTTTATATACATACGTACATACGTATATTGCAAGCAATTGCACTCATCGATAATCGTTAGTTTTTGTGCGCTGTTATTATTCTTAAACATCATAGATCTTATACTATTATATTATATAAACGTACGGGAAAATTGGAAAATAGCGGGATTTGACATTATGACATGAGAGTATATATATATAGATAGCTATATAGTTCTATACAGTGTTTGCAATTTTGTTAAAGTTATTATTAAAGTTTTTGATGAATTATAACCTTCGATATAGATGATGATGCGATGATGAAGAAAACTAAAATAAATCATAATCTTGTTTTATTAAGAAATTTATATCTATAGTCAAGCTCTTAATGATTGATGGAATATCAAATTGAACTTAAACTAGTATTCGATTGATCAAATTAAAAAAATAATTTTTTTTTCTAAGTTGTATTAATTTCTTGTTTGATGTTGTTGTATATCAAATAAATTCGGATATAATAACAAAAAACCATTTAAGTCATTTGATATTATTGTAAAGTGGTTGCAAAGATAATTTAAAGTTCGTTTGGCAGGCTTTTTGGCCACGGCGAATTCGAGCGAAATACGGCGAATTGAAAAAAATTATTGTTTTGAACTCAAAAATAGGCTATATACTCAACTAAATACAAAAATTCTAAGAAATCATTGGGCAGCACTAATAAACAGCTGCGGCTAAATGGCAGTCAAAGAATAAAGATGATTTTTTTAAATTTGAAGGGTTTAATTTATTTAACTTAGCTGCTAGGACTAGCTAAATATTTGTCATTCGCCGCGTTTTTAATGAATTCGACTGAATTCGCCGCACTCAAATTTTGATGCCCCGAAATTCTATTTTCACTATGCAATCGAAATACTTATAAATTTCAATACCGACATGATAAATTTAATCAAGATTACTTAATTTCATTATATTATATTAATGCAGTAATCAAATTTTTCCTAGTTTTGTTTCCATACAAAATATGAAAAAAGATATTTTAAATAAAAAAAAAACACAGGAACACACAATCAAAACAGCAACAATAACAAATGTTATGTTCTTGTGCATACACAGCATAAGAAGAGATATGAATAAAACAAGAGATTTACAAACAATTTTTTTTTGTATATATGTATATGCATACATATACGTATGTAATATAAATGTATAATCTATAAGGTGGATTCGGATGAAGTAGTCACGAACATCGAATATACTGAATAACACGTATTTAAGACGTGAATACCTTTTGAACCGTAAAATGCAAGCACAACAAAACAAAAAATTGGTTTTTGCCTGTTTTTTTTTTGTTATCGTTTCGTCTGATCCCATATTTTTATATACATACGTATATTTATTGTTTTATGTCTTGCAAGATGATGAATTTCACTTGCATGAATTTATTAAATTTTTTAAATACTTCAATTTTTTGGACTAATTAAAAATTGGTTCGCAAATATTTCGCTTAGGTATTTTATGGGTGACCATATGTCATTTAGTTTATTTCATATATGTACATTTTTATTTTATCGTCCAATATATCATGGAACTGAAAATGTATTTTTAATTAAAAATCGGGTTGAGTTGATTAAGAATCTGTATATACTCAAGATATAAATACTCGAGAAGAACACAAAAATTAATTAATAAATATATTTTTTTATTTTTTATTTTTTAAATTAATTTTAATCATGCCATATCTCCAGCCGTGATGCTCTGTGAACAAAACTAAAATAAAAAAACGTAAATAAATTCGGTTTGGTTTTGTTTTAAATTGTTTCTCGCATGCAATATACATTAAAAGGTATTTTACATACGCGCAACTAATACGAACAATTTATTTTTATATATTTTTAGGTAAGTCGCTTACAAAATTTGTACAATACTCTAGTAACGGAATATTACGTGTGCCCGAGTACTATTTCGGGTCAGTATATGGAATATACAAATCTTACAATAAAAAACGTTCCTCGCCCCCCCGAGGCCAAGCAAATATAATTACAATATTTATTCGTAATCTACATCAAAAAAAAACTCTTAATTACATTAATAATTATGTTATAATTTGCTTTAAGACATTTAAAATAATATATTTATTATACGTGTATTGTTGTTGCTGTATTCTTTTTTTTTTGAAAGAAAATACAAATCGTAATAAATAATATTATATATAATTAATTCTGTCAATTTCGTTTTCATTTCTTTTACGGTCTGGTTTTTTTTTTGCTTTTAAGATCCATCTCAAGACATGACTATAATAATACATATGCTATCTTGGTCTTGTTTTAGAAAAAAAAATATTTAAACTGAATTATTAATTGATTTTTAATTATGTGTGAATTAATTTTGTTAAAATTGGCACTTAATTAGGCCGTAAATAGAGGAGCTTTCATAACTTTCATGCCGTTTACGGAGATATAAGTATGTGGGCCAAACAACTTATTTAATTAGAATGTTGTTACATGAAATCTGAAAATAGTTTTTTAATATACATAAAGCTTTCAGAGCTTAAACGAGTGCTTTTTTAAATTGTAAATATATTTTACTTTCAATAGAGTGAGCTTTCATTGAAAATAAACTTATAAGCTATATCCGAAAATTGGGTAACCAATTTTTCTATTAGGCTTTATTATATTATTGAAAAAGCACATTTTTTCAATCGAAAGCTTACAATCAATGTGTCTGATATATTAAATTATAGATAATCCCTAGCTTAAGCTCTTAAAAGTTTAACATATTCCGTTTATTGCTTCGCAAGCTATAAAATAATCTTATTTTACAAAAGCTTACTTAAAACCTAAAATTATAAAAATTGTGTTTCAAGTTATCTAAAATGTTTAATGTTATAATTTGAGCTTTAACTAAGAATCAAAGCTCGTCTTAAATCTAATTGGCTATCATTTTAAATCTATCATCTTAATGGAACATTTACTTTAAAGCTTTAAACTTATGAAAATACCCACACAAAAATTATATTTGAAAAGCTTTCTGATAAATGTACGACACATGTAAAAGAAAATTGTATAATAAACGCTCAACTATTTAATTGCCAAGCTCAAATGAATTTGATGAAATTGTGATAAGTTTTTAAAGGACAACCTGTTTTGTTATATATTGAATTTTGATAAAAAAATTAGTTCCGTGTTTTATTTTTTTAAATATCAAAGCTCATAACATAACAGAGCTTTTACAGAAAATAAATATAATATTTGTAAATAGTAAAATATCTTTTAAAGCTCAGTGTTTTGTTTGTTGCTGATTGATTTATGTTCCAGTGTCAAATAATCGACACTACCGAAAACGTGCTTTTAATTTTTACATTTTATGAATATGTTTGTTTTGGCTTTAAGTCTAATTTTTGCAACGAGTTAAAATTTGTTGTAATTTCTTCGTGGATTAAAAGTTTATCAACTTTTCAAGTTTCAAAAAATTTAATTTATCGTAAAATATTTGATTACTAGATTGAGCATTTGTAGACAACTGAATTTTTTGATTCGACGTTTATGAGCAATAAAATGTCTTTTAGAAGCTCAGTAATTTATATATTTAAATGAAAGGTTCAAGCTCATTTTCTGTTGCTTAAGTATATAAATGATTTTGGCATGAGCTTTTTTATATTTAAAGCCATGTTATATTATATTATCCAGTTAATGAGCTTTAATATTTATAAATATGGACTGAACAAGGAAATCTGACATTTAAGCTTTTTAAATGCATTTTTAGCTGTAAATCAAGCTCACTAAAATGTAAAGAATACAGCCAACAATTTTACAAATTATTTTTAATTTTGTATGTAAAATGTTTTGAAATTTATCGGTTATAAATTAAGCTTTTAGTACAAAACAAATTATGATTAAAACTTACCTTGAAGCTGTTTAATAATTAATGACATATAAGTTATTAAGCTTTGACTTCTGAAGAGCATAAATTAAATAGAGCTTTTACCAAATAAATGTTTACATAAAAATAAAGTTATGTAAAACAGCTAATAATATGTTTAAACAAAATATTGAGCTTTTAAGTTTCAAGTAAAAGCACTGTAAACCAATTTTAACCATTTACATAGAACATAAGCTCATCTACATTTAAAAGCTTTAGGATAGTAATGATGGCGATTCGATAATATATTTATAAAAATTAATTAAAAAGAAAAAGGAGCTTTTAAATTTTTATTTTGTAAGGCTAAAACTCTACATAGTCTTTACAACGAATTAAAATTTGTTAAAATATCCTCAAAAATAGAAAGTTTGATTCGTAAACTATCAAACTTTTAATTTTGAGAACTTTCAAGTTTCTTAAACATTTAATTTTTTATAAAATTTGATTTATAGCATATTCAGCTTTTGCAGACAACTGGATTTTTGGATTCAGTAGTTTATGAACAGTAAAATAAATTCTAGAAGCTCACTAATTTATATATTGTCAGGTTTCCTCTCAGCTCACATATTAAAACTCATTTACTATTTTTCAAGTTTATAAAAGATTTTGGCATGAGTAGGATTATGACCATTCATTTCAAAAATTTGTTACACATTTTTTTTTGAAAAAGCATATTACTGTAACAAATTTTGTTAATACTTCAAATTCACTTCAATATAAAAGATTTCACAACAAATGTCTTATTATGTATTCAAAATTATTGAAAATTGTCGATTGTAAATTGAGCTTTTGGGACAAGTCAAATTATTGACTTAAAATATTAAAACTTAACTTGAATCTGCTTGGAATTAATAAAACTTTAATTTTAATGCATTTTTCGACTTTACAATGATAAATTAAATAGAGGTTTTGCCGAATAATTGTTTACATAAAATACAGTTATATTAAAAGCTCACATAATTTTTTTAAACTAAAAATAGAACTTTTAAGTTACAATTACAAAGCACTAACGTTTAAAAGTATTTTTTTTAAAAGCTCACTTTAATAAAACGTCAAGTAAATTCAAATTAATTCTAATTTATTTTTAAAATATCGGTTTTTAAGTTGGATCGTAAACGATTTTGCCTGTTTACGATAAAATTATGATTTCGGTCGTTTGCCCGAGATCCATTTAATCGAAATTTATAATATTTGGCCACCATGATTATTAAAATATATAAATTTAAAAAAAAAATCAAAATATTTAGATCAGATTAAAGGTGATCACAACGGAATATAAACAAACAATCATATTTTGTTTATTGTAGGTATATATAGCTCCGGTATGTACACACAACATAACGACTGTGTAACATAAATCGACGAGATATTTTTTATTTTTATGTTTCATTGTTATTGTGTTTTGTGAGCGATCCGTTTATATACAAAAAATTTTGTATTTAATATTTCGTAGATTTATTGATCGATAACTTTAAGAAATACTCGGCATAGGTCACATAGCATATTTTTTTTATATAACAATATATAACCAAAATAAATATTGAATTCAAATAAATAAAAAATGTATATTTATATAAAAATAATTTTTAGTTTTTCAACAATTGTGTGTCGTGATCATATATAAAAAAAAAATTATATGCTGACCAGAATATTCATTGCACTACACAACACGAATGTGTGCATCCGCGCGTATTATGTTATATATAGAGTGAAAGTTTTTCAAAAAAATTTCGTGAGATAATCATCTCCTTTTCACCGAACCCGATCACAATGATTGTCCACTTCCTATATATGATAAAAAAATTTAAATGATATATTGTTACTATTTGTTGCGATCTACAATGAATTATAATTCTTGAACTTGTTTTACAATTTTCTTATATATTTATTCGAGAGTATGTGAAAACATAACTTTCACTTCACATCATAATCGAATTCAACAAGACTTTTGATTTTATTTTTATAAATTATTAAATGTGTACATGACAATCAAGTACTGTATACCTATACGAGTACAAAACTACAAACGAAAAAAATAAAAATTTGAAATTCTAATTCTTGAATCGATAATGAATGCACATTTTTTATAATAAAATATATTTATGGGCAAAATCCCGATTTGTAACGTATCAGTTCAACAAACTTTTTAATATAATAATCCGATTTGCTAATAATGGGAAAACCTTTCCAAAATAAAATACATTTTTATTTTATTTATTTTCTTTCTAAACACCACAGCAAGCATTCCTAATACACATAGATACAAACAAAACTTGGACCCTATTCGTCATACTCTCATAATACACATCCATATCATGCAATCAATTAATTATAATCAATTATATTCAAATTGACCGAAAAAAAAATATTTAAAATTTTTTAAACGAGATATTCTTAATTAAAGATCTCACATGATCTATTATAAGTCAGTAACAGTTAATTTTAAATTTTCTAAGAAACAACAAACTTATGTATGTATATACAATACTTACTCATATACTTAAGAATTAATAACAATCGATTTATTTAAAATTTGAAACAAATCAATCGACTTATTTATAATATAAAGAATATATATGTGTATGTGTGACGAATTAGCTATTTATTTACGCACTCTTTGGGGTATTATGCCCAAAAAATTTAGAATTCAGTTCACAAAACCAAAAAAAAAATTTTTTTTGTTTTGGATGCGTCGCGGTCAAATCACCAAAATGACAAAACACTGTACATGGACTCTCTGCGCGCCATATGCAAATACTTTCCAATCCACCAAACTAAATTTTTGGAGAGATATATTTTTTTTAGATCTAATCTCAATTCTTTCTTATATAAATCTTATAAATAAAAATGATTTCTACCAAATCATGATGAAGTTTAAAAGGTTAGGCTATATACAGATTTTCGTAATTTATTTATTTTCATTTATTTGTAACACATTTTTTTTTGTTTATCGACAATTCGATGAAATGTTGAAATTTATGATTTTTATTTTTATCTTCTTAATTATGTGGGTAATCTAGCTTTTAACGTTGAGTTTTAATTTAAAATGAAAGTCGAATAATGCAAAAAAAAATTAAAATTAGAATAAAATTCTATTGTTTATTCATAATATTATGTATATGTATGGGATGAGTGTTCAGACCGTGTTCCTTATAATCTAAATCTAACAACCGCCAAATTATTAAATTGTATATTGTGTTTAGTTTATGGGTTTCCTGTGTGTGCGCGCTAGATAATTGAATTGTGTATCTCTTATACGTCTGGACATACACCACCTTCACTTTTTATTATTAATATTCGTAATGTAATCGTGTGAATAAAAAAAACCTTTTGAAATATGTAAATTCTTCAAAAGTTATTTAAGTCTTTAAAGTTATCATTAAATCTCTAATCTGTGAGAGAATTTTTTGTTAAAGTAAAATTAAATTTGTGCATGTTTGACTGAACGACAAAACATTTTTTTTTATTTGGCCGAAAGATGAATAATGCTGTTTAATTTTCCAATCAGCAGAATAGATTTTAACAAAAGCTCAATTTCAGATATACATCTAGCTTAAATAAAAGATTGTCAATTTTAAATTGACTATTTTCTTTCTTATTCCAAACCTAATCAATAATATTTTCGATACGTTACGTTCATTTATGATTTTAAGAGCTTTAAAATTTACAATTTAGCAAGTATTTATAATTGATCGAGCTTTTTATTAAAAAATTAAATTCAATCACGGCCAAGCCATTGTTGAGTTATTCAATTTATACGGTTGTTTAGAATTCTTAAAATCTGTTTGTTACGATCAGAGCTTTTAATTAATTTATATCCAACAAAAGAATTTTAAAAAACCGGAAAAAATTTAATCAGGGTCAAGCAACTTTTGAACCCATTTGAGTCATACAAATTTAATTCGGTTGTTTAGAACTTTTAAATTCGATTAAAATGATCAAAGCTTTTAATTAATTTATATCCGCAAAACGTATACGAATAAGTTTTGTGGTAACCGTAATTTTTCATTTAATTTCGAAAGATTTGGTTTTTTGTAGGGCCCGCAGGACACATTTTTCGATGCAAAATTGAATAAGTTACTGTTAAAATAAATTTTATTTATCAAATTTTATTTGGAAGAAATTGCTTTAATTTAAATGTTTAAAAATATTTGTTTATGAAGTTGTGCTAAAGCTCATTGTATTTCAACAAACACCTTAATGCTATTTTAGCTTTCCAGGAGTCTTCATTTAAGCAGAATCTATTATGTAAAAAATATTAAAAATTTAATGTAAAATTTACCGCGAGCTTTTAATACAGCATTTTCTGATTTTAAAACAAACTTTTCTAGAACTTTTTAGCATAATAATTGAGTTATAAACAAAAGGCATTCAATGAAAAGATTTACCAATGATATCCATTATTGTATAAAGCTTTACAAATACCAGAAATATTTGTTGTTGAAAAACTCTGCTTTAAATATATCTCTCACCAATTATAATTGCTACTTTTAGTTCAAAGAACTTTTTAATTGAGATTTTCGAAGCTTAAAATATGAGCTTTTTCTTGATTTTTCAAATATCAACAAATAGAGTCTCGACACAATATGAATTCAAGTGCAAAATAAGGTTAACTTCATTTATTTCAAAACAAATTGAAAAAAGCTTATTTTTAAATTTTTTTAAATTATTTACCACAAGCTTTTCTAAGACAGAAGTTTTCATTCGTTTAAATAAATGTATGATGAATCAGATATGAAGCTGAACTTTTCATTTTCTGTTAGTTTTGATTATTTTGTGAGCTTGTAACTTAATCCAATCAGCTTCTGTAGCAAATGAATCACAATTTTAAAAATCAATTTTTTTTACTCTTGTGCACAAATAAGCCGTTCTTAAAGCTTAACTTTGGGCTGAAAACGAAACCATAATAAGATATTAATGTGAGAGCTGGTAGTAAATCTCATTTTATTTCAACAAACCCTATCTTTTAGTGTTAAAGAAATCTGTTAAATAATAATTTAATCAAAATCGAGCTTTCGTTAAAATTTAGAAGTATGTGATATGAGATATGTTTTTAATGGATATTAGATCATGGTTCCAGCGAATTTAAAAAAGGCTTTTTAGTTTCGCTAATTAGCAGGTTAAAACAAAGTGCTACATTATTCAAAATTATTTATTAGATTATTAAAGCTCTTAAAATTGTTTAGATTGTTTGTTCCTAGTACTTTAAAAATACATTACTATTTACTACCAAACTATATGCTTTATGATGCCAATTAACCTGAAAATTTATCAAGTCTCTAAAAATAAGTTCGACCCAAAAATTTAGTTCAGATATTTCAAAACTGGGCCTACACCTAATTATACCTGTTCATGTTACTTTGACCGATTATGTACACCGTTCCGAAATCTCAATTATTAACATACCATTTTACCATTTAAAAAATAAAATCAATTAAATCATTAAAAACCAGTCTGGCCGTTGTATCTGCGTCTACTTCCTGTAACTCAAACTCGAATGAAATAATTCTGATTAAACCTCACCTTATTTTTTTTTTTACTCTTCTAACCGACCTTTAATTTCTAATTTCTAATAATCTTTAAACATACTCGTATCTTCGTTTATATATATATATATATATATATATATATATATATATATATATATATATATATATATATATATATATATATATACATATATACTCATACGAGTTATATAATAAAAAGAAATATGATCCAAAACAATTTATTAAAAAGAAAAAAAAATATTTATTTTCTATATCTAATCCACCGAAATACAAAATAATAATAATAAATTACCTATAATAAATTTTAATGACTTAAAAAAATAAATAATTTATTTTATACGTATGTATACATAATATTTTTTAAAGTTTTTTAAAACAATTAAAACTAATCAGCTAAAGCATAGTTTAAAAAAAAAATTGTATTTCACTTAAGAATTTGTTTTGTTGTCTATTTATTTTTATGTTTTTAATTGCACTATAAACTATAAACCTATATGAGTTTGTTTATTTAACAAATGATGACCACTCATTAATCAATTCCAATTTAAAAACGAAACAAACAAACAAACAAAATTTGTTAACTGTTATTTATAATGAAGCAAGTATGTATGTACGAGTATATAAGATTTATTGATTGTCTTATTACGATTATTTTGGGTAATTTACAATATTTTGTTCGGTTTGCTATTGGTACTCGATCGTATTAATTATTAACTGGAAATGAGATCGTGAGCGGTATGTCACGCTACTATATTAATTGTAGATGGTATATATGTATATATATATATATATATATATATATATATATATATATATATATATATATATATATATATATATATATATATATATATATATATATATATATATATATATATATTTTTTTTTTTTTTTTTTAATTATGTAGGGTAAGTTTCGGATTATTATTTTAAAAGCTTCATACATTATCAGCTATTTAAACAAACAATTCATATAATTTCAATCTCTCATTAGATAGCATAACAAAAAGCCCGGAGCTAGTGCTTAAATTAAAGCTTTCACAAAGTCTTAAAATATCTTTCAAAAATACCAATTTTTATATACTGACTTCTTAATTTTGTTGTTAAAATTGTCCAAACAACCTAAAAGCTCATAAAAGTTTACATGAACAAATTACAGACTTTTATTTCGAGTTCATAATTATTGATTAAAAAACATATTTAAAAGCTTTAACAAATGAGAACACGTATGTTTCAAGCTTTCAAGTATCCAAATTCCCTTAAATATTATTATATTCCTTTGTAAATCAAAGCTCCTTAGTACATTTTTTTATTATCTGAATACTTAATTAGCTTGTTTAAGCTTATTTAAACTCCTGAAAATTTCAAAAAGTTCCTAGAATACGGTCTGTGTTATAAATTTAAACCACTACTCATGAAGATTACGGGAAGCTTGGAAATATAAAATCTTACTTTTTAAATTTATAGTTCAAAAGCTTGTCTTAAATTCAAGCATAGCAATAAAATATTACGTATTATAAACTAAAGCTTTTCAGAAATAAAAATGATAGCTAGCAAAACTAAGTAAATATTATATTTATTACAAGAATATAAAAAAAATACCGAAAGCTCTGAAAAAAATTGATCGATAATTTTTAATAATTTCCTTTTTTAATTAGGTTAAAAAAGATTAATCAAAGCTTTTTACTATTTTTTTTTCAAATAAAGCTTCTAAGCTTCAATACAAGAATCATGTTATTTTTAAATATATTTAATTAACAATTTCTTCCTTGGAAATTGGGGCAGCCCAAATAAAATTTGTATAACACTTCTCAAAAGCTTTAATAATAATTTCATAATGAGGTCATTACTGCGGTTATGCTTTTCTCAAGTTCTGTAATTTAATATTTTAGACTAGATAAAAAAATGTAAACTTTAAAAATCAGCTTATAGTGTAAGAGCAGTTAAACTTAATTTGAAGCTTTTAAATTTAATATCAATTATACATCTTTCATTACTGCATACTAAAAATAGCTAGAAAACGTTAGATTTTTAATATTATTTAAATGCTTTTTAATATTATCGAGTTTTCGTAAGCTTTTGTACATTTTTAAAAATTATGAAAGCTTTCAATATATAAATGTATTTATAATAAAAATCCTCTAATTTTATACATATTTTGGAACTGAATAAATAAAGCTCTCTCAAAAATTTATTTTGAGCTTTATTTTATAAAAAAATTGTAAATCTTTTTTAAGAATTGTTAGAAGTTTACTAAAACTTATATACAAAGGTTGTGAAGTGTTTGGTCGTTACCAAGCTTAATTTTGTATAAAGCTATTTAAAAGCACAAATGAATTAATTGTTGATGGTTTTAGTTGTAAAATAAATAAAGAGCGTAAGTTACGACTATTTATGCAATCAAGCTCCTTGTTTTTTTTCAAATAAAGCTTCCAAGCATTAATACAAGAGTCATCAAATTTTGAACGCGATAGTTCTATGTTATTTTTTAAATATTTTTATTTGACAAGTTGTTTTTTAGAAATGGGAGCAGCCCAAATAACATTTATATCAAATAATATTTATATAAAAAATAATAATTTCATAACGAAGTTATTACGATAGTAATGCTCAAGTTTTATTCAATATCAATAATTAAATATTTTAGATTAGATAGAAAAAATGTAAACTTTTAAAATAAGCTTGTAGTGTAAAAGCATTTAAACTTAATTTGAAGCTTTTAAAATTAAATATCAATTATACGTCAATTACTGCTTACTAAAAATAGCTAGATTTGTAATACTATTTCAAAGCTTTTTTATATTATCGAGTTTTCATGAGTTTTTGAACAGTTTTAAAATAATGAAAGCTTCCAATATATAAATGTATTTATAATACAAATCTTCTTATACATATTTTGGAAGTGAATAAGCTCTCTAATAACTTGTATTGTACATTATTTTATAAAAACATTGTAAAAGAATTAATAAAAGCTTGTAAAAACTGATATTTGGACAAAGGTTGTGAAGTATTTAGTCGTAACTATGCTTTTTCTAAAAAGCTATTTAACAGCACAGATGCATTATTTTTTCAAATGCATAAAGAACCTAAATTAAGGCTATTTATGTAATCAAGTTCCAGTAAATGTGTTGAAAGAAGTATTAGCGTTAGAAAACCAGACTAATTAATTGCAAAAAAGCACAGCATGCCTCATAAAATTAACTATGCTAATGGTATTATTTTATACGATTCAATTTGAAATATTTTATTACGATAGTACGCTAAAAAGTCATGATATTTATGGATATTATTTATTTAGCAGATAATGGTTGTTCTACCCAAACTTTTATTACCTTAACATAACAACATATTATTAATTTTAAAGCTTCTACAATATTTAAAAAAAAAACATGTTATACTACATTTTTATTACAACAAGGCAAAAAAAAAATCAGTTCAAGCACAAGCATACACAATCACCAATAATTTGTGCAAGCAAGGTGCGGTGCAGTTTCGTTATTTTTAATTATAATTCCAAACAGAACGCCATGCTGAGCTTTTTTTTTTTTATTATTATTAATAATATTTATATATACTTTATTTATTAATAAACATTTAATCTAATTTTTATATATTTTTATATAAAATATAAATTGTTTCATGATGATTTTAATCTAAAATTGAAAAGAGAAATATTCTGTTTCGGAATATATACGAAATAATCTTTAATCATTTTTTAACATGCAACTGCATTAAAACTCGTTCCGTGTAAAAGAATATATTATTGTAATTCAGCGGATGATGATTGAAATTATGTATATTATCTGTATGTATCTACATATGTATATATTGCAAATGATATTCATTTCAAACTCTTAACTATCCGAATTTTTTTTTTGTAGCTTTGTAAGGGCAAAGGGTAAATTAATAAGACATTCTTATATATAAGCGCAAGAAAATATTCATCAATCTTTAAAAATTCGAAAAAATATAAAATAAAATTCGACGTCTCTTTTGTGTTCGAATAAAACAAAAAAATATATATTTTATACTTAGCATATATTCTCTCTGAAGTCATTTGTATAAAGTAAGGTTATTGATAGTGCAATTTTTTTAAATTACAAAACTAAAAAAAAATTGTTTGACGGTTCGATTTCAATGTCTTAAAAACGATCGCGTCTTTTTTATTTAGACATACACGTAACATATATCTTTATGTATCTACATATACGTTATAACTCAATTGACCTGAGCCACAGCATCGTCGTACATATATACATGCATGCAGAAGTATATATCTTTACATTATGTATGTGAAAACCATATTATTACTACACTTAATAATTTTTTTACAAGGTGTTGTGAATCTCATTATTTAAGAAATACAAGATACATAAAAAAAAAAAAATATCAAAAGGTTAAGAATGTAAATTATATTAGAATATTATTTATGTCATATATCTGCTTTTGCTGTTAATTATGGTTGAAATATCTGCTTTTTGGGTGGTTTCGAACGATACACTTTAAGTCGTTGTGTTTCCTTATTGGATTGGTTTTTGTTTTCTATTCATACTTATGACAAGCCATAAATTCGTCAAAAAATGATTGTCATTTACTGCTGATGAAATGCTAATATTTATAGATTTAATGGTGTAACATAAATGGTATACAGTTTATTCTTATATGTGAAGAAATTAAATTGGAAAAAATAAATCAAATAATAAAAACTTAAGTTTATAATATTTTTATGGGTTGACAACGGTTTTAACTAAATTCTGACCTTAATAGTACGCAAACAGCCTGAACAATATTTAAACAAATTCATCGATTTTTAAGTTAAATGAGATATAAAAAGTCAAATTTTAAGTCATTTTAATTAATTTAACGGCACGTTTGATTTTAATGACAGAGCTTTCAAAATTCTAAAATACTCTACAAAATAAATCTTTTTAACATTCCTATAACTATAAAGCATTTGCATTTGAAAGCTTTTTCAGTGTAAATATCAATAAAATATTTGAAAAATAAAGCAAGTATTTTCAAAGCTTTAAAAAATATGTAAGAGCTTTTTAAGATTTTTTTTAGCTGTACTAGTTGCATATTACTTCTTTTCGAATCTTTTGATATATAATTAAATCTTCTATTACACTAATTAAATTGTTGAGCTTTTGTACTTTGTTTATGCAACAAAGCGTTACTAGTTCAGATTAATTTAACTAATAAGCTTTGAATATCTATGTTTGTACTGCCTAAAGCTCTGGTGATGACTAAATTCATTTTAAAAGACTTTTTATTTTATGCGACTGATGCTTTATGGTAAGCTTTTGAAAATCATATGAATCTTAACTTTATTATATTAACTCTTTAAATTAGATTTTTGGGAATATATCAAATGAATTTCGCGTAAAGTTTGTCCAAAATTTATCCTAAATTACAAAAACAACAATCTTCAATTTTAGGACAAATTTCACGCGGCTCCTTAAAAGTGAGAAGTTTGTCGTAATACTAAATAAATTTGTTTGTATTAGTGACCATAATAAATGAAATTAAGATAAACCGATCAATGGTTTAAACCTATTTGTCTTATTAGCAATACCAAATCTCAAAGAGAAGATATCTAAATATGTATAATAATATTCAACTGCGAAGTATATTCCAATTAAAAAAAAAATTAGAGCAAAATTTTGCTCAAGGGATGAACAAGAGCATGCAAATTAATGAACAGAAACCACAATGTTCCGATAAATGAAAACAATCCTCCATCTAGTTAGTAGCTAAGTGACTTAGGAAAAGGGTGTGTATACATTTTTGGCTAGCTGTGGACTATATCTAACCAAAATATATTAGAGATTTTCTAAATCTAGAAGACAAGTATCTTAGGACAGGCGCGTTTTCCAACGTTGTTTGTTAATTCAAAATTGAGATTTCGAAAATTTCAATTAGAAAGCTGTAATATTTTTTAGTTAGATATAGTAGTACAGCTACCCAAAATTGTATACCGCTATCTTCAGAGGAAATTGTACTAAGTTAAAGTGAAAGTTGTGCGGATCAGTCCAGCCCTCAATGTCACAAACGGGACCACGATGCAATAGCCGGACAAAAAATATACTTACCTATACACTCAATCGTGAATTTTGGTCACCATCGGGAATTGAACCCAAGACTCTCGAATACAGCAGCAAGCATGCTATTAACTGTGCCAACTAGGGCGGCAATTTTGTACTTACATACAACGTGGTAAAACATCCATGTCCTAAGTTACTGATCTTCTAGATTTAAGAAAGCTTTAATATATTTTAGTTAGATATCACGTTCAGCTACCTAAAAATGTATATCGCTATCTGGGTACGATCATTGGTGCAACTGGAGATTTTTTTTTAAATTTTAATTTTGTACTAATATACAACGTGGTAAATCACCTCTATCCTAAGTAATAATAATAAACAGTATTAAAGGCCATTACTGGCCCCTTACTGAGTCAACAACCCGGCTCCAACGGTTTCGATCCTGAGCATGGTCTTCATACTGTCTAAGACAATCTGAAGAGGCCAAGTCGTTCTCTACATCGTGGAGCCATCGTCGCCGGCAACGACCTCTGCGCCTACCATATGGTGGCTCTCCTTTCAGAGATCGCTGCACAATTCGTTCCGGATCAGCACGCAGAACGTGACCGAGCCAGCGTACTCGCTGAGATCTTATTTCATGTACAATATCGGGGATCTTCATCAGATCTCTGATCTCGATATTGTACAGAGCTCGGTAGGTACCATCTATTTCGCGTTTTGGGCCGTAGATCACACGCATGACTCTTCTCTCAAATGTTAGGAGCCATCTCTCGTATTCATCCGTCAGCGCCCAACTTTCACATCCAAACATAACAACGGGCCTGATCAACGCTTTGTAAAGCTTCAGCTTCACGGCACTTGATAAGTGTTTAGATTTTAGCAGTGGCCTTAGAGGATACAGAGAACGACTGCCAGCTGCCAGCCGCACTTTAATATCCTCACCCACACTATTATCGTGAGTGATAAGAGAACCCAAATATTTGAACCTCCTCACTCCCTCAAACGTGTGGTGGCCACTACTAAAATCTGGTGTGCCAGTGTCCCTAAAACCTGAGATCAGGTATTTCGTTTTGGACTCATTGATCTGAAGTCCAACAGAAGCTGAAAACTCTACAAGCGGATCAAGTATTTCTTTCACTCCGTTGCTATTCAGTCCAATCACGCATATGTCATCTGCATATGCAAGCACCTGATTGGACTGGCGATATAAGATGTTACGCTGCGGTGTTTCAGTTTTACGAAAGATGTACTCCAACATGAGATTAAAGAGTATCGGGGACAGAGCATCTCCCTGCCGAACACCCGAATTAACTACAAAACTTGTCGATAGCCTGTTCTCAACTTTAACACAGCATTGAGACTGCGTCACTGTCATCCTACATAGTCGTACCAGTTTTGTTGGCATTCCTAGGTATTCCAGGGCAGACCATAGACTCTCTCGATTGATCGAGTCATAGGCCTGCCGGAAATCCAGGAACACCTGATGTACGGGGATGGATGTCTCATAATATTTAGATAGAATCATCCGCAGCGAAAAGACCTGATCGGTGACTGATCGATTCGGACGAAATCCTCCTTGATAGTCACCAACCAAGCCCTCCGCCAGAGGAGTGATTCTATCCAATACAATGTAAGACAGTAACTTGTAAGCTGTGCAAAGGAGAGCTATACCGCGATAATTCTCACACTTCAAGCGGTATCCTAAGTTACTTATCTTCTAGATTTAAGATAGCTTTAACATTTTTTAGTTAGATATAGTGCTCAGCTACCCAAAAATGTATATCGCTATCTGGGTACGATCCTAGGTTCAGCAGGGGAGTTTTTTTTAAATTTCGAATATGTACTAATATGCAAGGTTGTATAATGCACGCTTGTACTAAGTCACTTAACTTTAAGGTTTTCAATTTTTCTTATATTTGTTTGGCAGATGTACCCTTCTACTCAATTTATTTTTGTGTAGACTTACGTGTTTTTTAACTTCGGCAATATTACATTTTCACTTATTCAGAGAGATTTATGATATTTCCTAATACATTCTCAGATACAAGAATTAGGACCCTTTTAGAACAAACTTCACATCCGTCTTTAAATTTGTTTTATAAAAATACAATTTATCAAAAGCTTTTGGTTTCTGCCTTTTTATACTTTTTCTGGTAAGTGGCTACATTTTTAGACCTTAATTTGTTTAAAGATTTGTATGTGAAAGATACCTCCCCGCCCACATATTTACTATTTAATTTGACGTTTTTTCCCACCTCAAAGCATTCAAATAATTAGACTTTTAAAAGCTTTTGACAATTTGTATAAATAAAAAAAGGCCAACTGACTATTGCAAAATCATTTAAATACTATATTAAAGCCTTAACAAGCTTTTCAGCTATCAAAAAAGTATGAGCTTTTAGGTTCTTTTTAAGTATTTTTAATTTAAAAATCGAAAAAATGACGAATTTCAATGACATCACTAAAGCTTTCATTATTCAAAACTTTTAAAATATTAAAATCTCTCTAATTATGTTATATGTTTCAACGAACTCATTAGTTCTGCATGAAATCATAATTTTTAAATAACATTTCCTTTTATAATAATGTGATACAAAAAATATCAAAAATTTCAATATTTACAAACATCACAATTGATTTGATTATTTCCAAATAGTTTTTTTTGTTGTCGATATTTCAATCGATTGTCAATTCTATCGATTCAATCAATGCTTTATACAACATTATCTAATTAAAATCACGATCAAATCGGAAAAAAAAATTAATAAATTTCGTAATTTTTGACAACTTAGAAATGATAAAATATATAGTAATATGAACATGTCAATGTCCATCCATCTCAGCCCATTCATAATTCAAAATTTACAATTTTTGATGTGAAAGTAGTTGCGCGCGTTTTTTTTTTCATTTTACATTTTATTTAAACGATCATGTTGATGATCACTTAAGTAGTTAAAATTTTGTAATCTCAAAAAAGAAAAAAAAAACTGAATAAATTTAGGTGTGGTGCTACGAACCGATTATTATTGTTAATAATATTGATTCGGAGCTTTTTAATTTTAAAACATGTTAATATAGTTATTTTGGGTATGCAAGATCACCAAATAATTTTTTTTTCTTGTTTTTATGATGATGTTCGTGTATTTTATGAGACATTTTTATTATAGTGTAAAAAAATTAAATTGAAAGTTTAATAAAAAATGTTGATCAAAAAATTAAACTCAAAAACAAAATATAATGATCGTATAATTATAATTTTATATGATCGTAAAAATATCATCCCGTGTGTTTTTGGTGATCATAAAAATTATAATTAAAATATTTCGTTAAGTTATAAAGTTATAACATCTTAAAACTGGTTGATTTATGAGATTTTGTGCGCGCATCGCGGAGACAAAGTGGAGACAATGTTGTCGTTATATATACAACTTTATTATAAGTATATGTATGCCTACTGTGTTTAAGTGATGTATGAATTCTTGCGATCAGACATGGGCAAATTATAATTATTTTTTATTTTTTGTAAACTATCTAAAAGCTTCGCGTCTCTATACATATTACAATATTTTACTATCGGCACACCATAAAATAAAATATACCGCGAACAAATTTAAATGTCAAAAAACGCAACATGAGGTCGATTAATTTTCCTTTTTCGATATATTACAATAAAATAAAATATCAGTTGGATGTTAAAATAAAACTAAAAAACCAAAAAAAAAAACTATTCTGGATAATAAAATTAAAGAAAAAAAAATTCTTTTCATAAAAACTAACATACAAAACGATTTTTGAATTTTTAATTAATTTATTAATAAAATATGAAAGTTTAGTTAGCAAAATTCTATATCGCGTATATTACCGCGAAGAAGAGAGGTAAAATATAAAAAAAACTATCAATGAATGAATAAATAAAAAAAATATAAAAAAATTCTTAAGCATAACTTCTTGGTATAAATATTGGCTTAAAGTTAGATAGAGGTACAAATTAAAACGTGAAGGTAACTAATTAAAATAAATAAACAAAGCAAATTGATTTTTCATTAGAAATTAGTTTTTTTTTGCTGTATAATTCTTTAAAGTACACAGTACTTATAATATCGATGTGTATACAATATATAGCGAAACGTTTTTATTCGTTTCGAGCTGAGAGGTTAAGATGTGAAAATGTCATAAAGGCTTTGAAGTTAAGTTGTATTTGTCGTATTTGTTTGAGAGAATTTTTTGTTGTGTTTTTGTATTTTGTTATCGAAATTAGATTTAACAACGGTGGTATGACATGAGGTCTTGGCAAAATGTATGGGATTTATAATAAATTATTATTTTTTTTTTATACGAGATTGCATTGTTGGAAGCTGATATATTTTAAAAAGAAACAAGCTTTTACGTTTTAATATAGTAAGTAAACTGTAAATACGTTAATTCCCATACGAAAATATCAAAAAGCTCAATAAAGATTTTCGAATTTAATTTTAATTGACTGAAATATGTATTATTTTTGGGGATGAAGTGCGATTTAATTGTTTCATAATGGTATCTAAATTTACTACTGGTATGTCAGTGCTTAAACAAACCTATACTTGATAAATTGAAACACGCGGTTATGAAGCAGAACGACCTGGAGACTCACTAGTCCATATCTTTTATTAGCGTTTTCAAAAGAGAGTATAAACTCACAGTTTTGTATACAAAACGCATTGCTTGGATAAGCTTTTATTTTTATAGTTTTAAGCTCTCTGGTATAAAACATTTAGTAATTGGAAGTGACCCAAAACGCCTTCAAGTTACTGTAAAAGCTCATTGAGTAAGTTATTTGTTCGTTATTTATGAAACTTTTGATAACATTTTCTATATTTCCGGAAATATGCAATCAAGAGGTTACAAATCAAAAGCTGTTACTTTTTTTAGAATTCTTTTCAACATTTTGAACTTTCAGCTTTTGATTTTAACTCATAAATAGTTTTGTTTAATGAGAAAGCTTCATTTTAGTTTATTTCAAATTGGTCTCACGAATGAATGAATTAAATTTTTTTTTAATAAAATCACATTTGCACCTAATTTCTGGATCGTATACTCTTAAACATTTTGATGGAGATTTTCAACTATTTAATATTCCAAGAGCTTTATTGTATTAACTTGCTCATTACATTAATGTAACTTTAATGATAGAGCTTTTAGTGATGTAACATAATTAATTTTTATGATTTTTAGAATTACGAAAGCTTTCAATTATAAATATAAATAATAAGCTTTCGATGTTAAGCTTCCACTTAAAATAACTTCAGCTTATCAAATTTGATTTATAAGTGGAGTCCACTATAAAATTATCTATTTTTAAAATTTTCAATCATGCTGAAAACTTCTTAACTATTTCAGGACTTTATAATTATTGAATACGCTATTATTATGTGTGAGTTATCATCAATTGCTCATACTCTAAGATTTTTAAAATTAAATCATAAATTGCAATTTTTTCAATATAATTTAGTGTATTAAACGAGCTTTTGAGACGCTGTAACAACTGTATAAGTTATATTGATTTTTGTTTAAAACTTTTTTATGTTTGTCAGTGCTCAAAAAAATCTAAACTTGATAAATTGAAATACGCGGTTAAAAAAGAAGAGGACCTGGAGATACACCAGTCCATAACTTTTTTTAAATTTGTTTAGTGTTTTCAAAAACTTACAGTTTTGTATACAATGTGTATAAATTATTGCCAATGTTAAGCTTTTATGTGTAAACGATCTATAAATGTTAAGCTTTTATGTTTATAGTTTTAAGCTCTCTGGTATAAAACATTTAGTAACTGGGGGTGACATTTTCTTTGTTTCCGAAAATAAACATCCACCATGGCATTGTTTGGCTGCTATTGAAGATGTTACGAATCAAAAACTTTTACCACTTTAAAATGCATTTCAAAATTTTGAACTTTTATGTTTAAGTGTTACAGATTTTGATTTTAACTCATTAATAGTTATTTAATTTCATATGTAAGTTAAGTTAAACGAAAAAGCTTCATTTTAGTTTATTCCAAAATTGTTTCACGTTAATGAATTAAGAACCATCTTAAACAATTGAATAATAGTTTATTTTTACGGTATATGAAAAGCTCTCGTGGTAGTATTGTGAAAAATTGACTGAATTAAAGCTATTTTTTTAAATAAAATCACATTTCCAACTATTTAACATTACAAGAGCTTTATTGTACTAACTTGCTCACTATATTAATATTACTAGAATGACAGAGCTTTTATTGACGTATTTAAAACATCATTAATTGTTATAATTCTTTTAGAATTGCAAAAGCTTAAAACTGCTCCATTTTAAAGTGACTTAAGCTTTCAACGTTTTATTTTGCCACGATTAAAAATAATTAAAAGCTTATACTTAAAGTTACTATAGCTTATCAAATTTGATTTGTTGGCGAAGTCGACTACACAAATATATCTATTAAATATTCAATCTTGCTGAAAGCTTTTATCTACTTCAATCCAAGCTTCTCAAAGAGTTATCTTTGATATTAAATTTATGACTTTATGAAAATGACTTTTAAAATTATGAAATTTTTTAAATAATTTCTTTTTGAGCTTCACAGCTCTTTAATGTCAGGACATAAGAATTATTGACTACACCATTCTAACGTGGGATTTATCATCAATTGCTAACAGTCTTAACATTTTTAAATATAATCATAAATTGAAATTTTTCTGAATTTAATTTAGTGTATTATACGAGCTTTTGAGATTAAGCTATTCATTAAATTATAAATTAAATTATATTTGGTGTATGACTTATTGCGATTCTGTAATAAATTTATAAATTCTATTGATTTTTTTAATTTGTATTTTATTTTTAGAGCTATAAGAGATTATTGGTCTGAAAGAGCTTTTGGTACATTTCTATTGTATTGTTTCGTTATTTTTGTTGAAAACTTTCGAACTATTATACTGATGAATAGCTGTGAAACAATCATTTTCTACAATCACTCTATAATTCAAGTTATATCTTATTTGTTTCTAGTTTGGAAGCTTTAAAGCTTTTTTAGGTATATCAGTGCTTAAACAAATTTAAACTTGATAAATTGAAAAACTGTTAAGATTACTCAAAACACGTGAGTCCCAAAAATTGTGTTCGACTTGTACGGTTGGAATTGTATGCCAATTTATCCACTGCATTTATGTATTGATATTATTCTATAATGACGGTAGAATCTTAATATTATGAAACAAGCAAAATCCAACTTTCTCCTATATCGGGCGATTCTTTTATTTTTTTTGTAAAACACCACGATACTTAAATATTGCTAAATTTTTATAAAACACCCACCGATTTTTGCAATTTTTCGTATTTATTTTATTTTTATAATGTCTTCCAGCTAAATTTCGTTTAATTCGCAAATATTTTCATTTTCTATACACACACACACACACAACAAACCATTTATTTTATTATTTATTTATTATTATTAAATTGTATAATAAAATGTTATAATTTAAATCATCTTAAGGCAACATAATTTTCTTATTTTTATTTTTATCTTGTTATTGTTAATTGTATTTTAGTATATAACATAAACATTGAAATTATAAAAAAAAACAGATGTTATTTGTATATATATTAGGATATTTCGCCATGAGCAGCCAATGGGCAAAAAATCATTTTATATTTAAGTTTAATTTTATTGCTACCGAATTATATATTTTTACTGCAAACTTGGATTTATATTAAATAATATGAAAAGGTGTTAAAATTCTCCAGGGGATATAATTTTTTGTACGTGCAGACCTTAATTTGGTACATTATATGTACATATATACATACATATTATGTATAAGGCATGACAATTATTTTAGGAATGTGAGAATTTTGTGCGAATTGTGATTTATTTTTAATTAAAGTACATTTTTTAGCATAATTAAAAATATTCAAAAAACTAAAAAAAAAAAATTAATACTTCCTTCGATTGTTCTCGCGGATTCATTCATAAACAAAACACAAAAAAAAATACTTTAATTTAATTATATAACCGCTTAATTGGCAATGAACTTTTATATCATTTTGATTAAGATCAGTTCATAGATCTTTGTAAAAAATTTTGATGGATGGGGCGGATTATTACAAATAAAAAATTTTTTGGTATATTACCACACATACGCTAACACTCAATCTATATAGTATATGTATGTACACTAAAAATAAAGGTAATAAAATTTAACTATCAACAAATTTGTCACAGTACTTGTATTTTATAAAGGTAATTGTTTAATTCATTTTTCCCATATCATTAAAAATTGAGCGCGCATGTACAGTAAGTATACGTATATAAAAGAAACAACATAAGAAATAATGTATTCAAATTTTTTTTGAAATTTTCTTACATGCTTTTCACTGCGCGCTATTTGATTAGCATATTTTACATACAATAAAAGGCCATAACAATAAAATTATTGTCTATATAGTTATACGTACAGTAGTGTAATTAGCATAAATTCCATGCCGTGTGCGAGAATGCGAAGAAGAAAAGTGAGAGTTGATTGAGACTGGTTTGTTTTTTTTTTGGTGCGCAAAATTCATCGGACATGACTCATCACGTGGCTACAAAAATAATTTAATCTAATTTAATTTAACGCAAAACCGACACCACTAACAACAACAAATCATAAATTAATTTAAATAATAATTTTTTTTTTTTTTGGAGTTTTATAATATATTTTATATTTAGTACGGCTTAAGATAGCAAATTAAAAAAAAAAATCGTAAATTGAACCCATAAAGTATTTTATTAAAAAAAATTATCTTAAGCTTATTTCACAAAGCAAAATAAAAAATAAAAATTGGTGATGTTTATTGAAGATCATCTCATTAACCGGGCATTAACTTATATATACATTTATTAATATAAAATAGTAGCTAAAATTATTATAATCTATTATTAAAATAATAATCAATTTTTGCTAAACTAAACTTAAAAAAAAAAAATAAAAAATTATAATTTATTGTAAACTATCTCTCGTATATTTATAGTTTATTACTTTTAATAAGGAATGAATTCGATACGCAATCATCAATTTGTTTTACCTTTTGAGAATATCTCTCATATGTACGTATACGAGCATAACAAATAACTCAAATAACGATCGAAACTACAAAAAAATTAAAAAAAAAAATCATTGAGCACTGTTGGAAATTTTATAGTTATAATTTTTATTTTTATTTTAGTAATGACGATACACACGTATTTAATGCATAAACTTTATTTTTTGTAATGACATACACACTGATAAATTTATATTAAATGAACAGGGTTGTGCAGTTCGTTCAACTATTTCATAACCAACGATTTAAATTTTTTACTACAATTTTTTATACACTAACGCGACGATTTGATGACGTCATAGACAAGTGACTCTTTTTGTGTCAGGAAATAAGTTTAAGATTACATGAATTTAGAAATGTTATACAAATTAAATTGCTCCAGCTGGTTTGCGAGTTATCCAGTGCTGGGTAATTTTAATGCAATGCTTTTTAAAACAAATTTGATATATTTGACTGTATTACACTGTAAGTTCACCGCCCTGGTTAAGCTCAAAACAGAACACGAAATTTCAATTATTGATCACCTTTTAATCTGATCTAAATATTATGAAATATTATTTTAGTATAGATCACATTCCCAAAATATTTTTGAATTTTTTTATAAAATTCTACGAAATCATCACGTTTGCCAGTGATCCAATCGGAGATATGTACGTGTTTGTATAAAGAATATAGTGTATATTGAGAAGAAATCGTGTATAACGAAGGATTTTTTTATTTACTTGTATTTCGATTAATTTGCATTTTACATCACAAACAAATATAAAATCTCGTTAAAGGATTTTGTTTTTTAACAAACAAAAACATTACGCTGTCAATCAATTAAAATATATTATTATAAATAAATATTCGCGCGCAAAATGGTCAGTCACTTTGATAAGAAAGTCTTGTTGTATATATATAGTACTATAAGCATTTGATTGACATGCTCTGTGTTCTGGTTATGTTGAGCTTTTATTTGTTTTTTCCGAAACATGAATTTTAGTAACACATATTTAAATTAAATTGGATTGAGGTTTGGTATACATTTAAATTGTATATGCAATTTAGAGTTTGAGTTGTCACGATTTTAACTTTTTTTTTGTGTACAAGGACAAATGGACGCGACCCCACTAGACTATAATGTATACTACTATATTCATTCACATAATTTACAAAATCTAGGAGCGTCAAAAATTGATATTTTAAATTATTCACAAAAAAAATAAAATTATAATTTAAAATATTTTTACTTTGATCTTCTTCGATCGCATCGTGACATTGTCAAAAAAAAAATCAAAAATATTAAAGCAATCATCAGTAGTTTGAAATACACATGCGGAGTTTTGAACCGTGTGATGTCATAAACATTTTTTGATGAAATTGATCATGATTTTGATTTTTATATTTTATAAATCCAATCAATCTTATATACTGTGTGTAAGTCTTATTTATATTGTGCCGAGTCATTTACGTCCATTTAAATAAAATACAAAATAAAAATGGTTCGTTTAAACGTATATATGTAGCTATATCTATCGTAGACGGCAACATTGAATCTTGATTTGGAGGTGTTTACGGACTACTAAATACCATATAATTATTTTGAATTAATCCATCGTAATCTGGATATATTTCCGCCAGGCTATATATCATCATGTCATACCAAATAAATCATTTATAGTATATATAAAAAAAAAAAACTCACGCCACTTCCAATTTCATTTCACTTTTCATTCGACCATATATATTATACACACACACAACCAGACATACACACACACAACATACATAATATAATGTCATTAAATTCCATAATTCGATCACAATGGCTTTATATTGAAATTTTTAAATTATTGCTTCCGGGCATGGGCTTCCAACTCTATACACATATAATATTTATTATATTGTTATTACTACTATTATTGTTATCATTATCATTATAAATACGTTTTTGTTGTAGTTTTGCCTCCATTCATGATCATGTGTGATAAAAAAAAAAAAAAAAAAAAAAATTTGATAGTAAGACTCGCGATCATCATGAAGACGACGATGATGATCATATTTTGTGTTGCTGTGTTACAACAACATTACATTTATTGTTTTTGTTCTTTTTTTTATCTTAATTTGTTTCACGAGCGAGCAGAGAAATACAAAAAAAATCGCGCGACATTTTTAAGTCATGCAATCGTTTAAGAGACGATATAATTATATATCGTCGTACAACAAGATGTAAGATCAGCATTAAAAGTATTTTTTTTTTTTTTTTTTTTTGGTTTAAGCTAGATGAGATACAATTATAATAAGCATGCACAAATCACTTAACATCATAATATTTATCGTGTATAAAACGGAAATAATACTTATGTTTAGTGATAAGTGTCGTTTGATTATGGAAAACAATTTACTCAACTCTTATCACTTTATGTTAATCGTATTGTGTGTGGTTGGGAAGTATTGTGTGTGTTGTCATGAAATTGTAATTAAATATGGTGTAAGTAAGACATGTTTATCAATTTGATTTAGAATTTTATTATTTTCATGTTTGTCGACTGGTTAGTTTACCACAAAAAGTTCATGAAAGCTCATTCAATTTTACTACGAAGATAAAAAAAACTCTAGTTTTTAATTTAATCTTTAAAAGCTCATTGATTTGAGCTTTAAACAATAATTTTTGTTAATTTAAAAAGAAATCGAGCAATTCAAGAGCTTTTATAAACTAAGGAGTTGAAAAGCGCCTCCGAGAAATTTTCATCTTTGAGTTGGCCGTCTAAAATATTATATCTTTGCTAATCACTTCCTTCTATATTCAAAGTGTCAACAGACTTCTATTATTCAAAACTATATATAGAAATTTTTAAATTTGTTCATTTCTAATTTATTGTTATTTTTCGAAGCTTTCATGGTTCGATAAGATTTTGTGGTTCAAATATAACTCATTTCAAAATATAAAAGCGTAACATTTAAAAAAAAATTTAATTTGTTGTATGTAAAGTTATTACGAGTGTGAACCGGAACTGTTTAATTGTTTAAGTATTCAACTAATAAATCATTTTAATTAACTATCACACCAATTAACAAGACAATTCTATTGTGATAATTTTAAATGCACTTAAATAAATATTGTTAAGCCAGAAGCTTTTCAGATTAACGAATTTTGACTTTAAAAATTAACAAAACGTATTTCTAATTGAAAATAATCTTAGTAAAACTTTCTAATTTTTGGTGATATAAGTTTTATCTTGATACCGGTTAAAATATCTCCAAAATAAGGGCTTTGTATAAAACATAGTAGAGCTTTACAAGTTAAAAAGATTCGATATAAGCTTATTTTTATTTTAAAAGTGTTATTTTGAAATGATAAAAAAATTTCAAATTTTGGAAGTTCTGGTCGTCATACTACCAGTTTTAACTGGAAATCACATTCATTCGAAAGTGTTGAGTTTAAACTTGAAAATTTACATATAAAATTATTTTTCAAAGTTTTCATGATTCGGCTAGATATTTTGGATCCAAAATTCGCAATTTTTGTAAAAGCTTCAGCTTATGTTTCTTAAGCCTAGTTTCGAAAATATAAGATGCTTGAAGCTTATGAGATTAACAAAATATCCATTTCTATTAGTAGAGCTTTCTAATTTATAGTAATAAATATTTGTCAAAATATCTCTGATATCTACCTTAAAACTGGTTAAATAGTAGAGCTTTTTAAGCTGCGAAAAGCTTAAACAATTCGATAGCTTTAAAAGCATTACATTTTTATTTTAAAAGTAATATTTTGAAGCAACATAATAAATTAATTTTTTTTTTTAACTTTTGGAAGTTTTGGCCAAATACTACCAAATTGTTTGACAAACTGTTTAAGTTTGAAATTCAATGTAATTAACTGTTACATGAATCAGAAAAACTGTTTTATTGTGATAAAGTTAAGTAAGAATCCACATTCGTCCGAAAGCTTTAAAAGTTTAAATTTGAAAATTTAGATTTTAAAATTGTTTTTCAAAGTTTTTATGATTCGTTGTTATATGCTGGAAACTTTTAAGACTAACGAAATTTTCAACACTAAAAATAATATTAGTAACGCTTTCTAGTATTTGGTAATATAATTTAGTAAATATTTATCAAATTATCCCTGATGTAGGTTCTATCTTTAAATCGGTTAAAATACCTCCCAAATATAGGCTTTATAAAAAAAATGGTGGAGCTTTATTGGCTTTCAAAAGCTTAAATAATTCGATAGCTTTAAAAAATATTTTTATTTGTAAACTTTTGGAAGTTCTGATCGTAAGAATATTACCAGCTGTATTCGGAACTGTCAAATAGTTTTAGTATTGAAAAAACCATTTTATTGTGATAAAGCAAAAATGCTTTTAAAGATTAATAACCCGTTGTTCCATCGTATTTAACTCCGCCGGCCTTCTCGAGCTGCACTCCAACCCTAATTCTGTTCGATTATCATAATCTTTAAGATCAACTCAATGAGTTCGGGCATATTTCCTTACAATAAAATGTAATAAAAGAAAATTAGGAAAATGTATTTACGAATAACTCACTTTATATACTTCATGTCTGTCCACGCTCGTTTCCATTTAGTCGTACAGAAAGTTGTTCCCAACTTTCTTTGTTCGCCCTTTTCGCAACCATCCCAATAAATCTGTGAATAGAAAACAGATTAGATTGTAATTTCATAATAATCGATAATGTAAACAAACTTATTATAACCACTTATCATTAGCTAAATCAATATCATATTCCATTATGGTTCCCATCATCTCTTCTTGCTGCTTGCTCATATTTTTACCCTAAACTTAACACGCGATAGCGTATATTAAATACTCAGATTCACACATAAAATATTTATTGACTTACTCTGTTTGAAGCTGGTACTGCCATTATTTTTCCAAATTTTTAAATTAATATTTGATTTGCTATTTAATATAATTTACAAATATTCACCAATTCCCAAAAAAATATGCAGGAAAAAATAAACCAAAAAACTGCTACAAAATGAAATTATTTTTCCCCATTCAAAAAAATTCCTAATCGCCAGAATACACTTTGGGGGAAAAAAAATCTAAACTGCTAGAAAATCGTCAACAATCCCCAATTCACCGGGAAAACCCAGGATAGAGCCACAGGACAGTCAAATAGTTCAAGTATTCCATAATTAATCCTAATCAATCATTAGAGCTTTCGAATGTTAATATCAAAAACATTTTACAAAAGAAGTTAGTCTAGCGTTTTTCTCTATCTGACTAGTTAACAATTTCGATAGATCTACTGCTCCATTTTAATAGCACATTTATAAGAAAGTTTGAGTTTTAAATTCTGTTGAGACCATTATAAAAATCTTCACGGAGCTTTTAAGAAATTTAACTAATGCAACCAACTTCAAGGATGATCCCAAATACCAAGAAAATGTTGTCCAATATGGAAAAGGCTCAACATCTCGACGATTTAGTGAAATTTCCACAACACACCATTTCGATACACCTGCACATTAAATGTTCTTTAAATATTAGACCTAATACATCTGCACAAAATCGGCTTACGTCATCTTATATATACAGTATATTTCCGTGAAATACGTTATATTTTATAATTTTTTTAATGCAGCTGCTTCCCAGATCTAAAACCCCATAAAAAAAAAAGATTTAATGCAAATAGCTCATTTCACTAAACTAAACAACACATTTATGATGTTCAATAAAAATTCACTTAAAATAGTTTTCTGTTTGATTGAATTTAAAGTAAAGTAAAAAACAAAAAAAATTAATCGCTTTTTATTTTTTTTATTATACCATGAAAATAGTTTTTAATTTAAAGTTTTATAGAGTGAATAGAGATCGCAAAGAATTCGAAATAATAATTAAATAAATCAACCGTGATAATCAAACTAACTAACTAATATAACAATTGTGTATTAAGATTATTACCCGAAAAAAAAAAATAGTTTTGTATTGAACAGACACAAAAAGCTTTTTGTGTTGTTGTTGTTGTATTCTTTATGTATGTGCTTCGAGAAATATATAGCTAAATTGATCGATTTTATTCTTCTTAGATATAGGTTTGTATAAAAGGCACACGTCAATATCACAAAAACTATTATTAAATAATAAAATAAAAACTTTTCAATCGATTAAACTTTAATTTTAAAACATTTTTTTTTTTTTAACTTTTCAGAAATCATTTACATTAATCCTTCAGGCAGTTGATTTTTATAATGCTACTTATCCAAGTAAGTATAAAATTGATTTGAAATTAAATAATTATTTATAATTTAATTGATATATTTATATATATTGAAAATGCTTTTAACGAGCTTTTGAGTGGTATATATATATACATACATATATAATTGTGATACGTGTGTGACAGACAATTGGAAATTTTTCGGAAGTGTATACAATATTCCCATCGATTTAAGAGAAAGTCGTTGTATTATATTGCTAATTTGCAACAAATTGCAATGTAAACACAATATATAATACATCTATGTATATATAGGTATACTGTCAATCAAATAATAATTAATTATCTATCCCATTATAAATTGTAAATATATATGTATGTTTGTAAGTACAGACAGTACCAAGCCGGATGATAGAAAATTATCCACATGTCAATCGCACTCGCTAAATATATTATAATTTCCATATAGGTTTATACAATATAGCCATGCATAGCCGATATAAATTTCCATTTAATCAATCAAGTTTCATTTAACAACATCATTAATTACAATATATGTACGCGGCCGGGAGAGTACAAAACTGATAATTTTTCAATTTACGTTTTTTTTTTTTTTTAACAAAATAGTAAAGTTTGTTACGTTAAGTATACACATGCATGCGGTACTATCATTTTATAAATAATTATAATTACAATATAAAAAATCATTAATCATTGTATTGATTTATATATGTATGTACTATATATATGCGCGTATCTTTCGACCAAACATAAATGTCGATTTTATTTCTTGTCTGTTGTGTGCGAAGATCGCAAGAACAAGATCTTTGTTTTATGTACCTACATAAGATCATGATAAACTGGGCGATAAACGAGATTTTTACACAAGCGGTTTCTGTTATTTGGTTTATTTATTTATTTATTTATGTATTTTGTGTAGTTTGTATTTATATATTTAGATTAAATTGGTTGTTAATTTAGCAGCAATGTTGAATTTGAACGTACATTGTATTTTACAAAAAAAAATGTTGTAGCCAGAATATAAATTGGAATATAATTTTAAAATCTATAAAATGGTTTTACTAATTATTTTGATTCTTTCTGTTTTGCAATAGCTTTTTCTATATATACTATGTATATATAAAATCTTTGGGGTTCGCCCATCGCAATGTAATCTTGGATAACTGGATAGTTTGTATCCCATAACTTGTGTATTTTCTGCTAAAGTAGATTTCGATTAAGAGCTCTTCCCACTAAACAATTACAAGAAATAAGATCATAGGATTTTGAATTCGAAGTTATCCTCCTGTTGCAATCTTGAATTTCACTACTGTTCTTTCATAATATTTTGTTGAAAATCCATGTTATAAGTTTTATTCTGCAACACTTCCCAGGTTTTCGAAAGCTTTAATTTCGGTAACTTGCAATATATGAAATTCAATTCAATTAAAATTGGATAAAGATAAAATTTAGGGCGTTGATTTTCACTTCTTAATAACTGAAATTGAAATAACAAAACAATATAATTATGTTGTGACTTAAATTTAGAATTTAAAAAAAATCATAAATGAAAATAACGCCCTAATTTTTTTTTTAACTTGATGCAATTTTTATATTTTTACTCTGTCCTCGAATATAGTTTTGTATATAAAAACTTATGTAATATTAATTATACCTAATTATGTAAAAACTTTAATAGAAATCAGAAAACCTATCCGCTAATGATTATTATACCTACGAAGCTACACTCGTCCTGAAGAAGCAAGAAGCAACAACATATTTAAGTCACATCCGAAATTGTTTCTCATGCAATTTATTTTATGTCATGTATTATGTATTGTATGAAACACTATGCAATTTGGCTTTATCTATTAGATTTATATAATTTATATTCTCTTTACTCTCTGTTATACATATTTATTTTGCTCTTCTATATAACAGTTATATTAAAGCCAAGTTGTATATTGTTTCTTTATGATTCTGTATTCTGCTGCTGCTGGATTAACATATACGCTGCTGCTATATAATAAAGAAATGTCCACAATAAAAATATAATTTCTGCTGCTATACAAGAAAGAAAAGACTTTCTTGTATTTTCATTGGTGACAGCGGTGGGATACACGACATTTCTGATTGGTATTTGGTAATAAATTGTGTAACAGTTCGGATTGCTGCTAAAGTATTGCGTACGATTTTGTTGGATCTTTGTGTGTTCGAGTTGCTGCTAAAACATAGCGTACGTGCGGGTGATTGTGGTATTAGTGGAATTGTGCAGTTAATCATCGTAATTTAGTAGGATTGCAATTCATCAGTAAAGGTTACGGTAAAATACATCGCGTGGCGTATATCATATAACGGACTACATAAAAATATTATTTTCGTAAACCGTGCTGACCTTACAGTTCATCTATACCGCTATTGAGCGTGCCAATAGGCGTTGTTTGCTATAATATTCGTTAATTTCTCGAATTATATAACGTGTTTGAATCGAATCATCTGGATTACTGTGAGTACATTTTTTATTATTTTCTTCAACAATATAAATTTATATTGCAATTATGACTGATAAAGAGGTGAAAGAGCTTAAGAGTACTATTAAAATTATCCTCAAGTTTATCGATGAACTGCAAGATTTTGTTGATAATAATGTAATAACAGCAAAGGCCAACCAAATTCGACTTCGTCTAGATGAATTAGTTGTCAAGCGAAATGAATTTATAAAGTTTCAGACAAGTTTAGAATCACTTGATGAAAATGATCTCGAATCAGATACACGTCCTACAGTTGATAGATCATATTTTTATTTGAGACCTGCATTTGAAGACAGACTAGATCAATTAAAGGCAGAGAATAAGATGAAGAGCATCCATAAGGTTGAAGATTTAAATTTAACGCCTAAACTACCTGACATGAAACTTGATCATTTTACTGGAGATATAACAAAATGGAAGTCGTTTTTGGAGTCATTTGACACACATGTGCACAATAACACACGGTTATCCGATTTAACCAAATTTCAATACTTAAAAAATTCATTAGAAGGTAATGCCGCCAAGGTGATAAACAATTTGGACTTCATTTCATCGAACTACGAACAAGCTCGCCAACTTTTAGTATATAGATTTGATAAGGTAAACTACATAGTCGAAGAACATATTCGTGCGTTATTCAACTTGAAATCGATTGAACGATTAACATCACAAAATTTACTGGATCTACTTGATGAAGCCAATTCACATTTACGCTCACTTAAAAACCTTGGCCGTCCAACTGACTACTGGGATGATATGATTATTTATTTGTTAACCTCAAAATTTGATAGCAACACAAAGGCGAAATGGAGGGAACAAGCGCCCATTAATGCTCTTCCTACTTTAGAAGACATTTCCAATTTCATCAAAATGAGAAGTCATTCAATAGAAGGTCAATTTCGTGATGATGCTTCAATGTCAAGAGGACACCAGGGTATCAATCAACGTGCACTGCAAAATTCTGCGCTATAGGTGTCAAATCAAGATCATCGAGTTTATTTAAATCACAACCAAGATCATATTCAAATGCCACTTTCCATGTAAATAATCGATTTTCTTGCGTGCATTGTAAACGAGATGGACATACTATTATGCGATGCAATCAATTTTTGGCAATGTCGGTCGACGATCGTATTAAAACTGTAAAAGCAATTCATTTATGCGAGAATTGTTTGAGATTAAATCATGACATTAGCAACTGCCCGAATCAAGATGTTTGTCGACATTGTAAATTGAAACATCACTCGCAACTGCATATCATACCTTCAGAGAAGTCCTCATCATCATCTCACAATCCACTTACAACGAATATATCCACAATACTCACGAATTCGACGACACCGCAAACGTCTTCATCAACTGTTCTGCATGCACAACCCGCTGCATTGGCTACCATTACGGCAAATTATGTCATACTTGCTACTGCTGAGGTTTTAGTTACCAGTTATAGTGGAGCCGTTATATCTGCCCGAGTCATGCTAGATTCTGGGTCCCAATTAAATTTTGTCACCAAATCGTTGGTGTCTAAGCTTGGCATCCATCCAACAACGACAGGCATATCAATTCAAGGTATTGGAGGCTCATCGCTATCTTCAGCTGGGTCTGTATTGCTAACAATTACATCTAAAATCAATGGATATTCTACGAAGCTTGAAGCGCAAATACTCAGCAAAATAAGTAATAATCAACCGGCTTTCAACGTTGATATTTCGCAATGGAACATTCCAAAGAATATTCAATTAGCTGATCCAAGATTTTATTCATGCCATCAAATAGACATGCTGATTGGTGCTGAATCATTCTTCGAAATACAATCGGTGGGCCAATTTAAGGTAGGTCCTGGTCTACCACTGTTACAAAAAACTCAGCTTGGATGGGTCGTATCCGGTGGCATAAATATGCCCACTAGAAGTGAAAGTTTGTGTCATCTCGCCAAGCTCAACTCGCCTGAATGCTTAAATAAATTGTTGCAGCGGTTTTGGGAAGTTGATGAAATGGAAAGTCACTCGAATAGTTCTGACAATTACTGCGAACAACATTTCATATCAACTCATGAGAGAAACGAACATAGTCGTTTTGTGGTACGCTTACCATTCTCTCATCCGAAACGGATTCTGGGAGAATCCTCAGAGATGGCATTAAGGCGATTCATTCATCTGGAGAATCGATTGGAGAAGGATATAAAACTGCGAAGCGCGTATAATCAATTCATGTCAGAATATGTCGAATTAGGACATATGTCGGTGGAAGTTAATCCATCTCGTGACCACTTCTATTTGCCGCATCATTGCGTTTTCAAGCCGGATTCTTCTTCCACCGTGTTACGTGTCGTCTTCGATGGTTCGGCAAAAACAACAAACGGCGAATCGCTGAATTCATTATTGCAAAATGGGCCAGTGGTGCAAAACGAATATAGATATCCTTCTGCGCTTCAGAACTCATAAGGTTGCGATTAGTGCTGATATATCGAAAATGTATCGGCAAGTTTTGATTCATCCACATGATCACAAATATCAATACATATTTTGGAGATTCAACATGCAAGACCCGGTTCAGACCTATAAGTTGCAAACCGTTACATATGGAACTACGTCTGCTCCATTTTTGGCGACTAGATGTTTGCTGCAATTAGCTAAAGAAAACGAAGTTCAAAATCCAGTTGCCAGCGAAGCCATACGTCAGGACATGTACGTCGACGACTTGTTAACTGGAGCTGATTCCATAACCGACGCTGTAAATCTAAGACTTTCCGTTTCTACAATTCTACAAAATGCTGGAATGCCTTTAAGAAAATGGTGCTCAACCGAAGAAAGTGTGTTAGACGGTATTTTGTCAGCTGATCGAGAAAATATGCTATTTTTTGAGGAAACGGAATTCATAAAAACTTTAGGTCTCTACTGGCATTCCACAAAGGACTGCTTTCGAATTAAAGTTTCACCATTGACTGATTCCATCAAAGTGACTAAAAGGAAGATTGTGTCATTGTTATTTCCCCAGTTGTCATGGTTGGAAAATGCATCATGCAAGAACTCTGGAAAATGAAATATGACTGGGACGAAGGACTTCCAATTCAATATCATACAGCCTGGAACAATTATCGCAATGAGTTGGAACACCTACAGCACCTATATATACCACGTCATCTATTTGAGCACAATTCGTTGCCAGCAGTAATTCAAATACATGGTTTCGCTGATGCAAGCGAAAGAGGCTATGGGGCAGTTTTGTACGTAAGATCCAAGACAACAGCTGGCTTTTGCATCCGATTGCTGTGCTCAAAATCACGCGTGGCTCCCATTAAGAACAAGCCCACCATTCCTCCCTCGAATTGTGTGCTGCTGTTCTCCTGGCTAAGTTGATTGCAAAATATAAATCGATAGTCAACTACAACATCTCTCAAATTTATTGTTGGAGTGATTCCACAATAACTTTTCATTGGATTTATTCAGACGCATCACGTTGGTCTAGTTTCGTGGCTAATCGTGTTAAACAAATTCATGCAACTACTGAACAATCACAATGGCTACACGTAGACACCAAAAATAATCAAATCAAAATAATGAGTTGTGTAATTTGTGCTAGAGCCAAACCACAAATGCTGCAACAAATTATGGCTGACTTACCAAGCGAGCGTGTCAATCAAGCCCTACCATTTTGCTTCACTGCAGTTGATTATTGTGGGCCATTCTATGTTTACTACAACGTGCGTGGAAAGATTCCTACAAAGGCGTATTTGGCGTGTTTCGTCTGCATGGTTACTCGATCAGTTCATTTGGAGCTGGCATCAACAATATCAACGGAATCATTTATGGGGGTCCTGAAACGTTTTATCGCCACGAGAGGATTACCTAAACAAATCCTGTCCGACAATGGAAGCAACTTTATTGGCGCAAATAACCAAATACATGAGCTCTACAAATTGCTTACCTGCAGTTCTAAGCTAGCATAAGCTATTGAAGAATTCACCGTAAGCGATAAATTAGACTGGGTGTTTATTCCACCTGGAGCTCCTCACTTTGGTGGCCTCCATGAAGCAGCAGTGAAGGCTGTAAAACATCATTTGCGTCGGTTAACCTACAATACGCGATTTAACTTCGAAGAGTTTTCCACATTGGTCAAACAAGTTGAAGCTGTGCTTAACTCAAGACCATTGGTGCCACACTGTCTGATACTATAGAATTTCTAACTCCCGCTCATTTTTTGATAGGTCGCCGGCTGAGGTCAATACCTGAGTCTGCAGAGTTTGAAACAAAGATTCCCATACTAAAGAAATGGGAAATGGTGTCGAGTTTGCATAAGCAATTCTGGGCGTCTTGGTCAAGAGATTACATCCATCAACTCCAACAACGCAAATTTTGGACAAAAACGCAACCTGATTTAAAACTTGGAATAATTGTCATTATCAAGGACGAAAATCTACCACCACTGAAGTGGAAAGTTGGCCGTGTCATCGAAATTAATCCAGGTCCCGATGGTCATGTACGAGTCACAAAAATTAAAACATCAACAGGCGAATTAACGAGATCCATAACAAAAATTGCCGTTTTACCTGTCATTCTTGAACCAGTTCAACGCGGGGGAGAATGAAGAAGCAAGAAGCAACAACATATTTAAGTCACATCCGAAATTGTTTCTCATGCAATTTATTTTATGTCATGTATTATGTATTGTATGAAACACTATGCAATTTGGCTTTATCTATTAGATTTATATAATTTATATTCTCTTTACTCTCTGTTATACATATTTATTTTGCTCTTCTATATAACAGTTATATTAAAGCCAAGTTGTATATTGTTTCTTTTTGATTCTATATTCTGCTGCTGCTGGATTAACATATACGCTGCTGCTATATAATAAAGAAATGTTTACAATAAAAATATAATTTCTGCTGCTATACAAGAAAGAAAAGACTTTCTTGAATTTTCACGTCCCATTTTTATATTAACTTTTATATTCTTTTACCTTTCTTGCCAAATCATGAACTACATACATTGTTAATCGAACATCGATTTTTTTTTTCTACTTGGTTTGAGGATCAAAGCTCCCCCAAGTCTCTGGTAGTTTTCTTCGATTATTTTCTCGGGATGTTCGAGTAATACAAATTTTAATTACGATTGAAAATTCGAAATATGAAAAATTTCCCAAAAACCCCTTACTAAAACTTGCGGTCATCTTGTCAATTTTGAATATTGCAAACATTAGAGGAATGTTTAGAGGAGTTTCCACCAAAATTGAAGATTTTCATAAATATTTAAACATTTAACAATTTCAATTTTGATTTTAATTTTTAGAATTGTATAAATACGGAAACTCGGTTCAAATTTTAAAATTTAATTAAGAAACTAAAAAACCACGATGAGTTAATTAAGTTTTAAGAATTTTTTGTTTTTTTGAAAACCGAGGTAAAATTTAAATTATAAAAGTCAAATTTGATTTCCAATTTCGATTTTCGAAATTTCAAAATATGGAAATTTCAAATATCCCTTTATTTTTATTTTTAACGTTTTATTTAAATTTAATGTCGTTAGTTGAATTCCCAATGGGCATTTCTGATATTTCGTATAGTTATGACAAATTGAATATAAAAACTACAGACCTACAAGTTCTGTTGAAAGCTTACAACTAAATTTAAAAATTTGAATTATTGCTGTTTATAGTTTTTCAAATATTTTACCCCAATGTACTTTTGAACTTTATTCAAACTGAATTTGTGGTGTGATGTAATCCCTATATGATTAACTTATTAGAAAAAAAAATCAAAAAAATTATCATATATCTTATTGAGGATATGAAATAAGCGGCCCTAAGACTTTTCTAACCGATGCAAATTACTTGGCAAGCAATTGGGATGATGTAATCTTGATCAAAATGGCTAAATCCAACTAAAATTCACTCAATTTAAAATCATGTTCGAGACATATTCAAACCAAAAAAATGTTTTTGAAGTATCCGTCAATATTCTAAGAAATATTTAAGGAATTTAATACGTTTTACAAGATTTAGAATTTAAAAGATCAGCGCAAATACATTTTTTTAAATTAATAAATTTTAAAGTATTTTGTAGAATTTGAGAAGTTTTCTACGTAAAATTTGAATTTTGGGAATTTTCTATAAATAATTGGTGACTTTTAAACATTTATGGAAATTTGTAAAATTTATAATTCATTGATATTCCGAAATTTGAGAAATATCCCAAAATTCTAGTGAAATTTGAGATTTTCTTAATATAAAAATATTAAAACACTTTAATTTTATTTTCATAATCGTATACATAATCGTTAAAATTTAATTAGGAAATTTAAAAATTTTACTTTTTCAAAACCGAGTTAATATTTTAAGAATTGTAAACGTTAAATATGATTTCGAATGTCGATTATATGTAATCTCTTATAATCTCCCAACTAATTGTAATTCGTAAGTTACAATTTTCAGAATGTGGAAATATCGAAATTTACAAATGTCATTTTAATGCCGCCCATTGCGAGCCCAATTCCCGATCCAAACTTCACGGTTTCCGTTTTGGGTCGATGTATGTGTGCGGTCTTAAAGCTATTTACTGTGCTCACGCAGTTCCCTTAGCGGCATTCTATGATCTGGCCTGCCTTTATGATATACATAGACCTACAAATTGCTAAGCTCGTCAACCTTTCGTAAACGAGCCTTAGTTTTCAAAATATGTGTACACTGTTTTATTTTAAAACTGCTTCAAGCATAGTTCTATAGGCTTTTCAATCCCGCTTCCTACGCACAATCGCGGTTTCACTACTATATTAATTCTTTGAATCGAACTTAATGAAGTAAACACCTTGCAAATTTGCGTCAAGATTCAAATATGAAACCACATAAAGTTCGAATATTTTGAGTACTTGCAAATCGAAACAAAATACTATGGCATTTATTCAATTCGACAGAATCAATTTGGCTTAATCTTTAATTCGTCAAGTATAGTTTTGATTCCAGGCTCAAGACTAACCCTTTGGCATTTACTATGCCTACGATAAATATTTTCCTATCACAAATTTTAGAGTACAGAATTAGTCAAATGTACATCAAATTGAAAATTTGGCATTTACCATGACTGTGATCAAAATTTTTATTCAAATTTACATTAAAATGGAAAATTTACTATGGGATTAATTCTATATAGAACGAAAAGCTCAATTTGGCTTAAACTTTAATTTATCAAGTCTATAGTATTAGAGCAATTATCCAACTTTGTTCAAATCTTGATGTTTATATAGTTGATTTGTTAGATTTCAAGTTTATCTACAATTTCTTCTAGAATTTGTTGAATTTTTAAAACAGCTTAAATTGCAATACCTTCAGCACTTCTTAAGTTTAGTACTCGAAAGTTAATTTCAGAAAATAAAATTTAATTAATTTAATTTTTTAGTCAATTACTCCACATTTTTAAATATTGATGATTCAAGCTCCCAGACTTAACCAAAGCAAAATATCAGTTCCGGGGTCAAATACAAATTTATACATTGTCTAATTCATAATCTTAAATCTATTATTCATTGTGCAACTAAAACATCATTTTTAATTTATGATTCAAGTATTCTGAAGCAAAAAAAAAATGTTTCGTTTTTTTTCCAAACAAAACCACATTAATTTCAATTATTTCTCTTATTCTCTACATATATATTTATCTGCCACCACAAAACAACACAACCACCGCGTACCAATTACTTAATGTCAAGTAAAATGTCACTTCAAAACGATATATATGTAGTATAAAATGGTGAATTGTTTCACGGTTCTCTCCGCGCGATAAGATAGATAGGTATACATAGATTTATTATGGTACATACATAGTCAAAGCCATTTGAAATATAATCACAGTACAACTACTGGTAACAGGTTAATAGCGCTCTATGAAATAAAATTAATCACATTTTTTGCATAAACGATATGTACATATACCTATATACGTATCTGTCATGACTAGCGCGAAATTGTATACATGTACATATATTTAAATTCAATTAGAGGCGAATATGAAGTAGTTTATGTAAAATTAATTTACTTCCAACTCGAGCGACAATGATCATAAATTGTATGTATACCTATATGTATATTTATATAAAATTTTGTCAGCGCGCGGCTCACCGCACAACAAAACATTTCTCGCGCATTAGATAATTTATTCAGCCACTCTATAAAAAAATAAATAAAAAATTCTAAAAACAAAACGTTAAATAAACGTACCACAAAGACACACCTTTTGACATTAATTTATAAAAAAAATTCAAAATAACACCAACCATAGATTATTTATTTTATATACCTTACTATAACAAAAAACCATTTATTTCTCATCTTAGGCGTCGTTTCATATCAATTTCACACAATCGCGAGAAATCGTTTACCATTGCACTACAGTACACACATATGTATATATACGTTAAGAATTAAACGCGAACTATATACAACAAACCTAAATGAATTTAAAATAATTTTAATTTTTTTTTTTGTATATATGCAGAGAGTTACACATACGGACGACAAACGCGATCCAAAAAACCATTTCAAAATCAAATCGAATTGATCTTGCATGCGAAGTGATATTCTTCGCGGTTTACCTTCTTATATATGTATGTATGTACATCTGCGCGCATGCATTAAACTATATATAAGAAACAAAAACGATTTCGCTATTTTGACTATATAGTTTAGTGATTTTCGTGTAATTCTAATATTACCAGAATTACACGTTGCAAAAAATAAAAATAAAAATAAATAAGATAAATCTCAGTCTTAAGAAAATATAATACATAAGAAATAAGGATTTCACGAAATAATTTCACACATATATATATATATATATATATATATATATATATATATATATATATATATATATATATATATATATATATATATATATATATATATATATATATATATACAATCAACCGATTCATGATCTAAAATAATTAATTTTAATTTAAAAAAAAACGATTTTTAATTTTTTTTTTTTGTTTCAGTATCAGAACAATTAATAGAAGAAACATCATATTCGGGGCTGATACTGCCTTCATTGGAGTGGAACACACTGGATCATATTGGAAAAAATGCACGAATCACGTATCGAATACGGGTCCAGTGTCAAACGAATTATTATAATGTGACGTGCCAGACATTTTGTAGGCCGCGGAATGATAATTTCGGGCACTACACGTGCAGCGATAAAGGAAGTAAAGTATGTCTGTCCGGATGGCAAGGGACAAATTGTGAAAAAGGTGAGGATTTTATTTAGTTTTTAAAATGTGAAGCTATACGTTGATAACTGGTGAAAAGGCGTTGTATGGGGCACCAAATTAAATTTAGAAAACGTTGATTGAGTGCGATTTTAAATTCCATAGTAATTTAAAATGTCACTTACTTTTTAAAATTCGGATCAATTTCCATTCCAAATTAATTTATTTGTGAAAAATGTTCTTTGAAAACGGTTTTAAATTTGTCAAAAATTGAAAAACCACTTTTAAAATCGAATCAACTTTCTTTCAAATTCAATTTAAATCTTCTTTCAAAATTATTAATGAAAGCAAATTTGCACTCAAATTTGTAAAAATTAGTTAAACTCAATTCTCTAAAATATAATTTTTAAAATCGACCAAATTTACTCTCAAAATAAATTTAAGTTTAATTTTCTGATTTTAAATTCGATTTCCTTTCCAAATATAAACATAAATTTAAAAAAAAAATTGATCCAAAACACAATTTTAAAATAATTTTGGTGTAATATAGTTTTAAATTATCTCTCGAATTTATTGAAATTATTAATTATTTTGTAAAAATTCGCATTAGTTTCCTACTAAATAAATTAAAATTTTAAAAGATTTAAATTCAACTCAAATCGATTTCTGTTCAAAATTAGTTTAAATTTAGAAAAAAATGTAATTATACGTTTTTAAAATTTGGATCAATCAAAATAAATGAAAATTATAAAAAATTAGCTAACAGTAATTCCATTTAAATCTGAAATTATTAATTCGGATCAATTTCCGTTCAAAACTTTTTTAAATTTCTTGATTCAAAGCGTAATTCCAATCAAATTTGATCATAATGATTATCTCAATTTTCTGTAATTTTGTTCTGAAAATAAATTTTAATTTCTAAAAACGTTGATTTAAAATAATTTATAACGCCAGTCTAAAATTTGAAAAAGATAATTATTCTCAATTTTCAAATATACGTGGTTTGTATAATCGGACATTCCTTTCAAAATAAATTTAAATTTCAAAAATGTTTGAGTTAAAACGAATTTAAATTCAATTACTACTAACAAATACGACTAAAAGATCAAACTTTGGAACATCTCCCAAGCTTATTTTATTCCAATGCAACCTACATAAAATAAATACACTTTTCATTGAACTGAAATAAGAAGTCACCTGGATAGTTTTACTGATTGCTAAAATACTCCAAAACAGAGGTCACATTGGATGATTTTTAAAAAACGACCAAAAATTTGGAAATAGCTTCCAACTAAATTTGTATTTTAGATTGAAAACATTGGGCAAATGGCACATGGGATTAAACCTAAGACATTTGCTTCAGAAGGTTTTAAAATCTGGCTCGCCTGCCAATATGGATGCAAGCACAAATTAATTTGGTTTTCCTCAATAATTTTACATTTTCCTGAAGTTCAGACACATTTAGTAACTTGTGCTAGTTATGATGATCCTGTTTTACACATAATCTGGTAATAATTTAGTTGCTGACACCATAAATCATTTTCAATGATTGTGTTCAATAATTAAAGATGTATAATACTCCAATTGGCTTCTCGATCTGTGTGCTGTGCTCATTTATGTAGTTCACTGCTTTGGCATTCTAAAATAATAAAATTAATTTTATTGTTTTATTTTATTTGATCGAAATTCTCAATTGAATTCAAATGAAATTAAATTTAATGAGTGAAAATGATGGCTTGTTAGGTTTAACCGTATCTAATGGCGTTCAGTGCGATGAAGAAACCTTCCACATTAGAAGCCATGCAAATTCTGAACGCAACACAATCTTCTATATGGGGTATCGAAAGCCTATTAGAAAATATGCGCTCCGAAAGGTGATTATCTCGTATTCTATTACCTAAATCTGCTGACAATTGGACCATATTTTTTGTTCATGATTTTCCAATAGATAACTCGAAAGCGAGCCACTTCTGATTGTGATCGAACGAGCGTGTGCAGCACCATATTTTGAAATATCACAGAATCCAATTCCAATACGTTCTGTAGATATTCATTTTTTGTTATTAGAAAAAAGTTAAGAATCATGTTGTAACATGTTATAAATGACGCATTCGAATTTAAATGAGAAATGACACATTCAAAGTTCTAACGCAGTATTAGCTAAATAAACTCTATTATATGCGTGTTTAAAAGAATATAAAATAAGATTTAATCACTAGGTCATATCCATATATCTCTATTCGTTCAAGACAATATACTAACATGGTCACCGCATGCTAATTTATATTGTGAACCATTTTATAATTTAAGCGCAAACATTTCCGCTCACCAACAAACAAACAAAAATGTTGGTAAATCAACGAAATTCATTCAAATGTATATTATATTCAAATTTGGATATATAAATCAAGATAATTTATGCGAAATTAAATTGTCGTACTTACATGGAATAATTACAAAACACGTCCATATTGAAACGAATCACTAATAAAACTGACATTTCGAAATGGGGAAAATGAACGCACAAAATTTAAAAATAGGCCGGTTTTACATAATGTCTAAGGATATTTCTTGTAGAAGACAACATTAATTTATGTTGAAATTTCGCATATTTGGAATTATAAATTTAATTTAATTGCATAATTTAATTAAAATATAAATTTATATTTAATAATTAGTCACATAATAATAATTGAGCATCAAATTCAATAAAAATACAATATTTATGATTAAGGTTGTTTTCCAATTCGAAATTATGTCAAATAAACCGAAATTAACACATTTATGGTCGGACTTTCTATAATTGTGTATCGAATGTCTATTGAACGATTGGAGGAGCATCGCCGATTCCGTCTGGTGGAAAAATAGAAATTAAACAGACCGACTATTTGAACGCTTAATAATAATAATAGTTTTTAAAGACCATTACTGACTCTTACTGTATCAACAATTCGGCTCATACTGTCTTAGCAAATCTGCAGAAAATCTATGCGCCTATACCATATGGTGGCTCTCCTTTCAGAAATCGCTGCACAATTCGTTCCGGATCAGCACACAGAACGTGACCGAGACAGCGTACTCGTTGAGATCTTACTTCCTGTACAATATCAGGGATCTTCATCAGTTCTCTTATCTCGATATTGTACAAAGCTCGATATGTTTCATCTATGTCACGTTTTGGGCCGTAAATCACTCGCATGATACTTCTCTCAAATGTAAGGAGCCATTTTTCGTACTCATCCGTCAGCGCCCCACTTTCACATCCATACATAACAACGGGCCTGATCAACGCTTTGTAAAGCTTCAGCTTCACGGCACTGGAAAGGTGTTTTACCAGTACCTTTAGAGGATACAAAGTACGACTACCAGCTGCTAGCCGTGCTTTAATATTCTCACAGTGTTATAGCGGTGAGTAGCTTTCCGAAAATCGCGGCTCTGTAACCGAAATAAAACAAAATACCATCTGATATTGTATAAAAATCAATGAGTATATGTTACAGTGTAGAAAATGACTAAAACGAATAAAATGGTACAATTTAACACAAAACTTCAAAAAATCGTGCTTTAGATATTTTACTGGCTAGCTTAAAAATCATAAAGTTCAAAAAATATACATAAAAGTTTTCTATCTGAACCTGTACCTGAATCTTAATCTTAATTTGTATCTGAATCGGTAAAAGCTCAAGGACCAATAAGATTTCGGTTAACATACAACCTCGAGCTTTTCTAAAGAAATGAACGATACTCACTTAAGTCGGAAAAATATATTTATTAATGATAATGGCCTTGCAAAGTGTATTTAAAATTATTTTAGAGAGCTTTTATAAAAGCTCACGCACACAATTTTACATTTTTGTACAAAAAACTTTTGAATGCTGTGAACTTAAAATTACAAATTAACCGATTTACTAATTTTTATAAACAAAATCCACATCATTTGAAAAGCTTTTCTGTATCTAGGTCAAATACTTTATATGTTATTCGAAGAAGTTTGTAGTATTTTAAATATCTACAGTTAAACTTTCTAAAAAAATTGTTGTAGAATATTCTTTTAAATTTTGATGGTTTTAAAATCAGTAGACTTTTTAAGATTCTCGAAGCTTCCTGAATACATTTAACAAAATACTATTACCCTTACCATCCTGTATTTAAAGGAATGCGTATTTTAGATAGTTTTAGATGATTTGTAAAAAATTGCGAAAGCTTAATGAGCTTTCAAATTATATCGTAGATTTTTTTATTATTTTACTAACAGAATCTTACGTTCAAACCCAGTGCTAGAACTATTAAATTTAAAATCCTGAAAGTATTATTTAAAAAGCTTCGGAAACAAAATTTAAAAAGTTCACGTCACTTTTGAGTTCTACTATTTTAGTAGAAAAAGATTTAAAAAAAGCAAATTATAAAATTTAATAGTTTTAAAGAAAGCTTTTAAAACGTTATTTTCATATTAAACTACTAAGCTTAAACTTAATCCATCTGTTGACAAGTTATACACATAAAGCTTTATATGTGAAACTCTATCAAATAAAATAAAAGCTCAAAAAATGAAGTAATATAGAGTCAAAATAAAGCTTTCAAAAAAACTGCTAATAAAACTGCAAATAAAGCTTCAATATTTCGAATTTGACATCATTAGAAAGCTAGAAAGTTTGAAGTGTCAGTAAGCTTATAAATGCTACTTTTAAGAAAAGGTTAATCAAATTTTTCGAAATTTTGTAAGGACCTTTCTGCTTTAGACTTAAGTCAGAACAAAAATTGATATAGTTTGCAAAAAAAAAAAAATTAGATTCTGAATTGATTCAAACAATTAATATTGTTTAACAGTTTAAAAAAACATTAAAGTTCAATAATTTAAATTTATAGAAAAAGGAGCTTAATTATAACCAGGGTTATAATTATAATTCATAGAAAAAACTAAATTAAAAAATAAGAATGGTTCAGCATTTTTAAAGAGCTTTTGGTATTATTTATCTGAAGAGATTTGAACAAAAATTTTAAAATGCCTTCCGCAGAGAGCAATGATGTGTCTAGACGGCTTAATGCCTTTATAGATTTTTTTAACTAGCGTTAGACTATTAAATATATTAGAGGCCACGACATCATTAGTTTTAGGATCTCATAGACGCCAAGATTGAGATTACTAAACGTTTTTAAAATAGCTGGTTTAAAATTTAAAAAAACGTTCAGTCATACTTTCAATTGTATTCCATCTGGTTTTACAATCTGTAAAAATTATTTCTTTAATATTACTTTGGAAAATGCTATTTCGAACCGGAGAGTTTTTGAATAATTTTACAATTCCCCTTATTTTAGTTATTATTATTTTAAACTGCATACTACAATTAATTTGAATGTTATCTGCAACAAACTCATTTTCAATTAAATCATCTGACTCAAATTCATCATTATCTGAATCCTCACCTCATCGCTTAAGTTGTTACACGAAGAAAGTTTTTTTTTCGTAGAAAACTTTTATAACCGCCAAGTGAATTGCGTGATTATAGCACCAGTTGTTGAAAAGCTGGCGACAACCTACCATATTTCAACATTATACTCCATCACTTGTGGTAGAAACAATGTCTGTTTTGTAATTCAAATCAAACGATCGAATTTTACTGGTAACCATTTATATGGCCTTATCAGCAGGGCATGAACTTTCTATTCTCATCAACCAAAGTTTTTATTTGCCGCTTTCATTTGATTGACCTTGGAAATACATAATTTGATTTTTGACAGTATCGTGAAATTTAAATAGTAAATACATCACGTCTGATGGATTTTTCGGCAATGAATTGAAATTTCATCCTTCGCAGCAAGTTTAGAAATAATTCTTGTCAGTTTGAGACTTTTGTCAGAAATTGTAAAATACTCACCGAGATTTCTCGAGCAGAAACTCTAACCACCACCAATTAATATTATTGGTATAACCGAATATGGAACTGAATTGGGTAAAAAGTGCCAAACATAAAGCACATGTTTACGAGACATGTGAGTGCTTCCCAACCACAGGGCCGCTTAATAATTTACTTATTAAACCTAGTTTGTTTTAAAACGTTAGTGCTGGCAAATTTCGTGTTATTTTATCGCGATATACTCTTCCCGCGATATGTTTACAACAGTAGCACGAGCGCGTCTTAAAGTTTTGACAACATGTGTACCATGTCTTACATCGAAATTTTATTCTGGGTTATTTCAAAGTAAACTATTTCTCATATACCGCTCACCACAGGGAACTAAATTTCGCCACAAGTATTTTTAACACCTTCAATTACACATATTATTAATAAATTGTATGCATATTTCTCAAAAACATTTCACCTTCGATCGATCACCCGCCAAAAATTAAATATTTGCCATTTTCAATTAGTTCCACCTCCGACAAAATATATAATAAATTTCTATTACTCATTTCTGTTCACAAAACTAAAATATATAGTTTCTAAAAAAATATTCTTAAATAAATATAAAAATGTAATTCATGATTAATTATAAGTCATTATTTATACTTACGATAGCTCATGAGAGCTTTTTTTTTTTTTGTTAAAATATTTACCACTTTCTATGCGCACTATTAGTCTTGGCAAGAATCTTGGCTGAAAATAAATACAAAAAAGTGAATGTTTTTACGATTTATGCAATTATTCATGATTTATTTCGAATATAATTTAATTAAGAAATATATTTATATATGTATGTATGTGTGTATATAAGATGATTGATTGATTTTTTTTTTTCACAGTACTGATCAACGAAATTAATTCATTATTTATTATTTATTTTGCAGCAATATGTAAACCCGGCTGTGATTCTGTGCACGCCAAATGTGATCAACCCGGCGAATGCGAGTAAGTCACGTTGTCTATATAAATAAAATATTTTTAATTAACATATATTTGTGTATATGCTAAATTCGAAATAGTAATAATAATAATAAAACTATACAACAATTTTATTTGTTTATAAAAAAAATAGTAGTAATATCAAAGTCGTGATTGTAAAAATCTTAATAAAAAAAAAATCCAAATTCTTAATATTGATGATGACAAAATAACACAGAACATCGTCGAAATGAAAGCAAAAACTGCACAACACAACAAAGTACAAACAAAAAAGCTCTCTCCTCCAAGTTTGTTTATCTTATTTTTTTTTTTTTTTGGTTTGTTTCTTAATGATGACATTACATGCCGGATTATTACATTATATAAATAAATTTACTTTACTCTTCTTCTTACATACAATAAAGAAGTATATCAGATCGCAATTAAATAGTGTTACTTTTATTTCTATTTAGCTATATACAAAAACCCTTTAGAGAGGGAGATGCGCGGGGTTCGCTAATAAGAAATTTTATTGTGTGCGAACAAAAAAAAATCGAGTAAATAGAGTTACATTATCTTCGAGCTAAGAGCTAAACAAACGTCTTTTGGAACACAATGAAGAAGAGCAAACTATATCTACACAAAAAATGTTTTTTTTTGTAATATCGATGAATAATAAAAAGAAAATGTTTTGTGTATTTTCATTATATATTTATAAAATGGTATTTAAGCTGATTAATTAAATTATCTCGATTTTTTAATCTAATTATAGTTTTTAATAGACGAACAAAAAAAATTGTGTGGTAAAAATTTGTGGTGGATATTTATGTACGTCACGTTGTCTATATAGCTTTTGGGTTTCGTTCTTCGTTCTTCAGGACGAACGAAACCCAAAAGCCAATCATAGTGTACAAAATTTGGAGGAATTATAAATTAGAAATTTGAATTTTGTAAAAGTTGGTGAAATTGTAAAACTTTGGCCGGCTATTCCCGCAAAAGTTTTAAAAAATTACTGTTCTCATAAAATTTCAAAATTGGAGTCACCTGAAATTCTGTCAGATTTTTAATAAAAAAAACATCCTAAAATGCTAAATTCTGGAAATTTTGAAAAGTCATTCGGGAATTCTTCTAGAGTTTCTTAACACCGTAACGGTTTCAGTTATTGGCATTGTTAAGAACAATTTTTAGGAAACTCGCCGTAGGTGTATTTTGAGAATTTTGATCGTGGTAAGTTTATTTCGGAAAATCTATAAGTCTTCTAAAATCTATAAATACTGGCATCGTTCTATAATAATTGGCACTTTCAATAAGTATAACTATTCGTATACTTGTATAACAATTGGCACATAGAGTATACGCGTGTACATTTACTACACTTCAGTCCAAAATTCCCGGAATCAGAATTTTTTGAAAATGCAAAGGTACAGTTGAAGCACATAGGCACTCGTCTGAGTGTCTTCCAATATTTCTATTGAAATATTCTCGTTTTGACAATTTTGCTCAATGGTCTGTTCGTTTTTCTCCGAATCGAAGCTAGTGGGTGCCACCATAACTTGGTTTACAATATCGTTTTCGATTAAAACTAAAACTCTGTCGGCAGCTAAAATACTAGTCTGAGGTTTCATCGATTGCTGGATTTTTGGATTAGCCTTTCTTACACGCTTAGGTTAACAGTTTTTTTGCATTTCTTTCGATTGTTTATTTTTATTTTTGTTGTCGTTTACTTCCTTCCAGTTTAATCCATAATGGTAAAGTTCCAACAAAAGGTTTTTTTATTTTGTTCGGTTTGCTTTCTTTCCGCAAGGGGGTTTCGGGCCAATTTCAAGATTTGGTTGTCTCTGATGGAACAATTATATAAAAGATGGCGTTAGAGTTAGAGTTAGTTCGCACATCGGGCAGTAACTGGTAGATGCAAAAGCGGCATCGCTGCCATTTACTGCTTCATTCTGTACGCTTGGTGGATCGTTTAGTATTAAAAATTCAATGATAGAACCATTATCTATAGTTAATTTTTCCATGATTCTTCTTCAGTTTGTGTTGATCTACTAGTGTTATAGTAAGTTTCGTTGGGGTTTAATTCATATTTAAACTCTTTGTATAAACCAAATAAAAGAAGGAAATCTTCATTGTAGTTGTGAATTTTAGTGACATCTTTCTCCAGTTTTTCACACGTTTCGACCATTATTTCACTAACAATAGCATACACCTTCCCAAACGCACAATCGCGAATTGCCATAAGATTATTTCAAAAATTTTCCCCAGATTTAGTTGTAGATCTACCCAAACATTTTGATAATTTAATTGCTGTTTTATCAAATGGCCCCTGTGGTCGGGGGGCACTCACATGTCTCGTAAATCTAAATTGCACGAACATGTTTCCTAAGAATACCACCACAGTATCCTTTGCTTGTCGTAGGAGGCGACTAAACGGTTGGATCGCTGGGCTGACGACCCGCATCCGTAAAAAAATCAACTGTTTATAAAATCAACAAAAAGAAAAATGGATACCGCCAAAACAACACCGGACCCCCGCTCAAGTACCCGGATACGAGATTTATAATCGGCACGTGGAACGTGCAATCACTTAGAAAACCAGGAGCGTTGGAGGGTCTAATCACGTGCATGAAAGAGTATCGGCTGGAACTCGTTGCTCTTCAAGAAACTCGCTGGCCTCAAAGTGGAGACCATGTGTCCCAGGGCTATACGTTGTTCTACAGTGGAGATGACCTCGGAAATCTTGGAGCTGGATTTCTTCTTGGGCCGCAGGTAAAGAAGGCTGTTTTGGATTTTCAAGCAGTCAATAACCGATTGTGTATGCTTCGCCTGCGCATGAAGTTAGCCAGCCTGTCGATAATTTGTGTACATGCGCCCACAGAAGTCAGCCAGCCCCAAGATAAAGACTCATTTTACAATGACTTGGACGATCTGATGGGATCTATACCCGAACACGATGTTAGAATGGTAATTGGGGACTTTAATGCTAGAGCTGGCAGAAATCAGGCCGACTTGTGTGAAAACATAGGTCCGTACTCCCGACACGAAACTGCGACCGATAATGGTGAGAGAATGATGTACTTTGCAATTGCTCATGATCTTAGAGTAGCAAGCACATTCTTCCCTCACAAACAGATACACCTAGAGACATGGACACATCCTCGCAAAACATCCCGGAGCCAAATTGACCACGTGTTAATTTCAAAAGGGCGAGCTCGGGTTGTGCAGGATGTGAGAACTTATCGGTCAGCAACCAAATACGTAGGCAGCGATCATTATTTGGTCGCTGCAAAGCTACGGTGGAAGTTTTCGTACAGGTCGGGGAACACAGCGAAACGGATGGAACGTTTCGACTGTGAAGGTCTGATAAATGAAGATCAAAAGAAACGATATCAGGATCTTGTCAGCGACAACATTGAGGGAGCTAATTACCAGTCTGACTGCGTGAACTCTGTCTGGGAGGTACTGAAAACTTCGGTTGTCAGTGCTGCTCAACAGACTTTGGGTATAGTGAAAGTCAGACCCAAGAATGATTGGTTTGATGACGAGTGTCGTCTTGCAGTTGAGCAACAAAATATAGCCCATAATGAAGTGCAACAACGTCTCACAATCGCAAGGAAAAACAAGGCAGCTCTTGCAAGAAGGGCAGCTAAGCGGATTTGTAGACGGAAGAAGCGAGAATGGTGGAAGGCCGAGGTTCTGAAAGTACAACAACTCAGCAATGAGCGTAGTTCACGTAATTTCTTTAAAGGAATTACTGGATTGCACCATACTTTCAGGCCTTCGTCAACCGCCATTCGGGACCGGGATGGAAACCTCTGTGTCAACATCGACGCAGTACTTGACGCATGGAGTGGACACTTTACTGAGCTGCTTGATGTTCATCATGCATCACAGACTGTTGTTGAGCCACCTCTAGAACAGTCTGCGGAGATTTGCACTGAGGAGCCATCCCATGAGGAATTCACTAAGGCCATGCAGAGAATGAAACGAAACCGCTCACCTGGAGTGGACTGTATTAATTCGGAGCTCTTGATATTCGGAGGGGATACTTTGTGGAACTGTCTTTTCGACCTTATTCGATTAGTATGGCGAACCGAAGTTATGCCTGATGAATGGAAAGTGGCCGCGATATGCCCCATCTTCAAGAAGGGAGACCGCTTGAAGTGTGAGAATTATCGCGGTATAGCTCTCCTTTGCACAGCATACAAGTTACTGTCATACATTTTATTGGATAGAATCACTCCTCTGGCGGAAGGCTTGGTTGGTGACTATCAGGGAGGATTTCGTCCGAATCGATCAGTCACTGATCAGGTCTTTTCGCTGCGGATGATTCTATCTAAATATTATGAGACATCCATCTCCGTACATCAGGTTTTCCTGGATTTCCGGCAGGCCTACGACTCGATCAATCGAGAGAGTTTGTGGTCTGCCCTGGAATACCTAGGAATGCCAACAAAATTGGTACGACTGTGTAGGATGACAGTGACGCAGTCTCAATGCTGTGTTAAAGTTGAGAACAGGCTATCGACAATTTTTGCAGTTAACTCGGGTGTTCGGCAGGGAGATGCTCTGTCCCCGATACTCTTTAATCTCATGTTGGAGTACATCTTTCGTAAAACTGAAACACCTCAGCGTAACATCTTATATCGCCAGTCCAATCAAGTGCTTGCATATGCAGATGACATATGCGTGATTGGACTGAATAACAACGGAGTGAAAGAAATACTTGACCCGCTTGTAGAGTTTTCAGCTTCTGTTGGACTCCAGATCAATGAGTCCAAAACGAAATACCTGATCTCTGGTTTTAGAGACAATGGCACACCAGATTTTAGTAGTGGCCACCACACGTTTGAGGGAGTGAGGAGGTTCAAATATTTGGGCTCTCTTATCACTCACGATAACAGTGTGGGTGAGGATATTAAAGTGCGGCTGGCAGCTGGCAGTCGTTCTTTGTATCCTCTAAGGCCACTGCTAAAATCTAAACACTTATCAAGTGCCGTGAAGCTGAAGCTTTACAAAGCGTTGATCAGGCCCGTTGTTATGTTTGGATGTGAAAGTTGGGCGCTGACGGATGAGTACGAGAGATGGCTCCTTACATTTGAGAGAAGAATCATGCGTGTGATTTACGGCCCTAAACGCGAAATAGATGGTACATACCGAGCTCTGTACAATTTCGAGATCAGAGATCTGATGAAGATCCCCGATATTGTACATGAAGTTAGATCTCAGCGAGTACGCTAGCTCGGTCACGTTCTGCGTGCTGATCCGGAACGAATTGTGCAGCGATCTCTGAAAGTAGAGCCACCATATGGTAGGCGCAGAGGTCGTTGCAGGCGACGATGGCTCCACGATGTAGAGAACGACTTGGCCTCTTCAGATTGTCTAAGACAGTATGAAGACCAAGCTCAGGATCGAAACCGTTGGAGCCAGATTGTTGATTCAGTAAGGGGCCAGTAATGGCCTTTAACACTGTTATTATTATTATCAAATGGATACAGACCACAGGATCTAAAACTATTTTATATTGTGTCTGTACTCATAACCTCGAATAAAATAGGTGCAAGTTTTTCCTTCGTAAGCTGGTACATTATGGATTATTCATTTGCCACTCCAAAACTTTATTGCTCCAACTCGTTTTTAGCGGTTTGAATGCAGCAACAGCGGCTGGTTGCAGTATTCTTGTGGCAATGGGGTACAAAGCTACTAAAATTATCTGCAACTTAACACATAGTTCACTTACCGCTACTGTTAAATGTGTTGCATGTCCATCAACAAAATAAATTATCGGAAATTTTGTATTCGCACCAGAAATGGATGGAGAACTTTGGAGATATATTCATAAAATATTTCCTTTACATCCATATACGGGTAAATTAGCATCGGTTGTGTCGAAAACATTACTATTCAATTGACTTTGGCTAGCCCTCTATCGACTTCATATACGTTCCTAGAGCCTTTTGCTGCAAGAACATTTTTCGTTTCTAGAAGTTTGTCTCATCGTCGTTGTTCGGTTAAGAACTGTTCGATAGCATTAAACGACGAGCTGATCAGAATATTCTACTGTAAACCACCCTTTACCTGGATAATTTTCATTCCCAAAAGGATGTGGTCTGTCATTTTCTTCTAAAAAAAATTGTACGGCTTAAAGGACGTCTTCTTTACGTTAGGAAACTCTTTTTGTTGGAAAACTTTGATCCAATGAACTATTCGTTCTTCCTCGTCGTTTGTATGTACTGTAGACAGGCCTCGTCGTACTTTAGAAAAATTAGTGTAGATCTTGGAACATTGTAGATTTTCCATTTTTAATGTCGTGTAGAGACAAATTTGGCAAGCTTTCAGCAAAAATACGGGCCCAATTTGTTTGTTTCCTTATTAAACCACTTTAAAATGTTGATAGCTTAAAATTATTTTCCCCAATTCAAGCAATTTGAAAAGCTTTCGAACAAATAAAATAATCTGAATATAGTTTTCTTGGCAAACAGAATAAAATAAAAATTTAAAGCGACAATTAACAATTTTTCGCAAATTTTCGAAAACCCACTGGAATGAGCCGATAAATTCAGTAAAAACATTAAGATTTCGGTCAAACATATTCCGGCAGGAACACAAAAACTAAAATTTCAAAATTCGAGTTACCTGAAATGTTGCCAAATTATGAATTAAAAACCATTAAACTGCAAAATTCTGAAAACTTTGAAAAATCAGAAAGAAATTCTGATTTTTAGAAAAGAAATTCGAGTACATTTCTTAAAATATACCAGGAATATTAACAAATTCTAAAAATATATTAAAGTTTATTGCAACAGAATTGAGTTTGAGAGCGTAAAATTTTCAATATTTCAATTGGACCGAGCAAATAGCGTATTGGCTAAACCTGCGATGTTTATTGATCGGGATGTACCGGGTTCAAATCCCAACAGAGGCGGGATGCAAAAGAGATTTTCACCTCCCGAATACGATCGCTGATTAAATTGGAAACATCTGTGACCCTCTGTTGGAATGTGGAACTCATGGGCCATCATTCATGTTTGTACAAGGTAGCATGGAGCTATTCAGTGCGCAGATGGCCAATTAAAAGAGGAATCTGTAGCCGTGTACAAAATAGGGATACTGTTCAACTTTAGAAGTACATTAAATCCACTATACGAACAGTCTCTAATTAATGTATGTATGGGTTGGTATTTATTCTAATTTATGAAAATCTAGACAAATTCGGCAAGCATCTAGCAACAAAAAAATTACGGACCCTAATTTTTCAGAATATTTTTAATTTTCTGATTAAATCACATTTAAAAGCATTCATTCCGTTTGTTTTTGGGCATTTTAAGCTCGAGAATATAAGATCGTATTTTAATCATCTCCACAAACTTTTCTGATCTAAGGCAATGTGGATACCTTACGTAGTACCAAAGGGTGGCACTGAGTATTGTAGCCAGAATTTTAGATATTTCGCAACGCATCTAGCCAAATTTTAAAAATTTCAGATCATCAAGAAAATGACCGCAACTAATCCAAGTATATTTTAAAAGCTTCTAGCAGATACATATTTGTGATTTTCAATTTAATTGAAATTTAAGAATGACGTAAATTCTTTGGAATTTTTCAAATATCTGAAATTGATAGCTTTAAAATTATTTTTCACAATTCAATAACTTGTTTGAAAAAGCTATCGAACTAATAAAAAAATTTATTTTAAGCAAAAATTTGAGCCACACCATTTAATTTATAAAAACACAAAATTTAGGTTGTCCATGCCACCAAGCACGCACTTAATGAAAAATTGTCTAGCGCTCATGCAAAATAATTTTTTGTGTGTTCTGCTATGCGGGTGCTTGGAAAAGTTGAGCAAATGTTGGTATCATTGTTATTTATAAATTTTAGCGACTAAACAAGACAATCTTTGTGTGTTTCATTATGAAGATGGTAAGAAAAGTAAAATGCTAATGAAAATTTGTATGAAATTTGTAAATTCGTGTTTGTAGTTGCTTGAAAGTATTCTAGTCACTTGAAAAAATTGCGTGACAATAGAATATCGATTGTAGGTGAAAACTCAGATTTTTTTCGATAAGCGCGGAAACCATAGAAATTGACATTAGTGTGATTTTGACGACGTCACAAACGAATAATTCGCATTTTTAAATTAAAATATTTATCATATTAACCTTATAGGAACACTTTACCCTCACGATTATCATTTCATTAGCATATCCACAAGAGAACAGAACAGAAAATATGTTTAATATAACCTTCCAACTTGAGTGCCTTAAATCAATTTTTTCCTCTCTATAAATAATCTGTTACTAATCCATGAACATGTATAATTGCAATAAATTATTTGCGCGCTTTGTGTATATTTATGTATGTATGGATGGAAAAATTGTAGGTGATTTCATTTGACATCGAAAATCAATCCTCTATATTAGCTATATGTATACAAAGCTAGGTATATATAAAGAGGTCATTTAAACAAACATCATCAGCGCGCACACACAATATATAATCATGAGTGCAATTTTCAACAATCAATCAAAGAAAAGCTATAAAAAAAAAATTATATATTTTTGCTGTTATCTCGTCTACATGACGCCAAGAAAATACGAAGAAAAATTACGTCTCTCATGTATATAAATATCTGTGTTGTGTACACACAAAACAGATTTATTTTGCGCGTAATTAATTCAAAATAAAAAATGTTGATAACAAACTACAAAATACGTGACTAATTTACAATTAACCTGCTTTCCATTGATACGGTTGGCTCCATCATCGCGCCATATCTCATCTCATTAAATATATATACTCGTATAATTATAACTCGTATATTTATATAAAGTTATCAATCACATAACCGCAATGCCTATTTTAAAATTTAAATATAAATCCAACTTCACAATATTAAGTGATCAAAAATTTACATATTTTCTCACCTTACATGGGTACACACATTTATACATATACATATTATGTACAAGAGGTATAAACTATAACGTTTTATTATTATTATTATAATATAGAAGCAAGCATGAAAAACTACTAAATTTAGAGAGGTATGAGAAATAGATAAATAGATTGACACTCGTTGACATTTCCTTATGGATATATACATAAATTTTATTTTTTTCATATTAGCATAAAACCTATATAAGTAGAGTATAATATTGAATAGTGAAGTCCATTCCAGATTTTTTTTTTTGTATGTTGTATTTATATTTTAAAATATGTATATAGAGATGTGACACATGAATCTTTAAACTTACTTAAAAAGGCGTTAAATTGCAAACTCATCGTTTTGTGTTTTTTGTTTCTGTTAGTCGCGTATAAAGAAAATTTACATATTTTTTACGCCCTCAAACTATTTCTTGTTATAAGATAAAAAAAAAAAAATCGCGAAAAGAATGAAAATTACTGTACATATAATAGTGTGATGAAAATGTTAGCAGTTTTCTGTGCATAATTGAGTGATTATATTAGTATAATGGCTACATGATTCTTATTAGTAAATTTATGAACTGTTATGAACATGATTAAATTTAAAATAATTGAGAAATGGTTTAAAAAACCCTTGAGCTTTCGGTTTAAAGCATAAAATCACAATAAAATGCTTTTTTGTTTGATTTTTTACTTGATGATATCTTGTCAATGCTTCTCTAACCCGTAGTTATACACTAGAAAATTTCTGATTAATTTTGTAAATTTAATAACCATTTGGAAAAGCATTAAAACATTCGAAAACATGTTTAAGAATCCCCGGAGCTTTCAGTTTTAAAAATGTATTAAATGTATTACTTAATTTTTTGCCTAATTGGGTAGTCATGATTTTATTGACGATTTTAGCATTATTAAGCTAAAAACAGCTTTGAAAACAAGTTCAATTTTTTTATGAAAGCTTCAAATCACTTGGAGCTTTTAGTTTTAAGAACAATTTATAATTGTATATCTTTCAAAATAAATTAAATCTTATAAATAAATCATGTTTTATGAAACATTTGGTTTAATTGGAAAGCTTTAAGCTTTCATAAAAGTTTTCAAAGTTTTATAGCAAACCCACTTTGAACATATTCCTAACCTGAAATTATTTTAAAATAACACAAGATATCCTTGAAAAATTGTTTACCCCTCACGAGAAAGCTTCAAATCGCTTAGAGCTTTAATTCAAAAAAAACATTTTATGTTTCTAGCAATGAAAATAAATATGTATGCTATTTTAATCGATGCAATTAAAATATTTTAAACTATTGGAATGCTAATTTTTTTACCAAAACTTTCAAAGCTTTCATATAAACCATTTTTAAACAGAATCCATTCCTAAATTCACTGTAAATTAACACGGGTTCTATAATTTCTTGTTTTCAAATAACATAATTCAAAAGCTCCTTAAATTTTGGATATTCGATAAATGTGAACTCAGTACCACGATTACATATTTTAAAAAATTAAAAAATTAAAAAAATTTTAAATACTCGAGAATACTTTTCAGAGTATCTGAAGCTTTCAGTTGTAACATGCACTCATAAAATATCGTTTTTGTTATTGTTAGCCTAACTGGGTTAAAACTATTTCATAAACTAACTAAAAATTTCCGAAAAACTTTAAAGCACCTAGAGCTTTTATAATTTAAAAGAAAAGCACAAAAATATCCAGCAGAGAAAATAAATGTTTATGCAATTTACTCGATGCTTTTACAATGTTTTATAAAATCTTATTTTGGAATGCTTTTCGCTTTTCATCAAAGCTTTCACAGCAAACCATCTGAATATATTTTGCAATGTTGAACTCATTTTTAATTATTATGAATTCCATACTTTCATATTTTCAAATAACAGTGATGCTAAGCTCCATAATTTATGAACGATAAATGTCACAACCATTTTGAAAAATATTTAATACTTTTGTGATAACATATTTCTACATATTTAAATGATTATTGATAATATTGCAATCTTTCTTTTCAGTAAAGTGAACAACCAATTTAAAAAACATATAAATAATTAAAAAATTAAAAAACTGAAAAATGAAAGCTCTAGTAATTTGGGAATTACTGGAGCTTTCAATTTAAAAACGCCCTCATAAAATATTGTATTTGTTATTGTTTGCTTAATTGTATCCTTATAAACGCTTCTAAGAATTGCTTATATTATTAACCGCAAAAAACTACTTTGCAAACAAATAAAAAATTTCTCGAGAAAGCTTTAAATCGATTGGAGCTTTTAGTTTTAATAAATAAAGCAAAGAAATTAAACATTTGTCCTATTTCTATCGAAGTATTTAAAAAACTTTAATAAAATGTATGAAAGCTTGTGATAAATTGGAATGCTTTAAGCTTTTTATAAAACCTTTTTAGCAAACTATCCTGAAAAACACATATTCCATAACTGGACTCACTCTCAATTAACACGAGTCCCGTAATTTTGCGTTTTCAAATATCATTATTGGGAAAAGCTCAATAATTGATCAACGTTCGTCGGTTACATTTCAAGAATTTGCCAGTAATCTAAAAAACATTTAAATAATCTATAAAACGTTTAGGAAGCCCTGGAGCTTTCAGCTTATAATCGAGTTATTAAAATCGCTTCTAAGAAACGTTTATATTTTTAACGAGAAAGCTTCAAAATGCCAGAAGCTGTGGTTTTAAAACATTTATAAATATTTAGCAAGGAACTTAAACATATGTGCTATTTATATCGATGTATTAAAATACTTACAAAACTGTTAAATGAAAGCTTCTGTTTAATTTAAATGCTTTAAGCTGTTTAGCAAAGCTTTTATGCTGTTATGGGATACTATCCTATCCATATTCCATAGCTGAACTCACTCTTAAGTAACATGAGTTCTTTAATTTCTTGTGAAAAGCTCAACAATTTATGGAAAACATTTTCGAAATGTACCAGTAAATTAAACAACCATTTTAAAAACAATTAAATATTTTTAAAAAGTTTAGGAAACACAGGAAGTTAATTAGGTTATTATAAACGCTTTTCAGAAACATTAATTTTTTAACAGTTGAAACCACTTTGAAAACTATTAAAACTTTTCTGAGAAAGTTTCATTCGCTTGATAGCTTTTAGTTTTAATAAATGATTATAAATATCTAGTAGAAAAAACAGATGTCTGTGCTAAAATATTTCAAGTTCTGAAAAAATCTGTGAAAACACCGAAGCTTTCAGTTAACAAAAATCACAAAAAAAAGTTTTTTGAGCTTTGCGCCTAATTGAGTAACAATTACATATTCTAGTAATCGTTTAAAATTTTAACTGTTAGAAACAATTTCGAAAACCAGTTAAACATGTCCGAAAAAAATTCTAAAAGCACGGAGCTTTAACTTTTAAAAAAAAATTGATTTTTTTTTTGGTTAATTTTAGGAGCTAAAACATTCTTAAACAAGCTTTTTTGAACTCCACAACCAATTAGTAAACTATTTATATAAAAATATATACACATAAATAATCCTGCCACGTATAAACGTGCAACACCAGTTACTTCGTAACATGAAATTTCACCTCAGCGCCACTCCAATTAACGTCTCATTAAATATTCGTATATTGCTGTGCGACACATTATTAATACAATTTTGATAACATTACTGCATTCACATATCACATAGCACAAATTAACAATATTTGTTGTATATAAGAAATAAACAAACAAACAAAATAGTAAAACATGTTTTTCATGACATGAAAATTATGATTTTTCCACATTTTACAACAACAGCAATATAAATTATCTACTGTCTAAACGGAGAAGGTAAATAAAATTAATTTCTAGTTCAAAAATGTATATTTTGCTTTGTATAGTATGTTGTCTCGTATATATTGATATCATCCTGTTGATTAACAAATGGTTGTGCGCCGGTACATACATAATATTGAGATACAAATTCGTGAATTAATTTTGTTGCTCTCCATGTTTATATAGATTACACAGAGATCACGTTAAATATTAATTTGCTGCATTTTATTACTTTCCAATATCTTCGCGAATGCTATATTTGTGCTACGTGATCATGATCGTAATTATTATTTTGTCAATTTTATGTGCAATGCTTTTATTGTATATTATGGTCATTAATCAATCAAATAGCTTGGTTATTAATGTAGTTTAACCGTTTTATTTTTTGTACTTATATAAAATTTATAAAGCCCTTCTTCGAAATAGATATTAGTTATGTGACCCCGCAAAACAAAATAGATAAACAAAATAAAGATCATGACCGCGTGGTTGATCGCATATATAGCAATTAGTAATCTGTACAAGATAATGCATCTTCTTTCTTTTTAAAAAATATATATATTCATACTTGCATATGGGAAAGTCGACGTGAAATTATTTTAAATGAGTCATCAAAATCTTGCTATAGTATATATGAGTCTATATACTATTGATTGTCAATTTTATACAAATTTATTCAATCATGACATATACATACTATACATTATACTCGTATTATTAATGATCAATCAATATAAATAATTAATCAATTATCTCGGTGAATGAAATGGAAATTTGTTGTTGATTTCCCACACTCACCACTCAAGTCGCGCAGCACAAAACAAACAAAAAAAAATTATAATCATGTCAAGTTTTTTATACAATATTTGTTTTTGTATATGCGCGCAAGCAAATCAAGTGGAACTACTGTGGCGTATAAATAAAATTATCCGGATTTTAATTGGTCGATCTGTGTGTGTGTGTGTGTGTGTATAATCTGTCTATTTAAATAAAATATAAGAAAATTAGAAAATCAAGTTATACGCATTTTATCTCGGCGGTCGGTACTCATGTAATTTGTATACTGTGACATATTCAATAATATTTTCATTTGGTTGGTTAATTATACGACTGGGGTTTATTTCCATTGGATTTGATCTACTCACCAAATTTTGACTAAAACAAACATCAAAATTATGAAAACTATAAGAAAATTTGTAAAAGCTTCACGAAGCAGTTTTTACAAACCCAAAATATAATTTGTGTTTGGTTTTTCTCCATAATATAATCGGCCACCCACAGATTTCGGTTCAATAAATTATAAAGTTTGAAAAGCTTACTTTACGAAACTTTTCATAATACCCACAACAGTTTCAATTTATGGAACTTGGAAGGGCAAAAATTTAACATAAATATAATTATTATTTGATTCTCTAAAATATCTACTAAACTTTCGTGAAAGTTTGTGCTTTTTTTCATTTCATTTGTTTTTCAAATTATTTACAAAATTTGTGGAAAATCTGAGCAATAATTTGTTTTAATTTTGAGCTACACTTTAATATTGAATTAATTTTATGGAATATGTGTTGGAATGTATTTTCTTTAATCAATATTTCAGAATATGAGCCACTATAAAATTGAGCAAAACTGAGCTACGCAAATTTTATTCATTTTGAGCTTACAATAAAGTATTCAGATTTTTAATGCATTGTCCAAGGCGACAAAAATATAAATAAAATTAATTGTGAAAGCGTCCAGCACCAAATTGGTCCCAAATAATTTTCACACTAATTTGACAATTTTTAAAAATTCTGAAATTATCCCCGAAAAGCTCATATTTATGGGAACGAAAATCTTCTCGTTAGGTGGAACTTAACTCAAATAAATAATCTTCTTTTTACACGACAAAATTAGTTATTAGTGAAAACAAAATCGGAACATTTTTTTTTTAATTCTAAAGGCCTTATAAATTGGGTCGATCTCCAAATATAAAATACCAAATTCTATAAACATTTTCAGCATTTCTTGTTGGAATCTAGACATTATAAATTATGTGAAAGATTGAGGATTACAGGGTAGGTTAAATGTGAAAAGCACCCTGAAGCAAGTTGACGCTTTTTCTAAATCCGGCCAAATTGCTAAAAATATCGCCAAAATATTTTGAATGTTTTCGAAATTAATTTAAAATTCTCATATTATTTTAGTGTGTAGTGTACTATGAAGATACCGTGAAATCACTTCACAACATGAAAAGCTTTTTTTATTTGTCTCTGCCAAAACTCGATTTTTTTGACTAAATGGATTAACCAAAAAATGATTTATTGAAAGATTATATTTCAAAAGCTTTCAGTACAAATTTTATATCTGAAAGTCAATCCAATTTAGATATGTTGAGAGCTTCTCCAAAATTGTCGATCAAACTGATGACTACCGAAATCATAAAGTATGTATTATAAAAAAATAAAAATATTCATAAAAATTCTATAAATTTTGCACAAAATATTTCAAAAATTATTTTAAAATTCTGATATTATTTATTTCTAAAAGCTTTAAACTGGAATCAAATGAAGAAAATCATACAAATTTCGTTAAATAAAATTTCATTATTGTATGGTAAATTATGACTGGATTTTGGTTTCATTTCCACGGGACCAAACCCAAAAATGTTGGTTTTCGATCGGCTCCTCAGACTCCACAGTGACTGAAAAGGCAAAAACTTTTAAATACTTTACGGGCTCTAACAAAATCGGAGTAATAAACCTCATACCATACAGCCTATACAGCCTCGAGATGCACTAGCTCATTGTAAAACCATGGACCTGGAAATCTAGTTTTTATTTTTTTAAGAGACGGAACGTGCCTTACGAAACCACTGTTGAGGAGGTTGTTAAACGTCAGCACAATGTCATTTAAATTCGGGTCGCGTTGAAGAAAGCTCCAATCGGAGGAAATCAGGTTGAGGAAATCGTCCAGGGAAGCGTAGTCAGCGTTTCTAAAATGAAAATACAAATTATTGGGACGATAATTAGTATTACAAATAATATTGAAAATATTTATCGGACATGTAGAAACCTCTGAACGCATGGCGTCGGTTGCAAATAGCAGGTCCAATAATTTGCCCTGACTGTTACTAGTACTAGTTACTATAGTAATCGGTGACGGACAATGCTCTTTCGTCTGTAGAAGACCGTATGAAGATCCTGTCGACGTCAAACCAATCTATGTCGAGCAGTTATGAAAAAGTTATGCCAAGTAATAGTAAAGTTAATTTTTACCGAAAAATTTATAAATGATGGATTAGCCATCTGTCAATCAAGTTACGTGTTTATTCCAGACGCCGCTGGTTCCCGGTTGTCGATGAATTTGTCTGAAAATACAAAAAATAAAAACACGTGATAAAAATTGTGATGTGTGCATCACATGACTTTATCATTGGTACTCTGCAAATATCTCAAAATTTATGGAGATTATTACTGTCTGCCAAATGCGAATTTATAAGAGCCATCAAAATATGACATAATCTAGAAAAGTCCTTTTATTTAAAAGTCTCGTTAAAACCTTAAATTAATTTTTAAATATGAAAACGCTATGTAATTGATCAAATAAATGTGTACATCTAGATTGCTTGTTAAAATACGGTTCATTTGATATATCACATGACATAACCAAAATTAAAAGTTTTAACCCAACATCCAGCATCTCTGGTCCAGGGGATGTTTTACAAAAAGTCCACGAGTACTTGGCAAATGAAAACGCAACTTAATATTTTTATTGTATACTAAAACTGCATGAAAAAAAATTTTTAATTAAAATTTTATTTATTTAAATATTTGTGAAGTTTTGTAAAATGGATTAGAAGTTTTGTCAAAAATCACCTGGACCACAGATGCTGGATGATTGACTAAAAATTTTAATTTGGGCTATGTCATGTGATATATCAAATGAAACGTATTTTTATAAGCAAACTAGGGGTACACATTTATTTGTACAATTACATAGCATTTTTAAATTAAATTAAGATTAAGATTTTAACAAGATAATATAAGAGAGCTTTTTCTAAATTATGTCGGATTTTCAGAAATTTAAACTATTCTCAATTACCAGTTCAGACGGCTCAAATAAATTCGCAATTGACAGAGAGACTTGACTCTGGCTAATCCTGACTGATTATGATTAGATTTTGGTTTCGGGCTCTCTTTCCCCTTTCGATGTTTGGTTTCATTTCCATGGGGCCAAGCCAAAAAATCATTGTTTTTGATCGGCTCCTCAGACTGCATATAACATCGGAGCGGGAAGCGAAACCAAAATCCAATCATAATTTATAAACCAATTTTTAACTACATACATATACGTAATTAAATGAGATATTCGCGTACAGTATGTTATGTATATACAATTTAAACGGTTCTGCGGTAAAAACCATTTTTCGAGCGTAGCAACCTATCAATCCAAAACAATTAATAATATTTTTTCCAGTATAAAACCACAATATACCTAGATAAATCCGCAAGCTCAATAAAAAAAATGCCGCAAAAGCACTAAACCGCACAATAATCAATATTTATACATTTCAATTTCCAAATCGAAACCACAACGATTTTCATCATGATTTTTCTTCTTACATAATTTAACAGAAAAATAGGAAAATTAATTTTAAAATTTTATTTTTTTTTTATTTATTTTAATTCGTTTTTTTCTCAAAACGTAATGATCAATTCATCGATCACGTATTTTATGTATATCGCGGTATACGTATTTATCAGCCGCGTATAATTTTAGTTCTTGTGTTCTGTGTTATTCAAAATACAATATATAATATGTACAATGTACATATTATACAATAAAATCGGAAATCTTATAATTCAGACTCTTATGTATAATGTACGAGTACTTATATATACAGGATGATTAAAATCTTTTTAAGAAAATATTGTTGCGCTCACCACACCAAACCAATAAAATCGAATCGTACATATACATATTGAAGAGGATTTTGTGGTTTTCTTAATTGATAACGAGAATGAATAAAAATTTATTCTGGAGTAATAAAATGGAAAATTTCATGTTTATATATTGATATGATTTAATGTACAATTACATCACAAAACAATATATAAGCGCAAGATAAAATAAGAACACCGCGTGCACATACTTATATAAGATTGAATTTCCTTATTGTTTCGATGGATAAGACTATCTCTCTGCAGAGCTATATATACAAAATACAATAATTAATTCAAACATAATGTAGGTGTTTTTCATTCTATACAATCGCGGGTATTTATACGACGATGACTAATTTAAATAGGGTCCAAGGTCCTCGAAAGACAATTATTTGATTGAATTTAAATATTTAGAAAGTAAGTATTAAGATAGAATGTTAGATTCTCACACAAAAGTGAAATAATTAAATCAACGATATGTATAGGAAGAATAACAACGCTGTACAAAACAATGAACTGAGTGTGGGTGATTCGTGGTGTGTTCTCTATACATAATGTTTAGTTTAATTCATTAATTGAAAAGAAAAAAAAAGTTCAAATTTAAGCAAAATATCAAATGGTTTTGGATTCTAGCAATAATTTGCACGATTTCTTAATTTTATAAAACTTACACAGGTTGTCGTCGGTAGGATGAGGGTTAATTAAAATCATCGGCTGTTATAAATACATTCCACCTTGTATACATATATATATATATATATATATATACAGACATAATATTATGCTAAATGAATTGTGCACACACAACCCATGCAACATTTTTTTTTAAAGCTTATAAGCACATGCAACTAAGACTAAATTTAAAAAAAAAAAATCGAGATACAGGAAGTTGGAATGTGCTGCACATGAAAATGTTAAATGCGCGATCTTTAAACACAAACACAAAAAATAATTCTTTTTAAGTTTTGTGCGGTTTGTATATATGTATGTATATTCTGTATAGAAAAATATTCTTCTTCGGTCGTTCGAACGTACATACAAAAAATTTAAAAAAACACGATTGGTTTAGTATTTGGTGTTTTTGTTAATTAATTGTGTGATTTTAATTAATTCAATTTAATTTCGTAAAAGTTATACTCTTTGAAGTTTATATATAAATTTTTCGGTTATATGTATAGAAAGTGTTTTCACACACAATATATCTCACGCGAGAAGACATAGTTTTAATCTAGTATATAAATATATCACACACATAAATTGAATCGTTTAGTGCTAATTAAATCTCATCTTCATTTCGCTTCTCTATATCTTTATCCCCAAGTATAGTGAGTGAAAATCTCATCAAAATCTGTTTATTAGAGAAAATTTAATTTAAAACATTATTCAATTAGATACACGCGATATAACAGTTTAGAGATATGAAGTTCAGCATCATGTCATGTTTATACAATATATGAACTGTGGTTCGTGAGTTATAATAATATGTGATGAACATGAAAAAAAGATTTGTTATTGAAAAATTATATAAAAATGTATTTTTATTAAAATACAGTGGATCAGAAAAAATAATTAATAATGATCATAAAGTTTTTTGAAACGATCAACGAACTGCTTTCAGCTAACTAACTATGGTTTTGTGGTAAATTCAAATCAGTTACCGAAAGCTCACGCAAATACATCATAATCTACTTTACAAAATATAAAATGTTTTAAATTTTATTGAAAGCTCATTTTAATACTTAAAGCTTCGTTTAAAAGCTACCCAAAAATGTGTAAAACTTTTCAAAAATCTCCTTAATGTTACTTAAAATTTAAAGATTATAATCCAACTTCTTAAAACTTGACTCTTGACTGCTTAAAACTTTTCCAAAGATTTCAATTTTTAAACTTTTTCCGATTTTTTATGAAAAGCTTTTCCTAAATCTAACTTTAAATTGCACTAAGCTTAATTAAAGTTTGAAAGTTGTCCTATTTCCAATGTTGCTTGAACTTCTATTATTCATACTTTTGGAAACAAATAATCAAAAAGCTCCTCAAATGTTAAAGTACTTTTATTATTAAGTAAAAAGTATGTTCAATTCATATAATTTAGTAAAAGTTTATTTAAAGCTTAATTTTAAAGCCCCCTAATATTTTAGTGTTTCAACTAAGCTAATCTAATTTCGGATTTAAATCGACTTATTTTAATATTTAATAGTTCAGAAATTTTAAAGGGAAAGCTTTAGATTCAATGGAGGTTTCTATTAATAATGTTCTGTAAACCTTTGCAAAAAACTGTTCAATATTATCTATAAACTTTACATTATTAAGATTCCATTTTCTTGCAATTAATTGTAAAGCTTTTAATCCATTTCAAGCATGTTTTATCGTGCAAGCCCATCAACAAATTAAAAGTTTACATTTAAAGTTTACCTAAAGCTCAATTTTCATTTGTTCTTTAATTGTTTTAATATCTATAAAATATTCGTGAAAGCTTTTTAGCCCACTTCTTTATTAATATAATTTTTTAAAGTTGTGAATTCAACATTTTGTAAAGAGTACAGCTGCATAAATAATTTTAAAAAAGCTCATAATTTAACACGATTTTCCAAGGTAGCTATGTACAACTTCATCAAAATCTCTCATAACAATTTTTCGAATAAGCTTTCAGTTGATCAATATATTTCATAAAAATGTATTTTGTGTTTTTTTTTGTACGATGAGTATTTTTCAAAGTGTAAGCCACAAAAGAAGCTCGGTAGATTTGTGTAAATTGGAAAGTTTTCAATTTTGAATTGGTTCTAAGTAGAAATTGCAATATGTCCAATCGTAATCGTCATTTTCATAAAACTATCAAAAGCTTTAGGCTAAATATATGTCTTTATAGTAGTTATTGTAACAATAAATTTATGCTTGTCGGTTTAATAAAGCTTTTCTGATAATTGAAATAATTTTGAAAACGGTCAATTATCAATCCAATTATTGATTTAAATTTATAATACCTATACATCCAACGTTGAAATTTTTAATATTTAATAGTTTAGAAAGACTTATTTTCAAATTAAATTTTAATCAAACTTATTAAAAAGTTTCAGTTGATTTAAAAGCTCACCTAATGCTTAATTTTAATTTGTCGTATTTTTGTTTAATTTAATAAATAGTTCAAACGACAAAAGTTTATGTTTTTTTTAATACGATGAGTATTGTTCAAACTTTAAGTGATAGAAAAAGCTCTGTAGACATTTTTTAATTTAATTCATTCTTAAAGCTCCTTAAAGTACAGTATATTTGAATGGTTCTCAAAAGCTTATAATTTAATTTGAATTTTGCATCGTGAAAGCTTTTCAGCAAATTATATTTACCACTTTTTGCAATATTCTTGAAAGTAAAGTTTGCGCAAGTTTAACTATAACTCTGTGGTTACCGGTGACATTAAAAACCCAAATTCAAATATTGAGTGGAGTTTTTAATCGTGGGAGCTTTTCATTAAATTATTTAAAACTTTAATTTTCCAGCTTAACCAATCCATGTTTAAATTAAAAATTTTACGAGTTAAATCCATAACAATATAGTTCCAAAAACCTTTTAGTTATGCAATCTTTTTACTTTATATTTTAGAATTAGAATTAAAAAAACTCAATAAAGGCTTGTCTAAAGTTTAATTTTAAATTGCTTTACGTTTGAATTTTTCATCTTAGCCAAACCAATTTTTGATTTAAATTTACAAATGCAACTAACTATTATTTAATAATTTAGAAAAGTTTTTAAAAATTATTCGTCATTGAAAATCGTAAAGCTTTTATTCGATGTTAAAATATTAAATCATCCGTTTAAAAGATATTTTTCTAATATGGTGCGAATTTTTAATTCTGAAAGTTACTGTATTTCCTTTAAACTTATAAAAAAATTACAGATGCATTAAAAGCTCGCATAAAGCTTAATTTTATTTTGACTAATTTTTTGTACGATAAGTGTTGATTGAAGTTTAAGTTATAGAAAATGAGTCGTACAGTTGTTTAAATGTTAAAAAAGCTTTAGGCCTAAATTAGTTCTAAGTAGTAACTTACGATAAAGCCGAATCGTAATTTTCATTTATATTTGAATACGGATATTTTATCGCGAGACTTACCTTAAAATTTAAAAAACTGATGAAATGGTTCGCTTCCCTAAAAGCTTGGCCAAAAATTGTCCTATATTTTTTAATTTTCAACTTAACCAATCGAATATTTTACCTAAATCGACAGTTAATGCCGTTTAATTAAGCTTCAAAATAATTCAGAGAATCTTTTGTGAAAGCTTTATAACCCAAACCGCAAATAAAATACTTAGAAGTTTTGAACTGTTAAACAATTTTCTTTAAATAAAAATAAATTGTACGGCTCTTTAGAGTACAAAATATTTTAGCTCTCCTTAAAAGTGCATTATTTAACTTGTAGTAATTTTTTATCGTCAGAGATATTTTAAAAGTAGAGTTTGTCAAAAGCTTATTTTTAATTTTTGCATTTTTTATTTATTTGAAACATTTTTGTTTAAATTAACAAATAAATTAAAAAATGTTCGTGGGTGCTTGTAACTTTTTGGTATGGTTATGATTATGAGCAAGGGCAGCCCGAAATATTAGGCCATTCATTCAGTGCTCACACCGGTTCAAATAGGATTTTAATATCCAATTGTAGTCGGCCCGCCACACACTCACAAAATAAAACAGACGAAAAGTTGTCGAAGCACTGATGCAAGACAACTTTCCGTGTGTTTTGCTATGTGAGTGCAAAGAAAAGTCGACCTAAAATTTGATATCGTAAATGTTTAATATATTTTTGTTTGGCACCTTTGCAATCAGGCAAAACTGCAGTCAGAGTAAAGAAGCAATTGATATTGATTTATAACCGATTAATAATTTAAACTAATTGTAAACTAGTATTTACATGCTCCGAGACCTATTCATAGACGCATAAACCATCGTAATCGGATTTATATTACGGATTTTAGATTTTTAGCCCTCAATTTCCGATCATTGGCTTAGACGATTTTTCTTAAACTACATTTTTATAATAAATGTGTTGAAATAGTTGAACTGCCCAAACGAAATCTGGTACAGTATTTACATGCTCGGAGACCTATTCATATAGGCATAAACCATTGTAATTGGATTTATATTACGGATTTTAGATTTTTTTGCCCCAATTTCAGACGATTTTATTTAAACTACATTTTTATAATAAATGTGTAGAAATAGTTGAACTATCCAAATGAAATCTGGTACAGTAGGTCCATGCTCCGAGACCTATTCATAGAGGCATCAATCATCACAATCGGATTTCTATTACGGATTTTAAAGTTTTAGCCCTTAATTTCCGATCATTCCTCGGACGATTTTTATTAAACTACATTTTTATAATAAATGTGTAGAAATAGTTGAACTATCCAATTGAAACTAGGCACGGTTTTTACGTGCTTTGAGACCTATTTATAGAGGCATAAATCCTCGTAATCGGATTTATATTACGAATTTCAAAATTTTAGGCCCAATTTCAGACGATTTTTATTAAACTACATTTTTATAATAAATGTATAGAAATATTAAAGCTATCCAAACAAGATTAGAAGATTCGCAGTCCAATATTTTATACAATTTTTTGTTTTTAAGAGTACGAAGCCCTGACTATAGTAAAACTATTTAAACACATACCATATACAAATTAAAATTTATCGTTTAAATTAGAAATTTGTAAAAGATCCAAAAAAGCAGTACACATATGAAAATAAAAAAAACAAAAACAATAAATTCCAATCGTCTTAATTCCAAAGCCCATTCTTTTACATACAACTCTTCTTCTTCCATATATACACATTATATACCAATTGTATGTATGGATATATTTATAATACGGACTGGAACTAACGTTTATGTCAAAATGTAAAAAGAAGTTAAAAACTAAAAAAAAAACAATATTTCCACTCAATAAGTTTTCTTGTACATAATATAGTTTGGTTCGTTGTTGTATGTATATGTTGTGTGTGTTCAGAATTTTTTTTTTAGCTGGTAACATGACACACATGAATGATCATATTAAAAATAAAATAAAAAAAACTTATATCCAGAGAGATATCTAATATACGATCATGTTATTCGTGTTATAATATATAATATATCGCGGGGAACAATGATATGGATGAATATTTCGATTAGTTTAAATTACTTGGTAATTTGATAGTTTTTTTTTTTTTTGTATATACAGTACGTACGTTAAAGACATTGCAATTGATAGTATATAAGTGGAGTGATGACGGTGACGTGCGAAACACCAAAAATCACTTCCCTTTCATGTTTTTGTCTTTTGAGTGTGCATATCGTATATATATATTGTTTATATCGTATAGGGTGTCTTAATATTCTGATTTCTCACAATTATTACCGTGCGCCAATTAAACCAATTAAAATGTCAAAATCGAACGAGAGCGCGCACACAAATTATATAAAATAATAACATAATTTTCTAACAATTTTACAATCGTACAGATGTTATAAAAATAGTTGCTATAATATTATTATGAATTTATGAATTTATTTACAAATTTACGAAATTTCTAATAAATTTTATACATTTTTTTTTATTACAAAATTAATTTATTTGACCTTTTTTTACTTTAGTTTATAAATCTGCTGCGATAATTATAAAATACTATTTTAATTTGATATTTCGACCTGAATCGATTTTTTTTTAATTTTATTAAAAATCGGGTTCGTCGCTTATAATCAAGTTTTTTGTTTTTTGAAATTTTATTTAATTTTATTTATTTCGATTCAAGGATGATCGAATTATTCAAGAGTTGAAAACCTTGCAAAATCTAAATCGTGCACACCTCATTACATATATATAAATTATTGGATATTAGAATGAGAAATGAATCACCGCCTAATGTACATTATATGTCTTTATATGTATATTAGATTATATACAGTGAAGTACGGAAGGCTCATTTGGTCATCGAACTTGTAACGAGCTGGGTATATACATATACATATATATGCACCATGTACACAGTAGAAAACATAAAATCAGATATATTTTCTCAATACTTGCCCTCTTGAATATTTGAACTTTTGCGAATATCGCGCACATCTTCCATTCGTGTATGTATACACAGAGGAATAGTATAAATATAGTTTATCATAACGAAATCATATCTTTTCTAACAACACAACACAACACACATATATATGTATATAATTTAAAAACAATTGTTTTTTTTTATTATTATTCTCACATATCTATCTATAGATGCATATATAAGTATATATGCGAAAGATAAAATATAAAATTATCTTAACATTAAGAAGAAAATATGCATATAATAAAAATACAAACCGCTGTGTGTTAAATCACAGTGAATTATTGTTATATACAGATTTTATACATTTTATTGTCAACTTTATAGTAAATATGTGATACGATTTTGATCAATATCAGTCGATTTGCTTTATACTCGCATATACATATATAAAGCAGAAGTGAGAGATGCGGTTCTCAGCTGGATATATATGCACGTACAATATTAAGTATCGTAACAAAATTGAATTGGTAATTACGATTGGCCTTAAGTTTACCGAAACAGTTTACGATAATATATGATCGAGAAATTCGCGTGAAGTTTGGCTTAAAATTACAAAAACAACGGTTAAGACTCATTTAGGATACACCTCACAAAAAACTGGCATAAATTGTACTTACATACAATATGCTAAAACACCCCAAACTTGAGTTTTAAATTTACAAAAGCTTTAATTTTATTCAGTTAGATTTAACCTTCAGCTACTCAGAACCTCATAAAGGTATTAGGATACGATACTTGGTTTAGTAGGAAAATTTTTGTAACGTCTCAAGTTTGTACTAATGCCAAAACACCCCTTACCTAAGTCACTTATCTTCTAGACTTACGAAAGCTTTTACAATTTTCAATTAGATAAAGCCCTTAGCTATCCAAAATCACACATTGGTAATTAAGCATAAGTCACTTACTTTCTAAATTTACGAAAGATTTTATTTTTCTCAGTTAGACTAAGCCTTCAGCTACTCAGAACCTCAAATAGGCATTTGGGTACGATGCTTGGTTGAGCGGAAGAATTTTTGGAAAATTTCAATTTTGTACTAATAAACAACATGCTAAACCACCCCTGACCTAAGTCCCTAATCTTCTACATTAACGAAAGCCTTCACATTTTTCAATTAGATCTAGACCTTAGCTACCTAAACGCACATGTATTTAAGTACAATGCTTGGTTCAGCAGAAGATTTTTTTTATATTTGAATTTTGTGAAACTTCCCTGACCTAAGTCATTTTCGAAATTTACGAAAGCTTTTATATTTTTCAGTTTGATATAGTCCTTAGCTACCCAAAAATATATGTAAGTATTTGGGTTTCATCCTTGGTTCCGCCAAAATTTGTTTTAAAAATTGTAATTTTGTACACGAACATACAACCTTGTAAAACATCTCTGACCTGAGTCATTTACTTTCTAAATTTACGAAAGCTTTTATTCTTTTCAGTTAGATTTAGCCCTCAGCCACTCAAAGCCTGTTATGTAAGTATTTGGGTACGATACTTGGTTAAGCAGAAGACCTTTTTAAAAATCTCAGTAAAAGATTTTTTTTAATTTGTAAAACATCCCTGAGCTACGTCACTTACTTTCGAAGTTTATATTTATATATATTTATATTTTTATATTTTTCAATTAGATTTAGTCCTAAATTACCCAAAAGTATAAAAAAGTATTTGGGTACGATCCTTGCTTCCGCAAAACAATGTTTTAAATATTATAGATGCAACATGGTAAAGCACCCCTCACCTCAATCACTTACTTTCTAAATTTACGAAAGCTTTTATTTTTTTCAATTAGATTTAGCTCTCAGCTACTCAGAACCCTATGTAAGTATTTGAGTACGATACTTGGTTGAGCGGCAGAACTTTTTTAAAATTTTTATTTTGTACTAACGAACCACATGCTAAACCACCCCTAACCTAAGTCACTTTTCTTCTAAATTTACGAAAGTTTTTACATTTTTCAATTAGATATGGCTATAAGCTACCCGAAAGCACATGTTTGTATTTAAGTGCGATGCTTAGTTCAGCAGAAGTTTTTTTTAGAATTTGAATTTTGTACTATCTTAACCCTTGTAAAACTTCCCTGACCAAGGTGGTCACTTACTTTCTTAATTTACGAAAGCTTTTATATTTTTTAGGTAGGTATAGTCCTCAGCTACTCAAAAACATATGTAAGTATTTGAGTGTGATCGTTGGTTTTGCAAGAGAATTTTTGAAAAATTGTATGTTTGCACTTACATAGATCATGGTAAAACCCGAGAGCTTATGTGAATATAAAGGTAGAATACTTGGTTGAGCTCGACAATTTTTTTTAAAATCTTGTTTTTGTTAGTAAACAAACAACATGCTAAACCACCCCTAACCTAATTCACTTATCTTCTAGATTTCGAAAGCTTTTACATTTTTCAATTAGATTTAAAACCCTTACCTACCCAAAAGCACATATTACTGCAATGCTTGGATTTTTGCAGAAGATTTTTTTTTTTTGTAATTTTGAACTTAGGCTGCGAACCAATTCGCGGGTAAAGTCAATTTTGATCAAATTTTCGATAAATTAATTTACCCTATTAAAAATTAGGGTAAACCGAGGACACAAAAGTAAATATTTAACGATAAGATTGGTCATGTTTTAATAATCTACGGACTGAGTAAAACAAAAACACTAAAAAACTACTTTTACCTTAGTAAATGGTTTACCCGCGAATTGGTCCGTAGCCTTACATGGTAAAACACCCCAGTCTTAAGTCAATTATCTTCTAGATTTACGAAAGCTTTTTTATCATCGTAATTTTGGCAATCATTATCCTTGTTAATTTATTTTTGTGATTTTGATTCGTGTGTTTAGAACAATCGACGTGCATTTGAACTGAAAATTGAAACGATCGCAATTACCCGTTTAATTAAGCTATTCGGTCTTTACTATAAATCGCTAAGCTAATAATAAATATTGCGATCGTTAAATTATATTGAAATTTGGTAAGTTGTAATTAAATTAGAATGCTTATGTAGATCACTCTCGAAAAATATGAGATAAAAGAGATATCTAATAAAGAGAATATGATCACGCGTAGTGAATCAAACACCAACTTTTTTGATTTGACCATAGTAAACCAATCATAATATAAAATACTATTTCGAAGGCTAAAATAAAATGGTTTAAAAGCCTAACTGTGTATATAACTTGACAAAAGATCAATGATCATCCGTTCTATAATAAGTTGTTAAAAATATTTTGATCGTCAACTAGACATAATATATCAATAAGCAAAACCAAAGGCAAATTTTGGGTTCTAATAAATTATAATCGAGCTGATGATCGCTTGATCATAACACAAAAAAATATTTGTGAAAATCACGATAAATTACAATTCTCAAGATTTATTATATGATCACACATGTTCGACCATCGCGATCATGATCATACGCCGGTATATAAGTTATAAGCTCAATGATCGAACTAAGTTAGGCATTTAGAAAAAAAAAACAAACACGAATTATAGGCCTTTAGATTTACGCTTCGAATTTATGGTCGAACTGGTGATCGCTCGATCATACATATATACATAAAATTATTGTGAAAACATGGTAAATTTAATTTCTCAACTTTCATTCGTATGATCACGTAAATTTGGAGATCAGTCATTTTTCACTATCGCATGATCGTTCGAGTTCTTAACCATTGCACATCAATTGATCGCAAATAGGCGAAGAAAAAGGTGAACTTGTAACTAGACCATAAAAAGCATTATTATCTATAGGTCTCCTCATAGCAAATATTGGCTCGTTATACAATTCTTCGGGAAATAGCTTGAAAAGTTTTCGATCATAAATTTAATGATCAATTATTTTTCAAGATCGCATCCGATCATTCAAATTAATATAATTAAAGTGATCGCAATCAAAATACCTAAACAAGATTGAAAGTGCACCACCATCCCGCATAGCATATTTAGGAAATAACAGATAAATTACTAAAGATCATGTGTGATCGCTCGTCGAAATTTTACGATTTCAATTCGCGATCGCGTAAATTCAATGATAATTTTCCGTGTAGCACATGATCGACGATCTCTCAAATTGTAAGTTAAAATGATCTCTCTGATCAGTTCAAATATTTTATTTTCCAATGATATGATTGACGTTTTGGCTTAACGCCCGCAACTTTGGTGTTATTTTCATTTCACATGAAACGTCGCAAAATATCTTTTGCTTTTGGTCACTTCAGTCTGATTTAGCCGATTAAAAAACAGATTTTTCATTTTTTCGATTTAGTCCGCTCGGAAAAGAAACCAAAAATGCGGGCGTGAAACCAAAACGTCAATCATACACTAACCATCGACGATCCCTTCACCATAACAATATATATATTTTGTTACAAGTGCACATACTGTGTGTGGGAATGGCTGAACATATTTATGTACAGTAGTTTATTATTTTATTGTTACATAAAGTTACAACAACAAAATTTAGATTTCTCACCATAAACCTAAAAAAAAAAAAAAATATATTTAGAAATGACCTTTAGACACACAAAACTATCAGCATTTTGACATTTTAAAATAAATCCATCATTTAAATGATCAATTGTTGTCCTTCATACCACTGGGTAATAAAAAATTTAATTTTAGATACTTACATACCTCAAGTATTTTATGTATGTATATATAGAGAATAGAGGTTAGGTTGTTTATTATACAATGAATCCGTTAATTGAAATCAAGATAAGACAAAATAACAATTTCCTCTTTATGTTAAAATTTATGTATACTCGTATACGAGTATTAACAAACCCACCAAACAAACCGTTTAACAATTTTAAATGTTAATCAAATTCAAGTACCTCTGCAGCGTATATATGTATACCTTGTCTAAGAATTTTATTAATATATTGACAATTTATGTATAATATATAGAAACGGCGATATTAAAATAACAAGAGCAAAACTAAAACAGTTTATTGACAACAACAACAACAACAAACGCGACATAAAACGCGGCATTTAACAATCATCGAATTGATGAGAAATAAAAACAAAACTAACAAGTTGTTGATGAACAATTCCAAGTATCATCAAATCGATCGAATCTGATTTTCTCTCTATATACACATTACACAAACATATCGTCGATGTCAATTTATCTTGGGTCTATATGTGTACTTAACACTTTTATGTTAGAAAAACAATAGCCGTGATTTAATTAATAAAAAAATAAAAAAAAATGTATTTACTCGCGCACTTAACATCTTAATGTTCAGCGAGTGCGGTGACACCTTCTCCTATATATAGTCCATTAAATTTTTATGTATAATGTTTGATTTATTAATGGAAGTTACACGATGCATATACTCCATTGTATGTATAAATATACACAGATGAGGTGAATGTGTAATTACGTACTCGTACACATAGTTGAGTGAGAGGATGCAACTTTCATTTACGATAGTTTTTTATTTAATTGAACTATCCGATTTCCTTTTTGGATGTACTGTATACATGCATACAATACTTATATCGATGACATATCGGAAAGATCGCGAAAATATATCGCGTATTTTTGATAAATTGCTTGTCCATATAACTATATACACATATACACCTATGTAAGATATATTTGAATGGGCGCGCGGTGTAAATCAGATTTCTTCATTTTCTTCGTGTGCTTGTTGTTGTTCACTCAAATGTGCTTCAAGATTTTTTTTTTTTGTTTGATAATAATAATGGATGTTAATTGAAATTAATTATGCATAGCGTATTATTATTATTATTATTGTTATTGTGAATATTGCGATTGTTATTGTTTTGATTCAGAGGAGATTGACTTAATGGAAATGTTATGTATAGTTGCGCTTCCTTGATGAAGTTCAAATCAATCGAAAATAATTGACATGGTATATATGAAATGTCAATGGAACCTGAATGCAATTGTTATTTTTTATTATATGTAGATATGAATTAATTGTTGTGCCGGTTGGATTGTCATGTTAATTTAATTGATTTGTGTGGGGTCGATAACATTGCGCGCTTTGTCGGATTTGGATAATTTCGTTAAAAATTGGATTATTGTTTTTGTATGAATGGGGTTTTGGACTAGGATTAAAGTATCACTGTGTAACAGTGTGTTTCTTGTGGGTACTCTACATCGTTCAATAGGATTACTAATGCTTGTACCAAATTTGGTATCTAATCTTCGAATTTATGCTTAAATCTCGCATCGTTATCTCCGAGCTAGATGATAGTTTAGTTTCAGTCAAAGTTACCAGGGATTGTCCACAAGGAGGGTTGCTTTCACTTCTTTTGTGGCTGTTGGTCATTGACAAGCTTTTTCTAAAACTTCAGAAATCCTGCCTCATCGCTCAAAGTTACGATGATTAAATGGTTCTAACAGTTTCTAGTACGCATTTGAATGTCTTATCTGATTTAACGCAACACGCTTGTATCATTGTAGAACAGTGGTGGACATAGGAATACTAATGGATTTTCTGTGCCATCTCTTTTTGGGTGCAAGATTAATAGATCAGCCTACGTCAAACACCTTGGTATAATTTAGATAGTCTACTCTCTTGGAATTATATCATCTGGATCAAAAACTACAAAAATCGACAGCAAGTTTTTGACAATGCAGAAGAGTTTTTGCTAATTCTTGGGGCCAAAATGCTTTCTTTTATCTATAAATCACTGGTTCTATCAATGCTAGCACAGCAATCTGTGATTTGGTGGCCAGTAGTCAATTTAAAATCATCACTTGCTAAACTCAATACTTTGCAAAATATCGTTTGAAGGGCTGTTACTGGAGCCATGTTTTCGACCCCGCTTCTAGCTATGGAGTCTATTCTACCTCTGCCCCAGCTACAGTCATTCACTCTTAGCGGTGTTTCGCTTGAAATGTGTTATGGCGTGGAAAGCATTCGGCACTATTTCGGGACAAAGGTTAATTCTTAGAATTTAACTTTTACAAATCATTTGAGGTGGTTTACCCATCGATAGATATGTGGTTCTCATCAAAATTTATCAAGCGGATATCTGAATCGCTAGCATTTTTTTCAGGATTCTGGCTTCGGTATCTGCTGCCTCTATTTTATCAATCGTCAAGGTCTTCCAACCTGGTTCATAAATCGTATCCTTCCAACCATCAATTGATTAAATAAAAAATTCTCTGGATCTAATCCAATAAATTTTGCAAATTAGCCATACATATGGTGTGGTAAAATGAACCTATCTAACAAAGACAAAATATTCCGATTTCTTTGGCGGATCGCCAGTGTCTTACAATCTGAGTTAATTATCATTCCCTAGGAAGCGTCAATAAACATAAAATTTGGTAAAGATTTTTAGATTTTGCCAATTGGCCAAATGTACTTATTCCAACATCACAAAATACTAGCATCTGTCTGGCAAATTTCAAAATTCTCTAGGAACAGTTAATATTTTTGTCATAATGGAGAAGGTCCATTCTATCCCATGAACTAAATGTCATATTGGAAAGGATTCTTGGATCATCTCCACAGAATTTTCCGTTTTACCAAGCTTCTCGGACATCTGAAATGTTTTTTTTTTCAAGTTTGGATTTCCATATGTAGAATATTCTATCTGCCAATCATTCGTGAAACTCTTTGGTGCCGGCAAAGGCGACTGTAGCCATTATAGAAAGATTCTGAACTGTATAGCTAGTTGTATAAATTCTATAATTAATTAATGCATTGAGATGAATTTATAGAAAAATAATTGAATTTCTGGAATTTAATAAATTTTCGAATTTTATAAATATTATATGAGGGAAGACCAATTTTGTTTGAAGGGAAATTTCGATGAATTTTTTTGAATTTTACGAATTGTACCCAGGTGAATTTTGTTATGTTTTAAATTCAGAGAAATTTCGAAGACTTCCATTAATTTTAAAATTTTACGAATGTGGAAGATTTTTATAAAATTTTTAAAATTATGTAATTTTATAAACTTTATACATTTTAAAATCTTGCAAAGTGGTGAATTATATCAAAATAAATGGATTTCGTAAAATTTGTAAAAAAAAATAAATTTTAAGAATTTTTTAAATTTACGAATTTGCAAAATTGTTATAAATTTTGAAATTGAGTTTTATAAGTTTTATGGTTATTTTTTGCTAGAAATTTGAGTGCGGAAAAAATTAATTAAATTTCATGAATTTTTGAATTTTATACAAGTATGGAAGGTTTTTATAAAATTTTTAAAATGTAATAAAATTTTATGAATTTCAGAACAGTAAAATTTTGTTTCAATCTTTACTGATGTAGGCGAACGGAATTTTGAAAAAAAAATTTTATTACGTACAAATTTTTTGAATTTTATGAATTTTACGGAATTTTATGAGTTTTTTCAATTTCATTAATTTAATACATTTTAAGAAAACTTGCCAAGTGGTGAATTTAATAAAAGTAGTTGAATTTCATGACCACAGATGAATTTCATGAGTTTTAAACAAAGAAAATAAAAAAATTTTTCATGAAATTTATTTGTGAAAAAATTTTGTTAAAATTTTGAAATTCCTTGAATTTTATAAAAGTGTAAGAAGGAAAATGAATTTTTGAGTTTTTTGAACGAAATGTCGGTGACTGCAGATGAATTTTTGAATTGAAATTTTATAAATTTATTAGATTATATATATATATATATATATTAGATTACAAATGAAGATTTCAGTTTTTCTGAATTTTATAAATTTGGAAGGATGTTAAGAAATTTTCGGATTTTACCAATGTGAATTTTGTTGCAATTCCAATAAAAATGTATAACTGCAGATGGGTTTTGTGCAATGCAAAAATTTTTATGAATGCTGAAAAAGAATATTATGAATAAAACATTTTCGATATTTCATGATATTGAAAGGAAAATCCATTTTTATGAATATTTTGAATTTTATCAAATTTTTGAATTTCAAGTTTTGAATTTTTTAAAATTTCAAAATTTTTCTGTATTCTATAAATTTTTAAAATTTTAAAAATTATACGTGTTGAATTTTTTATAAAAGTAGATGAATGGCAACAAATGAAGTTGCAAAATTTTGGAAAATAAAATTTTATATGATTTTTGAATTTTACGAATTTTATGAAATTTTTGCATATTATGATATTTATTTTCAGGAAATTTAATGTATGAAAAAATTTAATTAATTATTTGAAATCTCTCGAATTTTATAAACTGTATGACGGTAAATTAATTTTATGATTTTTTCGAATGCAGAGAAATTTCAATGACTGTCGATGAATTTTTGAATTAATTCATTTTATAAAATGTCGAAGAATTTTCATAAAATTTTTGGAATTCTGAATTTAGAGGAATTTTAAGAAATTTTTTAATTTGATAAATGTTGGAGAGTTTTTTAAAATTTTGAAAAGTTATCAATTTGTGCGAATTTTACGAATAAAAAAGATTTTTCATTGAATGTGTTGAATTTTATAAATTTTTTGAATTTTGAGATTAGTTTGCAACTGGTCAATTTTATTTAATTTTCTGACGAATGATTTTCTGATGAATTTTAAAAAAAAAAAAAAATTTGGTATTATCTGTCTTTTATATTTAATGAATATAAAGGCAGGTGAACTTAATTATATTTTGCATTTCGAAGGCCGCCTTTTATTTTAGAATTTTGCGAATGTGGAAGAATTTATAAAATTTTGGAATTTATGAAATGTTGGGATTTTATGAATTTTTTTAAATTTAGTTTTTAGATAGATATGAAAGAATTTTACGGAATTTTGAAAAATAATATACTTGTAAAAGGGTTTGAATTTTACGAATTTTAAACTTTTTAAGAAACTCTACAATGAGATGTTTTTATGACAACAGATGAATTTCATGAATTTTGTGAAAGAAAATCAGTTTTATAAATTTTAAAATTTTACGATTTTGCGAAATTTTTATAAAATTCTAAAAGAATTTTTTGAAATTTAATGGATGTTGAAAAATATATAATGGTTTTTTGGAATTTTAATGAATTTTTGAGATTTGTTTGAAAATGGAAAATTTTATAAATGTAAACCAATTTTATGATATCAGATGAATGTTTGGACTTTTAATGATATGACACTATACGAATATGGAAAATGTTAGAATATTTAGAAAAAATATTTGAGCTTTCATGAATATTTCGAATTTTTTTGTATTAATACTTAAATGAATTTTGAATGGTTTGCATAGTTTTACAAATTTCGAGAATTTTCAGGAATTTTAAAAATTTCACAAATTTTAATAAATTTTAAAGTTTTTTTTTGCGTGAGTTTTACGAATGCAGTTGAATTTCGATATTTTACAAATGTAGGAGAATTTCCTGAAATTTTTTGAAATTTATGAATGCAAATTTTTTGATTTCATTAATTTTATAAATTTAGGAATTTAATTTTAAAATGTATAAATACGGTTTGAAATTTTTATTGTTTTATGATAATGACGACCTCTTGAATCATCCCAGTGTTAAGTACCACACTACTGTCTGTTAAGATATCAACTACTGTCGTGAATTTTCTTAAAAAGAAAAATACTCGGAATTTATTTTCCACATAAGAGTCAAGCTATTTTAAGAATGCGCAAAGTGTAATAATATGACAGATGACTTTATGTGTACCATGAACTGTTAAGAGTTAGTTTATTTATATCTTAAATTATTATTATTGTTATTAGTAATAGTAATAATAATAATTTGCATAAATTTATACACACACATGCCTACACACACAAGAAAATATGTTTTTGAAAGATAAGATGTAAGGTGTGAGATAAATACAAATTATTCGTCTTCTTCGCGAGCTCTTCTTCTATTCGTCTTTGTAATCATATTTCTTATTATTTATAAGTACAGCAAACATTTTAAACTCTTCTTATAATCTGTTAAAATATGATTATTTGCCTTTTGCATTTCTAAATGATTGGAATTGTACGCGTTATCGCGCTGCGATACACCATGACATTGATAAATTAAACGAGGCTGATACATAAAGATATATAGTTACTGCGCGCATATCATGTGTATGGTATATACATATATTATATATACATATGATATTATGAACTTCACTTAATATTCTGCGCACATTACAACCATTTTCACGAAATGCAAAATTTTTTTTTTTGCTTGTTTTTAACGACATCATCAATTGAAAACAAAACAACAGCAGAAAAAATATAAATTTTTTTGTCAGTAAAATCACGTTATTTTCATTACATCTTATTGTCGTCGTCGTCGTCGTCTTCGTCGTTTAAAAATATTTTAATTTTGTTGGCTGTTCTTCTCTCTCTTGGTTTGGTATAATTCATTTTTGTGTGTGTATATAGATATATTTCTTAAGTAATACCGCGAATAAAATTTATAAAAAAAATTGGCGAGGAAGAAGATACACTCTTAAGAGTAAAAACAATTTTATTTTTTTTATTTACAATGTCAAGAGTATTAGCTGTCGGGGCTTTAGTTTTGTATTTTTGACTCATATAGATTTTAATGAGTTTGCGAATTTGGTATTTTGCGCGCGGCTAAAGAGCTGTGGGAAATTGTTTTATTTTTTTCGGTGTATGTGCAAATATGCAAAATATATATGCGCGATGACGATACACATATTATCTGAATTATATAATTGCGTTTGATAAGTACTGCCATTCACGTTTGGAAGGTATTTGACCAATACGAAAAATTTTGTAGTAATTTAAATCTCATACTTCCACTTCGCACTTGCAATACTACAGGAAGCTGTAGCAAAATAGCATAGTAGTCGAATTTTATTAGATATTAAATATTACTAGTGGGAGGTCCCACCTCCAAGATTCAACATAAATATTTGTTTGAATTATAAAAATAAAAAATCCAATTTACTTCCGATTTATGCACCTGCTGCAAAATTCCCACACCAATCAAATGTGAATTCCCAAAACTGATGTATTTTTTTCATACCATATCTGTCACATACGATAAATGTCACAATTTTGTGTTTCTTAATTTTTATTTTTATTTCTCACAATCACAAATAAGATGCGATATAATTTTAATGTCATCATGCCTCCGGAATTATATTATTATAGCTACGATTATTATACAACTCCTCCAAAAATAAAATAAAAATATAAATAAATAAAAAATCCAATCAATTGATTTCGTTTCTAAATTTGGTACCGAAAATCTTATATTTTATAAAATTTATTCCAAATTCTTGTTCTGTGTATGTTGTGTCTTATCAGAATGAACGTGATTTAAATTTAAATTTATATATTTAAAAAAAAATCTGATTTAATTTAATTATTTACAAAAATTCTTATTTTCCAGATGTCGAAGTGGATGGCGTGGCCCACTATGTAACGAGTGTATGGTGTATCCTGGTTGCCGGCATGGATACTGTAATGGAAGCGCATGGCAATGTATATGCGATACGAATTGGGGTGGAATACTATGCGATCAAGGTAAGATGAATTAAATGTAGTTAGTTACACACGATATATTCTCGTAACATTTTTTTTCTACACATTAATTTTAATTAAAAAGAAAACTTTAACAAGTTAATGTTGGGCAGACACAAACGATAAATTAAACGAGTTTATTGTTGAAAATATGAATTTTTTGACAGATATTTTGAACCAACAATTTTTTTTATGTAGATGGGTAATTTGGTCTATTATTTATTGGGAAGGGAAGTAGTTATGTATTATATACGTTTAAAAATTATATCAGTTTTAATTTATTGAGATATGAGAGGGGTGAGTGAATTTTTGTGGTCGAATAAATCATAGAATTTTTCCTAACAAGTGTTCAACTTGATTTAGTTGAATTTAGTTTTTATTGTTTAGCTGCGGTATGTTTTATATATCTTTGAATAAATATATTCAAAATTTTCAACACCCGCACGATATATCTATATTTTTAAGACCAAGATATTTAGTTAGCCGAAAAACAAATGTGCGGCTTTAATTGAAAAAAAATGTTCATCTCCTAAAGGCCAAACCAGTTAGATTAGGTGACTTAATCAGATTGTTTGTGTATATTCAGAAGTGAACTGACTTCAGATCAAATTAACGATCGCAGTAAATGACTCAGCCGAATCAACGAACTAAATAGATTCACGTGGCTTAAGTCAGTTGTTTGAGTCTTCAACAACAACAACAATTTAAACGCAGGCTGTATATTATTTTTATCGTTGAGGTAAGTGACTTAACTTTGTGACTTTATCCAACCCAATTCAAACAGACTTAAATTTTCCAGCAAACCCAACAAATTATGTCCCTCACTTAAGTCAGTGATTGAAAAACAAGTGAACTAAATTAATCGAAATACACATTATTAAGGTAATCATGACGTTAACCAGCGACAAATCGTCTATGGCCAATTGAAAAGCTTTGCCAATAGATCAAAATCATATTTTTCAAATTTAAGTCAATTGACTTAGAGATTACATCAAATTACTTGGCCAATTCAATAGACTAAATAGATAAAGGTAGCTTAAATCACGTATACATAAGCTCAACTTAAGTAAATATTGTTATAAATTATGCTCGTCAAAATATTAATTTAAATTTTATGTAATTTTATAGGCTCATGAAAAGTAGGTTTATGATAAATTTTGAATCGGCTTAAATATGCTATAGAAGGTTAAGCACAATTAAATCAACAAATTTTTAATTTTTAAACCGACTTAAACTGATTGGTAAATTACTAAATCAGGGATTTATTTTCTTAATAATACATTTTTCTGAATACATTTTTATTTAGAATCCCTCTTAAGTCGAACTACACATGTGAAGTAGTCGAAACGGAATTATTTAAGTTGATTTTTTGTAACCGGCTCAAGCCGATATTTATAATAATCGTTGCCTACATTCCAATTGTTTTACTCGACCGACCAATTTTATTTACACAGCTAAAACTGAGAATAGCATATTCACAAAGTAAATTGTCGTAAGCGGTCTTGAAGTGAACAGATTTAAGTCAGTAAATTTATTCATAATGGTATAAAATTAAATCAAGTTTTCTCACGCTAATTAGCTTAAATTATTATACTAGCTAGTTTTAACAGACTTATGCCAAAACCATATTTTTATGAATTTAAGTCAAGTGATTTAAGCCAAATTTGGAAATGGAAGGATTAATCTTAAATTCATGAATACCTACTTAAGCCGAATTACCAAACTAGTTTCAACGGATTAAGGCAAAAATAATATTTTTCATTTTTAAGTCAATTGACTTAAGCCAACAAAAAAATTAAAATTAAAAAATTAGCTGCGGCATGTTTTATATACATTTGAATTTCTAAAGTCTAAATCAGTTAGCCAAATAAATTAGGTCAGGTGACTTAAACAGGTTGAATTCAAATAACTTCAAAAGTATAACTTAAGGCAAAAATAAGCAGCTAATACGAAGTTAGTCAAACAAAATTAGAGACCACATTAAATTTCTCAACCAATTCAATAAGCTAGATAGATTCAAGTGGCTTAAGTCAAGCAAAACCTATTTAAGTCTTGACGCACTAAACCAATTTGTGAGCCAAATTTGCACTAAACCAAAGTAAGTGACGTAACTTTAACAGTTTACCTTATCTTAAATTTGTCAGCAAACCCAACTTAAGTCAATAATCTTTTTAACTTACTCGGCTTAAATCAGTGATTTAAAAACAAGTAACTTAAATTAATGAAAATAATCGTGGTTAACTTAATGGTGACGTGAATCAGCATAAAATCGTACATCTCAAATTGAAAAGCTTTGGTAATTTTATCGATTTAAGCCGAGTTAAAAAACTAGTTTCAATGAACTTAGGCCAAAATCATATTTTTAAAATTTAAGTCAAGTGGCTTAAGCCAAAAATTTTTTGGAAAGCAAGGTTAACCCTAATGAAACTGCTTAAATGTATCGGTTAAATTAATCAACTTAAGCCAAGTAACAGTAAAACCAAATAACTTAATTGACGCTTACTTAAACCAAGAATAATTTGCTAATCATGAAGTGAGTCAGTTCAAATTATAGACCACATTAAATTACTCAGCCAATTCAGTACACTAAATGAATACAGGTGGCTTAAGTCAGGTATAACAAATTTCAGTTCTAAACCACTAAAAAAATGTAAACAATTAGTTGTTCGCTAAAGTACTCATTTATTAAATTACTTAACTTTAACCAACTTAAGTCAAAAAATTGTGATCGTCCCAATAATAATTTTAACATGATTTTTTAACTAAATCGATTAAAGTCAGTGATTGAAAAAATTGACTTAAAATAATACAAATAAACGTGTTTTAGAAAATGGTCAGGTGAATCAGTGTTAAATCATATTTTTCGAATCGAAAATATAACGAGCATTCAACAATGGTTTATTATGAAGTGACTGTGTGGTACTTACAAATCACATAAAATTACTTAGCCAATTCAGTAGAACAAATATATCCAGGTGGCTTAAATCATGTAAAGCACATTTGAATCCTTAACCACCAAATAAATAAATTTGCTGTCTTGAAGTGAACAGGCTTAAGTCAGTCAATTTTTTCAAAATCGTCTAAAATTAAATCAAGTTTTTCTCACGCTAATTAGCTTAAATTATACCTAGCTAGTTTTAACAGACTTACACCAAAATTATATTTTTTAGATTAAGGGCTAGTAATTTAAGCCAAAATTGGAAATAGACTTAAGCCTAGTTATCAAACTAGTTTAAATTTTTTTACTAAACCGACTTAAGCGAGTTATTTTAAGACTATACAAATTAACTGACTTCTTTTCAAATGACTATTAAGAAAAACAGAATTATAACTCAGCCGAGCTAAGTGAACTGGGAATTTAAGGTGGCTTAACTCTCTTTGGCAAACACTTAAGCCAACATTTTTATTTTTTAAACCGATTTAATCTGATTGTCAAATTACTAAATCAAATATTTAACTAACCCGTGATTGCATTTTTATTTGGAACTTCACTTAAGTCGAACCACACATGTGGAATTTATTTAAGCTGATTTTTTATGATTCGGCTTAAGTCATATTTTAAATAATCGTTGCATATTTATATTGATAAATGTTTTACTCTACCAATCAATTTTCCTAACACAACTCAAACTGGAAATAGCATAGTGGCGCAATAAATTATCACAAGCGATCTTGAAGTGAACAGGCTTAAGTCAGTCAATTTATTGATAATAGTTAAAAATTAAATCGATTTTTTTAGTAGAAGGATTAAATTTATGAATACCTACTTAAGTCGAGTTGCAAAACTCGTTTCAACGGATCTTTCGGGGAAAATCATATTGTTCTAATTTAAGTCAATTGACTTAAGCCAACAAAAAAAATTGGAAATAACAAGATTAACCGAAATGACAATGTTTAAATTTACCATGAAGTGAATTAGTTGAAACTAAATCAGTATATTATTCTGGGATAAATCAACTGACTTAACAGTAAAACCAATTAACTGAATTGTAGATTATACTTAAGCCATGAATAAGAATTTGTTTACTACACCGACTTATGTCAATTATTTTAAGACCAAACAAACTAACTGACTTCCTTTCAAATGACTATGAAGATAAACATAATTATAAGTGAGCTGGGAATTTAAGATGGCTTAACTCCATTTGGCAAACACTGGAGGTACATTTTTGATTTTTAAACCGGTTTAATCTGATTGTCGAATTACTATAATCACGGATTTAATTGACCCGTGAATTGCATTTTTATATAAAACTTCACTTAAGTCGAACCCACGTGGAATTTATTTACGCTGATTTTTTGTCAATCGGCTTAAGCCATATTTATTTATCCCTGTTAAGTGGCGCAGTAAATCGAAAACGGGATTGAAGTGAACAGGCTTAAGTCAGTCAATTTATTCACAATGGTTTAAAATTAAATCGAGAATTTCTCACGCTAATCTCACAAAAATCAACCACTCTGATGATCAACTGTTCAATTATATTAGCATCCCACAACCCTTATATAGTAGCTTATTTATAACGACAATATCGATAAAAATAAAGTCATCTCTCAAATTATCTACCTGTTAATTTAATATTGATAATTTTTCATAATTTTCCCGATTAAATCAATAAAATTTAAAAAAAAATAAAGACACCCCTCTAACAAAAAATGCACCCCTAATTTATATACGTAAGGCAACGAACGTCATAAATAATCCGAAATTTAAATTCTTTTCAATTACGACAAAAACAAAAATAATTTAGAAAAAAAAATTAGGGGATGAAACGGAACAATAATCTAATCAACAGAACAATCTATGTATATTTTGTGTAGATAGGATGTAGTTAAGGGTCGCGCGATTAAATGATGATCATAAGTAAATTAAACGAACATAAAACGGTTAACCGCATCGATGCATAACGTAACGATCATGCGTATATATGTAGAGGGGTTGTTTATACGTCATATGGATAAGATGATTGTTCCTACAAGTCATATGTGCGAATTTGGACAAGTGTTTATTACACCACTTGTACATTTGCCTTAATTCACATGTGCTCAATTCTTTTATGTACATGTATACATAATTGTCGTCGTTGCTGTATTGTGTGTCACCGCGATGCGATAATTTTATTTTGTGATTGTCGCGTTTTTTTGATTAATCGCTTACACACAATTTAACACAACGACGTGAAAATCTCAAATTTGTTATTCTGGGAATTTTATTTTATTCTGTTCTACATACACAAAAGATTTAATTTTAATTTTTTTCTGTTCCAGATTTAAATTTCTGCGGTACTCATGAACCGTGTATGCATGGTGGGACATGCGAAAATACGGCGCCCGATCAATTTCGTTGCACATGCGCAGATGGTCTGTCCGGCATACGTTGCGAAGTGGTGGAACATCCGTGTGCCACCCTTCCATGCAAGAATGGTGGTACATGCACGCTCAAGGATCCGGGTAAATATGAATCGTCGGCTAGTCAAATAAAACCGATTTTGCACGAATCGCAGGTGCAACCGGTTGTGCTGCGTGGTATGCGCGGTATGAGCTCAATGGGGAAACCGGTTTCAAGTCGTTTAAACGAACAACGTGACATACTAGGATTAAACACATTAAAGTCACAGGCGATTGTGACAGCGGGTAATACGAAGCCAAATATAGCGGAATTTACGTGCTCGTGTGCACCGGGCTGGACGGGATCAACGTGTGAAATAAGTGAGTAACGATTTTTATTTATATAATATATGGACGTATATTTCTAAGAAATTCGATTAAGTTAAGCAGCGCATAATGAAAAATCATTGTGGACCATTGAAGATATGGTGGGCGTAGTTTTTAAAAGTCCTTGTACATTTTATTTCTTATATAATTTATTTTAATGATTGAACCAAAATTTTTTAATTTTTTTTTTTGTTAGCTTCTTGATATTTTCTTAAATTCTAAAATCATTAATTTTTATTATTTTGATGATTTTTTAAGATGATATATACTCGAGAACCTAAAAAATCTCAATAATAATAAATCTTTTTATTTTTTTTTGTCTGCGTTAACGTTTTTATTTTTAAGACAACAAACGAAAAAACTTAAAAAAATAATAATAAAAATAAAATAAGAAAAGAGATAAAAATTCTTTGAATAATTAATTATCTAATTTTTAAAAAAAAAAAATTAATTTTTTTGGTTTTTTTTTTTGGGTATTTTGGCTGGCTCGCGTGTTTTAAACATTTGATTGGACAGTCAATCAATTAATCGAACGAGAATTTTAAATTTAACGTTTATTTATGTGCGCGCCTCTTAATTGCGTTAATTAAATTAAACAAATAAAAATTAATGTTATAACGAGCTTTACACACAAATTAAATGTCTGGGAAATATTGTTGCGAAATTTTGAAGCTACATAATTGTACCACTATTGAAATTACCCGATTCTAGCGTCACTTTTTGTTGTTAAGTTCACCACTTATATGTAAACTCACTTCCTATGCACAAAAATTGTACACTGATCGAAATTTAATGCATCTTGGAACCTGACCTTCCACTAAACCTTCTGCAAAAATATCTTCCATTCAATACACTTAAAATTGACCAGAACAAATAAAAATTCCATTTGCTCCAATTAAATCCTGAATAATGCTTGAATATGTGCAAGTTGATTATAATCTTTTGGTATATCTCAATTTCACACCAAAATTTCGTTCTTAATTATAAAAACACTTAAACTCATTTATATATATATATGTATGTAGGTACACGCGGGGTGACAAATTTATGTATGTTTAATAATTCGCCGATTAAGATAACGTCAGTTTCTAAAAATAAAATTCAATCGAGTTAAAATTGATTCGCGCGTAAACTATATATGATCTGTAATATGTAAAGTAAATCGAATAACCTTAATGATCGAGTAAACGACGAACCTGATTTTAGTGTGTTACATTCCTATATATTTTATTGCATTTGGATTTCATATAAAAAAAATAAAAAAAAACACTTAACACGTTTGTTATAGTTTAGGGGCCAAACACACCAAACCAGATTATTTTATGTATTTTTTAGTTCAGTTATATGATACTTGGTACAGTTGATTAAAAAAATACCACAACAAAATATGTTAAACGCACCGGAAACATTTTTTTTTTTTTTTGTAACAACAAATCTTGCATTCAATTTATTATATTTAAATTCATATGATTTTGATCTATACCGCGCGCCGATTTCAATTCCTTGTGTTATGACAAATTATTATAATTAATCGATTGATGGTGTTGTTGTTGTCAGCGATTGTTTGAATTGATAAAAATGACAACAACAAAACGACAAAATATTGTTGGGTAACAGTTTTTATTGTAAATTGAATTTTATTTTTATCTTTTGCATGTCTGCCTTTATGTCTTACGAGGAATTCGTGGAATTTTGCTTTTGATGGGTGGATTGTTTTTTTTTTTTTTTTTTTGGTGGAGGTGTTTGGCGATTTCCTTCGATTATTTGATAAATTAGTAAGAAATCCGGTAATTAGGAGGAACATATTATAATTTGTGATTAGATGTCTTCCTTTCATTCTTTTTTTACATTTGTAATGAATCTTGCAAATTAGACCTGCCACCAGACCTTTTTATATTTCCCCATTTATTAATAAATTTTATTGTAGCTTATAAACCACTTTAGCCAAAACAGACATTAAAACCTGCTTCCAGACTACCTTCCGCCTCCGCAATATACGAAATCCATTGTTAAACTTGATATATGTTTTATAAACACACACACACACACACAAAATAAATTTAGTTATTAATCGACCCGATATATTCAGCTTCTGAATCTGTGTATCTCGAAAACACATATAATACACAAAACAAAAAAAAAACAAAATCTTAATCCACATGATGTCTTTTGTTGAAGAAAATAAAATAAATTCTATTATTTTAGTCATGTCAAAACTATAAAAATTGAATAATAATAAAAAAAAAATAATAACAACATCTTTTGTCTGTGTGTTAAGATGTTAAGCCAGGCACCATACCAAAACCACCGCAGAAAGTCAATGTCTTAATTTATATGTTAATTTACGAAATTATTGTATTTGTGAATAAATTTGAATGCGCGAAAATATTTATGATTTTTTAATTAATGTATATCGCGATATATCGATTGTCGATTGTCGCGCGCGCGGTAGGGATTTTTAACGTTATTCAAATTTAATTAAAATACATTTTTTTTTGTTCACCACCACACGAGATCTCGAGATGATCGAGAGATATTAAATCGAATCGAAAAATATATGTCATGTCATTTTTAATCAAACGTCTAGCTATCTGTAATGAATTGTTTGTAATGTGTAGGCATATATCGAACGAAACCGATCGTATGTGTATATATACATATAGTGAGGCGGTGTGAACAAATTAGTTTTTCGGTAATTTATAAATGTGCGTGGGCACGGAGGTGGTAAACCGTTAGACGTTTGTATATTATGTACAAAGTAATTACATTTTGTTGTTGCTAGTTTAACTACCTACCTTTTACTACGCCATACATATTAATGATCATTAGAATATGTCATGTGAAGTTTTTGTTTAGGAATTTGCATTGACCAACTTTTATTTTAGTTTTCGGTTTTAAATAATTTTTTTTTTTTTTTGGCAACTTGATTAATGTCTTATATATACACAAAAATATTTTATTTTTATATCGATTAAGATTTAGTTGGAAGATTAGGTTAAATGTTATTTAATATGGCGGATATGACTCAAGCAACAAGCTTAAGATAAAACTTTATTGGATTTCAGTCGTGAAACAGGTTCTATTAACAAAACAAAATAAAAAATACTTTGTATATTCAAAACGTAAGACATTTAATTAAAATATAATAAATATAAAATTGATCAATTAATTTACAAGTCCACCATCTTTATATGGTGTCTTATACAACGTAACCTTTCTTAAGTATATATAAATCCTAGAAACATTTATTTCACAAACACACAAATATACGAAATGTGTTAAAAACCACACAAGAATTTTTATTCCTTTAAGAATTTCTATTGTCTGTTTCTATTATCCGTATGGTGTGATGCGCTACCATTAATTTCGTTTTCGAATAAAATAAAATAAAATTTGAAGTAATTTGCATAAATGAATAATTAATTATTGATTAAAAAAATACTAAAAAAATAAAAATTCTAGTTTATTGTGTATATATGGTTCTAACTTCATTCCATTTAAGGAATTGGATGAACATTATGAGGTTTCATCATCATTGTTATGGTTTTTTGCTTTTTAATTAATTCAGAGTCACGTTTGGGTGTTTGAGAAAAAGAGTTCAAAGAGTGTCAATATCTTTGTAAACCAATACTTGAGAAATTCGATATAATTAGTAAATTCGATGATGTGTTGTATGCGCTTCAATATATTGTCAATATATAATGTTGAAGATGTCATTGAGCACATCTGTCGTACTTATATATTATTATAGTTATATGATAATATTTGCTTTTTAGTGTATCATAGTTTTTTTTGTTTTTTGCATCTTGGACCTAAGACCTCCCACTGTCAAATATGTTTTTTTTCAAAAATTTAGCTTCTCGAATGTTTGGCACGTACTTCCAGTTAAAGTGATTGATTCTCAGGCGATTTACCCAAACGACACCAGTCAACCTATATAAACATCACGTTACATCACCATCGACTATATAATGTCAAATCATTGTCATCTGACTACCATAAATGCAATTTTATATTTGATCCGATATTTGCATTATCCAAACAAGGAGTTAACCTGTTTATCTATAATTTATATTACAAAACAACATTATAGTTTACACTATAATTAATTTATTATCAATTAAAATTATAAATATAAACGAAAAACATTTTTTTGCTTTTCCTAACCTGTCATTATGCCATGTCATTCTGCCGTAGTCGGCGCGGTATTATTATTTCATTTTAATTTCGATGATTAGTTGATAATGATAATGATTTTAAATCAATTGTGAAAATATTCCACAAAGTAAAACAAACAAGAATGTCCTTTCTGACAAGAGACGACGTTGAATATATGTATATATGTACATACATATATAAATATAAAATACTTGTTCGACCGGATCGATGAAAATCAGAAAGACAATCAATATCAAAATTATTGATTATGAAATATTTCCACACACACATACACAACTATTATTTATTTATTATTATTATTAAATTATTTGTATATACAATTTTTATCTGTAATTATAGTTTTTTTTTTTTTGCTTTATGTACTTACATTTTTATATATAAAAGAAACGCGCTTCTTTTTGTACATTTCTCAAAAGTTGAATCAGATTAAAATAATTATGGATAATATATATATACGAATCTATCTCACAAATGTAAAAGAATAATTAAATTTTCTTTGTATGTATACACTGTATCAAGTTGTTTTTTTACGATTTTTTTTTTTAATAGTGCGAAAGGTATGCAATTCCAAGGAACAAAAGGTGATTGTCTAGTAAAATTGCATTCGAATACTGTATGTACACATCGTCAAAATTCAGTTTCGAAAGAAATCACGTTTCTGGAAGTGTTGGGCATAAAACTGTTTTCAGTTTAAAAAAAAAAATTATACCACGAAATAAAATAACTAACTTACCAATCATATTTAATTGAATTAAGTGGTTCTTAAATTTAGCGCTTACTACTTGATCACATCCAACCAATTTTATAAATAATAACTGATTTTTAGTTTGAATTTAAGACAAATCAATTTTTTTTTCAAAATTATTTTAATACTGTGGAAGGTATGTGAATCCAAGCCAAGGTGATTAAACATCAAATTTTGAATCGGGATGTGGTAGTTCACATTGCATTTATACAATTTCAAAAGAAATCACCTTCTTAGAAGCTTTGAGTAATATACTGCTAAGTCTATTAAATAAGTAAATTTGAGTGGGTAGTTACACATTGTATTGATTAACTTCGAAAAGAAATCACCTTCAGTTTTAAAAATACCAATTTAATTTTGAAATATTATTTTAATATAGAGAAAGCTATGAGAATCCAGGGTGGAAAAGGCAGTGTCCAGCCAAATTTGGGTTGAAATCTAAGAGTCCACATTGTATTGATACAATTTCAAAAGAGACCACCTTCCTTGAATCATTGAGTAATATACTGCTTTACTTGAAAATAAAATAAAAAGTTATAGCTTCTAATACCAATGAAATCAAAAGCAATTTACTCCAATTTATACATAGTTACTTTAGAAAATTATCGTTTGGTTTTGTTCACCTTCCTAGTTATTGGTAAGCTTGAGCTTGACTTAGCTTGATTGCAATATATCATACATTTTAGTTCTGAAACCTTACTTTCAAACTCAGTTTGGCTAATTTCAGGAGTTCTAGCTCAGTAATGTATTCCAACAAGTGACTTGTAACTGTTGTAGGCTCTTCTTCAATACCAAAATTACTCACACGCTCAAAATTAATTGGTATGACATTCATTGACTGCGACATGATTATCTCATTCAGCCCAACCAAATAGTTCCGCAATCTATATTTAAATTCTAGCCCGATAGGATGATCATGTGGCTCACCGATTGCTCGCATAATTCCGAAAAGTCCTTCCAACAAATATCGTTAAAGAGCATGTGTAGAGTATTTGAACTGATCAAAATTCCTTTTTGGAAAGGAAGGTTTGATTTTAAATTTCATACTTTAAGATAAGAAATTAAATTTTTTATCTCGTCTATGATTTGATCCTGACTAGAGGGTCACTCCCGAGAATTGTTGGGCGGGAATTACTGGGAATTTGATTGGTTTTCTATTTCCCGTTTCCCGAGAATTTTTCTATTTCCCTATTTTAAATTGAAATATTTAACTAAAAAGCGATTCCCATCACTAAAAAAACCCATGTCTGCCGAAGTCTAGAAACATTTCAAATAAGATGGAAATGGAGAAAATGCTAAGTAGATTGAGCTGGCATCTAGAAAGTGTGCACAACATTAATTCATGGCGGTAGTGTAACAAAATTTGGTAAAGTTGAGCAACCGTCTGGGTCTGTTATACATTTTATGAAGCGCAATTATTTGTAAAATTGAATTTATTCGTCAATCATTAAGTGGTCGGCACTATACTTTGCTGAAGAAACTTTTATGATTTGGCAAAAAAGAAAATAATTGAAAGCATAAAGTCTCACAAAAAAGTGTATGGAAATTTTAGTTTAACTTTAAATGAATGGACGCCGGGAAGAAATGAAGCAAACTTGCTCACTACGGACGCTATCCTAAAATGTTTGTTGAAGTCGCTGAAACCGAATAAAAACGAGGGATTTCAAATGAGCCTTTCGATGTTTTATTATTCACTGATATATTCGAGAAAAAAAACATTAGTAACCAAATTTGCAATAAATGTTATGAACAGATTATTATAGACGATGCATCGGAATCGGACTCAAGTTACATAGCAAATGAGTGTTTGGAAATAGCAGGAGAAGATGACGAGCAAGGAAACTGGCAAAACACAGAAATACTGAATTTAAAGGGAATGCCGGCCGAAACGGCTTCGATGATGCCTAAACCTGCCTCATGCCACGTTCTCCAAAAGAGAACCGGTAACACAACAACAAATATAAAGAAACAGTTTTCACCGTCATCAAATTTTTGGACTAAAAAACAATCGTTGCTTTCGGATCACCCCTTAAACGCTCGCTCTTGTGTTCTTAAAGATTTGTACGCCATAATTGGACAAAATATATACCGGGAATTCCCGTGATCCCCAGAATACGATTTCAAAATTCCCGATTCCCGAAAATCAGGATCAGAATCAGATCATCGGGATGGAAAAAGAATGAAGCTTCTTCAGTAATTCCAAGTGAATCATTGGTAATTGCAATTACCTTTAATCTTATATTGTCCAGCTTTCTTATTATTTGAAACAAAAGTGACTTGTTTAAAGTTCGGTCAAAGTCATAAAACCGCGGTTGTTTCCAGAAAACACTCCTCGAGCCATTATAACTTGTATGTAATTGGCGGGTTTTAGTAATGTGTCACAATTCCGAACATACTCATAAGACTTTTTAACTTTCAATTCATCGGCCCAAATAACGCAAACTAGGCTCTCTCGGAAGCGGGTGGTGATTTTTTTGCATCCTTCTGTAGGCTGCTTGTAAAGCTTTGCATTCCATCTGGCATTCGGATTTTGCATTCTTCTAATTTGGCCGAGAGTGAAAATTTTCTTAACGCTTTCCTGCAATTGATTCAATGATTTTTCATTTCTTCAATTTGTCCCAGCAACGTATCTTTCATTCATGATACTCTCCTTGTGCATGTTTTCAATTTCCATTATCAAATGAATTTTGAATTATAAAAAAAATTACTTTGGAGTGTCCAAAATTGTTGAAAGTGCAAAACAGACACCGTACCGTCGGGGATATCCTGCGAAATTAGAACTTGTGGTGCAACTTCAGTTTCGTGCGACGTTATAAAAAAGCAATAGTTTAAAACTGGAGGATCAAAAATAAAATTAAAATAAGTGTTTAACCATTAGCTTGTTCTCACGGCAAAGTATCCTTTCACTTCTTTGGAAATCGATTAATCAGATCGACTGTTGGAATTGCTGTTTTTCAAAACTTTCTTGGAGCGTTTTCGTCATTTAGCAATTCGTGCATTAAATTTCTTTCAAAACCATCTGACTTCAAGTGTTTACTACAAATTCAACCATTTTTTGGTTCAAACTTGTCGGTTTGACTGTAAAAGCAGTTATTATAAAAATCTTAAAAGTCCTGATAGTAAAGAAAATTCGATTAGATATTTTGCATTCCCAAAAAGTGGATCAACATGTGCCGAGTACACATGTCCAGCCAAGTTTGGGTAGAAATCTGAGAGTCGACATTGTATTGATTGAATTTCAAAAGAAATCACCTTTCTGGAAGCATTGAGTGCTTTACTTGAAAATAAAATTAAAGTGATAGTTTCTAGAACCAGCGAATTATTATTATAAATTTCAATGATAGTTAATGCATCTCAAACAAGGAGCACCGCAAGCTTTAACCGTCGATTTTTATTTGTATTTACGACATATCAAGTTTTTTCAAAATTATTTTAATACTGTAAAAGGTACGCGAATCCAGGGCACCAAAGGTCTATTAAATAACCAAATTTGTATCAGGATCTGATTAAATTTGACAAAAAATCAGGTTCTATATATTGTTGGGCCAAGTGTTATTGGTTCAGTTTAAAAATACTAATTTAGTTTTGAAATATTATTTTAATACTGTGAAAGGTATGAGAATCCAGAACGGAAAAGGACAGTGTCCAGCCATGTTTGGGTTGCAATCTGAGATTCCATATTGTATTGATTCAATTTCAAAAGAAAACAGCTTCCTGGAAGCATTGAGGAATATACTGCTTTACTTGAAAACAAAATAAAAAAGTGATAGTTTTTAGAACGAGCAAATTATTATTATAAATTCCACTGTTAAATTACACACACCTCACACCAAAACCTATTTAAAATGTAATCGAAATGTCGATGTTAATTAAAAGCTTAATAAAAATGTGCTAAGACCTTCTAGTTACGATTCATCTTACATCTTTCTTAATAATTATTTTATGAATTAGAAACGTATATATGTTAAACAGGTTGAAATTAATTTTTCTTTGACTTCTGTATTATCTGTCAATATGTATATGCAATTCTCTAACGTATTCCAATTTGAGCTTTTAATTTTAATTAATAATAAAAACTAAAATAAAATGAAGCGCAAATACACAACACACGTCCCTCCATACACACACACACACACACACACACACAATATTTTAAAACTCGTAAATGCAATAAATTTAAAATAAAAAAATTATTTTATTACCTATCGTTTCGCCTATCTGAGATGCCTCTAAGCCATTTATATATTATTGTTACATAAAAATGTGTAAATCCTTATTTTGTTAAATGCATGCCAAATGAAAATGGAAATACGTTAATTGTTGTTGGAATTTATCGTTTTTTATTATTTATAATTGAAAATCATTTTATTATTTTTTATATGGTGATAATTTAAAACAAAACATCTCTTAACTGTTTTGTAATTAAGAAATTATAGATAGAAATAAGACGGAAATATGTTTTGAAATTGATTAGGAAGAATTCATTCCGTTATGTAATAGCCAATCGTAAATATTTTGTGCGCGCAAATTTTTCTAATTTTGGATACGCCAACGTATCAATATGTCGGCTTGATTATAAATGTACACATATATCGATTTCACCGTAATCGAATAGTTTCGTTTATAGAGAATACCAAAAAAAAAATTTATTATAACCGAACTGGTCAATAGGTCATGGATCTTTTGTATCTATATTGAGGTTTGCTTTATATGATGTATGATAAATTGAAATTGAAATTCATTTTGGCACATCGACATGATTTGAAAGTTTTTTTTTTGGTAGAATTTTATCGCCTAATCAAGAGAATGTATACATATATACAAAATGCATGGGAATTTTGTCGTGTTAGATAACGGACAATTTGCCTAAAAAATAGTTGATTAGTATTAGGTTACGATTTTGGATTCATGGCCGTTAGCTTCGATTTTTTTTTTTTGGGCAATGAAATCATCTGATCAAATTTATAAGAATACAAATTTGGCTTGAACTGGGACAGTTATTTTTGAAGTGGCAAACTACATATTATCTTTCAAAATAAAAGTGGAAGCGCATGCGAAATAATGAGGAATCAAAATTTTCGGCAAACACAAATATTTCTAGTGGGAGGTCCTAGGTGCAATATGCAGTAAATAATTATTTTAATATATAAAGTTCGATTTTTCTGGGACCAGTTTTCGTTTAGGTTAGGTTAGGTTATGGTGGCCGTCCTAAAGGACTAGCATAGACACAAAATTGGTCCGTAGCTGTACCACATTCGAGTTTTCTCCTCTTGACTCGCTGAACCATCGTGAGCTTACCATGAAGCGTTTAAAGTCCCGGATCCCGATCTTACTAAGATCCGTGAGGTCGTTCAAAGGGGAAGTCCCCATAAATTTTGTTCTGCTGTACGCTAGACCAGGACAGGTGCAGAGCAGATGGAGCATATTTTCCTCCTCCTCCTCATCACCACAGCTGCGGCAGAAATCGTGGACTGGGACACCCAGTCTGCGCGCATGTATCCCAATGAGACAATGTCCCGTTATAGCTCCCACGACCATACCAATATGGTGTCGTCGAAGCGATATCAGTTGGTCTGATCTAGACCGGTCAAGACCAGGCCAGATCTGCCTGGTTATTACACACGAACTGGCGTTAGACCATCTGACGTTCGTTTCTTTTATAGCTTCTTCCAGAATCAACAGTTTACATGAAGCAAGCGGTATCTTTATATCCCGCCTGCTTTGGGTTATTAGGCGTGCTGTACCCTTGCGGGCCAACTTATCTGCCTTTACATTCCCTGCGATATTGAAATGCCCTGGCACCCACGTCAAGCGGATGTTGAACTGATCAGCCATCTCATTTAAAGATGCCAGACAGTTCTGGGCTACTTTCGACGTCAGGGAGTATGATTGTAGCGTTTTAATAGCAGCCATGCTGTCCGTAAAAATGCGAATATCCCTTGTAGATACATATTACATTATACTTCAACCAGTCCATGACTTCCATTATCGCGATCAGTTCAGCTTGAAAAACGCTGCAAAAGTCGGGAAGACGAAAAGTGAGGTTAACCCCTAGTGCCTCACAGAATACCCTGCAGCCAACCCCTCTATCCCTTTTTGAGCCATCCGTGAAGAAGCTTAGCGCCTTATTGTCCATAACCGTTTCGTTCACCCAGTCCTCTCTGGTGGGAAACTCAGTTTGGAATCTCACCTCAGCAGATGGCAAGTGAATAGCGTAGTCGGTAGCTTCCGGAATATTCCTGTTGCATAGGATAGACGAGTGCCCTGCATTGTTACAGGTCCACATAGATAAGGATTTGAGCCGAATGGCTGTGCAAGATGCAAGCTGCTCGGCCGCAATATCCAATGGAGTAAGATGAAAGAGAATCTCCAGAGCTTGAGTAGGTGTGCTCCTGAGAGCCCCACTTATACACAAGCAGGCCGTTCTTTGGACTTTCATCAATAGTTTAAGGTTGGCCATAATTTTTAACGCTGGCCACCAGACGACAACCCCATACAGCAGTATAGGTTTGACCACTGAAACGTAGAGCCAGTGTACTATGTGGGGCTCCATACCCCATCTCTTTCCAATGGCATGTTTGCAGGAGTAGAGCGCTATAGTAGCTTTCTTTACTCTCTCTACGATGTTTGGTTTCCAGCTTAGCTTGCTATCCAAAAGAAGTCCGAGGTATTTTGCTCTATCCGTAAAGATCAAGCGAGTACCATTTAATGTTGGCGGGTCACACTGATGAAGCTTGTGCTTCCTGGTAAATAGGACCAGCTCCGTTTTCTGTGGGTTTGCGTTCAGTCCGCAGCCGCGTGCCCACTCAGAGAGGTAGCCAAGCGAACACTGCATGCGCTCACTCAGCGTACTAGGATATTTACCGAAGACCGCAATAGCAACGTCATCCGCGTAAGCAACCACCTTGAAGCCTTGCCCTTCCAGGTTTAGTAACAGGTCATTTATGACCAAGTTCCAAAGAAGGGGGGATAGAACCCCACCTTGAGGTGTCCCTCTGCTCACGTATCTGCCGGCAGACGTCCCACCCAGATAAGCTGTCACGATCCTGCCTCTAAGCATATGATCTATCCAGCCTCTGAGTGACCCGTCTACCCCCAGACACGCAAGGGCCCCAGTGATTGCCCCCGGTCTGACGTTGCTAAAGGCCCCCTCCTATATCCAAGAAGGTTACCATTGAATATTTTTTATATTCAAGTGATTTCTCAATCGGGCCAAAAAGGGAGTGGAGAGCTGTTTCCACCGATCGTCCCTTACGGTATGCGTGTTGAGATTCCGACAGCTCGCCCGGCTTGATTGAGCCTCTAATGTGAGCCTCTATTAGTCTTTCCAGTGTTTTCAACAGAAAAGAAGATAAGCTTATAGGCCTAAAGTCTTTGGGATAGCAGTGAGAGCTTTTTCCCGCCTTAGGTATAAATATTACTTTTATTTCAGTCCACTTCCTAGGAATGTGACAGAGTTCCAGGCTGCCTTTGAAGATAACTTCCAGCCAGGGCAGTGTTAAGTCAATAGTTCGCTGGATATCCGCAGGGATAATGCCATCAGGCCCTGCCGACTTGTATGGCTTAAAGCTGTTTATTGCCCATAGGATATTCGGCCTGCTTACTATATGGCTTACGGAGTTTACACCCCTATTTATCATGGGTCCCTCCGGAGGTAGTACCGAGCACTCCGGGAAGTGCGTTTCTAGTAATAGCTCCAGGGATTCCTCACTACATGTAGTCCATGAACCATCCGATCGTTGTAGATAACTCGGGATGGAAGGACTAGAACAAAGTACTTTGCGTAGCCTGGCCGCCTCCGAGGACTCCTGTATATTGCCACAGTAGAGTTTCCAAGCCCTCGTTTTGGCTGCTCTCAGCTCGTACTTATAGGTTTTGAGGACTTCCTTGTAACAGTCCCAGTCTGCAGCAGCATTTGTGTTCTTCGCTTTCTTGAAGAGTCTCCTGCATTTCATACGAGTACCTTGGAGTTCCTTCGACCACCAGGGTGGCCGAGATTTACCCAAGGGTCTACTGATAGGACATGCACCTAACATGGCCTTGTTAAAAGCATCAGATAGCTTGGCTTCTAGAGCATCAAGCTCCTGTGTAGATGCAGGAGGTTTTGGAACCGATACCGGTAATAAGTTACCCAGAATGGTTCTGAAACAATCCCAATCAGTTTTCCTCCTATTCCTGAACGGTGGTTTGCTAGTGGGTTTTGTATCCACTTCGTATTGGAGATAACAATGGTCAGAAAAGGAATGGTCTTCGGACACTTTCCAGTTTAATACCCTCTCCTTAATAAAATCCGAGACAAGTGTGATATCCAGCACTTCTTGTCTGTTTTTAGTAATAAAGGTTGGCTTGCACCCGATATTACATATATTTAGGTTAGTACTTAAAATAAAATCAAGGAGTAACTCACCTCGCCTGTTGATATTTGTACTTCCCCAGATTGAGTGATGCGCATTAGCATTACTGCCCATGATGACTCCTACTTTTCGTTTTGAGCCTCCATTATTGCACTAACCAACCTACCTGGTGGTATGTTTTCCTCCTCGTACGGTAGGTAGGCCGATATTAGCCAGAGATTTTGCCCATCCATCTCGATGCTAGCCACCACTACATCAGCGTTGCTGTAATTAAGTAGTATAAAAATATTCAGATTATTTCTAGCGAGAATGCAGGAACGTATCTTACCTTCATTCTTCGCATGTAGTATTTTATATTTGGAAGTTCTGAGGCCCAGCACCCGGTCACCATTGACCCAAGGTTCCTGAACCAGAACAACATCAATGGACTCAGATTCCATTTTGAGCAGGAGGGCCACCGAGGCGGCTTTAGAGTGATGGAGGTTGATCTGAAGGATCTTAAGCATTAGATATTGCTTACCTCCACCACTGTTGAATCAGAATCTTCTGACGTCGATTCGTCCGGTAGGAGCGCACAGCGTAGTCCCAATGATCTCGATATCTCCGAGTCCAGGGATAGTGTCTCCTGAGCGTCTTCCGGGATGCTTTGAACATCTGGGTCGCCAGCAATAGGCGGGACACCACTAGTGGCTTCCCCACCTGCTTCAGTTGCCCCAGGTCTGTCAGCCTCATCGCGCTTATAGATTTTGAGCGTAATCGCTCCAAATCCATAGCTGACCAGGCCTCCAGATTTTGCCAAAGCACCCACGGATTCTCTGTCGATGATTATGACGGCGACGATGATTATCTGTGATCTGTTTCCGCCTTTACCTCATCTAACCTGGCAATCTTCCAGGTGGCCGTTGGCAGATCCGGATTGCTGATTTTCAACATTTCCAGGATCTCGTGCCCTTGGCCTGCAGGGAATTTCTTCCCTAGTCACCACTGCTAGTTTGGCCCACGGCCAGACTTCCCCCAGGCTGCCGCGCCTTTTTATAGAGGGTTACAGACCTCTCATCGGCACAGGCAGTCAGTTTTACGTGACCCCGGTGCCACCCTCCGTCTCGGCAGGACGGATCAGGTCCTGGGTTCTCCCTCATGATTTTTAGGAAGATGGCGGCTAAGGCCTTCTCCATCTTCCTCCAGTTAAGGGTCGTAATGCTCCCATCTTCTTGTGCCCTGTCAACGACTGCCATGATCAGGTGATCCTTTAGCACCTCGTTGAAGGGCCTGGTAACATTGTCCGGAACCCGTTTCTTTTTAGCCTCCGTAGGCGGTTCATCATCAGATCTCTGACTTTTCGGCTGTGAGATCACAACGGAACCCTCCTGCTTTGGCTCAGTGATACGTCTTGCCCACGCAAGCGTATCCTTGTCTCTATCCGTTCTCTGCTCCAACGGAATGTTACAGATCTTAGAGATCATGCGCCAGGCTCTCTTCCTGGTCTGATAGTTTGACACTGATGGAGGGCCAGCATTCGTGCCTTTGCCCTTTGGTTTCGAGGGGCCAGCCTCATTCGGTCTTATGCCCCTAATTGCACGTTGGAGACCGGGCCTAAAGGCCGATGTCTCCGCAGTACTAGATTCCGGTTTTTTAAGAGCACCGGTCTCTTCTTGTTTTTTATCTGGATCTTCCATAATAGGTCCCACGAGTAGCGGAGAAACGAGGTCCACCTGTGCAGTGATCCGCAATACACAGGTAAGGCTACATGATCCGGAGGGCGCCAAGTATCCGGATACACCGTTAGAGACTGGGCTAGTTTTTAGACTGGGCCACCAGCCTGGCCGGTTATTAGCACGGTATGATTAACACCTTAACCCGGCCCAGTTATTTAGCGCCGTGTTTTCGCCTTGTACACCACATGGTGTAATAGTTACCCGGTGGTCACCACGGGGAGGTAACACGCACACTTGTGGAAGCTGCAAGATACGGAGCTGGCAACAAGTGCCAACTTGATTCCCCCAGACAGCTTCTCACCAGACCACCAGTTTTCGTTTAAATGGAACCAATTGAAACAACATTAAATTTTTTGAAAAAAAGAACATCTTCTAGGAGTGTGTGATAAAGAAAAGGTTATTCCTCCAAAATAACTGGAAGACGAAGTAAAATACTTAAGAATTTTAATTTTAGGCCGTTACAAATACTTCCAGGGGGAGGTCTTAGTTGCAATATGCAGTTAAATCATTTTTCTAATAAATTTTCTAATAAAAATTCCATCCAATAATAAATAATTAAATCATTGCACATAGTAACACCGTTCAACCTACACAAAGAATTAAATTCTCCATGGCTGCTGCAGTATAGTAAAACAACATGCCCCATCATAATTCCACATCAAACAAAAATTATTGTCAATCATAAATTAAACTAGACACATCTCTCGTCTGGTGTACGGGTACAAAAAAAAGTAAATTATTCATTTTCTGGAAGGGAATTAAATTCTTCAAGTTTATTTCTTAAAGGATTCATCAATTATGTATAAGTTTTTTGTCGAGTCATGCACTTAATGCATTTCGAATTGATTTTTTATTTTTTTTTTTGTAATGAAACATCTTCTTGGTATAAAGTACTACTGTTAAGAAAATTAAAAAAAAATTGACATCGCACTAAAGGACTAAACATGTCTAATTATATATCTCTACTTATATAAATAATTGCGCGATTACAGCACAAATATTTTCACACGGAACTTATTATTATTTATATGCAGTTTATTAATAATTTAGTTTTTTTTATTACAAACAATCTATAAACTACTTAAAAAAACTAAAACACAAATAATTTGAATAAATAAAATATAAATTTACATATCCAGTTCCATTGCAACTTCATTCTTTAAATTGTAATTTATTTACTGTCTTATGAATATTTAATGTTAAGAAAATTATAAGACATGCATTTTTTTTGCCATCTTCTTTGTCCTCTTCTTTTATTAAAGTTAGATGCAATTTTATTGATTAAAGTAATTCCGCGAATATGTAAAATAAAATTATAATATTGCACCTGTTGCAGCGTGCGCGCAGTGGCGGGATTTCATAAGATGCGCGAATTTTGTAATTTTTGTGTGCGTTTTTTAGCGGTGTTACTTAATCTAGATTAAAATCAAATTTAAAAAAAAATTTACGTTTTATATATTAAAATAATTATTTACTGCATATTGCAATTATGACCTCCCACTAGAAATATTTGTATTTTCGGAGAATTTTGATTCCTACTAGTTAAACATGTACTTCCTGTTCGGTGTTGAACAAATCCACGTATAATGTTACACCTGTTAAAGCTTGCGCAGCAATGGTAGGTTTTCAGAAGACTCATGATTTTTCTTTTTTGATTTTTTTGCTGTGTTCGCTCAATCTAGATTCGCGCCGCGATGTTCGTATGTACCAACCGTGACAAATATAATAATATTTATTGTACATTTTGGGCTACATGCTAAACCATGGTAACTAATTAATCATATACTGAAATAAAAACTACTTTTAGTTTTTTTGAACTTCGCGCAACCAACAAAAATTATCGTGTATTTTTTCGCGTTTTCTTCACCACATCAGACATCATAACTATCACAAAAAAAAAAATTAACAAACGCAATTTTTTATACGGCTAAACATAATACATACAATCCATCCATTTCACGTTTAATAATTTTTTTTTTTTTTTTTTTTAGTTTATGTTTATGATTAATAACTTTTTCGGTCGCGTTCCCAAGAAATTTTGAAGTTAAGTTATTTAAAAACCAAAAAATAAAAACAAGAACAGAGAGAATACAACACACAAAAAACTTTTAAAATTAACGAAGCAGAATACTTAAAGTTATACCGTACCAGACACAAATACACATACATACAAGAAAAAAAAAAACTAAAAACTACTGAAGTAGCATATTTTACCAGAATAACAAAAAAAAATTTAATTGTCGACGACTAGCCATAGAGTAAAAAAAAGAGCTCTTGTTGGTTAACTAAACGAAAAAACCCTCGAGGGTTTATTTGAAAGACGACCGAGATTTTTTGAATGAAACTCAAAAACAATTTTTTTTGATTGAGCACACGGTGTGTATGACAAAAACTAAACCTGTGCGCAGTTATAAGAGGAAATGGGAAATTTTATCTCAAATTTATGATCAACAACAAAAATATCAATTAAATTTGTTATGTTGAGAATAAATAAAATTTAAAAAAAAATATAATAACGAAAATGACATAACATTGGTAAATTGATCTTTTTCAGATGTGATTTCGAAAAACTTTGTACAATTTTTTTGTATATAATTCAAAATGACGTAAAAGCTATATACAACATGAGACAGTTCGTATTTCAACAGACTATTCGAAATAAACGTAAAACTAAAAAAAAAAAGTTCAAAAGTGCAATCTTACATATAATTCCCAGACACTAAATTTTTTGTTTGGATTTTTTATTTTTAAAACTTAATTTCACCTTTTCTTATGCGTATGCACAGTTGATTGAAAAAGTACGTTTATGTGTCGCTACTGTAGGAGTAGGTGAACCAACCATACATTAAAAAAATATTGAAATTTATCGATACCCAATTTCAGACGACCTTTCTAGGCACTCACATAGTAAAACACGCGAAAAATTGTCTTGCATTAGTGCTAGACACTTTTTCGTGTGTTTTACTATGTGAGTGGTTCGAAAGATCAAATCAAATTTTGTATTTTGTTTTAGTGATTCCTTTTTTTTATAAATAATAACAAAAAATTATTAATCATAGGACAAAGAGCTAAACTCGCATGTCTTGCATGTCTAACAAAATGTGCATCACCTGGTATAGTCAAACTTTTTGAGATAAATCCCTGGTTCAATTTCCATTAAAATTTTACACACAAGTGCCCGCAGATTAAATCTCGGATCACTTGCATCATTTTAAATATTTCATTAAATTTTCATGATCGGATTTGTGAAATTTAGGGTTAACAGAACTTAGCAACTCTATATAGGATGGATCGGTTTAGCTAATCATCGGGGCTGTTCTCGACGGCGTTCAGCAATTGAATGTAATGTTGATCAAGATTCTGTTCTCACAGCGTCAGAAAATCACGATGCAGGTTGTTTGTGCCGTAAATGGATTCATTCACCTACACTACTACAAAGACGACCCACTAGTATTCTTCCAGGATGTTTGATTTGTAGGTAAGTTATTTGTGCACAGATCACTCATGCTACTTTTCTACATGTGGTCTGGTGATGATCGAACTGATACAATCCAGATAGTACGGCATTGTGTCGTATGATTAAGTTTCGATTAACCGTTTCAATTTCTTCGCTTTGTGTTGTAGTTTAAGCCGGTGGTTGTCTACTTTTCTGATGGGCAGCAGTAAGTGAATCTCATTCACGTTTGGTCAGTAAGGAATATTAAGGCGATAGTGATCACTTGTGTTCTTATATAGCACTAGAACGAGCAGAACGGGCCAACGAATCTTGTTAGTACTCATTGTTGAAAACATCATCGACTTGCCCAGTTGCCCAATCATTACGAGAAAATCTATTTTTTATCGCCCAGTATTGTTCAGTATTCGGTATATGGTCTTCATGAAACATATATTCTTCTTTACCGATAGCTCTTGGAAATTTCTGTCCTACATTTGAGCTCGTGTAATTTTGTTTGTTGACTGGTGAAATTTAAAAATTCACTTACTCTCAGCCGTAACTGCAAAAACTCTTCAAGTATCACAATGGTAGCGACATTTCCGTGACAAGCTTTTAATCTTTATACGGAACCAGTAACGATCGCAAATATCGCGAAATATCATACGGACTTTTCACTGGGTGTAATAATGTCAGTTTGTTTCCGATAATTTTCCTTCTTTTGTGCGCCAGTTAGTTTCATCTTTTTCATAATAGTTTTATAGTTCAAGATTAATGAATGATTTTTGTTTAACTTGTACCAATAATCTTTGCCTTTCAAACAATGAATCGTCCACTGTTCTAGCAACATATAGGGGTGGAACTGTGAACAAACGTATAGGTATAAGTCTATTGCGTGTGCCGACAAATACTGGGAATGTATGATCCCTAGGGCAAAATATCAAAGTCTGTTTATAAACAACCTCGAGTAGCTGTCTGGTGCTTAAACTATAATTAAATGAATTGCCGCACAAAACGAAACTTCCTGAGAAGGTGGTGCTAGGGAGTTCCAAATCCGACTGTTGGTGTCAAGGCATAGTCGACGATTGTCAATGCTATTTCTTGCGTAAATGACGATCTAAGGATGTCATCGACATCAAACAATTATATGTCAAAAAGATTAAGATCACCCGCACATTGATAATTTGACTGTTGGGCCGTACTAAAAGTACATCACAGCGACTTAATGAAATTGATGATCATGTTGTAATAATTTAAGTCAGAAATACAAAGATTTAAACTATACCAATTCGAGGCAAATATAAAGTTATGTTTAATTTTTTCAAAATAGCTGGAATTGGTATTCAATCTGCAAAGACAACGAAAATAACGCCTAACCAGCCTCGATTTCTATTGCACCTGATCCTTGGAGGCTGAATAATTTAATGATATATGGCCGCATACTACATCGAATGTTGTTTCATTTGGAATGAAGTATATCCACTTATTCGTCGCATGGTCGCTTAATCCAGTGGTTTCATTTCTTAACTGACCTAATGGTACATGCACCTTCGAGATTTGCTGTTCGTTGTAAGATCGCCAATTCGCATTGATTTTGATTACTTATTGCGTTATAAATTTGAGATGTTTCACATAAAAATCGATTATATTGGAATAGTTGGCATTGTTTCACTTCATCTATTGTTAGTAATGTAAAATGTTCCCGATGATTATCTACTGCTAAGTATTCCGAATTGGTGGTAATGTACGACTCAATATTAGGAAGTGGAAATACTGCCAATAGGGTATAATCCCGCGCAAACGATAGAGGAACGGCGATTTTTATTATGATGTTGAACCTCGTAACTCTACTACGTAATCTCATGCTGGTAGCAAGTAATGGACCACATTAAGTAAGGCTTGCTGGGTGTCTTCCAGATTTTTTAGAATTAACATCAATTCAATTTTTGAGGTAAATATCAAGCGAATTTGTTCTTCTCTGATGGAGTATTCATTTAATAATTCCATTTCAGCATTCAGCCTTCTCTGCTGCTATGCTTTACTAGCTTAATTGTGTTGTCTATTATGGTGGTATAACTCTTTATCAATGACTCTGCTGTTTTGGCCTTGTTCTACATTCAACACAAAATATTTTTCTATCATGACTTATTCTTCAGTGGCTGTTGACCTCAATGATCGGCTTTAGTTGACCTCGCTTGATGATGTTGTTGATCAGTATTGATGAATAATAATCCGCACCAAGTGTCAATTGGATGTGACTGGTTGTAGTGTGGATCAGTTCACGTCAGGTAATTGTTGGTCAAGTTTGTCGAATATCAAGGGTTTGATATTCATTGGGAAATCTCCATCAAATATTGGCGATATTTTTAGATTGATGGTTTTTTTACCACCTACTCCTGAGATGGAGACGTTCTCTTTTTAAAAGTTGAAAAATGTGCGGCCTTGGAGGATATTAATGTGGCCTGTGATCCTGGATCAATTAAAGCTCTTAGTTTGAAAAAATCACCTGTGGTAGTTGCGGCTCTGACTAATGCAGTTGGTATAGTAAAACTTGTCCTTGCTGGCTGATCACGAATGTTTTGGCAGTTTTGACACTAGTTAATGCCACATTAATGCAGTGCAGAAGTGTGTGGTGACCCGGTTTACACACGACACATGTCACATTGATTTACACCCTGATGCTCCTTACACCCTTCCATCCAACATGTTTTGGTTAACATGGCTGTATTCACTCGTTTCAATGGTGGTATATACTGCATGTGTGGTCGTCTTCAATTTTCAGAATTGTATAAATTTCGAAAATTTAAAATGTAATTAAGAAACTAAAAATTTTTAAAAATTGTTGGTGTCTTAAAACCGAGTTAATATTTCGTGTTAAAATTCAGAACTATAAACGTCAAATTACCGTGCCGTAGAATTTTCACAATGTGTCAAAATTTACCAAAGAAATTTTTTTTCTATTGTGATCTCAGCATATTAGAATAAATTTGCTCACTATCTGTTTCACCTCATATCGAACGCTATCGACAATTAAAAAAATTATAGAAATAGAATCAAGCAGGCCGTGACAATGAATTGAATATCAAAAAGACATAAAATCAGGAATCGGTTAAGTGTCGAGTCCTTAATTAATTTTGAATTACTTTTAAAACCTGGGTTCCTCTTTATAATTTTCTGCTAGGGGGTTTTAAAGAATGACGTTTTTGGACGTTTGAAAAATTACGATTTGAATTTATTTTTCCTAACACTGTCATTTTCCAAAATAATGTGTGGATAAGCTTGTGTTGAACCATTTTGGAAACTTATATGGGAAATGGTAGTTCAGGATAAGGGATATAAATTTGAAAACAACTAAAAACAAGAAGATTTCCATGCTCATTTTGGTAGTGAATAGTAGACGTAAATTAGATTATTTTAGTATAGGCATACTTGCTGTGAATATATTATAAGTATGTGACTTACCTCAACGACTTTCACTTAAAACGAAATTTGTTAATTTCATTTTCATTCAACAAAATCTGTAACAAAATCCATTAGAACCTCGATTTTAAATCATCCACATCGTAAACATGTTAAATTCCAAAAACTATCCATTAAATCCCGCTGTATATAGACAAGACTGTTTAAACACTTTCACCTATAGCATATGCATACGTATGAATTATTACTTATAATTCAACCTTTTAATTTTAAAGATGTTAATGGTTAAGAATTTTTTTATTTTATTTCTATTCAAATATCATTAGCGCGCATCATAACCGAGCGAAGCGTGGATTAAATGTTGAACGATCAATTATCAAATAAAAATGAAAATCCATCTACAATATATATATATAAGGATTTTGTCTTAGTGCTTGTTACACCTAAGAACAATACGTTAATTTTATATTTAAATATTCGTTTTTTTTTAATTAAAAGAAATGGATTGGTAAATATTTGATTAATAAACGTAATTTTTTTTCTATCTTTACAGATATTGATGAATGTGCCGGTGGTCCATGTGAACACGGTGGAACTTGTATCGATCTCGTAGGTGGCTTTCGGTGTGAGTGTCCGCCCCAGTGGTCGGGCGAATTATGTAAGGTTGATGTGAATGAGTGTGATTCGAATGCGGCATCCGCATTGGGTCCATGTATTAATTCTGATCGGTGTATTAATACGCCGGGGTCGTTTCAATGCACCTGCCTAAATGGTTGGGGTGGTCCAATTTGTGATAAAAATATAGACGATTGTGTTGGACAGTGTAAAAATGGGGCGACTTGTATTGATTTGGTGAATAATTATCATTGCGCATGCGCAATTGGATATACAGGTATTTTTAGGATTTGTTAGCGCCGTGCGGAGTTAGAACATCACTGACACATTATACCAAATCTAATTTCAGGTCAAAATTGTACCGAAGATATCGACGAGTGTGCCAGTTCACCGTGCGGCAACGACGGTGAATGCATAAATTTGACGGGCAAATTTAAATGTATTTGCCCCGTTGGCTATTCCGGGACTATATGTGAGGTACGTGATTTAATTTATTTATCTAATTAACGATATAATGTATATATAGGTACACGAACGCGGTATAAGACATCAAAATATGAATAAGATTCAATTAATCTTTGTTCCATTTATTATTGTCTTCGCATCGTCTTAGTATAGTTTATATAAATATACAAACAATAGAAGAAAGAAACTATTAAACAATGAGATTTTAAGTAACGGTATTTTTCATCTTGCGCGATTGTGTTTAGTTTATGGTTTAAAAATCTTAAAAACTCTAAATAACACTTGTCGCACAACTTTGAAGTTTTCTTATACGCACACAAACAAACAAACACACACACAGTCACAGATAAACGCGCGTACTTGGGTTACATGCGACAACCAAATTTTTTGAATCAATCGATTGTGGAATTTTTATTACACCTATATAGGTGTTATCGGACAACACCCACATTCTTAAGTCGCATCAAGGGTTTTACTGTTGGTTAAACTGTTAGCTAACCTCGATACAAGATAATGTGGGTGCGTTCGGCGCGGGAAAAATCGCGCGGCAACATTGGAAAATATATATGATTTATAGATATACCGAGCGCGATGGAAATTTTATTGTGACATCTCTATATATAATGTCAGATACATAGTATGACACACAATGCGCGCATTTATTAAAGACGAGAAAATTTTCTTTCTAAATTTGGAGTTGCGCGCGATAACGAAAACGATCACAGAAAAAAAAAAAAATTTCAAAATTTAAATTATCTGTCAATCATTCTCCATACATATTGTGCAGATGAAGAAGTATACAAACGAGTATATAGTTTGAGCATTTAATAGTGTTAAAAAATAAATTTTATGATTGACAAGTGATATAGTCGTTTAAGTTTAAAAGTTTTTTTTTTGTGTGGGTGGTCATTGATCTCGTAAATATATATATATATATATATATATATATATATATATATATACATATATATATATATATATAAGTCAAGCAATTCTTAATGATATGTTGGTTAATAATTCATGCGGTTATATCATGTCATATATTATGATGTGCTGAATGGCATAGAATCACCTGCTGATAATAAAATGTTTTGTGTGTGTTTGTATACGCGTCTCGTTAATAAATGTGGGCGATATACTTACATACACTATACGTCGATACGATGAGTTCAACATTATATATACAGTTTTGAAGTAATGATTTGTATACTTAACTGTTTAAATGGGTAGGGCCCACCATGCTTTTTTGAACTACTTATCGGTGAATTTTCGATATGCTCTCTAGACGTGAAAGTTTTTGTTTAAGATTTCGTTGATTGATCAATGGTTTTTAATTTTCGAAAGAGCAAACAATATCCAACATCTAATATCTTATTGACATTACAATATATCTATTCCACATAAAGTACTGTCTAACAATTGCCAATTAAAGAAAATGGCGAATTCGCTCTAAAAAAATGTATACGCCGAATTCACGATTTCTTTAGGATTTTAGAATTTTAGGATTCTAGACGAAGTCTGCTTACATAAATTAAAAGCAATGAAAGGATTAGTTTCATTATTCAATGTTTGACAAGCGAATACTAATTTGTGGAATCTAATTTATTAAAATAAGTAAACTCGGCAAATAAGTCAGGTTCCACAAATAGATTCACTTAAAGAAAAACAATAAGTTCCACTATTTGTCTTAATTTAATTTTTAAGATTTTCAAGATTGTCAGTTCAAACAATTAACCTCTTCATATAATCCAGATTAACTGAACATATGTTCCACACATTGAAAAACCAAATATTTAATTTACCCGTTATTAAGTAGCGTATAACATTTTATTAGTTGAACTTATTATGTTCCACATTTATTTCCCGAAATGTATGGCCTTATTCTTGACCTACTCCAAAATTGTTTCATACTTTTTGTCACTCAGTATTACGTCCCTGGACATCACTATTCGAAGTAGATGAAAAAATAATCTTGCTAACACTAATCATAATATGTTCCACATAGAATTTTAAAATTTAGGATTTTTCAATTTTAATGTTTTAGATATTGAGATATCTCAAATTTCCCTTTCGAATTATTCAAATTTGAGAAATTAAAAAATTATCTTAAAAATTCAGGAATTCTTAAGTTTACGTAACTTACGATAATTTAAAATTTAGAAGTTTGGAAAATTTCAAAATGTTTATAATTTAGTATTTTGAAAATATTTTGTCAAATTATTTAAAAACCTTAGAATTTCAGAATTTTTTAATTTTGTGTTTTCAGAATTTTAGAACTTTCTTGCTTCTATAGCAATTGTAAATCAAAACTCGAATTTTATAATTTTTAAATTTGAGTATATTGAAACTTAACAATGTTTTAGTATTTAGGTTTCAATAATTTTAGAATTTTAGAATAGAATTTCAGCATTTTGAATTTTAGATTTTTAGATTGTCAGGATTACACAATTCTAGAATTTAAAAGTTTTAGAAAAATAAAATTTTCATATTAAAAGTTCCGAAATTAATTTGATTTAAAATTTTAGAATTTCTGAATTTTTTTAATTTTGAATTTTCAGAATTTTAGAAATTCCTAACTATAGAATTGTTTATGAAAACTTGGATTTTATAATTTTTCAATTTGAGTATTCTCGTTTAAGAATTTAACAGTTTTTTAATATTTTGGTTTTAAGAATTTTAGAATCGAATACGCGAATTACCTATTTTTGAATTTAAGAATTTTAGATTTTCAGAATTTTACCATTCTACAATTTCTTAAATTTTATAAAAATAAAATTTTCATATTAGAAGTTTTGAAAATAATTTAATTTTAAATTTTAGAACTTCAGAATTTTTTAATTTTGTATTTTCAAAATTATACAAATTCCTAACTATAGAATTGTTTGTGAATTGAATTTTATAATTTTTAAAATTGAATATATTAGAATTTACCAATTTTTTAATATGTGAATTTTAAGAATATTAAGATTTTTGAATCGAATTCACGAATTACAGATTTTTGAATTTAAGATTTTTAGATTATCAGAATTTTGCAATTCTAGAATTTAAAAATTTTAGAAAAATTCAATTTTCATATTAGAAGTTTTGAAATTAATTTTATTTTAAATATTAGGAATTGACAGATTTAATATTAGCTTTCCAATTTTTGTAGTTTTAGAATATTAAAATATCAAAAATTCAAGTTTAAAAATTTTCGAATTGTCATTTTTCATTGATGAAAAATATTCGATGAAACTTGAACAAACATATGTCCCACAAATAGTTATATTTCCAGCAGTTTTAGTACTCGGTCTTCGGAGTAAAAATGTTAAACCATCCTGCATAAGATCCTGCTAGATTCAAAAAATCTATGAGTTCCAAACTAGTGAACTTAATCTTATTTGCAACAATCAACAACATAAGTTCCACAGAATGTTTTTAGATTTTTTTATAATCACGGTTAGCAAATATATTTTCTAAATCGCTTAGCAAATTTATCTGGATTCTTCTGTTGTATGTATGTATAAACTATGTTTCACAATAACTTTCTTCGATGCATGGTTAATTTTTTGTCCCATTCTGATAATTTACTATATATTATCAAAGAATAAAATTAAAAACAGAACATATGTCCCACAAATTTGATATGATGTTTCAATCTAGTTTTTTTTATTTGGACTACCCAATTCTCCTATTAACAGTTGCATTTCTTGTGTTTTGTATTCAGCTGGATTTCGTGACACCATTTTCAGTAACTTTTCTGAATTTATGAAAATAAGTTCCACTATTTGTGGTAATTTAATTTTTGATAATAAAAAATCCTTATCACAACAATCAATAAATTAGCAAATGAATAATTAATTTATCCTTTACCCGTTGGTCTGTTATATTTTGTTTGTTATGTGCCACAATTCATTTCCACGTATATGCTTATCTACTTCTGTAAGCATAGCATGCAATTTATTCATTTTTTCTCATGCTAGTTATTTCGTTTATTAAGCTAAATAAAAATTAAATACATTTACGTTCCACAGTTTTTCTAGGGTTACACATTTATATTTTTTATTGCCACATTAATAAGGTGTTAACCCTCGTGGGTTCCAGCCAATTTTAATAATTAAGGTGTACTAGGCATATTTTGGAAATCTTAGATAACATGTTCCATAACATGATTTATCTACGTTAGTGGAACATAAGTTCCATACAAATTGCTCAAATATATAACCACAATTGAACTCAGTGGAATAATTTAGTGTACGAAATATCATGTGGATTTTTTTTAATTACATTGGTTAATGCGGTCCAACACACATATTTGGAAAATAATAATAGTAATAAATTGTTTTTAAATATATTACGTTCCACAATTTCTTTCCTCGTTCTTCCATTCATAATTATGATCAATAGAATTACATTAAAAAAAATTGATAACATGTCCCACATTTGATCTTAATCGATATTTTGTTCTTAGAGATAGATGTGACATCCAGAACCGTGGGCACACTTGAGATGCGTGAGATTTTCATGTGTATTTTGTCTGAATCCTCTCGCAGATATCCGAACGATATTCGTCACCTAAAACAATTCGAAAAATATAGACAATAAGATGTTTTATTTTATGTTGTGGTTGTCACCTTTACAAATATTGTCACAGTTTTAGAAAATTGTCCCGTGTATTTATCATTTTTATGATGTAACCTTAATTTTTTTCACGCAGCCAGTAAAATGCACATGTATTTTGTAAAGATTATATTTTGTATGAGGCAAACACCGCATGCGTTGGATTGTCTTGCGTATTTCATCTGAATGATCTCGCAGATATCTGAACCATCCGTCATCTATCTAAAACAATTCGAAAAATTGGGAAAATTAGATGTTTTATTTTATGTGGTGGTTGTCACCGTCACAAATATCGGCACAGTTTTAGAAAATTGTCCCACGTGGTTATCATTTGTATGATGCAACTTTAATTTTTGTGACGCAGCCAGTAAAATTCACGTGCATTTTCTCAAAGATATATTTTGTATGCGATGAATACCGCATGCGTTGGATTTTCATGCGTATTTTATCTAACTTTTTGCAGATATCCGTTATCCGTCTAAAACAATTCGAAAAATTTAGAAGATTGAATGTTTAATTTTATGTTGTTGTTGTCATCGTCACAAATCTCGTCAGAGTTTTAGAAAATGGTCCAGCGGAAAACATTTGTATGCTGCAATTTTAAATATTGCGACACAGCCATTCAAATTCTGGCGAATACCGCATGCGTTGAATTTTCATGCGTATTTTATCTGACTTTTATTGCAGACATCCGAACGGTATCCGCCATCCACCTAAAACAATTCGAAAAATTTAAAAGATTAAAGTTTTTATTTTATATTGTTGTTGTCACCGTCACAATTATCGTCACATTTTACGCAGCCAGTAAAATGCACGTGCATTTTCTCAAGGTTATACTTTGTATGCTGCGAATACCGCATGCGTCGGATTTCATGTGTATTTTGTCTGATTCATCTCGCAAATATCCGAACGATAGCCGTCACCTGAAACAATTCGAAAAATTTAGAAAGTACACTAGTTAAATACTCTTGAACACTTATAATCGACTATAAATCAAGTGTATTCTATTCCGCATATAGTCTTCAGTTTCAAATATTTTTTTTTAAACGATATAAATGACTATTTGTCATAAAATTGATGGGTTTAAATTAATAACAATCTAAAACTTTACACAAAACCATGTTTTGCGCTATAGAGATAATTTAATTTTTGTTTTTATTTTAAAACACAAAAATTCTTTATACTTTTTGTTGTATATAAATAAAATAAAAACAGAACGATAAGAAGGTACGTCGAGGTTAGACTATATTATATATTTAGTGTACAGATCGCGGACAACACAAAAATCATTTAATTTCAATTTAAATATCGTACGTACCTAGATATTCGTATATATATAAGAACAAAATAACAACTCGGTTGCACGATTTGTGTATGTGTGTGTGTGTAACGTGGTTTATATGCGAGCAGCGCGACGCGAAGGGTTATAATTGTACGTATACAGTATAAACCGCGGAATTACTTATAAAGATTTTATTTATATAATGTGTAATATTACCTTTAAATATATAATGGTAATAAATAAACATAAATCTATTTAATTTAACATATTTTTTTTTGGTTGGTTTCGTCTATTTTTTTTTTTTTTTTTGTAAGAAATTCAACACTTTTTTTGTAAATTTTGTACCCAGCGAGCGCGTCTTAAAGATACATTTTAAGAGATTATATTTTATTTATATTCGTTATTTGTTTTACTTTTTATTGTTGTTGCTGTTGTTGTTGTTGTGGTTTTATTTATTTATTATTACAAATGGAATATACATTAAACAATAAATATACGTATGTATGTATGTATGTATGTATAATGTGGTTATGGTTTTCAATTTTTTAAAAATCAATTATGGTTGGAAAAGTAAATATTTATGTAAACATTGACAGTTTAATGAGTATATTATAGTTTGTATTTGACCTAAAACTAAGATATGGTATTATTATACCATCATGATCATCATCGTAATCATCGAGTCAAGAGATGCCAAACTTATGAATCAATATTTGTCTTGATTAGAGTGTCAATTTCATATACAATGCATACTTGAATATAGTTTATATATTGACTTAGCAGCAGCGGTGTGCTATCATTTACAAAAAATGAAAAAAAAAAAATTTAGTTTTTCAGGTCGCGTATGTACCTAAGTAGAAAATAAAAATTTTGATCGCCTCCAGTAAAGTACATACATACATACACATACATCTAATGTATATCGTGTATGCACCAAATACGGTATGTGTATATGTACATACATTCAACATATAGTTATTTTGGCGGTTCGATCTCTTTTATATACCAAAAACAATGAACATACATATAATTCGACGTTATTTATTTTATATCCATCCACCAAATAAAGCGCGCTACTTTGCCCTGTCAATCATGATTATTGTCGCGTATATCTATAGCTATCTATATAGATAATATACGAGAGCGAGAGAAACTGATCCGTCAATATTTTATTTGATTTATTTGATTTTTATTAGTGTTTTGTACTGCATTTCGCAGCATTTAATTGATTTTAATGTATACACACACACGTACACACCATTAAATACACTATTTACGGAATGAAAAAAAAAATGTATTTATACTTTCATTAAAATTTCATCGATTAATTAAATAAAATCAAAATGAAATAATAATACGGTATTGTTGTCAGACGGTTTTGAGATATGCGACGATATGTACATTACATCATTGATGCATGACAAATTTTAATCACATTATTAACCGTGTGAAAAAAGCGAGAAAATGTAGACAAACATTTTATAATTTTGCATTTTATATTCACAGATTATAATCAATAATATTATTGTATAATGTTTGGCTGTTATATTGACAACGATCAAGGCGAAATCACTTAATAGTGTTAGTTTAATTAATAAAACAAACGGGTACTTTAAGATTTATAAAAAAAATGAATTCGCCGCAAACTTAAATGTGCAGCGAATTCGCTCCTTCACTATAAGCAGTACATTCCAGTTTCCGTGGACCCAACCTAAACGATTTAGTAAAGAAATCTCGTTAAATTTTAATATTTTTCCATACATGTGTATTAAAACTTGATGCGGCCAATTCAAATTTTGGTAATAAATTATCATATACATAGTGCCAATTTAATATTAATCCTTAAATCATATTCACAAAAATTTTACTTTGTTATGTAAATAAAAAATTCTGTGTTTCCCGTTTTACGGCGAATTCAGATCTTGTTTCTAAAATACCACATACATACATGCTTTATAAAAGACCACATACAAACATATATGTAGGTAGTACAAAACCGATATTAGTCTTTAACTAATCTAGTTTGTTTTTATTATTAAACTCCATTCATCAAATTCGCCACAAACTATATCAAAAGATATTTTAGAATCAACAAATTTGAAATGACGAATTCAAATCGAGTTCAACAAAAGCAAGATGATAACTAGAACACAAAATTATATTTCTTTATGATTTACTAAACAATTCTCCTTATTGCGGCGAATTCAAATTTTGTATATGAAATACCAAATGCATATTATACCAACACAATATTGGTGTTTAACTCATCTATGTATATTTTTTTTTGATGAAAAAAAAACGAATTCGCCACAAACTGAATGAGCGGCGAATTCACCCTTTCACTAAGCACGTTATTCTAGCTTCTGTATATATCAAATTCAAATTTTATAAAATAGTAATTTTCTGAATTCATCGTAAACAATTTATGAATTATAAGTAAACTTATGTAGACACGGCGAATTCAGAATTTATTATTCTACATAAATAAAAAATTTAATTTATAATTTAGTTAAATGAAATTTACTATGTATTTATGCAAGAAAAATTATTGTTGCGGTTGGCGAATTCGCCTTATACATAGTTGTGCATGCAGCAAATTTGCCTTATAATTATTAGAAACCAGGATTAGTTCAGGTGAGCCATTTTCGACAATTAATAACGTTCCTAGTTCGCTCTAGACACAAATTTACTTATCGACTTAAAATATTGCGTTACTTAAATATTTACGTTTTCTTACGAAGCCATGCAGGATTTTATTACTTAAGTTGTATGCTTCGGTTTCTCTTAGCTTAGTATTATAGGCCAAAACTATAATACTTAAGCCATAATAACATGACTTAAGACTTAGTCTGAATAATATCATTTACCTTATTTATGCGACAGTTTTATACTGAGATGAATTCAGAAATAGAATCATATGACTCATATGATGCTCAAGCCATTAAGAAGAAGACGTCTCAAGTCAGAATTATATGACTTATTTCTATGTGTGACTAAAATAAATTTCATGCTCGCGAGCAAAATTTTCCCCGAAGACCGTATCCGGCGTTAAACAAAGGCCACCTGTACTTACCCATATATAATAACAATTTTCATTTTGATTTTATGCAACCTTTCACCAAAACATCGTCGAACGCATTTAGTCACATAGTAATAATAATATACAAATCCATATCTTGAACGTTATATTCCAAGGCACCTGTTAATCGATCTTTCATAAAACTGTCATGCTGTTTATATTATTATTATTATGTCTTGTGTAATTTTTAATGGTTTTTTAAAACCATTTTCGCGTTATTTTTTGTGTTTTTTCGTAAAGCGCGTTTTCTTTTCTGCACTTTCGTTTGTAATAATAATTAAAAGAAACAACATTTTTTTTTTTTGTATTTTAGTTGCTGTTTATTTATTTAAACTAAAATATATATAAGTATTTTTTTTTACAAATGATTAAAGAAATTCTCATGAACATTTTGACCTTTTTTAATTAATGTTTAATTGTATGCATAAATATACGCGAAATTATTTTTTTCATTTTTTAATATAGCGAGCGATGCTCAATATTTTCGTATACGTACATATAGCTAAATGGTAGATGTGTGTGTGTGTGTGTGTGTGTGTATGTGTCTAGAGTCAACAATTAAATATTATATTTACAGTTTATGAGATAAGATGATCGCGATCGTCGTTGTATCGCGCGTACACTCACAACTGATCTAATGGGAAGTATACATATTTACATTCGATTTTATTATTTTTGTTTTTAGTTTTTTAATTTTAAAATGTTTTTTAATTCTATTAATTAAAACTATAAATATATAATTGAAAATGATGCGCGCGGCTGCGGTTTAATTGATTGACCCATATGTGAATTATGTACTTGTATATAGTATAAGCGGCAATTTCTTATATGTGTGACCGATTATTTCGTAATAATTTGTTTAATTGTCAAGGTGATTTTTCGGTTTATTAGGTCAGCAACCCGTGGCTATTTTTAAATACGAATTGGCAGGTTCCATTGTCTACAACTTACGGATGGGTTGCACAAAATATCACCTAATTAATGAATTCACCTTCCAAACCGAGACTGCCATCAATATTATAATTTAGCTTGATTCACAATATTAGTAATGAGATATCATCGGCCTAAGACATATTCAATACCAACTTAAGTCACAGCAAGTCCCGTTCCTTTGGTTTAAATCACACATTTTATCTGTTTTTTTATGGCTTAGTTCCCAAAATTTAGACTAAGGGCAGATACTTAAGTCCAGGCTAGGCTTGGTTTAGTTAAACCCGTAATTTTGACTTAAGTTAAATAATTCTACATCTAGGATCGGATATAAGCTTAAGGCAAAATATAATCCATGTCATAAAATGAAAATCTCATTCAGTTTAATCCTAAATTAATTAACCATTGTTTGTCACTGAAGTCTCACTTAAGCCAAATAATTCAGTTTAAGCCATACAATTCTTACTTAAATCGAATCATCCAATATTTTTTTCTAAAATCAGAATAAGATGACTTAAGCCTAATTCCTAAATAATTGTTGGTTTTGCTTAAATCACAATTCCCACCTAAGCCAAATGAATTTAGCACAAGTGTCAATTTAAGTGATATAATTCCATCGTATATCAAATATAAGATTAAGTCATACAAACCACAAACATTTTTAAATGCAATTGATCGGCTTAAGGTATAATCATGTGGCTTAAGTTGAAAAATTTACTATAACCCAAATTGTGTTGTTTAATCTAAATTGATATAGGGCATAAATTAAAATATGAATTTTGCTTGACCTAAGTCACATTAGCTTAAATTATATGACTTAACGGTTTGATTTTAGCTTTATTCACAAATCACATAAGCGAATGGTGTAAGCCAAATTCTGATCAAATAAATTAACTTCCTGTTTGTATATAACTTTAGTTCAGATCCATGATTTAGGCTTAAGTCAAATAATTCTAAATTTAAGATCGACTAATAGCTTAAGTCATATAATGCGTACTTAAGTCGAAAAACGAAATCATGAATTTGACTAAATCGAATACCATGTTAGCTTAATTTGGAATAAGTTAATTTAAAATCGTTATCTATTATTAGGTTAAGCCATACATTTCCGAATTAAGTCGTATAAAGCTTAATTTTTTATAGATTAACCTATGCATTATAATTATAGGCTAACACAAGTCTAATTTAGGTTAAATAATTCCATCTAACATTAAATAGCTTAAGACATAAAAATTTTACTTAAGTCATAGAACCTTGCTTAAACCATAATATTTTGTTCCAATTTCATAATTTTTTTTATAAAACCACTGGATTTAAGCGAATTTTAAAATTTTAAATGATTTAGAATTTGGTGACTTTAGGGTTTAGAATGATAATGAACTTAGTGTGATTTAAGCTAGCGCTAAGTGACACTAACGTTAATAAATTATAACAGACTGAAATTCTAAAATTCTTATAAATCTAAAAAATTAAATTACACAAACGTTCTAAATTTTTTTAGAATTTTCGAAAATTCCTAAAATTCGAATATTCACAAATTTTACATTAAAAATCAAAATTAAAAAATTTTTAAAAACCTAGAATTTCTGAAATTCCAATATTTTAAAATTATATTATTTTAATAATTCTAAAGTATACGCTTAATCAAATTTGAGTTTTCTAAAGTTCTAAAACTGTAAAATTGGGCATTTTTAAAGTTTTAAAATTCGTAAAAATTAGAATTTGTATTCTAAACATAAAAAAATTTCTAAAATTCAAATTATAATTGATCTAAATTTATAAAATTATAATTGCTAAAACCCTAGTTTTCTAAAAATTGTAAATTTTAGAATTCGGAAAATCTGGAATTCTGAATTTCCAAAATTTGAAATTTGTATATTCTATAATTCTGAAATCTATAAATGTTATACAAATTCTAAAATTTGATATTTCTCGATGATGAAATTGTAAATATCTTTTTGTTTTAAATTATTGTTTGAACACTGAAGGACATCATTACTTAATTTTGTAAATGCGCTCATTTTTGTATGTTGCTATATATTGCGGTTACATAACCATCTGGACAAATGCATAGTTGACTGAACCATCTATGGATAGATATTTTCATATTTTCATTTTTACCCACAATAATATCAAAAAATTGAACCTTAATCAAGCGCAGCAACACTTGCTCGATATAATTTTGTAAAATTCTAAACTTCAAAATTATTTTTTAAAAAATTGTAAATTCCTAAATATTAAGAAACTCTTGGATAATTTTACAAACGTCTCTTTCTGTAATTCGCTTCAAAATAAATGGTGAACAATGACAACGAGGATTGTACTTTAACCTGTACTTTTCTAAATTTCTAAAATTTCTAACTCTGTAATTCATAGTTCTGAGCTATAAAGTTCCAAAAAAATTTAGTTCTCAAATACTAAATTTTTAAGTCATAATTAAATTCGAGAATTGCAAAACCCTTAAACTTTAAAATTTCAAAAATTCAAAAAATTATGATAGTTTTAAAATTTTGAGTTTGGATTTCTATTTGGTTCCCAATTTTTATCCCACTAAAAAACCGTCAAAATCTAGTTCTAAATTTTTTCAAATTCTAAAATTAATGTACTATTCTGAAATTATAAACCCTAAAATTATTGATTTCTAATTTTCTATAATTCTGATAATCAAAATACCTCAACAAAAAAATTCGAAAATTCTTAAATTTTCAAAATCTGAAGTTATAAATTTTAAAAATTCCAACTTTCTTCGGTTTCAAATCTGTACGCATGAAATTCTTAAATTTCTGATATAATTGTGGAATTCTAATATTCTGTAACTTTAAAATATTAGAATGTTCGAAAATTTGAAAAATTAAAAATTCTAAAATACTAAATTCTAAAAATTGCCTAATTTATCTAAATGATCGCCGGATTGCCAGAAGCAAGGCTATTTGGCAAGGTTGATGAATAATTATTCAGACGCCTAACAAATGACCAGAGTTATAGCAAAAACTATTTAAAGCTTCATTTTAATGTTCTCGAATAAATTTTACGTCGTTCCAATACGTTTAATGTATATTGCACGATAGACCTCCCACTAGAAAATTTTCGATTTTTGTTAAAGTTCAAACTCGTACATTTTTCATCACAGCTTCCTGTTTTTGAATTTTGCCGAATTCAAATTTAGTTTTCGCCGTTTGGACGATACAAAATTCCGTGCTTGGTCAAATATCCCTCATTATAAAAACATAAATTCGTTTTCGTATGAAAGATTTGAAACGGACGCGATAATTTGGAGAGGGTCGAAACCAAAAGTCAAACCATAAACGTAACTATATCTAATATGTATAGTATATATGTATATATACATATATATATATATATATATATATATATATATATATATATATATATATATATATATATATATATATATATATATATATATATAAGACATCCACCTGTTATTTATAAAGCACACATTAATCGTTCACTAATTGTTCATTCTTAGAAATCACCTTATAACAATTAATCAAAACGTTAATTCTTTCTCTTGTAATAAATAAATTCTAAAGAATAGACAACATCCTTATATATACAAAATTGTTATATAAGAAACGGATTAATTTCAATTTATTTATATTTAATTGATCAACCAACAACAATAACCAGATGGGTTTTCGAAAATTGAGTTATAAGAAAAGTCGTAAGACATTCGTCAACGTATTAATAGGATTATGTTAATAGTATGAATAGATATTGTTCTCGTCTATATAATACATAATCTCCGCGTCTCTAGAAAAAAAACTAAAAATCGCCCACAATTTTTTTTTTTTTTTGTCTAGTTGAATATAGTTTTGTATTTCAAAAGACATAAAATAAAAAAACCCGAAATTTATAAATTCTTAAGTCATTATACCGTGCACACAATAGATTTTGGATTTCTTTTATATGCGCGCGCAATGACAAATTGTTGTGTCTTCTTCACAATATGTACATTATACATATATACATACACGAGAGGCTGATGCACGCAGGTGAAAAGAAATTAAATTTAAATTATTGTACATCTTTAGCGCGTTAATTAGATCCAAATCTTTGTGGTCTCTCATTAACTCTCATATCGTCGTGATACAAAACACACCCACAATCGTGATGAAAATTAAGTAATCATAACACAAAATTTCATCTATATGTATATGTACGAACTTAAGAAATCGATCTTCTAAGCGCGTACACACCCATTCCAAATATTTAATTATAATTTTTTTTGTGTGTGTGGCGTCTTATCTTAATTTTATATCTGAATTCAATCTTAATTGAATGTACACAAAACTATTTTTTATTTTATTTATTAGCTAATTGCTAGCTAAATATCAGGTGGAGCTTGATCACTAATCTTTGAATATAAATTACATTGTTGTTGTGTTTTTTTGTTTATTTTCAGAAGGCAGAAAATCATTGTACGCCATCACCATGCGTCGAGGGGAAATGTTTAAATACACCAGCCGGTTACTATTGCCTATGTCCACCAACACGAAGCGGAAATCAATGCGAGCTAATTGTACCACCATGCGAATCACCGCCCTGTAACAGTAAGTACCCACATTAAATTAATAAATTATGTATACATATATATGTATATATACATACATTAAAAGCAATAACATATTACTGCGATGTATGGTTACATTAGAATCATAACTTTTTTCGTTTTTACTTCATTTTAATTGCAATCACGAATTATTATTTTTTATTGAGCTACTTGCATTTTGTTGTTGCACAATATTCTTATCTCGCCGTACAAACTATATAGAAGAAAATCATAGTAATTTTCATTTACAAGAATATATGTATATGCGATCTGTTATAAATAATAATCCTTGTACTTATAATACATTACAAAAAAATATGTACATACACAGATCATATAATTATGTTTTTGTTTTTTTTTGTGTGAGAGAAGATATGGTCTGGGTTTGTTCAACTTAATGTGTGCATATACGTATAAATATGCGGCCGAGACAAAACAGCAGGAAAATGTAATTACTCGAGTTTGTCGATTATATTTTATCTACTACATATAAGGGCCGAACCCAGCGACGGGGTTACCAGCCGTTAACAAAAAATACTTCAAAATCACAGAAATTAAACTTCAAAAGTACATCACAAAAAATTACCTAATTTTCTTCAATCTTTTGAAGCACTCACATAGTAAAATACACGAAAAATTTTCTTGCTGGTGCTGAACACTTGCAAGGTCAACTAAAATTTGGTATCGATTTTTTTTTTTTTTTTTATTAAAAAAATAGAAAAGTATTCTCAATACCAAAGTTTAGTTGACCTTGCTAAACATTCATATAGTAATACACACGAAAATTGTTTTGGAGTATATCAAATAGCTGGGGATGCATTATAAAAATTTTTTTAAGTGATTATGCAAATTAAGTAATTTAAATTAATTTCGTTAGGTTAGGAATACTTAAAATTTCATGAATTTAGGTCTATGTTAAAGGCCTGTACTATGAAGGATGGGTCGGCCCATGGTGTTCTACATTCAATTTAATCACCGATCATAATCGGGGAATGAACAATCCAATCTGCATCCTACCGATTTACTCGGTTAATTTTGTTTAGAATTTTACGATAAATTCATCAATTTCCAAAAAATTAAGAATTTTAAAATTAATTTGAATTTTAAGATTTTTAAGTTTTTATATCTTTCGAATCCTCAGGAGTTATAAAATATTTGAATTTTACGGACGATAAATTTTTAAGAATTTTAAAAATTCTAATAAATTTGAATTTAGAATTTCCAAGTTTTATAATTTTAAAAATACAACAAATTTAAACATTTTAAAATATATAACAGTTTTAAAAATATTTTAGATTTAATTTTTTTTAATGAATTGTAACATTTTTTCGAATTTTATTAACTATTAGGAAATATTAAAAAATGTTGTTTTAAGGATTTAACGAATTTTAAATATTTTGTGTATTTCAAGAATTTCATGAACTTGTACTATTTTAAAATTTTATTTTATTAATTAAGACAACATGATAACAATTCTAAGAAATTTTAAACTATTAATTTTAAAGAATTTCGACTATTTTTAAAATTTGAAGACTTTCAAGGATTTAAAACTAATTCTTATAAGTTTCAAGATTTCAATTATTTTTAAATATTTAATATTGCAAGAATATTTTTAATGCGTTTTAAATATTTTAGAGATTTAATTAAACAATTAAAATTTCTTTAAAACTCATAGTTTTATGAAAGTTTAATAACTTTGTTCTAGAAGTTTTTGAAATTTTCAAAAGTTTAAATTATTTAAAACATTTTAAACCTTAAGAATATTAAGTCTTAGATAGTCTTTCAAAACCTCAAAGTTGCTAAATATTTATTTTTATGAAAGTTAAAGGTTTAAGAAATTTCAGAATTTTATAAATTAAGGATTTAGAATTTAGGCATTTTAAAAATTCAATAATTTTAAACATTTTAAGAATAAAAGAATTTTTGAAAATTCTAAAAATGTATGAACTTATGTACTTGGTATTATGTATCTGAATAAAAATTGATAAACTACAGATAGAGATTTAAGTACATAATATTTTAGAATTTTAATTAATTTCCATAATTTAAAAAATTTTCTAAACTTATTAACAGCTTCAAGAACTTTAAAATTGTCGACAAATCGTCTCATTTAACTAAAATTAAAACTTCAAGCTTTCTAAAAATTTTAGGAATTCTAAAAATTCCAAAGATCTTAAAAATTTTCAATATTCTAGGAATTATACGAGTTTTAAGAATATTAGGAATTAATAGAATTTTATAAATTTGAAAATTTTTACAAATTTCAATAATAACCCTCAGAATATACAATAAAGCAATTTTAAAAATTCGAATTTCAATAATTTCAAAAAAATTTTAAATGTCTGCCATTTTAAGAATATTAAGAAAATCAAGAACTTTTTATATAAATATTTTTAGAATATTTATTATTTAAAAAAATTTAAAAATATTAATTATCAATTTTAAAATACAATAACTTTGAAAATCATTAAATTAAATAATTAAAAAAAATTTAAAAAAGATTTCAAAAATTCTGAGAATTTTGGGAACATTTAAGGAATTCTAACAATTCTAAAATATTTAAAAAAAATTTAATTTATAATTTATTCAAATATTAGATTTCCTAAAAAAATTTAAAAATCACAAAATTATCGTGTAATTCGTGAAATCTGTATTTTAGACTTTAATGTTAAAATCTATTAAATGGAGTTTAATCATTCCAAAAATTTTAAGAATTTTATAAATTTTAAATATTTACTAATTTTAAATAACAATTTTATGTTTTTTATAAATTTAAAACTTTAAAGGTTCCAGAACTTGTATGAATTTTAAAATTAAAAAACACATTTAAGCATTTACATAAGCTTTGAAGAATTATAAAAATTGTTTGAATTAAGATATCTGGTAGTAAATGTATAATAAAATTTCAAACATTCGGATTGAGGCTTAAGTTTATAAAATCTCCAGATTAAAATTTTTTTTACTTTAAAATTGTCGAGGATTCTCTCAATTATAAGACAATTAAAATGTTAGATTCAATAGTGAACATCAGAATATGCTATAAACAAGTTTAAAAAATTGAAAGCATTTCAACGATTTAAGTATTTTATGCATTTAAGAAAAAAGAATTTACTTTACCTTTTAAAAAATATTAAGTTTATGAATTTTTTGAACTTTAGGAAATTCCATATTTAAAAAACAACAATTATTTTGAAATTTGAAATTTTTTTTATTTTATAAAATTCCAATTTTTTTTTTAACGAATTGCAAATTTTTCTAAAAATTATGGAATTCGAATTTAAGCATTTTAAAATTTTAAAAAGACAATCATTTTAAAAATTTTAAGAATTTATTAAAGATTTTTGAGAATTCTCAAAAGTTGTAAATCCCGAATTTAATTAAAATAAATAAAACGAATAAAATGTATACTAAATTTATAACATTTTTATAGATTATTTTGCCCTTTTTAAAACACTAAAAATTTCGCAAGTTCAAAAAACTTTTAAAAAATTTAAAACAACAATTTTAATAATATTAAAATTTTCATTATGTTTTAAAATTTCAAGTTTTCTCCAATTTTTATAAAGTTTAGTTTTCAATAATTCTGAGAATTTTGGAAACATTTCTAGAAAAAAAAAATTATGAATTAAGAACAAAGTTAAGGATATTATTATTATTATATCTATATCATGAGATTTCAAGAATTAAAATAATTTTGTGGATTAAATTCCAAAATTATAAAATATGTATTTAAATTTAGAAACTGAATTAAATCATTAAAATATTAAATTTATTGTAATTCTTGAAATCTGTATTGTACATTTAGAGATTAATGAATTTAATGAATTTTTAAACTTGTTTGGTATTAAAAGAATATTATGTTCTTAAAAAAATTTAAATTTTAAAGCTTACAGAATTTGTATCAGTTTTTAGAATGAAAACCACATTCAAGCAATTAAGCTTTTAAGGAATAAATAAAATTTAAGAAAATATTAGAAAATTTTATGAAATTTACGAAATTGACGATTAAAAATTTTAATTGTTTGAAAAACTTTAAACATTTCAAAAAATTATTGAATTACAATGCAGCGATGCCAATGCCCACGATCTGACTGTCAACCACAACTTTAGTCTTTCAATATAAGAGCTTTTATAGAATCTTACGAAATTCTAGAATTTGAAGTGATCGTTAGCGTGCAGTGCAACAGGTGCCCGATCACATTTAATAAAAATTCAATTCAATTCAGTTCCAGATCGCCCACATATAGGTGATCGTAAAATAAACGAAATTTTATAAGACTTTACGATATCTATATCGCACGGTCACATACAATCAAAAACGTGGTTCACACAACGCATAAAAGATCAGGTGCGATGGTGAGTTAACAAAAAAAAATTGAAATTAAGTTCGATCGTAAATTGGCCGCATATTCAATTAAATAATAATAATAATAACAGTGTTAAAGGCCATTACTGGCCCCTTACTGAATCAACAATCTGGCTCCAACGGTTTCGATCCTGAGCTTGGTCTTCATACTGTCTTAGACAATCTGAAGAGGCCAAGTCGTTCTCTACATCGTGGAGCCATCGTCGCCTGCAACGACCTCTGCGCCTACCATATGGTGGCTCTCCTTTCAGAGATCGCTGCACAATTCGTTCCGGATCAGCACGCAGAACGTGACCGAGCCAGCGTACTCGCTGAGATCTAACTTCATGTACAATATCGGGGATCTTCATCAGATCTCTGATCTCGAAATTGTACAGAGCTCGGTATGTACCATCTATTTCGCGTTTAGGGCCGTAAATCACACGCATGATTCTTCTCTCAAATGTAAGGAGCCATCTCTCGTACTCATCTTTCAGCGCCCAACTTTCACATCCAAACATAACAACGGGCCTGATCAACGCTTTGTAAAGCTTCAGCTTCACGGCACTTGATAAGTGTTTAGATTTTAGCAGTGGCCTTAGAGGATACAAAGAACGACTGCCAGCTGCCAGCCGCACTTTAATATCCTCACCCACACTGTTATCGTGAGTGATAAGAGAGCCCAAATATTTGAACCTCCTCACTCCCTCAAACGTGTGGTGGCCACTACTAAAATCTGGTGTGTCATTGTCTCTAAAACCAGAGATCAGGTATTTCGTTTTGGACTCATTGATCTGGAGTCCAACAGAAGCTGAAAACTCTACAAGCGGATCAAGTATTTCTTTCACTCCTTTGTTATTCAGTCCAATCACGCATATGTCATCTGCATATGCAAGCACTTGATTGGACTGGCGATATAAGATGTTACGCTGAGGTGTTTCAGTTTTACGAAAGATGTACTCCAACATGAGATTAAAGAGTATCGGGGACAGAGCATCTCCCTGCCGAACACCCGAGTTAACTGCAAAAATTGTCGATAGCCTGTTCTCAACTTTAACACAGCATTGAGACTGCGTCACTGTCATCCTACACAGTCGTACCAATTTTGTTGGCATTCCTAGGTATTCCAGGGCAGACCACAAACTCTCTCGATTGATCGAGTCGTAGGCCTGCCGGAAATCCAGGAAAACCTGATGTACGGAGATGGATGTCTCATAATATTTAGATAGAATCATCCGCAGCGAAAAGACCTGATCAGTGACTGATCGATTCGGACGAAATCCTCCCTGATAGTCACCAACCAAGCCTTCCGCCAGAGGAGTGATTCTATCCAATAAAATGTATGACAGTAACTTGTATGCTGTGCAAAGGAGAGCTATACCGCGATAATTCTCACACTTCAAGCGGTCTCCCTTCTTGAAGATGGGGCATATCGCGGCCACTTTCCATTCATCAGGCATAACTTCGGTTCGCCATACTAATCGAATAAGGTCGAAAAGACAGTTCCACAAAGTATCCCCTCCGAATATCAAGAGCTCCGAATTAATGCAGTCCACTCCAGGTGAGCGGTTTCGTTTCATTCTCTGCATGGCCTTAGTGAATTCCTCATGGGATGGCTCCTCAGTGCAAATCTCCGCAGACTGTTCTAGAGGTGGCTCAACAACAGTCTGTGATGCATGATGAACATCAAGCAGCTCAGTAAAGTGTCCACTCCATGCGTCAAGTACTGCGTCGATGTTGACACAGAGGTTTCCATCCCGGTCCCGAATGGCGGTTGACGAAGTCCTGAAAGTATGGTGCAATCCAGTAATTCCTTTAAAGAAATTACGTGAACTACGCTCATTGCTGAGTTGTTGTACTTTCAGAACCTCGGCCTTCCACCATTCTCGCTTCTTCCGTCTACAAATCCGCTTAGCTGCCCTTCTTGCAAGAGCTGCCTTGTTTTTCCTTGCGATTGTGAGACGTTGTTGCACTTCATTATGGGCTATATTTTGTTGCTCAACTGCAAAACGACACTCGTCATCAAACCAATCATTCTTGGGTCTGACTTTCACTATACCTAAAGTCTGTTGAGCAGCACTGACAACCGAAGTTTTCAGTACCTCCCAGACAGAGTTCACGCAGTCAGACTGGTAATTAGCTCCCTCAATGTTGTCGCTGACAAGATCCTGATATCGTTTCTTTTGATCTTCATTTATCAGACCTTCACAGTCGAAACGTTCCATCCGTTTCGCTGTGTTCCCCGACCTGTACGAAAACTTCCACCGTAGCTTTGCAGCGACCAAATAATGATCGCTGCCTACGTATTTGGTTGCTGACCGATAAGTTCTCACATCCTGCACAACCCGAGCTCGCCCTTTTGAAATTAACACGTGGTCAATTTGGCTCCGGGATGTTTTGCGAGGATGTGTCCATGTCTCTAGGTGTATCTGTTTGTGAGGGAAGAATGTGCTTGCTACTCTAAGATCATGAGCAATTGCAAAGTACATCATTCTCTCACCATTATCGGTCGCAGTTTCGTGTCGGGAGTACGGACCTATGTTTTCACACAAGTCGGCCTGATTTCTGCCAGCTCTAGCATTAAAGTCCCCAATTACCATTCTAACATCGTGTTCGGGTATAGATCCCATCAGATCGTCCAAGTCATTGTAAAATGAGTCTTTATCTTGGGGCTGGCTGACTTCTGTGGGCGCATGTACACAAATTATCGACAGGTTGGCTAACTTCATGCGCAGGCGAAGCATACACAATCGGTTATTGACTGCTTGAAAATCCAAAACAGCCTTCTTTACCTGCGGCCCAAGAAGAAATCCAGCTCCAAGATTTCCGAGGTCATCTCCACTGTAGAACAACGTATAGCCCTGGGACACATGGTCTCCACTTTGAGGCCAGCGAGTTTCTTGAAGAGCAACGAGTTCCAGCCGATACTCTTTCATGCACGTGATTAGACCCTCCAACGCTCCTGGTTTTCTAAGTGATTGCACGTTCCACGTGCCGATCCTAAATCTCGTATCCGGGTACTTGAGCGGGGGTACGGTGTTGTTTTGGCGGTATCCATTTTTCTTTTTGTTGATTTTATAAACAGTTGATTTTTTTTTACGGATGCGGGTCGTCAGCCCAGCGATCCAACCGTTTAGTCGCCTCCTACGACAAACAAAGGATACTGTGGTGGTATTCTTAGGAAACATGTTCGTGCAATTTAGATTTACGAGACATGTGAGTGCCCCCCGACCACATTCAATTAAATAGCATGATCATAATAATTTCATTTAATGATCGTATACATGCCGAATCACAGGATCAAACACACTAAATAAAATTGACAAATTTGTACGGTGATCGTGCGAGTAATTCGTACTGGATGGCGCAATCAATCATCTTCAAAGTGTTAATAACGAAAAGCAATAATCTACACCGATTTTCACAATCCGCGCGTTCTCACCATATCTAAACCAATTAAGACTCGCACTCGTCGAATCATATAATCAATACAATATTGTGATTTGTTTCGATCACTATGAACTTAAACATACTAAACCATAAATTTTGTGTGTGAAATCATATCGCGTTTTTACGTTCGTATATACATATGTATGCACGCGGCCAATAAAATATACCAAACTAATTGTCTAATATTTATATATCTATCTATGTAAACCATTCCAATCAAGGGTTATACTATTCGATTTAGTTATTTCTATTTCGTTCGCGATATTATTCATAAAAAAAAAATATTTTTTTTGTATTACAACGTGATATATGAATTCATCCGTATTTATACATAATTTATGTATCACGACACGGAATGTTAGAATAGTTTTAAATAAAATAAAATTTTAGAGGTCTGCACAAAAGTGAAGGACTCAAAAATTAACAAATTTAAATTTTTTTTTTTTGCTATTTAAAACAAAAGAAATTATTATTTTTTAATGAGGTTCTTGTGTTACACGGTTGACTGTACACTCACGGACTTTCTTAAATCGACTCGATTATATACAACAACAACAACAAAAAGATATATATTTAAAAAAAATTAACTATAAATAAGAAATAGTGTGGTGCATGATGGCGTATACGTACAGAGGAGAATTAAAAATATATTTTTTTCACATGCTGCGATAAACCAAAATAAATTCTTGTTTGTTGAAAATTAACTGTCATAATATTATTGTTATACTTTATAATATAAAATTAATTAAAATTTGTACAATGATTTGTTGGTGATAGGCACACCACAAAACTAGTATAAGCTACAGATATATAGTGACTAGTGAATATGTACAATGCAACTCATTTGAAATGTGGAGATCGCATTCCAAAACTCGTACGATTATGGGTATTCTATCTATGGAACCCACTAAGATTACACACTCAATGCCACAATGCAAGCACCCACAATCTTTGACCAGTTTGGAAAAGTCGTGCAGTGAATAATATGCTTCCATAAATCACCAAATATAAACGCCTCAATTTCATTTTGTGTAAGTGCAATTAGTTCAGCTTGAAAAACCGTCTGGTGGTTACCCGAGAATCTAAGCCCATACTTAAAAAGGACTATCGACTCAGACAACGGTCTATTGAAACCCAGGGAGAGCCACAATTTTTTCGAGGGAAAACGATGGAGAATGAATTGGTAAAGTTAAATTAAAAACAATTTCAACATCCGCAATATGTGGCTTATGCCCCGTAGATGTCCCGAATGTTTTCCATGCCCCAATTCACCTCAGATTTCTAGATCAACGACATCATTAAGAATGGCCAAAGGCCTTTCTGCATTGCCAAAAATAGCAATGGCCTTTTTCAGTGTATATACAATGTGAATTTTTCAGGAGAGATTATTATTGTCTAAAATGATACCTACAAGTGCTGGACGTGCGCTATCCTTTTAATCATTGTCCCAAAAAGAAAAGGAACAGACAAATTAACACAGTCTATATACGTCTAGTAAAGAGCACTTGATCAGCCTTAAAAGGATTGATTGAAACATCCCCTTTTCTAGACACCATTCTTCCACCATCTTAAGGGCGTTCTGCGTTAGATCAGATAAGACGTTCAAGTAATTACCACAAACCGTCAGAACGAGATGATAAGTGAGCGTACTCCTCATTCTGTTCAGTCTCAATTGACTGATCTCTTTTCCAGTTCAGTCTCAATTGACTGATCAATATTCAAATTGGTACAGCCACTCGTGATTGTAGAAATCGACGTACTAGAAACTCTTTGTAATTAATTGATCTTTCGATTCTAGTTAGTTGTGTACGCATACTGCATGATACTGAGAGGGGAGGTAGTTTAATAGTTATTCCTAATAAACCTGTCGATGACTCTCTCTAAACCTTTAAGAAAAGCAGAGGTCAGACAAATGGTCCGAAAAGCCCAAATGGTCAGTTGCCAACTTAATGTATGAAAAATACGCCGCTCCCTGCTCCAGGCGCGTGTTACAGTGCTAAAAGCAGTGTGCACATCTGGAACAGATTGAGCAGGAAAAATGCAATATCAGGAATAGCCGATTTTAGGTGCAATCGAGAAAACTCCAGCGTAGAACATTAATAGTGATCAGCCTACGGGTTAAGTTTCATTCGTTTCAGACTCGGAAGCAACTACATCCGAATCAATAATGTCACACCAAGGAAAGTGGACAGACAACAGTAGTTTAACGACGACCAAGAGGTCATTTTTAGACACGCAGTCATCTGCGCGAATCTTAGGCTTTGTTTATAAGCCGTTTAAGCTACCAAAAATCGATCTCAATTTGAAATGAGATTTGAATTTTTGTTTTTTTTATGATTAGTAATTAGACGGTATATGACTTTTCAAAAACAGTTCAGATTTCTTTCCTTTGTACAGTTGCCAGCAGTTCAAGATCTGTGATAGAACTAATCTGATTAGGCGTATCTATTAGAGGAACGAGTTAAAATCACTTCCTGACGAACCGAGTTGACAAACGTTGGCACATAACCAACATTGAGAGTCTCTAATTCAAAAGAGTAAAACTAGAAGGTAAATAGGCTGATTCAATGACAAGTTTGGAACACGTTTAGAGCTCTTATGAAAGTTCTAGCAAAACTTGTAATTCAAAGCAGACCATGCACCATCAATGAGATACGGTTCCTGGATCCGTGAGTGCAGTATATAACAGGAAGTTCACTAACCGAAAGTTGACAACCCTTCCAAATGTATCTGATCTTTATAGTTTGGGATAACTATTTTTCTTGGTCGTGTATTCGCGATCTCATGATCGAAGATTGTTCCTTTGCGATGAGATTTGGCCAAATATATTAACTATTCTGTTAAATTTGAAGCGCGAATAAAGCGAGCCGCATACACGCAAAATGTGTCACTGTGAGGTCAAACGAAATAATTTTTGTTATTTTAATTGGATTTTCGTAAATATCTTGGACCTCCAACGTGGTTGCAAAAATATTTTTGACTTTTATACACATATAGCTATGTATATATAAAATTCGCGCGGCATGGAAATATAATCATCACACAAATTGTTTGCATTTATATGTTGTGTACCCCGAACCAAACCAAAAAAAAAAATAATAATAATAAATTAATTTTATTTTTAAATCTAATTAAAAAAAATTAATATTTCAAAATAAAATGTTTCAGCAACACGGTGTAATTTAATATCGCGCTGAAGTCCATAAAAATGCCAACAACAATTTTCGCATGTCCGCACAACATACCATACATAATATATATGTTTGTACGAGTATATATAGATATACGAATGCTAAAATGAAGATGATGCACAAAAAAAAATGTTTCGCTATGCTGTATGCAAACCCAAATTCGTTATTTATTTGCTAAAATAAAAAAAATTATTTTTATAGTTTTCGGCAATCCGTTTGTGTGTGAAACGCGCTTAATTTATAAACGAATTATTATTTCTTATTTTTTTTAATTTAGTTAATTTTATTTTTTCTTTTCCACTATGCAACGTTTTCGCAGTAATTAAAATATATTTTAATATTTAAAGGAAATTAATATTTAAAACGTAAAATTAAAAAAAAACATTAATTATGGGAATTTATAATTTTTAAAAATTTAATTTTTAATTTATTTGACCGACATATAATAGCTATATGTGTATTGAATATTAAGTCGTAATGTAATTCAATATATCGGAAGGTTGGGACATTGTTGATAATTTTATACATTTTGTTATGTAATACAATAGTTTTGTTGTGGTTACCACATTGGCGGACAGGAACTGAGCGGATAGAATAGAATTGTGCGCACTTTGAAATTAAATTGAATTTTATTGAAATTAAAAGAGTTCCATTTGAGACTGGTATCTGGTATATTACGACCAAATCCCAAATTTGAGTATTTCCGATTCGGAACTCAAATTAACTCTCAAAAATGACCTCAAAAATAAAATTTGATAAAAATCCATAGGAAAATAGGGAAGTTCCATATGTTGCTGGTGCTTGGCCAAATATATTAATCCGAACCAATTTGAACCAGGAACTCGCTCAATAACGCAGTATTAATCACAGCTTTCGAATTATATTAAAATCTGATCAGAATTACAAACATTCTATTAATGGCTGGGTTCAATCCTTGTGCTCAATTCAGGTCAAATGGACTAGACAATATTTACCACTTCCACAATACTCTCATATGCCTAAGCCCTAACAAGGCCACAAAAAAAAAATCGATCAAAATCCATTTGGAATTACAAGAGTTCCATTTGAGACTGGTATCTGGTAGATTATGGCCAAATACCAAATTTGAGTATTTTCGATACGGAACTCAAATCAAATCTCAAAAATATCGTCAGAAATCAAATTTGATAAAAATCTATTGGAAACTAGGAAAGTTCCATATGTTGCTAGTGCCTGGCAAAATATATTGATGTGATCCAATTACATGAGAATTACAAACATTCTATTAATTGCTTGGTTCAATCCCTTTGCTCAATTCAGGTCAAATTGACTAGACAAATTTTACCACTTCCACAATACTCTAATATGCCTAAGCCTTAACAAGGCCACAAAAAGAAATCGATCAAAATCCATTTGGAATTAAAAAAGTTCCATTTGAAACTGGTATTTGGTAGATTACCGCCACATGCCAAAATTGAGTATTTTCGATACGGAACTCAAATCAAATCTCAAAAATATCGTCAGAAATCAAATTTGATAAAAATCCATTGGAAAATGGGGCAGTTTATAAGTTGCTGGTGCCCGGCCCAATATATTAATCTGATCAAATTTAGACCAGGAACTCGCGCTAAAATTTTATTTTGAGTACAGGAATTAAATTTTATTAAAATTACGGGAATTACAGAATCTCTATCAATGGCCATCGGTTCTAGCCTTGTACTCAATTCAAGTCAAATTTATTGGAAACCTTAAATTAGAATACTATAAGGAAACCTTATTAGAATAAGCCTAAGCTAAACTACAAACATAAATAGGTTGGACGATTCCAGACAAGTCGAAATCTATTTGGATGTAACAAATTCCAGACTGGTGTCTGGGACGATTTGACTATGCCTCAAAAATGCCTTGAGCACATAAATTAATTTGTGAACTTATTTGGCAAGCTATCCATTTTGACCAGAAATTTCGGAACTCAACTATATGGAACAGATTTACTCAAAATCGGTTTGAAACTCAACTTTACGCAATCCAATGATATGGAATTAATGTATTCTCAAATTGGGGATTTTTCTGGTAAGTTCCTATGTATGGCCAGAAATTTTAGAACTATGATTTTTATGGCCAGATTTTAAACAAAAACTGTTTAAAACTATTTATAGAATACAAATATTAGCTGCTCAATATCACCCGGACATTCGGTTATGGACCAATTTGGTTAAAAAATTGTTTAGACGATGCCAGACAAGTCGAAATCTATTTGGGATTAATGAAGTTCCATTTGAGACTGGCATTTGGCAAATATAATCATCTAATCTAATTTAGACTAGGAACTCGCACTATAATTTTGTATTGAGCACAGAAATTAATTTTTATCAAAATCCGATAGGAAGGAATCAGACAAGTTTAATTAACGAGTGGCCATGTACACAATTCAAACCAAAAAACTTTTAACAGAATACTCATTCAACTCGGTTATTCTTGACCACTTTCCTGCCAAAATTTGTTCCTGATTTTCGCCGGTAGTTCTTGAATTTATGTGGTGTGCTCCCCATTTTGGCCAGTAATTTTGGAATTCGGTTATTAATGGGAAAATTTTGATCAAAATTATGTTTTAGAATTGATTCAAACCCGGTTTAAGCTGGAACCTGCAAAAGTACAATAAATTGTTTGGACGATGCCAGAGAAGTCGAAATCTATTTGGGATTAATGAAGTTCCATTTGACACTGGGATCTGGGGAGGTTACGGCCAAGTATATTCATCTAATCCCGTTTTAGACTAGGAACTGGCACTATAAGTTCGTATTGAACCCAGAAATTACCTTTTTGTCAAAATCTGATGAGAATCACACAAGTTTAATTGTTGGCTGGATTACTGGCCTTACTATAAATGGCCTGAAATTTTAAAACTTTGGTTTTTATGGCCGCATATTTAAACAAAACGAATTAAAACACTATTTACAGAAAACATATATAAATTGGTTGGTTTGTACCGGATTATAGCCCAATTTTTTTTTACTTTCTGAGATGTGCCTTACCATGGCCTGAAATTTTGGAACTTGTCCGGATTTGATTCAAAAACGATTTCAAAGCTAACCAAGAAAATCGTATGAGAAATGTGTTATGATTTTTTCATTCATCGATATATTAGACCACGTGCGCTCTCGAACACTAATTACTAATTAATTAATTTCAAAACAAATTAGAAAAATATATTCATTACATATTCTCGTAATTAACCTTAATTGTTAACCCCGCAATCAATATATAAAAATTAGCAACGGATTTTATAAAAAATAAAAAAAATTATTACAACAAGCACAAGCAATTCGACCGCCCGCTGCTAGTTGATTTGTAATAAATTTGATCCACATATTTTTTCTCCTCTACACCGTACCTCTCGATCCTTTGATTATGACGGTCACGTATGTAAAAAAAAAATTATGTTTTTTTTTGTATTTATAGCTGGATGTATACAACCGTCGAATGCGTCGCGGAATCCGATCGCGTGTAACGGCCATGGAAAATGTGAGTCGAATGGTGTTGGCAAGCAGTGTGTTTGTCATACGGGATTTACTGGACCATATTGTCAGCACAGTAAGTATTTTAGCTTTATATACAGTTTAGAGTCGATATATTGAACGAGATTTGTGTTTTCTAGATCTAAACGAGTGCTTACCAAATCCGTGTAGAAACGGTGGAATCTGCTCCGATGGTGATGGTGATTTTTCGTGTGAATGCACTAGTGGCTGGTCAGGTAAAATTTGTACCGAAATTGCGACCCAATGCCAAAATGGGCAATGTTTAAATGGGGGCACGTGTGTCTCGAAACTGGGGCGACATGCTCGATGTCGTTGTAATACTGGGTGGGGTGGCCCGTTCTGTGCCGATCCGGTTAACGAGTGTGAAGGACAACCGTGCCATAATGGTGGTACGTGTGAATCGGAACCGGGGTGGTTTCGATGTATTTGCGCACGCGGATTTTCTGGTGATAATTGCCGGATCAATGTTAACGAATGCTCTCCAATGCCGTGCTTAGGAGGTAGTACGTGCAAAGACGGAATTGGTGGATTCACATGTATTTGCCCACCCGGACGGAAAGGAAATCGTTGCGAAATTTGTAAGTCGTTCGTGTAAATAGCACATTAAACAATTATTAATTCAATATGTTTGATTACAGTACTGTCGGACCCGTCATCGGTGTGTATGAACACCTCGTCATTATCGCCATACATACCGTTACAAGATTTAGAAGACAAATCGGACAATCAGACAGTCGAGTTTAATCAGGACGATGCCAACTGTAATTTTTGTATATGCAAAGATCATCAACCGATTTGTTCCAACCTGTGGTGTGGGCTACCAAATTGTTTCGTGCAAAATGAGATGGCCAACAATACGTGTAAATCGAATGAGGTAGGTTTGAACAACATGTCCCATATTTAGTCCAATACTAATTTATTTTTATTTCTAGGTGTGCCTGCCAAATTCACAAGAAACATGTTTATCGCCACCGTGCGATCCTCGCGGCGATTGTCGCAAATTCGAATCGTCCCGCAGTGTTGCGCCGCCAAATATTCCAGTCCCAACGTCATGCTGGCCGAATCAAGCGATACTGGGCGAATTATGTGCCCGCATTTCGATACTGCTCGAGACGAATCGCATTCCAAAAAAGTCATCCGTCGAGAGTATTTGTCTCAATTTACGTTCGGTATTGGCCGCGAGAATAGTTCGTAGTGATAAAAATATTTTAACGCCGCTACTGGTGTTACTGTGTGATATTAAGAATGGGACCAATGATACGATTGAGTTGACCGTGTCCACGACCGGTAAGGGGCCGAGTGCGGTGGCGGCCGTGTCAGAGGCGGTCAAATTATTAGGCGAAATACTATCCAGGCAGAAGGCGCACGTAAAAGAGACATTGGTGTCGACGAGAGATGTGGAAGCCGCATCGTTATCGGCCATCGTCGAGGTTAAAGTCGAAACAGCATTGATTACCACCGAGACTCAAGGGTCCGGAGTATTTGTGATAGCATCATTTGTAATTGCCATAATCGCATTATGTTTGGGTGCATTCGGTGCCCTAATGTGGCGCAAACGGATATCAAGTCGCACCAATTCGGGCGTTAATTTGTCGCCACAGTCGCAGGAGGAGGAAAAATCGAATAATCTACAGAATGAAGAAAATTTCAGACGATACGCGAATCCGCTCAAGGGGAGCGTGAGCAGTTTACGCGGCGCCATGGAATTGAGTTTAAGTCCGGCGCCGGAAATCGCCACAATCGGTTCGCTAGCTGGGCCGAGTGCACTGCACAGGTCACAACCACTATTTCCGCCGTGTGAAAACGATTTTGATCCGAAGCACGAGCGTGAGCACGACAATAATCATACAAAATCACATCGGGGGTCACAGATTTTGCTGTACAAGGCACAAAATCCGGACATCCGAAAAAATACGGTCGGTTCAATAGAAAATTCGCACAAGGATTTTGGTAAGCGATCGATAAATTGTCAAGCCATGTCACCGGTGTCGCCGGGCATCGAGGGCGATATACTAACTGTGCACGTGTGAAATTACGATACGCGTTAATTATTAAGTTTGCTTACATAAATTTAAAAAAAAAAAAAACAACTTCAACAACAAAAAACAAATGTAATTTTAATTGTTATAGTTTATAGTTAAATTAAATTAATTAATTAAATATATATTTTTTTTTTACGAACTGCTTAGAATCGATAAGACAATTTATTTATTTATATGATCTTGCCTAAAACTATAAAAAATAAAAATACACAAGACGACAATAATTACTGCTCCTCCATTCAGATAAGTTATATAAAAATAATGTTATGATGAAATTTTGATTACAGTCGACGAAACAAATTTTCTGTGAGAAAATCTAATTTTAATTAATTAAAATAATTTATTTATTATATTCGAGTACTTATATACAAAAAAAAAAAATTAATTAATCAAATTTCATCGAGAATCGCGAAAACTTAAAACAAAAAATTTAAAAAAAAATATTAAAAAAAAAAAATTCCGTCATGATAAATTAATTAAAAAAAAAGGAACTGCTAATTTGTGTAATTAAATTAAATTAATTAATTAATTTAAACAAAGCAAAAAAATATTAAAATAAAAACGAGACGGTAGAGTGTGATATTACTTTTATTAATTTAAATAAATAAAAAATAAATAAAAATATTAATTTTAATTAAGTTAATTATAATGTTAATTAAAAATTAGTTCATTTTTTTTTATAAATATATAAATATATTCCGCCTGAAACTGTAAATATAAATAAATAAAATAAAAATTATTAATTAAATATTATATTACATTTTGTACCTATATTTTATAATTATTTTATTAATTTAAAAAAGCAAAAAATTTAAAAACGAAAATTAATTAATTAATTAAGAGAGAAAATAGACCATGATTTATTAAATTTCCATGATTTATAATTTTTATTTTATTTTTTAAGAGTTCCTTTTTTATGTTTATTAATTATAATTATTATTATTTTGTTTTGTCAAATTTTTACTACATTAATTAATTAGTTCGAAAAAAAATATAAATTAAATAATTATTTTGTTTAACAAATTTTGTAAATATTGTATAAAATAAATATTATATATTTGTAAATCTTAAATAATTAAAATAAATACATAAACAAAAAATACATTCCGCGCGAACTTAATTAAAGCAAAAAAATTTAAAAAAAAACATTAATTAATTAAAAATAATAATAATATATAAATAATTTACAGTACTTAGTACTAAAAAAATCGCACTACAATATAATTTATTATTATTCCAATATTTTTAATTTATATAAAATACATCGAAAAATTAATGATTGTGTATAATTAATTTGAAAAAAAAATTACAGTTATATTTATAAATACTCAATTATAATTTCATTTTTTTTTATAGATAAATAGAATTTAATTTAAATACCTAGCTCTCTTGCTCTCTCTCTCTCTCTCTTTCTTCAACGGTTCCCTGAAAATTCTAGATAGACAATAATGGACAGTTAATATTTTGTATAATTTCCTATAAAAAAAAATATTAATTTTTATTTAAGAACAAAACACTGTGTAATTTTTTTAGATTTTGATAATTACGTAAATGAATGCGAAAAAATTTTAAAAATGATATAAAATTTACAAAAACAAAAAAACATATAAATAAAACGAAAAATAAATTATAAAAAAATGGAGGTTTTATTTCCGAGGAACTTGCAATCCAGCGACTAAATACCTAACCCGATTCGATCGAGAATGTTTTGAATCGAATCGAGTGACATAAAAATACATCATTTACGAGCATAACAACTAACTCGATTCGATTCAATCTATAATCTAATAAAATTTGACCTTACTGAAGTAAAAACAAAATTTTCATTCCATGATTCGATCGAGTATTTTGAATCAAATCGAATCGAGTTAAATAAAAATACGTCGGTTGATTAATACCCATATTATGATTCTCACCTCACCTCACCTCTCACCGTGACATCTAGAGTCGCGCGAGTCAAATTTTGGTATTATGATTCTCACTTTAATTTGGGTGAGTGACATACGCAGCGCTATGCGTCATTTATGATATTTTGGTTTCTTTAAGTTAGTATTGCACTTTGAGAATTTTTGACATTTGGTCAAATTCAAATGTGATCCTTTCACACTACCGGATCACTAGTACTTATCAATTGATATTTAAATGTACAAATTTTTAAAATGTCCTAAAGAATGGTGTTATAAATTATAATTTCTTGATTTACAAGCATTTTTCGTATTAATGAAGATGGACTTTCTTATCTATTGGACAAGCTAGAAGGAAAATACGAGTTTTGTGAATTGTTCGCCATTAGCTATTTTTGGTTTATTTCTATGTAGTTATGAAAAATAAAATTTTTTATAATACATACAACAAAAATATTATTTATTATAATGCAACAATTAATATTTATTACATTATTAATTATTGTAATACATAAACAAATAAAAAACCTTACGATTTGCCTTTCATTTTGTCTAACGTTATAAATACTATGTATATCAATATCAAAAATTATTTTCTCGCTCAATCTCGCCACCAAATTGTAGGTGAGGATATGTGACATTAGACTCGCTCACGGCGAGAATCATAATACCAAAATTGAAATACGGTGACATCGCGTCGCTCAGTGACGCGTAAGTGAGATTCATAATAGGGGCATAAGGCTCCTCGATATTTTCTTACAACGTTATTGAAATTCGTAAATAAAATATTTTCACTTAACTAGATTCGATTTAATTTGGAATCGAATGAAAATCGATTTTGAGTTTTAACTAAATTAACATCCAAAAATGCCTGTGTTCTGTTTTATTTATTTGATCTCGAATTTCTGAAATTCCGATTGATCATTTAATCGAATCGAGTGACATTAAAATTTAAAATGTTGGGTTTTTGTTCGAAATGTCGAATGTGGCCAATGGCCATATCACGTTTTTCGATTCGGTTCAATCTATAATCGAATCAAATTTGAAATGAAAATGTAAAATGTTTTTTTGTGATTAAGTGCTTAGCTCGATTCCATCAGTCAGATAGGTGTTTTGAATTGAATCGAGGGACATAAAAATATTGGGTCACTCGTTACTTACGTTCAACTTTATTAAATGCCGCAAAAAAAATATTTTCACTTATCTCGATTCGATTTAAATTGTAATCGAATGAAAATCGATTTTATATTTCAATTAAACACCAGCCACAAATTTTAATCTATAATCGAATCAAATTTCATCTGGAAAAATTAAATATTTTTGTATTAATTCCTGATCGTTAGTACAAAGCTCGATTCGATCATTTTGAATCGAACCGAGTGAAATAAAACTACGTTGTTTGATTCAGGCCACTTGAACGTAAATATGTAGTTCAACTTTATCAAATGTTGCAAACAAAAACTATTTTCAATTAAGTCGATTCGATGTCATCCATAATCGAATGAAATTCGATTTTTCAAACTTCTCTCGAAGTTCTGAGAACTAGGAAATTACTTGGTTCGTTTGTTAATTTAATCGAATCGAGTGACAATAACATTTAAAATGTTGGGTTTGTTGTTCAAAATCTCGAATGGCCATAGCACGTTTCTCGATTCGGCTCAATCTATAATCGAATCAATTTCAACTGGAAAACAAAAGTTTTTTATATTCATTGATGGCGGTTTTATTTCTGAGGATTTTGTAACTCAGCGACTAAGTACGTAACTCGAATCGATCGAGTGTTCTAAATCGAAACCAGTGACACAAAAATACGTCATTCAGTTCAGGCTCTCGAAATTTACTTTCAACTTTCTTTAATGCCGCAAAATTAATTAATCGAATCGAGTGCCATTAAAATTTAAAATGATCAATTTTTTGTTCAAAATAAAGAATGATGAGTAATGGGAATAACAAGTAACTTGATTCAATTCAATCTATAATCGAATTAAATTTGAAATGAAAATGTAAAATGTTTTTTTGTGACATTTAATCGAATCGAGTGACATTGAATTGGCACACCACGCAACTCGATACAATTAAAATTTCCTAGATTTTGAAATTCTAGGAGTTAGTACATAACTCGATTCGAATAAAATTTCAATAAAATCGAGTTATGCGCTGCTCCTAGATATTCGAAGCCCAAATTCGTCCAATTCAGTAAAACTTGAAAATGTTTTTTTACTTTCCTATTGCCAAAAAAGTTAACATTGCACAACGCGTAACTTAAAATTCAAACGAATTAAGTTATGTAGCAGCTCCTTATGCACCTTGTGGAACTCGATGCGGTTGATTTGTTATGACTCAAATAAAAATAAACGAACTATTGGTCATGTGAGATTGACTTTTATTCCTAAGCAATTCACTGGCTTCGTAACCTCGATGCGATTCGTACTTTAATCGAATGAAATTTGAAATGGAACTCGATTCGATTAGTTGTTTCAAATTTTCCAAAGACTATACAATTTTTGATGGACAGATTAAGTACGTCGTAATTCGGTTCGACTATTTTTTTTTTTAAATCGAGTGATATAAAAAGATGTGGTTTGATGCAGGCCACTCGATATTGTCTAGGTGAAAGGCATGTATGTACATAAAATGCAACAAAACAAAATATTTTACGTTCGAGAGCTCGATAAAGAAAAGTCCCCAATGGGTTAATTTTCTATTACGATATAATTTTATCAGCGGCCGTTAAAGATTAATATTAAACGAGATACACCTCTGATCAGAGGTGCAAACAGAATCCGCCATACTCCAATCAAAAATTAAACGAAAGATAGATAATTTGACATAGAGCATAAACGGATGTCGATGACCTCACACCGAACAAAAGGCCCGCATGCTAGATTGAGAACTTCAAGCACATGTGAGCTTATATGATTAAACAAAGAACATCTCTGGGGTAGTACGAGCATCGTATAATCTGTGATTAATGCTCGTACTACCCCAAATCGAGTGATGAGCATTATCGCTTAATATCCAGTCACAGGAGGTACGTGCTTATGCATGTCACAAGATTAGAAAGCTCCTCTGAATGGGGAGGTGAGCAAAAGTCATATGGCTCTATGAGGAAGTCACTAATATTGTTACCAAAAATTATTTCATTAGCTCTGGCAAGAAAAATTTGTGGATAATGAAACATGTCCCTGTCTAGCAAAATAACTGTTGACCATATTTAAGATTATCTGAAAATCCAAATTGATATACATAGATGCATTTATTATGTAGAACCTATGTTCAGTTGGTTTATTTACTATGACTTATAAGTTTGAACGGTCCGCTAATGAAATTAATTTAAAATTTGCTTCCTGATTAAAATAAACTACAAATTGGAAAAACGAAATACTGGTTACGGTAACTTTTTGGCTAGAGAAACTTGTGGAACATAAAAAAATTCCGCCTTTAAACAAAATAAATGTTAACCTCGTACGGATTAAGTGAAATTTCGGCACCTTTCGCAGGAGTGGTATGTAAATGATATTCGGCAAAGTTACAAATCAGAATATTTGTTAAAAATTCGGACTTGACGACACCAAATCATAAGGTATGTCAAGTTTAAATCAAATCGACGAAGATGTTGTTTCTTTGAAGTTTTTAAGCAAAGAGGTAAATAAATTTAGAAATACAAATTATGCGTCGTATGGCATCCGCCTTGAAACAAAATTAACAATAACAAAAAAAATCTTGGACTTTTAAGATCATCTAAAGAAACAAAATATGGAATATAAAAGCAATAAAAATGTGGAACCTATGTTCTCCTGATTTATTGTCTTTTGAAGTTAAACGGTACCCTTCAGACTTGATCTAAGATTTGCCTATTGGTTTATTACAAATTCAAAACTGGTAAAAGTAAATAATGGTTTCGGTCACTTTCGGTTTAAAAAATTGTGGAACATAAAAATTCATAAAAATGTGGGTTAACAAAAATAAATTTAACACCGTTAAAGATCAACCGAGGAGGCAAAATCTGAAATATATGGAAATGTATTTAAAATGTGGAACCTATCTTCATTCAGCTGCTTTATTTCCTCTGACCCACCTCTTTGATACAGTGAGTGGTGAGTGGTGCGGTTATTTGCGTGTTTATCACAAAATGGTCAAAGCAAATAATGGTTTCGATCGCTCTTCGGTTTGAAAAATTGTGGAACATAAAAATTCTCCCTCCCCATATACGAAATGTGTTTTAACAAAAATAGATCATCCGAGGAAACAAAATCTGAAATATATGGAAATGTATTTAAAATGTGGAACCTATGTTCATTCAGCTGCTTTATTTCCTCTGACCCACCTCTTTGATACAGTGAGTGGTGAGTGGTGCGGTTATTTGCGTGTTTATCACAAAATGGTCAAAGCAAATAATGGTTTCGGTCGCTCTTCGGTTTGAAAAATTGTGGAACATAAAAATTCTCCCTCCCCATATACGAAATGTGTGTTAACAAAAATAGATTATCCGAGGAAACAAAATCTGAAATATATGGAAATGTATTTAAAATGTGGAGCCTATGTTCATTCAGCTGGTTTATTTCCTCTGACTTTTGAAACAGTGAGTGGTGAGTGGTACGCCATGAAAATTATTATTCAATTTGCTTATTGATTATCCCAACGAGGTCAAAGCAACTAATGGTTTGGATAACTTTGAAAGTTTAAAAAAATTGTGGAACATAAAAAATTTCTTCGGCCTTCATACATAGTGGATGCTAACAAATATAAAATTAGAAACGTTTAAGCTCATCTGATGAAAAAATTATGGGACATAAATGTATAAATGAATGTGGAACCTATATGTTTCCATTTTATTTAGTATCATTAAATCGATAAAAAAATGCAATACGGTTGTTGGAAACCAAAAATAATTGTATTTATTAGATTTTTATAATCATTTATCCTCGTCCGCTTAATATCTAAAATCGTATAACAATATTTACAGTGGGAGCGTTACACTTCATCGCGTCACTCGTATAACACGATGCTGCTTTTATCACATTTATTATTAAAATTCGAGTATCTTTATCGTCGACCTCTGTACTACACTTTTGTTGTAAACACTTCTTTCGACATCGTAAATTTTTCAAATGTCACCTTTGATAGCGCGTCATAAATCGTCCCAGAACCAATTAGATCAAGCACTGTGGCAACATAAAAAGCAACTTTATAAAATATCACCGTAACTATTAGAAATGTAATTATAAATAAACAATCTGAAATTAAAATAATAAATTAGATAATATTTGTATTAAAGACAGGAACGTCGTCTATTCGTGGTATACACACCGATAAATCGTTTCTCCCACGGTTCCAGCATATTGGCACAAATCACAATTTCGTATTGCACATAAAACTGATTCAAAAAATTAATTAAATTTATGCAATTAAATCGATCGTTCACAATACGACTGGGATTTAATTTATTTTGCTTCATTTTCCAATTTATATTTATAGTTAACTACTGTATGTATAGTACTGTGCATTCAATTAACAAATAACTAATAACTTTCACCCGCGCAAATTCATATACACGAATTAAATAATTTCGATTAGTAGAAATTACGATATACGAATTATGCGCGATGTCTTGTGTTATCTAATCAAAATATTTATTATGTTCTTCTAAGTAAATGGTATTTCGATTTATCAATGTTGTAATTTATTGTTGTTGCCGCATACTTTTGAATTTTTTACGCGTACCTGATTTTTTTTGTAAAAACATTTTATAGGCGTGTTTGTTTGTTTAAATTAAGACTGCAATTAACTATTTTATTTATTTTCGTGATATTGATGATAAGTTGTGATAAATTCTAGATTATTACCGTACTGTTAAATGGTATGCGTGATTTGACGTCATTATTATATAATCGCACGACATACGCTCCCTCACATGAAACCGAGTGTTATGTGGTAGCTTTTCAAAAATTATGCAGAACGATGTTAAATATAACATGACGCATGCGTTATAATGACGCATATAAAAAGGCGCATGACGGGAGGCTTAAAATAATGCATCGAAACAACGCGTATAATGAGTTTAAAATATTTTGTATGTGCCGTTCTGTCAATCATGCGTCATTTTGAAATAAATGCAAACGCGTTAGAAAAAGTTTTGATCTTGAAGTTCCAATGAAACCGAATTTTTTTTTTTTCCAATTTGTTAGAACCCATAAGAATTGCGCACTCAATGCCAGGACGGGCCATGATGCAAACCCAGGATTCTATCCTAATTCGCAGTAGTGCACTGCACCAAACTGTCCAAGTTTCGAACCAGGGTATGGAGAAAAACTGATCTACATTAATAGATCTACAGCTGAAACCCTGAAACCGAATAATATTGAAAGCTGGACAACTGCACACAAATTGCAGGCAGTCATCATCTTCCTCAAAACATTCCTCACAAATAACATCCTGAGATAAACCCATTCGATGGAGATGGCCATAACCCGTAAGAATCGCAACCAAAATTCTTAGCTGGTTCTTCTTTTTCAAAGCTAGAGCACATTTAGCTGATTTCAAATTGGGCTCGCTAATGAAGTTCTTCGCCATACGACAACTAAAACTAGGAAGCCACTGTAGTCACAATATGTTGGCACCCACATTACCGAAACGGTATTATTGGAGTAAAGAAGATTAATGAAGCGTTTGCAATCCTTGATAAGCTTATGGAGACAGTCAAGAGATTATTCAATGAATTGAGCACAGCTTGTTTTTGTTTTTAACAGCGAACTTCAAAGCCTCCATAACACTATACGTCAGTGTTTTGGAAAACAGTGCACAGTGAACCAAGACTACCAAAAGATCTCTGATTAGACCAGGGACAGTATACTCTGTCCAATGAAGCCAGATTGCTGCAGCTTAGCCAGTAATCCGTCAATGATTTGATCGGATTTGCCAGCTTCGGAATAAAAATCACTTTACTCCTACTCCAGGAATTTGGAACAGCGTAGAAAGCAATACACACAAAAATGTATGTTATTATTTAGTGTGGCCACTGCCGACAGGCTATTAATTTCCTCGCAGAAGTTCAACCACAAAACTCTGTGAGTGGATCTTAAACTTCGTTTATATTCTTTTTGTGCTACTAAGAAATTATCCCATAATCAATCTGGCGTTTGAAGTGTTTTGCATTATTTTTTAATTTCCTAGCGGATTTCCTTAACCTTTCAAGATCCGAATTCCAAAATGATTTGTTATTAGTCTTTTGGTTCAAAATAAGAGAACAATAATTTTCAAAAGTAGTCGAAATTGCCGTCTCAAGTGAAGACGCAAGTTACTCAATGTTGTTACTCAACCGGATTACTCTCGGTGGGGTAATTAAAGAACCCAGCTCTAGAGGGAAAAGTCGCCAATTGGTTAATTTTCTGTTACGATATGGCTTTATAGTTGGTCGTCACACCTGTGATCAGAGGTGAGAACATCATCCGTCATCCTCCAACAAAAAATTAAATCAATGATAGACATAGAACATAAACTGATATCAATCACCTCACGCCGAATGGAATTAACAAAAGTCGGGACTACAAGACTACAAACAAGCCGAGGGATAGCTCAGTGGTCGAATGCATTACGTTATCACGAGCTTTGAGTGATCGCTATTTATAATCGGCTAATGCTTGGATGAGAAAGACCATGTAGTGCGCTGAAAACTACATGTCTTTGCGCCGGTCCAATAAATATTCGATGAACTCCCATCGCTGTTTCACAATAAATTTTTAAATTGGAAAGGATGGTGAGCTCTATTTTAAACTTAGAACCCGCAGGACTAGATGAACTATCAAGTAGTTCCTTCAATTCATCGTCAGACTCTTGAGCCTTAGCTAAACTATTAAATGTTTGCTTCGAAATTTGATCGATTGCTTCAACGTGGTCACATGTTCGTGACAGAGTGGCGGCGATCACGGTGTGCTTGCCCGAGAAAAGTTGCACGTCCGTCGTAAATGAAGTCAAGATGTCAAGTTCGCCGTGGATTTTTTTCGTTCAGCGATGTGATTGCCCGGGTAAGAAATTTTTGATCTGTGTAGACGGTAAATTGCCTACTTTCTACGAAATACTTAAAATGTTTTATTGCTAGATAAATAGCAAGCAGTTCAGTTGTCTAAAGCTGAATATTTTCATTTTGCTGGACAGAGTTTGCGGGAAAAGAACCCTAAAGGTTGCCAACATCCTTCATTCATCTGTTGTAACACTGCTCCTACGGCAATGCTTGAAACATCTGTGGTAATACTAAACCTCGAGTTAGAAAGGAGATGGGGTAACGTTGCTACGTTATCAAGTGCACCTTTTATTTTGACGAACGACTCGTTACAGTCGTCAGGTGAAATTTTTATTGTTCTTTGGCATTTTATTCAAAGTTAAAAGGTGTTACCGGCTATTCCCACAAATCGCTGAATTTGTCTTATGGATGTTGGAGCTGGAAATTCTTTTATGGCTTCAACTCGCCGTGGCGAAGGTACCGTGGCGAAAACTCCGAATTCGCATTTTGAAACTTGGTTGTTTATTCCAAATTTAATTAATCTCTCAAAAACTCTGACACTGAAATCCAAAAGACATTCTCGTAAAGTGAAATAACCCAAATGGTGTGGTAATTGCCGTTTTAGGCACGCCTTCAGGCGCAATGGATCAGCCTCGATAATCTTCACATGGCCTCCAATCTGTCCCTGATACTGCAGAAAATGACGGTCGGCATATGCCCAATTGTACCATATGCTCGAACTCGAACCAGCGCTTTCTTGTGTCTGACATGATCCAGACGGTGTGGTCTCGAAAAAGGCAGTCGGCCTTTTGTATAAATATGATGAACCACACTATGTTTTGTTGGATGGTTGTAGTTCGGTTCTTCGGTTAAAGAGGGAAACATCTTCAAAAATTCACCATTTCCATTTTTAGAGGTTGGTAGGATAGGCGTGGGTGTTTTTACCTTAACTGACATTGTGCTTACGATCGTGAAAATATGAGGAAATTTTCGCCGTGAGCCAACGTCTATACATCCGATAATTTGGTCACGTATGTGTTAACTTATGCACCATTAGCGGCTGAAAGTTCCAAGCGACGATCTTTTTTTGATGCTTTTCTATGTATAAGCATTTTACGGGTAGAACGGAAATATCGGCACCGGTATCAAGAAAAAGGTTAAATCTTTAATCAGAGGCGGCGAATACAATGTATACGATTAGTTGCAGCACTCTCAATCGGATTTATTGGTTCTTTGATGGTGACTGGTTTGTAGATACATAACGATGATGGCGTTTGCAAGGTAAATAACATTTCCTTGCCTCATTGCCAAATTTATGGTGGTAATAGCAGACTTCCTGATTGTCGAAGAATCGAAGCCTGCTTCCACTCCGTGGTCTTCTTGAAAAATGGCGAGGATCATTTCGCACCCTCTGTGAGCGGTTGCGTCCAACTGATATCTGCTCGAATTTTGACTGTATGTATGTATTCTAGCGAGTCTAGGTTCGAGACTATAGTTAAAACTGAGTCAATAGGAAGCTGGGAACTAGTCGAGGGAGTACTTTGTACGATCTGCGATTTATAATATATCGTTAATTGAGTTATCACTAATTGATGTTAACGCAATGTACAAACTTTTGGGAGGTCTACAAAGCCAGAAGGTTCGAGCTAATGGCTGAGGATTTCCTATCACCCAATTCAACTCCATCAAATAAGATATCGAGGCGACGTCCCTCTGATGGAGTATGCCGGTTTGTCAGTGCTTGTTTCAATTCTTCAAAAAAACTTCTCGAGGAAGAGCGCCAATGACATGAAAAATTTTTGTTTAATCAGCACTGACATTCGCTAAGCTAAATTGTTCTTCACCTTGCTCGAACCAAACATTAGGATTATCTGTCCAAAAATGCGGTAAGTTTAATGTGAAGCCTCTACAGCAGGGAATCGTTTTGAATCGCCTGCTTCGGTTGTATCTGTATCACCCTCTGTTTCGGACATTTTCTTTAGAAGATTTAAATGTACGCACCAGGAAAGAGAATATTGACTAAATGATTTTGTTTTTCTAATTTTAAAATTAGTTTTAGAAAACCATGGTCTTCCTTCTGCGGTTGCCACAACACCAACAGTAGATATACGGCTTAGTAGTTTGGAATAGTTAAAGAGACGATTCACAAGCTCTTGACAGTTCCACCTGGAACATTTGTTGTACTTGTGAAATAAATAAAGCGAGCCCAACTAAACAAAAGGATGATACACCGACAGATAACAACAAACACACAGTAAAACTACATTCGAAAGTGAATGTGCGAATGTGAAAGTCGCTCTAATAATTAGCACTAAAGAAAACAAACCCAGTAGCAGGGATGGGCGATACATCGAAAACCTGTGGACTCTTTGAGATAATTTGATTTGATTAATCTCGTGCAAATTTATTGCTTCTGTTGGAATTAGAGTCGTGTGAACGAGCTATATGGCCAAAACTTTATTGGTGAATCGTGTTAAAGAATTAGAGCCAAACTACGTCGTTATAAAAAATATGACAAAACCCTGAACTGCAAATTGCTGACCAAATCATACATTTTTTTGCAAATGTATGTAACTTGTAGTGTTTCAAAACCAATTTCATGTACGTTTCGTCGTTTCCATGTGTTAAATGTTATGGCACGGTCATAGTTAAATTTCCCCGGATTATTTTTAATAAAGGTTACAACCTTTTTGTAAAGATTTCTATCGTTGTTCAGCACCATTTTGTAATACGCCGGTGGTCGAGTAAGCAGAGTCAATGCTCTTGAAATCGTGAATTCGAGTTCAACACTCGTCAGCGCTAATACTTTTTTAATTTAATTTCTTCGGCAAGTATAAAAGCCATCTCTTGCGTATGACCGTAATGAAAATGTCAGAGCCATCTCTCGAGTATGACCGTAATGAATTGTCCATTCCTGTTTGCTAAAATTTTCAATTTTCTGTATTGAATTGGCAAACAAAAAAGATTTGTAAAGCATGAACTTTATATACGCTGGTGGTCCAGTAAGCAGAGTCGTTGCATTTGGAATTGTGAACTTGAGTTCAAGCCTCGGTTTTGGCATTTATTAATTTTTAATTTAATTTATTTTATTTCCCCCTTCATTTGGTAAATATAAAGTATGAGTATAGCGTCAAATTTATATATGGAAATGGTGAGGTGGTAAAGTAATCGGTGTCATAGGTTTTGGAATCGTGGGTGTTGTGCGGTGATCGAACCTCGATTAATGACCTACAATTTTAGCAGGCATCCACATATTTTATTTATTTGCATTGCCACTTGCCACTTTTAGATGGAGAATATTGAAGTTTTGAACAGAAACTGAATTGGATTTGAGTAATTTTATTTCACCATCACCAATTTGACAGGGAAAATTAAATCAAAAAATATTTGGCTCGATCGACAATCGAACTTAGGACCCATAAATCCAAAGTCACTGACTTTGCTTACTGGACCACTGACGCATATAATTTTCATGCTTTACAAATCTTTTATATCTGTCATTTTAATAGAAAATATTGAAAATTTTAGCAAAGGAAATGGACTCTGCGTTTATTTTACCATCGCTATATACCCATCTTGTATATGAAAATGTTTAACAGAAGCTGTGTGTTGAACCAATTTGAATACAAAAGAAATTAAATTAAAATAATACCGTGCCTAATGGGACTCGAACCTAGGTCCACGAACTCAAAGTCAATCACTCTACTAGCTCGCCCGTTGCCAGGTGCAAGATTTCATTTTCATTTTTCTCTATTCAAATGATACTCAACATCAGATGGATTTATCAGTAATGAAATTGGACGGCAGTGGTCACGTAAGCAAAGTAATGGGGGTTTGTTTAGTGGACGTGAGTTCAAGCGGCATTCGGGCTAACGTTTATTTAATTTAATTTCATCTTACAAATTAGTTCAACTCAGCTTCTATTAAAATTTTCAAATTTTTCCAATTAATTGCCAAGTATAAAAGAGGGATGTAGCAGCAATGAAAATGTATGGCGATGGTTAAATAAGCAATAAAAATAAGAGTCCAGAAATACTTTTGGTTATAATAGCTTGATCAGATCAAGTATTTTTCTTGGGTGAGCTAGTCAATATGTTGGTTTTCCAGATTCACATCCAGTTTCTTTAATGGCAATCAGTAATACTTTTCCTTTAGTTGTAGTTAATCTAGAACCCCAGTGAGTATTCTTCGCATTGAAGTTACCACTCAGTTTTTAATATCTCGGTAGCACTTATAACCTTCCGGAACTCGAATTCGTTTTACCATGGAGTGGGGTATGTTAAATTTTATGGCACGGTCATAGCTAAAGTTCCCCGGATTATTTTTAATGAAAGTTATAACCTTTTCGTCTGATTTTTTGTGAGTCGTTTTTCCGATTTTTCTGCGAGCTGTTCTATACCGTTCCACCGTTATAAAGGGCCCCACAGGACGCACCATTAGTTTTAAATTCCGCTCTTTTTGAAAAGAGAATTAAATGCATTGACGGACATTCTATAAAACTATCATCAATAACGCATTGTTCCTAATGAAATTTGGTCACCCTTTAGTTGAAAAAATACACTCTAGGACTTGCCTGCATTCTCGACGTTGTCTAGAAAGTAATAGATGACGCGTAAACGCCCTGTAAGCTCACAATACCGCAACCAACCAGTACACACAACGTACCACAAGTCCTAAAACCAATAATAATGAAAGCCGAAGCGACAGGCGATACTCCAACATAAACCGGACAAGAAGTTTCCTAAACTCTGCCACAACACAACAAATTGCACCCAAACCACCAGCAACCAAAACAGAATCTACGAACAGTGATAACAGAAACACGCGGCCTATATCACACTGCAACCAAACGAAATGGCCGGACAAAAAATAGTTCCAGAATTTAGCGGGGATGCAACTAACTTAGTACAAATTACAACCAATCTAGTGATCTTTCTGGAACAGCAGAAAACATTTACAACAGGCTGAGAACCAGCGAAGAGTTCCGTGAAGTAATTAAGTACAGATTAACAGGGACTGCGTTCATAAACCGGTGGCAGATAGGGAACTATAAAACATTTTTAACAAAATACTACGAAACGTGTAACACACAAAAACGAAATAACATTGGATGAGCAACACTGTGATTAAAGGGTGTTTGGTTCCATCTCTGTGCAGTCATGCACTTGGAGATGGGTAGGGGTCAGAGAGTACTCAGATAAGTTTCCCAATATAAATTGGCCAGTCACAATGAAGCCAAAAGAACACGGAATTAAATAAGTGATAGACTGTAAACTGAACAATATTGTACTTGTATTCTTGTCAAAATATAAATTAAATTTCGTTGGTCATTAAATTCATCACATTTTTTTTGTGCTATGATTTAACAGCTCTTGTTTAAGATTTACTTTTAATATTTGCATTTGTAGTCGTTCCGCTTTCAGTTTGTTTCCTTCAATTAATAATTTTTCCTTAGACACCCATTTTGCTTTTTTAAACTCCAAAGAATCTTTTTTACATTTTAGTATGTCTTTGTTAATGTCCCGAACTTCTTTCAAAATTGATTTTTTTGGAACTCACCATGATTTTTATTTACATGTTGTTCAAGAAGCATTGCAATTGTTTCTTTTTGTTTCTTGGTGGTCCTAACAAATTCACATAAAAATTAGTTATTAACGAAACTTCTTATGTTTTATAATAAATACTTACATTACAATTATTTTTTGAGTCAAATCGAACGTTAACGGAAAAATCCGGCTCGGATAAGTTTCAAAATATATTTCCTATATTAATGAAAGCTCGTCAGTAGTTCCGATATACATATATCTATTATTCTCAAAACTTTTAAAAGCCAGTGCCTGAAACTGTTAAACGAGACAAAGACAACTCACGCTTCATGAAATAGAAACGATGCAATGGTTTTTGATAATTCTCGAACTCCAATCGCACCCAAAGATTTTTTGCATGGTTTGTTAAATACAAGTTGTGCTTTGAGACAACTTGAATGCATTTCTATAAATACACGTTTCAACACCAAATTCCATAAATAAATTTGGTGAGATATGATCGGTCTACTTCAAAATTGACGTGATTGATGGGAATTTAACGTGTTTCATTATCAATAAAAGTTCCGCGAACTCAATAAGCACACCAATCAAAAAATGATTATAAATTTAATCGGGTTAAGGAATTCCTGTTGTGATCGCAATGTGGGCAGATATTTCAAATTCCGAATTGATAAGATAACGCAAACAACAATATACATTTGTTTACTCGATATTTAAGCATCTAGCGGAATAATAGCAAACTATGCAAATTGATTCGTAACTTTACTAAAATTTCGCCGTAATTTATGTTAAATGTGGTATAATTGTAGAGTAAAACATTGGATGTGCAAAATAATTGTACAATTCCCCCCTAAATGTGGTCTTAAAACGAACACTCTAGGGCGGAATACAATAATTGCGATGTATTTGCTTAGCTTCAGGCGTAATTGCAATATTCGTTGGATGAGGTCATTGACATAGTAAAAATACATGAGCACGTCTCACCAATTTATTGACATATTTAAAGACTTTGGAGATTATTTTTTTGTTGGCTTTTTTTTTGCGGCGGCCGGTTTTTTGGGTGGGGCCGGCGGTTTGGGCTTCGCCGGTTTTGGGGGCCCCACTTTGTCACCCGCCTTCCCTTTTTTACCCTTCTTCTTCTTCTTCTTCTTGGGCGGCGGTGGCGGTGGACGCTCGGTTGGAATCCGGGCCAAATAATATTCGGCCAGCTGGTGAATCATAATGAATTTCTTTTTAGGCGCCTTTTGCCATTCCTCGCACGTCTGATCAAATAAATCTTTGTCCATTTTCATTTTGAAATCTTTTAACATTTTCTGGAACTCATCAAATGAGATCCAATCGCCCTCCTGGTCGAGCAGTTTGTACATAAAATGTCCGGCGTTTCTTTTCAATTTTTTTCGTTTCGGCTTCTGGGCCACAAACTTGATACGATCGACCAGAATATCACGAAAAATAACCGGCTCCGGTGGATTAGGCATCATCGCGGCCTTATAAATTATTTCAAGCTCGGGATCTTTCTCCTTGTGGTGAATAATTGATTCCTCCTCCTCGTGTGTAACATAAAAATCTTTACCAAATGAAACGAACTTTACGGTCGATGTAGGCTTGGTCAACTTCAGAAATTTGGCTACATCTTCTCGACTCCACGGATTGTGGCCGAGATAAATGCGGCGCAAATTTTTCGCCCTCTTGATACCAATCGCTATGAATTTCGCTTCGAGCGTCGACAGCCGATTGTCTTGCAGATCGATTTCTTCCATCGTCGGATGCGCTTTTATTGCGCGCCGAAACAGTTTACCAAAAAGCACGTTAGAAAACCCATTCCAAGCAACTGATAATTTTTTGAGCGCTTGATTCTCATACAGACCATTCATGATACCCATAATCGCGTCCTCCTCGTACAGTTCGTTCCATGAGAGATCGAGCTCCTGCAGTGCGGCATTAGAGGACAGCATATGATATAATTGAATCCCGGTTTTTGTGTACAGCTTATTGTAGCTAAGATCCAGCACCTTACAAAAATCATTGTAGCTCATCGCTTTGCACACGATTGCCCCACCCTCATCGCGAAGATTGCAATTGCGAAAATTCATGTACTCAATACTTGGCGACAATGAAATGCCATCGGCCAAAATTTCCAGTCCCTCTTGTCCAATACAACAATTACTGAAATTCAGAATCTGCAACGTTTGGCTCATGCGAATAAATTCGTTAAGCGGTTCACAAGCTCGCTCATCAAAAAGCGTATACGATAGGTCGAGCTTTGTCACATTCAATACGGGTGGACCGTGTAACGCTTTCGCAAGTAATCGTATACCAATTGTATCGCTCCCATATCCACTAAGATCTAGTTCCGTCTCACCCTCGAATATTTTTTTGAGCGCCGTGATCGGTGTCACATTATACGTTTCACAATCGGCTAAATATTTTTCGTACTCGTGCAATTCAAGATCCTCTGGCTTTTTATAGTGGTCCGCGAGTGCGGATGCAAAATCAAGCACTTCACATTGTTGGAATACGTACGCATCATCGTCAATAATGGCGCTATTCGATACGGTTGCCAATTCAACGCATATTGGTGGCAGAACAAAATCCTCCGAACATGGTGGTGTAAGTTCGGTGATGCACGAGCTGAACGAGCTGCATTTATCGAGTTCATAGAGAGTTTCACCTTCGGGAAGTTCTGGTATTTTGTCGAAGAAATTGGGCTCCTCATCGTCTTCAGCGTCGGTCAAGTAACCAACTGTTGGTAGCTCGAGACAGCTGCGTTCTCTTTCTAAACTGCTCACGGACATTGCGTGGTTTGGACGATTTGGACGAAATTTGTTGCGGTAAAAATTATGACAGTATTCAAATGTCAGGGTTAACTAGATGCCATGCGGTTTTAAAGGTATCGATATGGTTACTCGGTGAATTAACTCTGAGAGCGTATTTCGACAAACATGAAGAGTTTTACGAACAATTTAAAGAACATTGATTTGAGAAATGAATTTTGAAGAGTCCGAATTGTTTAGAATAATTTTAAACAATTTTGAGAATTTACGAAATTAAATTTTTTGTAAAAAATTAAAAATTTACAAGGAAGGCTTAGAAGAGTCAACCATTTGACAACTAACTTATTTAACGAATTTAAAGAAATTTAAAGAGTAGGAAGACTGTCAACAATTATGCTTGGAAAAGAGTTTGGGGAATTTTGAAAAAATATTGAAATAATTTAAAAATTTGAAAGAAATCTGCAGAATATCAAAAACTTTTAAAATTTTAGCAGAATTTGAAGTTTACGACGATTTTGAACAACTTGGCAACTTACTAACAAATATATATTTTAAGAATTTTGACGGAATTTGAATATTAAAGCAAATGAAAAATTTTAACAAATTTTAAAGAATTTCGATAGAATTTTAAAAAAAATTTAAAATTTTATCGGTTATTAAATATTTATTAAAGCTAATCCAAATTCCTTAGAATAGTACCATTAGGCAGCGGAATTTTTTTAAAAAAATTTAAATTCATCAAAAAATTATCAAATTTTATAAAAATACGAATTTCAAGAATTTGAACGAACTTTGATGAATTTTGATGAAGTTATTTAGAAATTTTAAAAGAAAATTTTGAAGAAATTTGCAGAATTTGAAGAACTTAAAACCAACTAATTTGGATAACTTTTCCTGCAAGAGTTTGACCAAATGCTTTGTTAAATTTTGAAGAATTTCGCAGAACTTAAAGTTTGGATTAATTTGATTTGTCAATTTCAAAAAATTTTAAAAAGTTTTTAAGAATTGAAACACTGTTTGAATAGTTTGAACAAACTTTGCCGAATTTGATGAAATTTAAAGTCTAGAAAGATTGGCAACAATTTGGAAACTTATGTAAACAAATTTTGAAAATTCTAATGTAGTTAACAGAAAGTCTGTAAACATTTTAAAAGATTTGGAAAATTTTAAATAATATTTGCCAATTTTGACGAATTCTGAAAAATAGTAATAGATACAGAATATCCAGGACTTTTAACATTTTTGTGAAATTTAATGTTAACAACGATTATGAGTTTTTTATGAGCAAATGAAATGTTTGAACAAATTTTTAAGAATTTCGAAAGATTTTTTCCAATTTTTAACAGTATTAAAAATTCTTCATTTGGACCAAATTATTCAAAATTCTGGGAACATTACATTCTTCTAAAATTTACAAAATCGTTTTAAAAAATATTTAAAATTCCACTTTCCTGCTGCGACATTTTTAAAAATTTTCAAATTCTTTAAAAACTTTTCAAAATTTACCTAATTTTCCCAAAATTCTTTAATGTTTACCCAAATTATCTAAACTTAACTAGAATTCCAAGAATTTCGGCAAAATTTGACGAATTTTGAAAAAATTCCATTTATTAAAATGGTAAATAAGAAAAAATTGGAATTTTGAAGAACGAATTTACTTAATTTTAATAACATTTTAAAACTTTGAAGAGTTTAGAACATAAAAATAAACCAATTTGTGCAAAATTTGAATTTCTTTTCGTGAAGCAGCTTGAAGAAATTTGACGAATTTTTGCACTTGAAAGAAAAATACAGAATTTCAAGAATTTTGAAAAACCTAACAGGATTTAATAATTTATTTGGACTTAGGAACCCAAGAACTGGCAGTTGAAGAATTTTTTTAGAAAGAACAATTTGGCTATTTTAACAAATTTTAAAGAATTTTTTGGAAAATATAATTTTTAACAGTTAAGTATTTTGAGTCAACTTTGACCAATTTTGGAGAAATTGGATCAAATTTAACGAGTTTTGTTAAAATTTTCGAAGAGTTTTAAATAATTTTGAAATTTATTGAATAATTTAGGTCTTTGCCGATTTTTAAAGAATTTTGAACGTACATTTTGGAAATGATACAAAACTTTTCAGAATTTTGAACAATTTTAAATAATTTGGTGAATTGTAAAGATCTTGGATGAAATTTGAATTCAAATTATTCAAACATTTTCAATTTTTGAGAGGTTGTTAAAACCCATCCTCAAATTCCTCAAATTTATCAAAAATTTAACAAGTTATTCTTATCTAAAGAATTTGGTAAAACTTTGACGGATTTTGATAAATTTTAAAACATTTTGAAGAAGTTAAATAATTTTGAAGAAATTTAAAAATTTCAAAAAATCTTGCAGAAAGATAAAAAACATTAAGTAATTTTAAAACAATTTGAACGAACTGTGCCGTTTGAAGATATTTGCTGAATTTGACGAATGTGCAAAGGTGTTAATTTGAAATAATTTAAACAAACAAATTTTGAAAAAATTATTTTACGAATTATTCTGAACTTTGAACCTTGCAGAAATTGAAGAATCTGGAAGAGCTTAAGAATGTTGAGGCTTTTAAAATTTAATGAATTTAAAGAATTTTGAAAAACGTCCTAAACAATTTTGACGAAGTTTGTCAAGTTTAGGAAGAATTTCAATAATCTAAGAAATTTAGGGAATCTTGGAGAATGTAGTAGAATTTGTAGAATTTTGGTTGACAGAATTGAAGTATTTAGCCGCCCTCGTTGGCACAGCAAGTAGTGTCCTTGCTTTGTTATTCGAAGGCCTCAGGTTCGATTCCCGGTGGTGACCAAAAATCACGGTTGGGTGTTTTTATGTGTAAGTATATGTGTTTGTCCGGGGGCATTATGGTTCGAAGGAGAAGCATTCCAATTCAGCTGTCTCCAACCGATGACGAACTGGCTCAGTCTCTTTAATGCTATAGTACAAGTTCAGAATTGCATATGCCATCATAAATACAAAACCTCTCAAAAAGTTCTCCAAAAACACAGTTTGTATGTATCACTAAACAGGCGATTAACCGGAATGATGATGAGCTTTAGGCGCTAACGATTAACAATATCGCTGTACCCCAGTTTGGGATAACGTAAGATCCTAGTCAACATAGATGATTTCTGTCCCTTAGCCTGGTTCTCTAAAGAAGATAGTTTCAGCCGACCTCGTTTAGTTTGTGCATTTTTTATCTGAATGTCACCGCCCAGAGAGCTGGTTTTAACATATATCGAAAATACCGCTAAGTTTCAAAGGTTGGATTGATTATCGAGATTTTAATTTTTAAATTAAAAAAAAAAAAAAAATATATACATATATATATATATATATATATATATATATATATATATATATATATATATATATATATATATATATATATATATATATATATATATATATATATATATATATATATATATATATATATATCAAGATAAGAGAACTATTATAAATTATATCCAGCTGTCGACATTATATAGGTTTCACACCCAGATAGATTAGTTTTGGGCACCTTGAGTAGGCTGGTCGTATACGCCTTACCATGTGTGTACATTTCATGTACATTTCTATAGTAGGAGTAGCAGACTACACACATTTTAAAAATCATAAAGAACCGTTACTTTTACAACAAAATTATCTAGTATGCGAATATGCGATTCAAATTTACCGATGATTTTGTTTTTTGTTTTTTATTTTTATTTTTTAATTCAGTTACAAACATGGCGTTGACCAAAGCGGAACAGATTGTCATTTTTAAAAATTTTCCAACAAAAATGTAGTTTTTATATGATAAAATAAATAATGTTTGTGTTTCGAACTAGCTATACAGATGTTATACCCTTACAAAACTATATGGAATTTAAATTTCAAGTAGGTATGTTATAAATGGCGATCAAAATCAATTAACCGACGCTTAAACACGTGGCCAATAATTTCCTTAACAACGGTATGTATACTATTCAGTATTTAATTTTATTTAAAAAAATAGTCAAATATAACGAAATAATTTATGAAGTGTGATAAATTGCAAAAATAGATCGCAACCATGAGGGCGAGGAAGCATGAATCCATGTTATTTGAACCACGATAAACCGTTGAAGAAAGTGAAAACTCGACTCTATTAGATTCCATATACAAGTACTGAAGGTCCTACATTCAGTATATGACAGTGTGGCGGTCCAGCTGAATTGCTATCTGCGGATAGAGATATGGGCTGCAGATAGAGATATGTACAATCAAAAACGCAAATTGTTCATGACCGCACTGTTGCACATGTATTTTACGCTATACTTTTTACCCGTAAATTATGTATTTACCACTACACGTTTGAAGGAGTGAGGAAGTTCAAATATTTGGGCTCTCTTATCACTCACGATAACAGTGTGGGTGAATATTATTATATGATATTAAAGTGACCTGGCAGCAGACGGTCGTGTTTTGTATCCCTAAGGCCACTGCTAAAAGAGAGATGGCTCCTAACATTTGAAAGAAGTTTCATATGCGTGTGATTTATGGCCCAAAACGCGAAGTAGATGGTACATACCGAGCTCTCTACAATATCGAGATCAGGGATCTAATGAAGATCTCCGATATTGTGTATGATGTAAGATCTCAGCAAGTACGCTGGCTCGGTTACGTTCTGCGTGTTGGCTTCTTCAGATTGACTAAAACAGTAAATGTATAGTGGTCTAGGAACGAAACCGCTGGAACCAAATTGTTGACACAGTAATGGCGTTGAAAAACTGTTTATTATTTCCAATAAGTAAATTGGATGGTATAAAAGGATGATACATCATATCACCTGGTTGATTATCTACTCTTGTACCCTAAATGTACATCTCGAGGCAGACATGAAGTCTATATTCGGTACATTGTTAAGGCCTAGGGATGAGATCATTCCACCAGAATACATATGCATTAAGATAATAAGAGCTTGTGCTTGAATAATATAGTTCATGAGCTGAACGATTTTATTCTAACTATTATACTCTCTTCATACATTCTATACCTGCAAAAAATTAAACACGCAATTTAGATAGTATCAAACACCCCTTATAGCTTTGAAAATGTAATAACTTTATAAAATACGACTCATACAACAAAAACTATTACCATTAACCGCACTACAAAACACTATTTATATTTAATATGCCATGCGATTATCGCACGAAATATTTATAAAAAACAAAATTCCAGTGTCATTTTGTTTGATTAGCTGATTGTGGCAAAAATAAATGCCAACACCAAAGAATTGCCGCAACAAGTGGCAAAATTATCATAAAAATGAATGGAAAAATTGAAAAACAGACAATAAACATTTTTATTTCCACTGTCACGAGAGACCTGACAAACTCTATACCTATGCTATATATATACGAACAATTTATGTTGTCTGGATTTTATTATTATTGTTATTGGTGTTTTTTTATTCCTCACGCGGTACCGATGTCGTTTAGCCGTTTATGGTTTATTGTATAGTTTATAACTATATACATACTTATGTCAAATTAGTGTGACACTATATATATGAACACTTGTTGAACTGATACTTCGGTATATAGATAATTGAATTTTGATAATCTGATGTGTTTCAGGCCCGTCATATTCGGTACGTGCCCATACCGCTCATTTCACCATCCAATAAATCCTGATTGGAATCAGTGCATTCTATTTTTTCCCATTACACAAATTTCTTATTAACCAACACTCACATAATAAAACACACGAAAAATTGTGTAGCACTGATGCAAGACAATTTTTCGTGTGTTTTATTATGTGAGCGCTTGGAAAAGTCGACTAAAATTTAGGATAGATAAATCTTAATACTTTTATTTTTATTTTTATTTTATTAATTGTACTTCTGTATACCGTTTTGGCTGCTACTTTTTGGTCTCTAGTGGTTTCAATGCGCTTTCTATACAAATTAAACAACATATATCACTTGTTTATTTATAGATTTGACCTAAACTGCTGTATGTATAGAGTACTAAACTCAAACATCATAATCGAACGTATATAGGGTATTTATAATATATACACGAACAGTACCCCCTCTTGCCAACACAATATCATATACATAAAATATGTTATAGAAAAACACCTTTGTTAAATCAATAAATAACGAACAAAACGAATTTAATTTTGTGTACTGCTGCTAATCGACGCCTTAAGAAATTTTATTTATACAATTTCAACCAAGTGGATTGCACGTATTTTAAGCCTCTAAAGTGTTACATAATATATTATCTCTAAATAAAATGACCGAAGAAAAACGTAAACTCGTTAAATTCGATAGTGATAACAATGAATTCGAGGAGGATGATAATCGCTTGGACTATATATCGGCGTATTGTGCTAAAACAATGCGAGCAAAAATCGATAAATGGCATAAATTGATGAGCACAGATGAGTATAGTGTAATGAACAAACGACCAACTATATATTATGGCATTTGAAAGCTATTTTATTTTTTTTATTTTATATAGGTGATTGTTAACGAGTGGCTAAGTGATGTGAATATAAAATTGCTATTGATTTCGATGAGTTCGACGGGTGTGATAATGGCGTCGAATACGTTTCCGGTGCATGGGAAAGGAAAACTGTGCTATTTTATTAAGAAGCAGCCTGTGCAGTTGACCAACGATAATATGGCGGATGTAAGTTATAATTTTAATTAATTTTATTTGCCAAACACAATATTGAACTGGGAATATTATTGCTGGCAACCCTGGTAAACCAGCTCTGCTTTTGATGATTTTGTGACTTGTTAGTGTAACCAAGCCAGCTTTCAATGTGTATCCTTCTTTGAGTGAAATTTTTCCGTTTTTTGGTATTGTAACGTGCCATACACACATAGCGATAGTTCGGATAGACAAAAAAATAAAAAAAGCACGTCGATCAGATCGTCCACCAAGAATTAGGCACACACTCTTCTATGTTCGATGGGGAAGAGATTTATTTAACAGAATGAATTGATAAATGGTGGGAATAATAATGAAACAAGGAAGACTCACCGCTAATATTCGTCCTTGATCGACAATTGTTCTGCATCTACCTCTCCAATCTCCTTTTTTTCACACACTTAATTCACTCTGACCCGTTTTTTCTGTAATGTTCAATTATGTTCTGCGCCACCAATCACTTGAATTTTTCTGAATATCATCAAACTCATATTGGTTTTTCAAATCATGGTGCCTTACTAGATGAACTGTTCCATCTGCAATTTTAATATAGGATTGATTTGGAACGAATCCAAGCCTGGATCTAGCAATTGGTTCGACCCGTTTTGGCGGAATATATTGAGGTCTCTCGCACAAACGATCTTTTTTACACTTGAAAACTAACCAACACCTCGATGATTTCTCGAGCACTGGTCAGCTTAAAGACAATCCATTCCACAGCATCAATTACTATAGACTCTTTCACTTGGTTATGCGCAATTGTGGAGTTATCACTTCTGTTGGGTTGTAGTCTTCGGGCAAATCTGCTAATTCGAGAAGAAAGAGTACGATGCACTATCTCCACAGCAGCCACATCGCATTGAAGCAGCTCCCATCGGCTGGTTTTGCAGGTGATTGTATTGTTGCTGTCTCGTATCCATCAATCTGGCTTCATCCATATTTTTGCACATCTTTTCGAATTGAGCAACATTAGACACATGAGCCTAATTACCTAATGAGTCGAATGGTGGGTGAATAGCTTTGTCATTTTCATTAGGTAATCCGCAATAGGTTCGTTTCGTTACTGCATTATTTCTCGTATATAATCGTAGTTTTTGGAAAGGAATCTCGTTTTAAGTCCTCTTACCAAATCGTCTTAAAATGAACAGTTAAAAAAATTAATAAATCAAATTCCGTTTCCTTGCCATTCACCGCAAACCATGTACATATGTCCGGAATAGTCTAACATCTCATCGTCCTTATGTATGTAAATATATTTTTCATACTCAATTTGATTGGATTTTAACGAAAATTAATGAAAGTGTGAAGTCGAAACATGCGGTTTATTGATTGGGAAGAAAATTGGAATTTGGAAAAGAAGAATGGGCGTTTAAATCAATTTATTAATTTTTGTGAAATGAACAATATTCATCATATACATTCAATAAATACATAAACATTGTACCATGCTTTCGGTTTTAGTAATTAATTTAGTACAAAAATAGTAATTGATCTAAGGCTATTTCCAGTAAAAACGATTATTATCTTTTTTATTCGAACAACCGTGAGCGATGGTGGTAACTTTTTTCCATTCATATACATTTTCTACATGAAATTGCCTCTGTTATAAAAAAAATATTGTTGGTGCTATATAAAACCGGCCTCATTGTTTTTGTTTCATGAAAATGTCATTTTACATTTTACTATTTTAGTAGACTAGTACAATACCAATATATAATAGGCCGATTTTCTACATCAATTTTGAAATTGCATATGTATGCATCGAGTAATAACAAACAAAAATCGCTCCATACAAATCATATGAAAACTACTTTTTTTTTTGCATTTTTTGGTCTTAGATTTGTAATAACTTACAAATTTGGCCCAAAGACACTTTTTCATGTACCTGAGTACAAGGAACAATATGTTTTCGTTCATTTTAAGATGAAAAATTATTCAATTTCCACACTTTTCATTCATGAATTTCAACAACTCTCAGTCAAGATTATCATTATTTTTGTAGGGGTAAATATGAGAAATTAATAATTTTCTGCAATTAAACTGCATCTGTTTCACATTCGAAATAAGCGAGCTAAGAAAAATCGGTTGGTGTGAGTGACAGAGATAAATAAAATTTTTACGAAAACAAATGGAATGAAAACACGCGGAAATTCTCAGGAAGAGTATAAAATACAATATAAAATATTTATAATTTACACACACATGCAAACTGGAGAAAATATACGATACCCAACTTGAATTTCTGTAATTATAAATTTTAGTTATACATTTTTAGTGGGAGAAATATGACGCACAATTTCACGTGGGCGTTTTATTGTTCGAATGATGCATTTATTGAATTAAATTAATTTTTTTTATGATCAACTAGTTTATTATAATTTATGTTTTACAAAAAAAATGTTCGCTATCATATATTTGTTGCACATAAATAATAATAAACTAGTAAATTGATTTTAATAAATTAATTTAATTCAATAAATATAATTATACCAGCAATAAAACGCCCACGTGAAATTGTACATCATATCGCTTCGACTAAAAATGTGTAACTAAAATTTATAATTATAGAAATTCAATTTCTCCGGTTTGCATGTGTGTGTAAATTAAAAATATTTTATATTGTATTTTATACTCTTCCTGAGAATCCCCACCTATTTTCATTCCATTTGTTTTCGTAAAAATTCTATTTATCCCTGTCACTCACACCAAGTGATTTTTGTTAGCTCGCTTATTTCGAATGTGAAACAGATGCAGTTTGCTATGAGTATTAAGGGACACGAATAGCGAAAATTATTAATTTCTCATATTTACCCCTAAAAAAATTATGAAAATCTAGACTGAGAGTTGTTGAAATTCATGAATGAAAAGTGTGGAAACTGAATAATTTTTCATCTTAAAATGAACGAAAACATATTGTTCCTTGTACTCAGGTACATGAAAAAGTGTCTTTGGGCCTAATTTATAAGTTATTACAAATCTAAGACCAAAAAATGCAAAAAAAAAAGTAGTTTTCATATGATTTGTATGGAACGATTTTTGTTTGTTATTACTCGACACATACATATGCTATAACGGACTTATCAGGCCAGTAATACATAGGCATTGACTAGTATCTAATCTAGTGAGTAGTGGTAGTGATCTTACGTTGAACAACGATGGTTTGATGTAAGTTCGATTATTATTTATTTAAATTATTTTGTAATTATACCCAGTTAGCGTATATAGTAATTAACCGCAATGGTTTTTAATAATAAAATGATTGCATAATTTATTTTTTTTTAATTTGTAGTTTTGTTCGTGCGATGTTGCATAAATTGTTCACGTTCATCGTTATAGATTACGGAATAATGGCGATTTATAATTTGATTTTTGTTAGCCCGTGATAATAGGGCAAGCATCTAAAATTACTGTTAATCTCGATGAGTTGGAGTGGTGTAATAATGTTGTTGAATCCATCTCCGGTACACATGGAAGAGGAAACCCGCGGTTGAACCCTAAACTAAACGCGAGTCAAAAATTTACAGTTTGAATACCTGAATTATACATTTTTCACATTGAGGTCCTCGCACTTATACCATAATGACTATATAGGTCATATATTCCACCTTAGCATGTGCCGATAGGCTTCATTGAAAGCAGGAAGCGTAATTAAACGTCATGGGTGGATCATCTGCCCGAATTAAGTGAAAAATTTTGAGAAGTCCAATATGTTGGAAATGGTCTTTAAAACGACCAAATTAGCACGCGTATCATCTTAGATTCTTGGTTCTGGACCAATAAATTGGTACGTTTTAGCTTTGGCCGAAAACGATTTCCTTATATGTGCAAGATACTCACTTGACCGGAAATCTGTAACTATTTTTTTAGGGGGAAAAGAGGATTAAGGAAAACAACTTATTAAGAAGATTTTGACAGTTTCACAAATCTCTCGTAAAACCGCACCCCAACAATAATTTGGTGAAGTTTAATGCTGGGTGCAACCCATCATTAGACATAACATGTTCTGCGTTCAGGATGCTTTATCCGCCTCGAAACAGTTTTCGCTTAAAATATCCTCATTAGAATATAATGTGTGTCTAGAACAATGGATTGCAATTGGGCTAAAAACAGAATGGATCCCATAACAACGGGTGAACATACCGTCGAAAATCTATAAGCCTCAAGTAACGGTTAAAAACATCATATAGAATCTATACAGAAATCATAGTAGAAGATCGTTATTTGAAAGGTCAAGTCCTAAAGTTCGCATTTGTTGGGATATTATAAAATGTTTGGGTCTTAACCTCAACAAAATAGCGAGTTAACTTCTTCCTTTGACTTATAGAGCCATCCGCAACTATCATCTATAGCCGTCAACAGCAATGTCGTTCAATTCAATATCCCCAGCATTACAGTAGCAGTTTACACAGAATTTCAGCATATGTATTAAGCATCATCTGCCAAAAACCATCCTCTATATTCTCGATAATCGCCATCTAGTTAGAGCTTACCAGTTACTTATCAGCAGCTAAATTTAGTAAAACATATTACTTCTCTTTTGATGTTGACGTATTCGATTGTTAACTCATCCTCGGAACTGTTCTCAAGGGCTGGAAAGTTTTTCCATATACTTGGCGATTTTAATAGCAAAGGAGTCATATTAGAAAAAGTTTAACACTCCACATGCCAGTCAATGGACAAAAATTTAACAATGTTCCGCATTCCAGTCTCGTTTTATTGTTTTATAGGTACCATTAACTGGTGAAAATATTAAGAGACTCAAAAACAATTGAACTACTAATTAAGCGAGCGACAACCAAAATCACTATACATATTATAATTTCAAATGTTAAGACTCGACTCCGCTTTGAACTGAGCAACTGGGACGAAATTCCAATTATTGGGCTTCAAAAATTTCATACATTTTGCTATTTCCAGGTAATCATCTCCGGTGACATGTCCCAGTGTCCTGTCGAAGATCTCTCAATTTTGGTGGACGAAATTTTCTTTCCAATATTGCACAATCCGGCAAATCAAACGGAATGGCCCAGTATGATTGCAGAAGACGTTCAATCACATTTACAAGATCTTCGTAATACAATTGCTGAGGTAGGTCTATGGCCCCATGTATGTACGGATATTTGATCAATAAAATTGTAACAAGAAAAAAAAAATTTTATGTCTGGGTGTAAACACTTCCCCCGCCCGTCTTATTTATATAATATGTTTATGTTTATGCTATATAATTCAAGGTCAAGGGCAACATAACAAACAAAACAATGTTACCATTACCGATTACGATGGAACACGTAATGGAAGTTAAATGTGATATATTCAATGGGTAAGTTTATAAACAACATTTTTATGAATGAAAACAACTTGTTGTTCTCGTGATGACGTCATACTCTTTATTTATGTCTATACACAGAAATATTGGTGCATGCGATCTGAAATTAAAAAATTCGCTTGAAGGAATTGTTATCAAATGGGTGTCATCCATATCGGATGTGCTCAAAGAAGACTCCAATCAAATGTTTTCCAATCATACGTATCCAACGCCGCTGCAGGAGATCGAATTTTGGAATATGCGACTAACAAATTTGGAGAATATTTTCGCACAGCTGTGTGGCCAAAAAATAAAGGCGGTCGCTCTGATACTCGAAAAAATCGATTCCGTGTATTTTACATCATTCAAAATGATTTTTAAAAATTTGGTCCAGGCTCTCGTAATGGCGCGTGACATCACGCTTTGGATTGGACCGCTCACCAAGCACATCACCACATTTCAGAGCACGGATTTTCTGCAATCCAAACCGCTTATAAAACCGCTCATACACTGTGTCTGCCTGATTTGGGCCAACTCCCATTACTACTGTACCAGTGCCCAGCTCGTTAAGCTATTCAAAATGATTGTGAATATGATGGTGGTGGAATCGAAAAATTGTTTGGATCCGCCAACCCTCTTTCAAGGCGAGATTGATGATGAACTGATCCGAATCGATCAAACGATCGAATATTTTAAGTATTTTCGCGCGGTCTACTATGAGTATCGACAAAATTTGGCTCGATTTTTGAACGCCGACAAGGCGATCCAACCGAGTTTTTGGTCGTTCGATTCGAAACTGATTTTCGAACAATACGATTTGTACTTGAAACGTCTCGACGATGTGAAAAAGATTTTTATCACGTCCATCGATTTTCTGAAGTTGGAGAAAATCGAGATTGGCGGGCTACGAGGTCGTTCAATCAGTCGTAACATGGTTAAAATTGCGGACGATTTTCAATCGCTGTACTGTCAATGGATTGGAATACAGTACGATCCGTTGGATCCGTCGCCGAAAGAGAAGGAATTTGTGGTGCAGCGAAATAAATTTTTCGATAAAATCGATACACTTGAACGGAAATTGGCCTGTCTCTTTGCGCAGGCCTACGACGAATGCAGTAATCTCGATCAGGTTACGAAGCTAACACAAATGGCCGGTAGTCTATTGCAACGCCCGATTATATATCATGACGTTGAGTGTAAATTGCAGCTGGTAGCGAAATTTTATTTGGACGACTTGGAAATGGTGGACGACGTTTTGTCGGAAAATATGGAAATTTATCGGCTCGCCGGCTGTGACGGCATGCAAATCGATTACAGCTTTACTCCGGTCGCCGGTGCTCTAATGCTGATTGGTAAATTACGTGACCGAATCGATCGCCCGAAACACGATATCGAGCTACTCGAATTTAATACATTTGAATCGGAGTCGGGTAAATCGGCGCTGTCCTGTTACCACAATCTCATGGCGCGATTAAAAGAATTCGAAAACGAAATATTTAGTAATTGGCTGGCCACCGTGCCCGCGATCATTTCAAAAAATATGAATTCGAATCTGTTGGACAAGCTCGATTCGCAATACCTCGAGGTGAATATCGATGTCGATATCGAAATTGTATTGAAAGAGGTGCGATTCATATCGAAATTTAGTGCGGATCGAATATCCGATGAGCTACGAGAATTGTACGAGAATTCCGACGAACTATGGAACGTGAAGCTAAAAATATCTCGAATCGTTGAGTGGTACAATTATTTGCGCGAGAAGACTAAGGAATGTGAGTTCAAATTGATCGAGCAACAAATAATCGCCATCGACGTACAATTACAACACGGGCTTGAGGTTGCGAAATGGAATGACTACGATATCGACTACATCGATGCGGTGCGAGATAACATCAAAGAATTGTACGATCGGATAGTGAAATGTCAGAAAAAAGTTAAAGAGCTGCAGTTGAATATCCGGAAGTGGGGTAAAATCCCGTTGTACGAGCGTAGAGACATGCGCACCACAACGCTACTAAATATCGACGATCGGGACGCAAAAATTGCGAATCGGCGTCGTGAATGTCGTGAAACCTCAGCCGTGATCACCGAAACGATCGAACACAATTTTTACCTCATCCACAATTTGAACGAGGCCTCGGACAAACTAGTATTCACCAATCGAAAATCATCAGATGACTATAAGCTGTTTCGCGCATACGAAGAGTATATCGATCGTGTTGTATTGGACGAAATCATCGATGCCGTCAATAACAGCCTAAAATATGTCCTGTTCGAGATGGACAATCGTTTTAATCATAACGCGCCCGTTTTTGAAATTAAATTCTATCTTGAGGAAATGCAAATCTATTTCAAACCATCTCTGGTGCTCGATCCTAGCGCGGATGGCAACAGTTTCGTCGGCCTGATCAATCGTATACTGGATGATATTTGTACTCAAACGAATGAAATCAAGCGGGTTATTCAGTCGAGTGGCGAAAGCGTGGAAAGCTATTTCCAATTTATTAAAACGAATTTGCGCCTGGCCACAATGAAATCGAAAATTCTCGATTTGGTTCGGGAAACAATTAAATTTGCGACCGACGAGATGATGGGGTACCATAAGTATGGGTTCGTGTGGAAAGATGATAAAGTGCGACAATTGGATTATTTTTTAACGTACAGCCGACTATTGACCAACGACGATATTCGGAGGATTGATGAGATTCCCGTGGCAAAGCCAAATTTGGAACATTTTAAAGATCAGGTGAGTAGTCCGCAACAAAAAATTGTAATTTAGTTTTAATCAAATTCTCTGATCTATAGATCGACAAATTCAACGACCTCTACGAAGAGATCAACAACATGGAACCCTCGCAACATTATCACGTCTGGCTCATGATCGATATCAAACAATTCAAATTCACCCTTCTGAATGAGGTCTGCAAATGGAACAATCTGTTCAAAGAACATTTAGTAAAATACGTGATCAGTGCTCTCCACGAGCTTGAGCAATTTATCAGCGATGGCGTGCGGACTTTCCAGCTACAAATCACACGAAATGATTTTCCAGGCCTTTTAAAAATTATGTCGATCCTCGCCGAGATTAAAGTACGCCAATCGCGGACGAATACCATGTTCGATCCGTTACGAGAAATTGTTGACCTCCTAAAACAGTATAATGTCGAATTCAGCCCGGTAATTCAGGCGCAGTTTATCGACCTGCCTGAAAAATGGGGCCGCCTCAAACGAATGTCGTACGATATTCGACAGAATGTGGCACCAATTCAGGCATACCAGGTGGAGCAAATCAATAAACGGATTATACTGTTCGATGCTAGACTAAAATCGTATCGACAGAAATTCCATCGACTACCATTCTTCCACGTGCCATGTGATCGCGTATACGATCTATGCGATGAAATCAGCATGGAACTGAACGAAATTGAGGCGAAGTACAATAATCTAAAACAATCATCCACTCTGTTCGAATTAATCTCGCCGTCGAAAGAAGTGTTGCGAGTTTGCCGCAAAGAGCTGAAAATGCTGAAGCAGCTGTGGGATTTTGTGCACGTCATTGAATCGCTAGTGAACGATTGGAAGAAAACCCCGTGGAAAAAAATCGATGTCGAGGATATGGAGCAGGAGTGTAAGAAATTGTCAAAGGAGATTCGAACACTGGACAAGGGGATGCGAAATTGGCAGCCGTACGTGTACTTAGAGCAATCGATGAAAAATTTGGTGACCTCGTTGCGGGCGATTACCGAGCTACAAAATCCGGCCATCCGTGAACGGCATTGGTTGGATCTGATGCAGGCTACTAAGGTATGTGTAAAGTGTCCCGTGTACGTCTACAAATCCAATCGAAATAATTTGAAAGCGTCTCGGGGTTTTTTGTGCTTGCGCACGGGTAAGGGAAAATGCACTTTAAAAATGTTCCAGTTTTTCCAATTATTTCCTTTTTGTGTCCATATATGTATATAGCTTATGGAAATTTACGGACGAGAGCTGCTGGTTAGTTTAGTCGGGCACATATCTGCCAAACCATTTAATCTCATTCAATTCGTTTTTAGGTTAAATTCACAGTCGACGATTCAACCACACTGGCCGATCTACTTGATTTGCATCTACACGAGTATGAGGATGAGGTTAAAAATATCGTGGACAAGTCGATCAAGGAAATGGGAATGGAGAAAACGATTCAGGATATGCAAATCACGTGGGACGAAATGGAATTTGAGTATGAGATGCATCCGCGTACCGAATTGCAACTGCTGCGCGCCACCGAAGAATTAATCGAACGTCTCGAGGATAATCAGGTGCAACTGCAAAATCTGTTAAACTCAAAGTACATTAAGTATTTTTATACCGAAATCCTTGAGTGGCAATCACAATTGGCGAACGCCGATCAAGTGATCGGTATCTGGTTCGAAGTGCAACGCAAGTGGATGTATCTAGAAAGTATTTTCGTTGGGTCCGAAGATATACGATCACAATTGCCTGGCGACTCCGAGCGATTTGATTCGATCGATTGTGAATTTCGTCGGTTACTGCGCGATCTGTCGGACACGCGGAATGTGATAAACATAACAAATCGGCCGAAACTATACGATAAACTTGATTGCTTGGTTAACCAGCTGGTTTTGTGCGAGAAAGCGCTCAACGACTATCTGGAAACGAAACGACTAGCATTCCCCCGATTTTATTTCGTCTCATCGGCCGATCTTCTCGACATATTATCAAACGGCAATAATCCTAAACTCGTGTCACGACATCTAACCAAACTTTTCGATTCGATATCGCAGTTAAAATTCGCAAACGATAATCGTAATGCGGTCGGTATGATCGCCAAAGAGCATAACGAGTATGTTGAATTTTCCCAGGACTGCGATTGTAGCGGTAAAGTCGAGGACTGGCTTAACCGGCTGACCAATATGATGAAACTGACTTTGCACAATTCGTTCGAGACTGCAGTCTCGAGCTACGAGGATAAGCCACGCGAGCAGTGGATATTCGATTATCCGGCTCAAACATCGTTATGCGGCACCCAAATTTGGTGGACCACCGAGGTTAATTCGGCCTTTGTTCATCTGGAAGAGGGTTATGAAAATTCGCTGCGTGACTATAACAAAAAACAGGTCCATCAATTAAACGCCCTGATCAATCTACTCCTGGGCGATTTAACATCCGGTGATCGTCAAAAAATTATGACTATTTGCACAATCGATGTCCACTCCAGAGATGTCGTGACCAAAATGATTACGCAAAAAATCGAAAATTCAATCGCATTCCAGTGGCAGAGTCAATTGCGCCACCGTTGGGATGGGAAGGCGAGCGACTGCTACGCCAATATATGTGATGCGGAATTTTTATACGATTACGAGTATCTCGGGAATACACCACGTCTCGTCATAACGCCGTTAACTGATCGATGTTACATAACACTAACCCAATCGCTTCACTTAGTCATGGGCGGCGGACCAGCCGGTCCCGCGGGCACTGGTAAAACTGAAACCACAAAAGATTTAGGTCGAGCACTTGGCGTTATGGTATACGTGTTCAATTGTTCCGAGCAAATGGACTATAAATCGTGCGGAAATATTTACAAGGGGCTGGCCCAAACCGGAGCCTGGGGTTGCTTCGATGAATTTAATCGAATTTCAGTCGAAGTCCTATCCGTTGTGGCGGTTCAAGTGAAAACGATTCAGGATGCGATCAAGGTAAGTGGTTTTATGTTGTTGTGCCCTTAATTCTAAGATGCTTTAACTTTTGTGTATTTTAATCTGTATACGAACCCGCGCGATGAAGGGAGGTAGGCCATACGCTACTCTCGCTGATCATACCGATAAGGTAATCTCCTAAGTGTATTCAGAATGCGATGTAAAAATTGTCGGAATTTTATTTATATACCAATTGGCAGTGCTTTGTAGTTTAGAGACTGGAATGGGTTTAGCCCCGTACGATCTAACCTCAAATTTACGTTTTTTATATATTTTTTCAGACCAAGAAACTGACATTTAATTTTATGGGCGAGAATATTGCGCTAGTCCCAACAATTGGAATTTTCGTCACAATGAATCCTGGATATGCAGGTCGCACGGAACTACCGGAAAACCTCAAAGCTCTATTTCGACCCTGTGCCATGGTCGTTCCCGATTTTGAGCTCATCTGTGAAATTATGCTGGTCGCTGAAGGATTTCAAGAAGCTCGACTGCTCGCACGTAAATTCATCACGCTGTACACATTATGTCGCGAACTACTCTCCAAACAGGATCACTACGATTGGGGATTGCGTGCCATAAAATCGGTACTCGTGGTTGCTGGATCATTGAAACGCAGCGATCGTCAACGGCCCGAGGATCAGGTACTAATGCGGGCGCTTCGAGATTTTAATACACCAAAAATTGTGACCGATGATGTGCCGGTTTTTATGGGCCTAATTGGTGACCTGTTTCCGGCCGTAAATGTACCCCGCAAGCGAAATGTCGAATTTGAAAAACTGATACGAAAATCAGCTGCCGATTTAAAATTTCAACCCGAGGATGGTTACGTGCTTAAAGTTGTGCAACTCGAAGAACTGTTTGCGGTACGGCACTCGGTGTTCATTGTGGGTAATGCGGGCACTGGAAAAACCGCTATATGGAAGGGCTTGTTCCGGACGTACCAAAACCAAAAACGAAAACCTTACTACAACGATCTTAATCCAAAGGCAGTTACGAATGATGAGTTATTTGGGATTATAAATCCCTCGACTCGGGAATGGAAGGACGGATTATTTTCCGCCCTAATGCGTGACCAAGCGAATATGAGCGGATCCGGACCAAAATGGATTGTGCTCGACGGTGATATCGATCCGATGTGGATCGAAAGTTTGAACACCGTAATGGATGACAACAAGGTACTGACCTTGGCGAGTAACGAGCGGATCGCACTCACCAAAGAGATGCGACTACTATTCGAAATCGGCCATCTACGAACTGCAACCCCGGCCACAGTGTCTCGCGCCGGGATTCTCTATATAAATCCACAAGATTTAGGATGGTATCCATTTGTATCGTCGTGGATTGAGTCACGTGAAAATCAAACCGAAAAAAGTTGTATGTCGCTGCTTTTCGATAAGTACATTCCGATTCTACTGGAGTCTGGCAAGAAATTTAAGAAAATTACGCCAATCTCAGATATCGCCATGATCCAGATGACCTGCAATTTATTGAATTGTCTGCTCACGCCGCAAAATGTTTCAATCGACGGCTCCAAAGAGCTATACGAAATGTATTTTATATTCTCGGCTATTTGGGGATTTGGTTCGGCCCTATACCAAGACCAAATCATTGATTGGCGTGTTGAATTTAATAAGTGGTTTGGTAATGAATTTAAATTGTCCCGTTTACCAACCGAGGAGACCGTATTCAACTATTATATTGACGCGAAGACCAAAACATTTCTGCCTTGGTCGAATTTAGTGCCGCAATTTGAGCTAGACACCGATATCGCACTCCAATCGATATTGGTACCCACACAGGAGACGGCCAGGCTTAAATATTTCCTCGACATTTTGATCGAGCGACGACATCCGGTCGTACTAATTGGTGGTGCCGGGTCTGGTAAAAGTGTTATCGTAACGGATAAGCTTAACACCATGTCCGAGAAATATTTAATATCAAACGTGCCGTTTAATTTCTATACTACATCGGAAATGCTGCAGACCGTACTTGAACGACCTTTGGAGAAGAAGGCTGGACGAAATTTTGGCCCACCCGGCAATAAAACTTTGGTCTATTTCATCGATGACCTGAATATGCCCGAGGTCGATGTGTTCGGCACAGTTCAGCCGCACACTATAATTCGCCAATTCATGGACTACCAGCATTGGTACGATCGATCAAAGTTAACACTTAAGGATATTCATAATTGTCAATTCGTTTCGTGCATGAACCCGACAGCTGGAGCGTTCACTATCGACCCGCGTCTCCAGCGACATTTCTGTGCATTCGCCGTGAATTTTCCGTCCTCCGAATCGCTATTCCAAATCTACAATTCCATACTGTCACAGCACTTGGCCAGCCCGAATTATAAATTTTCAATCCATGTGCAAAAATTGAGTCCGGCAATAGTGCAGACAGCGCTAAACATTCACACCAAAATGCTCGCTTATTTTCTGCCGACGGCCATCAAATTTCACTACATTTTTAATTTACGTGACTTGGCCAACATTTTTCAAGGCATTTTATTCTCGACGCATGAGACCTGTCCAGATCCAAATTCCCTCATTAGATTGTATATTCATGAAGCGACCCGGGTTTATGGCGATAAGCTCATCAATTACAAGGACATTGATACGTTTAAGAAGCTTATTTTGGAGAATTCGAAAAAAGAGTTCGAGGATATGGAAGAGGTGAAGGTTTTTAAGGAACCAACGATTTATTGTCACTTTGCCCAGGGGCTCGTGGATCCGAAATATATGCCGGTCGAGTCATGGACAAAACTGGGCAAATTATTGGAACAGGCGCAAGATAATTACAATGAAATTGTGGGCGCCCTAAATCTAGTCCTGTTCGAGGACGCAATGAGTCACGTGTGCCGAATCAGTCGGATTATTGAAGGCCCCCGCGGAAATGCCTTGCTAATTGGGGTCGGTGGTTCTGGGAAACAATCACTAGCACGTTTGGCCGCTTTTATATCGTCACTTACGGTTACACAAATCCAGTTGCGTAAAGGATACAGCATGCTAGATCTGAAAAATGACTTGGCTCTGCTGTACACCAAGGTGGGTGTCAAAAATGTAGCCTCTATGTTCCTTATAACCGATTCGCAAATAGCCGAGGAGGAATTCCTTGTATTGATCAACGATATGCTGGCCTCCGGTGAAATTCCCAACCTGTTCCCAGACGATGAGATCGAGAATATTATCAATTCGGTGCGCAATGAGGTGAAGCAGCTCGGTGTGCTCGACACCAAAGCCAACTGTTGGCAACATTTTATCGATAAAGTTCGCCGAATGCTGAAGACTGTCCTCTGTTTTTCACCAGTTGGCAACACACTACGGGTTCGAGCCCGTAAATTCCCAGCTGTTGTAAATTGTACTGCTATCGATTGGTTTCATGAGTGGCCAAAAAAGGCGCTCGAGTCAGTATCACACAAATTTTTATCCGAAATCAAAATGCTTCCGAAAGAGCTAACAACTTCGGTGAGTGTTTTCATGGCATACGTTCATGGTACGGTAAACGACATGTCTAAGACGTATCGGCAAAATGAGAAACGATACAATTATACGACGCCGAAATCATTTTTGGAACTCATTTTTCTGTACAAGAAGCTCCTAACCGACAAAACGTTTGAGCTGAACGAAAAAATTCGCAGGCTCGAGAATGGCATACAAAAACTATCGGAATGTGCCATACAAGTTGACCAGCTACAGGAACAACTGGCGAAACAGGAAGTCGAGCTAAAGCTTAAAAACGAAATGGCCGATAAATTGATTGTCGTGGTGAGCGCTGAAAATGAAAAGGTTCAGAGGGAGAAGCATATTGCGGCCGAGGAGGAGAAGCGCGTTCGAATTATCGAGGATGACGTTGGGCTTAAGGCACGCCTGTGTGAGGATGATTTGAGACGTGCGGAACCTGCTCTCGTTGCGGCGCAAGAGGCACTCAATACTCTAAACAAAAATAATTTGACCGAATTGAAATCGTTTGGAGCGCCACCTGAAGCCGTGGTAAATGTATGTGCTGCCGTAATGGTGCTCTTCTCGCCGAAAGGTAAAATCCCTAAAGATCGAAGCTGGAAAGCGGCTAAAGCAATGATGGGAAAAGTCGATCAATTTTTATCCGACTTACTTAACTACGACAAGGAACATATTCGATCGACCGTGGTCCAGGCTCTTCAGCCGTACATAAAGCACAAAGAATTCGATCCAACAGTCATTGCGGCTAAATCAACCGCTGCAGCAGGACTATGTGCCTGGGTGATCAACATCAATAAGTTTTATGAAGTTTTCCTTGTGGTTGAGCCAAAACAAAAGGCACTTAAGGATGCGCAGCACGAGTTGCGGGATGCCCAGGAGAAGCTGCAAGGGCTAAACGAACAGATCAAAGATCTGGAAGAGAAAACAAAAGTGATTCAGGACGAATTTGATAGTGCACTCGAAGAGAAGCAAAAATGTCAAACCCAGGCTGATAAGACTACGTTCACGATTAATTTGGCTAATCGGCTGGTTGGTGGCCTGGCATCGGAAAATGTGCGATGGCGGGACTCAGTAACCACGTAAGTATTCACCGTCCTAGAATTGTCCAGAGTTTCTAAAACCCGATCCGCAATTTTAGATTCAAAAGTCAGATCATGACGCTCCCCGGAGATGTCCTTTTAGTGTCTTGTTTCATATCGTACGTTGGCTGTTTTACACGAAGCTATCGGTCTGATTTGCTCGAACGGCTGTGGATACCAACCTTTCAAAACATCAAACCATTCATTCCACACACGTACGCCGTTGATCCTCTCCGTCTCGTATGCGATGAGGCGCAAATCGCGCTGTGGAATAACGATGGCCTACCAAGTGATCGAATGTCAACGGAGAATGCCGCGATTTTAAGCAATTCTTCTCGGTGGCCGCTCATGATTGATCCACAGTTGTAAGTATTATGATCGTACTGCACCTAACATTCTTGTAAAATTATCTTTAAATTTCGCAGACAAGGCATCAAGTGGATAAAACAAAAATTTAGCAAAGATTTGGTCGTCATTCGTCTCTCAATGAAAGGATACATTGATGCGATTGAAAAGGCGCTTGCGGATGGCAGTGTCCTGTTAATCGAAAATATCGATGAAACCATCGATGCGGTGCTCGAACCGTTACTGGGGCGGAACCTCATTAAAAAAGGGAAGTACATTAAAATCGGAGAGAAGGAGATGGACTACAATCCGAAGTTCCGGTTGATTTTGCACACTAAAATTGCAAATCCTCATTACAAGCCGGAAATGCAGGCCCAAACAACGCTGATAAATTTCACTGTAACCCGAGATGGACTTGAGGAGCAACTCCTGGCTGAGGTGGTTAAGGCTGAACGGCCTGATTTGGAGCAGCTCAAAACTGAACTCACCACACATCAGAACACTTTTAAAATCTCGTTAAAAGCACTCGAGGATGATTTACTGAAACGGCTTGCATCGGCCGGTAAAAATGTTTTGGACGATCCAACGCTCGTACTAAATTTAGAGAAGACGAAAAAAATGGCCGAAGAAATCGAGGAAAAGGTGAAGGAAGCAAAAATCACGTCCACTGAAATCGACATAGCGCGCGAACATTATCGCTCGACGGCTGAGCGTGCCTCTATTTTGTATTTCATCCTGAACGATCTGCACAAAATCAATCCGATTTATCAATTCTCGTTGAAGGCGTTCATTGGTGTATTCAAGAACGCGATTACGAAGGCGAAGGATGATGTTAAGCTGCATATTCGTCTCGAGAATTTAATCGATTCGATCACATTCTCTGTGTTCATGTACACGAGCCGAGGGCTCTTTGAAAAGGACAAACTCATTTTTATGTCACAAATGGTGATACAAATTTTGCTGCACGCCAAGGAAGTGCACTTGATTGAACTGGACTTTTTGCTTAGGTATCCGTATATCCCAAACATTACGTCACCGTTCGAGTTTCTATCGAATATCGGATGGGGAGGCGTAAAGGCTCTCTCGGCGATGGATGAATTCCGGAATTTGGATAAAGATATCGAAAATTCGACTAAGCGATGGCGCAAATTTATCGAGTCTGAGTGTCCGGAGCAAGAAAAGCTGCCGGGTGAGTGGAAAAATAGGACAGCGCTACAACGGATTTGTATAATGCGGGCGCTCCGTCCCGATCGTATGACGTACGCAATTAAGGTATTCGTCGAGGAAAAATTAGGATCAAAATATGTCGAGGCGCGGTCGATCGAGTTCAAAAAATCGTTCGAGGAATCATCGAGTACGACTCCGATATTTTTTATTCTGTCACCCGGCGTCGACCCTTTGCTTGATGTCGAGAAAATTGGTCGAAAACTTAACTTCTGTATGGATAATGGTAATTTTTTCAATGTCTCGTTGGGACAAGGGCAAGAGGTGATCGCCGAACAAGCGATCGATACCGCAGCGAAAGAAGGTTACTGGGTGATCCTACAAAATATTCATTTAGTGGCTAGTTGGCTGCCAATGCTCGAGAAAAAAATGGAATTCACCATGGACGTATCACACGAAGCGTATCGCCTATTTATAAGCGCCGAACCGGCTAGCGCGGCCGAGTATCACATCATACCGCAAGGAATTCTCGAATCGTCGATTAAAATCACGAACGAACCGCCGACCGGAATGCAAGCAAATCTACACAAGGCCCTGGATAATTTCAATCAAGAAACGCTCGAGATGTGCTCGAAAGAGGCTGAATTTAAATCGATTCTGTTCACATTATGTTACTTCCATGCCGTGGTTGCGGAACGCCGGAAATTTGGACCCCAAGGATGGAATCGTATCTATCCGTTTAACGTTGGCGATCTAACGATAAGCGTGTACGTTCTGTTTAATTATTTGGAGGCCAACAATAAAGTTCCGTGGGAAGATTTGCGTTATCTATTCGGGGAGATTATGTACGGCGGACATATAACGGATGACTGGGATCGACGGCTGTGTCGCACGTATTTGGAGGAATTTATGCAACCCGATCTAATCGATGGCGATTTATATTTGTGTCCTGGATTTGCGGCTCCACCGAATTCTGATTTTCAAGGGTATCACCAGTATATCGATAGCCATTTGCCGACTGAATCGCCATATCTGTATGGGTTGCATTCAAATGCCGAAATCGGTACCTTGACCACGCTCTCGGATCAACTTTTTAAAACAATTTTTGAGCTACAGCCACGCGATTTGGGCACTGGCCAGGGCAACTCGATTTCACGTGACGAGACCGTCAAAATAATTCTGGAGGACATTATTGATAAGCTGCCCGAGGAGTTTCATATGAACGAGATAATGTCACGCATCGAAGAACGCACGCCCTACATTATAGTGGCGTTTCAGGAATGTGAACGCATGAATTATTTGTTGCACGAAATGAGACGTTCCCTAAAGGAATTGTATTTGGGGTTGAAGGGCGAATTAACATTTACTTCGGACATGGAGGGCTTAGAGGAGTCACTATTTTATGATCATGTACCTGCGAAATGGGATCGCCTCGCTTATCCCAGTATGCTCGGTTTGCAGTCATGGTTCTCGGACCTGTTAATTCGATACAAAGAGCTCGATATGTGGTCTGCAGATTTTACGCTCCCCTCGTCCGTATGGTTGGCCGGATTTTTTAATCCGCAAAGTTTTCTAACCGCTATCATGCAACAAACTGCCCGCAAAATGGAATGGCCCCTCGACCGGATGTGTTTGTGCTGTGAGGTGACGAAAAAATACAAGGAACATTATAACACCGCGCCCAAGGAGGGCGCCTTCGTTAATGGATTGTATATGGAGGGTGCACGGTGGGATATACAAACTGGGACTATGCATACGTCACGTCTCAAGGAGCTGTTCCCAATGATGCCGGTCATCTATATACGGGCAATTACGCAGGATAAGCAGGAAACGAAAAATGTTTACGAGTGCCCGGTGTATAAAACACGGCTACGCGGACAAACGTATGTGTGGACATTTAATTTACGTACCAGAGAACGTGCTGCTAAATGGATTTTGGGCGGGGTTTGCTTGCTACTTCAAGTTTAAATTGCAATCGTGTATGTATTCACAATTCAGTTGATTGCTAAATTAGTAATGCACCTTAATAAAAAAAAGTTATACTTACTTAACTGTAGTGATATCTATATGTTGGAAATTGTACTTTATGTATTATATTTTTATTTAATTTTTTATTTAAAGTTTTGTGTTTAACGGTAGATGTCAACATGCTTAATTGATTACGCTAGTGAAGTACAGGTGTCAGACAAGTTATATAAAATGAATGTGTCTGTGGTATGATTAAGGCGCACTGCCAATTTGAAATAATAATTTATTTTGGCCTTTTGAATAGAAAATTATGTTTTAAATACATATATATAAAATTATGTTGTTATGGTCTATATGTAGTTCTGCGATCTCGAAAATTTCTCGATTGGCGAAAGATGCTTGCAACTTCGGTAGACGACGAAATGGAATATGTCATTGGCTGACGAATCAACAGTCAACGAGTTTTTGTTGTAGCGATGATAATGTAGCCTTGACTCAACAATATGAGTCTTCGAGCTTTTCACGATCATGTGTTGACAGTGCCGATGGGCCAAGACATTCAATATTTACTTGATTCAAATTGGCTGGAAAGTTACTCCAATAAACGCAAGTTAAGCGAATTAGTAATGATACGATACAACAGCGGGTGGCGATGACAAATTCAACCATTTGTTGAATTAGATGCAACAATTAGATACAAAATGCAACATACCGCCGCAACAATATTAATAAATTGAGTTTTGCAACATTTTAAATTTTACCAATTATTTTAACTTGACGATCGTAACATTACCCCATTACCTAATCCTGATTCATCTCGAACAAGATCCAACTCACCTCCCCTGTAAAGCGCTAATTGCTCTATATGCACCACCTTCAGATTTCCTCGCTCCGCTTTCTTAATCCGGTGGACCACGTCGTTTATTTTGGTGATGATGGTGTACGGCCTTGCCCATAAAGGTTGCAGCTTCGGTGATAAACCCTTCTTCCGTTGTGAGTTATAAGGGCATACTAAACCGAGCAAATAGCGCAGTGGTTTAAGCTGCGACGTTTGGATAGGGAGGTACCGGGTTCAAATCTCAACAGTGATTTTTCATCTCCCGATTACGATCGGTGATTAAATTGAAAAAAACATCTATGACCCTCTGTTGGAATGTAGAACTCTTCTACCGTGCAAATGTTTCTGAGTTGTATGGACGCTTTTTCCGCTGAACTCGAACCTATTGCAATCCAATACTCGTAATCTTCATGCCCGTTATGACGACATCCTCTCCTGTGGGGTCGTTCGTAATTACAACTTTGTCCGTCAACCTCATCTTTAACTGTTAAACCGTCTTCGAAGCGTCCCAATATCGTTACAGGGATGGAGTGACAGCTGACTCTCCATAGTCAAACTGCTTTTTCATATTCCTGTTCCTCCTTCTGGTTCACAATTTTCTCTTGTTCCCCGACAGTCTCGTGCTATGTGACCCGTTTTGTCACATGCCTACATCGTATTTTCCTAATACTTTGGTGTCCTGTCGCTCCTCCTTGACCAAAACTTGATGTTCGGTACATATGAAATCGTGATTCCGTGATTGACATCCATTTCTACTCGTCGCACTTTAAGTGACGGTTTTATGATGGCTTGTGCAGTCTCGTTTATTAACGCACTAGCGATGGTCTCGGCGAAAGTCGCTTTGGGTGACAAAATTACTGCTTTGCGAGTCTCTTTATCCAGTATTCCATCAATGAACGAGTCCATTTTAATTCTCTCCATGTAATCGGGAGACGTATTCACATGTGCCAAATGCACTAGACGGTCGACCGCTGATGAATATTCTTGAAGAGTCTCTCCGATCTTTTGATATCGACTCCATACGATACATTTCTCGTTTATGATCACTTCCGTACTTTTGATCCAGTGCTTTCATTATCTCGTTGTAATTATCTCGGTCATATTCCGGAATAGTCTGCAATGTCTCAGCCGCTTCATCTTTAAGAGCTACTATTAGTGCTGTTCCACGATTTGCGTCTTTCCAACCATTTTGATTGACCGTTGTCTCAAATTGAAATTTGAAAACTGCAAACGATGTTGTTCCATCAAATATCGGTGGCTTAAATTTCATCGCTTGAATTGGCTGAGATATGGGCGACGCTATTCCGTTAACTATATACTTTCGATACATAGAGGTTTCTTCTCGAAGCCTAGAACTTTCTCTTCTAGCCCTTGGAGGTCCTTTTGAAATTTCTGACTGCTCCATGCGATTTAATGGGGTCCTGGACTGTTCCAGTTTATGATTTAATCCTCCAATTGACTTTTCAACAGACTTTTCAACTGACTTTTCGACACACTGTTGCTTTTCCAAATTGGACTGTTTCATTTCCAAATTGGACTGTTTCATTTCCAAATTGGACTGTTTCATTTCCAAATTGGACTGTTTCATTCCCCAATGGGACTGTTGAATAGCAGCCATTTACTGCGCCATATCGAAATTTCCCGATTGTACCGGCACTGCTTCAATTACTGCACCATCATCCTCTTGATTATCTTCGTCCTCTTTTGTGTGGTCGGAAAATGTTGATTCATAAAAATTCTAACTCAATACCAGCCTTCACCAAGGCTTGAAATAATCGTTGCTTCAATAAATTTTTCTGACCAGCCGTTGACAAACCACGCCGCTCCAACTCCACCTTTAAATTTGAAATCGTTAACTCGTCTGGAATCATCTTTTAATTCACAATCCCACCGCTGTCACCAATTGTTACGTTTTTGCCCTGTCAAACAAATTTCTATCATTGGATTTTGAATAAAACCAACGATGTAAATTCTAGATAACACCAAATTTAATTATTTCCGAATAATTACACTAAACAATTACTTAATTCACTTATTTAACTTCACAATAATTACTTTATTACACCTAAAGAGCACTGTATTTATCTTTATAAACACTTAACTTCACTTGTTTATATTTATTACTATTAGCACACTCACGGTTAAAACACAACTTACTAACTCTTAAATGTTTATTGCTAATTTTTATCAAATATTCTAACCTTCTAGAAATTTTCACAATATTCGGTAGTGTCTAGACTATTCTTGAATAGTCTAGACACACCTACTTTATAACAGTTTTACATTTACTGTAGTGTCTTTATTAAATAAAGATGTCGCCACGATCGTAACAATACATTGAAACTTCAATGCCAGCTATTATTAAAACTATAATACTACTTTAAATTGAAGATACTACACTTTTGTATATAAAATATTGTTACGATCGTGGCAACATCTTATTTCAGTAGCGACACTATCGTTAATGTAAAACTGTTATAAAGTAGAAAAGTAGATGTGTCAAGGCTAATCTAGACAATCTCGAATATTGTGGAGATTTCTAGAAGGCTGGAATATTTGGTATAAATACGCGATAGACATTTGGGAGTAAATTAGTTGTGTTTTAACCGTGAGTGTACTAACAGTAATAAAAAAGAAAAAGTGAAGTTAAATGTTTATAAAGTGTATACAATGTTATTAAGGTGTAATAAAGTAATTATTGTGAAGTTAAATAATTATTTATTTATTTATTTAATGAATGTTACAAGTTGTAACCAACTTATTTCATTAGATACAAAAAAAAAAAAAGGAAATATATATCTTTATTACAATAATAATAATAATAATAATAACAATAATATTCATAACGACAGTAACAATATTAATATTAACCATCATTACGGTTATAATAACAACAAATAGCAATGAAAATAATAAAATAATAATAATAATAAAACACTAGTTCTTACTTTGTACTTGGCCTTACTCAAAGTATTTTTTTCGAAATGATGCTGCCTCACAAAAAAGGAGGAATTCATTAAGTTTGTACTATTATAGGCGATCCTTATAGTCTGGAGTCGATTAGATTTTAATTTTTCTAATTTGTTAAAAATATATTCAGGCTGTTTATCCTTCAAGAACTTAAAAACCGCCAAGCATACTCGAAACTGATAATATTCATGGAGCGAACACCCAAGTAAGATTTTTCTATACTGAGAGACATGATCATATTTTCTTAGTCCAAAGACGTATCTTATGCATGAGTTGAATAACAACTGTAAATAATTGAAATATTGCTTCTGAAGGTCGAATATTACAATGTCTCCATAAAGAAAATGCGGTAAGATGTACGTCTTAACAAGTTGAAGGCGAAGTGTAGAATTGAAATGTTTTGTAGTAGTCCATAATAATCTTAGGAGAAAGGTTATTCTTTTGCAAACACTTTCAACATGATGACCCCAGCATAAAGTCTTATCAAAATGTACACCCAGGTTATTCACAGTATCAGAAAACTTTATCACTGTACCGCTCACTACTATATTGGGAAGACTATCAGTATTGCGATCTGATGAAGCAATCAATATACATTGAGTTTTATTGCTGTTGAGGTCCAACCTATTATTTGTTGACCATTGAACAATGCTCTCAATATCTTGGTTTACCATCTCAATGCAATTTGGGATGTCGTTTACACCGCAAGATTTATATATTTGCAGGTCGTCAGCGAACAAGTGATATTTACATTTCTTTATTACACTAGTTATATCGTTGATAAACATCATAAATAAGAATGGCCCAAGAACAGAGCCTTGTGGGACTCCCGTACTTGTTTTGCATATACTAGATGTAGATGAGTGGAGAAAAACTGTTTGGCGACGGTCGCAGAGATACGATGAAATCAGACGTGATGCAGGTAGAGAAAATAAGAAATAATTGCTTAACTTATTTATAAGCAATTTATGATCAATCTTATCAAATGCCTTGCTAAAATCCAAAAGCACCAATGTACTTGCTCGTCCGTCATCAACAGCCCTGCGAATGTCATCGCTAATATTTAGTAGAGCAGTTATAGAACTATGATTAGATCTGTAGGCCGATTGAGCTTTGGATAACATTTTATGTGATTCTAAGTGATGCAGAATTTGAGTTTGAAGTATTTTCTCTAGAACCTTTGAAAGAATAGATAGACAAGAGCTATTTTGCTTTTTAGGAATCGGTATAACTTTAGAGTGTTTCCATTCGTAAGGGAAACTAGAGAAAGTGATAATGCTATTAAACACATGTAATATATAACCATCTATGTAGGGTAGTAGCATTTTGATAAATTTTAATGGCAGTCCATCCACACCAGCCGAATTAGATTTAACTGATCTAAAGGCTTCATTTAAGTCTACAATATCTATATTACGAAAACTAAAACCATTATCAGTAGCTCCATTCAACACAAAATCGTCTACGTTAGCAGGTGTTGATTGTTGATTGCAAAAATAATTGTTCAGATCGTCTGCTGAGAAGTCGATGTTTAAGTTATTTCGTTTATTGGATAATCCAGTTATGGAATTAACATGTTTCCAAAATGTTTTAGATGATAAGGTAGGATCGAGACGTTTAGCAAAATACTGAGTTTTAGCGTTTTTAAGAGCATTATTGGCCTTATTTCTAATTGATTTATATTCCAGATAAAGCTCTTCATTTTTAGTTCGTTTCCAACGATTAAAAATAAAATTACGTAATTTAATCAAGCTTAAAATGTGATTATTGAACCAGGGTGGGCCAGTGGATTTTAAAAGAAATGATTTAATAGGAACAAATTTTTCAAATAGATGCCACAACCATTTGGTTAAAAAGCAAACTTTATCATTCGGCTCATAAATCGTATATATTATATCGTATATATTATATAAATCGTATATATTGTATGTTTGCACATTCGCGCATAAGACCAGTAGTGTCAATATTTTTTGTAATCTCGGAAACTAATCGAGGACTCCATTCTGTTGTTGTCGACATCATATGAAAAAAATATAAAGTCATGATCCGAAAATCCCACCGATATTTGATTTAGAAAAAATACTTTTTGAGTATTTGTGATAATCAGATCTAGCAAACTAGACGAAGTTTTTGTGAAATGCGTTGGCTCACTGTTTTGACATAGACAACCGAATCTTTTCAATAGTCTACCAAACTTTTTAGGTGTAGACTCTATACCATTAGGATCACAGTTGAAGTCACCGCAGATTATAATATCATTATATTTTATCTTGAATATTCAACGAGAATCTTTTCTAAATCATCACAATATTCAACTAGGCGCGATTTGTAAACAACCATTAATAATATTACAACAGACCCCGATTTGACTTCAATTAGAATAACCTCTAAGCCACGATCGCAATATTTGTAGATCAATTTGGAAGACAATGTTGATCTAATATATACGCATATCCCTCCACCCCATTTCTTGTCGGGTACTTTACGATCCTTCCTAAATGTTATAAATCCGGGTATGTATATTGCTGCATCCGATATGCAATCAGAAAACCAAGTTTCAACGAAACACAGGACAACCAATTTTACCCCAGAAATGAGGTGAATAATTTCATCCATTTTATGATACATACTACGGGTATTTAATAGGGAGAAGTTCAATCCTGATAAATTATTAATGGCTGCTTTTACTACGATATTATTATGTAGTGTGGATGGAGGATCAGTTATGCTCATTCTTACGTCACCCAACATTTAGTACTGACAACAGCATCAGCACAAAATTCATCATCATAATTAAAAAAACACTTAAACTGATGAAATGCCAAATCTAGTGAGTTATAAAAATACAAAGTAATAACTATTAATAATAATAATAATAACGACAATAATAATAATAATAATGAAAATAATAATAACAATAATAATAATAATAATAAAACATCTAGTCTCCTTAAGAACAACACCAATTTCGTTGGTGCTCAAACTGCAAAAGTCTCTTATTAAACAAAATCAATGAACATATTAAATCGAATTGTGAGAAAAAAAAAATTAAAATTAAATTGAAAGATAAAAAAGCTTAATGTTGTATAATATACTAATTACGAAAAACGTACCAAATACAGAACAATAAATAGTTCAAATATTAGATTTTAAATAATAATTTACATCATATTATGTAGCAAATGAAGAAGAAAAGTATTAACAGTAATAATATGATATGACGTAATAAAATCCAATAACAGTCGCTATAAACAAATATATAAACAAAACTTTACTTGTTAGATGTTGACGACTTTACCGTTGCCCTAGTTATACGTGGTTCCAATGAAGTGGGTGACTGCGATTCTTCTATAATTAGTGATTTCATCTCCTGGCCTTGCTGTGATGTAATTGAATTTAACTCGTTATTAAAGTAGGTGTGTGCTCCCATTGATGGTGATTTCTGCGTTTTACTCTTCATTATATAGGTTGATTATTGCTGTTTGTTATCAACGCAATATCATAAGCTTTGTTTCCAATCACCGTTTCAATATCTTGCGTGGTTTTTAGTTGCACCGGTTGTGATGATGACGTTTTCATAGCGTATACTGAGCCAGATTTTATAAACACTTTATACATCAATCCAGTCTTTTGTACTTTTTTAGCTTCATGATGTAAATAGCTATTCTGAGAAGTTAGTCCGCAATTCATGTAGATACGCGAATTAGAGCCACTAAAGCCAATATCACTCAGATTTAACGTTTTCCGAGCTCTATATTTATTATAGCAATCAATAGCCGAAAATTAGGTAGGAAATTTCAAGATGATCGGTGGAGCATTACGTTTTTTAGCCGATTTGTTGTTTATTCGAAAAACTTGACATAATTTGCGATTTATATCAAAATTTATTGTTTCCCCGATCTTATTTACAATATTAGCGACATCTTCATTTGGCAAAATTGGTATCCCAGTTATGACGAGATCGCACAATCTGTTTTCCTTTTCAAAAGAATTAACACGTGTTTCAAGTTCAATCACATGATTTTCTAATCTATTAAGTTTTTTAACTAATTCACTAATTTCACATTTTAGGCTCTTGAGGTTATCGTCCAAGCATGATATTAAATCATTTTTGATTTTTGTAGCAAAATCATTAAATTTATTTTCAAGGTCAGACATCATAAAACTGCCGTGAGCACTTTCAACTGCAACGGTATATGTATACACAACTATTAATCTGAATACCGTTTAGAACACGATTTTTAGTTAAATTTTGGTTTCAAAATTAGACTGACAACTATGTGATTTCAGTATTATTATGCACTATTTTGCAATATTATTATGTATAATAAATTGGAAATTGAGACACAGAAACTCAACAAATTTACACCTTGTGTATCATTCACTCATTTCAATTTTTAATTTTTATATTTACATTATGTGTACATATTAATATCAAATTACTTTTGTTAAATAATTAGAATAAAATCAAACAGTATTAATTATTCATGATTTGGTTCACACAATGATTTATTAATTCATTACAGTAATTAATTAGAAATTATTTATTTTTTAAGAGACTTAAACACGTCTATCAGGGCCGTGCTGTAACATTTGGAGGCCCGGGACAAACAAAAATGGGGGGCCCTACAACAACAACAAAAATTCTCTAAATATTTAAATAAAAAACATAAATTTTATCACAACAATCACAGTTTAATTCATTTGCCTAATCACAATAATTTTAGTTTTACATTAAGATACTTTATATTCAATAAGAAAATAATGAAAAATAGATAGTAAAGTAGAATAACAAATTATAAAATAATGTTTCTTGCCCTTTTGCTGGCAAATTCATCGATAATATTATTCAAATCAATAGTTCTGGCAGTTGCATTTTCAATTGACAGGATCGCTAATCCAGAGAGTCTTTCCTGTGACATCGTCGACCGCAGATAATTTTCAATCAGTTTTAGCTTTGAAAAAGATCGCTCACAATTAGCAACGGAAATTGGTATCGTTAAAATTATTCGGTATACGATACACACATTAGGATATAATTCTTCCAAATTTCTATCTAAAATAAATTTGAAATTTTCCAAAACTGAATAGTTATCTTCTAGGATATGTCTCAAAACGGAAAGTTCATTTCTGAACTCCATCTCCTCGATATCGTCTTTTAAATATTTGGATAAATTTGAACAATGATTGTTAAACTCATTTGTATTCATACTTTTCAACTTTTCATTATCAAAAGGAAACCCGAAAAGCTCATTTAAATAATTATACGATTCAAATCTTTCTTGAAATGAATCTCTCATTACGTTGATTAATTTATCAAAATATAATGTTTTAAATTTCTCTTCAGAAGCCAGATGGTTACACTCTGCCTCAACTTCTGTTTCGAGCATTAACTCACAAATGTTGATATCATCACAGCATTCGATAATTTGTTCAGTTTCATGACTAACACCTGTTCCAATTGTATCAACAATTTCGTCATCTTTATCATTATTATTTTTTTCACTCTCAGTATAATAACAGTAGTCGGCCAACCTTTTCGGTTTTCGTGTTCTATGTTTTGGTAAACAAGGTTCGGTTGGTTCAGGATCAGGAAAACGAAATGAACTGCTTGTTGTAGACGGTTTATTATAGGAACGTGGAACATTGAAATTTGGCATGATATTTATTTTTTCCGATATTTCAGTTGATTCTTTTAAAATGCTGTCGAAATTGTTTTTAAAATCTTCAAGTGATAATAACGTAGCCTTTGTGTGACTTAATGCAACATTGAATGCCATATCTTTTTGCTGTAATAATTGGCTTAAAATATGAAGTTTTGATAACAAATGATACCAAATTGTTGTCAATACAACAAACTCATAATTGTTTATTTGTTGTTTTAGTGATTCAGCAAGAGCGTTACAGTCTAGGTGGGTAATTTTAAGTTCATCTAGAGCAAGAATAATTTCGGTTAGCTGGTATTTAACAGCTTTTACACTTTTCAATCGATATTCCCAACGAGTATCGCTAGGTGGTTTTAAATTTATTTTTAAATATTTCGTCTGAATAGCCCATCGCTTGGTTGATGCAGGAAAAATTTTATATAAATTATTTATTGTTGTAAAATAATTCTGGCTTTTTAAAGTGTTTTTAACACTATCTCCTATCACTAAATTGATGTTGTGTCCACCACAAGGAGTATAGCATGCTCTGCTGTTGATTTCCAAAATTCGACTTTTCACTCCCTTATATTCTCCTTTCATATTGCTGGCATTGTCGTATGACTGACCACGGCAGTCAGCAATATTAATGCCTAATACCTCTAATTCCTCAATAAGGACGTTTGCTAAATTTTCCCCAGTTGAAGACAAAACATTTACAAAGCTTAAGAAACTCTCTACGATACTTGGCTTTTGGGATGTTATCTTTACATACCGAATAATTATGGATAATTGGTCCTTTTTTCGAAAATCTGGTGTGGAATCTATCATTATGGAAAAATATTTTGATGATTTAATATTATTTACTATACTACTTAAAACCTTAGATGCTAATTGTATAATAATTTCGTTTTGAATTTTCGCTGAAAAATATGACGTAATCTTTTTTTTGTCAGAATCATTTATTGATTCCAAATGGCTCTTCAGTTCTGGAACAAAATCAGAGAGTAACTCAATTACTCCCAAAAAGTTACCATTATTTGGTTCAAAAAGTTTTTCATTGCTTCCTCTAAAAGCTAAATTACGTTCGCTTAAAAATAATATTGTTTTTATGATGCATTTTAAAATTATTCGCCATTTTCGCTTCTCTTTAAGATAAACATCTTCATTCATATTGTCTATTCCAGCTCTGGATTTAATGTTAAATTCTAGCATTCGCCATTTATACGCTGATTCAAAATGTTCTTTTGATGATTCGTGTGAAGATAAGTGTCTTCCTGTATGTTTATAGTCCCAAAATCCAGTAGTAGTGAGCAAAATTTTTGATGGTGAAAACAAACGACAACAAAAGCAGAAAATGTTTCCCGTAGAGTTTGAATAAAAAAGCCAGTTTCTCAACTCTGTTTCTCCATTTTTCATTTGCCGAAAATAAAAAGTGTCACTGAAACATCTTCCATTTGGTTTTCTTTTAAATTGACTGCTTTTAATGCTCTTTGGTGACTGTTCGATCAAAAACATCCGTAGTTTGTCGTCAATTTCAGCAGGCCAAGTTGCAAGGTCTGCTATATCAAATTTCGCTTTAACTGCTACAGCACTACTATGTATTTCTTCATTATCATTGATTTCTGAAAAATCATCAATAGATAAAATATCTTCAATATTAGTGCTAGCTGGTATGTCGTCTAAATTCTCGTTCTGCTTTTGGGGTTCACTAACATTTTCGTCAACTTTATTGTTTATAGGTTGGGAAGAAATATTTGAATCACACATTTCAATTGAATTGTTGGTCGAATTTGATGAACTTTCACTTCGCTTAACAAATTTATCTAGTGATCCAACAAGACTACTTAATTCTGTTGCTTTTCGAGCTTGTTTGGCCCTTTTTTGTGCACCGCTTTCATACAATCTCTTAGACATTTTTAACTGTGGTTTAACATTTTTTATAAAAGTATAAATATTAACTTACATTTGATAAATAATTGCAAATATTTTACCTTAATTTTGATGGTTATCTAAAAATTTAAATAACATTTACACTACATACCATTTATCATCATTACCATATTCAACAAAAAACTGCAAAATCACAAATTTAAAAAAAGTACCACTTATTAACTTCAATATGCACAAATCCTTTAAATTAAAACCACTAATCGCTATGTGATTAGCATTTGATACTAATAAGGCTTGCCAAGATTTTTCTGTTTCCTCTCTAAATCAATTCATATGGTTTATTCAATACTACTTTATTGTACCGTTGAGTTTGATCGCACGTTGTTAACAATTTACCTACCGCTTTCAAATTAAATAAATACATAGAACTGACCGAGCAGCACTTTGTGTTATAAATATATCGTGTTAACATAAGGGTTAAGCAAAAATATTTTTTCGTAAAATTAAAAATATCTTTGACAGTATTGGTGCATCGCGCATACAGAAAAAGTTGTTTGTAATGTTTTTGTTGTATAACGTATTTCCTATATGTACATGAAGGCAAAACAGGGCGATGCATCACCAATAGAGCGAAAATATGAATGAAATGATTTTTTCGATTTTTTACCCTTTTCTCCATTTTGGCCTCGATTCTGGGGCCCTAAAACACGCGGGGCCCGGCGCGATTGCCCGTTTTGCCCGTATCTCGTATAACGTCGTCTATTCACTTGCGTCCATCTTGTAATTAAGTGAATAAGTGAATTAAATAAATTAGTGTTTATTGTAATTAGTCGGAAATAAATAAATTTAGTGTGATCTAGAATTTACACCGTTTGTTTTATTCACAATTCAGTGTTCAAACCTAGTTTGACAGGGCAAAAACGAAACAATATTGTTGAATATTTTTTTTCTTCAATCCGAAAATCCTTGTTTAGTTGATTAATTAATCAATTTTTTATTTTTTATTGTATCGAAAGAAAATATTAATATTTCCAAGTAGAGTGCAAACAAAAATTAAATTATGTATTTCCCTATTTTGGTTTGTAACTTAACTAAATTGCGGTTGAGTTTTATTCTTAATTTTAAACACGGATTATTTCTCCTCGCATTTTAATTTTAAAAATTTGGTGCCTAAATTGAAATATGGTCAACGTGTAATTTTATTACGTAAAATAAATGAACAAACAAATTGAATTAAAGCTAATATATTTATTACTACATATATGTATATACGTTTTAGAACAATTATTTATTTGCCATGAATATCTGTATAATTATTTTTACTTAAGTAATCATTTATTAAAGAAACGTATGTTTCTATAATAGGATTTTTTAATAAACATTGAACAAAATATAGACCAAGGCTGTGCAATGAATCCTATAAATATGGATAAATTTAAAAAAAAAATTTACTAATTATGTTCAAAAAAATATTAATTTTAAACTCACATGTTCAAATTTATTTTCAAGGTCAGAGGCACAGCTAATAACAGTTGTAACTGCAGCGAACACGATACAAATAAATACGAGAACCTTCATGTTGTACGGCGATCCTGATACTCGAAGATACTATGACTTGTTGTATGGTGTGAAGGTATTATTTATACAAGAAACTTGACCATCCAGTAAATTCTCAAAATATTAAGTTAATTAAAAAAAGTAATTATTTTTAATATTTCTGTTTATTATTGTTAATATAATAATAAATTATGACAGTTAAAATTTTAACTGATTTTAGCGGTATGCGGCAACTAATAAAAGCTATATAAAACTGACCTTGATATTTATTTAAAAATTGACTGAATTGCTTGTTTTAATTATTTTATTTAGTTATTTTTATTTAGAGACTATTAGAGACTACATATCAAGCTAATTTGTTTTTTTTTTGTATTTTCTAAACTCTAAAATAATTAATAGATTTTTTTTTAATTTAAGTAATATTACAACTAAATAAAGTCTATTCCAAATCGGTCAACGGCTAGTCCCAGAAATTAAAATTATAGATTTATATAAATATTTCCTATAATAGTAATTATATGTTTCATTCACTATAGATCAATTGGTTTGGTCCTTTGGAGACGTCTTACGTGAATCATGCTTGAGAGCATAATACATAATAACTTCATCGAGGTATTCCATCTTTAAATCTTGGTGGAGGTCTACATTCCTAATATACCATGGAGGATTTACAATATTCCGAACCCCAAAGCTGTATACCATAGGTTCATACCGGTTTCAGTATTTGCCGGTATAAAAGCAATTTATTGTGTATGGATAGTTCAGAATGTCTACCTAAGAGTACAGCTCTCCCTTTTTCTTTTTGACATGTTCTTTCGACCTCAACTTTTCCATCCAGTGTCATACCTAAATATTTCGCCGTATCTGCATAGGCAAGTTGTTTAGAGCAATTCTTTAGGTCCTAGTATTCGTCTTCATATTTTACACGGAAGTGTCTATCAGTTATATAGGATTCCATATAGTTTCATAATCTTGTTCGGGACGGTCCCGCTTGAACTTGTACTCCAATCATTTGGTCCAAACTCGGTCAAATGCTTGCGCTACATCCAGGAAAGCGCTTAAACATATTTCTTTAGTTTCTAATGTACGTTTTAAAGGGTTTACCAATAAAAGGTTTTATTTTGATATTTAAATAAAACGAGTATTTTTTAAGAGAAATCAATGAATGTTTATTTCATTGTAAAGAGTAAGATATGCCATATTAACATTTGAAAACGATATCAATCAAATGGCCGCCACGGCTACGCTTGAAGCACCATCCTTTTCATGAAATTTTCCATAACCAATTCGCACATTTGTGGCTGTATGTCCTCGATAACTTCACGAATTCCATATTTAAGGTCTGAATCGATTGTGGAGCATTGGCATAGACCTTATCTTTCACGTGGCCCCAAAGAAAACAGTCTAAAGGTGTTAAATCACAAGGTGACCAATTGTGATCACCTCTTCGAGAAATAAGACAGTCAGGAAACATTTCTTACAAAATTGCGATTGTTTCGTTGCTTGTGTGGCACGTAGCGCCGTCTTGCTGAAAATAAACATCGTCCACATCAATAAAAAATCATTAATAATAGCTCGGTAGTGCAATCGATTTACCGTAACAGTTGCACCAAAGGTTCAATCAAAGTAAGGTTTAATCACACCGCCGCCCAAAAACTGCACCAAACAGTGACACGTTGAGGATGGAGAGGCTTTTCAACAATCATTCTTTGGTTTTTTGAGCCCCAATGGATTTGAAGGACCCAATCAGCGAAGATACGACGTTTATGGTGATCGGCCGGCTGGAGTTCTTGTGTTAACTGAACTTTAAAAGCCTTAAGACCTAAGTCTTTATGCAAAATACGGTGTAATGTCGTTTGTGGAATGTCTAATTCCAAAGATCGGCGAGGAATCGACAAGCCTGGGTTTTCTTCAACACTACGGGCTACGGCAGCAATATTCTCAGTTGTTCTTGAGCGACGCACACTGGTTCGATCCTTCACATCACTAACTTGGCCAAACAGCTCAAATTTTTCCACCAGTTTCACTATTGCCAGCCGAGATGGTGCTTCACGACGACCAAAACGTGCTTTAGTTTTGTGAACTGTGATTACAACATTTTCACCATTTTTGTAGTGAATTTTAACAATTTCAGTGCGTTGTTGAACTGTGTCTTGATACCATTTTTAGTAATGGCGTAGTTTTTACTAGTCAAATGTTAAAAGATGACGCTTCAAAATTGACAGCTGCCCAAATTGCAGGCTATTCATATGAAACCTCTTATTGGAAAACCTGATATAATATCTGTGATTCTATAGACCTTCTATAGTCGAGTGGTTTTCTCTGAATCCAAACTGGTGATCAGGATAAGATTTCTCTCCACGATTATGGGTTTCATTCTCTTCAGGAGCAATTTTCCAAAATTTTGGTTTCAAACACCCTCCTCACGCTTGTCCTCTTCGGATGCAGTAATCTCATTTAGAGAAAATTGGCAACCCAACGCCACCCTTGAAGTAAGAGAAAATGATTGCACATAAATTGCAATACCAATCTCATTGTCTCAACCAAGTCAAGACCACTTCAATTCTAGCACCTAGATTACTGTCTAGCTTGGCATCCATGAAAAACTGCAAAATTCTCCAAGATGTCCGGAAACCTTTTTCGAAGCATAACGTGATACGTTGTCGAGATTCGCCAGTTCCTTTCTTAGCGATCAAATTATCGTCGAGTGGCCTGTTTGAAGCTAGAGTACCAGTTCCGGTTTCAGGCCCTATCTTTTTCCAATGCCGTGCCTATGTATATAGAATACATAGCTATATTAACCATGTTTACTCTTTCCAAAATGTTATGCTTCCAACTGAGCCTACAATCCAAAAGGCGCCTTCAATACCGAGGAAAGCCACCACCACCATACGGAACTCTTGCGAGTATATTGATTTCTCAATCTTAAGTACCAGGGGATATATAGATATGTCCAGCGATTTTCTTTGTGACATGTTGAGACTGTGCCCAATCACTGGGCTTTATTTTGTCTCGTTTATAAACATCTATCAGCCTTTCCAAGGTTTTGTGAGTTATAGGTCTTAAGTCCTTTGGGTAGCATGCGATCACTGTAACCTCTGTCCACCGTTTCGGAATATAGACCTGTTTTAAACACCCTTTAAATCTGCCATAGGGAAGTGGGTTTCGAAGAGAAGCTTTAAAGATTCTTGATTAGAAGCAGTCCAGGAACCATCCGGTTTCATAGAGTCTCCAATACTTTTTCGTGCCTGGTCTATCAAAGTTGTATTAACGCACCACTAGGCCCGAACTTAGGTAATATTATTTGTCTGTATAGAATCAAACTAATTTGAACTTATAGTACCACAATGTCACCAATTTATAGAATTGGCGCCAGAATCATAATAATATGAGTAACTACTAGCTATTAATAAATTAGATAATTCCTTGACTTGACTTTTCACGATCCTCATCTCTATTAAAATAAGACAGTACATGTATTAATAAATAATATATAAAATTAATCTATTTCATACGTGTCTTAATATCATCTTAATCAACATGAATAATAAAATCAACGTATGGGGCAACATAAATGGTAAATGTTATAAAAATGGGCTAATGCCTTGATCCTTACCTTTGTTAAAATACCGTGCAGCAGATTATATATAATTGTACTCATTCATAATCATCGAAATGCATTTTTTGATGTATCACCAGTTGAGTTCAATGGAATACCGCAGTGCATTGATTAATTTTGTAGTTTCATCATAAATAGGTTCTGCTGGTTTTTTAGTCTTTAAAAAAGTATAAAAGTATAAATATCTAAATAATATATAAAATTAATCTATTTCATACTTTATTTTTAAGGATATACATATATTTATCAGGAACTAAACCATCTTTTCCATTTATTGTACCTTGCCACCAATCGTTATACACTTGCTTCTTTAACTGTATTACCCTTACGAAATGATAACTCACGATTTGCAGCAATAAAATCAAATTGTTCGGTTGCTTCCATTGTATCGGATTGTAAATATTAATAATTTAAATAAATTATTATCATTTTAAAATTTATTTCAATTTTCTTATATTTACCATCTTCAGCTGGAAATAATTAAGAATCTAGATATTCTGTAATTGGATCTGTGGATGAACCACCAACATCACTGTATTGAAACAAAAATAAATTAATAATTTTCCACATGTATACAATTATAATTATTACTTTTATCTTACCAATTTCAATTATTTTTGGTAGTTGTCGATAAATTAAATTGAATACAAAAATTTAAAGAACAAAACAAAATAGTTTTATTTTTTTTTTTAATTACAAACATATATGTATATAAATATAAATTACAGTGAAAAATTTAAAATATAATATAAAATATATTAATGTTATGAATTATCAATGCTATACTGTATTTGTAGTATATAGAATTATTATTTATATTTATGTATTTTCTTTATATACTAGAATTATTATTATTATATTGTTAAGTATATAACTTTGCTGTATTACATTTATACTTATACATAAAAAATTCTCTAATTTTGTATGTAGTATGTACATAGATAAAAACCTATAAAAGGGATTGTAATTAAAAAAAAATAGAAGACAGTGAAAAAACCAATGTTGAACTAAAATCTTTAAAATTATGATTATTAAAATATTTAAAATTATAATTGAGTAATTGAATAAACTTAAGTTAAATAAACTTAAAATAATAAATAAAATAAAGTTATAAAATTAAAATTAAAATGTTTTAATCGCAAACGCCTATGAATTTCCAAAAACCACAACAAAAAACTGGTGGCAGCGGTGGGATTGCTCAACACAACGAGCAATTCTTGTTTTGGAAATTCATCTTAAAGTTAAAACTAATAAAAAATTAAAATAAATGTTTAAATTTTTAACTCAATTGTGCTGAAATCGCGTGTTTTGCTAAAGTTAATTTTAAGGCTGCAAAACAAGTTCTTGCCGCTAAAGTTTAGTGAATCAAGCGGTTAAATTGAAACAGTAATTTTGCTTGTGTGAAGTGCGACTAAAAATCGAAATAGTTCAAGAAATGTTTTTCGAAAATAAACCTAAATAATTAATTAAAATAAATGTGTATTTCAATTTGATACAATTAAAAAAAACAATTGAAAATCGAATAAGAAAGTTTTCTTAACAATTTATAAAATTAATATTATCTGCATTGTGACTTGTTCATTGGTCACATAAAAAATCGCATGATAACCGCATGGTCTAATCATCAACTGTTATGTACAACGTGTAAGAGATGAGACCAATCTAAAAACAACAATAACATTCAAAGACGTCATCAACTTAACCACAATTGAAGAACGTGCATTATATCATCGTCATCAATTTCAACATAAAATTGAAGAAATTAAATTTTATACGGTTCCATAAAATTTCGTCGGCATATTTTCAACATTCCATCAATTTTCATCACCAATATTGGTCATCAAATTCATCAATCATTATTTCACCGAAATCATCATCAGTTTAACAACAATTACTCCAATGGTATAACTAAGATACGTACTCAAATCTTTTAAACTGGATTATTATACTGTAATCTACAGCTGGATCAAGGGATTTAAAAATTGTAAGAAAAAAAAATCAAGGTTAGTGTTCAAACTGTTTTTCTAAACATTATTAAATAAATATGACATTGAAAATTTAATTCTTAAAATAAACGGGAAAAGCGTGAATGTGGAAATATTCGATTTCGATTTGGGTTTTGTGAACTTCAATTTCTTATTTCTTTTCATTATAATTATATTTGTTATCAATTTGGTTGCCTTTTTACTTTCACCAATTGCTAAATTTATTTAATGTCATGGTCAAATCTCAATGACGATTTAAATCAATTAGCATTACGCACTCGTGTGATAAATAAAAATAGACGATCTTTTTCATTGAATTCTGTTGATCAGTTGGAAAACGTGGAAAATTTAGATTTAAAATCATTTGTAGTTGAAAGTGGAAAAATAAAAAATAACATGTCTAAGTTAAATGTTGAACTAGCTCTAAAATTAATTCCTGATTTCGATGGAAATTCCGATCAACTGCATAAATTTCTTTCGTGTTGTGATGTTGTTTACGACGGTTTGTTAAATACCGAAAATGAAAAGTTCTTGAATCTACTTAAAACAAAGCTTTCAAATAAAGCATATGATATCGTAAAGTATACCAAATTCGACTCGTGGGATGATTTAAAACTTGAATTAAAAAATAAATTTCAGTATTCAAGGTCGATAGAACAACTCCAAATAGAATTAATAAATATTCGCCAAGAACGTAATGAAAGTGTGACTGTTTATGCGAGTAGAATAGAAAAGCTACTCTCTGAATTAAATGAAGTGTGTATAGATACAGAAGGAAAAAACTCTGCAACTACTATCATAAATTTAAACTCTAAAACTGCTCTTAAGGCATTCCAGGAAGGACTTCATGAGTCTATAAGAATAATCATTAAAGCTTGCCGCTTCTCTAAGCTTCAAGATGCCGTAAACCAAGCTTGTGAGGAGGAACTCATCTTAAACAGTCGTAATCATCTTAATTTTGCTCAAGTGAATACCAGAATTAAATGTCAATTATGTAAACGAAATGGACATACTGCTGATAAATGTTATAGCCGAAATATGGTTCAATCAGATTTTAAGTCTGTCAATAGAAGTTTTCCAATATATAATTCGTACAATAAATCAAACGACATTAAACCTATTTCTTCAAATATACGCATTGCTCAAAATCCTATTATTTGTGCATATTGCAAAATACCGGGACATCATATTAGTTCGTATGTAGAAAACGTCAATATGTAAACTCTCAAAATAAAACGGCCATTATAGATTCTTGTAAGAATGAGCAATCATCCTCTTCGGGAAACCGTTTAGGATCCGATCAAGTAACATCAAAGAGCATTCCAGTTCGGATCCAGGAAGTTTTAAAATAGAATGCTCAAAATCAATTACTAATTCAGAAAACATCAATCCAAAAATTCTTATAAACCATTCCGATTCAAAATTTTCTTTTGATTCTAACTTAGTATCCTGATAGGAAGTGTAAAGTGAAAGGTATTACTACCGAAGCAATCGAAACTATAGCAAGTTGTGATGCTAACATTAAGCTTTCAAATTCATTATTAATTCAGCATCCATTTCAGGTCGTTCCAAGTTCTTTTCCAATTTCGTGTGCTGGTATTATCGGAAAGGATTTCTTGTCCAAACATAAGTGCAAAATTGATTTTTCTAATTATATTTTCGAAATTCCATTAAATGATGAATCAATCGTTTTGAGATTAACTACTAATTCTTGCATATCTATTCCTGCTCGTTCAGAAAAAATAATTACTCTTCATCTAAATATTCCAAATGATATAGATTACGTTTGCAAATCTCATGAAATTGTCTGTGGAGTATTTATTGCCAACTCACTTGTAAAATCTCAAAATAATTTAACAACAGTAAGCCTCGTAAATACCAACGAGTTTGATGTAGAAATAGAACATTTAGAACTTCCATTATGTAAATTAGAAGATTTCGAAATTTTACACTTGAACTCGTGGTCCAATAATATAATTAATCGGTTAGAAAAAATCCAATCATCTATCAATCTTGATCATCTTAATTTAGAAGAAAAAAATTCCATTTTGAATATCTGCAGAAAATATAATGAAATATTTTATTTACCGGGTGATAAACTTACAGCGACTGACGTCATGTATCATAAAATTCGAACTGAACCTAATTCTTTACCTATACATGTTAAACAGTACCGATTGCCCGAATCAACGAAACTTGAAATTGACAAGCAGATCTCTCAAATGCTAGATGACGAAATCATTGAGCCTAGCAAAAGTCCGTGGAATTTTCCTCTTATAGTGGTTCCAAAAAAATCGAACAACGACGAAAAACAATGGAGAATAGTCGTTGATTTTCGTAAATTGAATGATATCACTGTAAATGACGTATTTCCGTTACCAAATATCTCTGACATCTTAGACCACCTTGGAAAATCAAAATATTTTTCGACAATAGACCTAGCTAAAGGTTACCATCAAATATGCTTAGACGAGTCCGACAAAGAAAAAACTGGGTTTAGCACTTCCTTAGGACATTTCCACTTTAAAAGAATGCCGTTTGGATTAAAGGGGGCACCTTCGACATTCCAGCGGTTAATGAATCATATACTTAGTGGGTTAAATGGCATTAAGTGTTTAGTTTATTTAGACGACGTAATTGTAACAGGTCATAACCTTAAAGATCATAATTTAAAATTGGAATCCGTTTTCGAATGTTTTAAGACTAATAATTTAAAAGTTAACCTAGAAAAATGCCAGTTTTTATCAAAGGAAATTGTTTATCTCGGACATATTGTTACAAAAGATGGTATTAAGCCCGATGAAAGAAAAATAAAAGTGGTACAAAATTATCCTCAACCAATTAATCAGAAACAAATAAAATCATTCCTAGGGTTATCTGGATATTACAGACGCTTTATTAATAAATACTCAGAAATCGCAAAACCTCTAACTAACTTATTAAAAAAGGGTCAACCATTCGTTTGGGATGCTTTTTGCGATGAATCATTTTTAAAGTTAAAACATTTACTAATAAATCCTCCAATCCTACAATATCCAGATTTCGCCGAACAATTCATAATTACTACCGATGCGAGCGACATGGCCATTGGCGCAGTCTTATCGCAGTTTAGAAATGATATAGATTTACCTATTGCGTATGCAAGTCGTGTGTTAAACAAGGCAGAAGTAAATTATCCGACAATTGAGAAGGAGCTATTGGCGATGGTATGGGCTGTTGAACATTTTCGTCCATATGTATACGGTCGTCCATTTACAATTGTTACGGATCACAAGCCATTAATTTGGCTTTGTAATTTAAAAAATCCTTCGTCTCGTTTAATGCGGTGGCGTATTAGACTCGAAGACTTCGATTATAAGGTTATTCATAAACCAGGAAACATGAATCTAAACGCTGATGCACTGAGTAGAATACAATTGGAGACAGATAAGCCTTTAAAAACAGAAATCAAAGTAGTAACACGTTCTCAAAATAGAAAACAGCTTGAAAAAGATTTAGTAAACATATCAACTTCTGAACCTCACAACTATTCTGTTACTTCGAAAATAATTCAACTTACCGATGATACTGAAATTGACAAAATAATTCAAGATTTTCATTCGAATCCTCTAGGTGGACATCAAGGTGTATTTAGAACAGCCGAACGATTAAAACGATATTATAGTTTCAAAAATTTATATTCGCGAATAAAGAAATTTATCCAGTCTTGTGAATTGTGCCAGAAAAATAAGTGCAGTAAATTAAACAAGGTCCCTATGCAGATAACGTCAACTTCGTCGCAACCTTTCGAAAAAATATTCTTAGACATAGTCGGTCCACTTCCACTATCTTACCTCGATAATAAATATATTTTGACAATACAAGACGATTTGACTAAGTTTTCTATGGCATTTCCAATTTGTAATCAAGAAGCCGATAGTATAGCTCGTGTATTTGTTGAAAAAGTAATTTGCATTTTCGGAGTTCCTCAACAAATATTATCAGACCAAGGAGCAAATTTTATGGGTGATTTATTTAGTAGTGTGTGTAAATTATTAAAAATAAAAAAGTTAAATTCATCAGCATATCATCCAGAAACAAATGGGGCATTAGAGCGTTCTCATCGAACCTGGACTGAATATTTACGAATATATACACAGTCCGATGAACAAAATTGGGACTCTTGGCTTCCTTTTGCTATCTTTACATTCAACACTACACCACATACCTCAACTAAATTTATGCCGTATGAGTTGTTATTCGGACATAAACCATTTATACCTAATTCATTATTACGTGAACCTGGAATAGTTTATAATTACGATGACTATTTCTTTGAACTAAAAAATCGAATGCAAAATTCTTTTGATATAGCCAAAAAAAATCTTATCTCTAAGAAACAGAAGTCAAAGTCATATTACGATACTAAAACTTAAGTTAAAAATTTAAATATTGGTGATTTTGTTCTACTAAAGAATGAAGTACGCAGAAACAAATTTTCACCTCTCTGGCTTGGTCCTTTCCAAATAAAGGAAATTCCTTCTCCAGTCAATACTACTTTGCTAATAAATAATAAATTAAAAACCGTTCACAATAATCGAATTAAAATATTTCAACAATAAATAAAATTGTCATACTTATTTAATTGTCATAATTGATTTTCTAAAGTTGAGAATTAAATAGTTTGAATATTACCATATTTTAAAATAAAATATTATTAATTATAAAATAAATAAAAAAAATTAAAAATTATAAACAAAAATCATGTATATGTTTATATATTGCATATTATGTAAAATAAAATGAATTTAATAAAATATTAAATTAAATAATCATTGGATTATTTAAATCTTAGGGGAAAGGTGTTATGAATTATCAATGCTATACTGTATTTGTAGTATATAGAATTATTATTTATATTTATGTATTTTCTTTATATACTAGAATTATTATTATTATATTGTTAAGTATATAACTTTGCTGTATTACATTTATACTTATACATAAAAAATTCTCTAATTTTGTATGTAGTATGTACATAGATAAAAACCTATAAAAGGGATTGTAATTAAAAAAAAATAGAAGACAGTGAAAAAACCAATGTTGAACTAAAATCTTTAAAATTATGATTATTAAAATATTTAAAATTATAATTGAGTAATTGAATAAACTTAAGTTAAATAAACTTAAAATAATAAATAAAATAAAGTTATAAAATTAAAATTAAAATGTTTTAATCGCAAACGCCTATGAATTTCCAAAAACCACAACATAATAATAATAATAAACCTTACAAATAATATTACAATTGTTTTTTATAAACATAATTACTACGAGAAATCGTATAAATCAAATTTGTTTGTGGCAGAAGCAAACCAATATGAAACAATTTTTCATAACAATATATGGATGCATGGTTACAATAGAATAAGAAAATTTTTTAAATTGTTTAAAATAAATTCGTATGATACTTTAGATTTTTTGTTCAGAGAAAATAGTAAAAAAAAACCAGATCCAATTTTAATAAAAAAATTAGAAGAATTATTATATTGGGATGGTATAAAATTTTAATAAAATACTTAAAAAAATTTTATAATCTTCAAAGATATAATGAAGATAATAAAATTCAAAATTTCACATTAGTACCGATATTAAAATATGGAAGACATCATTTAAGATATGATTCCATGGCTTTTTATCATTTATTATGTTCGCAAAAATTATTTAAAGGAAAATGGAATTTATTTGATCGTGATTTGGAATGGAGAAAATATTTCTGCTTTCCAGAAACTAAATTTAAAAAATTTGATTATTCAATAATGACGGATGGAGTTGCCATTTCATTTTCGATGGCCAAAATTGAATTGAAAGAAAAGACAGTTAAATCAAAAAAATCAAAATTAAACAATCAAGATGAACTAATTAATGAAAATTTATCAAAAATTCGGAACAATATATAGACAATTATGATGTAAAGATTGGTCTAGATCAAGGGAGGAAATTAATCTTTGGTGGAACTAGAAATGATGAGCCGATTAAATTTAAAAGTTCTAAATTTAGACATATGACTAGTTTCCACCAAAGATTAGAAAACTTAAAAAAATGGACACCATCAACATCATCAGAACAAATTTCGCCAATGGAAAAAAATTTTAGGAAATACACTGAACGTCAACTTTCGATATTTAAAATTTGTCAAAAAGAAAACGTCCAACGAAAAGTGGCAAGATTAAAATTCAAAAAATATATTTGTGTTGAAAAAGTTGAAAAAGCGAGTTATGCCATTGCCAAAGAAATAATCGGACCGGTTAAACAAAGAGCACTTGTAATAATTGGATCTACAAAAATTTCATCAAATTCACCAATAAAAGGATATGTTCGAACACCTCAACCAAAAATTTTACATTATTTAAAGAAATTTGCAGATGTGTTAGAAGTAGGTGAATTTAGGACAACAAAATTATGTGCTGGCTGTCACGAGGAGCATTATACATCTAAATCTCCACATAGATATCAATTTTGCAAAAAATGTAATATCACTTGGAATCGAGATGTAAATGCAGGAAAAAATATTTTGTATTTAGGCTTATGTCTAATAAATAATATACAAAAACATCAAAATTTCCAAAATCCCAAAGTTAAAGTTTTTAATACTTTGGGTTGATTTTTTATTATTAATAATAAAAAATTTAATTAGTTAATATAGCATTAGTTATATTAGTTGATTATGGCCAAACTGAAATAAAAGTATTTTAATGCAGATTTAACAAAACATTCAAGTAGTTTTACCTGATAGCCGGTGATCGCAGGTAGTCGTAAAATAAACCACTTACAGATAAAATTGTTGGTCAGTTTTACCTTTTTTCAGTTGTTATTTTTGTTGTGAAGCGGCACTCGGAAACAATATTGAGTGCGGTCTTTATACTTATGAAATGTGCGCGTGGGTGGTCCAGCACAGGTTTAACGCTTTATAATTTAAATACGTGCTCAATTGGTTAAAAGTAAAAAATATTATTTATTTACATTTTTTTTGTTGGAAATAATATCAATCGACTTGACATTTTTTACATTTACCATTATAGCTGTGTTAGATACACTGTCTGCCCTCGTATTTATAAGAAACCACCATTTTAATTATCCTAAAATCGATCGTATCCATTTTAAAAATTAAAAAACCAATCATAATCTCGTGTGTCTGTGTGTGTGTCTACGTATAAAATTTCATACATGAGAATATTACTGTAGTGTATTGTATGCGGCGCCCTCGCATATATCAACTTCTCGTAGAGTCTATTGTAAATAACCAAACTCATGTATAGGAAAAACCAGTCAGAGGATGTACAACAACAACAACGATGACGACCAAGGATAGGATACTCTAAAACTCTATATACCTGCGAGTAAACAATAAATAGAAAATTTCTAGAGCCGAGCACCAAAAAAAAAATAAAAATTATTTCCAAATAGGATTTAACAATAGGAAAATTAATTCGACTCAGTAAGGGGCCAGTAATGGCCCCTTACTGAGTCAACATGACATTAACTATTGTTTTATTATAGTTTTCTTCCCCTTTAGTAATTAATTATATTCGGCATGATATACGGCATGCTCAAAATCGAGCTATAATTTAATTAATCAAGAGTATCATACGAATTAATCAAGAGTATCATACGAATTAATTTTAAATATAATTTGAAAAATTTTCTTATTCTTGAGTAGCCATGCATCCATATATTGTTATGAAAAATTGTTTCATATTGGTTTGCTTCTGCCACAAACAAATTTGATTTATACGATTTCTCGTAGTAATTATGTTTATAAAAAACAATTGTAATATTATTTGTAAGGTATTATTATTATTATTAATATATTATATAAACAATAAATATTTAAGCTAAGAGTATGTTAATATTAAATTGTGAAAATAATTATATTTTATTTTGTGAATTAAAAAAATATTTAAGCTTGGAATATATCTGATCAGGTCGAAGTCAGGGGAAACCCTGATGGAGGATCGTAGCAGTTCTGACGTGCAAATCGATTTTAAAAATAAAACTTATCCTTAATATAAAAAATAAACATACAAATATACAAGTTAAAAGATATTTGAATTTGTATTTCTTCTGGTCGATTTGAATTTGTATTTCTTCTGGTTGATTTGATGAGGCCGGAACGAATACACTGAACTGAAATTTTTTTTTTAAAATTACACAATAATCTAAAACTATTAATGATATATAATATTGTAAAAAAAATTTATAAAATAAATAAATCTTACTTGATTTCCATATTAATATCGGTGTACGTACGATAGTCCAAAACGTACACAATGATGAATTTTTTTAATGAAGATTTTCCTAAAATAAAATAAAAGAAAAAAACACACATTAAACAATATTCATATTCACATAATTAGAAAATTATTAATAATGATATACAAATTATATCATTTATATTTTAATTTAATTTTACCACTCACTATACATTTTTTAATTTAATTTTAAATTAATTTTACCACTCACTTGAAATTTTTTTGTACATGCAAATGTACATACAAAAAAAAATTTAAAAAACCGCATTGACGCATGACGCCATATTGCTTATTATAGATTATATATCTAAAACTATTATTATATATATATATATATATATATATATATATATATATATATATATATATATATATATATATATATATATATATATATATATATATATATATATATATATACATATATATATATATATATATATATATATATATATATATATATATATATATATATATATATATATATATATATATATATATATATACAGGGTGGCTGAGACCAAATGTTACTAACTTCACTCTGCTGTGAGGCACAAAAAAAAGTGAAAGGCTTGAAAGAACACGAGCATTGAAGGCCTTGGCCGAACGTGATGAGATTCCAAAAATTGTCTTTTCTGATGAGAAAATTTTCACTCCTCTGGTTTTCATCGAACATGCATCGAACATCGAACATCCAAAAGATCCTAAACGATGCTTTGCTACCTTGGGCACGTAAACACTTTGGTACGAACCGTTGGACATTCCAACAGGACTCGGCACCGTCACACAAAGCTCGAGCGACACAGCAATTTTTACAAAATTGCGTTCCGCGGCTGATTTCATCGAAAGAATGGCCACCATATTCACCAGACTTGAATCCCATGGATTTCTCCATATGGTCCATTTTGGAGAGTAAGGTGTCCACTAAAAAATACGAAAGTGTTGATGCATTGAAGTCAGCTCCTGTTCGAGAATGGAATAAAATTCCGCAAGCCCACGTTCGGTCAGCATGCAATGCTTTCTATGGAAGACTGAATCAAATAATCAGAGCCAAAGGAGGTTATATCGAGCAGTAACATGTTTTTCATAAAATGTAATATGTTTTCAACATATTCCACGAAATTTCAATAAAAAATTATCAAAATTAAAAAAATTACAGCGTTTTCATTTGGTAACACTTGGTCTCCACCCTGTATATATATATATATATATATATATATATATATATATATATATATATATATATATATATATATATATATATATATATATATATATACATATATATATATATATATATATATATATATATATATATATATATATATATATATATATATATATATATATATATATCTAAAACTATTATAATTCGATACAAATCGTGTATATATACGTACATAAATACATATACATATACATATACATACACGAAATATATACATATATATTTAATTAAATATGCAATACCAATATATAATAGGCCGATTTTCTACATCAATTTTGAAATTGCATATGTATGCATCGAGTAATAACAAACAAAAATCGCTCCATACAAATCATATGAAAACTACTTTTTTTTTTGAATTTTTTGGTCTTAGATTTGTAATAACTTATAAATTAGGCCCAAAGACACTTTTTCATGTACCTGAGTACAAAGAACAATATGTTTTCGTTCATTTTAAGATGAAAAATTATTCAATTTCCACACTCTTCATTCATGAATATCCACAATTCTCAGTCAGGATTTTCAAGTTTTATTGAGGGGTAACTATGAGAAATTAATAATTTTCGCTAGTCGTGTCCCTTATTATTCATATTAAACTGCATCTGTTTCACATTCGAAATAAGCGAGCTAACAAAAATCGGTTGGTGTGAGTGACAGAGATAAATAAAATTTTTACGAAAACAAATGGAATGAAAACACGCGGAAATTCTCTGTAATTATATATTTTAGTTATACATTTTTAGTGGAAGAAATTGGACGCACAATTTCACGTGGGCGTTTTATTGTTGGAATGTTGCATTTATTGAATTAAATTAATTTTTTTATGATCAATTAGTTTATTATAATTCATGTTTTACAAAAAAAAATGTTCGCTATCATATATTTGTTGCACATAAAAGTTTTAATAATCTGGTAAATTGATTTTAATAAATTAATTTAATTCAATAAATATAATTATACCAGCAATAAAACGCCCACGTGAAATTGTACATCATATCGCTTCGACTAAAAATGTGTAACTAAAATTTATAATTATAGAAATTCAATTTCTCCGGTTTGCATGTGTGTGTAAATTATAAATATTTTATTTTGTATTTTATACTCTTCCTGAGAATCCCCACCTATTTTCATTCCATTTGTTTTCGTAAAAATTCTATTTATCCCTGTCACTCACACCAACCGATTTTTGTTAGCTCGTTTATTTCGAATGTGAAACAGATGCAGTTTAATTAATATGAATAATAAGGGACACGAATAGCGGAAATTATTAATTTCTCATATTTTAGCCTAAAAAAATAATGAAAATCTAGACTGAGAGTTGTTGAAATTCATGAATGAAAAGTGTGGAAATTGAATAATTTTTCATCTTAAAATGAACGAAAACATATTGTTCCTTGTACTCAGGTACATGAAAAAGTGCCTTTGGGCCTAATTTATAAGTTATTACAAATCTAAGACCAAAAAATGCAAAAAAAAAAAGTAGTTTTCATATGATTTGTATGGAGCGATTTTTGTTTGTTATTACTCGACACATACATATGCTATAAAAGACTAATCAGGCCATTAATACATAAGCATTGAAATATGTATAAAAATGTATGCTTTATAATATAAACGGGGAAATTAAAAAAATTCACTATAAATAAAAATGATCCGCCATTACTAAATTTTTTGACATGTTTTGACATAAATAAATATATATAAATCCACCGTTGACCGTATATACATATGCATATTTAAGAAGATCTACATATGTATACCGGGTGTTTTTTTTAAACTGAGACGATCAAATATCTCGAAAAATAGCCACTCTACGGAAAAAATGTCCATAATCAAAATTTAATCATACCGCGGGGGAAATACATTAGTGCAAAAAAAAAAGTCCCCCCACCCCCGCTTTGTAGGTGGGGCGGGGGTAACTTTTAAACTAAGATAGGAAGCCATATTTTTTATTGCAGATACGGATTCTACGACTAAAAGTACGTATGATTTGAATAAAATATTTTGTTCGGTTCATGATAGATGGCGTTGCAATCGACGAAATTCAATTTTTTCAATTTCTCCTTCTTAGAACACACGCATTCGATTCTGCAATACGTTTGAAATAAAAAACATCACGTTTTCATTGGAAATACTCGAAATTCGTCATCAAAACAATTTATTCAGTTTTGTAAATCTAAATAAGTGTTCAAAATTAATTTCAAGTTTTATTATTAAATTTCAAAAATACAAAATTCAGGCCATCATTTTGAACACTTATTTAGATTTACAAAACTGAATAAATTGTTTTGATGACGAATTTCGAGTATTTCCAATGAAAACTTGATGTTTTTTATTTCAAACGTATTGCAGAATGGAATGCGTGTGTTCTAAGAAGGAGAAATTGAAAAAATTGAATTTCGTCGATTGCAACGCCATCTATCATGAACCGAACAAAATATTTTATTCAAATCATACGTACTTTTAGTCGTAGAATCCGTATCTGCAATAAAAAATATGGCTTCCTATCTTAGTTTAAAAGTTACCCCCGCCCCACCTACAAGGCGGGGGTGGGGGGACTTTTTTTTGCACTAATGTATTTCCCCCGCGGTATGATTAAATTTTGATTATGGACATTTTTTCCGTAGAGTGGCTATTTTTCGAGATATTTGATCGTCTCAGTTTAAAAAAAACACCCGGTATATAATTATAAAACAACACTATATACATAAATTTTTGGGGTACACCAACCTGTTTGATTTTGTTGGACATTTTGATGCCCTGGATTTGTATTACTATTGTAAAACGTTTGTTGCTGGTAGCGATGTTAATGTTTTTCGCTCTCTACTTATAGGATTTTGCTGACGATAAAATAACTTCATCAAATATATGCCCATAAAAAAAACATAACCCCAAAATGTTATACTATACACTTTTACATATAAAATACTAAATAACGGCACACCGTACTATATATACACAAAAAATCATTACACTAAAAATATTTTTTTGAGGTTATGTTTTTGTTCTTTTATAAAATTAAAATTTTTGGGGTACACCAACCTGTTTGATTTTGTTGGACATTTTGATGTACAACCTGGACTTGAATTACTACATAGTACATATTGTAAAACGTTTGTTGCTGGTAGCGATGTGCTGATTATTATTTTGAATTTCTATTAAAATAAAACAAAATATTAATTTACAATTATTATATGTAAAAAATATTTATATATATATTTTATATTAAATTTACCATTTTTTATGCTTTTTCTCGTCTTTCACCTATAAACATTTTATATGGAATTCACCTATATAAATGAAAAGTAATAAAGTTTAGAAAAATTCATAAGGGAATATATGTAACTTTTTTTATATTTATTTAACACGATGACAAGAAGTTGAGATGTAATTTCGATTTTATGATTGAAGTCGGGTTTTATTTGAAATGCGAAATTTTGTTGTACATGCAAATGTACACACAAAATAAAATCAAAAATACATTTGCACGTTATTTAATAAAATGTAATAAATTCTATTTATTTTACAACCGAAATTATCGTTAAAATTAAAAATTTATTTATTATATTATCAAATATCAATTAATTTACTATATTTTAACAATTACACCGCGAGATGATTAAAGATTACAAAAAAAAATTAATTTCATTGCGGAACACAAAAATTTTTATTTTACACACATTATATTTTAACAATTACACCGCGAAATCATTTTTTTTATTTTGTTCGTATCACATATTATTAAACTAGAAAGGATTTTCAATAATGGCTTTAATTATTTAATTATATAATGCTATACAAAATGTAGTCAAACAAAGTTCATTTCAGCCCTTTAAAGTCAAAGGAAAATTAATTTCACTTGAATATCCACGTGGGGTTAATGTATAATGTGTTGAAAAGTGAAGATAAGATACAATTATGTAACTTTAATAAATCACGCCACTTGTACAGTAATCTTCTATATATAGTATATAGATATACATATACTTATAACTATTGATTCAAATAAATTTACTTACCATTTAATATTAACACAAATTAATTAATCACTTCACTTAATTCGGCAATTACACCAACCAAATAAAACACAACTGCTTTTAACAAAATCAAAATTACGAATGGCAAAACGATTCGTTTATTTTCATATTTATATTATATGGCGTGATATTTTATTAACCAATCATCTTCCGCCACAAGACCTACTATATGGCGTGATATTTTATTAACCAATCATCTTTCGCCGCATCATATATTATTTTCAAAAAATATCAAGACCTACTATATGGCGTGATGTTTGATTAACCAATCATCTTTCGCCGCATCAGGAACATATTCGATCGAACGTGGTCCAGGCTCTTCAGCCGTACATAAAGCACAAAGAATTCGATCCAATAGTCATTGCGGCTAAATCAACCGCTGCAGCAGGACTATGTGCCTGGGTGATCAACATCAATAAGTTTTATGAAGTTTTCCTTGTGGTTGAGCCGAAACAAAAGGCACTTAAGGATGCGCAGCACGAGTTGCGGGATGCCCAGGAGAAGCTGCAAGGGCTAAACGAACAGATCAAAGATCTGGAAGAGAAAACCAAAGTGATTCAGGACGAATTTGATAGTGCACTCGAAGAGAAGCAAAAATGTCAAAGCCAGGCTGATAAGACTACGTTCACGATTAATTTAGCTAATCGGCTGGTTGGTGGCCTGGCACTGTCCTAGAATTGTCCAGAGTTTCTAAAACACGATCCTCAATTTTAGATTCAAAAGTCAGATCATGACGCTCCCCGGAGATGTCCCTTTAGTGTCTTGTTTCATATCGTACGTTGGCTGTTTTACACGAAGCTATTGGTCTGATTTGCTCGAACGGCTGTGGATACCAACCTTTCAAAACATCAGGCCATTCATTCCACACACGTACGCCGTTGATCCTCTCCGCCTCGTATGCGATGAGGCGCAAATCGCGCTGTGGAATAACGATGGCCTACCAAGTGATCGCATGTCAACGGAGAATGCCGCGATTTTAAGCAATTCCTCTCGAATTCCTCGCAATTCCTCGCAGCTCAAAACTGAACTCACCATACATCAGAACACTTTTAAAATCTCGTTAAAAGCACTCGAGGATGATTTACTGAAACGGCTTGCATCGGCCGGTAAAAATGTTCTGGACGATCTAACGCTCGTACTAAATTTAGAGAAGACGAAAAAAATGGCCGAAGAAATCGAGGAAAAGGCGAAGGAAACAAAAATCACGTCCACTGAAATCGACATAGCGCGCGAACATTATCGCTCGACGGCTGAGCGTGCCTCTATTTTGTATTTCATCCTGAACGGTCTGCACAAAATCAATCCGATTTATCAATTCTCGTTGAAGGTGTTCATTGGTGTATTCAAGAACGCGTAAGCTGCATATTCGTCTCGAGAATTTAATCGATTCGATCACATTCTCCGTGTTCATGTACACGAGCCGAGGGCTCTTTGAATAGGACAAACTCATTTTTATGTCACAAATGGTGATACAAATTTTGCTGCACGCCAAGGAAGTGCACTTGATTGAACTGGACTTTTTGCTTAGGTATCCGTATATCCCAAACATGACGTCACCGTTTCTATCGAATATCGGAGTTTCTATCGAATATCGGATGGAGAGGCGTAAAGGCTCTCTCGGCGATGGATGAATTCCGGAATTTGGATAAAGATATCGAAAATTCGACTAAGCGATGGCGCAAATTTATCGAGTCTGAGTGTCCGGAGCAAGAACAGCTGCCGAGTGAGTGGAAAAATAGGACAGCGCTACAACGGATTTGTATAATGCGGGTGCTCCGTCCCGATCGTATGACGTACGCAATTAAGGTATTCGTCGAGGAAAAATTGGGATCAAAATATGTCAAGGCGCGGTCGATCGAGTTCAAAAAATCGTTCGAGGAATCATCGAGTACGACTCCGATATTTTTTATTCTGTCACCCGGCGTCGACCCTTTGCTTGATGTCGAGAAAATTGGTCGAAAACTTAACTTCTGTATGGATAATGGTAATTTTTTCAATGTCTCGTTGGGACAAGGGCAAGAGGTGATCGCCGAACAAGCGATCGATACCGCAGCGAAAGAAGGTTACTGGGTGATCCTACAAAATATTCATTTAGTGGCTAGTTGGCTGCCAATGCTCGAGAAAAAAATGGAATTCACCATGAACGTATCACGCGAAGCGTATCGCCTATTTATAAGCGCCGAACCGGCTAGCGCGGCCGAGTATCACATCATACCGCAAGGAATTCTCGAATCGTCGATTAAAATCACGAACGAACCGCCGACCGGAATGCAAGCAAATCTACACAAGGCCCTGGATAATTTCAATCAAGAAACGCTCGAGATGTGCTCGAAAGAGGCTGAATTTAAATCGATTCTGTTCACATTATGTTACTTCCATGCCGTGGTTGCGGAACGCCGGAAATTTGGACCCCAAGGATGGAATCGTATCTATCCGTTTAACGTTGGCGATCTAACGATAAGCGTGTACGTTCTGTTTAATTATTTGGAGGCCAACAATATAGTTCCGTGGGAAGATTTGCGTTATCTATTCGGGGAGATTATGTATATACGGCGGACATATAACGGATGACTGGGATCGACGGCTGTGTCGCACGTATTTGGAGGAATTTATGCAACCGGATCTAATCGATGGCGATTTATATTTGTGTCCTGGATTTGCGGCTCCACCGAATTCTGATTTTCAAGGGTATCACCAGTATATCGATAGCCATTTGCCGACTGAATCGCCATATCTGTATGGGCTGCATTCGAATGCCGAAATCGGTACCTTGACCACGCTCTCGAATCAACTTTTTAAAACAATTTTTGAGCTACAGCCACGCAATTTGGGCACTGGCCAGGGCAACTCGATTTCACGTGACGAGACCGTCAAAATAATTCTGGAGGACATTATTGATAAGCTGCCCGAGGAGTTTCATATGAACGAGATAATGTCACGCATCGAAGAACCCACTCCCTACATTATAGTGGCGTTTCAGGAATGTGAACGCATGAATTATTTGTTGCACGAGATGAGACGTTCCCTAAAGGAATTGTATTTGGGGTTGAAGGGCGAATTAACATTTACTTCGGACATGGAGGGCTTAGAGGAGTTACTATTTTATGATCATGTACCTGCGAAATGGGATCGCCTCGCTTATCCCAGTATGCTCGGTTTGCAGTCATGGTTCTCGGACCTGTTAATTCGATACAAAGAACTCGATATGTGGTCTTCAGATTTTACGCTCCTCTCGTCCGTATGGTTGGCCGGATTTTTTAATCCGCAAAGTTTTCTAACCGCTATCATGCAACAAACTGCCCGCAAAATGGAATGGCCTCTCGACCGGATGTGTTTGTGCTGTGAGGTGACGAAAAAATACAAGGAACATTATAACACCGCGCCCAAGGAGGGCGCCTTCGTTAATGGATTGTATATTGAGGGTGCACGGTGGGATATACAAACTGGGACTATGCATACGTCACGTCTCAAGGAACTGTTCCCAATGATGCCGGTCATCTATATACGGGCAATTACGCAGGATAAGCAGGAAACGAAAAATGTTTACGAGTGCCCGGTGGATAAAGCACGGCTACGCGGACAAACGTACATATGTGTGGACATTTAATTTACGTACTAGAGAACGGGCTGCTAAATGGATTTTGGGCGGGGTTTGCTTGTTACTTCAAGTTTAAATTGCAATCGTGTATGTATTCACAATTCTGTTGATTGCTAAATTAGTAATGCACCTTAATAAAAAAAAATTATACTTACTTAATTATAGTGACATCTATATGTTGGAAATTGTACTTTATGTTTAGTGTGTCTTGGATGAAATTTATATTTTTTAATTTAAAATTTTGTGTTTAACGGTAGATGTCAACATGCTTAATTGATTACGCTAGTGAAGTACAGGTGTCAGACAAGTTATATAAAATGAATGTGTCTGTGCTATGATTAAGGCGCACTACCAATTTGAAATAATAATTTATTTTGGCCTTTTGAATAGAAAATCATGGCCAATAAAAGTATTTTAATGCAGATTTAACAAAACATTCAAGTAGTTTTACCTGATAGCCGGTGATCGCAGGTAGTCGTAAAATAAACCACTTACAGATAAAATTGTTGGTCAGTTTTACCTTTTTTCAGTTGTTATTTTTGTTGTGAAGCGGCACTCGGAAACGATATTGAGTGCGGTCTTTATACATATGAAATGTGCGCGTGGGTGGTCCAGCACAGGTTTGACGCTTTATAATTTAAATACGTGCTCAATTGGTTAAAAGTAAAAAATATTATTTATTTACATTTTTTTTGTTGGAAATAATATCAATCGACTTGACATTTTTTACATTTACCATTATAGCTGTGTTAGATACACTGTCTGCCCTCGTATTTATAAGAAACCACCATTTTAATTATCCTAAAATCGATCAAATCCATTTTAAAAATTAAAAAGCAATCATAATCTCGTGTGTGTGTGTGTGTGTGTGTGTGTGTGTGTGTGTGTGTGTGTATGTGTGTGTGTGTGTGTGTGTGTGTGTGTGTGTGTGTGTGTGTGTGTCTACGTATCCAATTTCATACATGAGAATATTACTGTAGTGTATTGTATGCGGCGTCCTCGCATATATCAACTTCTCGTAGAGTCTATTGTAAATAACCAAACTCATGTATAGGAAAAACCAATCAGAGGATGTACAACAACAACAACGATGACGACCAAGGATAGGATACTCTAAAACTCTATATACCTGCGAGTAAACAATAAATAGAAAATTTCTAGAGCCGAGCACCAAAAAAAAAATAAAAAATTATTTCCAAATAGGATTTAACAATAGGAAAATTATATAAAGATATCAAATATGGAAAATGGATAAATAGAATGATGATTTTTGATGGATTGCTGCTGGATATAGATAGATAGATGGATGATAGTCAGACGAACCTTACAAAACAAAAACAACAACAAAATTCACAAATATATAGTCGGAAAGACAGTTAGATGATGTATTCATTTACTTACCAATGCAAATATTAGTTTATAGTCTAAAATTTAGTGTATTGTCTAAAATATAAATTTGGGCTGGGGCGACCCCTCGTTTATATATCAAAATTCGTACGTACATATATAGCTCGACGTCCAATCCAATTATGTATATTAAAGGGATATACCTACATACATACATGAAGGTTGACTGTAAAATATTTTTAGACATAAAATTCTTAAAAATTAAGGAAACGATTTACGTAATTAATTGATATTTATGAGAGAGGCGGACGCACCTATCGCCAATCCACAAATTTTATTCCATTTTTTTTTTATTATTTTCCCATCAAATTCTCTTTACAGTATAGTGAAATTTAAAACTTTAAAAATTTGATCCATTTAATTCATTTTGTTTTGCTAATAAAATAAATAAAAATAAAATATTTAGTTTCTCGTCTAAATTTATAGTTTAGGAAGTAGTTTTGGTTTAGTTATACTTACATACATCATACACTTTCCCCAGTTTATGCTGTTATTATAACATCATGATGGAGGGTTGCGCGCTATATAAAATACGATATCGTTAATATAAATTGTGGGATGGATACAACAGTAGGTATGAGGGCTGGATAAAATGGTTGCTTGAGTCGCGCAGTTCATAATATTACTTTACAATCTGTCATAAAAAACAAAAAAAAATGAAACCGGCAGGACGCCGTAATTATGATGTGCGGTTATTAGAAAAATTAAAGAACAAAAGAGAAGGACACAGGTTAGTATAATACACATACAAACGTCCTGGCACCGTCAAAATATATCTGTATATATAAGGACAGGTAGAAATTTATGTTTTTATGACCAAATTCATTCACTAGACAAATGTGTTAAATGTATCCAATGTTGGTAGGTGCCGAAATCATAAAGCTTACAAAATACTGCGTTGCGTGGTATGAATATCTATGATGTTATAATGATCTCGCTAGGGGAAACAAACCTCCGTGTTCAACTCCAACATCCACAGAAATCGTTCAAGGGCTGGTCGAGTCAGCACATTTGCGATGCTACCTATAGGAACAAAATTAGTTTTCTTGACATCATCATCAAAAGTCCATTCCTATCAACTATTTCTGATGTCTAATTCCAAATTTGGATAGTAAATCGGCCACAATCTTTGACTCAAGTGGTTTACCATTGTCCGAAAACAAGGATTCAGGAACTCCAAATAAGAAAACTCATATTATTTTTTAAGTAGTCAACTACACATTGCCCGCTGTTGCATTGCGAACTAATATCACCAAAACTAATCGTTAAAACTTGTCTAACTCCATCAGAATATGGGTGTTTCCAGTTTTGGATATCGGATGCGGCCCAAGAAAATCAATAAATAAATGTTAGAGGCTTTGCAATTATTGCCATTGGACACATACTTCTTGACTTGTAGAGCCATCTTTGCTTCTTAGGGGAATTGTGTGCTTACTTAACCAAGCCTGATGTAAGTTTTTCAGGAACTGCTTATTTCCATTCCGTTAGGTCTATATTTGATTTTCATATTATGAAGCTTCTATTATGTCCGATTCACAGAGCAAGTTGGTTAAATGTTCGTTAAACTCAGGATTTGTTAGCACTGGTGATGTGCAACAGTTCTTTAAGTTTGTGAATTGATTCTTGTGTGCTAGAATTGCAGGTTAACTTGGATTCTTTATTCAACAAGTTGCTGATCATAGCAGTTCAATATACCTTAACAAATCCCAGTTAACCAACAAAATTTTGATTTGTCAACATTGATTGTAAGACCGGGCGTTTAGCGTAATCGAATTACTTCTGTTAGAACTTTTATATATAAAATATGTTATATAAGTGAGCGATGCATTTTAGAGCAATTTCAATATCTCTTGCGTGATCAACACTCAAGCAATTAAAGCAATGGTCATCTGGTTTGATCAGATTTCTCCGTGCTTCTACATAAGCTCATTGAATTGAACTCATTGCACTCAAATGTGACATCTGATTTGACAGGAAATTCTGTATGTGAAGTGGCTGACTTGATTGATTGAACTTGGAAAAAGAACGTTGTTCTTCTAAGCGCATCTCCTCGATTGGCATAAAATTCGTAAGAAGCCTGCATTGGTGAATACTTTACGTCGACGGTTTGTCTTATTAATAATTGTTTTAATTGGTAGTCGAGTTCAACAACCGTATATTTCGGAATATTTTTAAAGGGCTTCAATATGCATGTACTGGAACTTTCGAGCAGCTGATAGTGATGAATTCTCATGAATTCTGGTGAAAAACGACTCTAAGAAGCTCTGCTACTCGCTTTAATCGCTCGTGATTATTGTTGGCAATTTGTGTCGATTACTTCATTATTCATGTTTCCATTTTTTTATGGATTTTTTTACTGGTCCTCGGGGATACTACATCACAGCGAGATATACTCAAAACTTAATAAAATCTAAGCACATGATCAATAAATTATACTGCGAAATTTAGTAAAGACGCGGGTAAAAACTTCACGGACAGACAGGGACAAACGAGCAGCCGGAAAAAGCGAGCTTGTATAAAAAGGCACCTCATAAATTAATTAAAATTATGAATCAGTTCTAGAGACACACATACATACATAAAACAGATATTAATTTATTAAAAATGCATTGCGACACGCGTATTTTCAAGTGCGTCTATATACACAACCGTTGGTCGAATGCTCGAAATTAAATTGAAATTTTCACTTGAAATTGGGGAAAATTCATTCCACCAATTGTGTTTTTTATTTATTTGTTTATCTATTTTTTTTTTTTTTGTATATCTTATCTCTATTGTGTGATCGTATTTTGCTTGTGTGTATGTGTGTGTACATACGCTCGGCGGATCTCATTGAATATCGATCAAGTCGTCGACTAGTGACGGATTGCCCTTTTTTATTAAAAAATAATAATTTTTCGAATTATTTTGATGCGGTTTACGTTTTTTTGTGTCGTATTCGTTTATATATATATGAGGGGTGGCTCATCAATACACGTGACTTTACCGGTTTTTCAGTAATTACTAATTTTGGTTTAATATTATTTGTGTGGTTTTGGAATATAGCTATCTATATATCTACATGAATACATAAGTATGTGGAGAGGAAGACCGACTTTTTTTTTAATATATTCACTTTTTTCAGTATAACGTATGGCCGCGCGGTGTAATGTTTTTTACTGATAAAAATAAATTTTGTGTTTTAATTTTTTCGGTTAATATGTAGGTACGAACGGTATTGAGGGGGATGCAAAATTGGTTGAGTACTTAATGGTTAATGAATTTATGAAAAAAAAAACTATACAATAAAGAAGAATGCTTTGTTTGCATGTCGGGAAATGTTTGCAAAAATTTCCCATAATTTTACGAATTACATAATTTGCGGTGCGTGGTGAAACTAATTTTGTTATTTGGTCGATTGCTGAAATATTTAACCTGATTTAATGAGGTAAACGTCTTTTTTAACCCGTTTTCTACATAACAAAATGTATTTGAAATGCGACGGGAATTTCGCATATATATATAACCACACGAGAGCTTCCCTTTAAGAATGAACTAGCAATCGAAAACAATATCAAAACATCAGCCGCAAGCTTTGTCCTTGGTTCATAAACCAAGCCACGTGGTTTTAGACAAATGCTCCTCGTGAGCAAAATATAGCGTGAGCTGTGACCAGTAAATTGACAATTTCATCACAATTAGATTGAAATTGGATGGAGCAGTATGTATCGAAATAATAGCTACGGACCAATTTTGTGTCTACGCTAGTTCTTAAGCACGGCCACCCTTAACTAATCAAAATGCCTCCTATCTTGAAATTTCCTCCAACAATTATATTGTACATCGATGTGGCAGATCAGCATATATATACCAGCTCCAAATATTCAGGAGGAGGAGTTCTAATTACTGTTAAATCATCTATCCCGAATCAAACTGTGGTTGTATCCTAGTTAGAATTGGAATTGTGTAAAATTGTGCTTGCCTAAAATTAACATATATACTTATTAGTGACAGCTTATATCCTACCCCAATCGACCTCTGAGAAATACCTGAATTTTTGTGGTCTTAATTATTTCGAGATTCCATTCGATACCTGGCCTCGTCATCAACCTCGTAACATGGTACGGGCTTGGGGTTCCGTTTTAAATTTCGTCGATTCTCTTACTGGAGCTTCTTGAACCGCTTTGTTTCGTAGACCGTTTCGTCCATACTCAAATGAATAGGAAAATTATGCCGTTAAAATCCAGTTAACATGAACGTCCTAAACAACAATAACAACACTCGTTCGCCTTGCAAGTGTTACCAGTTGGAACAAGCTCGAACCCATTAACGGCTAAAGTATTCGAAGATTGATAAAATGGGTTCAGACAAATACATAATTTTAACAATAACAGCCAACTCTTCATTCTAATGCTAAGATCCGAACAATTCATCAGTCCTAAGCACATACTGACGTTGATTTTGACTGTGCATACTCGTAAACGCGGAATCTCTTCAAACTATATGGTGTCAGCATTCGTGCTTCGTTTTCAATTGTACCCGCAACCTTCTGCTTTAATAGTTTGAATAATTTTGGCATCTCATCGAAATTTTCTCGAGATTTTTTGTGCAAAATGATATTGATAAAATTATACTCGAAATTATCACTGGAATTATCTTTATCGGAATGAACATTGAATATTGTCGAATTCATGAAAACCTGACTCAAATATTAGAAGATGCCAATGTTAACCATTTGTAGGATTTTTCTGGCATACTTATAAAAATTTCTATGTAAGTAAACTGGCCTTATACTATAGTGAGTTTATCTTGCCTACCTTTATACTTTTTGGTTTGTGCCTTTGCTAAGTTGATATTGATTTTGACGTATTTTAAATAAATAATTAAAATGGACCAAATTTGTGATGATTTGCTGATTAAATTTTAATATAATTAACCGATCGGGTTATAAGTATGTATTAATTAATAATATTAATGAAAATGAAATTGAAAAATAAACAAACTCAAATAAAAACGTATTTATTGCATCAACTAATTACAGAATAAAATTCTACCAATTTTCCCAAATGATGGTGCATTCACATATATACAAAACACAATTTCGAATTTATGTTATATTTTACACATAAGTAAATAAATAAAATAATAAATTATTTAGTTACCTCAAAATTAATTGTTTTAATTGAATTAATTAAAATAAATTAATCAATGCGATGCACACGAATATATCAAACACTAACAAACGAAATGACTTACATTTGAAATTAGGCCAGTTTTACATAACAACGATGCAGCTAAATTAAACTTTTTATAGTTGGCGATCCATACGTTTAAGTAATTTGTATTCGATGCTGTACTAAAATGTGATTGCAGTTTGGGGCATTCATTTTGATAAGAAATGTTTTAAAACTCTTAGTCTATATAAGGAATGTATTAAGTTTTGTTTGTTTTATCCACCAACATTAGATAGATGCCAACTTCTAAATTTTACGTATTCATGTGAAGAAAGCTATATTAGGTAGATATATCTAAGACACAGGTGCTAGATTTTTCTATAAATTGCAAATTGATAATATAAAAAACCAAATCCATTTTCTTATACCTGAATTCTGAATTTGTTTACTTATTTTAAGAAGAAAATGAAAAAATCTTAATAAGTTATGTATGTATGTTTAGAGATATGGTGAAATGATCAAAAGGATATGAATTGTAAAATTTCTATTCGATCTTGATATATGTGTGTACGAGTTTAGGTACGAGAAATTGGTTTTTGTTGGATAAACAATCAAAGCAACGCTTAAATATTTGTGAAGGAGTGAAGTGGTTATATAGTTTGGATAAAAAAAACTATTTTTGGTCTAATTTATGTTAAGTAGTGACGAAATATTTTTTGTTGTTTGTACCAAACTGTTACATTTTCTCGAGTGTGTGCCGGTATTTATTTTGATTGTATATAGATGGAATTTAGTTTTATGACGATACAGGACCACACGCATAGTTCAACAATTTGATGAAGAATAATGAAAAGAGTTGCTTGAATCATTGCTTGCAGCTGAATCGAGACTTGAAGTTTCCTCAACAGGAACTATACGAACTACAACGAACTTAATTGTTCGATTCAGTTTGCATTTTAGCAACGGGGACTTTTTCCGCTTTTGTTGGATTAGTTCCTGGATATTCGTTAGTATTCACTGTTATTATCACAAGCGAATGATTGGACGATAGGAATTTTCTTTTTATTCGTAGACCAGTATATAGGACGCCCGGCGGATATATAATCCAATAATTGTTCCTCCATAGCTTCATTGAGTTGTTTAACCTTCGGTGTCATTAATCTTAAACCCTGGAAGTGTTTTAATTTTAATTCTTTTAATCAATACAGCAGTATCCCCATGCGCTTTGCCATCCGGATGCTTAGTACCATAAGTACCAATTAATGTCAATATTATGTGCTCGATCAGAAATGCTGGTACCTCATCTTTGTGTCGTGCTATTATTATTATTAAAATTAGTTTGTCCCCACGAGGATTCCGCATTCAATGCCACAAAGGCCCATGGTACAAACCTAGGATTCTATCCCAATTCGCAAACGCGCACTGCAGCCTTCGCAAACTGAACTAAATTTTGAGACCTTAAGTTGAATACCTGAAGCCGAATAGAACTAAAACCTGGACAACTGCTCATGAAGTGAAGGCAGTCGTCATCTTCCTCAAGGCAATCCTCGTAAATAACATCATGAGCTAAGCACATACGATGTAGATGATCTTTAAACCGGCCATATCCCGTAAAAATCGCTACCAAGATTCTTAACTGGTACTTTGTTAAATATAAAACCTACTTCATTGACCTCAAATTGGGCTCCTTAATGAAGTACTTCGCCTTACCGTCAGCTTTACTATCTGTACACAATAGAATACTTTTGTTTTTAACAGCAAAATTCATAGCCCCAATAACACTTCCTGTCAGTGCTATTAGTTTCGCCTTAAAAACTGTACAATGCGAGCCGACACTACCGAAAATTCTCAGATCCGACCAAGGACAGTAGATTCTAACCTGAGGCTAGAACGAGAGCCATCAGAAAAAAAGACTATGGTTTCATCAAATTTGTTGAGAAAATCCTGCAAACTCCACAAATCTATCGAAGGATAAGCCACCGGGAAAAGATTTGAGAAATGGAATTCGGGTAGTTAACGATCATTAACCATATCGATTTCTGGTAAACGTTAAGAATAATTTTTAAAAATTTGTCTATGTCCCACGATAGAACCGAAAACATTCCATGCCCCACGGATATGCTGCAAAACAGACTGTGCCTAAAATAAAGGTGCATAACTGAGGCAAGGAAAGAATGGATTCCATAGCGAGAAGTGGAGTCGAGGACATAGCCCCAGTTATGGCTCTACAAGTAAGAATTTGTAGACCATTAAGTTTGGCTACATAAGCCTTTATGTCAACCATTGGCCACAACATAATAGAAGCGTACGATATTAGCGGTAGGACCAGTGATTTATAAATGAAAGTAAGCATCCTGGAGCTAAACCCTAGGATTTCCCAAAAAGCTCTTCTACATTGCCAAAATATGGCAATTGCTTTTTGAAGCTTATTCTTCCAGGAAAGTTTACTATCAAAGACAACACCAAGGTGCTTGACGTGGTCATATTTAGTGATCGTTCTCCCAAAAAGAGAGGAAACCAATAGTTCAAGAGTATTCCTCTTCCTGGTAAATACAATTAAATGAGTTTTGGAAAGATTGCCGTGAAGACCCTTTCAACACACCATGCCTCCACAATAGTTAAGGCATGCTTATGTTAGGTCGGATAAGACCCCAAGATGTTTGCCTGAGACTGTCAAAACAAGATCATTAGCGTTACTCTGTACAATGTAGCCAGATTGATGCAGCTTTACAAGTAACTCGTTAATCACCAAAAGCTACAGTAGAGGTGAGAGCACTTCTCCCTGAGGATAGCCTTTGGTAACCGGGACACGAAACTCCTTATTATTAAGAGATTTTGCAATTTTGCAATCCTCGAACAAATCCATGTAGAGTGGTTTTACAGGACCCCCGGGCTCTGTGAGCATGTTGCGTGCTACAGAGTGCTAGGATTAGAAAATGTTCTCCAATGAATCTATCGACAATTCTTCCTAGAGCTTTAAGAAAAGTTGAGGATAGACCAATAGGCCTATAAGATAACAAAATAAAATGTAGGCTCCAGCGCAAGACATCACGATTGATCAGCTTGTGAGCTAAATTCCAATCGCGACTTGCAACAACAATCCTAGTGAGCTCGGCAACAACAGCATCCGAGTTGACGGTATCACAACCAGAAAAATGAACAGAGAGGAGCAGCTCACCAGTTTCCTTGTTGAAAGAGGTAAGCTCTCCGTCCGGTAGACGAAGAGAATCAGAGCTTTATTGAGGCTCATTGAGCGAATCTTAAACTTTTTTTATTTTCATTTTGTGTTAACAAGAAGTTATCCCAATCAATCTGTCGCTTAAACTTTTTTGCTTTGTTTTTCAGGATTCTATAGTAGATTTCTTTAATTTTTTAAGGTCAGAGTTCCAGAAAGGTTCGTTCTGAATCATTTGATTAGTGATAAGACGACACGAGTTTTATTCTAATGGACGACATTGTAAAGTCGGGCAGAAAGGAGAATAAAAGTTGTCAACGGACCAGAGATAATCTTGAAAGAGATCCTCTCCAGGACGTACTGCAACAACAAACCGGAACCAGTTATACTTTCGAAGGATTTCTGGTTAACCCGGAAAACAATCGATTGGCGATTCGCATCACGCATGCAACGGACTACCTTTTATCGCTTAATTGAAATATCTGGATGTTGGTGGTTGTGGTAAGTTGTTTGCATTCCATTTAAAATATTTTGAGGACAGTGGTTTTTGTTTTTTGGCGACTATCTGCATCAATGAACTGCAGGATGCTTATTACTTAGATTAGCCAATATTTGTGGTTGCACTTCTGTTTTAGCTGATGAGTGTAATTAAAACATTCGTTGCTCGTCTCGCTATCTAGGACTGATTCTTCGTTTCAGTTCTAGATAGATTGGATACCCTCTAAAATTTGCGGTGTGATTTCCAACGTTTGAAGTTCACCACAAATAACTCAAATATCAATTAGCGTGCAGTAGGCTTTGGTGTGGCCGTATTCTTGGCACTCGTCTTAAATTATATATAACTTGTCTTAAATTATATATATCAGATGTCGTTCTTTAGTTTTTTACTGTCGGGTTCTAGTTCGAGACAAAACATAGGCTGCGAATGTAGACGCCTTCAGTAGCTAGAGCAGCATATGTATCGTTGGTGTCCACGTTTGCACTATCAAGTTTCTCAGATGAAAATACTCTGTAAAAGTAAAGCGTAAAGCCAGTTTCTTGGACAAATTTGTTCACACTTGGCATAATTAAATAAATGAATAAAGTCTGTAATACATTTTCTTCAGCACAATGACCCTGGTTTTTATTTAATTTAATTCCGTTAAAGCATTTATTTAATTATCCTAATTACGATCACTTTATCTCTCTGTTTATACACACAAAAACATTGTATTTTACTCCCAATAAGAAAATGCAAAAAATCGTTTCGATTTTCATCTCTAACCGGAGAGGTCATTCAACCCCCTTCCAAAAACAATGCTGATACAATAATCTTTGGTGTGTATACTCTGTGTATATAGCTATACACCAAAAGACCAAAAATAAATTAAATTACAACAGATTTTTTTGTTTTTGTCTGTCCATCCATATACCATTAACCATTCGGTCAGCTTATGGTCAAGTTAAAATTAATGGCTATATCTATCGGATTATAACAAACTTTCTATTTATTATTTGTCAAGTATAAAGTATTTTCTTTAAGATTTGTACAAGAAGAACAGCACAAAATACAGGGCACAAAAAAAAACAACACATAAATAAATAAATAAAATGGGAAGTAATAAATTTTGAGTGCGAGAGGACGAACGTAAGGAAGGATAAAATTTAATTCATTATTTTAAGAGGAAAATATGAGATGTTGATAAGTATTAAGAAGAAAAAAATTATAAAATCTTAAGAAATTAAAAAACTTTACTTTGTGCTGAAACTAATCGATTTTTATGAAAATTTAATTAATTAAAATTGAGTTCATCATATATATGAGTATTGAGGTTTATTAACATATACATGCATTAGGGTTGAATAGAAATTTCATTCATCATCAGGCCGTGTGCCCAATATTTTGATAGGTGCGATTCTGACACGTGCAACAAATCTACGTATTGCATGGTTCAAAATACAAAGAGCGGCGTTACAAAGATGATTCAATTTATTGTTATAGGTACTACCACTAAGCCCCGATAGGGTTAATATATGTTATTAAATTAAATTACATTTCTTCGTTTTATTTATTATTTAAATTTAATTATGTTTTTTTTTTTTTGATGAGGAAATACAAATTTCCCATGCACAAATTAATTAAAAATAAAATAAAAATTGGGAGTGTAGAAATGCAGGAGTATATAGGTTTTCTATAGAAACATGACCCTCTTCAAAAACTGGCAAAACATTTAAAACCAACCTGTAATTATACACAAAAAGAAATGTTCACGGCACGTGACTAAAGAGTAACGTAGACATGTAATAATTTTTATTGTTTGAGGAAGTTGATATTTCGATTGTTATCGGGTTTTTTGGATTCTTATTTTTATATTCATCCGATTAACACCTACACCTGTAACTTAGGCAACTACCTAAGATTTACGGGCCCGTGGAAAATTAACAATAATCTATTTTGTAAATAAATTGACCATTAAAATTAAAAATTATATTTATAGAATTCTAAATATGAAAGAAAAATCATCTTTTTCATGGCAATCCTCACATGTAACATTCTGAGATAAGCATAATATGCTATGGAGATGACCCCCAACCATGATTCTTAGCTGGTCATTTTGAAAGGATAAAGTATACATAATTGACCTCAAATTAATCACACTAATAAAGTTCTCACTAACTGGTGCCTTGGATCTGTCACAGTGTATTGGGTTCGTTTCTGGGATAAATCTGTTTCCTTTAATTTATGTTTTAATTCCAATATATGGTGTCCCCGATACTCTTTAATCTCATGTTGGAGTACATCTTTCGTAAAACTGAAATATCTTATTTCGCCAATCCAATCGGATGCTTTCGTATGCAGATGAAAATACTTGATCCGATTGCGGAGTTTTCAGATTCTGTTGGACACCAGATTAATGAATCCAACATAAAATACATGATCACTGGTTATAGGAAGAATGGCACATCAAATTTTAGTAGTGGTTACTATACGTTTGGGCGTGAGGAGGCGACTGCTAAAATCTAAATACCTATCAAGTGCAGTTAAGCTAAAGCTTTACAAAGCGTTGATCAAGCCTTTTGTTATATATAGGTGTGAAAGTTGGACGCTGACGGACGAGTACGAGAGGGGCTCCTTACATTGAGAGAAGAATCTTGCGTGTGATTTATGGTCCAAAATATGAAATGGATGGTACATACAGGTCTGCATAATATCGAGATCTTATGAAGCTCCCCGATATTGTACATGAAGTACTTAGGGAGTATGCTGGCTTGGCCAAGTTCTGCGTGCAGATCCGAAACGTATTGTACATCGATCTCTGAAAGGAGAGCCACCGACTATGGCTACATGGTGTAGAGAACGACTTGGCTTATTCAGATTGTCTAAGACAGTATGAAGTCCAAGCTCAAGGTCAAAACCGATGGAGCCATATTGTCAACACAGTAAGGGGCCAGTAAAGGCCTTTAAAAACTGTAAATATGCAAGTACTAGTTTAAATTCTAGTTAAACGTGTAGTTGGGTTCGAGAAGTAATGAAGAACAAAATAAAGTACTCAGGTTTACCAGTTATTTATTAGCGTCAATTAGATAATTTACAATTTAAAACAGAAACAGATTCTAATCTGTGGGCGATTTAAAAAACATTTCGAACACATTACGGCTTATCTGTAGTACGCGTACAGATTTGGTTACATCATTAATGATTGCGTTAAATCCTTCCTTGCGGCGAAGCACCTGTATGTTGTTCGAATTCGAAACGTCCACATATTTAATCATTATCTTGTATTCACAATTCGATTTCAAACGCAGTGATTCACCCAGATTAATGGTTAGATCCCAAAACATAAATCCGGTTAGTTGAAAGATAAATGTGTCACTATCGTTTGTGGAAATTTCCATTTCTATTAACTTTTCACAAACCATGGCATTAGCTCCGATTCGTATTCCGTGCAAAACTATATCTTGTGAAATTGATAGTCGAGTTTCGTATTTATTATCACGATTAAATGTACCGTATTCGTACGGCCAGACAAATTCTCCTCTGCGTTTTGTAAGCCATACATGATTTTCACTGTCACTGCCACCGAATATAGTTTGCTCCGCAATTGACGTACAATCTAGTTTACTAAGTAGCCCTGGAAATAGTTTACCACATTCACCTATTTTTGAATTCGACATTGTAGGAAAACGAATTTTCCGGATCATACTATCACATAATTGACGTCCTTCTGATATTGGCAATTGATTAGTCTTGCAATACGCTGTGATCCAATTGCCTAATGCCGTAAACAGTTTAACTTCACTCACGTCTTTTGGAATACGATCGAAATGCATAAGTGCATCCACGGCATCCGGATGAAGTGATAAAAATTGTTGGGTCTCCAAACATCGACCCAAGGAGCGAGCTACCTGATAATCCATCGTGTTGCGTACGAGCTCATAATTATCGACAACACAATGCTCGAACAGCTTCAAAAGCCATTCCTTCGAATAATTCAAATTCATACTATTGATTACTTGATTTTCCAGCATAATCACCTTATACTGGTTTGCCAATTTTAAAATTTCAATTCCATTGTCAACGGTGATTTCACACTCATCGGTATAAATGAATCGGATGAACTCAAGAAAACTTCCGTATTTACAATCAACAACTGGAATTAATTTTTGATCGCCCAATAATTTGCCCAGCCGCTCCTCAAACACAACGCTCCTTTTAATTAGCTCCAAGGAGTGAGCGTAAATTATTTTATCTTCCACAATGAATTTCACGTCAGAGTGGAAATTGCGATTAAACAGCCGCTTCGTAATGTCGGACAAAATAAGATGCGGCGATGAATTTATTTTAAATTCGAAGTTTTGTTTTTTCGACATTTTTGTTTAGTACATCCAATAAATATACAATATTTAAATTATAAAATATTTAACTGCTAATTGAACGGGGGATTCCTTAATTTAATTATTTGAGCAAGATATCCACCGCTTTTATATGACGTTTCATTTGTTTTTTTTTCGTCTAAAAATGAGCGAGTTTAATGATCACATTTCTATTGAAATTTGTACTAAAAATATCTTTATGGTCGTGTTCGTTTCTGTTGGCGATCAATTTATTTACAGGCAGCGTTATGAAACTTTCGATTGAGCTAAACGTTTCGGTAGATAATTTCGAGATAATAACATTTTTCCGACAGTATTGAATTATGCGGACTATTAAAAAATAAAAAGTATAAGCTTGTTAATGACAATTTTCCAAGACGCACAAATTTGTACTAAAAATCCTATTGTTTATTACATATATGCCTTAGGTCGTGTTCGTTTATCATAAATCTTCTGATCAGGCATAAAATCACAATTTCGAATTTAGACAGTTTTATACACCTAATTTATTATAGTTCTATTATTTTCCAGCTATATAGAGGTATACATTGACTGGTGATGCCTGTTTGAAAAGTTTATGCATCCGGTTAGATTAGTTCAATACATCCTTTTTCCGCGAGAGATGATCATATCGCGCAAAAATCTAGTTATATTCAAATATACAGTGAAAATCCCCTAAGCCGGAAATCCAATATCGCGGAAAATCCTTTACGGCGGAAAAATTCAAGCAAAAGAAACTCTTTCGTTTCAATTTACATACAACTTCGACCCTATACGCCGGAAATCCTGAGACACGGAAGGAAATTACATTTCTAGTATAAAAAACCAAAATAAAACTCCACTAAGCCGGAACTACAGCTAACTTCAGTTGGCTTTGAAAAAAAAAAAATCACATACATATCTCAAAAACTGCATCATCATCAATCACCATAGGTTGTATGTACGTATAAGTACGTGTTTGTAATTAAATACTTTTGTAATTTTAAATATGGGGAGAATAAACAACCTTAATTTAAAGCAGAAATACGAAGTTATCAAAACGAAGTTCTAAACTAAATAAGTTTCTACATACACATTATGTGTACAATAACCTCAAAATTTTCTCAAAGTCTTCAAAGCCGGAAAAATCCTCAAACCCGGAAAAAAATTTGGGTCCCATCAAATTCCGGCTTAGAGGAGTTTCACTGTACTAAAACTATTCTAACTGATGATTAAAATTTATTTAGATTTTGATGAATAAACGAGAATAAAAAAACGCACCTAATATAAGAACTAAGAAAAAAATGGAAATCGTAGCGTTGCATGTTTAAACGTTTTAGTATTTTATATAATTTAGTCCTTCCCCGTCCTTTTCTGCATATAAAAATACCCAAAACAATTTCTTTTCGAGTTCGAAAAATTCAATAATAAACAATCATCACCAACTTCAGACCAATTTAACCTTGTGTATTTTCTTTTATTTTGAAATTATTTTCAGGTGTGTTTTATCATTCGATTTCGATGGTTTAACATCGCCAGAAACGAAAAGTGTTTGGGTCGTTTATACCCAGAGGTTTATAATTCAAAATTCTTTGATTTTTCTGTGTCTATAGATTATAGCTAGATTATTTATTGAGGCAGTTATTGTAAAGGTAACAATATAATTTTTTTTCTCCAAATTAACGGTAGCACATATGTTTTCATTAGATGTGCAGTTATGAGACAGAACAAGGATGAGTTTATTGGTGATCTATCATTGAATGAGAGCGATGAAGAAATACAAAGTAACCATGAGTCAGATACCCAACAAGGGCTAGAAACCGCTAAAATAATTTAATGACTCGATTGAAGAGAACTTTATTGGTATAAGGATACGGCAATTTGCAAAAAGCCTTCTGTTGTTATGAAAGCACGGTCGGGGAATTAATTTATAATTTTACCAAGTCTAGCGGACCATCCTATAGGAATGCAGAAGGTTAAAACTCAATAAGAGAGTTGGAAATTATTTTTTTAATTTTATCGACCGTATAGTGGAAAATACGAACTTTTTTATACGGTTATACCCCAACAACAAGAAAATTATAAAATTATTAAACATGCGCGTTCTACCGATACTATAGAAATACTCAGTTTCTTTGGATTACTGTATTTATATGGTCTGGGTATAAATCCTCCCACGTCCACATGCGTGACCTTTGGGTTAGGAACTGGAAACCTTGAATGCTTTCGAGGGCGTTGTAACTTCAGGCAGTATATTCTAAACAAACCAGCGAAAAATGAAACATATATAAAATACACCCACGATTCACTACTATAGCCAAAAATCGTGCACCGAAATCAACCAAAATAGAAAACAATTTTCGTTCCGAAAGATAAAAAATGTATATTACTTCTGTCGGGCCTAAAAGTTTGCCCGATGTCATTGAATGTAAAGGCGGTGTATGCACAACCGATCTATTATGTACATGCTATAATTTTGTCAGAACCTGTCGTTGTTGGCCTTAGACATCCCCGATATTGTACATAAAGTAAGATCTCAGCGGGTACGCTTGCTCAGTCACGTTAAGCGTGCGGGTCCATATGATAGGCGGAGAGGTCGGCGGCGATGGCTCTACGGTGTAACGACTTAGCTTCTTCAGATTGTCTAAAACGATATGAAGATAAACTTGACTTATGACTTGTCGAAAAATTTTTTCAACGTTTTGAAATGATTTACCTATTAGCTCGCAACGGGTTGAGTAACACTTAGTCATTTTCCTTCACCTATATATTATAATGTAATACAAATTTCCGGTTGCAACATACAAAACAAACTAAAAAATTCATAAAGTCACTTAAAACTCAATCGCGTCGAAATATATACCACACGTCCGACAACGACTTTCACATTTTTCATTTGAACACACACACACACAAAAGGTTTTTTTTTATCTCCTACTTATTTTACATCTTATACATCTGTGATCGAAGATATATATTTTTTTAATATATTTAGGATAATCATTGCTTTAAAAAACAAATCGTCAAGTGCACAGTAACATCGACCCTATATTACAAAATCATCATCGTCATACACATAAGAATGCAAAGTTACCACCGAGTATATTGCATTTCAAAATTATTTCATCTCGGTATATAGCATATCAAAAATCATATTTTAACATACAGAAGGCATATTTTTAATAATCATAAAAAAAAGTCCAAAATCATTCCAGAATAAAAACAGAAAAATATATTTTTGTTCCAAGTGGGTACTCACAAGTACCATCCAAAAAAAAAAAAATATATTCAAAATAACAATAAAACTTCTACTCGTATGTATATGCGTATACTAAATGGTTTGTTGCTGTTGTACACCAACCAACCATTCATCCATCCATTCATGACGTCTAAGATGAGGATTTTTTTTTATTTATGGAAAAAATAAATAAGTTTCAATTGTTTTATTGTAATCAAAAAAAGAAAAATAAAGTGAGAGACCACCCAGGTTGCAATTAATATTTAGCTGGAGAGCGCTTCATACATTTTTTTTATTAATAAATACAGCATTAAAAGTGCGGTTGATGATTAGACAGTTTTGCGCTAAATTCCTTTTCGTTTTCTGTAATGTAAGTTATCTGCTGCGTATATACAAACAGACAAATTAGTCGCAACCGCAGTATAAAATCCAGCACCCTCATAATTTTCATCGCCTCTATATATTTTGTTTCCATTTGGATTATTCAATTTTGATAATAACACAATAATAATACGAAAAATATCCAGCTTATCAACAGATCTCTGGAAAATTGTTCACCCCCTTATACATATACGCATAGTACTATAATTTTCTATTAGTTGGTTGGTGCATGATAATCCTTAGATAAAAAAAAGAAAATAATAAATGAAATCACTACGACGATATCTCACGAATTGTTTCGAATTAATAAACGTTTTGGATTAACTATTGTGCAGGGTTATTAGATATCCTTATTGTGCATATTGTTGTTTTTGTACGACTTACCAAAACATTGGGCGAGTGGCGCGCGTACCAAACAAAACAAAAAAATTTGTTTTGATAAGAAATATACAATATTTTGGTTTTTTAGTTCCCGAATATATACCCTTATATTATATAGGGTGAAAATTGTTTTGTCCCAAAGGTAATTTTTAATATCAGATTCCCACGTAATACAAAAGGAATATCATATATATACACATCGTTGCGGGAAGATATGTGTATATAGTTTTGATTGTGTTCCGTTTAATCAGATACGGAAGAATTGTTGTACAAATATGAACAAGTGGATTTTTGAAAAAATTCTGATTTTCTCACGATAACCGCGGTTTTACTCGAATCAATTCGCTCGGTAATTTGAACTAATCGCATAACCTATTAAAGCGCATTATCTATACAAAATTGCTCGCACCGGATCCGGAGGAGTAAACGTCTGGACAACCTGGTGTAAATGATACACAGTATTAAATTCTTTAGTATACCTTTACATATTAATACTAAAATAAATTAAAAGGGAACGTGTTAATTGCAGACTTGAAAGTGTGATATTTTTCGTAAACCAAAATAAAACATAAAAACAATTTTTTTTTTCGTATTTATCTTAAGAAAGTTGTATAATATAGAATTTTATGACGATCGAAAAATATGTGTATGTAGGTATATACATATTATCTAATAGCGGCAAGTTATTTAATTATAACAATAAAATACTTCAAACGTGATTTTACCGATTTACATTTATACGTTAGAAATAAATCTTTTTTATTTAATTCTTTTGAACGGTATCTATTCCCGCCCAATTTTCATATTCATATTCTCGTAGGCCGCATGATCTTAAAAATTCAAACGCAAAATTATCTAAACTCGAAAAATTACCTGTCAACTCATCTGTGTGATATAAATCTAATTACCATAATCAAGTATATCTTAAATATGTATATATATATATTTTTTTTTTTTAAATTTTAACCTTCACTTCGCGTTCGTCTTGAGAATATTAAAAAATTTATAGAATTTTGAGATTCACTTTTATTTAGTATATACACGCACAAAATTCGATCTCATATATGTACATGTATATTTGTGTTCCCATAGTTTGCATAAAATCTATGACGATGTTGAAAACATCACAAACCATCTTCATTCATAAAAAAACTAACAAAATCGTTTTGAAAAGAACTACTTTGAAGTATGTACCTCTCACATAATATTATGTATGTACCTTGTTGTTGTTATTGTTGTAAAGTACCACACCTTGAATATAGGTAAGTATGTATATTGAAAGTATATATAAATATAAGAAGAAATCATGTTTTGGTTTTTAAATGAGTGTAAGGTGAATGAATATTTAGTTTTTAGTTAAACGAATAATATTTTAATTTTAGATCTGAAAATAAGAATATATTGTCAAACTCAGTAAAAGAAGGTCACTTATACCTTTACGTTTCACAAGTCTGATAATAAATCAATGGATTCATTGCATCTGTTCCATTTACTATCGTTATATGCAAACATTACATTTTGTAAAGTATGTTCTGTAACTCAATTACCAATAAGTCTAAAATGTAACTCCTATTTTGGTCATGACGACCACTTTATTGTATTGCGAGCATGTCCATTCTAGCAATCAATCATTATCTGCAGACATCAACAAATGTGAATTGCTTAAGAGCCTCTTGGCTGAAGGTCCTGCTCATCAATCATCATAAATCTAACCGAAACGGCGGCAAACTATAACGCAGCTTGGGTGAAGCTGAAGGCACGTTACGACCAAAAATGAAAAATATTGCCGTCATACATTACCACATTTCTTGATTTATCATCAACAATTAGTGGGAGAGCATCTGATTTTCGTTAACTCTAGTCTATGTGGATTCAGAAAGCTTGAAGCAGATTACCAATAAAATAAAAACAAATATTAATTTAAGAGCTTTTTTCAAACAGTTTATTATGTAATTGTAAAATTATAAGCTTTTGACTTAATAATTTTGTTATTAAAAGCTTTTATAATCAAATTCGAAACACTAAATCTAATTTCGAGTTAACATAAAATAAGCGTTAGTAAAGCTATATTTATTTTCAAGTTCTAAAAGTTCATAAAAGCTTTACGGATTAATGATTATAATTTGTGTATTGAACTCATAATGGTTTGTAACGTTTGAAATTTCGACAACCGCTTCACTCAATGATTTATATTAAATAAAGCTTAGTATTGAAACTATAGCTCGGCTTGCAATATTTAATATTTTCTATACGACACTTTTCACAATTTAATGTTGGTCTGCGAAAAATTTAGTAGCGGTTTTGAGTGCCTTCGAACATTTTCATTTTACTAATAACTAAAATGTAAAGCTTTTTCTGAAAGTTTTATAATTATATGTTTTAAGAACAACAGCATAAGCTAATGATTTGTTTAACAGTTAGAACTGATTAAATTTTACGCCAATAATTTAGTTTAAGCTGAGAATTAAATTTTAGTATTTTGGAATAAATACATAATCTCAAAATTATACATCAAAAGCATTGAAATATTGCACAATACACAAATATGTGGTAAAAGCTCTAGTCTATGTGGAAACACAAAGCGTGGAACGGATTACCAATAAAATAAAAATAAATATTAATTTAAGAGCTTTTTCAAATATTTTATTAAGCAATTTTAAAATTATAAGCTTTCGACTTAATAATTTTGTTATTCAAGCTTTTATAATCAAATTCGAAACACTAAATCGAGTTAAACTAAAATAATAAATAAATTTAGTAGAGCTATATTAATTGTGTTGAGTATTTATTTTCAAGTTGTAAAAGCTCATAAAAACTTTATGATTTATGTATTGAACTCATATTGGTTTGTAACACTGAAAATTTCGAGATACGCTTCACTCAGTGATTTATATTAAATAAAGCTTAGTATGGAGACTAAAGACAGCTTGCATTATTTAATATTTATTTTCATTTTTAAGCTCTAATAACAACTGTTTCATTTTAAGCTTTTTCTGAAAGCATTTCTACTTGTTATTTTTTTTAAAGATATTGTAGAATAGGGTAGAAATTGTTGACAGTTCGATAATGTGTAAAGTTATGTCGAGCACTTTTGTACCAGTGCCAGATTAAGTTAGAATACCAAAACTTTTGGAACCAACGCTTCTAAAGCTTAAAAATATTTAGTTCTTATCTATATATATTTCGTATGAATCTATTTAATAATTTAAGAAACAACATTTTCTAGTCAAAATGTAAAGCACTAATTCGAGCTTTTATGACATATAGCCCAAAAAACCAACATATTGACTATAAATTTTAATTCAAATTCAAATAATTATAAAGGGCAAAAGATCGAAGCTATTAGATTAAATATTTTCCAACTGAAAATCTGTTGCCAAATACTGTAGTATCATAACTATTCCAGATACCCTATACTAGACATCACTGTATTCTAAGCTACAGAATTTTATATCAAAAATAACTATATTGAAACTATATTGAATAGGAATTCGCCATGAAATGCATATATTGATCATCAAGACCTGTGGTGTTGTATTGAAGTAAAGATCAGACAGCAGATGAGATGAAGAAAGCCAAACGAGAAATACAAGCAAAATCAAAGATCATCATGACTATGCATTCAAGTGTTTATGTTCATAGTCTAGAAACTTCAAAAGAAGTGTGAAAAAGTATTCCAGCATGATGGACTGTCGTACAGAATCGCTTTAATGCGAAAAATAATCAACACCAATCTTGAAAATTATCCGACAATGGAGCAGTATGTAACACCAATTATCTGTACTTCGCAAAAATTAAACGACATTGGTTTTGTAGTCGATAAGGAATGGATTGGTACGTTTTTGTTTGCGGGTTTGCCAGAAAAATGATTCAACCAATGATTATGGCCATGGAAAGTTCTGAAACGAAGGTTACAGGGAAGTACGTAAAGTAAAAATTACTCATTAGTGAGTACGGTGTTACCAAAAAGTCTGGTTAATACAGCGTTTCTTTCCAAAGGAAATAGAAAGCGGTTTAAACCAAGATGCTACAACTGTAATCAAATCGGTAATTTCAAATGAAAGAAAAATTCATGATGAATGGTATATTGATTCCGGTGCATCATCGCAATATGACAAATAATATGCAAATTATTACAAATTGTTCCAAATTGTCAAAACCTAAAGAAGTTATCATGGCTAACGGAACGTGTAATCTGAACATTATCGTTGACAGTAAAAACGCAACTGTCACACCTGATGTAATGTATATATGTCCAAATTATCAACAAACTTATACTTTTTGTGGGTCAGATAACAAAAAATGGTAAAGTGATAGTTTTCGATGACCGCCAGTGTAGGATTTTTGACAATTGCAATCAGCTAGTTGCGACAGCAACAAGGATATGTGCAAATACGATTTGGATAAAAGTGTGTGTTGTTCATTCGGGTCAGTGGTCAAGAATAATTTTAAAATGTGGCATCGCTGTCTTTTAAATATGAACGTCCAATATATGAAAGAATTGCAAAAATTGGCGGGCATAGACATTGTTAAACCAAGTGACAAAATGACATTTTCTTCGTTTGTTGTAAAGGAAAGCAATCAAAATCACAGTACGGCAAATCATCGAGCCATAAATTGGAGTTGGTTCATGCAGATTTTTTCTCCTTGCGGTTGACGTTTGTTTATTTCTTAAAATCCAAAGATGAGGTAGAGTGTGTTTTCAAAAGGTTAAAAGCATTTGTCGAAAATCATTGTGGAGAAAAACTAAAGGTGCTGCAAACAGACAATGGTGGAGAGTTTTGTAACAAACTCCAGAGTTTTCTTAAAAGTTCAGGGATTCAACACCAGACGACAATTCCACATAATCCTCAACAGAACGGATGGTGTGAGCGCATGAATGGTACACAATTGTCGAAAAAACGAGGTGTCACCTGCGTTAGATTCTGGTTTATCGAAACGTTTTTCTGCCGAAGCGGTGAATACTGCTGTATATTTAATCAACGGTTCACCTACGGATGCCAAAGATGATGTGGACAGGAAAACAACCGAATTTGTTGAAATTCGAGCAAACAGCACAACAATGCATGATGGTTGGCTATAGTGAAAGTCAAAAAGGGTATCGTGTGTACAATCCAGTAAATTATGGGTTTTCTCAGCCCATGATTGTATTTTAGATGAGTCCTGCAAATATTTAAACAACACTGTAGATGTCTAATTTTTCCAAATGTTAAATAATGAACAATCAGTGGTTAGGGATGCCACACTGAGCGTGGACCATCAGAGATTCATTCGGAACGTATTTTTTTAACGTTGTCGAATGAAGTGGGAGATACCACAGCCCAAGCGATGGGCTGTGAATGTTTCAGTGATGAAACGATTATTAACGCGCAAGTAAATGAGACAGACATTGCAGTAATTCAGAATATGAAAATGGGGTTCAGAAAGGACACCAAAATCAAACAGGAAAGAAGATTTCGTTTGTTCGACAATTGAGTTATCGACAAATTTACAAAAGCGACAAGCTAGACAAAAATATGTCGCCAACCAGCAAAGCCAAAATTGAGGACATGCAGGGAATCTAATAATCCCGGCAAGCAACATTGGGTTGCAGTGAAACGGATTTTCCGTTATTTGAAATTCTCAGTAGGTGCGAAGCTGGAATATCGGAAATCAGAATTGGAAAACATTACTGGATATGGTGATGCAGACTGGGCGAGTGATCTTGATGAACAATAATTCACCACTGGTTATATTTTTCTCAAAGACGGTGAAGCAAATACATGGTCATCACGCGAGCGAGAAACAGTTGCCCTTTCTTTTCTGCCCTTTTCCAACAAGCTGGCTAATACTATACCTCAAAACAGAATGGACGATTCTTTGGGAACCTTCGTGATACGAGTATTCTATCCGCTCAACTCAAATACATCCATAAATAGTATTAAAACCAAGACTATATTTTTCAATCGATTTTGTATTTTTTTACAAAAATAATTTAGTATTCAAATCACGAACAATGAATCAACATAAAAATTTATTCATTCAAATATTATGTTGCTTACATACGAGTACACACAACATACATACCATTAACAACAAATATGTGCATGTACATTTATTGAGATAATCGTGGTAAGAGTAATAAAATGTATATATAAGAGAGTAAAAATTGAAAATGGATATATAAGAGTACCTATACCTAATTACTCTCACAACGTAATGATAATGATCTGATTACATTCAAATATTATCATCAACACACAACATCATCAAACAAACAAAAAAACAAAAGTAAATCAAATATAAACAAATAAATAAATAATCTTGTTGTTCGAAAATTCGAAAATCAAACAACATACACACACACACATAGTATAAATATATATAGCATAAATGAAGGCATGGTAAGTGTTTTATGCGAGACAACAATATGTACGTAAGTATATAAAATAGAAAGTTTGTAAGGAAGCCAATTTTATTATTGTTTATAAATTTTATACATTTCATTCATTTTTTTTTTATATTTAAGAAATTGAATAAATATAAACAAATCATCATCATCATCATCTTATAATGATTATTAAACATTTTATGTTACAAAATTGAAATTTTTACCTGTTGATGGTGTGGATTGCCTTTGTAATAATCGTTAAGTATCTCGTGTCTCGTCTCTGCTTGCCTGCCTCTGTATGTGTATCTGAGCTATATATAAATTTGATTTTGTTTATTTATCTAGATTTTATATTTTTGTTGATTTTTCTAATAAACAATTTTATTGTTTAAAATATTTATTATGTTGCTACTGTTAAAAATCTTTTAAACAACATTAGTGTGGCTGATTAATTTTGATTAGATGTGTGATGAAGATTAGTATTTTTGTTTTAGCGATGTAGGTGTGTGTAATTGAATGATGTATTTTCGTTACCGAGCATAGTGGTTATAGCTGTGAGGTTTGGATCAGGAGGTACCGGGTTCGAATCCCAATAGGGGAGAGATGCTAAAGGGATTCTTCATCCTTGATTTCGATCGAGATGATGATGAACACATCTATGACCCTCTGTTGAGAGTGCAGAACCCATGGGCCTACCCATCGTTCATGCCAGTGCAGGCTGGCATGAAACTATACAAGGTGTAGATGCGGTTTAACAAATCGGAATTGTGGCCGTGCGTCCTCGATTTGGCTGGCAACGATCTAATCAAGAACACAAATAAGCTGACTGCCAATGAGCCGGGAGAGCATTGAGCCCCATAACAAGTAGAGATTAAAACAGGGTCATGGTTAATTTAACAGAAATTTGATTCAGCCTTAAATCATTGCAATTCTAATAATAAATTAAATTGGTTAGAACCCATTAAAAAATATGTTCCGCAATCAAGCTAAACTGTAAGCAAACTGAAACAGACTTGCATTGAGGTAAATAGAATTACTGACCTACATTAATAGACCTTGACCACATGTATACGTATAAGTAAGTAAAGCTATGGACAATAACGCTATTGTTTTTTTTGTATGGAGTTTATATTTCATCTGACACATCAGAGAAAGAAAGAAATATGTTTGCAGGTCAGTGCCCACACTATCCATTTCACCATCTAAGAAATAATTCAATTATACATTAAACAAATGGTGGTCGTGATGGTGCTGTTTCTGGATTGAAATTTAATAATGGCAGATTTTTCTATACGAATTCTGTAGATAAAACTCGGGCGTGCATTCTTATTGGTAACAACATTAATCTTTTCGGCAGTGCTCATCACTTTCATATTTAATATAACTCCTGCACTAAGCTGGTGCTCGCATCAGATTATTTATCGTATGACTCTGTCTTACCTCGTCCCTCAGAGGAGCTGGCTAAACTTGTGTCATGGAGCAAGCATAAGCACATCCCTTTTGTATTCGGATGTGATGCTAATGCTCATCACTCGATTTGGAGTAGTACGAATATTAATCAGAGGGGATCTTCTTTGTTCAACTATTTATAAGCTCTTCTGAGCTTGGCGTTCTAAATATAGGCAACGAGCCGTCTTTTGCTAATTCCATTCGGTATGAGGTGATTGACATCAGTTTATGCTCTATGTTAAGAGGCGTATCTCGTTTAACATTATCCTTAAATGACCACCTATAAAGCCATATCGTACCAGAAAATTAACCAATTGGAGACTTTTCTCTCTTGAGCTGGCTTCTTTACTTACCCCACCAAGAGTAATCCGAACGAGTCTTCACTTGAGACTTGCTTTTGAAAATTCTGGTTTTCTTATTACGAACCAAATAACAAACCCTTTTGGAACTCTTATCTTAAAATGTTAAGGAAATCCGGTAGGAAACTTACAAATAAAGCAAAATACTTCAATCGCCAGATTGATTGGGATAATTCTTTAGTGGCACAAAAAGAATATAAACAAATTTTAAGATACGCTCACAGAGCTTCGTGGTTAAACTTCTGCGAGAAAATTAATAGCCTGTCGGCGGTGGCAAGCCTAAATAAAGCCTTTACTAAGAATGGTGTTTATAGACCTGATACTCTTCGTCTACCTGACGGTCAGCTTACTTCCTGTCATAGAGAAGTTGGTGAGCTGCTTCTATCTGTTATTTCCCTGGTTGTGCCATTATCAACTCAGATGATGTTACTACCGAATTCACTAAGGTTCCTTCTGTGGCTCCCGATTGGAACTTGGTTTACAAGCTGATCAATCTCGATGTTCTGCGAGGTAGTTTATTTTCCTTTGCACCGTATAATGCTGTTAGGCCTGATGGAATTTTCCCGGCTGAATTGCAGCACGGCTTTCCTATCATTCAGGACCCTTTGATATGCCTTTTCCAGGCGTGTATATTGCATTCTGTGCTGTTCCAAAATCATGTAGCAGGAGTAGAGTAGTTTTTATTCCGAAGGCTGGCAAACCCGATTATACGGAGCAAAACTCTTTTCGATCTATTAGTCTGTCTTCAACTTTTCTGAAAGCCGTAGAAAGAATCATCAACACATTTATTAGAGACACCTAATTACCTTCCCACTCAGTGAAATGGATTGAATCCATGCTCAAGTATCGCACTGTAGAGACTGAACTGGATGGCGTGTCAGTTTCTGTCAAGGTTGCCAAAGGCTATCCCGAGGGGGAGGGCAGCTCTCTCCCTAGCTGTAGCTTTTGGTCATTGACACCTAAACACCTGAATATCTTTCCGGATTTAATTCAGTATGCTTTAAATATTGTGGAGGCATGGTGCATTGATAAAGGTCTGCACGTCATCCCGTCTAAGACAGATTTGATTGTCTTTACTAGGCGTTGGGGTGGTCTGGATCTATACGTTCCTTCTCTTTTTGGATCAATTACCTGATGTTACCAAGTCAAGCACCTTGGTGTTATCTTAAATAGCAAACTTTCTTGGAAATTTCATCTTGATTCCAAACTACATAAAGCAACTGCCAAATTTTGGAAATGTAGAAGAGCTTTTGGGAAATTCTGCAGTCTAACATCCAGGATGTTGTTTTTCATTTATAAATCGCTGGCCTTACCGATATTATCTTACGCTTCTATTGCGTGGTGGCCAGTTGTTGATCTGACGGGTTCTACTGAAAAACTTAATAGTCTTCAATACACGGCTTGTAGGGCGGTTACTGGCTATGTCCTCGACTCCACTTCTTGCTATGGAGTCCATTCTTTACATGCCTCAGTTACGCACCTTTATTTTTGGCACTGCATGTTTTGTAGCGTTTTGCTTGAGTACATTGGGGCCTGGAATGATAGATCACCACTATCTGAATACAACTTCTGCAACTTATTCACGGTGGTTTATCCATCAAGGAATTTGTGGTTTTAGGAGGATTTTCTCCAAAAATTAGACGAGTCCATAGTCTTTTTTGAAGATGGCTCTCGCTCTAGCCTCAGTGCTGGATTCGGAATCTACTGTCCTTGGTCCAATCAGAGATCTTTTGACAGTCTTGGTTCGCTATATGCACTGTTTTCCAAGCGGAAATAATAGCGCTGACGTATAGTGTTATGGAGGCTTTGAATTTCGCTGTTAAAAACAAAAACATTATTCTGTGTACTGATAGCAAATCTGTGCTCAATTCATTGAATAATCCCTTGACTCTCTCCAAACTTGCCAAGGATTGCAAACACTTCATTAATCTTCTTTGTCGTATGGCGAAGAACTTCATTAGAGAGCCTAATTTGAAATCAACTAAATATACTCTATCTTTGAAAAAATACCACCAACCTTGCGGGTCATGGTCGATTTAAGAGTCGTCTCCATCGAATGGGTTTATCTCAGGATGTTATTTGTGATGACTGCCTGTACTTTGAGTGCAGTTGTCCAGCTCTCAATATTATTCGGTTTCAGGTTTTCAGCTATAGATCTATTAATGTAGATCAGTTGTTCTCTATACCTTGGTTCAAACAAGAAAAAATTCTCGATACTAAATTTTCCAAGCCCTTACATAGTAAAATACACGAAAAATGTTTTTGCATCTGTGCTAGACAGTTTTTCATGTGATTTACTATGTGAGTGCCTGACAAGGTCGACTAAAAAATGGTTTCGAAATTTTATTTTCTCATGAAATTCCATAAATAATAATAAACCAAAAAAAATCTCGATATCAGATTTTAAACGACCTTTTCAAAAATTTATATAGAATTATGTTTTTATAAATTAATTTTATCTTGGATGCGGTGTGTCCAATGTGACAGACATAGCCTGGTCTCAATTGAAAGTTACTTCTAGCTATTATAACATTTTACACAATTCTTCACGTATATCCTATTACATGGAGGCATCTAATCGTCTAATATTTTATTCTGTACACCAATATTTATAAACAGGAAAAACATGTTCCAATGCTACTTAAAACCAATTTGAAGTATATTTTTAAAAAAATAATCAACTTGTTAATTACAATGTCTCCCATTAAATTATTTATGCCCATACAGTGAGCTAAGAGTCCAACTATTTTCATACACCGTCATCATCATCATCATCATCAACGAAAAATATTATAATTATCCAAAAATGCTTGCCTGATCATTACCGACTCTTTTGGTATTTTTTTTTTTGATTTTTTTTTTTGGTTTTCTTCAATGGTAAAATACTTATAAAGATCTCTGAAGTAATAAATACCTTGATTGTTAACCAACAAAAAATAATATTACACGAGGTATATGATAATTAGAAATTCAAAAGGTAGCAGCAGCAAAAAACAAAATAAAAAAGTTTAAAATTCTGTGAACAAGACAAAATTTATATAGGCGCGGGGTGACATTTTTTTTATACCTCAACGATGCGCTAAACAAGCGGTTTGCGGGCCAAAAAAAATGTGTCCACAATCATTTCTACTTGAATATCAAAAAGCTATTTATATAATATGTTGTGTGCGGTTACGAACCAACATTCGACTTGAATCACTTTCAAACTACTTTCATCAGAATGAACACTATTAGTACAATTTGGGTTAAATCTGAATAAATTTGATTGGAAACTGTTATAAATTTTTATAAATTGGATACGCTTTTAAAACAGAATCTTGTACTACTATTGTACATATTTCTACCTCGAAGTTCCTACTATTATGATTTTCCGCTAATTAGTTATAACATTTTTTATTGATTTAGCAGCTGCAGCACACGGTTGCTATATTGATGAAATAATAAACTGTAATAATTTATCAGACTGGTATACTAAATTGTCAAGTGTACATTCTCTACTAGATTAGACTTGAGATTTAATTTATATTTTATTCAATTTGCCAATCACTATACAGACCATAATTATAACAGTTTATAAAACTGTTATAATTTTTATTTTTTGGTATTACATAATACAAAATTAGGTTATCGCCAACAATATAACGGTCTTCAAAAATGTTCCGAAATACACGGCCTAATTTTAACATTATTCATTTTATAACACTTTTGATTTGTGTTCATTATATAATGACAGCATTTCAAATAAATTTATGTTAGAGGTTCAAGGATTGATTGCACATGGTTCAAGTGTATATAGAAACTTGGCTTGAATAAATTTATTTTAGAACACAAGTTCGAGTTTGACACGCCTGAATTATATACAACAGAAATACACGTACATTTGTCGTCTCTTGATCTCTTAAGATCAAGACGACGAAATTTTATTATTTTATTTATATAATACATACACATAAAAATATTCTTCAAGACGTTTTTTTTATTCTTATTATTATTTATAACAATAGGTAGTTTTGTTTATTTAAAAATCTATATTTTTGTAATTTTAATTTTATAATAACTTGCCACCATATTACGCTGTCTCTTGCGCCTGTCCATTGAATATGAATTTTATTATGATATTATGACTGTGTCCGAAACCTGTGATAAATATTTTTTAGGACAGAATTTTGACATTATTTGAGAATTATTCCCCTACATTCACAAATTTTTATTATGCCGTCCGAAATGTATAATAAATCTCCCCACCTCAAATGCCTCACCACGTTTAAACGTCAAATTTTTGTGAAAATGAACGCCATTATTCAGTCGTGTTTTTCTTGTAATAATAAATTCGTGTCGATATTTTTATAAAATAAAAACTAATTTAAATAAAGTTTTATTAATATTTATTATTATTTTTATTATAATAATTATTTTTATTAATACAAATTTTGTTGTGTTCTGTGTAAAATTGTGTTTGTGATAAATAAAAAAATAAATTTGAAAGTGACGTTGAATTTTTTTTACAATAAAATGGATCCAGAAATAGAAATGCAAAACCAAGCATCAAAATATTAAACCAAGCATCAAATTATTCATCAAAATATTTATATACAACTAAAACCTATATTAATTAGTTTAAAAAAATGGCTAATGCTGAAACAGCCCAAGTAATAGCACTACCATTACCTCCGGCCCAGTATGTGAATTTATTTATTTATCACAGAGGAAAATATACGTAAAAATTGTGCTACGCGACCTCCACCACCCATCCATGAAACATACTCTATGTTTGGCAATTCGTTTAACAACGATGACACTATAATCAGACCTCTTGAAAGTCAAGAGTTCAAGCGATTAAATCCACAGCATTGTGATCGACGGAAAGAATTAAAGAAGCCGAATCATTCGTTATTTGTAAATTTCTTGGACCTTACCAACCTACTCATTCACTACCCGGACAGCCCGAGGCGAACAGAAAAGGTATGAAGGACTCCTTTAGTTTATATAAATCATGATCATATTTCTAAAAGTATATTTCTTTTAGATTGAAGATTTAAATCTTCTATTCGTCTACATCCACCACCACCTGCTAAATGAATTTCGGCCACATCAGGCGCGTGAAACCTTTTGCGTCATTATGGAGATGCAAAAGAGGCAACGAGTTGAGACTGCTGAACGATTCCAAAGACATTTAGAGAAGGTGAGAGAGATTGTCAAAAATCCATTCGCAGCATTACCAGACAATATACATTTGGACAATAAACTCATGTTGCCTGATAATTTTCTCGATATGGATAACGATTCACAGAATAATGGGGCGGGTGAAGATGGGATTTATCCTCACGACAGACTTATGTGCAGTATTGTAGATGATTTACTCTTATAATTAAATTAATAACATTAAATATATCAAATTATAAAGCTTTTATTTATTAAAAAAATCATTTTTGTATATTTGAACTTTTATTTATTTTTATTTATCTTTTAATCATTTCATTTTATATTAATTCAGTGTGTGTGTTCATATATATTATATATATGCTCGTATGTATATAAATAGTATCATCCCGCCAAAAACATCATAAAATTTCGATCCATCCGCCATTTTATATGTATACAAATTTTTTTCTATTGCTCGGCCTACTACAACACAATGATATAAATTATTCGTACGGATCTGTCAAAAATTATGATAGCGATAGACTATAATAATTTGGGTGTCTTGGATTTTTGCATGCAAAAGTCAAAATTCTGTACTAAAAAATATTTATCACAGGTTTCGGACACAGTCTTAGTATACATATGCAGCATCTTATATATATATATACACACGTTTCTTACATATATCGCTATACTGTGCTATTGTATATTTATATATAGAAGAAAAGATCAATTTTTTATTATTATTGTAATTTAATTTTATTACAACTAAGGCTTTACCGCGGCCGTTTTTACCGACATTTAACAAATATTTGTTTATTGCTGTGTATTTATTATTAATGTATATTAAAATAATAAAATTAATTGTTGTTATTTATAGATGTGTTTTTACTATAAATGTTTTGTCGATATAGATATTGTATGTATAAGTATAGCGTATCTCTAAAATATATTTTATATATGAATCTTTTAATTTACATATAAAGACAAGACCACCTCACATCGATCGATTTATTGTGCGGTGTCATTTTATTCGGGGTAATTAGCGATCAGGTTCTAATAACCCCACACAAATAAAATTTAAATGTCGCTACTATTTTGCTAGCGTACCCACGAGCCACGATTCCGATAATAGAGAACTAGCTCCATGATCCAGCCATGATCAAGAGATCGCAGATTGGTAACTATACTACAGGCCAAAAGCTTTTGGTGATAAGTTTTTTTCAATTAAAATTTATTATTTTAAATATTAAATATCTCAACATTTTGCTGTTAACAGTAAAGGTTGGTTTATATTATCCGTTCCGTTCCGCACAGACACGTACCGGCACAGACAAAAAAAATATTGTTTCATACATTTTATATGGAAGTATTTATATTATCCGTACGTTTCCTTTCAGACACATACCGTACAGACAAATATTGTATAAAAGAATATTTGTCTGAAATGATACGTAAGCGAAAAAATACGAACAAAACGAAATAACTCGAACTCATAGTATCGTAACGTTTCATTATCCATCCATGCTGATGTATTTTGTATTTTTGTACATGAATTATTTTAGTTTGTTGCGATCGCCGATCAATCGATCATGCAACTGAATAGGTCGAAATATGTATGTATGGATATGTCGGTTACTTTCAGATAAATATTTTTATTTCAGATTTAAATTATTTTCAGATATGATTATTAATTAAACTTTTATGATTTCAACATTTTTATTAATTTTTACTATCAATATTACTCTTATAATACTGATATTATCAATTGATTAAATATTTTATTCTAAATATTTAATTTTATTTATTTTGTTTGTACTGTACGTAGTTGAGCGGTGACTGTACGTTGTTACGAATATATACGATCGACTTATCGAAATAATACGAATGAATGTCTGTACGGAAACGTACGGATAATATAAATACTTGATGTCTGTGTCGGTACGTGTCTGAAAGGATCTGAACGGATAATATAAACCAACCTTAAATATGAAAATTGTATTTAAAAAAAATGGTTTCTGATGTTAAATCTTCATATTAAAATCAAATTAATTTTTTATATCAAAAAAGCTTTCAGAAAGTATAAAAAAACTGGTAACTGGGAACTAACTAAGGAACTAATAACTTGGTCACGTAAAGCTAAATTTGATGGTTTAACCGTCATGTTAAACCCGATCGAGCTATTGTAGGGTTGGATAAATCGGAATATTCGGGAAACATGCCTAACATCTGGGAGATATGTGTAACATAAACTAACAAATGCATGGAATAAAACATCATCTGAAAAATATAATGAACTACTAAAGAGAGTGTCATTGCTCTATCGCGTAGTTATTCAAGCATGGGAATTGCAGATCAGTGACCGCTCAATTTAAGATAAGACATAAAAACATAAAAACGTATCTCTAAAACGTATTTGAGACAAAGCGAGGAGAAAAATTTAAAAACATTTATGGAGGTACTGGGACACGCAGATCTGCGCCTTTTTTGGGTTCGCTGATGACTTGCTCTTTCAGGAATTTCCACAAAAAAACGAAGTGATGTTAAGTCGGGTGATTTCGTTTTCCAGTACACTTTCCAGTAAATTCATCTACCAAGATAATCTCGGTTCAAGTGTGATACACGTGCATTTGCTGCATAATGCACTGGACACCCATCGTGCTGGAACACATGATCATCCTTTGTCGGATGGTTAAAAACAATGGTAATTTTTCCTGTTCCAAATTTTTGTATTCTTTTTCGATACCAAACGTGCAAATTTCACGGTCCCTTCGTTTTCTCTTCGCACAACCACAGTGCAGTGGACTTTCTACAGACCAATATTGCATGTGGTGTCGATTAATTTCTCTATGGTTCGTAAGGGTAGATTCATCTGAGAACAATACACGCATAAAAACTGTTCATAATTTTGTATTTTTCAATATATTCCAGAATCATTAGTAATTCCATTCATAATATTTCGGTTTCATTTTCTTCTACCATTTTTTGGAAACTGGTGTGCTGCACGATAAACGGAGCATGAGGATTGATGTCTATTATTGCTATTTCATCTAGCATCTCAATGCGATATGACACGCACTGACAGTGCCGCCATATATAATCGTAAGCTACTTAAGCTAATTAAGTCAATTATTGTGCTCTGCGGCAAAATTAACTTTGATTTCATCGCTAGTCCCAAATTTGCGCGTTTTATCAAGGACAAATTCAATTTAAACTGCGTCTCCAATACACTAATAACGACGACTTTGGAAGGCACTTACCTGGATCTCACTGAAAGATGCTAGTGGATTAAAATATTGAACTAGATTCGTGGTATCTTCCACGTGCCAAGCAATTTTCAATACTTATAGGCCTAATCTTGTATACATATATACCGAAACCAAACCGAATTAATTACCAAACCATTAAAAAACACAACAATATTTATCTAGCACTGTCGCAAGACAATTTTTCGTGTGTTTCTATTTGAGCGCATGGATCCTCCGTCGTTTTTGTTGTCGCGAGAATTTTTATTTTAATTTATTACTATTTTACGACCTAGCTCAGCTTCCACAATGTAAAGCACACGAAAAATAGTCTGGCGCTGATGCAAGATAATTTTTCGTGTGTTTTACTATATGTGTGCTTCAACTAAAACTTTGTTTCCAGAAATGTTAAAATTTTTGTTTATTATTTTGTGTTGATTATAGTATTGTTGTAAAGAGTTTTCCAATAAGGACTTGACAACTTAAATAAAATTCAAGCCATTTGAGATATCTCGAAAATTTTACTATTGGCTTGAAGTACAATCAAAAGAAACGATGGATTCGATGGAAACGGCCGCTATCTCACGTTCAATATTAGCTTTGAGCTCCTCTAACGACGCCGGGTTGTTAGCATAGACTAATGATTTAACGTAGGTCGCATAATAAAAAAGTCTAGCGGTATTAAATCACACGATCTAGGCGGCCAATCGATAGGACTATTTCTGGATATAACACGTTCATCGAATTAAGATTTCAATAAGTCGATTGTTAGACCATGTGTGGCATGTCCCACCGTCTTGTTGAAACCACATATCATTAATGTCTAGCTCATGCAATTGACCACTGAAATAATATTGCAAATTGTCTCTGTAGCGATCTCTATTGACTGTAACGTGACAGTCATTTTCATGAACGAAAAAAAACGGTCCAATCACACCACCAGCATGAAAACCACACCATACAGCTATTTTTTGTGGATGAAGTGGTGTTTCTTGGAGCACATGAGGGTCACATTCACATAACCAATAACGCATTATTCTGTTTGTTGACGAACCCGTTTAGCCAAAAATGCGCTTTACCAAAAATTGGAGTTAATGCTCATGAAGTTGCAGTCACCAACTCGGAATTTTTGTGGTAAATTTTAATTATTTGTAAACGTTGTTCGTTCGTGTACTGATGAAATGTTGTCTTTACTGAATGTTTTGACACTGACAGTTTGGTTATTTGTGTAAGGGTGCGTTCACAGTGAAAGTACATAGTTGTCAAATACTAAATAGAAAATCCGATTTATCGTTTTGACTACTATATATTACTCAAGCGATACTATCCAGTCAAAGTAAAGAAGTAGTAGAAACAGAAGAAACAGGTTTTGATCTTATTCCGGAAGTCATCAAATTGTACCAAAAATCATTGCTGTTATATCTTATCTATACGTAACGATATAGTTAAGATAATGACGTTATGCTGTAAACCAAAGCATTTTGAGCTGGACCCATAAATTAAAATTTCTCAAATTAATCAAATTAATTTTTACTCAAATCGATTTTTACAAACTGAATAATTTTCAAATAGAATTTGTTAGTACATATGTATATGCACTTATTGGAAATGCCTTCGTTGGCACAGTAAGTAGCATCCTTGCTATGTTATTCGAGACTCTCGGGTTGTGGCCAAAAATCATGCCTTGGTTTTTTATTGAAATTCAGGCCATTGCGCATACTTAATCGTGTTGAGGTTTAATCCAGCGGTATATCTTGACTAAAGAAATTTAGTCATTAAATTTAATTTTTTTTAAGATCTGCACCATTGTACGCTAGAGAACTTTAAATCAATCTCACATGTTGTTAGTGCTTTTTGTTGAACCAAATAAAACAAAACGTGAAATTACCTGCGACCCTCGCAATATGTTAAAATTAGAAATAAAAGAACTAAATTAATTGTCTGTTTCTTCCGGCGTACTACATGTTTCCCATATTGGCTCTTGGATTTTCATTAATTGAGTAACTGAACTCCAATGGAAAATGTGGAATTTTGGACAAACATGGACAGTCTGATAAATTAATATGAATTCAGCACAGGTTTATCTGAATATCGCTGAATGGAATATCAAACCTGTTTCAAACAGGCGTGGTCTGCCATATTGGTTTATATATTTAGAGCCCACACCGTTCATTTTACTATCCAAGAAAACATTTATTTATAGAAATAGAAATCTTTCGGCATAAACAAATATTATGCACTGCGTATTGTCTAGTATTGATGTAGGATACATTTTCGTGTATTTTACTATGTGGACGTATATCATAAAATTAATAATTTTAATAGAACAGTTTTTGTGTTTTATTTTTGACAGTTAATTTCTGTATAAGTTTTTATTTTGTACATGGTAATGTAATTTGTTGGCAAGTACCTACAATATTTAAGCTATTATGGTTGGAAACATGTGCTTCACAAGACCCTACCAGAAGTGCGTTACCAGAGCTAATTCCATGTTCTGTATTATTAGTAATATATGGAAACAAGCATAATCTTGTGTTTCCCTTATATATGTCTTCTCGGCTGTGGAAAAATTTGAGCTGTTGGGCTAAATTAGTGATGTGAAGAATCGAAACCGTGTGCGTCGCTCAAAAACAACTGAGAATATTGCTGTTGTAGCCCGTATAGTGTTGAAGAAAACCCAGGTTTGTCGATTCCTCGTCGATCTTTGGAATTACACATTCCACAAACGACATTACACCGTATTTTGCATAAAGACTTAGGTCTTAAAGTTTTTGAAGTTCAGTTAACACAACAACTCACGCCGGGCGATCACCATAAACGTATCTTTGCTGATTGGGTTGTTCAAATGCAGAATTGTCGTACTTGGGGCTCAGAAAATCCAAGAATGATTGTTGAAAATACTCGTTTTTTTATATATCAAAATGAAACCTCTTATTGGAAAACCCTTTATATCCATATAAACTTGAGATCATCAAGATGAAATATATCAGAATGACAAATTAAACCGTTCCTGTTGTTTGGCTAAGTGTTTTTCCAGGCTAATTGTTTCGATAATTGTTTGATAAAAATAATTGTTTAATCGCTGTTGGTCACTAAAATGGCCAAACCTCTGAGCTAATAGAATTTTTTACTAGGACAAACATCACAATTCTATATAGACGGGCGAAGTTTGTACTAAATCCCAAAAATGTTAACATGTGTAATTGAGAATCGTATTTTGTTCGGATGAACCGATAAATCTTTTAATTTAACCGATTATGTGACTTTTATTAAAACTCATATATAAATGTTATATATAGAATGTATAAACCGACTGTATATATCGAATAAATAAATTACAAAATAATGAAGTATATACCAAAATGTGTTAAGGTCTAACCTTTCTGAAAAATATTTCAATTTTGGAAAAAGTAGGGGATTAAGCGGGTTAGGACTACCAAGATTTCTTTGACTCTATGCTATCCGACAAATAGTTCTATTTTGGAGAAAAACGAGGTTTGGAACAACCAAATTTGGTATGATCTCATGTGAGTCGATTATATGATTCTTATAAATTTCCTTGGGAAAATGGTAAGTAGGTAACACCACAATGAAGCACATACCAAGGTGTCTTAAGGTTTTCGAATAATATGAAACCTTAAGAAATTTAATTGAAAATGAACAGTGTGTCTTTGACGCTAATTGAAAATCTCCCGCACGGCTTCGAGTCGTGTGACTATCTATAGTTACGCCACTTGTCCCTTAGGTTAATAATCATTAATCCGAAGCAACCACACATTTAAATATCTCTCTGTTTAATTTTCCAATCCGCACAATTAACCTATTATTAATGACCTAAATATTTGCCTATAGATACAAATTACTTAAACACAAAAAATCTGTCGCATACCAAATATTTGTCCTTGTTATGTTGTTATTATTTTAGTAAACAAAACTAAGTATGTATATATATACGTAAGCAAATTTCACAAAACCAAATACATTCAACTACTTATTAAATTAAAATAAGTAAGTACGAGTAAGTAGTTCTATATCCGATCTCGTTTACCTAAATACTCATCGTCGTACATTTTTATTTAAATTAATAATTATTCACACATTTAAAAGGTAAATAAATAAATAAACGAATAAATAACAAATAATAAATAAATAAAACACAATTAAATATATATTTACAACAACAACCAAATTATATTTATCTATTTATTTAAATAATTTGTTTAAAAAAAAAATAAAAAATTTATATTTGAAATTAATTTGTAACACAAAAATTTTATTTTTATTTGAATGGTGTGCTTCTCTGGTTCAGCTCTAATCCTTTTTTATTTAATTTTTTTTTGGTTTGGTTTGGTTTTTGGTTCTTACCTTTTTTATTCGCGCCGGTATATCCTTTTCTCTACAAAACTATTATTGATCCTTTTTTTTTTTGTTGTATTTCGTAATTTTATTATACATATAGTTTGGAGGATATAAATTGGTTTATTTATTTAGTGCTTTTCTGTACCTATATATATGATGTATTTTTGAGGAGATATCGTGAATTTAGGATGTGCTATATAAAAATTTACAAAGGGATGATGTACATGCGAGAACCGGAAATTTTAATAAATTGGCGCCTTTATTTTTTTTTAGCAATGTGATCAAATCCGTTGCCTTTGTATTATATATCATCTCTGTATACTAGCTCGGTCGTCTTCGATGTCGTAAATTATATCCTGGAAATAAATGATAAAAAGTTCTAATTAAATTATTCGAAAGAGATGCATAAAACTATTCAAGATAATCTAATTAGGTATATACATAAAAATGATGTCGAACTTTTTTTGTTTTGGGTAATTTATTAACACTAAAATAATTTATTCGACGAGCTAAGCAAAAATTATCTGTATAAAAGCAAGTTTTTGTGTTGCTAAATCAGCAAAGTTTATCTATCTATTAAATTATCAGAGTGCTCTGTACGTTCGAATCCTCATTAAATAGGTGGATTATCACCAATACACATATGAACAAAATTTTAATTGATATAATTCTCAAGAACCAATGCTCTTTGTATTTACATTAAAGTTGAAGAAAACATAACAAAAAATATATGTATTTATGTACATAGATGTGTATGCTCGTTATGTACATATAACCTTTAAAAAATCGATTCTTATGTACATATATACAAGCTTGTACATATGTATGTATATGTACATATTTATGCTTGGCTGAAATATACGCAGGCGCCATACATAAACCTCATATACGACAAGTACATAACTTTTTTAATGGTTTGAAATTATATTGAAAAAGCAGCATAAAATACATAGAAAAAAATAATATTCGTTCTTTTCTTTCATCTGTTCCATTTTTTAAGGTTCTTAAGACGATACGGGCTTGTTGTTGTATTATTGTATCTTATATGGCGTATCCAATAGAAGTGAGTCGTTGTAACGAGCGGAAATATATTTTAGGGGAAATTTACAGTGTTGTGTTGGTTTATACTTTATATGTATATATGTTAGATACGGGTGATATAATTAATAGTGAGTATGGGCACGTCTTAAAGAAAAATTATTAAAGTTGTGTTGTATTACGGTGAAAAGGGTTGATTGATAAAACATTATTTTGGCCAAATATTTCTGATACCAACTATAAAGTTTCACGATAAGCATATTACACACTTAACAACTATAAATTGTATCCGCCGGACCAAAAATAAAATAAAATTTAATTTGTTGAATAAGACATAATCTAAATTTAAGCGCGCAAACAACTATACCAATAGTTTTTTTTTTTTTTGACAATCTTATTTATTCACATAAAATTTTACAATGTACCTAGTCTATATAGACTAACAACATTTCTATTTTGACCTAAATTGCTAAATTGTGTTTAATTAAGGTATGCCCATTGGTTTTCCTTATGTTCTATTTACTGGTGTTACGTCCTTACGCTGACTTTAGTGCTAACTCAAAAGGTTTTACTCTTTTCAGTCTTCTCACTGCTTCCCTGTGGTCAAGTAGTTGGTTGGCCTCAACGTTCGGGTGATTCTGGAGCCTCATTTCATGCTTCCGTGCAGCATTATTTGCTTCTCTGGTGACAGTTTCCACTCTAAGGTCCCTGTGGAGGTCGCTATTACGTATATACCAGGGGGAATTTACAATATCCCTTAGCACCCTGTTTTGGAATCTTTAAACGATATCCATGTTGCTTGGTTTAGTACAACCCCACAGCTAGATTCCATACATCCAAATGGGCTTTAATATCTGCTTATATAGCATCTATTTATTGTTTATTGATAGCTTGGAGTTCCTTTCCATCAGCCAATACATCTTTCTATATTTGCGTCTGAGTTCTTCACTTTTTTACTTGACATGTACCTTCCATCTAAGTTTGGTATCTAGATTCATCCCTAGATATTTTGCTGAGTTAGCATGTGGTAATGGGACATTATTTAATACCACAGGCAAATGATTTATTTTTCTGTTGGTGTGGTCAACACGTATGAATTTTGTTTCATTTAACCTGACACGCCATTGCTTCGTCCATCGATAAATTTTGTTCGTTGCACTTTGAAGCTTATTGGTAGGTCCTTCTATGTTATCATCTACTACTAAAATAGCAGTGTCGTTTGCAAATGTGCCAATTGTGGTATTCTGAGATAATGGAATATCGCTTGTGAATAATAAATATAGAATGGGTCCTAAGACACTTCCTTGTGGCACTCCAGCTTTGATCTATTTAATTTCTGAGTATGATTGTTCCTGTTTAACACGAAAGTGTCGCTCTGTAATGTAGGATTTTAATATTTGGCAGAATTGTGAAGGTAGAATGTTCTAGAGTTTGTGCAGAAGACCTTCGTGCGAAACTTTGTCAAACGCCTGGGCCACGTCAAGGAAGACTGCTGAGCAGATTTTCTTTTCTTCGAGTGATCTTTCTATGATATATGTTATTCTATGAATTTGATCAATTGTAGAGTGTCTATCTCGAAATCCAAATTGATGTGTGGGGATTAATTCCTGCGAACTTCCATACATTTGGTACATATTTCATCCTGAAAGCTGCATTGAATAGAGTTGTTTATTTTTCAATGCAATTCTTCGATAGCTGTTTTAAGATTTTTCCTGTTATCAGGCGCTTTGTTAGAATTTACATTTATTTTTATTTCATTAGTCAATTCCGCAGGAGTGGTCAGAGCGATTTCTTGATCAATAGTTTCCTCTACTTCTTGGAATTCTTCTCTCTCTTGTACCTCATTAGGCTGAAAAATACTGTCTAAATGGTCAGCCAAAGCTTTTGCCTTTTCTTCATTGCTGGTGGCCCAATTCCCATTGCTTATTCTTATGGGTGGTATTAGAGTTATTGGTCTTTTCATTCGTTTGGTTGTCTTCCACAAAGAATAGTCAGTATCCTTTTCATATGTTAATGACTGTAGATATGAGTTTATTGTATCATTTTTAATGTACTGGATTTCCCTCCTGAGTCGCTGTGTCAGGTTATTCAGTTTGTTTTTATCTGCCAATAGTGATAGAGTTCTATTGTTTATTTATGATTCATTCATAAACAGAAGACGGACGGTGGAAATTGAATTGGATCCGGGACATTTAGGCTAGGTTAGGTTAGATATGAGTTTATTGTATAATTTTTAGGTTAGATATGAGGTGGCCGTCCTAATGGACTACCATAGACACAATTTGGTCCGTAGCTCTACCACATTTAAGTTACCTCCTCTTATCTCGTTGAACCATCCTGAGCTTACAAAGAAGCGTTGGAGGCCCTTGACATTGATTCTACTAAGATCCGTCAGGTCGTTCAAATGGCAAGTTCCCATAAATTTTACTCTGCTGTACGCTAGACTAGGACAGGTGTAGAGCAGATAGAGTATATTTTCTTGCTTCTGCTCATCACCACAACTATGGCAGAACTATGGTTAAGTTTAGACTAGATTTGCCTGGTTAATACACACGAACTAGTGTTACATCATCTGTCGATCTGGACTATCTTCGAACAATTTCCTCTAAGCCTATGAAGTTTTATGAATTCCGAGGGACGTGATTTTATATTTTGTGTTTCGTTTTTCGATTTGCATATAAACCCCATTAGTGCGTCATGAAATTGGAACACATTATATGTACATACATATATGGTTGACAAAAAATAAAGTTATGAATCTTACCGATCTTAATGGCGGTGGTGTATTGATTACTCTGAGGAAAATTTAATGAACTGTTGATGATTTAGAACGATTTGTTTTGGAATGTTATTAACAATAAAATAAAATTTTCAGAGCAAACCAATATGTTATGTGTATCAACATATACATATATGCTCCGTTTGCTAACTTTTTTGAAGCAGTTTACGACAGTGGCGGATATTTGTTGCTGGAGGGGTTTACAAATAGAAATAATTTTTTTTGGAAAAATTTCATCCGCAAATAATTTTTATTTTAATTCAAATTTAAATTAATTTCAGGATAACCATCGCGAACTTTGGCCATTGCATTGTCTATTGATACTGCTATCCAGATCTCGGTGAACTATTTAATAATACTTATGATCACCTTGAGTGGGCCATCTTTTCTTGCTTTGCAATCATTCCTTTACAGTTACTGAAACCTTTTCAACTACCAATTTATTTTCTGGTTAATTTTGACAATCAGTAATGATTTTTGACACAATGCGTCGCAACTTTGGTGTAAAGGACTGGACATCATTTTATTGATATACCCGAAAAATGTCTAACCATTTTTTCCGATAATATTTAGAAATGTCAGAAGGTTTAAAATGTGGTTTAGACATTTGTTAAGGTATATAGGTGATTTACTAGTTTTCATTGGCGTGGCTGAAGACTTAGGGAAAGATCAGTGGACTGACATTTTTCGAGTAAAACGAATGATGAATAAAATAAAATGATGTCCAGTCCTTTTCACCATAGTTGCGACGCATTTTGTATAATTTTAACTAGAATATTTAATTATTGTAATACATCTGCAGAAGGGCTCGGAATTATCGGGTATCGGGTACCCGGCTAACGATAAATTGCAGAAGTTTCTAACTTTATAGACCACCATTCAAACTTCGAAAATTAAATATTGGACCATTTTTAGATGCTCGCTAATAAAAAATTCAATATTAACAGATTTCAATCATTTAAATAAATCTTATCCATACTCATGTGTGATGATGGCAGAATGTGATATCAAACAAAGCATCTCACTTTTTGTTCATTTCATAATTGAGTAAGACCTTTCATTTGACGTCGAATATTTTTTAGTAGAACATCAAGATTTGGTAAAATTATAAAAATTACATTAATGCTGTCCATTGACCGGGATCATCAGCAATTATTCACGACAATATTTTATCCTTTTGCAACAATCAACCTTATAGTGTATTTGTGCTAGTGTGTATGCATTAGCACAATCTGAATATTTAGTAATTGTATGATGTGTGATGGTTAGTGCCTCTTCCAGAGGGTTAGTGCCATGGTCGACGTGTCGACAACTCGTCGACAATGCTATCAATGTAGACACCGTCGATAATGTAAATCAACCTCTAAAATGGTGATTTATTGAACTTGTTCAAAACTACTGTGATGAAATTTTTGTAGAGTGAATTTGATACTGTGATGGGACTATCAAAATTATATGTAGAAAGCTTTCATAAATGTTTCGGATTTATGTGTAATATCTGAAACTATCGAAAAGCTGTTAGGCATTTTATATAACAATATATGAATCAATAGACTTTGCTGGAAGGTTGTAGAAATCTAAAACTTTCCCAGTCGTATATCTGAAAATGCCAACTTATGATTAAAATCGCATACAACTTCTATCTTGGTAATGCTTTGGAAAGGATTTAACGGATTAGAATTTATTCAGCTTGTGAAACTCGATAAAAATCCAGTATATAATCCAATATACAATTTGTATTGTGAAATTTTATTTCACAAATATTCGTGGAGTTTTGTAAATTGGATTAAAAGATACAATGTTTTGTAAAAAATCACCTGGACCACAGATGCTAGATGGTGGATTAAAAATATTAATTTGGGTTATGTCATTGATATATCAAATGAAGCAGATTATTATAATCAAACTAGTGCTATACATTTTTTGATCAATTATGAAAATTATAAATTAAATATTAATTCGCAAGCCGTTTATATATTAAAAATTAAATTGAGATTAAGGTTTTAACGAGATATTATAAGAGGGCGATTTAAAATTAAATTGAATTTTAGAAATTTAAATTATTTTCAATTGCTAGTTTAGACGGCTCAAATAAATTCGCATTTGACAGAGAGTATTCTCTCCTGATGATCCTATTGATGAAATATTTGGTGAGCAACGAAAAATTAATCTCCTTGTAGACACGCTTATAACACAGATATATGGGAAAGCCGTATTTTCCGCATCGACAACCGCGTAGATGAATTGGCGTAGTCTATACCTCGCCAATCCCTGGCTTGTGCTCCATACAGAACAAACCCTCTCCCCCTTCTTTACAGTACTGGTTTATGAGAAAGCTAGCCTTCCAATATGTTTTTATTAAATTCATACACTATAGTTTCGAGTTTATTGCTTATGTATCATCTTTATTTGATAAAAGTCTTCAGAGGTTTTTTTCTGGTACTTGGAAGATTTCCGTATAATCAACCTAATTTTCAGGTCGGATAAAACGAACGTGTGCTTACAGTGTATCCTATACATGCATATACGGATAACTAATATAATTTTCATATAATTTCTCGGATCAGACTATAATTTTACATCTTTCTAGTACCTAAGAATTAAGTTCACGCCAGATGAATTAAATTTTCAAATATTTTGGTATCACGTCAGATGTATATGGGAAAGCTGCGTACAAATTGAAAATTATATTATTCATGACCTGAATTCCGTAAAATTATGTAGAAAAAAATTTCAACATACGCAGCTAGTGTTTGTTGCGAACAAAAAGACATCCTACCATACAATATGTGAATGAATATAAATAGATAAATTATTTTCCCGCTACTGTAAATCCCCTTATTATTCTAACTATTATTAGTTTATATTCTTTATTTATAGTACTACAATCATTACTATTATTATTTGATTGCAAAATGACAAACCGATTTTTTTTATGTATATGTACGATGGTATGTATACATATATTATATGTAGAGCAGTGAATATAGATATATTGAGGGTAAAAACTATTTTATAAAATAAACTATACAACTATTAAACTATTATGTATACTATACACAATAAAAAATAAAATAATAAAAAAGGCAGGCATTAAGTAAATAAAAATTACGGATATTTACGTTTATAAAAGCAATTCGAATTTATATCGGGGACTATGATGACGGGTATTTAATATATAGACAGATATTTAAGACTGTAGGCAGAAATTTAGTAACTTTCATTCATGAAATAAGCCAAGTATATGGTTCATATCAGTAAAATTTAGGGATGAAATGAAATTCGTAGTCGAAGCCAAGGTTAACTCAAAAACAGTCTAAGAATATAATTATGCATCCCATTTTGGCTCGAACAAAAAATGCTTATCTTGCAGAATATTTCATTGAGTTGGAAAAGTATAGTGTCAATAAAATTATTATCACACGTACGTAGTAAGGATAAAGTATTTCTTATAGATTTTGCTTTTTTGACTTGCTTTTATGTCCCCTGAATCCAAATAGACTATTTTTGAAAAATTTCTGTATGTGCGGATGTGAATGGTTTTTCTGTCAAAGAAAACTTAAAATATACTTCAGATGTTTAAAATTATTTTTATTTATATATGTAACATGAGTGTTCACATATCAACAAAAAATGTTCATCCAAAAATATTTAAAATTGGAATTTAATTTGACAAGTCTTCATGTAGTTTTAGAAATAGATTAGAGGATAGAAAATTTTATAAAAAATCGCCTGATCTCGCCTTTTTCACAGATGCTAGTTTTAACGGCTCTAATAAATTCACGTTTGACAGAGAGTAATTGCCTCATGATAATCATGAGATATTGGTTGAGCAACGAAAGGGTAACCTCCATGTAGACACGATTATGTGATAAAGTCATGTGATCCGCGCATATCAAAATAATTTTGTGTTCCGTGAAGGATGTATTTAATGGTTAAAATTTGACAATTACAATTTTTAGAGAACCAAGTATTCTGCAAAATAATTTACAAACCATTAAATAATTTATTAAATAGAGAAATGTAGTTTGGGCGCCCGCGAGTTAATCTCACTTAAGGTTCCGAGTTAAATTATAACTCTAAGATTTAAAATGGCTGACACTAATAATTGTCTATAACTCTATAAAACGCACAAATAGTTTTTAGTTGAATGTTTTGCGAACTCTAAAAAGTTTTCATCAAATTTGTTTCGAAAAGCAGTTTGGCTCTGCTATGTTCTTGCAAAATTCCATACTCGTATTTCAGTTCACAATATTCGAATTTTCAACATATTGTGTTGATGGTTTTAACAAAATTGAACTTTTGATTTGAATTCCGAATTTTTTTCGGAGTTACAAATTTATTAAAAAATTTGGAGTTCCATATTTAGTAATTTAAATCTAATTTATTTATGTTTTCAAGCATACCATATCTAATTAAAGATCGATTTAATTCTAATTTCGGAATACATTTCGGAATTAACCATTACGTGTCGTATTAACACTTATACGAGTATTACTTAGGTGTTGGTGTTTTTAATACGGATATAAATATCCCTAGATTAATTTAAAATCTTGCAAATTAGCACTCCGAATTTTTTTCTTCATAATTTCGGAGTTAACTTATAATTTATATATTCCAGAGGTACACATTATCGAGAATTGAATCTAATTTGTCAGCTTCATATAATCATCTCTTCTCAAAAACTAAATCATTTCGTTTAAAAATTGGAATAATATTTAACTTTTTCGGAGTTGACAGCATTCGTAATTTGAATATGTTTTGATAATTATAATATGACAGCGGGAGTTTAAATTCTACCAATTTCTATTTGATGTTTGATGTATTCTATCCGTAGGTCCCTGTTAAGGTCTTCATTTCTTGTTTCCCACGGAGCATTTACGATGCTACGAAGAACCTTGTTTTGAAACGTCTGTATCATTTTGCTTTGGTTTGTTTACTTGGTACATCCCCAGAGTCGAATACCGTAAGTCCATATCGGCTTCAGTATTTGCCGATATAGCAGCAGCTTGTTGTGAGTTGTAAGCTCACAGTCTCTAAATATATGAGCCAATTCATTTTTCTGAACTTTATGTTAAGTTTTTCTTTTTCTTTTTAACATGCTCTCTCCACTTAAGCTTGGGATCGAGGGTCATGCCAATGTATTTAGCTGTGTTTGCATGTGGCATCTGTCGTGAGTTAATTTCTATCGGTAGATGGTAGGCCTTTTGACATGTAATGTTAATATGCGTGAATTTGATCTCATTAAGCTTGATGCGCCAATTTTTTGTCCAGTTACAAACCGAATTGGCAATCTTCTGGAGTTTGCACGTTGCATCATTTGTGGTTGGTAAATCCTTTGCACCCAGTAAATACAGGATAGGTCCTAAGACACTCTCTTGTGGGATATTCTTTAGTCCGGAGTATTTATCCTCATGTTTCACACGAAAACGTCTACTGGCTAAATAAAATTTTAGTATGGCATAGAATTGCCTCGGCAGATAACTATGCAGCTTGCATTCCAAACCACTGTGCTAAACTTTATCGAATACTTGGTCGACGTCCAGGAATATGCTTTTGCATACTTTTTTACGTTATAACGTTCATTCAATTATGTTGGTGATTCTATGAACCTGTTCAATTATAGAATGCTTTTCTCCGAATTCAAATTTATGTGGAGAAATTAGTTGTCGGTCCACAATTATTTGTGTAAGTCGCTTTAGTAATAATTTTTCAAATTTTTTTTGACATAATTGGCCTGTCCAGTTTTTAGTCGTTAGGTGGTGTACCAGGTATTACATCTGCTATTTTCCATTGCCGTGGAACATATTTTAACCGGAAAGTTGCATTGTCACTCCTGGTGCTTTTTTACATTCATGTTCCTTTTCACTTTTTCTTTTTCATCAGTTAGGCTAACTAAATATTTGTTGAATGATTCATTTTTAACTTCTTTAATAAGGAATTTCTTATTTTGGATAATGGGGTGGCTTCCAAAAGCAGCATATTGAATTGTTTCATTTAGTTGTTCTAATTGGTGAAAATTTCTTATCGGTACCTGTAGATTGATTTTTTCCTCCATTAATTTACAAAAGATTAATTCCCAGTTTGTTTTTTGAATTGGTTAATCTGGGTGCACTTTCCCTTCGAATTACCGTTTCACCGACTGATAACCGGTGTGTGATCCAATACTAGAGAATTGTTGTTTTCAATGTTGTTGTAGTTCTGAGATATCTTGCTACATAAAAGTCTATTACGTCCGGAACTTAACCTTCTTCTTTGAGCCGGTATGTTGAGCAACCACCAGAGGAAAATTCACATTTTAATGTCTGCTCTGCTTGAAACTGTTTATAAGTAGGGAAGGAGAGATGTATGTATGTATAATTCTGTTTATATATTGTATTTGAAGGTTATAAGTCGTAATTTTTTATGGCACCAGTTTTGTTTTTTATTTTTTTGAATTTTGTGCGGCTCGGGTTTCAGCCTAATTTTTAATTAAAAATAGAATTTCATTTAATTTATGTTATTAAATCAAAAAGAAATCAGGGCATTATTCTTTTTTTGGTTTTTCAACATTTTCTCTGGCGAAAACATTGCCTTGAATTTTTTTTTGAATGAACTTAATTTAAAATGAACGGTCCTATGAAACGCTTTCATCAGGCAGTTGAGGTTCGACTTGTTTGAACTCGTTAGGAATGACATCTAAGAATTGGAAGCAATTTTCTAGGTTTATTTCTCTGGCACCTGATTTACATAGTATTAAGGTAGATACATTTGTTTCATGTAGGTTACAAGTTTCATCGAGGATTGTTCCATCCGAAGTTTTTGAGAAAAAGACTTCTTTTGGCCCCACTCAAATTTTTTTATTTTTTTAGTTAAACATTATCGAGAATTGAATTTATTTGGTCAGTTTCAAATAATCATATCTTATCATAAACTAATTCATATATTCGAGTAAAAATCGGAATAATATTTAACTTTTTGGGGGTTGACAGCATTTGGACTTCGAAAATATTTTGATAATTATAATATGACAGCAGGAGTTTAAACTCTACCAATTATCAGAATATTGATTTGAACTCGGTTTGAAAAAAATATTTTAAAATTCTCGGGCCTGACCATAAACTTTAAATTTCAGAGTAAAGTTTCCTGGACCCTTACGCTCTTTAAATACTGCAAAGCAGTGCATATATGCTAAAATTTAAGTTCATAGCTTCGGTGATTTTTGAGCTAAAACTGGTACACAGACAAAATGGGGGCCTTTATTAATTTACATATTGTATTGAAGATGGTGAGTTATTGATCAGAAGTTGAATTTAAAACAATTTACAACAATATGTTACGCAAAGTGATAACATTCGAATTAGGTTATAGGTAGTGAAAGAGGGATGTATCCATGTATATAATTCAGTTTATTTATGGTATTTGACGGTTATCTGTAAAAGAACGGCGTGTGCAAGAGTTTCAGTGACTTTACTTTTCCGCAGTCGGATTTTTTTCTGCACCAGTCTGTTTTTTTTTTTGAATTTTGTACGGCTCGGGTTTCAGCTTAACCATTAATTAATATTTGGGTCCACAACCGACAAGGTTAGGAGTGAAATCTAAGAAATAAAAGAACAAGCGATTCACATATATTTATAGAATCCAATTGGTGATAACAGTTTCATAAAAATCATATCATAAATATTTATTCTGATACATATTTTGTGCTTTTAAGTCGATCAAGCTTTTTTTGAGAGTGAAAAATAATAGAGTTTTTGGGACAATATGTGGCACTCGAATTTTCTCTAAAAAAAATTCCTAGAATTTCAATTAATTAATTTTATTAAATTAAAAAGAAATCAGGGAACATTTTCTCTGACGTTTTGAAAAACTTAAGTCATACATTCATTGGCAAATGTTGTTGGAGGTGGAAAAGTATAACGCTAATAATTTTTTTAATGACTATGAGTAATAACAATTTTTTGAAAAACAGTGTTTGAATACTGACTTATACTGAATTTGCTTATACTGTAGTATAACATGACTTGTATAGCAAGCGGAAAATGATGACAACGGATTAGAACCGTTGATGAGATTTGTTTGTCTTATTGGTTCACGGGTCTTGGCAAAAAATAAAGTAATTAAAAGAGATAACGTGCCCTCTTCCAACAGTTATTTAGCAAATTTATTAAATTCTGTGTAACATTGTATATAGAAAATAATCTAATAATGCGATGGCAAAATAAAATATTTGATCAGTTAACAAGCCATTTAATTGAAACTTATCCATTTTATCACTGGATGTTAGGCTCCGCGTATCTCTATAAACGCGTATACCGCAAAATCAATGAACTATTTATATGTCATTATAAAAATTCTCGCAATAATCCAATTAATCATTTAATTAACATATAATGTTATTTATTGTATATATATATACACGAAAAAGCGTAAATAATCTAATTAAATATTTAATCAGGCAAATATTTTATTTATTTATTATAATAATTATTTAAACTCTGATTTTTATATATATATATATATATATATATATATATATATATATATATATATATATATATATATATATATATATATATATATATATATTTAATTCATTAAGTTATTACTAATTTTGTATATATTTTCATGTTTTTGTTGGAACCAACCAACCATCTCTTTGATAGTTGCGCTTATCATTAACATAATCTACAATGTTTCTGGGTTTTGTGTATATCTGGTATAAGTACAAACGTAAAAAATTGATTTTTATTAATAACAAAATAATATATTTCTTGTTCTATATAAATTTAGATTTGTGTGAAAAATATATTGATTTTAATTGTATATAGGTATAAAAAAAAATACAAAATGCGATAACAACGATAATCTTGTATATATTATGTTCAATGTTCTTATCACTATACATATCGTAAAATTATTTCTTATCGCACTATATACGTATAGTTATCATTATGGAAAATCAAATAAACATCTCTTATATGTATGTATACATATATTGGGAAAGGGGTTGTAATGCATTAACAATCGCGACATTATTGCGATATATAATTAAATAGTGCGGTATCCGCGCGAGTTAGTCACAGACTTTTGCCGCATCGCGCGCGGTAATATATTAATCAACACAAATTACTGATCTGTATCAATACAATCCATTCATATATGTACATTTTGTATATTTTATATATGAACAAACAATGGACAAATATTATTATTATTATTATTATTATTATAACATATTGTGTACAAAAGTTGCAAGTCATTTTACATATTTAGAGGTAACAAACATTGACGCGAGCGCGCGCACTGTATTTAAATTAAAGTGGCCACGTGTATTGTCTATTTTGTATATTTAATTCTCTATGTCAATATAAAATAAACTAAATAGTAATTTGAATTGGGAAGATGGTTCTTTGCTATATCTATATATAAACATACATATTAAATAATTAAATTTAACAAATCATCAAAAATAATAAAAAAAAAACTTGGGTGATATATTGGTCTATTGTTCAATCAATTACGAACTAACCAGGTGAACATTTTCTACAAGTCATGTACGTTATTTGACTATATTCAACAACTATAAGGGCGAGTCACATTAAATTAATAAAAAACGCGCAGATGAAAGTTTTTTTTGTTGCTAAATTTGTAGGACAATTTACCGTACGCGGACTCGTATATATACATATATATAAATCAATTACCCATCTCTTAAAAAATAAATGTCCGAATATACTAAATGCACTTTCTTTAAACATTTTTATTTTATATAACCGCACAACCATAACTTCTTCAGAAGCAATTCCATCAATTTAAAAATATCGAAAAAAAAAAAATTATTATTAAATTAAGAAGACGACGATGAAAGAAAACTGTTTATTCACCTCAATTAACAGAAGCTAAGACGAGATGACAACAACATCACAAAGAACTAAAATTGAAATATACTGTATGTAAATGAATTTTAACACCTTTTAATATATTTTATTATTAAAGAAATATTTCTTTTATTTTATACTTTGTGGTATAACATTTTTTTTTTTGATTAGCATTTTGATATCAAAAATATTTTTGTCTGATTATATTAGAATATTTATGGTAGTTGCGTTAATGATACCGCCAGCTCCAATGTCTGGCTAGTTTCGATATTAATGACTTTTTTGTAGTTATAGCCGGAAATTAATTATTATTAACACACATTACAGTTTTGTAAAGACCATTGCTGGCCCCGTACTGTGTCAACAATCTGGCTCCACCGGTTTCGATTCTGAGCTTGGACTTCATACTGTCCTAGATAATCTGAAGAAGCTATGTTGTTCTCTACTCCGTGGAGCCATCGTCAAATCATCAAATTTTATAGGTAGAATTGCCAAGTGCTACCATAGTAAAATACATGATAAATTGTCTAGCATTGATTCAAGACATATTTTCATGTGTTTTACTTTGTGAGCGCTTAGAAAGGATGACTAAAATTTGGTATCGAGAAATTTTAATATATTTTTTATTATTATTGTAAGAAATTTATTTTCCGTACTGTTTTGGTTATTTTTTGGAAAATTGATAATTTTACCATCATTGTTTTTTAAATTTTTACGGATTATGGGTTCTCCGGGCCCTGCGACCAGCATTAAATAAAGGGTTCGTAGCAAATTTCTACCAAAAATTAATTTTCCACGAAAAATTGTCTGGTATTTACACAAGACTATTTTTCGTGTGTTTTACTATGGGAGTGTGTAGAAATATTAACTAAAATTTGGTATCTTATGAAAATAATATTTTCAAAATACTGATACTTGTACTGAGGCTCCAGTCTCTAGTAGTTTGTTTTGATTTAATTCGATTTCCTTTTGTAGCCTGCCTCGAGTCAGATTCTATACTAGGTTAGAAGCTAATTCCCCCGATCCAACCATCACAGCTTCAATCACTGCACTATTTGCTCGGTATAATTCGAGTGATATGCCGAATTTCTATAAATCGTTTTAATTTATCGATTGGAAATTCAAAATTTGAAAAATATCCGAAAATTCTACTTAGTTAACTTTCTCTAAATCAGTGAATTTTTAAAAATTATTAAAACCTTCGAATTTTTAACTTTATTTTCAGAATTGTATCTCAAATCCAATTTTTAAAATTTAAAAATTTTAATTTTTTTGGTTGTTGTAATTCGAAATGTAAATTTAAATATGTGGAAATATTAAAATTTCTAAATGTAAATTTTTTTTAATTTGCCATGCCACGAGATAATTTGTTTTTTTTTATTTCATTACCAGCTTATAAAAATTATAATAGAAATTACGTAACAATATAACAGTATAGTAAGATAAGTGTACCATTGGGTCGATAACTTTAGTTTGGTTAAGCCAAATTCGAATATCGATTGGTAAATTGTTAAAAATTATTTGCGAAACAATAGATATGATATGACCGAAGAACGAACCAATATGACCGAAGAACGTACAATTTTCTATCGCCCAATAATAGTTTAGTTTTTAACACTTGAATGTACGGTTTCCAATTTAAATCTCTACCTATTAAAAACACCAAGATATCGAAATTAATTGTCTGGATTAACTATAATTAGTCATTTGGGGGCATTATATGTAACCGTTGCATTCAAAAGAATGATATTTTGTCTAATGCGCTGATTGAGTCTCTCTAAAATGTAATAAATTCGTTTTCTGGCTTAATACAAAATTATGAGCTTTTACCCATACAGACAAGATATGTAAGTCATGATACTATTTGAGTGATGTTGTCTGGTAAACTGGGATTAGCGTATGTAAATGAGGAAACATCAGCAAAAGCAGTGGGAGACCCACTAAATTGCTGTCTAAATATACCGTTTACATATACACCAAAAATAATAGAGGCCTTAAAACTGAGCCCTGTCGAACTCCTACATTAATTGATGATTTACTCGTACTACTTGGGTTCGTTCATTCAAGTACGAGTGCAACCAATTATGACTTTACGTCTGAAGCCACAACGATACATTTTTCTTAAAAACACATCATGTTTCACTCGGTCAAAGGCCTTTGTGAGATCTATAAAGAGTGCCGATACTTTTAATCATTGTAGATTAACCGTGTCACACAACATCAGGCTATATCTTTTTAATCTTATGTCGTTTGTATGATTTTTAGCAAGGAGACAAATTTTGTTTCTTATGGGGATTCGTCTCAGTAAATCATCAGATATCCAGGGCATCAATTTCATTGATCGTTTATTAACCGACTTAAATGTAGTACATTTATTGAGATGACCTTAAAAATTGTTATTAAAATTGTCATAGGCCTTAGAGGCTCCTGATAATTTAATTTCACTTAAACAGTGGTCTTGAGGAAGAAACTTGAGGAAAATATATTTGATCAAGTTTATGCAACACGTGATCAATATACATGTAGCTGTTGTATCTGTCATTCGTGTTGGTTCAGAAATATTAGCTAAGCCATGTATTAGCTAAGTCAGCCAAAAGCCTGTTGAATTCCTTGATGAATCTGGAAATATCGGTATACCCAACTCGATAAATACATGCAATGCAAACTAATATCGAATTTAAATTAAAGGTAATACCGACAGCATTAAATGTTTCGAAGACTCCTAGGTTAAACCGTTTACAATTCAAACTATCTTGCCAACCACCTTTGAAGCATAGGTACGTATATGAACATCTTGCTCGTCGCGATTGTGAAAAAAAAAATCAATAAATTAGTTTGATATTGGGGCCGAACAGTAAAACGAGCCCTTAGGCCCGGGTCCCTATGATTCGACCCCGTGTATAGTGAAAAATTTACTTACAATTTTCAAGAAACACTTTGTTTTCAAAAATTTTGGAATTACATTTAAATTTAAATATTCGTTTAATTCCAAAATCAATCTTACTAATGATTAGTAGGAACCATTAGTTTAAAATTCGATATTTGAATTAAAATGTTCAAAATTCGATAGAATTTTATTTTCCAAATTCTAAAATTTAAAATTTATTTTTAGATTATATCGAAACCTTATAAATTGACAGATACTAAATTCGGGAATTCGCATATTTTCTGTTGAATTGATTAGTTCAGAATTATAAATATACATATGTACATACTTATGTACAAATACGAAATTTAAAAGATTTATTATTTTTAAAATTAGAATTTTATATATATGGTATCAAAATAGCGATAAAAATTTAATAAATTTGAGAGATAAAAAATTCGAAATTCTCGAAATTCGACTTAAATTCATATTAAAAATCGATAGTTTTAGTTTGCTATTTGTAAATTGTGGGTATAAATTCGGTAATGATCAGGAACTTTAGAAAATTTCTAAAATTCAATAAAAAATTTAAGATTTTAAAGATATTAAAAAGATTTGAAAATCCATAATACGGAATTTTCAGAGGCTTAGCCATTATATATATAGTGACCAAAATATTCGAAAAAATTATAAATCATGCTTTCGAAATCTGTATGTGCTCTTCGATAAATCACTTTATCACTTGATAAATTCAAATTGAGGAAACATTACGCAGTGTTCCAGTCATTTCTGAAGCGGTTTTATTTTTCATTCCTGCAGTGTATACATTTCTTCTATAGCTGTTCTCAAGTTTATATGGATATATAAGCCATAAATGAAACTCCAAACATGGACTACGCATATTCCACTTAATATCTGACATATATAGGGAAATTACAAACCGTCACAGAAAATAATTTCGCGTTACATCTAGAATTTTGAGCGATATAATATATAAAATTATGTAAACTAAACGCATAGCTAAAATTAAACCTTTTAATCAAGTGTAACCTTCCATCGACTAATTAACGAATTCAAGAATCATAGAGGACAGCCATTCATATACTTTACGATCTTGATGTCGGAAATATGGTTTTCTGAAAATTCATTTTCTACCACGTGTTGAGGACCTGAAATCGACAAATATTTTTAATTTAGATGTTAAACAAATAATATACTATAATGAAGCCAATCGCATACCAGAATCCGTGTAAATGGTATAAATAACCCTAACATCAATAGGTTGGCATCTTTTAATTTTCATTATTTTACCGGATAGCATTTTTATTCTAATATTTAACCAATGAATTCTAGTCTAACGGATATAAACTCAGATTTACCGAAAAATTGCGTTTGAGGTACATTAGCGCGATTAATTGGACTTCATATCAAAGGCAAAGAAATCATGTAACTAGTTTGATCAGAAAAGCAAAAAGTTGCTTTTTGCAACATCATCTTAATCCTGATCAACCTAGCAAGAAATTTTGGAAGAAAATCAAAAACTTGGAGCTCGATAAACGTAAATCTGATAGTACGATATGTTTCACAGCAAATGAATTGAATAGTCACTTTTCGCACGATTATGTTCTCTCGGTTCCGAAGTCAAATAAAGAAACTGCTTATCCAATTCCGACTAATGTAGCACCAATAGAATTTTCTTTTAATTGCGTTGGCCATTTAGAATTTCTTTCAGCCCTGGGTTCTGTCACTTCAAATGCAATTGGATTTGATGAAATTCCACTCAGATTTATTAGGATTCTTTTACCAATTATTGAAACTCAAATTTTGTTTATTTACAATAACATCATAACGACATCCAAATTTCCCCTTTCTTGGAAACATGCTAAAATCATTCCACTAAATAAAGTTAATCATCCTAAAACCCTGTCAGATTATCGGCCAATAAGTATCCTTCCCGCTCTATCGAAAGTCTTTGAAAAAATTTTACAAGTTCAAATAACTACGTTTATTGAAAAATATAATCTCATCGATAAACACCAATCAGCTTATAGGAAAATCATAGTACCAGTAGTGCTGTTCTGAAAATCTCAGACGATATTCTTAGATAATAATACGTAATAATAGAGCAATAATACGTTTTCAAACATTCAGATGCGAAATTCAGGTGTACCCCAAGGTTACGTGCTCGGGCCAGTATTGTTTACTCTATATATCAATGATATTGTAAAATCTATTAAGCACTGTGAATATCATATATATGCCGACGACGTTCAGCTTTATGTTAGTGGCAGACACGCAGATATCAAGAACGTTTTTAATTTTATGAATGCTGACCTTCAGAATGTCTTTTTGTGGAGCGCGAATAATGGATTACTCTTGAATGCTCAAAAGACGCAAGCTATTGGTCTAGGATTGCAGGGGAGACTCTTCCCTGAAACTCTGAAACTATCTATTGGTAATACCGTATTGAACTTCTCTCATGTTGTTAAGGATTTAGGGCTCTATTTAGATGAACAGTTGTCTTGGTCATATCACGTAGACAATACTTGTAAAAGGATTAACTTTTTGTTGCGGAAGTTATGGACCAGCACCGCTTTTGCGAATTCAAAATTTAGAAAGAAAATGTTTAATGCTTATTTGCTTCCTCACTTCGTATTTTGTGCCAGTACATTGTATAGTATGGATGACTTCGTTTTCAAGAAACTTCGTCGCATGTTTCATGCTTGTATTCGTTATGTGTTTGATCTGAGGAAGTTTGACCATCTATCCAGCTATAAGAATTTGATTTTAGGCTGTTCTTTTGAGGAATTTTTTGAAATTCAAATTCTCAAAACAATTCATTTTATTTTAAAAACATCACAACCGAAGTACTTATCAGAAAAATTAATACCTTTGTCTTCTAACCGGTTGAATAATATTACATTGCCTCGCAACAGAATTAAGCGTTTTAATAAGTCATTTTTTGTTCGTGGTGTTCGCCTATGGAATTCTCTCCCCGCTCATGTCAAGGCTTGTTCTTCGTCCAGTGCCCTCAGGAAAAAATTGCTAATAAACTTTATGAATTAGGTTAAATAAATACAAAGTGTTAGTATTTTAGTATGTTTGGTTTAGTTTTAGGTTAAGCTTAAATATTTTTATTTTTAATGTTTAATTTTTCTAACACATACAAAAAAGTTGTAAAACTTAAATGTGTATTGAATGATTAAAATAAATAAAATAAATAAATAAATAAATATTTAGGACTGTTCGGGCCAGTTCTTATAAGCGGCCATCTTAACGTAAATTGTTCGAGTATATCTAATTTAAAGCAAAAAAAATTAATCTTTTTTTAAAATTTGCTTAATTTGGATAATAAGTTAGTAAAAAAATTACTTTCTCATAACTCAATAGTTACTGCTGACAATAAAAATTCGTTATAACGCGACTTTTATTATATATTTACACTCACTATTGGACAGGTTCAGGATGAATGTCATATACATATTTAGGTATAATTTAACTTGAATAATATTTAAATATTAGTTTAATAAATACATTTATTTCACTAAAATTCACGATAAACATAAATTAATCAAACAAAATAATTATTTAACCAATCTCGTCAATGTATTGAAATTGACATTTCGATAGAACCGTAAACGTAATAGAAATATTAAAAAAAGGCCGGTTTTACGCATGAAATAAAATCAATCTAAGGATATTTATCGTAGAAGAAGTCACGCGAATTATTTGTATGAACTTAATTTAATTTTAATAATTTTTGTTGTTAATTTAGTTTGTAAATTATAATCAGTTGTATGTAATAAATATAATAATATAATATTCTAACTGTAAAATATATATTCGGATTTGAATAGAGGAACAAACCAGTGGATTTATCGCAATTTAAATTTACACAATAATTAAGGTTGGTTTCCAATTATGCATATTATCTATAGTAGTGCACTGGTTCGCAATCTGTGTTCCATGGAACTTCTGTGCCGCAAATAGGTTTTGGTATAGCGAAACATGAATTTTGATTCAGTTTAGAATTAGAACTACATATTATATTAATACATATGTGCTCCATTAAACTGAATTTTGAATTCTAAAGCCAAACGCCATAATTATGTTGTGGTTTAGAGTTATGGTATAACTTGAATTCGTCAACTCAAATTATATATAAATCCACTCTAACCATCATAATATTCATCGAATTATCAAAATCATTATCATAACGATTGATCAATAAACTCCAAAAACCGATTTTTATTTATTTTTATTATATAAATTTGTGTACCCAATTGATTATCCACTAATAATAATAATAACAGTGTTAAAGGCCATTACTGGCCCCTTACTGAATCAACAATCTGGCTCCAACGGTTTCGATCCTGAGCTTGGTCTTCATACTGTCTTAGACAATCTGAAGAGGCCAAGTCGTTCTCTACATCGTGGAGCCATCGTCGCCTGCAACGACCTCTGCGCCTACCATATGGTGGCTCTCCTTTCAGAGATCGCTGCACAATTCGTTCCGGATCAGCACGCAGAACGTGACCGAGCCAGCGTACTCGCTGAGATCTAACTTCATGTACAATATCGGGGATCTTCATCAGATCTCTGATCTAGAAATTGTACAGAGCTCGGTATGTACCATCTATTTCGCGTTTAGGGCCGTAAATCACACGCATGATTCTTCTCTCAAATGTAAGGAGCCATCTCTCGTACTCATCCGTCAGCGCCCAACTTTCACATCCAAACATAACAACGGGCCTGATCAACGCTTTGTAAAGCTTCAGCTTCACGGCACTTGATAAGTGTTTAGATTTTAGCAGTGGCCTTAGAGGATACAAAGAACGACTGCCAGCTGCCAGCCGCACTTTAATATCCTCACCCACACTGTTATCGTGAGTGATAAGAGAGCCCAAATATTTGAACCTCCTCACTCCCTCAAACGTGTGGTGGCCACTACTAAAATCTGGTGTGCCATTGTCTCTAAAACCAGAGATCAGGTATTTCGTTTTGGACTCATTGATCTGGAGTCCAACAGAAGCTGAAAACTCTACAAGCGGATCAAGTATTTCTTTCACTCCGTTGTTATTCAGTCCAATCACGCATATGTCATCTGCATATGCAAGCACTTGATTGGACTGGCGATATAAGATGTTACGCTGAGGTGTTTCAGTTTTACGAAAGATGTACTCCAACATGAGATTAAAGAGTATCGGGGACAGAGCATCTCCCTGCCGAACACCCGAGTTAACTGCAAAAATTGTCGATAGCCTGTTCTCAACTTTAACACAGCATTGAGACTGCGTCACTGTCATCCTACACAGTCGTACCAATTTTGTTGGCATTCCTAGGTATTCCAGGGCAGACCACAAACTCTCTCGATTGATCGAGTCGTAGGCCTGCCGGAAATCCAGGAAAACCTGATGTACGGAGATGGATGTCTCATAATATTTAGATAGAATCATCCGCAGCGAAAAGACCTGATCAGTGACTGATCGATTCGGACGAAATCCTCCCTGATAGTCACCAACCAAGCCTTCCGCCAGAGGAGTGATTCTATCCAATAAAATGTATGACAGTAACTTGTATGCTGTGCAAAGGAGAGCTATACCGCGATAATTCTCACACTTCAAGCGGTCTCCCTTCTTGAAGATGGGGCATATCGCGGCCACTTTCCATTCATCAGGCATAACTTCGGTTCGCCATACTAATCGAATAAGGTCGAAAAGACAGTTCCACAAAGTATCCCCTCCGAATATCAAGAGCTCCGAATTAATGCAGTCCACTCCAGGTGAGCGGTTTCGTTTCATTCTCTGCATGGCCTTAGTGAATTCCTCATGGGATGGCTCCTCAGTGCAAATCTCCGCAGACTGTTCTAGAGGTGGCTCAACAACAGTCTGTGATGCATGATGAACATCAAGCAGCTCAGTAAAGTGTCCACTCCATGCGTCAAGTACTGCGTCGATGTTGACACAGAGGTTTCCATCCCGGTCCCGAATGGCGGTTGACGAAGGCCTGAAAGTATGGTGCAATCCAGTAATTCCTTTAAAGAAATTACGTGAACTACGCTCATTGCTGAGTTGTTGTACTTTCAGAACCTCGGCCTTCCACCATTCTCGCTTCTTCCGTCTACAAATCCGCTTAGCTGCCCTTCTTGCAAGAGCTGCCTTGTTTTTTCTTGCGATTGTGAGACGTTGTTGCACTTCATTATGGGCTATATTTTGTTGCTCAACTGCAAGACGACACTCGTCATCAAACCAATCATTCTTGGGTCTGACTTTCACTATACCTAAAGCCTGTTGAGCAGCACTGACAACCGAAGTTTTCAGTACCTCCCAGACAGAGTTCACGCAGTCAGACTGGTAATTAGCTCCTTCAATGTTGTCGCTGACAAGATCCTGATATCGTTTCTTTTGATCTTCATTTATCAGACCTTCACAGTCGAAACGTTCCATCCGTTTCGCTGTGTTCCCCGACCTGTACGAAAACTTCCACCGTAGCTTTGCAGCGACCAAATAATGATCGCTGCCTACGTATTTGGTTGCTGACCGATAAGTTCTCACATCCTGCACAACCCGAGCTCGCCCTTTTGAAATTAACACGTGGTCAATTTGGCTCCGGGATGTTTTGCGAGGATGTGTCCATGTCTCTAGGTGTATCTGTTTGTGAGGGAAGAATGTGCTTGCTACTCTAAGATCATGAGCAATTGCAAAGTACATCATTCTCTCACCATTATCGGTCGCAGTTTCGTGTCGGGAGTACGGACCTATGTTTTCACACAAGTCGGCCTGATTTCTGCCAGCTCTAGCATTAAAGTCCCCAATTACCATTCTAACATCGTGTTCGGGTATAGATCCCATCAGATCGTCCAAGTCATTGTAAAATGAGTCTTTATCTTGGGGCTGGCTTACTTCTGTGGGCGCATGTACACAAATTATCGACAGGTTGGCTAACTTCATGCGCAGGCGAAGCATACACAATCGGTTATTGACTGCTTGAAAATCCAAAACAGCCTTCTTTACCTGCGGCCCAAGAAGAAATCCAGCTCCAAGATTTCCGAGGTCATCTCCACTGTAGAACAACGTATAGCCCTGGGACACATGGTCTCCACTTTGAGGCCAGCGAGTTTCTTGAAGAGCAACGAGTTCCAGCCGATACTCTTTCATGCACGTGATTAGACCCTCCAACGCTCCTGGTTTTCTAAGTGATTGCACGTTCCACGTGCCGATCCTAAATCTCGTATCCGGGTACTTGAGCGGGGGTCCGGTGTTGTTTTGGCGGTATCCATTTTTCTTTTTGTTGATTTTACAAACAGTTGATTTTTTTACGGATGCGGGTCGTCAGCCCAGCGATCCAACCGTTTAGTCGCCTCCTACGACAAGCAAAGGATACTGTGGTGGTATTCTTAGGAAACATGTTCGTGCAATTTAGATTTACGAGACATGTGAGTGCCCCCCGACCACAGGGGCCATTATTTTTTTATTTTGATTATCCACTATTGTCTTATTAAAAACTAAAACAAATCGTCTCTATATAGTTTTTAAAATATTTATTTATTTTCTTTCTATTTTTTTTTTTTAAATAATTATTATATAAATAATAAAAAAATGTCTATTTGTTTTAAATTTTAGACAACAAATTATTTATATTAAATAAACCTTAAAGCTTAATGTTGTGTGTAGAGTTTATAAGATGTTGGCTTACAAAATTAGCAGATCGATCGTTTTTGTTTTATAATTGTATTTGGAAGGTGATTATCCATTATTCCAATTATGACGATGGAAATAGATTTGGTGGCATTAAATGCTATAGCGTAATTTATTTTACTTAGATCAGTACGCTTTCCTTAGATATACGGATCACTGTACATTGTACTAATATGTTGACATATATAAAATGAGATAATTGGAATTTGGAAAGTTTGTCGCATACAAAACACAGATAACAATAGGCTTTGAGTCACTTTTATCATTTACAACATAATCATTTTATTTTTACGACCGACCGTATGATGTATGTATATATAAGACGATGACATCATTTTGCAAGAAATAATATTATTTATCCTCATTTTATCCAACAGCAATAATAAAAATGAAAAAAAAAGTATGACACGTGATTTTTCTGTAATCTGTGTTATATCTGCGCCAGTGCGCGAGAGAGACTTTAAGATAACACCAAAGTGCTAATTATACAAAGTTTTTATATATTTTTTTTTTTAAGTATTTTGCGCGAATGCTAAACAAAATTAATTTAACCCCGTTGATTGACAACAATATAATATATAATATTAGCGAGTTGTTGCTCGTCGGGTTCTTTTATTTTGTATTATATTTATAGTTAATATGAAGACGCGACGCGAAAAATTAATATTAATTTGGAGCGGAAATTTTTTTAGGCCCAGCTGCGCATTTAGTCATTACTAGATACGACTATACCTCGAATCTACTACATTGCCATTATACCTCTTATCATCGCGATTAATAAGAAATCACTAATGATAATATCTGATTGTTATTATTTAATCCGAATTTTTATTGTTCTAGGTATGATATTGACTTAGGTGGTTTTAAGTAGAAATAAGCCTTATCATTGATAATGTTATGATTACTAATATTCGAGTATATATACTTGGAATTAAAACATTTCTTATATACAATGATCTAATCTTTAATCCATAAATCATATACCACCCACATTTTATAATTAGATTTTTCTCTATAAAATCGTTAATTACATCAACATTGTTGTATATGTATATTTACTACGATTATGATTATTTAACGATTAACCATATAGTAGTCAAATATATATTTGAAAATTATTATTTTTTGGTTCTTCAGCAATGTAATAATTAAAAAATTAAACAACCAAATCAATATTAAATATATATGATTTGTTGTTGCTTCTATACATATATACATTTAATAATTATATATTTGGTTAATAATTATTATATATTTGTTTATTTATTTATATAATATATTTTATATTTGTTTGGTTTACAACACTATATGTATAAATTTTGGCAACATACACACATTTCTGTTAACTAGATATGGGCATCCTATTGACCAATAAATTTATATGTGATGCCATGCGAGCATATAAATATCGAGACGACTTTCCAACCAACGTTCAAATTCCAATAATGTATGTCGGATATTATTTTATTAAATTTAAGAGCTATCCAAATTAGAGTTAATTTTGTTTGAAATTTTAATCTAATTTAGGTTTAATGTATCCAAATAATTAACACCTCCCCGGTTAAAATTAGAGAACTGTGAAAAACGATTAGAATGTACAATCATTTGTGAGATCATGCTAATGTAATAAAATCTAAAGTCTTCTATTTTTGTTGTTGTTGGTTGGTGGTGGTTAGATTAGAGGTTAAATTCTAGACACGGATTTATACATACTTATTTGAATTTGGCACGTCAAATGGAATAAAATTTCAAAATTACCAATTAACATTGAAATCCGTTGATACATGTCCTAATAAAACCGAATCTATTAAGTATAGTTAAAAAAAGTACTAACATTTTATTGCCATGTGTACGCAGTCATACCCAAAATTACAAATTCACGGTGAAACATATACATATACATATATAGTTGATAAATACTCGTATCCTTAGATGGATACTGGTTTATACGTAAAACCGGCTAATTTCAAATATTTTTCTTATTTATCGAACTGTCATTGTCGTATAGTATGCAGTGAAATGTTTGAACATAAACGTGCTTCGTAATTATTTTATGTGAATATTCTTAATAAAAAATTAAAGTTTTTAGTAAAATGTAGGTTAATAACTATGTATATTTAGATACGTTAGAGGTGCATTAGAATTATGTATGTCTTATAAAAACTTAGCGTAATTAGTATTCATTTAGAATAGAATGTTTGTCAGGATACTTTAGTGAGATGAAATTTTCATGAATTTTGGTAATCGAGCATAAGTGATCAATTTTTTTTTGTGTTTTATGTAAGTAAACCACCGTCATCAATGAATGTCTAGGTAAAAATTTAATATTTTGTTATTGTAAATATTTTTTTTAAACGATTAATAATTATACATTTGTTTACGCAACAAAAACTTAATTAAATAAATTATAAGCGCTTTTCTAAACAATTAGAGAAACTCATTAAAGCCAAAAACAAATTGGTGTCGAGTTCTTTTTTATTCGAGCCCCCCCCGTGATTGCGGGGTTTTGCGAATGTATAGTTCTGCCCCAAATCATCTAATAATTTTTATTCACTGAATACTACACAACTAGTCCAATTCTTAATGACTTATTTTGTGTTTACAAATTAAAAGTATATTCTACTTAATTACATATGAGTATCTATTTATTTGTTATTTACTGTACAATTGTCTATTAATAGTTTTCTGGTAATTGTATCTTTTTATTTAAATTAAAATAGCTACTGGGAATTTAACTCTTTGTGTGTGGTTTATTTTTCTTTTTTTTTCTAGTTACATATTCTTATTGGATGTTGGAGATTACATTTTCAGTATTATACTTTCTATACCTCTGACCTTTTGGAATACGGTTTTCCGAGTTTAGGCCGTCTTTTTCCTCTTTTATTTTCAAATTTTCTTTCATAATCATTCTCTGTTGAGAGTGCCGACTCCTTGGGCCGACCCACCGTTCGTATCAGTGCAGGCTGGCATGGAGCTATGCAAGGTGTAGATGGTCAAACAAATTGGACCTGTGGCCGTGAGTCCTCGATCTGGTTGGTAAACGGTGTAAGGCAAGGATGCAACTAAGCTAACTGCGAAATAGCCGGGAGAGCCCCATAACAAGTAGAGATTTAAAAAATATTGGTATTCTTGCTAACATTATGCTCTTATCTTTATTTCAAATAGGTTTATTCTGTGTGGTAACCGAAATATATATAGCATGTACTGTTTTTATATAAAAATTAAAAATTAAAAGCTTTGCACAGAAACTTTGTTAGTGTGACCTATTTTACTCTTGATTTTTATTACCCTTGCATAATGCTTTTTAATTGAATTTTAAATTAATTTTTGTTTTTTACTACAAATAATAATAAAACTGGTTTCTTTGTGTTAATTTCTTAAAATTTAGAACTATACATTTTCTTTTATTATTAAAACAATTTAATGTGCGTCTATTTTTAAAACTTGCCATAGTAATATATTTTGTTTGTAGTACAGGAAATAAAATTTCTAAAGAAAAATGAACCTATAGCGTCCTGAAGTGGTCTTACGACTGCCACAACAGTTTACAGCTTCCAAAAGTACCAGACCAAGCGACGTATTTTTCTCGTTAATTATATTTTTATAATTTTATAATATGAGTAGGATCATCTCAAAAGATCAGGAGATGTGTAGGATAATACATTCATATACACTTGGATAGAGACGTAAGCTTCTACAGAGGCAAATCAAATTGCATCGGATATCTATATGATTTTGACCGACAAATTTACATTAAATCAACAAATCAAAGCTGAAGAATTTATAAATGTGTTCAAGCAGAATGGAACGGCGATAAAACTCGGCAAAAGCGAAACAAAACTTTATGTTTGAATGAGCATGGCTAAATTAAATTTTAAATCTTTATATGAGTGCATACAGCATTTAAAATTGAGTGACGTCTACAAACTTTTGAAAAAATATTCTGGCGATAATTGCAATTGATGATTTCAAGATAATTTACAGTTTTATAAGAATGTTATTGACGATGCCATTGGATTCCCAAACTAATGATGAATATGGCCAGGCCAGTGACAATGACGAACTTCTCTATGAAATTGCAATTATAGTAAAAAAATCATGCAGGTACTAGCAATAAACAACAGAAAGTTCCATAAAATTTAAAATTTGCGGTGATATTGTTGTATCATATGTTACATTGAAATTAAAAATTAACTATTAAAATTCCGTATAAGAAGTGGCTTATTTGTATATTGAAACTTTCAAATGCTAAAATTTGAATTATTCTCATTCTTGATTTTTATTTAGAGTCTTAAACCAAAAACTAACCCATAGCTCCCAGATTCTTATCCATATAGGTAATGTGATTGAAAGCTAAGCTAACTTAAAATTCCTCTATACTTGATATTCGATTTAAATTTAACGTTGTTACATTTATTTTCAGTTACAAATATGGCGTATACCAAACAACAACAAAATTGTCATTTAGTAAGCTTTTAGAACAAATTGTAGTTTTTCTGTGATACTAAAAAACTATGAAACACAGAGCTTCGAAGAAAACCGGAAAAAATACTAAAATTCTTTTTATAATTTATTTCTTTTAATTCTTTTAGCTTATAGCACAGTGGTTAAAGCTGTAGCGTTTGAATCATGTGGTACCATACTCGAATTCTAATAGAAGCCCGATGTAAATGGAATTTTTCGTCATTGATTTTGAGCATGATTATGCTGAATTGATATGGCATGAGCCATGTTCATGTCAATATAGGCTGGCAGGGAGCTATCCAATGTGCAGATAGTAAATTAAAAGCGAATCTGTAGCCGTTCTTCTTTCAATTGGCTAGTAATGGTTTAAGGTAAAGACGTTTAAAGCAAACTACGAAGTAGTCGGGAGAGAACCCAGAACACATAGAGAAATTAAAAAATATTTACGCCTTAAATAAATTAAAGTTAACTTCATCCAATTTTTATAAAGCTCCATGATGCAATAAAACATACACATTCTGATCGGTTTTTCGTGATCGCAGTTGCAATATCGAAAAAATCGTTTATACGATAAATACAAAATTGATTTGACGTTTATCAAAATATAAAATTTTTAACTTTATATCGAGCGGGACGCATTGATGATAATTCAAAACAAAAGTTTTTAACGAAAAAACTGTAACGAAAAGTATTTTCCAATACCAAAATAGAAAACCGGAACGATATAAATATCGGTTCGATTCTGATAAAACCATATCTACAGGAAATAGAATACCAGCATAAATAAATAAAACCCATCTAGCAAGACATGTGATTATTTTTTGTCGGGCTATTTAAATTTACAGCTTAGTAAATACAAAAATTAAAACCACATTGGTCAAAATCTTATGGCCAAAACCCTTTCTTTAAAATACTAGGAAAACATATTAAATACGGTTTTTTAAAACCATCGCGAAGCAATGACCGTATTATATTAAAATAAAAACAAATCGAATTCCGTCGGATTGAGATGCGGCAAAATTTGTATTATCCTCAAACAATTTAGTCATCACTAACACTCAGTATACAAATAAAATACAATGCATAAATGATTTGTTAATATTTTCAACAGTAAATTTGTTTCTAATCTAAATTACTAATCGTCTCATATATCGAAACATCGGATCTATATACGATAATCCTTATCAAACAAAACACTTCCGAAAATATTTTAACTCATTCGAAATTAGTCAGTTTTAAGTTTAATTTTTGACACAAATAAATTATCAACGTTTACTTACATTTTTACAATCCGGGTATATATTGTTATATATTTTCTATGAAAGAACCTTTATGTGTTTTTAAGGGTCCTATAATACAAATCGATCGGCAGTCCAACAAAAAAAGGGGGTGTTTACCAATTATAATTTTTTCTGACCATAATTTATCAGCAAAACAGACCTCCTTTTTTTAAATTTACTCGTGTATTATTGAGGTCATAATATTTTTATCACTTTAACATTTTTTTTTGATTCACAGAATTATTATAAATTTTTTTTTGTATAACACTTTTTGCGGTGAATTTTGATCTGAGCTCTGGACATCTGTCATAATTATATGTGTGCGTCACATATAAATTTATGTATAAAGGATACATAATTTAATTTTTTTTTTAATTTATCACCACAATTTATTTTTTATATATATATAAACCAACGATCTCTGGAGATGTCACTATGATTTTTAGACAAGTGTCAAAAATTTTATTTTTACCGGTTATTTAATTTTTTTTTATATTATTAGAAAAAGAAAAAAAAGTTAGAAATTACATTTGACAAAATGAAGAGAAGTGAAGAAGGTTCAAATGTAGCCGCGATGTCTGAAATCATTTGTCAGCTGCCAAGAGTAACGTACAAAAAAAAATGTTATATTGAATTTTTTTTTTTTTTTTGAACAGATATTGCGCGTTGTTTGGGGCGTTCACAAAATATACGACACCCCTTAGTAACCAATATTTGTCTATCTGATTGGATCGGTATATACTAATATTTATTTAAACCAATTACATTATCGTGTTCCCCACTTATACTTTACAGACCGTATAAAGAAACTTAAACATAAAGAGAAGAGATACACGAAACGAATAAAAATGAACGATATATACATACGTTTTGTTCCCGGTATAGTACATCGTCGTTTAACACATCTAGATACGTAGACATATGTATATATATATATATATATATATATATTTCTGATCTCTTCTGTGTCATGTTTTTAAATATATAGATAGACATAGTCTCATATTTCGTTTGTGTTGTATATGTTTTTATAATTTTATTTGACAAGACCAAACTATACAAAAGTTTTTTTGAGGCACTTCAGTACGAATAACGAGTTTGTAAAGCTAAAATAGAAGTGATTCCCCTCTGTAAACAGTGTGTTGTTTCGGATCTTAATAAAATAAAATAATATTTAGTTTTATTATAAAAATATATTTTTTTTTTATTTAATTTTTTTTTGTATTAAACAACTTTTTTTAAAATTCCTTTTAAAAAATAAAAACGATTGTGATATTTTCCCGTGTGTGTGTTGTGACAAAAATCTTGGATAATTCGGAAAATATTTTCCAAAATAAAAAAAGAAAAAAATTTATACAAAAATGTTTTTGTTTTGTTTTGTTTTTGTATTCCAACTGTGGTCCACACAGTGAATTTAAAAAAAAAATAAAAATATTTTATCAAACACACAGTTTGTTATGATAAAGTCGCGCGGCGGTTAATCATGAACTAAGCAGCACAAACCGACTCCAACCAGAAAAAAATAAAAAAGGATATCCAAAGTGATTAAGTGTTTGAACTAAAAATTAAATATTATTGTAAATGTTTATCCTTCCAAGTGTACACGGACAAATGTTATAGTGTTTATTTTAACTATTTAAAAAAAATAACAACAAATTATTTGATTGTGCATCGCTAAACCTGTTGCAATAAATATAATATACTTTTATTTTTTAATTTTATTATTTCTATTATTATTGTTATTAAACAATAGTGTATTAAAAATAAAAGGTGTAAATGTGAATTTAAAAAAAAAAATAGATAATAGTGATTTTAAATGTGAATCAAAATGAATTTAAAAAATTAAATATTTTTTATAAAAAAAAAAGAAAAGAATATTAGTTTACAATAACACAAACAAATTGTTTACATTTAATACGCGCTTAAAATTAAATAAATATGCAAAAATTATATCCGGAAACTTCGAGTGCTACGTCACTGTCGGCAGGTAATATGAGCCCCATGACCAGCACATACAGTATGAACACAATGGGTATGACAGTCGGCGGTATGGCATCTGTATCGCCACAAGGCAATGGATTTAATTCGGCCGTGCTCGGTTCAGCGGGCATGGGCTCAATGGGTGCCGCCATAAATTCAATGAGCGCCGCTAATTGTATGACAAGCACACCGCTAGGATATAGTTCAATGAATTCACCATTAAGTAATATGGGCTCGTGCATGGGCTCCGGCATGACAACAATGGCCTCGATGGGCGGTTATACCCCGGTCAGTGCGATGAGTGGTGGAAATCGTGATGCGCTCGATGGCGGTGCATCTCCAAACTCCAGTGTGCTACAACGGTCTCGAGTTGAAAAACCAACATCGTATCGTCGAAGTTATACGCACGCCAAGCCACCATACTCGTATATATCACTCATCACTATGGCAATACAAAATAATCCGCAAAAAATGCTTACCCTATCGGAAATATATCAATTCATAATGGATTTATTCCCATTCTATCGACAAAACCAGCAGCGGTGGCAAAACTCTATAAGACACTCATTAAGCTTTAATGATTGTTTTGTTAAAGTACCGCGCACCCCAGAAAAACCTGGAAAAGGTTCGTTCTGGACGCTACACCCAGATTCGGGAAATATGTTCGAAAATGGTTGCTACTTGCGGCGACAAAAGCGCTTTAAAGACGAGAAGAAAGAACAAATGCGACAAATCCATAAAAGTCCATCACAATCGTTAGGTTCGAATAGTCCGGGTAAAAAAGATCATCATCATGACGAACGATTACATCATAAACCCGATCCGGATAGTCATGTCGGTATGCTTGGCCATGGACCCGGTGGTCACGGCAAAGATCCCGATACGCTAGCAATGTTACAGGGCGCTGAACTATGCCATTTACAGCAATCGCATTCACATCATGCCGCGGCCCAACAGCAATTACACCAAGAGGAATTATCGGCGATGGTGAATCGATGTCATCCATCTCTGCTTGGTGAATACCATACGATGCATCTTAAGCAAGAGGCGACCGGTTACACACCATCTAGTCATCCATTTTCAATAAATCGTTTACTGCCGACCGAATCAAAAGCTGATATTAAAATGTATGAAATGAGCCAGTACGCTGGTTATAATACGCTAAGCCCGTTACCAAATTCTCATACAACATTGGGACAGGATACATATTATCAAAGTTTAGGTTATCATACGCCAGCGGGTACAACGAGTTTGTGACATCAGTATCCATTAGCGTAAGCTATTTTTTAATTAATTTTAATTATTATTAATTAATTTTTAAAGTGACTATTTTTTATTAATTAATTGAAAACATTTTATTAATTAATATTAAGGGACTGCTGTGCAGTGAATACAAAAACATATATATTAAATAAATATTCTTGTAAATATTACATTAAGTAATTAAATATGATCAATTATTATTATTTTATAACCTTTAACTATATATCTATATAAGTATATTGTGAATTGATTTTTAATTATATGTCTCTGTATGTGTGTATGTGTGTATATATATAAATAATTTAAAATTCGGTCTCACGATTCGTTACATAGTATAATATTGATAAGATATTTATCTAATTAACCAAATTTTAAAATTTATGATATTTAACTGAATTAATTATTTTGACCGATACTTCAAGTGATAACGAATCAATTGTTCTATTTATTAATAACACGTTCGATTAATATTTTTTTACAGTGATTTGACCAATTATATAAATTTTGATTAGAGGCAATTTGTTCGTAGATAGAGAGCTGATCAATTTTGATTTACTAATATTGGGCTTAGAATCACTGTATCATTTTATTAACAATTTAAATTTATACCACGGCTTATTCCTTCTAATTCGATGTTAGTAATTTACTATTTCCACTTATCTCCTATAACATGAATCTCATTAATCACAACAAAATATGATTTGATCGCAAAGCCAATGGCATTTTCCGGCATTTTATCTTTAACATTTGAATCTCAAACTATATATTATGTGTATTTATATATATAAATATTTAATCGGTCATAAACTTCTCTTCAACATTATAAAAATATTTATAAAATTTCCATTAAATTGATAAAAGTTTACTCACCTTTTCAAAAAAAAAAAAAAAACTTTCTAAAATAATAATATAATAAAACAACAACAAATTTATATATTTATTTATTGATTAACGGAAAAAGTATAAATTTTTTAATATTTCATAATCCACGTATGGTATACTCTATATACATATTTATAATGTTAACCACCCCAGTAATTCCTGATTGGATAAATGTTTCCCTGCCAATGGATTTTCTAAAAAAAAATTTTTTTCCCAAAATTATATTACATCTGCTTATTAAAACACAAAGGAGGAACCCCTTTTTTTTTGTTTTGTTAAAATGTTCATCTATATTCCAAATTTTAAACTATTTATATGCACATACATATATACACGCATAAAAGAACCAAAATATTATCTGGAATTTATTAAAAAATAATTTTTATTTAATAAAATAAAGTAAAAATATAAAACTAATTGCCTTAAAAGTAATAAAAAGAAAACAAAATAATAAATTTATTTATTTAAAAAATCTCGAATAAAAAATAATTAAATTAATAATTAAAATTTGTAATCTCTTTTTTTTTTTTTAAATTCTATTTTCCAAAAGAATCATTTTTTATTATTTTCGAATATTATTTATTGGATTTTTTTTTATTATATTGATCATAAACATTATTAAAATATATAATTAAATTAAAAATAAAGAAAATGTAGGAAAATCTAATTAATAAAATTATATATGTAATTAAAATTAATCTCATTTTTTATTTTGTACATACATAAAAGATTAATGTAAATATTAAATTTTAAAAATTAAATTAAAAAAAAAAATGTCGAATATTTTGCAATTTAATTAAGTTTTTAATTTTAATTTCTCCCGTTTTGAATTTATATATACATATATACATATTAAAAATAAAAATGAAATTAATTATAAGTAAAAAAAAAAACTATATATAATATATATAAATAAAACTATAAATATTGTGAATTTTAATTAATTTTAAATAAAAATAAAATTTAAAAATATTATTAAACAAAACAAAATATTATATATACATATATATATATATAAATGTATAATTATTATATTAAAAAAAAAAATATTATTACAATTATTAAAAATTATACTTTTTAATTAAAAAATTTACCATATTAAATACATACAATATATGTATATATACATAAATATAATTAAATTAATTTAATTAAAATAAAACAAAACTATAAAATATTGAAAAATACAAAAAATTATATAGTTTATTGTTTTGTCACGATGAAAAATTACAAAAAATACAAAAAAAGGAAAAACTGAAAAAAAAGAATTAAAAATTAAAAATAAAATTTAAATAAAAATATAAATTAAAAATCCGAAAACTATATTTATTACTACATATTGTTAATATTATATGTTATATTTCAGAGAAAGTTCGTGTTTCGTTTTTGGCCCCGTCGGTTTTTCTAATAAACTTTATTATATACATAGTAGTAGTTTTAATAACAATAACAAAAATATTTTTGTTTTTTTTTAGTGTTTTTTAATTAAAAATAATTTTGCTAATTAAATTAAAGTTTTTTTTTTTGTTTTTTGCTTCACACAGTGTGGTTTTGTTTGTGATGTGATTTACGTTTTTAAAAAATAATAGTGCGCGCGAATTTTGTTTTTATTAAGGACAAATGGATCGGGTGATGTGTGAATTGGTTTGGCACACACAAGATTATTATTACTGTGTATATATAGATGAAATATGTCGTTTTTTTTGGAGGCTTGCGTAAATCAATGACCTATACGTAATTTGCAAAGATTATATACTTTGATTTTAATGGAAATCGCGAAAGGTATATATTGGCTAATAATATTGTGATATTTTTCATCACTCCGTATAGTATCAAGTTCTATATATTTATGTAGATGAGAGTAGTACCTAAGACACGAAGAATATTAAAACCAAGAAGTAAGAGAATCCGGAAACATATAAGAATTAAAAAATTTATAGAGATTTTGGCGGATGTAATTCAAAGCATCTGAAGAATGTGTAAGATAATTTATTGATTATAATTCGAGATAATTAAGGTAATTAAAAATATTTAGTCAATAATTTATACATTTAAAGTTATACACATAGCTAATTTAAGAGAAAGGTCAATTCATCAATCAGCCTTCAGAGATTGCATACCAATTTTCTAAGTTTTTCTATTATGCTACCATTAAGTTGCCTGCCTCAGTCCAGTCCTTTACCATATTGGATTGACTAATTGATGATTAAACTAAATGATAGCCGTCCCTTTTGGCTATCAGTTCAACCATAAATTTGCCAATCCCAGTTCTAATTTAAGTTTATGCTCAATAATTTCATTGATCATATTATGTTACATAGAAATTTTCAAAATTTTAAATAACATATTTGTGATAGCTCAAAAGACTATTCCCTTTCTATGATATATTCAAGTTTATATACATTAGGCTATGAAATGGTTCAAACTATTAATAGGCTGACCAGATATTTTCTGACGCAGAAGAGTGTATGTTTTACAAACTCAATAAACCGAATTGAAATTTTAGAGTTATACAAGCGAAATTGTACGAAATTACACGAAAAAGGAATTAAACAAAATTTTTAAAATTCGAATTAAAATTTAATTTATTTCTTATGTCTATTTACATAAATATTTCAAAAATTCAAAATATTTCAAAAGTTTCAACAATTTCCGAATTGTTATATTATATCATTTTAAATTTTTTTGAATTATTATTTAAATTTTGAATTTTGTATTTAAGTAAAATTCCATTTCGAAATTTAACGAACTACACATCGAAATTCGATTTTAAAAGTTTCCCAATTTTAAATTTTTGAACCGTGGCGAATATAAAAAAAATTGTTTTTAAAAATTTAATATTTAGTTAACTACATCGAACTGTTGAATTTTGAAATTGGATTCAAATTTCAAATTTAAAGGTTGGATTCCTAAAGATTCACTTCACTTTAAATTTGACATTTGTCTGTATGTGTGTTAATAAAAATTTGACTATAGAAATTGAAGTCAAACCTTATAGATATTCAATGGATATATGCAAATTTGGCAAACCAAACATATTGAAGAATTTGATATTTATTTTTAAATTTAGCTTACAGTTTTAGAATTATGGCTTAAACTATCTCGACGCGCGGGACTATTTTAAAAAAAATTTATTATCTTTTTTCGGATAACTTTCAAAAGTTTACAAAATAACAATAATCCAAAAATTTAGAATTGATTATACATTATACAGAATTTCTAGATTTAACAGACAAGAAATTAAAATTATTTGTACAATTTTTGAAATGTAAATTAATAAATAATAAATTTTAATTTTGAAATCTTGTTATTCGTTGGTGGACTCGTTCAAAAAATTATACAAAAATTTTGAAAATTAAATTTGATTATTTAATTTTTATTTAATTAAAATTTTGAAATTTTACCAGATCGAATTAAAATGTTTGACTCTAAATATATAATTCGGCAATTAGAGTTAAGATTTTAATATTTATGTGAAATTGTGTCTTTAGAATTAAAATTTTAGAAATTTTATAATTAAATTTTTTAAATTCTTTATAATAACATAATAAAATTTTAAAAATTTGGATTTTAAAACAATTTGGCATCTTAAATCATAATATTATGTTAGTTAGAATTAGAATTGATTTAATGTTGGATTTGGATTTAACTTGGCCAGCAAATTACTCTACCTAACTCATGTTATAAAGTTTGCTTTTAATTATTTACGGCTATTTTTAATTGCTTTTAGGGCAATAACTGTATTCAATGTAATTGATTCACTATACCTTTACTTTGTATATAGGAATGTAAAAATAAGTAACATGCGATTGCCACGTACTAAAAACTTTATCGTTGTGGTTTACTCAATGAAAATATTTACAATATTAGTGTAAATCTATGGCTTTTCACAAAAATAGCTTTTCTGGTAAGCGCTTATAATTCAAACTTTATGTCAAGAACGTGCGAAATGCATAATACATTTTTGCATATCTAGTATGTATTGATCCATTAGTTTCATAGAAAATAGCTTTAAGCGCAAAATACTCGTGCCCCGTACATCGAGTTTGTTTAGGCCATTAGGTATTTTTAAGCAACCTGCACATTAAACTAAATTTCTAGTTTGACGATTTCTATAGCACAGGCTGATGTTGGTTATATCAGTTTCTATACTGGATTCTCCATTCTAAATTCGTTTAAACAAGATCAGATTTTAGTACAGTACAGCACAAACACGCTGAATTTCTAGCTTAACCTATAATCCAATCCGCCCCACACCTAGATCAAATTGGAATCTCAAACTAGTTAATGATTCGTTGAATCTCAGTTCTAATTTTTTTGGTTACACTGAATTATTTTCCAGGTTGCATACAAATTAGTTCTGGTTTAAGTATACTGGTAATTTCAAGGTACTAAATGGTTTCCGTTTGGTTTGACCACCAATATGTTTAACCAAAGCCATCTTAATATTAAGATTTATTAAGATGGCTTTGAGTTTTAATCAAGCTTTTATATATTATATATATTGCGTTACGTAGTGCAGTCCCTTAAACCGCTTCTTAAAATTACTTCTTTTTTCGGTTAAAATTCTTTTTACTTATATTGAAATTTCGACCAATAACACTGAATAATATTTTATAATTTATCAAACTTTTTTCAAAACTAGGTTGTTAGGCATAACAATAACTTAGACTGAGTTAACTATTAATTTTGAAATATTTAGACAGTTGAATCTAAACCAGTATAGGAACCAAGCGCAAGTTTTAGTTATAATCAGAAATCAATAAAATTTATTTTATAGTTTGGTACAAAAACTTATAATTTTCTATAGTATGCTTTAAAATAAGTATTTGAGATTTACGTGAAATTTATCCTAAACCCGTCCTAAAAGCAACAACAACAAATAAATATTTATATGTGTGAGTGTATATATATAATAAAATAAGTTATATTCGATATAACGAATTTTTACATTTTTATTGTGAATTATTTAACTAAGGTTTTTTTTTTTAAATATCTATACGAATTCACATTTAATTAGAGATCTGCTACTAATGTCTAAGCATATTTAGCAGTCTTCCTCAAAACTTAATCAAGTAAGGTATAAACAAGTAACGAATTCTATATATATATATATATATATATATATATATATATATATATATATATATATATATATATATATATATATATATATATATATATATATATATATATATATATATATATACACGTCTGTTTTTGTATTTGAATTTTGTATTTGAAATAAGAATCTTTAAAAAAGTAGTAGTTTTTATTAAGACTTGAGCACTTCTAGTCCCCAATCCAATTAGCCACTTATCAGAAACATATGAACATATTACGAGCAATCGATATATTTCAGATTGATTACTTAGGAACAAAAATGCCCAGTCGTAAGTAACTGACAAGCTATATTTTGGCAATCACATTAATTTTCTGTGAAAGTAGAACTAGACCTATTCAAACTTTTTTTGGCTATGATGGCCCCCTTATTAGAAACACTCGAACAAATTCGGATTCTTCGGTATATGTATTTCAGTTTTGGTACTATTAACCAAAAATGTCCTGTCCTAAGTACCTGAAAGCCTATATTTTGTAAAATCTGAGTGGTTTTCCATTAGACCAGACCCACACCTATTCGAACATTTTTCGGCTATGATGGCCCCTTATTAGAAATACTCGTAGAAATTCGGACACTTCCATATATACATTACAGTTTTGTTACTATGAACCAAAATTGTTAATCCTAAGTACCTAAAAAATACTAATTTCCTAACATTGCCTTACATTGCCGAAAAATATTTTCATTGCGTGGATCTGGCTGTTTATATATGCCAAATCCAATCCACTGTCTAGATTGTTAGGCGAGAAAGTTTCTAGGACTTAAATTAAATATATTATTCCACATCTTCATTAGGATTGGCAATAAGGGTTCAAACAGTCAATGTATTGGACAGTTTCAGTTAAAATTATAGCATAACAACACACGATAGTTTCAGTTTGAATAAAGTTCAACAATACATTGGTAAAATAATTACAAAACTTCGAATAGCAGGTAGTCTATTTTGGTAGAAATTTGTTAGGGAACTCTTTATTTAATACTGAGGCCCCCGGGGCCCAGAGTACTCAAAATCTGGTACTGACTTCAACCAATAAATATTGTTTAATTTTCAATAATCCAGATTTTATATCAGGGTCATCAGGATTTTGAAAACCTGTCAATTTTTACAAGTGGTTAAGGTCGATCTATAATCCTTTTGCATTATTGAATAACTAATTTCCACAAAAAAAAATTCATTGAATTTTAGGTAAGGCTATAATCCCTTCTCCGCAATTGGTACATTCGGGGTTATTTTTAATTTAACTGCTCCAATAATTATGAAATCGCAAATGTTTTAATTTATTTACTATTCATTTCCCTGCAATTAAATTACAGCCATAATTATTCATTACCCCATTTTGTTCTGGAAAATCCTTGGTAATAAATTATTTTAAAATTTTATCAGATATTAAAACTGCACTCTACTCGTTTGGTATACAGAATATATACATAAATACATATATAGTTAATTACCAATAAAACTCAAATTAAAACTATCACGATAAATTAAAAAAAAAAACAACCCAAATGGAACTACGTAACACAGTATATTTATACATATGTATATACCATACGTCCATCAAATAGCTTCATTGTGCCAGTCATTCGCGCGCATTTTATATATCGATGGGAATTTTTTTTCGTATACAATAATTATTATTGCAGTTGAATATATTTTTTTTATGCTATTCTTATCTATCAATTTTAATCAAAATTAAAATTTAAAAAAAGTTATATAGAATTTTATGTAATATTATATAAATGCATAGATATAAAACTATTAACTATATTTTCATGCGGTTCTGCGCAAAATGTACGTCTATATATTAGTACTATACGTACACACATCGATATTAATTTCGCATATTACATACATACATACATACATATATGTACATACATATAACTACAATGAGAATAAAAAATTGAATTTTTCTGTGTTATGTGTGACTCGTATGTATGTTCTGTGTTTTTCTGTTCCATTGAAGCATTTTTTATTGATTTTCATTACAAAATTTTTTTGTTATTCAATTTATACCTACTGATAATAATTATTTTATCAATACAATATTATGCCGATGTATATCCACTTTAGTTAAGTATTTTTGATAGTTTTTTTTGTACACTCGTATATGCCGTCGTTGTTGTTGGTTTTGTTTTAAAAATTTAATTTTATATGAATACAATAATATTTGTACGTTTGCGGAGTTTACTGATTGCGCAGACCACATTTGACATTTAAATATTATGATTTGATAAGAAATAATATGACTCACACCATTTAGATCCGCATCCGGCTATGTTGCCCGGCTAGAATTGCAAATCCATAAATATTTATTCATTTATAAGTTATAGTTCGGATTATAGGTACCACGGGCCCTGGGCCGGTATTAAAAAAGTGTTTCCTGCGTCGATCCAAACTATCATTCTTTTAGACGCGCCTCCTTCTATTTATTAGGTCGGTATAATTCGAGTAATGTGCCGAATTTCTATAAATCATCTTAATGTTGAAAATTCAAAATATGAAAAAAATCCTAAAATTGAACTTTAAATAATGTAAAAATTGGAGGAATGTTCTAAAATTCAAAAATTGTCCACCACCATTGGAGCTTTTAACGACCGTTTATATTCAAATTTTTAGCATTTAAAATTTGAAAAAATTAGGAAATTTGAAAATATAAATTTCAAGAATTTTTATAATTTTTCAAATTCGAGTTAAAATTCAGTATTGTAAACGTCAAATTTGAGGTCGTATTTCAAAGTTTAAGGATTTGAAAATTGAATTTACAAATATATCCATTTTTTTATATGAATGTACCGCCAAGAAATCAACCACTTCTGAATCATAAAATAATAATCTGTTTTACAAGGCCATTACTGGCCCCTTCCTAAGTCAACTATTTGGCGTCAACGGTCGATCGATCCTGGGCATGGTCTTCCACTGTCTAAGACAATCGGAAGAGGTCAAGTCGTTTCCAGCTTTCTCGCTGAGATCTTATTTCATGTACAATATTGGAAATCTTCATCAGATCTCTGACTCGATATTATACAGAGCTGGGTATTTGCCATCTATACTTTTGGGCTGTAGACCAAGAGAATGATTCTTCTCTCAAATGACATTCTTCTCTCAGGAGACATCGCTCGTACTCATCCGTCAGCGCCAAAGTTTCACATCCAAACATAACAACGAGCCTGATCAACGCTTTGAAAAGCTTCAGCCTCACGACAGTTCAGAGCCCAACTATATTTGAATCTTCTCGCTCCCTCAAACATGTAGTGGCTACTACTAAAATCTGGCGTTCCATTGTCTTTATAACCAGAGATCATGTATTTCATTTTGGACTCTTTGATCTGGAGTCCAACAGAAGCTGAAAACTCTACAAACGGATCAAGTATTTCTTTCACTCCGTTGCTATTCAGACCAATCACGCATATGTCATCTGTATATGCAAGCACCTGATTGGACTGGCGGTATAAGATGTTGCACTGAGGTGTTTCAGTTTTACGAATGATTTACTCCAACATGATATTAAAGAGTATCGGTGACAGAGCATCTCCCTACCAAATACCCGAGGTAATTGCAAAAATTCTTGATAGCCTGTTCTCAACTTTAACATAGCATTGAGACTGTGCGTCTGCCCTTTTAAACAATTGTACGTTTTTTTTGTAATACCGAGGTTATCCAGTGCAGACCACAAACTCTCTCGATTGATCGAGTCATAGGCCTGCCGGAAATCCAGGAACACCTGATGTACGGCGATCCCTTCATGCGCAAGCGAAGCTTACCACATCGGTTATTGACAGCTCCAAGATTTAGAGCAACGTATAGACCTGGGACACATGGTCACGACTTTTAGGCCAGCGAGTTTCTTGAAGAATAACGAGTTCCACCTTATACTTCTTCATGCACGTGATTGGGCCATCAAACGCTCCCGGTTTTGTAAGTGACTGCACGTTCCACGTACCGATTCTTAATCTCGTATTCGGGTAGTCGAGTGGGGTTTTTTGGCGGTATCTATTTTTCTTTTTGTTGACTTTATAAACAGGTAATTTTTTTACGGAAGCGGTTCGTCAACCCAGTTATCCAACCGTTCAGGCGCCTCCTACAACAAGCAAAGGATACTGTGGTGGTATTCTTTCGCGACATGTAAGTGCCTCTCAACCACAGAGCCCGTTTATTAAGTTTTTTAAAAATTAGAAAAACTTTGGATTCAAAATTATTGTTTTGTTCATAGGTTCGGGCCTATTTGCACGTAGTTTAAACTGTATAGAATTCTTAATTTAGAAGATATTTAAGAAAAATGATTTTAGTCGGTTTCCATTATTTATTGTTTGAAGTATTGTTTAAATAAAGTTTCTTATAACTCACATGAGCGTTTTTTTTCTAATTTGTGCATTAACTATAAATGCTGTGTATGCCTGATATCTAAATTTTAGACTAAATTTCAGACTTTTCATTTCAAAACATCATTATACTACTACTACTTCACTCCCAGGCGATTAGCGATAGTTCGAAAGGTCAACAATTTGACCATGAATTATCAGGCTCAGCTTGAATTATAAATAATGTTGCCATCTATTAATGACTGCTATCAAATATAATCATCAAGTTAGTTTAGTCACTCATTTAGTAAAAAATATCAGTGTCAGGTACACAGCAAAAATATTACAATAAACACATTTAAGCGACTTTTCAAAAATGTATTTCAATTACAATGCTAGTTATTTAAATTAACAAATTAAAATACAAATAATCATACAAATTTTTTCATAGGTCACGCTCAGATCGTTGAGGTCTGGATCGAAATCCGGTATAGTACTAGTATTCAAGTGATGGTAGAAATCGTGGTATATCGGCTCAATTAAGCTAAGTTGATCCAATAAATCTCGATTTTTGGCATCGATTATATGTAAGATAGTGACTGCCATAAACAGGGTACAGTAAATTTGTTAAAGTGCAGTTTTTTTCTTCAGTTAATTTATAAACTGTAATCCGTTTCCCACACATGTGTTGCAAAAGTCTATCGTTCGATACGTTTTTAGTCGTAAACGTTTTAGGTTTAAAAAAATGTTCAATGACATCCAAAGAAAATCGAAATCGTTTTTGACAAACTTAGTTTCGTTCTCCATGTGGTTCAATATGATAGTAGTATAGTATAGTACGAGTATGTATGTGGCCGATTTTACTGATTGCTCTGAGACTTAGCAAGTTTTTGTTTCCTTTTCTGCCTTATTTTCACTATCCAAGAGACAAATGCTACTTTTGCCTTATAAGGAGCAGCTGGTGGTTCAGAAAGGTCCAATATTTCGGCTTGTGGTACATCGTTAGTAGATTTTGGTAGTTTACAAATTTAAGATGCCACTTTAGCAATAAAAAACTAATCTGTTACTAGGCAGATAGTTAGGATCAATGACGCTGTTGTCGAAGGAGTCTTCTAAACCATCCTTGTTTTGGTGCACATTGTCTTGACACTTTTTGAGAAACGGGAATATTATATTCTATACTTAAAGTATTCTACGCTATTTTATTTGGTGTCCACCATCATCCGTTTTGTACCTTGCCTCTATGGGGATTTGAACCCGGTACCTCACGATCCTAGCGACACAGTTTTAACCATCGTCCTATAGCTCGGTATGTCGAATTTTACCATAATCCTTTAAGAACCTTGGTAGATCCATTCAATGGAGATACGTAGTTCTGAAATACATTTTTTGTCCCATATTGATTCTGTTTTAAAACTCCTACTACAAATAGTTACAGTTTTGTTTCTGATTGATTAATGTATGCGGTCTTATTGCTCTTTACTGTGGTCACGCAGCTGATTTAAATAAAGTTAAATAGTGAATTCTTCAAAGATTGAACTATTTCTGCAAAACTTATCACATTTTTAATAATTTTACGAAAACAATTAATAAATTAGTTTGATATCCGGGCTACAATAAATCCGGGCTCTGGGACGCGGGTCCCTTTGAGGCAATATATGATCCGCCACTGCCAATGAGGCTTACAGATTCGTTATTAGGGCGAACCGCCCATAATTCGAAACATCTAAATAATTTACTTACTTTCATATGCGATTTTATTTATTTATTTTTGGTTCTTGACTGAGGGGTTGAACCCAATTGGCGTAATCTCAAAATACTTCTAATGTCCAGTTAGAAATTACTGTAATTGCTGAAAGTTGTGACTTTACGAGCACGTTAACGTCAAAGCAACCCAGCTGGATAATAACAACATAGTAAGAAGGCTTTGAAGTGGTAATGATGCGAATACCAACAAATAACTAAAGGGTGTCCCAAAATTAACGCAAGATTTGAATTAAATAGAAAACACAGTTTTTAGTCTTCAGATTGTGGTTTTTTTATTGAATCATAAATTACATAGGATTGGGTTTGCTGGCACAGACCTTTTTGCATAAATGTGGCTGAATTTCGTTGATGCAGCGTTAAGTTTGACCCTTGACTTCAAATAACCCCATAAAAAGAAATCTAATGGTGTTAAATCACAAGACTAGGGGGCCAATTCTGATCACCAAAACGAGAGAGTATACGACTAGGAAATGTCTCATGCAGTAATTGAAATGTTTCACGGGCTGTATGGCATGTGGCACCATCTTGTTGAAACCACATGTCGTCTATTTCAATATCATCCAACTGAGAGTAGAAAGAAATGTGTTATCATGTCGCGATATCGAGCACCAGTAATAGTTACTACTTGACCAGCCCCATTTTCAAAAAACTATCGTCCAATGATGCCTCCAGCCCAAAATCCGCACAAAACAGTGACACGCTGGGGATGCATTTGTTTTTCGACAATCAGATGTGGGTTTACCGTACCCCAAATGCGGCAATTTTGGCGATTAACAACGCCATCAAGATGGAAATGTGCTTCATCGCTTAGGATGATTTTGCTCTAAAACTCAGCATCCACTGGTTGATGCTCAATAATCCATTCAACGAATATTTTTATTAACCCTAACCTCTCAGCTGTCAAATTTTTTTTTTGGGGGTTCCAATACTTTACTGCACAAATGGCGGCAAATTCAAATCTTGCGTTAATTTTGGGACACCCTTTAAATTCAACACATTATCAATTGACTTAGATAATTATGTCAAAGTTTAAGTAAATTTAGTCAAAAATAAATTAATTATTAGTTTACTTGTAACTAGATTGTAATGGTATAAAGGATTAAAAACGAAAAAAAAGGAGCGGCTAGACTTTTAAAACCGCAGGCTTCCTAAATTAGTGTTAAATGTGCGCCAGTCGAATTATACTGCGGTCATTTTTAATTTTATTTTTCGAGTACAGCTCGCATAATTTACCAGCGATGTGTATACATAATGCGGGTATCCAACCATGTAGGTATTGGACATTTTATCCAATTTAAAAAAGTAATATACTTTTATCATAAACGTAATGTTTTTTTGTACAGCACACAAACATAAAAATATATATAAATATTTCCAATGTTTGTTCAAGAAAACAGACAACATAAATTTCATTCGGTTATCATGAAATACAAAAACAATTTTTATTTTTTAATAAAATCACATAATTTTATAAATTCACATATTTAATCCAAGGATTGAAGGATTTTAAATAAAATTCATTAAAAATTTAATGTCATCATAATATTATGTATTTATGTACATATGTACTTAAATATATGCAATGACCAAATTAATTTTTTTTTATATAAAATTGCCAATCCCCTTGGGGTACGTATACCGTACGCGCAGTCACAGCCAATTAACCATTTATTAAGGTTGGAAATCTTGAAATCAAGGCAAAGTATTTATAAAAATTTTGGTTCAAATTTATTTTTACCTTGAATATGTACGTTTTCCATTTATATTAAAATGTCACCTGCGCGAGAAGCTCTTACACTCTTATAAATTCAATCCATATCAAATGTCCAAAATAACCAAAAAAAAAACGTAAAATTAAAAATATATTTTTAGAATGTTTAAATAAATAAATAGAATGTCTAAAATAACACCACGTGTAATATTTATTTCAAAACTATATAGAAATGTATAAAAAAAATGTTTAGACACGGCTTTTTGAAATTGTAAAATTCGTCGATTTAAATGCGGCCTAGGCCATAAACAATTTTTTTTTTATTTAAGTGAAAATTGTAAACCATTTCATTATTTGATTACTACTTGAACTTTATAACGAATAAATACTGTATATATAGAGAAACTATGTATATGATGTGATCATACATTTTAATTGGCACCGCAAACAAAACTTCCCGCGTGTCGCGTATAGGTTTTTTTTATCGAAATCATATTTCTGATTTAATCCATAGGAAATGCATTTTTTTCGTTAGGTTGTCGCCGACATTTTTTTTGCCGTAATCAGTAAATCAAAAACATACATATATGTATATGCATAAAAAAATACTTGTACTAGTAATTATTATCATTAATGGTAATGAATCGTCTTCATGTATATAAACATATATATTATACTTTGGTGCACAATCGAGCGGCTTTAAATCAATAAATTTATTTGTTGTACATATCATTATTGATGCAACCTCACGCGGTGTCCTAATTATTTAGTCATGCATGTACATATATGTATATGAATAAAATGTCATCGCGCGACTTTGTGCAACCTACCGCAATTATATATACAAAAATTAACACGTCGATGTGCATGCAGACGTCGGTGCTCTATCCACTTGGCGCATTTCGACCTATTGACATTTAATTAGCATCGCATAGCGATATATGCTTATATTGCAAATTTGCAATATTTCAATTGAATAGCACGCGTTAAAATAAATTTTCCATCAATGGTTGCGATTGTCATTTCCATTTGTGTACATATAGAAAATCACCTTTTTGTCTCGTTAAATAATGTATAAAAAAAAAATATTAGAAAATTACAATAATTTTTTCCCCTGTCATAAATGCCATTAACACAATCTATAACTTTTATTATTTATTATATTTTTATTTATTATCTTATTTGTTTAAGAAATTTTAATAAATAATAATATTTAATAGTTTCATCATCAAAGGTAATTTATATAAATTATATGTTGTATATACTGTTGTTAACTCTTGATATAGTCGTTGAATATTAAATGTATATGTGTATATAGTAATACAAGTTCAAGTCCAAAAAAAATTATCTAGTTTTTCAAAGTAAACTCGTGTCCAGTCATAAATTCAATAATTTTAATAGCCCATATCCCAATTCGCAAACGCGCACTGCTGCCTTCGAAAACTGAATAAGTTTAGACCGAGGCAAAGAGAACAACTGATCTAAATTTAAAGACCATAAGTTGAAAATCTGCGAAGCCGAATAGAACTGAAACCTGGACAACTGCTCACGAAGTGAAGGCAGTCATTATCTTCCTCAAGGCAGTCCTCGGAAATAACCTCATGAGCTAAGCACATACAATGTAGATGATCTTTAAAACGGCCATGTTCCGTAAGAATCGCTACCAAGATTCTTAACTGTTTCTTTTTAAATATAAATCATATTGACCTCAAATTGGCTCCTTGATGAAGTACATCGACTAACGACAGCTAAAGTCTCAAGCCACTGAAACCTTAGGTATCTTTCAAAGCGTATAGTCCTTTATATACCTTTCTGTCCGTAGTTGAAAGATAAAAGAACCGTTCAGAACCAGTTAAAGTTAATCGGGAACCAGATTTGGCTAAACAATCCGCGTACCCATTGCCGACGAGGTCACAACGAACCACATGACCAATCACAATGCGAACCGAGACTACCGAAAAGTCTCAGATCCGTCCAAGGACAGTAGATTCCAAAACCTACACTGAGGTTAGAACGAGAGCCATCAGAAAAAAGACTATGAACTCATCCAATTTGTTGAGAAAATCCATGCGAACTCCACAAATTTCACGAAGGATAAGCCACCGAGAGATGATTTGAGAACTGTAATTCGGGCAGTAGTCTGTCATTAACCATAGCGCTTTCCGGTCAACATTAAGAATAATTTTTAAACATTTGTGTGTCCTACGAAAGAACCGAAAACATTCCATGCCTCAATGCTCCACAGATGATATGCTGTAGAACAGGCTGTGCCTAACATAAAGGTGCGTAACTGAAGCAAGAAAAAAATGGACCCCATATAGCGAGAATTGGAGCTTGGCTATACAAAAGCCTTTAGGTCAACCACTGGCCACCAAAAAAATTGAAGGGTACGATAGTACCGGTAGGATAAGTCATTTATAAATGGAAGAAATCATCCTAGGGCTTCATCCCCAGGATTTCCCGAAAGCTCTTCTACATTGCCAAACGATGGCAGTTATTTTTTAAGCATGTAGTCCAGGTGATTCTTCCAGAAAAATGTACTATCCAAGACAACACCAAGATGCTTGACGTGGTCACGTTTAGTGATCGTTCTCCCAAAACGAGAGGGAACAGATAGTTCAAGAGTACTCCTCTTCCTTGTAAAGACAATTAAAGCAGTTTTTGAAGGATTGCTAACACCCCGCATCCAGCTCCGCCTCCACAGTGCGATCAATACCAAAATTGGTACAGGCAGAAGTGATCGTAGCAAACGAAGTGCTATCGAAAGTGCCTACAATATCTAGGAAAGTACCCACAAGAAACTCCTTATTATTAAGAGATTTTTCAATCCTGGTTTCAAGTTCATGTAGGGCGATTTCACAGGACTTACCGACTCTGTAAGAATGTTGCTTGTTTCTCAGTGGGGAGGTAATTAGAAAATGATCTCTAATGGTTCTATCGACAATTCTTTCCAGAGCTTTAAGAAAAGTTGAGGATAGACTAATAGGCCGAAATGATTTAGGGTTCGTATAATCGGACTTACCAGCTTTCGGGATAAAAACAACTGTATTCCTGCTCCAAGAGTTTGGAACAGTGCTAAAAGCTATATGCACGCTTGAAAAAGATGAAGCAAATGATCCTAAATTAGAAGAAAGCCATATTGTAATTCAGCAGGAAAAATAGCATCAAGACCGCCAGCCTTATAAGATGCAAAGGAAAATACGCTTCAGCGCAAGACATCACGATTGGTCAGCTTGTGAGCCAAATTCCAATGGGGAATTGCAACATACGTCCTAGTGAACTCGGCAGCAACATCATCCGAGTTGACGATATCATAACTGGGAAAATGAACAAAAAGGAGTAGCTCACCAGTTTCATTTAGACGAAGAGAATCAAGTTTACACACACGGATATTAAAAGCTTTAATGAGTCCAGCGACAGCATAAAGGCTGTTGATTTCATCACAGAATTTCAACCATGACGCTCTTTGAGTGGATCTTAAACTTCTTTTATATTCTTTTTATGTCATCAAGAACTAAACCCAATCAATCTGTCGCTTAGACTTTTTGGCTCTGTTCTTCAGGTTTCTAGTATATAGATTTCCTTAATTTTTTAGTCCAGAAAGGTTTGTTCCGAATCTTCTGATCGTGATAAGAGGACACGAGTGAATACTCTATGGCTATCATTATTGCCATTGCAGGTGGCGATGCTTGATCTCGACTCGACCGAATAACCCCCGGTGGCGTAAGTAAAGAACCTAGCTCGAGAGAGAAAATACCCCTCTCGGTTTATTTCCGATTGCGATAAGGTTTAAGCGGAGGTGGTCGTTTAAGGTTACTATTAAATGAGATACACCTGTGATCAGAGGTGAGTATGTCGTCACATTCCAGTCTAAAATTAAATCAATGATGGACATAGAGCATAGGCTAATGTCAATCAACTCTTGCCGGACAGAGTTAACAAATGTAGGTCGCATCCAGTATTGAGAATTTTAATTGAGCTTGTATAGTTGAGCTTATATAGGTTAACAGAGAAGAACCCCTGTGATTAATGTTCGTACTACCCCAGATCGAGTAATGAGCATTAGCATGAGTATTACCACACCAAATAGGTACGCCTATTCTTACGTCTCAAGATTAGTGAGTTCCTCAGAGGGAGCAGGTAAAGAAGTACCATACGGCAAATAAACTGAGGCAAAGACCAGTTACGTTTAGGAATTAATGGATAGCAGAGTAATGAGCACCGCCGTAACATCAGCCGAGCTGTACTCGTGAATAAGATCTGCATTAATATTATTGCCAATAAAGAGTTTTATTGAAGAATTCTTACAAAAGATTCTGCATCTGCGGTACAAACCCGTGTGTATTCGAAGAGTCAGGAACTCGACGACTTAGTTCAAGCCGGAAAATACCCAATTTTTCCTCATCAAGAGAGATAACCGGACTGTTCTCCCAACTTAAAACTTTTTAACCGTGGATTCAGCGATGGTCTGCACATACGAGCGCAGCTTTTTCGTCGCCATTTCCGGAGTGGTACCAGTTATGGTACGCACTAGTTTGGGAGTGCCAGTGGAACCGCGGGTATAGAGACTTCATTAACAAATAGTGAATGTTTCGGCCAAAAAGGTTAGCAATATGAAAGATGGTGTGCTACCAGAAAAGCATTTGCCGAGAGTTATTATTTACGACAAGGGTTACACGGTGCTATAAATAAAATGTATTTGGATATATTGCAAAACGTCGCATCGTAACATTGTACCAGATACACAAACTGTGAGCCACTTCAGTAATAAAGAGGCCACTTTGGCAAACATGTCTACGAAAATAAACAAAGCGCCAGGCCTAGAGAACTTCGAGGTCGAAGTGATAAAACGTGCTTGGCCTATTAAAGGGCCCAGTATCACGAGCATAATGAATACCTGTCTGAGTAAAGGAATTTTTCCCAAAGCTTGGAAAATTGGCAAAGTAATTATAATTAGGAAAGGTGGGGATAGGTTTCAAACCGATCCAAAGGCATATAGACCGATCATGCTGTTGCCTGTCTTAGGTAAATTACTTGAAAAACTTATGACCGGCAGGTTGATGGACATATTCCAAAAGAGTGACAAATACAATGATAAACAGTACAATCTGGGAGTTTTTTAGATGTGTCTGGTACATTTGATAATTTGTGGTGGCCAAGTATAATGTTGGATTTAAAGATAATCAACTGCTCTGCAAATATTTACAACCTCATAAACGATAATTTTTCTGAAAGGAAACCCGTCTTGTCTACAAGACACGATACACTCCAAAAGAGTGTCAATAAGGGGTGCTCACATGGCTCCATTCGAGGCCCACATCTATGGAATATTGTCTTCAACAGTTGTATGAACCACGAAGCCCAAGAGTTAGCATTCGCGGACGATATGTTAATGCTATTTGCTGGGAACTCTGGACTGGTCATCGGCAAGATGGTAGACTGGTGAAATGTTTACAAGATGGAGTTGTCCTCCACCAAGATAGTTATAATCTAATTAAAGGGATCACTTGACATCAAAATACCTCCATTGATCTCAATAAACGGTCAATGAATTAAGATGGTAAAAACTGTTAAATGGCTTGGAGTAGACTTCGACGAAAGGGTCGGACTCACCTTACATATTAAAAGGATTGCGAAGAATAGCAAGAAATCATATGTTTATCATATATAAAGGCTTCGTGGTCTCCTCGAAAAGAAAAGCGTCAATAGCCCTATGGCAAAATAGATGGTCCAATTCAATGAATGGTAGAGAAACCTACAGTTACCTCCAAAAATTGAATAAAGATACCCTTAAGTACGCGTGGGTCACGCAAATGCTAACAAGGCATGGAAGAATGGCGTCGATATGGACAGGACGAGGACACAATTGATCACATCTCCTTGTACTGTGAGCTTGCTCAAGAAGCAAGAGATCAAATTCGAGTTGACGTAAGAGTGAGTGTCCAGCAAGTAAACTTGTTTCGATGATGCCAAATAACCTCAACCGTTTCAAAAAATTTAGTGATATCGTATAGTAAAACGACTTTGACATCGAAGTAAGTCTAATAATAGTAGACGAGTATGCGCCTCCACGTGGTATGGATGACAACAAGGAAGCCAAGTATACAGATCTGTAATCAAATAAAAATCGATGTAAGACTTTGTGGGGATGGATATCGGCCTGCTGGCGCCATCTCCACTATATAAATCGTCAAATAAAGAAGGGTGGGGGGAAGGATAAATTAAAATAAAAAATTAATTTAATTAATGCCTAAAATCATTTTCAAATGTTAATGCCATATATGTATTGATCTTTCGAATGAATAAAACAATTTGATTAAAATTCATTTTCCCGTGTTATTCTTTATACAATGATGTATATAGGCAAAGCCAATTGTCTGCAACCATTTCAGTTTAAATCATTTTATTTTAAATTAGAAAACGATATCAACCTGATCATCAAGTTAAAATGAAATTCCGCCTTAATTTTGTTTAAAATCCTTTATGTATTGAGAATATTACTTACCAGATTTAACATTTCTAATGTGCGTCACTGTGGAAATTAATCAAAATCATCGTGCAAAAAACTGAATAAGTCCGTAATTTAGGCAAGCATTTAATCTACTGCTTTAAAAAACTCCATTTACGAAGCTAATGAAAGAACAAAACTGTTGAATTAATTAGACAAATTTATATCTCAACCAAATTTTTATCTGCAAATGTCGGTGCGGAGTGTGAAATCATATACAATGGAATTTACTTCATAGGGACAGGTTGTAATTTAGTGCCACTCGCATTATACATAATTTTTGTATTAATATCCAACTTTAAATAGTTAAAATTAAAATTCTATTAAATCTCAAAACCAACAAAATGTAGCATACATACGTATACATTGTTTATTGTCACGCAAATTTTAGATCAAACATAACTCAGTCTCGCAGCAAAAAAAAAATCAATTTGATTCCTTTCAAATTCCATCATCGCATCATCAGTACGTGATATTTCTTTTTTAATCGTATATTGGACCAAAAAAATAAAAAAAATAAAATTCAATTTAAAAATCAATCATAAATATATCCTTTTTTTGTATTCTGTTGTTGTATTCAGTGCCAGGAACTCACTGTGTGTCAGTCGTTTTTTTATTTTATTTTATTTTTCAAAAAATAATAACTTTTTTACTTTGTCGTTAAAAAATATAAAAAAAATAAAATGAAATCCTACTTTGCGTTATGAATAAAGAAAATCCTTTTTATAATGTAAGCGAATATGTGAATATGTATGTACGAGTATGTGGGAGAGTGGTATGTAAGGATAACAATAATAGAATTTTTCGGTACGCTTCTTATCGCATTTTAACCACCCACATGTTGGTTTTTTGTCGTCGAACAACATACACATATGTATATATGTATACGCTCCCTAGAGATTTTCCGTTCATTTTGATAAATGCTGCGTGTTTGTATCTTTACGGGGAGGGAGACTATACTAAATATATAATATACATATATGTAGGATGAATATAAGCTAAATAAAATGAAATATCGGTTAATACGAATTTTTGCATATCTCATGTAGTCCCAATAAAATCGTACAATTAATAAACCCGCTAATACGAGTGCTATATACTTAAGTATTTACTATGTATATACATATATAGTGTACTTATCATTAATTCGTATTAACCGATAAATGCGCTAGTAGATTTATCCTTAAGGTTCAAGTACGATACAAGCCAGTTTCCGTTTCTTTTCAACTAAAAACACGTTCAATTCATCCTGGATAGTTATTAAAATTCATAATAAACGATAATAAAAATACATAATAAGCTATATTTGAGTTTCTCTTAAAACCATTGGTGTAAGTCAGTTAGTAAACTGAATATTCGTAGTATTAAAAATATGACTGAAAATACGTATTAACCGATAAATAGAAAACATGAGAAATTTTAAAATTCTTTATATTTGCTGCACTGCAATTTAGCGAATTCGGAAAATCCATAAGCTTCTGAGTTGCGGATAGTGAAGGAGTATCACATGGAAAGTGGCAAACATCACTTGAATGAATACCCTATCAATTTATTTGCTTCAATTACACGTTCGTAACCAAGAATACAGTAATTCTCATGAAACAAGATGGTATGACGCAGAACAAATTGTCTTAATCCATTTTCAAAATTTTTCAAGACACGTGGAAATACTAAGCTTAAATAGAAAACGCGCTTAAACTGAAATACTTCTAACAAGTATTTTCTTTGGCCGAATTTTGTGAATTGTTGGGCTGAGTGAATAGTCTGGTAAAATTGCAATAGAGGGCGTCATAATCACAAATCACAGATGTCATGTGTCAATATCATCTGTCACTAGACCAAATTTAAATTATCAGACAGATCTGTCATTTAGTTCAGTTTTGACAGCCATTGAATTTCGTGTGTTAATTAAAAAAAATTTTATAACATTTTATTATAACCAAAACAAAGCTTGATAAATATTATGAGGGCTCTTGACCATCGATTAAAATGATTGCAGAGTGATCGCAGAGTGAACATGCGCGAGATAGTAGGCATCTCGGATGAACATGTGCGCAATATATTACACGAGCATTTGAATATGTAACGACCGCATTTGGCGAAGAAAAAAGTTATCTTCCATCAAGACAATGCACGGGTGCACACGTGTGTAGTTGCCATGGTCAAAATCCATGAATTAAGCCTCGAATTGCTTCCACATCTGCAATATATTCTCCAAACTTAGCCCCCTGTGACTATTTCCTGTTTCCGAACCTGAAGAAATGGCTCAAAGGAGATCATCGATGCCTTTTTTGAAGGGTTGGATAAACCCGTATTATTCGGAAGGGATCGAAAAATTGGAAAAACGTTGGACTAAGTGTATCGAGCTATAAGGCGACTTGTTGAAAAATAAACTTTTTTTGGCCGAAAATGTTATTCCTTGTTTCATTTTACCAGACTTCTTACTCCGCCCTCGTATAAAGGAACCTTTTAACAAGTGTAGTCTGACCCCAACACCTCAAATTATTAATAATAACAAAAATAATAGATTTCAAGGCCATTACTGGCACAATCACAAGAAGCCAAGTCGCCAATCGTTTGCTGCAGTGATCTCGGCGGCTACCATAAAGTGGCCCTTCTTTCATATAGATGGCTGACGAATTGTTTCGTTCTGGATCAGCACGCAGAACATGACCGAGCTAGGTTACTCGCTGAGATCTTACTTCCTGTACAATATCGGGGATCTTCATCAGATCTCTGGTTTCGACATTGTACAGAGCTCGGTATGTACCATCTACACACATATTATTCTTCTCTCAAATATAAGGACCCATCTTTCGTACACATCTGACGGCGCCCCATGCACATACAAACATAACAACGGGCCTGATCAACGCTTTGTAAAGCTTCAGCTTCACGACACTTGACATAGGTATATTTAGATATCAGCGGTGGCCTTAGTAGGATACAAAGCGCGACTGCCGGCTGCCAAACGCACTTCAATATGTGCATACTGTTATCGTGAATGATAGGAGAACCCAAATAATTGAACTTTCTCACTCCCTCAACAGAAGCTGAAAATATTACAACTGCGGATCAAATTTTCCCTTTACTTTCAGGCTAATCACGCATATGTCATCTGCACATGCAAGCACCTGATTGGACTAGCGATATAACATGCTGCGCTGAAGTTGTTTCAGTTTTACGAAAGATGGGGTGATTCTTTCCAATATAATGTAGGACAGTAGCTTGTATGCTGTGCAAAGGAGAGCTATACCGTTATAACTCACATACTTCAAGCGGTCTCTCTTCTTGAAAATATGGCACATCGCGGCCACTTTCCATTCGTCAGGCATTACTTCGGTTCGCCATACTAATCGAATAAGGTCGAAAATACAGTTCCACAAAATATCCCCTCCGAATATCAAAAGCTCCGAATTAATGCAGTCCACCCGAGGTGAGCGGTTTCGTTTTAGTCCCTGCATGGCCCCAGTAAATTTCTCATGGGATGGTCCCTCAATGCAAATCTCTGCAGTCTATTTTTCAGGTGATTCAGCTACAGTCTGTGACGTATGATGAGATCAGTGAGCAGGTCAGTAAAGTGTACATTCCATATGCGTCGAGTACTGCCTCGATGTAGACACAGATGTTTCCATCCCGAACCCGAATGGCGGTTGACGCAGGCCTGTTAGTATGGTGCAATCCGGAAATTCCTTTATGCCAACTGCGCTCATTGCTGAGTTGTTAAACTTCCAAAAACTTCCGCTTTCCACCATTCTCCTTTTTCTGTCTACAAATTCGCTTCGCTACCCTTCTAGTAAGAGCAGCCTTGTTTTTCCTCGCGAATGTGAGACGTTGTTGATCTTCATTATGGGCTATATTTTGTTGCTCAAGACGACACTCGTCATCAAACCAATTATTCTTGGGTTTGACTTTCACTATACCTAAAGTCTGTTGAACAGCACTGACCATCAAAGTTTTCAGTACCTCCCATTCTGAGTTCACATAGTCATACTGGTTGTTAGCTTCCTCAATGTTGTCTCTGACCAGATCCTTATATCGGTTGTTATGATTCTTATGATCATCATTTATCAGACCTTCACAGTTGAAACGTTCCATACGTTTTGCTAGGTTCCCGGACCTTTACGAAAACTTCCATCCTAGCTCTGTGCTTGATTGCTGATCGGTAATTTCTCACTCCTGCATAACCCGGATGTGTTTATGTTTCCGAATGTATCTGTTTGTGAGGGGAAATGTGCTTGCTGCTCTAAGGTTGTGAGCAATTGCAAAGTACATCATTCTCTCACCATTATTGGTAGCAGATTTGTGTCGGAAGTACGAACCTATGTTTTCACACAACTCGGCCTGATTTCTGTCAGCTCTAGCATTAAAGTCCCCAATTACGATGTTTGGGTATAGATCCCATCAGATCGTCCAAGTTATTGTAAAATGAGTCTTTATGTTGAGTAGCTGGCTGACTTCTGGAGGGCGCGTGTACACAAATTATCCACAGGTTGACTATAGCTTCATGCGCAGGCGAAACTTACACAATCGGTTATTGACTGCTTGGAAATCCAAAACAGCGTTCATTTACCTGCGGCCCAAGAAGAAATCCAGATCCAAAATTTCCGAAATCATCTGCATTGTTCAACAATGTATATAGCCCTGGGGCATATGGTCTCCACTTTTAGGCCAGCGAGTTTCTTTAAAAGCCGATACTCCTTCAAGCACGTGATTAGGCTATTCAACGCTCCTGGTTTCCTGAGGGACTGCACGTTCCATCTCATGAAATTAAACTCCAACTTCATCTCAATCAGATGGTTTTTTTTTTTTTTTTTTTTTTTTTTTTTTTTTAAATAAATACTAACACATACATACATTATTTAGAGACTGTTCGGCTAGTGGATTTAATGTCCTTTGAAAGCTTCTGAACAGTATCCCTATTTGTACACGGCTACAGGTCCGTCTTTTTAATTGGCCATCTGCACACTGCATAGCTCCATGCTAGCCTGTACTAACATGAACGATGGGTCGGCCCATGAGTTCTACATTCCAACAGAGGGTCATAGATGTTTTTTTTCAATTTATTCACCGATCGTAATCGGGAGATGAAAAACCCTTTTTGCATCCCGCCTCTGTTGGGATTTGAACCCGGTACCTCCCGATCCAAACGTCACAGCTTTAACCACTGCGCTATTTGCTCGGTATGGTTGCACTCTTACCTATCAGATCGTTCGCAAATTTTCAAGTTATACGATTCCCGTTCTCGTTTTTTCCGTGCAATATCCGGGGTTCTTCAAGGCAGCCACTTGGGACCATTGTTGTTTTCAAACGATGTGGTGAACTGTTTCAAATTAGCAAGATGTCTGCTCTAGGCTGATGACATGAACATTTTTGCTCCAGTTACCAATTTATCTGACTGTTTGATGTTGCAAAGTGATTTAAACAACTTTTGTTGTTGGACTATCAGCAACAATTTACGCTTAAATGTAAGCAAATGTAAGACTCTTTTGTTTTATAGAATCCGATGTCCATTGTTTCATCAGTATTTCTTATATATGATATGCCAATTGATCGATTTACCAGGCACATTGACTCTGCTATTTGCAAGGCTTACCTTATGCTGGGTTTTATATCAAGCGAAATTGTTACGAATTTACTGATCCCCTAACATTAAAATCTTTTTATATGTCATTTGTTCGTTCGGTTCTGGAATACGCCTCTCAGGAGTCCGTTCAAAAGCAGTTTGTCCTGTTTGCCCTCCAACGTCTACCATCCACACGTACTAACGTATATACGAACTCAAACCATATAGCCATCAATTTATTGGGATTGTCACAACCCAATCATCGACGAGAAGTAGCTGCAGCGCTCTTCGTACGTGATCTTTTAAAATCTCGTATTGACTGCTCCGAGTTACTTGCTCGTGTAAATTTGTATGCTCCCGAGCGCCGTTTGCGTCGTCGTAACGTATTTTTATACATCAATAGTGCATCTACGAACCTCAGTCAATCGGAACCTGTCTTGAACAAGTCGCGTTGTTTCAATTGCGCTTTTGATGTTTTTGATTTTAAAATTTATATCTAGAAATTCATTCCGTCGAGTTTGATAAATTTCTTAGACCTACTTGACTTGCGTCTTGATTTCTTTTATATTTTTGCGTATTTTTTATTTTTTTATTTGTATCTTTTATCAAATTTCAATTTAGCAAATTTTACAACCTTTCGCTAGTTTTTCTTAAATTAATTTCCGCACATGGAAACCAAGCAGTTTTGGAAGCGGTTGTGTCTAAAAATTAGTTTGAGATGTGCGGCCAGTTCTGCTTCACTGCAAAATTAATTAGAGGGAATAGTGCAAATGCTAGATAGCACATAGCCCGCATTTATTTAAAAAAATTAAAATTGAAAACGCTTTTATAATTAGTTCATTGAAATATTATATCGAGATTTAAATGTCATTGACGTCAATCGCAGCAACGAAAGAATAAATAAACTTAATCTTTTAATCCGGGTATATATAGTATAGATATATGCATATATGTGTAGCTCGTGATTTAAAGCACGTAGCGCATTTATTTTTATTAAATTAATATAAAATATAATTTATTTAGCTGCAAACTGCTTGAATCGAGTTTGATCTCGACCTATATACAATTTTTCTTTTAATAACCTGGATAATAATGTATATACTTACTTTAATACTCTATTTTATATTTCTAAAAATAGTCTATATAACACACAATCATATATGTAGCATCGCGTCGTATAATCAAATTTTTATTTTTGTTGTAAAAATGTCTCAAATAGCATGACAAAAAGCTTTTATTTATTTACAAAATTATAAATAATAAATTTATTTAACATCATTGTACATATAAAATCGACCTTGCATACTTTAAATCCTACATACAATATATTCGTTTTCCAAAAGCTCATGTGTACGTATTCATGTATATACCAATTACGTAATAAAATGTCTATATATAAATAATTATGAATAATTGATCGAAATAAATAATAACGTGAAGATGGGTTCCACACACCCCCCGCACCTATCTATATATGCGATTCTAAATTGATGAAATTATAACCCCTCGCATATATACATAAATCACTCCACCTATCAAAACGTTAATTTCTTCAAATCACATAAATCATAACTTATTTGTTTTTTGTGTATTTCAAATTATAAACATAAATTTTATATTAAAAATGTCTCTCTAATTTTCATATATTTTCCACATTTTTATATTTTATTTTTTTATTTTTGTGCTGATTTCTGATTAGAAAATGTCAAAGGGATATATATAGAGACATTCATATATGTATTTGTAATCAAGTTAAATTGTTGGAAAATGTTGATTTTTTTTTTCGAAATGAAAAATCTATTTTTTATTTTAACCCACAATATGAATGGTGGATTAATAGGTTTCCGGCTATTCCTGTCATCAACTAATTTAACACGTATGCCGCTATACATGAAATGATAAAATGAAGTAAGGTTTTCAATTGTTTATACATATTAGCTAACTTGAGAGCGTAAATTAAATTACTGAGGGCGAAAAGATAATTTCAATGATCAACTTAATAAAATATTGACTGTGGAACATAATTTCAGATTTGAGTAATGGAAATTATCCAATTCCTATATATATATATATATACATATATATATATATATATATATATATATATATATATATATATATATATATATATATATATATATATATATATATATATATATATATATATATATATATATATATATATATATATATACATATATATATATATATATATATATATATATATATATATATATATATATACCGGGTGTTTTTTTTAAACTGAGACGATCAAATATCTCGAAAAATAGCCACTCTACGGAAAAAATGTCCATAATCAAAATTTAATCATACCGCGGGGGAAATACATTAGTGCAAAAAAAAAGTCCCCCCACCCCCGCTTTGTAGGTGGGGCGGGGGTAACTTTTAAACTAAGATAGGAAGCCATATTTTTTATTGCAGATACGGATTCTACGACTAAAAGTACGTATGATTTGAATAAAATATTTTGTTAGGTTCATGATAGATGGCGTTGCAATCGACGAAATTCAATTTGTTCAATTTCTCCTTCTTAGAACACACGCATTCGATTCTGCAATACGTTTGAAATAAAAAAACATCACGTTTTCATTGGAAATACTCGAAATTCGTCATCAAAACAATTTATTCAGTTTTGTAAATCTAAATAAGTGTTCAAAATTAATTTCAAGTTTTATTATTAAATTTCAAAAATACAAAATCAAAAAGCTTCAGCTTCACAGCACTTGACAGGTGTTGAGATTTTAGCAATGGCTTTAAATCTACACTGAAACAAATTTTATATATATGCGAGTTCGGAGGGGCCAATGCGTGGAGCTCACGATTTTTAGCAACGCCACTGATTTGTATGTCACATCGATCGTTCGTATTTTTTGACAGATTATCAGTCAACGAGAGCACCACAAAGTGACAACTGATTTAAAAATATTAGACATCAATCTAGAGAATGAGGAGTAAATGATATTTACCGACCAAAGTGATAGTTTAACAACTTGGCATTCGGTTTCAGAATATAAAGGCAATTGTTTGTAGGATTATTTCTATCATCTGCTTCATCTTGTTATGTTCTCGGAACATTCTTTTTAAAACATTCGAGCGGGAGATACCAAAAAAAAATGCGGAGGAGTAATTTATGTGCCAATCTATCGTGCATATCAGTACAATAGGCTGGCTCAGTGATCCTTGATTTAATAGGAGAGCGCGTTACAGCAACTGCTAATTTTAACAAAGAGTCCTATTTTCTTCTGCAGGTTGGTTACTTTAGATCTCTTTGTTTCAATGCAGTGACGCTTGATTTGGGTGTTGTTTGATTGTTCATGATTTGTCTTTCATCGTAGTTGGCATATAATTTTCAGTTGACGTTGTGTTTCAAATATTTCAGATCCAGTCTGTCTTCTCCATTTGTGGACTTAAATTGATCCCGCTTACAGACAATCAGTTGTGGACAAACTTCCTGTTTGTCGTTTCACAGCATGGTTGTTCTCCGTTATAGTCTATACGAGGTACATAACTGTCTACATGTGCAGACAATGTATGCAGGCTATTAAAATAATTATTTCGTCAATATTAACAATAAATCACAGGAATCTAAACACGATTTTGTCAAATTTCCTGTTCCTCTTCTAAAATTAAAATAAAATAAATTCATTTGTTGATGTTTCGATGATGTATTGGAATATTATGTAAAATATATTCTTTGAAAGTTTGGAAAATTAACGAGTGCGTGAACTCTTATCACTCTTTCATGAGAATTCCCAACCAACTTACTTTTAACATTTCTCGTGAATTTTGATTTTAGTTATCGACCAATTGATATACCGGGTGTTTTTTTTAAACTGAGACGATCAAATATCTCGAAAAATAGCCACTCTACGGAAAAAATGTCCATAATCAAAATTTAATCATACCGCGGGGGAAATACATTAGTGCAAAAAAAAAAGTCCCCCCACCCCCGCTTTGTAGGTGGGGCGGGGGTATTATTAAAAAAATTGGCGGGGGTAACTTTTAAACTAAGATAGGAAGCCATATTTTTTATTGCAGATACGGATTCTACGACTAAAAGTACGTGTGATTTGAATAAAATATTTTGTTCGGTTCATGATAGATGGCGTTGCAATCGACGAAATTCAATTTTTTCAATTTCTCCTTCTTAGAACACACGCATTCGATTCTGCAATACGTTTGAAATAAAAAACATCACGTTTTCATTGGAAATACTCGAAATTCGTCATCAAAACAATTTATTCAGTTTTGTAAATCTAAATAAGTGTTCAAAATGATGGCCTGAATTTTGTATTTTTGAAATTTAATAATAAAACTTGAAATTAATTTTGAACACTTATTTAGATTTACAAAACTGAATAAATTGTTTTGATGACGAATTTCGAGTATTTCCAATGAAAACGTGATGTTTTTTATTTCAAACGTATTGCAGAATCGAATGCGTGTGTTCTAAGAAGGAGAAATTGAAAAAATTGAATTTCGTCGATTGCAACGCCATCTATCATGAACCGAACAAAATATTTTATTCAAATCACACGTACTTTTAGTCGTAGAATCCGTATCTGCAATAAAAAATATGGCTTCCTATCTTAGTTTAAAAGTTACCCCCGCCCCACCTACAAAGCGGGGGTGGGGGTTTTTTTTTTTTGTACTAATGTATTTCCCCCGCGGTATGATTAAATTTTGATTATGGACATTTTTTCCGTAGAGTGGCTATTTTTCGAGATATTTGATCGTCTCAGTTTAAAAAAAACACCCGGTATATATATATATATATATATATATATATATATGTATATATATATATATATATATATATATATATATATATATATATATATGTATATATATATATATATATACATATATATATATATATATATATATATATATATATATATATATATATATATATATATATATATATACATATATATATATATATATACTTTGAAATTTCGTGGAAATTCGAACAAAAGAAAACATACGTTCCACAAGCATTCAATTTTTTTTTACCAGTATGAATAGTCTTATTGACAATACTCTTATTAATAAAACAGAACAGACATTTGATACCACTACTTAATTAAAATAGTAGAATTTTACAACCATATTCAAGAATAATGAACTCTGTTGAACATAATTATATCCAGTAAATTGCAAGAACATGTTTTCCAAGGATACCACGATACCACGTAGAATGAGGTACAATAGAAGGCCCAATACGTTACCTTGTGGTACTCCAGCTGTAATTTTGTTTAGGTCCGAGTATTCATCTTCATATTTTAGACGGAAGTGTCTATCGGTTATGTACGATTTTAGAATTTCATAATATTGTTTGGGAAGGTCCTGCTTGAACCTGGCCAATCCTTTGTGCCAAACTCGGTCAAATGCTTCCCGCTACATCCAGGAAAACGCTTGAAAACATATTTTTTTAGTTTCTAGTGTACGTTCTATAATATCTGTGATTCTATGGACTTGTTCTATAGTCAAGTGGTTTTCTCTGAATCCAAACTGGTTGTCAGGAATGAGATTTCTGTCCACTATTATGGGTTTCATTCTCTTGAGGAGCAATTTTTCAAAAATCTTGGCTATGGTTGGGAGTATGGATATCGGTCTGAAGGACTTTTTATCGTTACATTGTTTGTTAGGTTTTATGATCATGATTACTTCTGCCACCTTCCATTGCCTTGGAACGTATCTTAGACTAAACACAGCATTGATTATATGCAAAAGTTTACGTATCACTTTATTTGGTAATTCTCTAATGATTTGTCCAGTTTTGAGGTAGTACCCAGGAGATTTTGTCATGTTTAAGATTTGAATTTCCTTTTTTACCTCTTGTAGAGATACACTTTGTATTTTAAGCTCATCAGATTTTTGTTTACCGCTTTGAGCCCAGCTTCCATGCTTCTAATTGGCGCCGTCGAATTTTTTGGTATCTTAAGTACTTTCGTTGCTTTCCATTAGGAATATTCGGCATCTTTCTGGCTAGTAAGTGACGCCAAATCACTATCACTTTTTGTACGGTTTAGACCAGACTTTCTAGCGCGATTTCTAATATTTTGTAATTCTTTGGCTACCTCAGAGCGACGGTAATTAGCTGGATGTTGCCCCTTGCAATTAATGCATTTTGCAGCTAATGTGCACGTGTTCGTAAGTTGGTTACCAGCACATTTAACGCATATACGCCCACATTTTTTACATTGAACTATCAGAAGTGACTTTTTCTTCCCTAGTTCAATTCTGACTTTCATATTTTGAATGGTCCAAATATCATGAATTTTATGAATATTTTCCTCCTTGTCAAATGTTAGCATGAAAAACCGCCCGCTACCGCCCGCGTTTTGTGACGACACTGTTGCCTTTATCATCTAAATTTCTCTCTTTTTTAATGATGTTTGCAGCATCCTTAATATCGAATCTTTTACTCTGCATAACCTTAATTGGTTTTTCCTGCTTGTTCTCATATGTATTCCACTTAGCTTTCTCAGTATTAAGCTTCATAGAGAGTTTTCTATAAGTATCTAAGTTTAAAAAATTTACCTTCTAAACATCATTATTTATCACGACTAGCTTGAAGTCCTTGTCCGTAATTGATGTCATCAGAGCCTTGACATCCGGATAGTCTATAATACCAACTATGCTTATTGGAGGAGGCTGTTTTTTATCTCTGTGTTAGGAATTTCAGTGTTGGGGATTGGTTCCAATTTCTCTTCCGAGTTCTTCTTCGTCTGTGTAGTATTCATTACAGACTTGTTTTTTTTTCTTTACCTGATTCGATGATCCTTTTCAGATCTTCATTTTCTCTCTTTAATATGGTAATTTCATTACTTAGTTTTGAGACCGCCTCTTCTAGGCTTTTTAATTGGTTATGATGGGTGCTTTTTTCGCTTTCAACATTTGAATTAGTTGTTTCTGAAGACAAAGTTTTATTAATATCTCCTATAGAACTCGTTTTTTTAATAGTAGTTCTTTTTAATGTTTTGTTACCCCTATGAAACGGATACTCATCATCACTTGTTAAACTCGTATTAATATATGTCCCAGAAGCCAAGTACACCACTGCTGAGACATTGTAGTCGCTTGATTTTGACGACTGGGAGACCCACTTGTTCACTCCCGAATGTCGCCGGTACTGGGTTTCCAAGTCCCCGCACCGTACATTTTCCTGTATTTCTCCGTACATGATAAAGAGACGCTGTTTGAAACCGCACCTCCTGGTGATAAGACACTTCTTGCAACTTTTGGTCTGCGAGTGGTATTTTATTTCCCACCTACCCGCCGGTGTTCCGGTGTGGGCATCCCCCTATTCGCCACCTGAGGACGTGCCCCATAGGAGACTGGCAACTCTCACGAGAAGATTTATTGTGAATTATATACTTAATCCGATTAATTTTCGTCTTGTTGATAAAAATAATTCATGTCCAGCACAAAACTCATATTTTTACAGAAACATCTAAATATACACGTATATATGTTTATAAGATCAATGGTCATTAAACCGATAAACATTATATTTTTTTGTGTCTATACCTTAGAGATTATGTTTTTAAATTGAATAAATTGCAATAAACAAAATAATGTATACATGATCCTGAGATTTTCGTAAATTGTCTTCATAATATTACACCCAATTAAATGATACAAATACAACATATTGAGGAGAAATTTTATTTTATTTTATTTTGGATTTTAATCCATTTCAAATTGATTATATCACGATCTATATTCTATGTATCATGATGATGATGATGCGATGATGGGTATTATAGAGGGCATGGGAGATTTATATTTTTTTGGATGTATATTTATCTATACATGTATATGTATCTCAAATACATATAACTTTTAAGTTCATTATTATTATGCCCCCCTAACTTAGTATAGATATCCATCGCCACTCGCATTACTATACATAGCAGCGTATTTACATTTCAACCAATCGAAATAGTTTTTTCACCCTCGTCGTCCTTCTTGTTTTTCATCTACATCGATGCACCATTTTCCACATTTTATATGTTTTTTTATTATTTTATTTCATTTTAGATTAATATAAAATTAGCGTGTAGTAAAATTCCTAGATTTTTTCTACTTTTATTCCAATTTTTCATTACACAAAGAATACATATATACATTTATCCTCCTTTTTCCTCAGCATTTTGAAATATTCATTCCACAAACATGCCTTCTCGCATGTAATAAAAATATTATAATAATATTATATTTTATAAATAATATTGACGAAATTTTATGCGCATGTCTTATCATTTTATGTTGCAGACAATACATATAGTGAAGGCGTCCTTCTTCTATATATATAATACAAACGATATATATGCACTATATATATACTGTATATATACAGCTAACAAAAAATGTCTAAGGCGTTTGTTCATCTTAAAGAAGAAAAAGAAAAATTATTTAATCCCCTAAAATTCATTTTAATAACTGTTACATACATACACAAAAACAGGGATATATTTATATTGAGCAAATAATAATGACAATATTATATTATTATTATTTCCGTAAGCGCAGAATTTCTTTCTTACATATATACTTATTGTATATATGTATATATGTATATGTGCGACAATAAATTTTATAAATAAATAACAAAAAAAATTCACTTTGAAATCAATAAATCGATTTTTGATTTTTTACTATATACACTCTTTGTTTTAAATTCTATTTAATATAAAATTGAATGTGAAGACGACAACGACGACGACGATAACAATAACAATACAATGACGACAACCAAGAAGAAGTGTATGCGGAGAGTGGAAAAAAATGGAAAATTAAAAATCAAAATGATGGAATTTTTTCATTATGGAATTCCTTGTGTTTTTATTATTGTTTGGCTTACTTTAATATTATTGTGTTTATATATGACAGTATTTATATAATGAGATATTTGAACGGGTAGAAGGTTATTCCAGAATTGCATTTGAGAAAAATTGAAAATATTCATCAGACAATACCGTTCCAGGATTTTGATACTCATATCAGAATCTGAGTAGTAGTGGGGTCATTTGAGTCGACCTACATACTTATTTCGGTCTCGCTATATTTTAGCCGGAATTTAAAAAAAAAGTTTAACATCCGTATTTCTTAAATAAAGGTCACTTAATTATTTCAGTTGACATAAGGCATTTATGATTTTTTTTTTAAACACCTTTACTGGTATGGCTACTACCAACGTAAACATTATTAATTCGTTTAATTCATTAGTAAGGTTGATATAAGTACTTATGTGATAAGCATAAACTTGTGTGGGTTTACTGCACCAATGTCCAGTACCCTGAGGTATGATATTCATTCGGTTAGCTCATGTGGTTTGGTTCGTTTGAGCCGCCTTACTCAACGTTGGTGTGGATGAGAAGCCTCTTTTCATGTTTGATGGCACATTCGCGGATTTCGTTATTTAGTCTGGTAAATTAGTCTTTTGCAATACAGGTTCATTTTGGAATGATGCCCAATTAGCCAGTGCATTTGACGTTTTTTTAATCGTATCTGTTCATCTTTTTGTTTCACGTGATGTTTCCAGTTTAGCCTTGAGTTTAGATGTAGATCAAGGTATTTGGCCGTTTCAGCCTGCGGCACTTGCATCCCGTTTAGGTAGTATATGTGCTGCTTGATATTATTGGGTCGGAACGTAAATATCACATGGGTTGATTTAAGCTCATTAGGCGCGGTTTTCCAATCAATGGTCCGTTTAGTAATACAACGGGCCAATATTTCTGTTCTTCTGTTATGTTAGGAGTGGTTACTCCTAAATCCAAATTGAAAATCAGGAACGTTTACCATTATCTTGAGACGTTTCAGAAGTAGTGTTTCAAACAGCTTTATGATATAAGGTCGGAAGTGGTGAGATTGGTCTGTACGATGTTACTTCTTTACCTGATTTGCCTGGTTTTTTCAGCATTTTGGCCGTTTTGAAGCATTTGGGTACATACTTCAATCTCATACATGCATTAAATAAATATGTGATCATGATGATTCATTTACGTATGGTAGTTCCTTGAATATACCCGGTGATATTTCATCAATTCCTGGTGCCTTTTTTTAAGATTTAAGATTTTTAGTCGATCTCTTCGGCAATTTCCATTGGCGGGACCCTTTTAAAATTCTGACTTGGTTGATAAACGGCTGTTACGTCGATGTTGGATTAAATGTCATGGGGTTGAAATACTGTTGCTAGGTGTTGAGCAAAAAGTTCCGCTTTTTCTTTGACTTGTCGAACCCAAGTACCGTGAGCATTTCTTATGGGTGGTATTCGAGCTACAGGTCGTTTGAGATTCAATTCTGGTGGCTTTCCGAGTAGTCCTTATCCATTTCTGGACCTAACCCGCTATGTAGTTGTCGAAGCAATCGTGTTTAAAGCTTTTGATTTGCCATATTCTCCTTGCCTTTCTTCTTTCCTTGATTTGTTCCCTCAGCAGGTTATTTGACTTCCTTGTTCGCTTTTTCCTTTAATTCTGGAGTAGCGAGGCTGGCGGCCTTTCGAGTGTATTCAATGAAATTCTTTGTTTGATGTTCCAATCCCTCATTACTTTTGATACTCACTTTTAATTCAACTATAGCTCTTCCATAACTTTAGAAATGAGGATGTTCACATTTTATTTCACTTCCGGCTGAAATAAGTAGTTCGGGAAAGTAGGTCGACTCAGGTGATCCTACTACTACTAATTAATACAGTTATTCTGAACATTAAGCGTATTGGGCAGTTCCCACTGTAATATATATTACAAAAAAATATTACCTGGCTACCAAATTTTAGTTGACGTGTAGTAAACCACCGTAAGTCATATAGTAAAAAGGCGGAATATCCTATGGGCAATAAACAGCTTTAAGCCATACAAGTCGCCAGGACCTGATGGCATTATCCCAGCGGATATCCAGTGAACTATTAACTTAACCCTACCCTAGCTGGAAGTTATCTTCAAAGGCAGGCTAGAACTTTGTCACATTCTAGAAAGTGGACTGAAGTAAAAGTAATATTTATACCTAAGGCGGGAAAAAGCTCTCATTGCTATCCCAAAGACTTTAGGCCCATAAGCTTATCTTCTTTTTTATTGAAAACACTGGAAAGGCTAATAGAGGCTTACATTAGAGGCTCAATAAAGCCGGGCGAGCTGTCGGGATCTCAACACGCGTACTGTAAGGGACGATCGGTGGAAACAGCTCTCCACTCCCTTATAGGCCCGATTGAGAAATCACTTGAATATAAGGAATATTCAATTGTGGCCTTCTTGGATATAGAGGGGGCCTTTAGCAACGTAAGACCGGGGGCAATCACTCAGGGGCTGGATAGATCATATGCTTAGAAGCAGGATCGTGACAGCTTACCTGGGTGGGACGTCTGCCGGCAGATACGTGAGCAGAGGGACACCTCAAGGTGGGGTTCTATCCCCCCTTCTTTGGAACTTGGTCATAAATGACCTGTTACTAAACCTGGAAGGGCAAGGCTTCAAGGTGGTTGCTTACGCGGATGACGTTGCTATTGCTGTCTTC